>CM028136.1:292503125-294942500 GCA_016271365.2 Neoceratodus forsteri
CAAGGCCGGCCAGCTCCTATAGGACTTGCAGCAGCAGGGGGAGAGAGACACACAGAGCTGCCAGGAGAACCAGCAACACCACAGAGCCCTCGATCTACTGAACGTCCCATAGAGCGCTTCAAACTGCACAATTTACCTCCTCGAGGTATGCCCAGACAAAATTAAGTAGTTTTGAAGCAAAACACCATCATTTTGAGTTATTTGAAGGCAAAACGTCTTCACGAACGTGCGCATGATTGCGCGGTAACTTTACCTGCGATCGCAAAGCCGAGAGGGATTTCAGCAGAAAACGGGAGCTAGAACAGCCGCATTTTTAAGCGCTCTGCAGAAAAAGGGCTTAGGGGGGAATTCTAAGGCTACAGGCTTCTTTCTTTCTTTGACCAGCACATTTACAAAATGGCAAGAAAACTATATACAACCTATACAAAGCCATTCTTAAAGAAGCAGTGTCCTGCCATAGTAATAAACACAACAGGTCTTTTTTTTATACCTTTGAGACACTTTCTGTTGCCTATAATCATTCCAATTTTTATCAGTAAGAGTTTGTATCATATAAAGGGGGTTGTAAACCCTATCTTATAATGAAAACCAATTGTTTCTATGGAAACTATCTTAATGTAATTATGAATATATAAATGAAGGGTTTTAACACAGCATGTGTAGTCCTGACGTCAGCAACTGTTTAGGAATGTTTTTGAATACCACTTTTCCTTTACAATAGGATGGACAATGGGATTTTTATGCACTGAGGAAATGACACAGATATAGACAACAGACAAACATACATACATACAAACAAAGTGGGTGGTCAGCCCAACAAACGAACATATAAGCAACAAGACAAAGACAAGAGGCAGCAGTACATTCCAAACCCATTGTCATTCTTATGAATAAAGGGAAAAATAAAATAAAAAAAAAAATTGGAAGGAGTATTACCTCTTTCACAAAAATCAACCTATACAATAAACATTGTAATACTATGCAGGCGTATACATATATTCCAATTCAAACAATGATGTTTGTGATATATTGTGGGTTAAGGCACGAGAGACTCATACACGGTATGTCAGTTCAGTGGCCATCTTTTATTCTACTCCAAGATAGTGGACTTGTGCCACTGGACATACACAAAGAAAAGCTTTTTGTGCACGATAGGACCCTACATATATAATGGACTACAATACCCATATGTATAAACTACAACTCTAATCCACTTCCAACCATATATATCCATGTATACACTACCATACATATCCATGTATATACTACAGTGGTCACTGACAAATAGCAGTAAAGATAAGCAAGTAAAGCCCATGGTCAGGTGAAACATCTGCAAGCAGATGTGGCCTTTTGGATATCCTGGTACAGAGCTTTAAATAAGGAGTTGTAAAAGAGGAAGCTTTGTGTATTTGGGAAGTTATTCCGGAGGCTGGGAGCAGCAACAGAAAAGGCATTTGGACCCATAGCAATAGAGATGGTGCAGTACCTCAACAAGCTGCTGATCGTCTTGAATGGTTTACCAGTAAGTCAATTAAAGCAACAATATTTGTTAGTCACTATGTAGTTGGTTTCAGCAATAATGTGTTTCTTGCAATTTCTTTTATTCAAGAACTAAGTTACAGGATTTTGCAGTATTTGAATGTTTCCGCTCCTGTACCATGCCTGCCATGAAAAATGTAATATTTTGGTACAGGGTTGTGCTGCTCACCATCAGAAATGTGCACTAGCACCATCCTAACACACCACAGTGAGAATATAGTAGGTACATTCAATAAGTAACCACAATGGAAGAGATATTTTAAAAGTTGTGAGTGGTGACCATCTTTAATAACTTGAGCAATTAATTAAAACATTTGCTATAAAAGCTGTTTTATCAATATTTAAGAAAATTACAAACTGAGGATGAACCTAAGAATATCAGAAATACATTTTTGCTAAAAAAAGCTTTATGATGAAATTAACTGCCAATTAACGAATACGTCTGCTTCAGTTAAGCTAGATTTTGATTATACTGCTAATAAAATCTTTGTATGGATCAATGGTGCTGCAACCACAAGTTGTGCTGTCACCTGAGAGATTGCGGTATATGTGCAAGCATCAGAATTCCACTGGATGCCAGCTGCGGGCTGCGTGTGTCATGGACATGAGGCACTCAGGATCTGGAAAGGGAGGAACACAGTCTGCCTGGCATCCACACACCCCTGCCATGCCAGTAAACCAAGGGGCAGCATTGTTGTCAGGTACAAAAGCAGCTGCTCACCTGCACTCCCAATGGTGCAGGGTATAAGCAGAGAATCATGGCCCCGGCAGTAAGCTCTTCTGGAAGAACTGTGGAACTGGGATATATGAACACTGCTGATGTGGACCAGCTATCAGCATTTTGTATAGTAACATATATTTGTTTTAGGATGGGAGGCTGTACTCCCACACCATCAAATATTAAAAGAGGGGGGTGTGGGGGACAAAGCCCCCTTGACATAAAAGAAATTCAAACATAAACTCCACAAGTCTCCCAGCAGAGTATTAGGGCATACTAGTAGCACAAGTGCACAGCTGGTACGCGTGTAGAGTGGGCCTGCTATTCTCCAGTTGTGCCTGGTGCAACTGTGGTGACCCTAATTATTAGAGTTGGGGGAGAAAGGTAGAAACAAATCAAAAACACGTATTCACCTTCAAGGATTGCTTCCTGGAGCAGCATGCCGAGCATGGTACTAGGTTTGTGTCTACCCTTGAACTTGTTCTAGCACTCATAGCACTATCACTGCATTAGCCAAGGTCACAAATGACTGGCAAACCGAATTGGATAAAAAGAATAATGTCTGTGCAGTATTCTTGGACCTGAGCAAAGCATTTGATACTGTGGACCATGAGCTGCTACTCTCATCCCTGCACTCTCTTGGCCTAGATCCACCCTCCCTTAAGTGATTCAGATGCTACCTCTCCGGTAGGTCACAGCAGGTAAAAGCTGAAGGTGACCTATCCCCATTAAAACCACTGTCAAGAGGAGTCCCCAAGGCTCTATTCTGGGTCCTATCCTTTTGCCATTTATATAAATAACATTGATTCAACCCTTACCAAGTCCTCAGTACACCCTCTTTGCTGATGACACTGTTCTGTATGTCAGCAACCCTTCGCCTACAGTTGCTCATGAAATCCTACAAACAGAATTCTCCTTGTTACATCATCAGCTACTCGAGAAAAGCTTCTGCTAAATGCAAAGAAAACTAAAGCAATGATGTTCACAACTCAAAACTCCACCAGCACATCCTCTTCAATCACTCTCCCCCAGCTATGCACTATACTTGGAGAGAATCTGGAGTATGTTGAAAACTTCAAATACCTAGATGTGTGGATTGACAACAGACTTGACTTCACTCATCATCTAGAAGAACTGTTAAAAAAGCTTCGCCAAAGGCTTGGCCTCCACTATAGATTAAAACCCTTCCTTAACAGAGACATAAAGATGAGGTTAGTCCAGGCCATCTTTCTATCAGTTATTGACTATGCAGACTTCCTTTATAGTCACTGCCCCATCTCCTACCTTCACAAGCTGGATACCTTATAACGTAGAGCAATAAGTTTCATTACAGATCTGCCATATAATACCCACCATTGCTCTCTTTATGACTCAGTTGGATGGGTTTCCCTTCATATCAGGAGGAGCAGAAATGTAGCTCTATGGATTTGCAGAGCTTTATCAAAAAAAAACTCCCAAACTATATCCTGGACTGCTTCAACCAGACCACTCCTAGCTCCTATGCCCTAAGAAGCAACAATATCATCCTGCTCAAATTGCCCAAAGTCAGCACCAGACTAGGGAGGGCAGCATTCAGCTATTCTCTAGCTATAGCATGGAACACCCTACAAAAATCCCTAAAACTGTCCATTATCATTCCATTTGCATCCTTTAAACAGCATTGTACAGCCTTCTTCACAGAGAAATGCAGTTGCTACCGCTAGAGCTAGAATAGTCATCCTACAAATCTGGCTTCCAATCATATATGGCATATTCCTTCCAGTCAGACACCCCCAGCTTATGGCACCCAATAATACCTTCACCATCCTAGTATTCATTATGTTGTGTGTCTGTCATGGCCCCCATTGGGATATGTATGTACTGTACATACTGTAGATATTAGATTAACCTTCCTTTAACGAAGTTTTAACATGTGAATTCACTGTACATCATTATGTATAAACATTATTTTTCTCTGTATGTATAACTGTCTTATAAAGCGTATGATGTATTTGCTGTGTATCAACTATTGAACCTTGACCTTATCAGGTCCATCTTGCAAATGAGCCTTGCTCAATGATGTTCGCCTGAATAAATAAAGATTTGATTGATTGATTGATTGATTGATTGTTCTCAGCACTGGGGATGGGATCATTTCCAATGTGAACATCAAGGAGCCAGCAGGAGACAATGATCAGAACTAGATAACCCTCCCCCTGGTGACAGAAAAGACTATCCAGGCCTCAGCCTCCAGTACCTGGAACTTCAGAAAGGCAGACTTTGCCAAGATAAAAAACCTGAAGCAGTTGCATGCAGCTGGCAATTTAGAGCAAATGTGGAATTTGTTGCAAAGGATACTTGTAACAGCTTCTGAAGTCAGAATGCTTGAAAGCAATAAGCCGGAAAGGGCCAAAAGGTGATCCCCTTGGTTCAATAAGGACCTAAAAAAACTGATCTTGAACAAAAAGAAAGACTATGACTGCTGGAAATAAAGAAATTGTCTCCAGGCCAGTGAGGAGTAGTGAGCAGCATTTAAGGACTGCAAGGCAGGTATGGTGTACGACATATCTGGAGAATCATGGGTCTGAAAGTAAGTGTAACCTCAGAAATCTAAGACTACCCTTAAGGTTCACAGACCTCTAAGTTTAACTCTAGCCATCCTGGAGACTCCCTGCTGGCTTGATTGGCTAGGAGTTTAGAGGGGGGTGTGGCCCTCATCAAGGAGACTCCTGTGGGGTGAATCCCCACAGTATGCAGATCCTCAAGGGAAGTTATTATTTTATTCACAAAGCTCACTGTGAAGCCTCTCTGGCAGAAATGCAATTGTTCTGAACTTTGAGAAGAAATGTTCTAGGTGCTGCAGTGCCTCCCCCACTACTGGCTAGTGGGGGGCAGCCTTGTAATGGGGTAAGACTAACATTTGGCAGAGGATCTTCTTCTCCATGGAGGCTGGTGGGGTAGAGGATGAGGCGGCAGGACTATCAGAAGCTGTAGTACCCTGGAGAGAAATGCCCCTCTGTACTCTTCTGAATTATGTGGTGAACAACATAGGTCCTGGAGTAGCTTGGACAGAAACATGGAATTGGTGGGGATTATGTAGGCTCAAGGACCCCTGAGTTGGCTGCCATAATTCCACATGGAAGTGGATGTGCAGGAGTCTGATGGCTACCACCAATCTTCCCTTAGGTGAAGCAATGAGGAGGGTACTGCGTCTAGGGTAGATTGGAAGCATGGGATCCCTGGGTAAACTTCAGAGTAAAATGTTCCATAGTTACTGTGCATCCATATTTCAATGCTGCTGCTGTTAAATGCTTCAGAAATAGATTTTTGTCTAAATCTAACTCAAACTGAGTCTTATCCAGTAATCTGGGTATAAACTCCACAGCCACAGTTCATTTACTTGTTCCCCAGGGTTGTACACAGCCCCATAGAGTCTTGAAGATGCTCGTTAAAAAGTCAGTGCCTTCAGAGATGCCTTCCATGAGGGAGGATGAAGTTTATAAAACGACATTCCCACCTCCCTCATGGGATATTCACTGCCTGAAACCCTCCCTGCTGGGAATTGTCATTTTCCCCTTGTAATAATATGCTCACGATGTGGTGTCAGCGTGGCTCAGTTGGTAGCACATCCGCCTCTGGACCAGAAGGTCGTGGGTTCTCGTCCTACACCGGGATTGGACTTGCACCTAAAAATTACTGGCATCCGAGTGCAGTATTGGGGGGTGCTGTACTGCTGGGGTGTGCTGTCCTTCAGATGAGATGTTAAACCGAGGTCCCTTCTACCCATCCTGGTGTTGTCCAGGTGAAAGTAAAAGAACCCAGGGCACTCTTCGCAAAGAGTAGGGAACAATCCCGGTGTTCTGGCCAACATTCCCTTTCCCATAAACCGGATCATGCAATTATCCAGGCTGTGTGTGGGTGATGATGTGTGATATGGCCGCCACCACATATTTAGTCACTTCACTACCAGTCTAGCATTGCTTGTAAAGTGCTTTGGATGTATGAAAAGTGCTATATAAATGCTGATTCTTCTTCTTCTTCACGAGCTTTTACTTTCATTAAAAAGGATTTTGTTTTGACTTTATGCCTGATTTGGACATTCAGTTATTAGTTAACAAAGTATCTGCCTGCTAACCAGTTAATTTGCAGCATGCAGAGGTTCAGAAGTCATCCAAGCACCCAGGAGGTCACTGACGGCCAAGGAGGTCAAGTGAACAGATTTTATTTTATGGGCTCTCTCCCTAAAAATTAGTTATGCTGGCTACTCTAGGCCAGAGAGGGGGTTTCATAATCTTTTCAGGGAAAATCTTGGCATGTGATATCTTTTTTTTTTTTTTTTTGTAGATTCTGTTTTTGCACTCTGCAGTCACAACGGGGGGACCTTCCCCGAGTCGGCCCTGCTATGAGGGGTCTCAACATCCTGGCTACTTTACCAGCCTCCACCATGACCCAGCTGAAGCAGGGAGGACCGTGGCTTACCC
Organism: Neoceratodus forsteri; assembly: GCA_016271365.2. Classification (NCBI taxonomy): domain Eukaryota; kingdom Metazoa; phylum Chordata; order Ceratodontiformes; family Ceratodontidae; genus Neoceratodus; species Neoceratodus forsteri. The sequence continues at coordinate 292,509,843 of CM028136.1, forward strand.
TCCATGGAGGGGCCCTCCTGGGAGGGGATGGGAAGGAGACCATATCACCCTTGAGCCCCTGCCCCTCGTGTTGGGCTTTGTTTGGAAGCAGCCATGGACAGTACCCCTTTCAAGGCATCTGGCATGTGGGCAGAGGCTTTTCCCTTATGTGCCACTGCGGACACAAATGTACAATAAATGTCTATGGATGTCTGCCGTATCCTCACCCACTGCTGAACGTTCCCGACATACTGCTCTCCCCAGTCTCCACTGGGGGTGGCAAAGTGCCAGGAACTGCAGTTCCCCCTCCCCAGGAGAGGAGTGCAGTCCTCTGGATGCTTGTTCCTACTCCTTCCCTGCCGATCCCCAATGACCCGAGTCCATTCCTGAAGCTGGGTCACCTGCGTGGCATCCAGCACCTCAACCCTCAGTGCCACCGGGCCAGCTAACATGTGCTATCATAAAAAGAGCACTAATGTGGGACAGCTAACATATATTTTTTAACATGTATTTGTTTTAGAATGGGAATCTACCCCACAACCCCAATGACTAAATTAAAATTACATACATGAGGATTGATGGGGCAAAACCCTCCAGCATAAACAAATGAATTTAAGACTGTGATTCTCCAGGCTGAGCATTATGGCATGCTGGTAATACAAGCACACAGCAGGCATAAGTGTGTAGAGCAAACCTGCAATTCCCTAGTTATGGTGGGTGCAGCTGTGGTGACCATGATCACTGGAATGGGAGGGGGAGAAAAATTAAAACAAAAAACACTTGTACATCTTTAAGGACTACCTCCTAGAGCAGCATGTCACACAGAGGCTTAGGTTTAAGGCCACCCTTGAACTTGTTCTTAGCAGTTGTACATGGGATCATATGAACAAGTCAGCAGAAGAAGGCCATTGGTCTAGCGAGTCTGCTTGATAAATGATGCAAGGTCCATGGCTTATGCCAAGGACCCTGCCCCCTGTCAACCCTTTCTTTCTTTCTTTCTATCCCTCCATGGTCCCATGGGTTTCCTTTGTGCTTCTTCCAGGCCCTTTTAAAGGCTCCCACCATCTTTACTGATACCACCTCTTCAGACAACGCATTCCATGTGGTCACATACCCTCTCCATAAAAAAATGCTTCATAACATCCCTCCTAAACCCCCTCATCAACTTCAGACTGTGCCCCCTTGTACTTCTGTTGTCACTCAACTTAAAGAGGCCTTCTCTTTCTACTCTGTTAAGTATTTGAAGGTCTCCATCATATTCCCTCATCTCACCTCTCTTCCAGAGAGGCTCCCAGCCTCTCTTCATAGGACCTATCCTGCTGACCCAAGATCATCTTGGTTGCTCTCCTGTGGACCCTCTTCAGCAAGCTTTTGTTTCTCTCGAGTTATGGATGCCAGTATCTTACCCCATGTTCCAAATGTGGTCTCACTATTGACCTGCACAAGGGCAAAATGACCATGCTCTGCTAACTACTGAATCCACTGGCAATACACCTCATCGTTCTGTTTGCCTTTGCAGTTGCCTTCTTGCATTGCGTGGAGTATTTCAAGTTTCTAGTAATCACCACACCCATGTCCTTTTCTTCCTCTAAAGCAGCTACCTGGATCCCCCCAGGTAATACTCCATTCTAGGATTCCAGGCCCCGATGTGCATTACTTTCCATTTTTTGGCATTGAAGCCAAGTTGCTAGATTCCTGACCATCTCTTGAGTTACTGAGGTCCTCCTGCAGGTCCAGTATCCCTTCCTTAATATCCACCCTTTCACATAGTGTGGTGTCATCTGCAAACAGGCACATCTTTCTCTTGATACCTTCCCCAATGTCACTTACGAAGATGTTGAACAACACTGGTCCCAGCACCGATCCCTGCAGAATCCTGCTGGTGACCTCCTTGGTGCTGGTTAACTCTCCCCACCACTACTCTCTGGGTTCTGCCTGTCAGCCAGCTGTCTACCCACCTTACCATTTTCTCCCCCACCCCCAGATTTGCAAGTTTCCTGATCAGCCTTCCATATGGTACTGAATCGAAGGCCTTGCTGAAGTCTAGGTATATGATGTTCACTCTCTGGTCTCTGCCCACTGCTCCGGTGACCCAGTCAAATAATTCAATCAGGTTCATTTGACATGCTCTGCCTGCCACAAACCCATGCTGCCTTTCATCCTGAAGAAATACTCAAAAAAAACTGGACTTCCCAAACAAACTGACAACTGAACTTCTGCTTAAAGTTCCGTTCATGCAAAATGTATTTATAAATATTTATAAAGCAGTAGGGAATTGCTTCTATACCATCACCAACGTTTCACATCTTGTCCAATACTTTTTCAAGGTGTGGCTTATGCACTGACCTCATTATATTTTATACATATAAATCAGTCACATGACTATTCAAATTCCACCAATCATCTCACATATCTCAACATCTCATTATTGCACATTTCAAAAAATGAGTTTATCAGTGCTCAGTCTAAAAACAGTATCCAGTACAACCCTCAATTCATTATCTCCAATAGCTTCTTAAGAAGTCCAAACTATCCACTGTTTACCTGACACAAAATGGCCTCCCAGGGTATAATAAAGGAATAATGCCTGACAGGGTGGGTGTTATGCTGGGATAACATCCCACCTCGGGAGCCTGGGCCCGAGGCCACCCGGCGGCGTCACCACCTGAGGAGGATGTTATCCAGCATAACACCACCCGGACATTATTATTCCTATTATACAATGGCTTATTGTTTTATAGTTAAAAAATAATTTTAAAGAATGTTTTGTTAGTGTGTAAAATATTTTTGTTTCTCAAGAGAAAAAAAAAAGGTCAGCAGCAGCAGCATGCTCCATATCCTACAAACAATCAGCAGGGATGTTATGCCAGGATAACATCCCTGCTGTGACAGCCACCTGACCAATCAGAAGCCAGGATTCTTTCTTGCCATTGTATAATGAGTAAATAACCCACTAATACTATACACATCACTATAATTCTAATAATATGTAAAAACATTAACAAATCTATGCAGAGCTATAAAAAACTATAAATATAGCTATAAATATATAGCTGCATGCATGCTACAGGGAAAATCAAACTATCATCTCCTATCTATATACATTTATTAATAATACATTTGTTAATAATATCCCCAAAAGATACTGCAGTGATCTACCTTAGTTATATATTGTTATAGTCCACATACACACATTTTAGTTACTACATATATTTATCTCCTCTGTTTCAAAAAGAGTACCAAACTAAAACTTTCATTTAACCCCTCACTCAAATTAGCTCTTAAAATATACTGCCATTTACTCTCATTTTGCAGAAGCTTATTATCCTAGTCACCCCCCCTCGGACCTATGGTGACTCGTTCCAGTCCTTGAAATTTGAATCTATGATTAGATCCTTTTAACATTACATGCATTGCTAACACATTTTTGTATCACCTTTTCTTATGCATGCTAAATGTTCCGCTATTCAATTTTTAAACAGTCTTTTTGTTTTACAACATAAAAACCCCTATGAGTTTTAGAACTTGCTGCATAGACCACAAAAGTAGTATTACAGTTTATAAAGTCCCTGATTTCATAGTCCTTTTCTGTGGTCAGATGTTGAAAAACATTGCCAGTCTTAATCATACAGCAAATGAACAATTTCCACAAGTAAAAGTCCCACCAGGTAAATGGTTTCTGATTGTCCTTGCTTCTTCGGTACACAGGCTATATGTTATTACATCACCAATATTTCCTGCCCATCTGTATGCAGTCCTGGGGCGGGGGGGTGCTGGTCACTTCCACAAGTTTCTCTTCTGCCCTCAGTACATTACAATTCATTGCTCTGTGGTATAAAATCACACACAAAGCCAGGCTTAGGCTGATTTTCCCTTTTAGCCTGTGTCAATAAATTCTCTCTCGGAATACAATTAACTTGACTTTGTGCCCTTTCTAAACATCCTGGATTATACCCCCTTTCTTGGAAGCGTTTCTTCCACCCTTCCACATTACTCTTATATTTATCACTATTGCTAGTGTTCCATTTTAAACGCACTAATTGTCCTTTCAGGATGCTGTCTATAAGGGGTCTTGAGTGACAACTATCAAATTTCCAAAGGGCATTTCTATTTGTAGCCTTTCTGTATAGGTCTGTTTTGACCTTACCCAGATAACTCTTCTTCACTTTTAAATCTATGAAATTTATCTCAGAACTGTCATATACCACTGTAAACTTTCAAATTTGTGTTAGTGGATTCTAAATAAACTACTAAATCTGGTAGTTCTCTTTTGGCTCCCCTCCCCAAATCAACAACAAGTCATCAATAAACCTTTTGTATAGCTTGATTTTGTTAAAAAAAAGGGTTTCTTTTGCATAATACATGTTCTGATGTTCTCATGTTCTCCCCCTTCCCTCCTCACTGGATTGTACCCTCACATCTTGGTATACCCAATGCTGCACTTTTCACCCTCTTCCCACCCTACCTACATTCCTCCTCCCCCCCCTTTCCTCTCCCTATGACTCTGGCACTTCTTATCTCTTTTCTGTTTTCTCTGACAAATGCCACTGGCTGCCTTGCTTACAATGTTACCCTTGAATTGTATTAATCTGTAATCTGTTTGCAATGTCCACATTGTTGTAATGTCTGTCTTGATGTTCCCCATAATTTGTATTTCTCTGACGTGGAACCTTTGTAAAAGAGCCTTGGTTCAAAGTTATTTGTAATCCTAGACTTGATAAATAAATAAATAAAATAAATCTGATTCCCACTTTACAAGGTATATGTTAGCATAATTGGGGGCAAATGCTACCCCCATAGCTGTTCCCATTACCTGCATTAGAATTGTTGGTTAAACATGAATGTATTGTATTTCAACACTTTTTCTGTTATTGCCAACAAAAAGTCAATCCAAGTGTTAGAATACTTTGATTTCTCATACAGTGTTTCCCCTAATGCTGTAACTTCCCCCTTGTTAGGTATGTTAGTATACAAAGAAGTTATGTCAAGTGTTACCCAGATGTCTGTTTGTTCCATGTTAACACCATTTAAAATATTCAATAGATGTTTTGTGTCTTTCAGATATGCTGGGCCCATTTTGACATACTCTTTAATGTGTTGATCTATAAACTGAGAAAGGGACTCAGTCAGAGATCCTATACTTTAAACAATCGGATGTGCAAGTGAGTTAAAAAAATCCTGGGGCAGGCCATACATTACTGCTCTAATGAGATGGGGAACAATTAAAAAATCACGTTTGCTTCGATATCAACCTTTCTACCATACAGTTATATACTTTAAGTACTTACCAATATCCCTTTTATAATCACTTTTTAAATCCCTTTGCAATTTCTCATAAAACTAAGTATCCGATAATTGCCTTAAAATTTCCTCTGTGCTTAACTTTGTTCATTATGACTGTGGCTCCCCCTTTGTCTGCCTTCTTTATTTCAATTCAGTCATTATTAACAAGTTCTTGTATAGACACTTTTTCTTCTTTGGTACAATTATAATATCTTGGTTTACTTCTGGTTGTTGTGAGTTGCTGAATATCATTTTCACGCAACTTTTCAAAAACTACAACAGCCAAATTTTTGGAGGGAATGTATGGAGAGGGTTTTTTAAGCATTGCAGTGATTTCTTGATAATTTTCTAATGACTGCGACATCCTGTCTGACTCAAAAAATTAAACCTTTAAGTTCAATTTCCTCATAAAGCAATGCAGGTCTACTAGAGTTCGAAATTCATTAAAGTTATTAGTTGGAGCAAAGTTTAGCCCCTTTTGGAGCACGCAATGTTCAACTTCACTTAATTCATAGTCAGAGATATTTATAACCAAATCATTTACCTCTGGAGTGTTCTCTAGCTCTGTCCTCTCTGACCTCCCCACAGGTAGTCGTTGAATCTCCGCTGGCCTCCTCTGCCACCCCTTCCCCCCCACATCTCTCATCGAGTTTGACTCTGAACTTCAGAATCCTTGGGCTTCTCCGTACTGTTCATTGTGGAACCTCTGGTAAATGTAAGCCCACATTGTTCTCCTCCATTTTGCTGGTTTGTTCTCCCAATGCATGATTCCACATGGTCATGTATGGTCATAAGGAGGCAGTATAGCGCAATGGTCTAAGGCTCTGAGCTTCAAATCTGGTGACATCCAGCAGACCAGACCTGGGTTTGAATCCCACAGCTTCCACTTGCATACTGTGTGACCCTGAGCAAGTCACTTAACCTCCTTGTGCTCCCAGGTCGCGCCTGTAAAAAAGCTTTCAGCTTAGTGTGCTATACCTGGTTAAACAATTAAAATAAATAAAATGTTGCCTCCCCCTTGGGGTAATTGGCAACTGCTGCTCCCTGTTGCTGCATTGGTAATTGTTGAATTGGGGGAGGGGGTGAGGGATCAATTCCCTTTGCTGATCTGAGAAACAGTTCTCTGCTTCACTATTTGGGGTGTCAGAATCTGAACCACTTGTGTAATCTCATCCTGAAGACCATTCCCTTCTATGTACCTCACCAGTCTTTTCTTAAGTATGGTCTCCATGAGTTTACATATTAATGAGGTCAGACTGACAAGCCTTTAATTCCCAGGTCATTCTTGGGTCCACTCTTGTGGAGAGGCACCACATGTGCCATTCTCCTGTCCAGCAGCACCATGCCCAACTCCAGGGATCTGTTGTGCAGATCTGCCAGTGGCCCAACAAGCTCTTCTCCTAGCTCTTTTAGCACCCTAGCGTGTATGCCATCTGGTCCTGGGTATTTGTCCTCCTTCAGTGCTTGCAGCCTTTCCCTCACTCTTTCAACCTCTATTATCGCATCTTCCCCCGTATCCCTTCCCTCCTTTTCCTCCCTGGTGGCACTAGCCTATCCTTTTCCCTTGTAAAGACAGAGCAAAAGTATTCTTTCAATACTTCCGCTTTGCTCACTTCTTTCTCTACCCATCCATCCCCCTTTCTTAGCCGAACTATTCCGTCATTTTTGTCCTTCTTTTCACTAATGTAGCAGAAGAAGGCCTTCTCCCCCTTCTTGATCCCTTTGGCTATTTGAGGTTCTTTCTGTTTCTTACCACACTGTGCCTCCCTTCTTGCCACTCTAGCCAACCTCAGGTACTCTTCTTTATATTCTTCCCTTGCTGTTCTCCTGTGTTTTCTGTAGGCCGCCCTCTTTTCTTTCACCACTCTGGCTACCTTGTAGTTAAACTAGATGGGTGGGTGATTTGGCCCTTGATTTCTTCACTGTAAACCTGATGCAATCTGCTGTGGCTGCTAGAATCACCTCTCTGATGATGGTCCATGTTTGGTTAGGGCAATTAAAATGGTGCAGGATCTGCATCAGAAACCATACTAAGAGAGACTAAAAGAGCTTAATATGTATAGGAAGGGGAAGGTGGGAGAGGGGGACATGATAGAAACTTTCAAGTACCTCAAGGGAATCAACAAAGTCCAAGAGGGTAGCATCTTTCAGAAAAAGATGTGCAAGAACAAGGGGCACAGTTTGAAGGGGGGGGCAGCTCAGGAGTAATGTGAGGAAGTATTTTTTCACAGAGACGGTGGTGGATGCATGGAACGGCCTTTCTGAGAAGGTTGTTGGGTCCAACACAGTGGGGGGATTCAAAAATGCATGGGACAGATATAAAGCAATTATAGTGGAGGGTAGGAGGAAGTAGGTTATTGGTTAACAAGGCTCTGCAGCTTATCTAGTAGGTAGAGAAATGGGCAGACTGGGTGGGTCAAGTGATCCTTATCTGCCGTCAAAGTCTATGTTTCTATGGTTCACTCCCATGTCCTCTTTAATGCCCACTAGGTGTGATCTAACACCTCTCCCATCATCTTGAAATTAGCCTTCCTGAAATCCAATGTTTTGGTCTTGGTGGTGATGTTATCTCTGCCCATGTCAAAAGTGATCCACACCATATGGTGGTCGCTACCTCTCAGAGGTTCCCTGACCTCTGTCTCTTGCTCCTCTTTGGTGAACACTATGTCAAGGATTGCCCCCTCCCTGGTGGGTTCAGCAAAACTCAGGGCCATGAACCTTTCCTGAATCGCATTTAGCATCTCTTGACTTCTGGCACAGGGTGCAGCCGGTATAGCCCAGCCCATCTTTGGCAGATTAAAGTCCCCCATCACATCCACCTTCCCTTTTCCTGCTGCTTTCAGCATCTGTGAACATAGTTCTCTGTCTCTCTCTTCATCCTGGTTAGGTGGTCTGTAGACCACCCCCAGCCTGATCTTCCTCCTCCCCCTGTTATACTGTAGTTGAGTCCATAATGTTTCTACCTTCCCCTGCTCATTCTCTTCCCTCATGCATCTTATTCCCTCCCTGATGTAAGCTGCCACCCCCAACCTCCATTTGCATAATTCTGTATCCCTTCTATAGAGTTTGCATCCTGGGATGAGGTCCCAGTCGTGGTGAACTGTAGCCCAAGTCTCAGTAACTGACATCAAATCTACACTCTCCTTCACTAAGAGGACCTGCATGTCTGCCATCTTGTTGACGAGACTGCAAGCATTAAGTGACACCACCCTCCACCTCAACTCTGTACCTCCTTGTTTCTTTCTCGTATTTGCTTTGTCAGCTCATCCCCCATACTGTCCTCATTACCCCTTTTCTTTGGTTGCCCCCCTTATCTCCTCCCATCTGATTGCCACTGCCTTGTGTGTGTGTGTGTGTGTGTGTGTGTGGGGGGAGGGAGCTACACTGACCTCCCCATCTCGGTATTTTTATGTCTTCTGGACCACCCTCACCCCTTAGCAGTTTAAACCCTAATCTTTTTTCTAAGATTCCCCTAGCCTGCCCCTTTGTATTCTTGCTCCGTCCCAGTTAAGGTGCAGTCTATCTGGGGAATATAGATCATGTCCCGCATGAACATCAGTGAACCAGTGGGAGGCAGTGACCACAACACAGCAATCTTTTCCTTCTCTCTGGTTTCAGGGAAGCCTGACTGGCTTTTCTCAGCTGGATCTGGAACTTCAAAAAGGCAGAATTTGCCAAGATGAAGGACCCCTTGGAGCAGCTGTGTGAGGCTGGTAATGCAGAGTACATGAGGAATTTGTGGTAAGAGGGTGCTTGTAGCTGTTACCAAGGCTTAATCTCTGTAAGCAGTAAGGGGAAAAGGGACAAAATGTGGCCCCTTGATTCAACAGGGACCCAGGGCATCTGATACTGAACAAAAAGAAAGTCTATTACTGCTGAAAAGAGACAGGTTACCTTCTGGCCATAGAGATGTATAGAACTGTAGTAAGAGACGGAAAGCTAACATTAAGAAGGCCAAGAGGGGAGTGGAAGCCAGGATAGCAGTAGGAATTGCTGACACCAAAGCTTTCTTATGTTACTTAGCAGATAGGATGAAGGTAACAGAGGGTATTGGCCCTTTAAAAACTGGAGAACGAGGAGGGGGACCAATAAGAGAGCCAGGGGTGATGACTGAAATACTGAATGAGTACTTTGCTTCAGTGTTCACCCCTGGGCTCCTCGGGGAGGGAGGGGGAAAACTGGTATAGGGCCTATGGCATTAGGAGTAGTCATGATGCAGCTTGAAGACATCACTCCCACCCTGGTAGCTGACTACCTTGTAAAGATCAAGTCAGGTAGGTCCCAAGGCAATAAAGAGATATACCTCAGAATCATTGAGTTACTCAGGGAACAACTGGCATGGGTGCATGCAGTAATCTTTCTGGAGTCTGTCCAGACAAGTGTGGTGCTTGAGGACTGGAAAGAAGCCAGCGTGGTCACCATCTTCAAAAAGGGGGCAAGGTTGGATCCCACAACAACAAGCCAGTCAGACTGACAACATTGTTGGGTAAAGCAAGGTCCTGAATGCCATTTTCAAGGACAGAATATTGAAGCACTTGGCCGAGGTCAAGGTTATTGCCTCTTCTCAGCATGGCTTCATGAGGGACCAATCCCAGGGAGGTTGACAGATGCAGGGCCATAGATACATTTGGAATTCAGCAAGGCCTCTGGCACTGTGGCACATGACAAGCTTCTGAACAAAGTACACCAGTGTGGTATGCATGCGACATGCAACAGGTAATTTGTTAACTGGTGTGTGGGCAGGAAGCAGACTGTCGTGGTGGATAGGCACTACTCCAAGTAGAGAGAGGAAGTCAGTTGTGTCTCTTAGGGATGGGTGTGGGGCCATCAATGAAATTGGGGTTTCCAGCAGGCTGCTTAAGTTATCTCATGACATCGAGCTTGACCAGGGTGCTGGAATCCTTTGAGGATGGGGACAAATGTCGGGAAGACCTGAACAGTTTGCATGACTCTTGAAGTCTCAGATTCGGTGTCACCAAATGCAAAGTGCTACACTTGGGGAGGAAAAATGGAGGTAGAACCTTTATACTGTGTAGGACTCCTTGTGCTGCAGTGGTGAAGAAAATATCTGGGGATTACAATAGACAAGGGGAAGAAGCATGACAAGCAGTTTGTGGTAGCTGTCAAAAAGGCTAATAGAATGCTGGGGTGCATTAAAAAGGGGAAGGGACCAGCAGGGGAGAGGAAGTTTTCCTGCCTCTTTACCAGGTCTGTGTCTGGCTCCACCTGGAGTACTGCATGCAGTTCTGGGCTTCTCATTACAAAAATGATCCTGAGTCAGTCAAGAGTATGCAATTCAGGGCCACTAAAATGATCTGGGTATGAAAGACAAAAGTTATGAGGGGGGCCAGTGACCCTTAACGTGGTCATGTGTGTTTGTATAGGAAGAGTCATAACAGGAGGGATGATGGGTAAGGGGGAAAAGAGTGTGAAGGATGAAAATTCCATGGGGAAAAGGGGGGGCAACTCCAGTAAAATCTACTGAGAGCTGCACACTCGAGCAGACTTGATAGACCTAAATTACCTCTTTCTGCTGGCATTTTCATATGTTTGCATGTTTGTATGTTGAAGAAAAGGTGTCTGAGTGGGGACATGATTTCAGTTTTCTGCATTATCAGTGTATCAACAAGATTGAATAGACATCAGTGTTTTATATTGTGTTCTCCAATATGACACAGGGATACATCCAGCAGCTCGGAGGTGGTAGGCTCAGGGTTGCCATTGGAATCACTTCTTCTAACAAAGGATGGTGAACCTATGGAACAGCCTACAAATGGAGAAAGTGGAAGTAAAGACAGTAGAGGCCATCAAGGTAAACCTAGATGGTATTGAGTGATATGGGTGAGTCAAATTGAGTGACTCAATATGAGAGACTCAGTTTGATTGCTTGTCCGATGAGCTACTGTAACAGGATAGCGAGACATGATATGAGCTAACATGAAAGGGGAAGAACAGTGAGTGAGGAATAAAGTGAATGGTAGAGGGAGCTATAGGGCATAAATATATGGGAGGTGGTTGGGTCAGGCAGTTCCCAGCTAGCCGCTTGGTGCTGTGGCTTGAGTTACTGCCTCCAGTGTGATAGGACCCAGGTTCAGAGCTCACCAGGTGCATGAATATACTTTTACTGGTTTGGGTGTTAAGTTTTTTGTATCTCTCAGTCCCCGGAACTGCACTCCATGGTCCCCCATCCCCCCCCGAATAGCCCCCTCCTGAGTTACCTCCCTACTCCAGTGTCAGGTTCCCCCTTTGGAGTTATCTTAAGGAAGGGGGGTGCGGGGGCAAAAGGCACCCTCATGTGGGGGTGTGGGTCACAGCCCCCACATAAAATGTTAGGAAACATCAGCCCGTATAGTGTGTTCCACTGCTCGCTGTTATTGGAGTTGATGTAGTGCACGGGCACCGTGTTTATTTTCAGTGTTGTACACTTGCTGAACTGTATGGCGCTTTTCTTTTTTTCACCATTATGACATGGAACCAACCTGGACAAATGTCTACTTATCAAGGGAAACACAGAATATCCTGAGTTGTAGAGGGGAAAGGGAGACTCTTTAAATTAGTACATCTTTCCACAGCATACCTACTCATACTGTACCTGTTTCCTAGCGAGATGTATCTAGAGTTCCTTCTGACCGTAAATTACTCAAGAAGTATCTAGAGTGCCTTCTGACTGTAAATTACTAAGTATGTTACTTGACAGATATAATGATAAGTCATCTGAAATTTCATTTTCTATATCTAACCAGATAGGGGAGCTGGAAGGCAGCATTATGTTGACAGCATGTATCGAAATCATATCTTTGATCCCTCTGGAGGCTAACTAGTAAATATAAAAATCTGGATGCTTGAACCCACCATGATTATAACTGTAGGTAAGGTGTGTTCTGGAGCACTTCAGAGTTTTCCTTTCCTAAGTAAATTTGGTAACAAAAGTGTAGAATGGTGAGAACCAGTCTTTGGAAACATGAAGTGAAGTCATGGAAACAATAAAGGATTTTTGGTAGTATCATCATTTCAAAAGAATTTTTCGTAGTATCATCATTTTACCTAGGCTTGTGCTGATAACCCGTTAACTGCACCACAAGACAATTTACATTATGTAGCATAATATTCAAGAAGTATCTGTTTATATTATATAGTTAACCCTTATTACTCAGTAATGAAAATGAAGTGAGAAGCACTGTGATTCAACATTACACATTTGGGCACTGTGCAGGCTTAAACATTGTCTCACACCTGAAGTAACACTAAGCATTGCTAGATGTACCCTGCTACTCACCTTGGATTATGATTTGTTTGCCTTCTGCACCGGCACCACCAAACTCCGGATGCCCCTGGTGAGTTAAATATAGTCCAGTGGGCATGGAGGACAGCTGCCTGAACACACTCTGCAGTTTACTTTTTGAGAGAAAGAGCAGCTATTTTGAAAGCACAAGACTTAAGCAGCTAAAGTAAAACTCCAAGAAAGAGGAAGTTTTGTACTGATAGTACAAGTGGCTGAAGAGCAATATACATGTTTAAATAACCATCTCAGTTCTGATGAAGTGGCACATAGGCCACAAAATATTTGTTTGGGTGGACACTTAATAAACTGATTAAATCACAAATTTAAGTGAGAAAGAAATATGCAATCTACTGGGAATTGAACATAGGTACCTAGAATACCACCCCGGAGCTCTAATCACTGAGCTATAGGCTGACATGGTTGGATTAGGGGTTCCCGGACACAATTCCATTCTCTGGTATTACATCTCCCATAACTAGGAATAATCAAGATGATAATTAGATGTTTTTTGGTGCAGTATTTTCCACTGCTAAACAATTGAAATCACAAATTGTAGTAAGAAAGAAAATTGTGACCTGCTGGGAATTGAATCTGGGCCCTTGGAATACTGCCCCAATGCTCTAACCACTGAGCAACTCGTTACCATGGTAGGACCTGGCATTACAGAACACACTGAGTATGGGATAGTGGAAGAGGTACTGATAGTCACTAAACAGGAAAGGAACCTTGGGGTTATCATAACTGATGACCACAAAGTGACACGACAGTGAGATAAAGCATTGGTTAGGACCACTGGGATGCTGGGGTACTTAGGGAAGGGTGTCTCCAGCAGGAGGAGGGAGGTGGTGTTGCCATTGTATCACTTGCTGGCAAGACCCCACCTAGAACACTGTGTCTAGTTTTGGAGGCTTCATCTCAGAAAGGACATAGAGAGGGTGGAGGCAGTTCAGGGGAGGACAACTAAAATGGTGCAGAGGTTGCACGACAAGTCCTACGAGGAAGGACTGAGGGATCTCAACAGGTATACCTGGAAGAAAGGAGAGTGAGAGGTGACATGATAGAGATCAAGTATATCAAAGGGGTGAACAGGGTGCAGAAGGGGAGTCTCCTTCAAATGAGAAAAAGCACTAGGACCAGGGGCATGCAATGAAGCTGGGGGGGGGGGAGTTTAAGTGGAATGTGAGGAAATACTGCTTCACTGAATGGATGGTAGAGACTTGGCACAGACTGCCAGAGGAAGTGGTGGAGGCAAAAAGAGTGGGGGGCTTCAAGCATATGTGGGATCAACATAGGGGTCTATTAGTAAATAGGCAGGGATGAGGGAACATTGCCAGAAACAAGCTAGGATCTCCAGAGGCAGATTAGGCAGGGAACATCTAGGCAGACTCGGAGGGCCATGCAGTCCTTTTCTGCCGACAAATTTTATGTTTCTATGTAGCTGAGAGAACACTTGTGCTCAGAACTCCAAGTGTTATAATATTCGCCTATACTGTGCAATGCTGTATAACCAGGGGTCCAGGTATTTCACAGTTCTGTGGAAGCAGGAGTAGCCACACTACTCACAACCTGCTGCAGAATTTATGTGTGCCGTAGTGCTGCAGAATTAAACTTTTTGGTTATTTGCCCTTAACATTGTGATTTTTCTTTTAAACATTCTATTTACCAGTAGTGCCAGGCTCCCTGTACTCTTTGTTTATCCTAATGTCCCTCCTCCATGCTCTCCATCTGATGTTATCAATGACATCACATGATATCTTAGCCATGGACTCAACTGCATTTTGACACAAAAGGGAATAATTTCTGCACAAGCAAAGAGGAAACCTCACATAAAGACCCATGAGCTTTGCCACAGAAATTAGGAAAGATGTGCAAAGAGGACTAGGATCATTGATTATAAGCAATAAAACAAGGATGCCTATAACCAACTTTATGATAGTTTCATCTCCTGAAATTTAGAGGTGGGGGAGTATAAGGCACTTATCTTTCAGCCTTATGCCTTAGGTCTCCAAAAGGCACTCATGAATTAGCCTCTATATTATCCACTTAATGTGGGTATTAAAGGATTAATTATAATATTCCCCTCCTGGCAAAATTAAACCTCCTGATCCTCAAAACATTCCTAATTACTAAATGCCCTCGCCTGGTTGGGGGACAGGCTTTTTATAATACCTAATGTATCAACCCCCTCCTTACAGTATGGGGAGATGGTTGCTACCAAGTGTGGTCAGCGGGAGAATGATACTTTGTCATCATCCTTTGTGGGTGAAGCTGGTGGGAGAGTAGCTACAGGGAGCATAGGGTGGAGTGGCCTCGAGATGCCAGAGGCTGGGGCTGAAGCTGGGGGCTAGAGTTCAGAGTTCTGTGCTCTTGCACAGGGAGTCAGGAGGTACCTAAGCTGGAAGGAAGTGTAGATACTCCAGGTGCCCTTGTTGAGTTTGAATAGAAACCCACAGGGGTGCAGGGGGAAAGCCCGGCTGGGACAATCAGGCATCACCAGCAAGGTGCTGGGGTGTTAGGGGTACTTCTGCATGCTTGGCAATGGCAGGCACATGCTGTATCTGACAAGTTGCTGGCTGCAGGACTCAGGATGCAAGAATACCTTGAGGTCTGTGTCTTCCTGGAAGCATGAGTTTCCAGTCACTCTTTTAGCCCCAATAGTGTCATGATGTCCAGGACACCTTGTCATGGTGAGCGTGATAGCAGGGAAGTCTTTCCCAAGGATCTGAACCAGCCAGGCCAAAGTATACCAGGCAAAGGCCAGTGAAAAAGGACCTTGAAATTCAATATGACCAAGCTTTAGCTTTGGAGTATAAAAATAGGCATACTACAGACCCTCTTAGGGTGAGCTGAGGTCAACTAATTGGAAAACCATTATAAAAAGCACTTTGGCAGATATCATTTTAAAAATCACAGTAGCTTCTGCCATCTAGCATCTAGTAGAGCTCACTAAAGGCATCTTGTGAGTAGCAGCTCCCTTCTGCAAGGCAGAGAACATCTCTTCTAACCACGAGGTGGTAAAATAACATCTCCTCCATGCACAAAAGCAGCAACGTGGAAATAACCATGTAATAGTTGTTGGGACTTAGTGTTGGGTAAGTTACTTTATCTATTACTTTTGGAAACTTGTTCCAGAAAGCTATGTGCAGTCACTAGCAAGGATAGAGAAGTACTGGAACAAGTAATACACCTTACAGTTACAATTACTTATGTATTTTTATACAAAAGTAATACGTAACTGTAACGGATCACATTTATTTGAAAGCGACTTGTAACTAACCTATTACTTTCAAATAAATGTCATCTGCTATAGTTTTTTATTATTTTTGTATTGTTTTTCTATAAAAAGAAATAAGTAACTGTAACCATCAGGTGTATTACTTTTTCTAGTACATCTCCATCTTTGCTAGTGACTGCACAGAGCTTCCTGGATCAAGTTTCTAAACAAAATAGAAAGTAATAGAAAAAGTAACTTAGCCGACACGGTTGGGACTACTAACAACCATATGACCATTTCATGGTATATGCTGTTGGTCCCCTTTTGCCTTCCAACAACCACATAGTTGTATGCCCCTCTGGAAAGCCCCTGCACAAAAGGGTATAAAATCCCAGACTTTTGGTAAGTCAGGAGGACAGTCTGAGGAGGCTCTTGGGAAATGGCTGCTGTCTGTCTTAGCAGGCCCTGGATGCAGGATGACGACAGACCATGGAGTGGTAAGAAATTGGATCAGCTGAACTTCAAGCATTGACAAGCCCCTCATGAAAAATCTAGTAGCCAAAGGCTACAGGCCACTAAGGCTACTGTTTTAGGGGATCGCTGCTTCATAACACATGTGCAAATATTATGGCATAGGTTAGTTTAGGAGAGCTGCTTTATGATAGAAATATTACATTACAATATGAAAACTGCTTTTTATGCCCACATATACTGTGGTTTTATATATATATATATATATATATATTAGAGTGGCATGGTAGCGCCACAATAGTTAGGGTTGAGTAGGCTGTTTAATATTAAACCCCTTACTTCACACTTTAATAGCTTTATCACCATTAAATGAACTTACAAAAAATTTTTCATGTGTGGTCTCAGGGCTAAGGTCTCTTGACTTTCCTGGTTTCGTTCTGATCAGATATGCAGATTCAGAGATCCAGATAGTGAAAAAAGTGAAAAAATATTTTTTTTTTTGCCATTTTTTTGTCACCGCCTAGATTGTTTGGAATTTTGCTCTGAAATTTTCAGAATGGAAAGGGCTTGAGCCACAGTGGTGCCATTTGCTGCTTTGGTGAAAAAACATTAATCCTTTCCAGAGTTATACAGATTTGAAATTTCATTTCTGAGCATGCTCAGTATGGTCTTTTGGATAGCTGTTTCATATGAAAAAAGAATTTGGCCTATACAAAAAAAGGTTTCGCTTCATATGGGGGTAATCTTTCTTTCATGAGAAAAAAAAATTATTTTTCATATGGCCGACATCTTGTTTCTGTATTTAAAAAAAATAAAAAAAACACATTTTTGAAAAGTCTTAAAATGATGTCCAGGAGAGACACCAACAAAAGTATATTGATAATCAGGATCCCTTAAGTGGATTATGCAGTTAGTTTTTGGAAAAATCACCCAGAAATGTGTTTTTTCATGACCCGTGTTTCTTTTATCGTATGGCCATATGAAAAAAAAATGGAGCCACACAAAAAAGATTCCCTGCATATGAAAAAAATAATTTCGACTTCGTCTTTTTTCAGATTCTTTTTTCGTATGAAGCAATCATTTTTCATGTGCATGAGACAACCTCACAAAAAAAGATCCCTTCATACAAAAAAAGAATTTGCACTTAGGTTTTTTTCAAATTCTTTTTTCATATGAAGGAATATTTTGCAGTGTGAATGAACCAACCTCATGAAAAAAGATCCTTTCATATAAGAAAAGAATCTGGACTTAATTTGTTCACATTCTTTTTTCATATGAAGCAATATTTTTTCATATGAATGACACAACCTCACAAAAAAAGATCTCTTCAAATGAAAAAAAAAATACACTTAGGTTTTTTTCCACATTTCAACTTTAACAAGTCATAACTCCAGCAATATATGCAGTTATGGGACAATCTATATATCAAAATAAAGGTCTTGGTGAGTACTACAACACTAATACACCCCCTCAATAATATAGGGGCCATATACAAAAACATAAATATTAAAAAAGTACAATTCCCGTAGGATAACATTGCAACTTTAACAAGCTGTAACCAATGTTCCCTTTAATTGTTTGACCTTGTGGATGAAAGTCTCATGTGTATGTGCAACACTTGGCGCCAAGAAAAAAGTCCATGTCCATAGAGTGTGTCCATATAAGAGAAGACATTTATTGCCAATAAACACTATAAGACATGGATTAACACTATAATACTCAAGGTAAAGCATAAGTATATATTTAATGCAATGCAAACCAGAATATTTTTGATTGCTCTCATCTCCTGTTCAGTAGATGCCCTACCTCCATTTAGTCTTCATTGCCCTTTATTTTATTTCTACATTTGAAATAATAAAAGAAGGGTACTTTAACAGGACTCAGCCCAGGTTTTCATTGTGTTTATGAGCCCTCACTATTCAAAATAACACTACTCCCTGATCTTATGGGACAACAACTGTGGAAAGACAGCTTAAAATATATGAAAATCTGGTCGGAGCAATATCTAAAGGCATTCCACTTTTATTATTTCAAATGTAAAACATACTAATGCAGACATTCAAAATGGGGAAAGAAGGGTATTGTACAATGAGATAACATGGAATAAGGGACCATAAAAAAAGGAATAAAAGGTATAGATCAAAATGTTCGCTGTATCCTGTACTACTGTTTTAAATGCCATTTAGCACCCGATTGTAGTGCATTTGTAGTCCAGTTCTATTTTGCTTGATTAGACGTGGGCCTTAAATTCTCAAGACAGTCCTTAGACCTTTAAAACCATATGCCAGCCCAGAGAGATGCCATATTAACTAACCATTTAGCACATAGTTACAGCAAAAATAGTTTCTTAGGTCTTTAAAGTCTCACAGACACCCAGTTCACTTAACCAGGTCTTTGTCTATATATCTATGTAAGGGGGTTGGGGAAGACATATGCATACTGCTGCAGTTTGCAAGGTAAAGTAAGGCCCTCCACAACAACCAACACAAAAGCCTCCACAAAATACTGCAATATAACCATCAATGAGAGTAAGTTTGTTGTAGTAAGACAACACATGAACTTAAACAAAAGCTGGCTTATGATCTCTGTACTCTTTATTACAATCAATATATTTTTAATGATGGCAAAACCACAATCACAACAATTATGAATCTCATCACCTTTGTCAGCCCATGATATGTTCTATAGCATCTCTCCAGCCTCTGTTGTCAAAGTGCCTTTCCAAAATTTCATTATGCTTCTGAAATGAGCAAGAGATGGTCTTTAATGCCCCACTCCCCACATCAGCAATGATATCTGGCATTCTGCTTTGCTTTTTTTTTGTTTAGCCAGAGGAAAGGTGGTCTTTTTGTTAAAACTACACAGGTTTAGGTTTTGCTTTTTATTTTGGTTCTATT
The DNA here is from genome assembly GCA_016271365.2 of Neoceratodus forsteri. Classification (NCBI taxonomy): domain Eukaryota; kingdom Metazoa; phylum Chordata; order Ceratodontiformes; family Ceratodontidae; genus Neoceratodus; species Neoceratodus forsteri. The sequence goes on from CM028136.1 coordinate 292,528,969, forward strand.
TTTAAATAGTTGTCTGAGCATATACTTATTTTTTTTTATTTGACTGGGATTATCCTCCATTTTTATTATTATTATTTCTGTTTACCTGCCTGGACATCAAAGCAGGAAGCATACTTTGAAAGAAGTAGGTCATGTAAAAAAACATTTTTACTAGGCAATTGAAAACAATCCCCATACTTTTATTTTTATTACTTATAATTTTGCTGACAAATGTTTGCTTTCAGTTTGTTTATTTTAAAGAATTCTTTTTAACGACACAAATAAATCCTGTTGGCTACAACATTTCTTTGTGTTTTCTGTATGTTCATTTCTTAATCAGTAAGCTGGATGGATTGTTTGTCAACTTTTTATTTTTATTTTTTTTAACTTTATAGTCCAGGCTGGTAGGCAACTGCAGCTAAAACTCCCTTACCTATTTTTTATTTTGTTTTTAACAATTAGACAGAAGATCCCCTTTCCATTTCTCAGTCTCTGTATTTTGTTCTTGTCACACACAGATTCTTCTCAGATACAGGACTGTGAATCAGTCTCCCTCGCATGGAGGGAGTCGAGCTTCTTTATTTCTAGTCAATCCCCATGGATTTTTCCATAAGGAAGCATCACATATTCATTAATAGGATGGATCTCCCTACAAGGAGTTTGATATTCTGCTGCTGTTACCCTCAAAACCTACTTCATAAACTATATAGATTCTGAAAATCAGCCTCTCCCATACCTTTACCACATCTTGATCCTGTCTTGCTTCCTACTACCATAGCACCAGGAAGAGTACAATTATCTTAAAATCATGAGCACTAACTGCAGTCTCTTTGTTTGATCCAAAACAAAATCTTATCCTTATGCTTTATCCCTAAATCAGACTCAGAACAAGCAAGCTTGAATAGAGATTCATTCAACCCTTTTCACAAAGAAACAGGTATTCCTTGGCAGGTAGCTCCAGTGAAGAATTCAGTTTTCTGTAGATCCTGTCTGTGTGGCAGCAGCTGGTATCTCTCTAAAGCCCCAATAGAATGGGGCCCTATTTTATACACCTAACTAACAACAGGCTGGCTCAGTTGCTGGCAGTCAGGAACTGCGAAATACCAGCAGCCCAGTTTTCAAGTTGGGAGTCTGCATGGTGGTGGTAGGTGCAGGCAGGAGAAAGGTTGCTCTCCTTCAGCAGCCTGCAGTAAGTCAGCTTCTCCATGGCTGGCAATGGGCTGCCAGGCAGGACAGATTCAGAATCAGAAGGGATATGGCCTGCACTAGAAGGCCTTTTATCACACAAGGTGACAAAACTGGACGGGGAAAGACAAGTCCATAGGACTTTTGAAAAGTCAGACTGGTCCAGCACAAATCACCCTGCAAGCATATGAAATTCACATGAATATTTAGAGGTGCTGGACCAATCAGGGACACAAACTGTACTTTGTCTTGGTTGTGTCTTTCAAGTACTGACTCTCTGCTATAAAACAATGTGATGCAGGATGCTGCAGCACATTTAGACTTCCAGCTGAAATACAGTACCAGCAGGCCCGTTACAAATTAGTTATCCGTCTTTTGTTTGGGTGGGGGCACTGTGAATGGAGAGGGCTATACACCTTACAGTGGTGCTGACACTTTTTGTTTGGGTTGGTGGTGGTGGTGGTGGTGGTGGTGGTGGGGGCAAATATGGAAAATGAAAAAAATAATTTAAAAGATACATTTTATTATTTTTATAACAAATGAGAACAAGTAACAGTCCAGACACAATTTATGCTGTTGTATTTGAAAGCTATTTTAGTCCACTGAAAATATGTCATTCTTCCTACATTTCAATGGACTAAATAGCTTTCAAATGCATCAGAGTAAATCACAGTGTGTTAGAAATAAATCAAGAGTTGGAACTGGAAACCTACCAATCCTAGTCCTGCTTTGTGCTTTGGTACTGTATAGAGCTGACATGGAGCATTTATTTTAGACTTCTTTGGTAATGCTCTATTGAAGAGAGAAGGGGGATGCAACATTTATGGACAGCTGAGCGATTAAATTGCATCACACAACAATATTACACTATAGTTTACTAATAACATTACCTGAATGGGTGTTTTACTGAATGTGTGTGTGTGTGTAAAACCTGTGTAATTCTGTTTCTTTTTTTTTAACATGAAAAAATCCTCAAACTAGATTATGAATCCGCTCCAATTCAAGGGCTTGGAGGGGAGGATGAGGCAAGAAGGAGACAAAACATAAATGAAAACAGGATGGTTACCATTCCACATTTTAAAGACAGACTGCCAAACCTGATGGTTGAGTTTGGTTATATCTGAAATGGTAGAGTGCAGTACCATCTTTGTACTTGATTAGACAGAAGCCCAGCAGGCATAAGAAGATGGCAAGTTTTTAAATATTTATTTATTTAGTTTTTGTTTACCGGGTAGGTGAGCTAGCCATAGAGATGACTATTTTCAGGCATGACCCGGGAGGTTACAGGGTAACATTACAGAGACTACAATAGGGTAACATTACAGAGAATACAACAGAAGGTAGATACAGCAAGGTGTAAACAGTGGTATTCTACAGCAGGTTATGCACCATAAACAAGATACAAGATATTGAGAGCAGGTTACAGGGCATATATTTACAGTTACAGCATTGGGATAAGGCACATTGGCAGTAGAGTAAAACCGTATTGTTGCAAAATACAAGGTATAACTCAGAGATAGATAGTCACAAATTCAAAGAAAAAATTGACATACAGCAGCTGTGACCCTGGAGGAAAAACAATTTTCTACAGACAAGGGAAATATGGGAAACAAAACAAAATAAGTGCCAAATGGTTTGATGTGGGGGATAGGAAAAAGGAGGTTATTCATGTTTGGAGTAGGGTAAGTTTCAGAGATAGGAGCCAGGAAAGTAGTGGGTGAGGCAGCGGAATAAGGTGAGAGAGGATATACCTTGTGAGGGTAAGTAGGCAAAAGTGTACTGATGCAAAGGACAGGGGAACAGAACAAGTAAGTGCAAAAAAGGGGTTAGATGCAGGGGATAGGTAAACTAAGATAGGTTAGGTTAGGTACAGGGTGGCATTAGAGGTGCAGGCCTGTTGAGTAGGGAGTGCATCTGGGAAGAGGCATAAGAAATGGTATTTTGGCAGGAGCAGGTTAAGAATTGCAGCCAGGTATGGGGACTGGGAGCTAAGGAGGTTTAAAGCAGGAGCATTGGTTAGATGAGATGAGGTAGTGATGGAGAGCTTTTTTAAAGGTGTCATGAGTGGCTGATAGGTGGACATCTAGATGGAAGGAGTTCCACAGTCAAGGAGCGTAGTGGGCAAAAACACTAGAACCTTTGGTGGTTGAGTATTTCGGCACACTTAAGAAGAATTTATCAGTTGAGTGCTGACCATAGTTGGAGGTCTGTGGCGCGAGCAGTACCGCCAGTGATTTAGGAGTTTGGGACCTCATAATACTGTCTATAGTAGAGTCAAGGGAATATAGCCTGGTGGCATTAAACAATAGACAGTTAAGATCAGAATAGAGAAGGCAGTGGTGTTTCTGCCTATGGGATGAGGCAACATATATTATTGTAAGCGACATCCCATCTATGGAGATTTGTTTTAGGTATAGCAGCATATGAAGATACCCATAGGTTAGAGTCTGTAGGAGTATGCCTTGGGCAATGGCTAATCTTGCTGAGGGGATTAAAACATAGCTAGTACGATAAGATATACCTAGCTTGGAATTAACAGACTTGCACGTGTTCGAAATGTGAAGTTCGAAGTTTAAGGACTGATCCAAAGTGACACCTAGGTACTTAAAAGAGGTAACTAAGCCAGTGGGTGAGCCATTTAGGCAGGAGACCCTAAAGTTGTTTTGGTTTGATTTGAGTTTTGAGGGGGTGCCTAATAGCATCGATTGGGTTTTGGTCTCATTAAGAACAAGTTTATGATCCAAGAGCCAGGACTGTATGCAATGGAAGTCAACGGAAAGCCATAGATTGATATCGGTTATTTTGTGAACCATCTGTTCTGATGAAGTCTGAGCCAAAATATTACAGTTGTTGCTTGTTAGCATGTATATGCATTTTGCGGGAAATAAGCATTAACATAGTAGTTTATAATAAGGGTGAGGAGAATACAGCCTCTCTTCATGACTGTCTAAACTGAAATAAAATGGAAAACATTCCTTACCTAACACAGATCTGAGCCCCCTGTTTATTCTTTTAAAATGAGTTTTTATACAGTAAAGTCGCTGAATATATTCATAACAAGTAACATAATTTCTATAACAGCAATATTATATTATTACAATACGATTAGTAGAACATAGGCAATTACTGCAAGAATATACAACTGATGTGGTATCATTCTGTTTTTTAATTAAAATAGAAGCAACAATAAACATCTCAGCTTTTCAGAGATTTCCTTAAAAAGGGTTTTACTTCCATTTTAATGAAAAAAACAGAATGGCGCCACATCATCTGTATATTCTTGCAGCAATGACCTACAGCATGTTCTATTAATCCTTCTGTGCTAATATTGCTGGTATAGAAATGATGTCACTTGTTATGAATAACTACTCAGCTACTTTACTGCATAAAAACTCATTTCAAGAAAATACCCAGGGGACTCAGATTTGTGTTAGGTAAGGAATTTGTATAACAGAGTATTTTTTTTATCTCCATATAGGTTTTGAAAAAGCTATTTAATTTGTATATTCATTTTTTAAGTTTATTCATTTCCCAGAGGATGAGGTTAGCAAACTCCCTTTTGCCATGGTCTTCCAACCCTGTGTGACCAAGCTTCCCTTTGCCATCCCTGCCACAGTCATTGGTGTCACAGTGACAGAAATATAAGCATGCAGCTGATTGTCAGTGCAAGTGCACTCCCCTTCCCCAACATACAGTCAGGAAAACGGAGAGATTTATGCATCTGTTTTAAAAATGCATATACTGTATTATGGTCTCAGCCTCTGTGCCCGGCACAACAATCCACCCCCACCACCATGCATATTCATAATTTGAGAAAGGTGGGTTCAATGCGGGGACAGAGGTTAAAAATAAAAGAAAATGGCATTAATATATTTAACTGCAGTGCATGCCAGTGTAAAATAAAAATACAGTATTTCTTTTCCCAAATCTTATATGGCCCCTCCACCTCCCCAACCCCACCGTGCAGATTCGGGACAGGATTTGGAGGTTTACTCAAGTCAGTTGCATACTTCTTTAACTAAACCTTTGCTTGCAGCTTGGTGGTAAAAGACATTTTAGAAATATATTTCCCTTCCCAATACTAAGTTTGAGGCCCCCCCATGAAGATTCAGGAACTTCACTGCGTGATTCTGTCTCAAGTTGGGGCTGGCACAGGTTTAATACTGGGAGGTAGGTTTAAATGCAAAGAAACGGTGCACAATATTGAATTTCTAATGCTGAATATTAAATTGAGCATATTCAGAGAAAAGCATTCAATTAAGCAAAATAGCCTGCCTGACTGCCAGTGCCTGTGCTGTATATCGGAAATAAATGATTGTACACTTTCTTTTTCATTTCAACCTCCCGCCCTTCTGGTATTAAATCTGCCAGCCCTGTCTTAAATTAGACTCCTGCCCTGAAGCTCCGGAATCTGCTCTGGGGCAAGGGGGGGGGGGCAAACATAGTACTGGGGAATTTGGGCAATACTTTTCTGAAATATGTAAATCTTACAACCAGGATGCATGCAAGGGTTAGTTACAGTGGAGCTATGTAGGGAACAGGAATGCTTTTGGAACTGCTGCAAAATTTGTCTTGCTCCAAAAAATAAGAACTGAAAATAGTCCAGTCCAACAAAAACAAAATGACAAGGAAGCACATAAAATTGCTCTTCTGGAGGAATGGAAGCATAGTGCTTGGAGGGCCCTGTTCCACACCCACACCCACATACATATGTGGATAAATGAAGGTACAGAAGCACTGGGCTCAGAGGGCCCTGCACTGCCATAATCATGTGGATGTGTTGGAATCTGTGTGGATGACACTTCAGGGCCTGCTTGAATGACGATATGATTCTACTATCTCAAACAGTAAGGAAATTTACTGCAGAAAACTTTGCTAATGCACGAGTCAGGGTTAAACTGACAAAAGTAGAAAAATGTGGTGTTTGGGTTTCCAAACCTAACACCCCACCCTGCAAGCAGCAAAAAGAAAAAAACTTCATGGTTTCGGCTGTTGGAGCCTTGGCAAATCAGACCTGAGGTCTTCTTTGGGGTTATCAACTCTAATGCTCATCCCATTCTTACAGTATATGGTCTGCACATCTGAACTTATTTGCTGATGGAATGGGGAGAGTGTTAAGGTTGATAACCCCAAGAAAGACCCCAGGCCTAATTTGTCAAGATTCAGGACAGCCAAAACCATAAAGTATTTTTCTTTTTGCTGCTTGCAGAGTGGGGTGTTAGGGTTGGAAACCCTAACACTACATTTCCCTACTTTTGTTGGTTTAACTCCAACTGGTACATTAACAAAGTTTTTTGCAGTGAATATAAATACATGTAACATCCACATGTGTTTATATACAGTATATGCAATATGAATCCTGTTTTATGATATGAATACCCATACAACTTAACTAGGTTTGGCTGTTTTTGCACCTCAGATTAGAAGTCTGTTACATTGGCTAAAACACTGCTGGGCATAGGAAATAGTCATTTTGCTTACTGCTTTTACTGGGAAAAGAAAAGAATAATTTTTGTCATGAGTTTTCCAATGAATCTTTCAGATATGAGATTGTGAATATGTACTCTTATCTAGTTCAGTGATAGCACTATGCAACAATAATAAAAAAACACTTAAACTATGCTATTATGCTCCAAGTCTTTTCTATGAAATACATGTAAAATAGAGTATTCGTATTGAGGTCTATTCACTAACATGCAGATTGCCTATGTGCCACATATCTGAGACATGTAGGCAACCCTAACCAGGAATGCCACACAGTGGTGGTCCAGTGGGCCCTCGGTATCATTCACAGCAAGTGCACAAGCCCCTAGAGCACATGATACCATGAATGCCCACACAGCTATGCACCACAGATGGTCCAGAGGTGTGCCAGTGGGGGGTGGGGGCGTGCCCGCATTCCACACCATTCAATAAGGTGTGGTGTGCCAAGTCTGGGGGCGCAAGTTACATGAGGGGGGAACTCCACTGTAACTTTCACATGCCCTCCCAACGGATGCCTGCCAGCCACTGTGGCAATAGGAATACCCTCCACACTGCTGCCCCAGCCCACCAGGCTGGCAGAGAATGCTGGGGGAACCCATGCAGCTGCACTCCACCCCCATGCAGCTGAATGCCAGGGAGCAGGGGCACATTCAGGTGACTAGAAATTGTGAATACTGGCTGTGCATGCTGGTTCTGAGGTGTGGAGCTGCATGGACTGTGTATGAGTGAATCACGCATACATCCTGCATGTTATTGAATAGACCCCATTGTATTATATGAATCCTGGGGTACTAATACTAATAACAGCTGGCACTTGAACAGTTTGATAAAAACCCAGAAGTTAAATTGGATAGCTCATAATGGAATTGGTAGGATTATGTCCTTTAGTACAGGGGTACAGATAGTCCAAAAAGAAGTCAGTAAGGTCTAAACAGTTTTATGTTTGCATATTACAATCCACACCCATTTGTGCTGCTGTCTGCTTTCAGGCAGACCTTGCACCTTATGAACTGCTTGTATTAAATTAAATTCAATTGAACTGGATTAAATTGTCTTAGTCTAGTGAGGCATTTGAAGGATAATGACCTTTAAAATAATAAAGTGTGAACTAAATAAGGTTATGATGAGTAAGCAAAGACAGCACATAGCAGGCTCTGGGGACTCTACTAGACATTATAGTCAGCCCACAGGCCCCCCACCCCATCAGAATCTTCAGACTAAGCCATAGGGGCACCAAAAGCCATTAGCACCCCTGCTGTGGGATGAAATGATCAGAATCCCAATGAGGAATCTCTAATAGATCACCCAATTACTCCATCACATGAAAACTGGCTTTACCCCATGGCCCTCACAGCAGTCACTTTAATAGATTCTAAAGATCCTGAAATGGTTCACCTCAACTTAATTCAATATTTGAATAGAATGGTTGAAAATGTGTTTATTGATCTAAGGGCAGAAAACTAAAGTAACGAAAGCTGTAAATGGAGCAGTCACTAAAACTGAATTGTGGGACATGCTAGATGAAGGGATAACAAAAGTACTGTTTTATTTACTATGTGCATTATATTGCCTGGAAAATGTGACTAGGTAAGAATTGAATCATTCCAGGAAAAGACAGGAAGAGCAGCCAAAGGATTATAAGAAGGTTGTAAAAGATTATAAGTCTCTACATGAGTGTAATTGCGAACTGTATGTGTATGTGCCTCAGGACCTCTTTGTGAATGAGCTTGCTCAACGGAGTCTTTCCTGCAACAAACTTGAACTTGAACATGACTCTCATGAACAGACACATGAACAATTAGAAAATTCAAAGAGTGAAACTATGGAGAATATACAGGCAGAAACTACTAGTAATAAAACAACTACTAAAGAAACTGCTAGTGATACGACTACTGGTAGTGAGATGGGTCCCACTGTAAGTAATGAAAATTGGATCAGACTTTTAGAGACTATCAGTAATCATAAGACTTTACAAAGAAATGCATCTAGACCAAATTTAGACCCTTAAGAATTTCATTGGAATCTCTGCAATATCCCTATGAACCCTCCATTTTCCCAAAATGAATATAGTCTACCTAATAGCAATTCTACAAATCAAAACCCTCCCTTCCAGTCTCAGACTGCAACCCAAGGAGAAAAACCTCACAACTCACCCCCCCAAGTCTCAGACTGGAGTCCAAGTGGAACACACCTTGAACAGTTTTCAAGTAGAAGGCAGGGCTCATTTTTGGATGGGGAATTGGGACAATTGGCACACAGGTTTTAATTTTGACCCACTTTTCTTACCTTGGGGACAACCTTCTCACTGGTATAGAGGTTTTAAACTGCTGTTTTATGAATCTAGACTCTGTTGAACAATATGACCCATTGTTTTTTTCATTTGACCCTTACTTTTTATACCCAGTGTGTGAGTAACCCACATAGATAAATATCTGAAATGAACCCTGAGAAGGACAACCATCTTATCACCAACCATAGATCAAAACAATTACCATTTGGGGCTTGAGGCCATGGGACTAATCCCACTCCAGTTCATCCCAAAGGACTTAGAAAGCATATAAAAAATTATTAAAAGGGTGAATAAGGGTGCTGGCCCAGTGGCGCTGAGGGTTGAGGCACTGGATGCCACACCTCGCACCCACCTGGGTTTGGGAATGAGCCAGGGTCATTGGGGGTCGGCAGGGGAGGAGAAGGAGAGAGCATCTGTAGGACTGCTCTCCTTCTCTGGGGAAGAGGAAGGGTTGCCATCGGTGCTCTGGCAGCCTCTGGTGGAGGCTTGGGGTGGTTACAGAGCATTGACAGTACATGGAGGGACATGCTGGGGCAGATGTTTGGTTCGGAGTGCTTGTGGACGTGCTCATGCTCGGGGCCTCAAGCATCATTGCACACCACAACCATAAGGGAAAAAAGTGGAAAAATAGGGGCACTAGTCATGGTGGCATGATGGCCATTTCTGAGGGGACTTGTTTGGTACTGAGGGTGCACAGCAGTACTGGATCTTGACCTGGGGAGTTGGGTTAAGGGGAGAGCTCCCCGCCACCCCACCATGGGGGGTAAACCACAGGGGTAGCTGCGGAATCCAAATATGGAACCGAGGGAAGTCCCAGGAGATGGCGGCCTGAGTACACAGAAGGATGCCTGACGTGTAGAGGTAAAGCAGACTGGTGGCCCCAGGGAGAAAAAGTATATGAAAAAAAAAGGGTGAATAAGGCAGAACAGATAGATCCTGACATGTAGAGATGGCAGTGTATGTGAGACCTGGAAGACAATTCAGACTGGAATGAAAAGACAAAATTAAAATGTATCTGGTTTTGTATGGAACCAGAGGTATGGGATGAAATAGTAGCGGCCAAGGAGAAAGGGAGAGCCACAGAGAAGATAGTAGATCTAGTGGCCACCACTCTCACTATATATTTCATGGGGGGGAGTAGAGAAAGAGAATATAAGATGAAATAACAAAATGAGGAATCCTCTATGCAATTTTCAGACAGGCTCAAGTCAGCATACTTTCAGGGGTTAGCAAGCAAGATATGAATGACAAAGAATTTAATATGTGCTTTGTCAATGGCTGTAAGCAATATACCCAGAGGAACTTAATTTCCCTAGCACATATGAGAAATAACACTTTTGCAGACCTAGTTAAAGTCACTCAATTGATGGCAGATACAGGGAAACCACATGAAACAGTCCCCAAGCCAAGTAAGGAGACACTGCTGCAAAAAACAGATCTGCCAGTGGATCAGAATCAGAACACTACAGGCGTGCATAACAGTGCTTTACCTCCAAATTTAACAGTTTCTTCAGAATACTTCCCTTCCTATCCAGATCATGGGAATTTCACAATACCAAACTAATGCATGGATGCTTGAACAGTCTCCTAGCAGAGGTGGCAGAAGCAAAAACTGTAACGGGATTCAAGAATGCATGGGATCAATACAAGGGTGTTTTATTTGTTGGAGATGGGAGGGCAACATCTGGAGACCAAGTAGGGTCTATGGCATCACAGCAGATAAGGAAATTGAGCAGACTGGGGGGAGGGGGGCAAGCAGTCCGTATCTGCTGACATAATCTATATAATGTAAAACTATAGCATACATATTAGAGTCAATATTATGCCAGCTCAGAGGTTCTCCCTCAGACCCAACCAGTACCAACCATGCTACCAACATGCATAGGATACAAGCAGCCCTGACATTAGACCCAGAGAATTGGTTAACAATGCACGTTCAGGATACCATGCTCTGTTAGACACAGGTTCTACCCATACTTTAGTTCATTTGCATGTAATATCAGGGGATGCTGGAATTTTTAGAAGGGCCTCAAATGATAGTGATAAATGGAAATACATCACCCTCACAGACAGTCATTGTAACCATAACATCACAGTTTGGTTCCCATAACATGGAAGTGTTGTGGGTGAGCATGAACGAAGAGTGATCCTGGGAATGGATTGGATACATCAGGTCCGATATTCATTTACAATGACCTACTCAATTGCTCCCCAAGATCCTCATGCACTGTTCACACACACATTTTGAGAAAATAAAGGTCAGGTATATATTGCAAAAATACACATCACTATATGCACAGACAAAAAAAAAACACAATAGGCAGGACTGATAAGACACACCATAAGATAAATCCGAGGTGGGAACATAAATCATAAAAACAATACCCAATCCCTAATACAATCAAAAGTCAGTTAGAAATATAAATTTCTGAATTCCTAGATTTAGGAATTGTTACAAAAAAGGAGGGCTAAGACAGCCTTAAAATCCCCTTTGCTCCCCATAAAGAAACCAGATGGCTCTACAGGATTAGTGGTTGACTACAGAGCTTTAAATAGACAGACTGAACCTTACACAGAACAGCATACTTACATTCAAGCCACCCTAGACACACTGGAGGTACCAAAATATAAGTCTTTGGGTTTTGGTCAGTCTCCCTTTGTGAGGAAGACCAAGAAAAATTAGCATTTTCCTTTGGGAAGTAACACTATGCATGGACCATACTACCCCCAAGGCTTCATGAATTCCCCAGGGATATTCTGAAAACAGTGACAAAAACATTAAATGTCATTTGGGGGTATTACTTCACGTGGATGACATATACTTTTCACATGACCAGAGACACATTTAAATGAAAAAGAAGCTCTGAAATTAAAAAAGAAATCGATTACTCATATTGTATACAGTATAGGTACAGATAAAAGTAGGGGTATTGCCATAATGATAAGGAAAGGTCTGGACTACAAAATTCTTGATCATTTTACTGATGAAAAAGGTAGAATAACTTTATTAAAAATAAATATTAATAATAAAATTTAATAATAGGATCCTGTTATGCCTTCTTTGAACAGTATCAACATTTTTTGGCGAAAAAATATTGAAGGATTGCAACATCTACAAGCTGAATGTGTTATATTAACCAGGGACCTTAATGCTCTTATTAACCTAGCTATGGATAAATCAGCCCCCCCCCAAAGGAAATCATAATATTTTAAAAAACTAAACAACTTTTTGAATCTACAATTACTAAAAGATGCTTGGATAAGTACGGTATAAACCCTTCAGATTAATTACATACCCACCACGATTAAAAAAAAATAATATATTTACAAGAATAGATAATATCTTTGTGTCCAAAGATTTAATTCAAAATATCTCATCAGTTAATATAGACCCTTTATTTATTTCAGACCACGCTTTAATCAGTATAGATATAAAACTACCTAGTTTAGACACATCTTATACAAAAAGCTGGTCTATAAATAATGATTTGTTAAAAAATAATGTATTCATATAATTTATTAAAAAATCAATACAGGAATACTGGAAAGAAACATCAAATCTATATTCCTTATGGGATGCCCTTAAAGCCACACAAAGAGGTGAGATAATCTCTTATCAAATTAAAATTAACAAAAAAAGGAACCAAGAGAATGAACAAATAAATACTAGACTAAAACAATTGGAGTTATTAATACAAACAGATTACAATAACTATAAAACTAAGTGGGCTGCTATTAAAATGAGAAAACAAGATACGCTGTATGAAAAAAACAAGAGCATCTAAGTATCAATCAAAAAACTCAGATATTTTGAATCAGATAAATCAGGTAAACTTCTAGCCAATCTGTTGAGATCAGAAAAACAAAAAAAAATCATTTCAGCTATTAAAAATGAAGAAGGTACAGTGGCATTCCACAGGATGAAATGCAATTTTGCAGCATTTTGCAGCACTATGTAGAATGCTGCAGCAGACCTACTGAATAAAACAATGCAATTTCAATGGTAATTAGTCCCCTTTGTCATTCAGGAAAATGTGACACTACTAAGATGAAGTGAATGCCTCAGTTTCCAGCATGACAAAATAGACTAATTGCCATTGAAATGACATTGCTTTATTCAGTAGGTCTGCTGCAGCATATTGCAGAGTGCTTTAAAAGTGTGTTTTATCCTGGGGGATGTCACTGTAATTGGGTTTCAGAAGACAATAATATAGCACAAGCCTTTTTACAGTACTTTAAAAAAAAATTTCAAAATAACAACATTCCAGAAGATAGAGAACTATTAGAATTTATAAAGAAAGCCCAGTTAACCCCACAACCTTTAAATTCCACCATTTTGAATTTAAAGATATTACTGAAATAATTGAAACTCTTCCCAGAAATACAATTCTTGGTCTTGATGGCTTTTCAAACTTTTTTTTTTACTTTTTGTTTATAAGTTTTATCAGAATCTTACAATACATTTCCTCAGAGGGATATAGACATGCAAGCAATAATACCTGACAGGGTGGGTGGTACTGGGCAATACTGAACCACCTGGGGCGTAATGAGGCTCGATGCCACAGGCGGAGGGACTTATAGCTCTTGGAAGGTCCAGTATTGCCCATACCACCCATCCTGGAGGGTATTATTGCATTTAGAAAATGGGTTATTTGTGAAATGTTTTATACAATAATTAAAAATTGTTGCAAATATGCTTAAACAACTGGAATAAATTAATAAAAATTGTTTTGTTGGAAAGTGGTCCCTGTAGTGGTATAGCTGTGTAGTGGTATAGCTGTGTAGCTGGCAGCAGAGGGCACTTTTGTTTTGTATACCCTGATTTTATGTGCCTTTATCCTGCTTGAGAGGTCATTGCCTTGTGTCCCTTTTGTTTTTTTGAGCAGATTCTAGTCTTGTGTGTCATTCTGTGGCTGTTTTTTTTTTTTTTTTTTTTAAGAGACTGAGGTGGGGTGAGACTGTCATTGGTAGCGCGGTTGGAAGAAAGTGTTTCGAGCAAAATTAAAGCTGCTGCGTGTCCTGTTATGTCAGGCTGGAAGCGTGAGTGAGACATCTTCGGGAGGACAGATGGAGATGTGAACGGGCAGCATTTACTGGCAAGAACAACAATGTAAGCTTTTTTAAAATATGCAAAGCATTCCTAACAGACTGCTCGAGTCAGGTAGTCAGATCATTTTACTGGCTCGGTTTATGTGTGAATGACGACGGGTGACCGGCGATGGGGGGGGGGAGGAAGGAAGGAGCGGGGCTCTGCTCGAATAAGTAAAGTAATTCATCTGTGTGCCAGGATTAAACAGTTAGGAGTTTAAAAAAAAAGTGTTCTGTGGACTACAATGCTTAAGAAACTGTCTTGGGGTGAGAGTGTTACATTGTGTATTTTGGGGACAATAACGCTCGCTAAGCGTGTAAAAAATGGCATCGATTTTGAATTTGCCAAGGGTCTTTTGCCCAATGAGTAAGCAGAGTAGGCAAAGGGATATGTTAGGTGGTGATGGGGTAAGGTTCGTGACACTTTTTTTTTTGCTGGGCATCTATTGAAAGTTAATGTACCCCCCCTGGCAGGGGTACTAGCCAATCTGAGCCCAGCAAATAAAAATCCCATTTTCTAAGGTACAATACAATAGCATTCTCTTATTAAAGATAACTTTAGACACCCTCCCTGTAAGATACATCATAAGGGGAGTTACCAGAGTATACATGTTACATCCCATAATAATTACCAAAGCTTCATAGCAGCACAGAGCTTAATAGGGATACAGCTAGAGGAGGTAACAAGAAATGCCTATTTTATCATTTTGGCTACATGCCTACAATATCCCAAATAGAAATTATCAGGAATGAAATAGCAGAACTGATACCCCAATGGTGAGCCCCTAATACCATAAATGGCCAAAATTATTAAGGTTATATTATGTAACATATTCGATAAGAAGCTTTAAACTGTTGATCGACCCAACTGTAATTAAACTTAAAACTTTCTTGGTCTTAAACTTATTTTCACGCAACCATCCTACACTTATAATGTATAGCAATGTGAAGCAGGAAAGTTCAAGTCTGGGTAACACCCAGAAAGTTGAGCTGAATCAAGATCGCCAGGATGAATAACAAACAAAACAACTGGAGCTCAAAAGTCCAGAGTCTTTCAAACCAAACTCCAATTTTTACTCACTGGACCCAGTACACAGTGACTCGCCCTCAGATGCTTCTTCTTCTTCTGCTGGGCCTTCATCTGATTCCATCAGCTCTGCCTCGATCTTTGCTTGCAGCCTGCTGGCCTCCAAAGGATCGTTAAGCAAATACGTTCAGCCATTCCAACTCACCTTCAATTTTGCTGGTAGTAAAAGCTGATGCTGAATTTTGATCAAACAGATTTTACATTACTTTTGTGAATGAACTAGCTCCCTGGATTCTAAAAATGACTCAAGAATGCCTACAAAACCCAAAAGATTCAAGTTTACCACCATCTATACAGGAAGCAAAAATCATTCTAAATACACAAAGACGGCAAACCACAAGAATTAAGAGAATTATAGACCAATATTCATATTAAACTCTTGATTATAAACTTCTGGCTAAATTAATAAATGTTAAGATTCAAGAACAATTACATAACTATGCCAATCCTAATCAGTATGGCTTTATCAAAGTCAGAAATTTATATCAAGCAAATAAAGAAATTCAGGCAATAACCCATCTTATTAATTCTTCAGAGAACTATAAATCAGATACATATCATACTAACTACTAAAGGCCAGCAGAATAGGCCTGTCGGTCTTTCGTGTCTGCTCGGTACCCAGCCCCTAATGGGCGCTCGCTTCTCCCCCCCCTTGTCCCCGTGAGGGTCAATCTTGGCTTCAGTACCCCCATGCATCTGTCCCACCCCCCTCTTGAAGCCCTCCACAGTGTCTTGCTTGACTAGACACCTGGGCAATGCATTCCATGGCTCTACCACCCTCTCTGTGAAGTAATGCCTTCTACATTCTCCCCTATAGGTTCCTCCCTCCAGTTTCCATTTAAGCCCTCTGGTTGTGCCTCTTTGCCTTAGCCTGAACATTTCTTTGGCTCTACCCCTGTTAATCCCTTTCACATATTTGAAAACCTCAATCATGTCCTCCCTATCTCTCTTCTCCTCCAGTGAAAATGGCACAAGGGCTTCCAGCCTGTCCTCATAGGTCCTATCCCCCATGCTCTGGATCATCCTGGTTGCCCCCTCTTGACCCTCCCCAACAGTACTATGTCCTTCTTAAGGTGCGGCCTCCAGAACTGCACGCAATACTCAAGGTGTGGCCTAACAAGGCATTGTACAGAGGTAGAATCACCTCACTCCTCCTGGATGTTATTCCCCGGGCTATGCAGCCCATTAACTTGTTTGCCTTTGCCGCCGTTCTTCTGCAGTTCTCACTGTTGTTCATTTTGGTGTCTACCACCACCCTGATGTCCTTTTCACTCTAAGTGGCTAGCAGTGGGACCCCTCCCAAGGTATAAACATGCCCTGGGTTTCTGACCCCCAGATGCAACACCCTACACATCTCTGGGTTAAACCTCAGCCCCCACCACCTTGCGCAGCCCTCCAGGGTGTCCAGATCCCTCTGGACTGCCACCCTTGCTTCCTCCCCATCAGCCAATGCTCCCAGCTTAGAGTCATCCATGAAGAGGCTCATCCTACTCCTAACTCCTGTCTCTATATCGGAGACATAGGTGTTGAACAGGAGTGGCCCCAGTACTGACCCCTGGGGCACCCCACTGACGACCTTCCTAAGGGAGGAGACAGTCCCTCTCACTACCACCCTTTGTGTTTTATCTGTAAGCCAGTTTTCCACCCATCTAAGCAAGTGTCTTCCCACCCCATCTCCCCCAACTTTGTCAACAACCCGAAGTGGGGTACCGAGTTGAACACCTTACTAAAATCCAGATATAAGACGTCCAGGGTCCCTGTCACCCAGTCGTAGAAATCTATGAGGTTGGTCTGGCATGATCTCCCTGGGATGAAACCATACTGCTAGTCATCCATGTGTTCCAGCCTATCCAGTTGCCTCCTGAGCATCCCTTTGATGAAGCCCTCCATTAGTTTACCTACCACTGACGTTAAGCTGACAGGCCTGTAGTTTCCCATCTCCTCCCTAGACCCTCCCTTTGTGGATGGACACCACATGAGCCACCCTCCAATCCTGGGGCACCCTTCCTGTCTGGAGAGAAGCATTGAACAGCACAGCTAGTGGAGCTGGTAGTTCGTCTGCCAGTTCCTTCAGTACCCTTGGATGCAGCCTATCCAGTCCTGGAGCCTTGTCAGTTTTCAGCACCCGTAGGGCCTCCCTCACGCTGCCCTCTGTGATTTCCCCCTCCCTAGCCCTCTTCTCAGTAAAAGACCCGTCCTCTTCTGGGCCTGGCCCACTTGGTGCCCTGGCCTCTTTTGATCCTCTCATCTCCCTATGCCCTATCCTCTCAGCTGCCCCCCTCCCATTTTCTGGTTGAATGAAGTCCATGTCTCCCTCCCTAAAAACAGAGGCAAAATACTTGTTCAGTACCTCTGCCTGCTCCCCCACTTCCTGAGCCCATCCACCTCAGTCCTAATCCTGGGGATCTGTGCTCTCCGCTTCCTCTTTCCCCCTATGTATCTATAAAAGCTCTTTCCCCCCCACATATATCCTTAGCCAGGTTGTGCTCCATCCTCACCTTCGATTCTCTCACCACCCTTGTGACCTTCTAGCTGACAGCTTGTATTACCCTCTCTCCCATTCCCCCAGAATGCTTAAAACGTGTGTAGGCAGCCTTCTTATTGATTACCACCTCTTGCACCTCCCTGGTCCACCAGCACGGCTTGCTGGCCCCACCATTTTTGCTTCTTACCCTTGCACACAAGCTAGTAGCCTCCTGTACTCCTTTTTTAATGGCCTCCCACAATCTATCTACATCCATGTCTGGCCTGATCTGGCTCAAGCTCTCCTTCAGTATCCTGCCCATGCCCACGAAGTCCAGCCCCCTGAAATCCATTACCACTGTGTTTGAGCGGTTGTCTTCCTCCCCTAGGCACAGCATAAACCAGATCGTGTCATGGTCTTCTCCTGCCAGTGGGCTACACACCTTCAGATCCCTTATCCGGTTACTGTCTGCAAGGACAACGTCCTGTATCCTCCCCCCCAGTAGGCTCTCCCACCTGTTGGACCAGAAAGGCATCCTGAAACACAACCATCAGCCTCTGCTCCCTGGCCACCACTGATGTCATGGTGTCCCAGTCTGCCCCCGGCATATTCTGGTCCCTCATGACCACCACCCTACCCTTTCCCCGGTCACAGTGCCCTTTGATGTGCTCAACCAATTTTCCCTCCAGATCCTCATCCATTGTGGGTGGTCTGTATATCACCCCTACTTTTAATCTTTTTCCTCCCCCCCCGATTGTAGAGTTACCCAAATAACTTCCACTCCCTCCTCTGCGTCTTCCACTCCTCTTACCAATATTCTATCCTTGACTATCAGTGCTACGCCTCTTCCTCTACTCACTTCTCTATCCCTCCTGAATATTTTATAGCCCTCCAAATTTAGGTCCCAATCATTCTTCTGGGTGGCCCATGTTTCCGTAATCGCTGCCACATCAGCTGACCCTTCGGCCAGCATTGCCTGCAGTTCAGGCATTTTTTTGCCCATACTCCTGGTGTTGACCAGGACCATCTTCCACCCACCCCCCCTGCACAGCTGATTTGCGGCTCATGGACTCCCTATTTGACCTCTCTGCACAGCTCTTGAATTGTGTCCATCAGAGTCCCCTGCCCTTATTTGCCACTGTAGACCAGGGACCACGGTCAGTCCTCCTGTCTCCAGTCATGTACTAGTCCCTCCCCCCTTTACAAGTTCAAACCCCACTTCACGTTTATGAATTCAGTGAGTTTCAGCTTTAAGATCTCCTTCCCCTCTAGGTTAAGATGTAGCCTATCCCTAGCATATAACCCCTTATCATCCCATGTGTCCCCCCAATCCCACACCAGTCCAAATCCTTCCTCCCTGCACCACTCCCTGAGCCACTGGTTCACATCTCTTAGTTTGTGCTTGGCCTTCCTGGATGTTCTAGGCACCAGCAGGATTTCTGAGAAAGAAACTGAACTCCCAATAGAATGGCAGACCCTGGCTAGCTCCCGGAACCTCGCCTGGATTTCCAGGTTGCTGTTCCCTTCCAAATCATTTGTGTCCAGGGTACTAGAAAATCAGGGGATTCCCCACATTCCAAAGCTAAGGAATATAGCTGGAATTTGGCCTTGTGAACAAATAGTTCTGGGATACATTTAACCCTGAATTTGCTGCTTGTACCCTCCCCTACTCCCTCCCACAGGATGCCCCTGGTCATGGAGTCCCCCAGCAGGATCACCTTTACCCCCCTTACTGGCCCTTTTGACCCCTTCTAGGCTCTCCCTTCTATCATCGGCTCCCAGCTTACTCCTTGCACCCTCATTTGTCTGGGGTTCACTAGTCTATGTGTGACCTACTGTGCTCTTCCTTCTATATGCGGTTTCCAGTTTACTCTTCTCTCCCCCCAACCTCCTGGCTGGCACAGCTGGCCCCCCCCGCTCCCCCGGACCCCCTTTTTGGGCCACAGCCTACAGATCCTCCTCCAACTGCCCTCCTCCCTGCCTCCTCTCCCCCTCAGATCTTGTCTCCCCTCCCTTCTGGCAAATTCCTCCTCCCTCCCTCCTCATCCACCTTCCCACTCTCAGCAGATATCCTCCCCCATCCCTGGCCCTCTAGAGTGCCTCTACCACCCTTCTCCCTTGGCTGACTCCCCAGCCTGGGTGTCTGCTCAGCCCCAGTTCCCCCTCCCCTTCCCCTCTGCCTCCCACCACCTCCGGCTTACTGGTCCTCCTCCTCTCACTGCCTGCCTTCTCCCTCCAGTGTCATTTCCCTCCTACTGCTACCCCCCAGCAGCCTAACCAAATGTTCTCTGCCGCCTGCCCCCAACTACCTCCTCTTCTGGGTACAGCATGGTGTATCTGTTGCTAAGAGTAATGCCTGCCCCCGGCATGTTGTCACCTGCCTCCTCCACCCTCTTTATTTCCCTCTGGCCGGCCCACTCCTGTGGGGTGTTTTCCATTTCTTGCTTGTGATACGCCCTACCCCTTCTGAGTTGCATGTAATACGCCCTCCCCCTCCATAGTCACCATGGGGCCTGTTCCTACCTGCACCCTGGGGTATGCTGTAGTGGCCTCTCCACCCTCCATGGGACCATTTCCCCTCCCATTCCCATCATGTCTTCCAGTTCTCTTCTGATCCCCTCTACCTCTGCCCTAAGTCCTGCCAGCTGGGAACACACTGTGCACCCTCCGTTCTTCCATGCCCAATTTAGGATTATCACTGCTGTGGTAGCAATCGATGCCACCAAAGCACTCGACCTTATAAATAGATGTTTTCTTTTTTATATCGTAGAAAAATGGGGAATACCCATAGAACTAATCAATTTAATTAAAAAACTTTATGCAAAACCCCCCGCCAAGCTACAAATTAATTGGAAGGCTTTGCCTGAAGTTCGATGGGGTAAATATCTCCTCCCCATCCTCTTCTTAAACCTTGACCCTCCGCTCTCTCTGCTTAGAGCAAGTCAAATTCACTGCCGTTCCCCTGGCTGGGGGGGAACTTTGGCTCTCTCCCCTTTTCTCTTTCTAACTTTCCTCTTCCTCTGACCTACCCTCTTGTCTCTGGCTGGGTCCTCTCCTTCCTCCCCTCAGTGTTGTTCTTCCCTATCTCCACCTGTTTTCCTTCCATCCCTCTGCTTTCTCTCCCCTTTCTCCTGCTGTGCCTGTGCCACCTTTGTTGTTTTTCCTGCTGTTCTGGTCTTCTGATGTCTTTGGGGTTTCTTCTCGCCAGCCTCTCTGTTCCACTTGCCAGATGCCTGCCTGGTCTGTGCTCTGCTGCCATGGGACATCAGTGCACTTGCCCATCCATGAAGTCCATCTCCTGTACTCTCCTGCTTCATGTTCCTGCTCGTGGCTTGCTGCTGCTTCTCTGGCTTTGTGCACTGGAACTCCATGCTGCCTGCCTGCACCTCCTGGCTTTCTCCACCTCCTGGGTGTCACAGCTCTGCATCCTGTTCCGCTCTGGCTGGTCTCACTGGAACTGGTGCCATGACTGCTTTCCCTGCTCCATTCCAGGACACCGTATTGTCCCACAGTACCAGGGCCGGTGCTGTATCCCCTGACTTTTCTGCCGTTTGATGTCCATGGCTTCCTGGACCATCCCATTCCTTCATGGAGGTTGATGTCTGCTGACATGTTCCATTCCACACCCAACTCAGCCATCCTGACTGGAAATTCTACTGCAAACAAGACATCTACCAGGGATGTCTACCCCATCCTGCCTATGTTATATTTGCTTGTGTGGTCAGCATGCCTTCTTATCACCTGGTCTGTGTCTAACTCTGCTGTTCCTCTTTAGGGAATCAATTGCTGATCCTGACTATGTTTTCCTCCTGAGACTGTGTCAGAGGACATCTGTCTCCATCTGGGTGCCTCCTATGATGGCTTGCCTCTACAACCTCTGTTCTCTGCATTATCTGGAGATGCTCTACCTAGCTAACCTATGGTCTCTGCATGCATCCAGGGATATTTTATTTGCTTTCAATCTTACTGGAGTTGCCCCTCTTGT
Organism: Neoceratodus forsteri; assembly: GCA_016271365.2. NCBI lineage: Eukaryota > Metazoa > Chordata > Ceratodontiformes > Ceratodontidae > Neoceratodus > Neoceratodus forsteri. The sequence goes on from CM028136.1 coordinate 292,550,531, forward strand.
GCTTTCAGCCCTATCAAGTTGGCGGACCACGTAGGGTCCTGCCATTTCTCCTTCACCCTGCATGGGGCCTGGCTGTTTATATCTGCTTCACCCCACATGGGGGCTTGGCTGCCTGCTTAACACATTCCTGCTTTGCCTTGTAAGGGGGCCTGGCTGCTTTCTCAATGCATTTCGCTTTGCCCTGCATGGGGCCTGGCACCTGCTCAACACCTTCCTGCTTTGCCCCACAAGGGGGGCCTGGCTGTTTATCTCCACTTCACCCCACAAGGGGGCCTGGCTGCCTGCTCACTGCATTCCTGCTTCATCCCACAAGGGGACCTGGTTGCTTGCTCAATGCATTCCATCCCACCATGGCTGACCCACATAAGGGTCTCACCTTCTCTACTGGAACTATGCAATGTCAGATCACGTGGGATCTGCCATTCTCTCCTACCCTGCCCCACAAGGGGGGGTCTGGCAGCTTGCTCATTGTATTCCATTACATCTTCCAGAATGGACTTCCTCCTTCATCACACTCAAGGATCAACCATTGACCAGTTCTTCATTCTCGCCCCTCCAAGATATGATTCAGCAAACAGCCACTAGCCAAGCTGCCTGACTATGTACAATTCTTCGCCTTCTTCTCCTATAGATATTATGGACTTGGATTAACTAACCTCTTATTCTATTGTCTCTCCATAGTGGACTCTTCATTCTCCAGTACCTCATCTTCCAGGATTACCTCTGCTTGCAATTGAACTCAGGATATGCATCTTCGACCAACACCCTGGATCTAGTTCTAAGATAACCTATCAGTACTTGCCTAATTAGGATTACTCTCCTTTTAGTATGCCCAGAGGATGGGCAGGTCAGTAGCCATGGGTCCTCTGAGGTTCCCCCTAAGGGTTTTTTTCCTCTCCTGCATGCTACTGGCCACACTCTCCAGAGATGGAGGAGGTAATCACATTGGTAATTAAATTATTTTTGGGCCTTCAATCCTACACTTACCTAGCATCTTGCCAAGGTGGGATATAGAGAAAGACCAAAAGATCAAGTTTCTAACATCAACCATATCTCATCCAGCTCAAACATTATAAGCACCAACCATATCTCATCCAGTTCCTATGTACTACAAGCACAGACTTATATATCAGTCCAGCTCTAATGTATCTAAGCACCAACCGTATCTCACCCAGCTCTTACATATCACAAGCAATGAGCTATGTATCACACACTGAATAGATATTTAATGGATCAATTGTTAATAATTAATGGAGTTAGGCAAGGTTGAGCTTTATCCCTGACACTGTTTATACTAGCCCTAGAACCTTTTTTGCAGACCATAAGAAATAACCAATAAATAGAAGGCACTATATCAAAGATAAAACAGTTAAGCTAAGTGTATTGCCAATGATATTTATTAATACAAAAAAATATTGAATCTTTATTAGGGAATTTTCTACAGGAAGCTAATTATATTAAAAAAAATATCAGGATATCAAATCAACAAACATAAATCTATTCTAATGAAACTATCAAAAAACAAACAGTCACAAGCTCAGAAATTTGAAAAAAGGCTTTTCTGTACAAAATTCAATACAATATCTAGGCATACAGTTAATCCAGGACCAAAATAAAAATATAAAAATAAATTACAACAATGCAAAATCTAGAATTGAATCTTTATTAGATAATTGGAAAAACCTTTTCTTGTCATTATGGGAAACATTAAAAAACAATCAAGATGATGGCTTTACTGTATTTCATCTTCATTTTATGAAATATATTGGGTTCACCTAAAAAAGAATGGTATCTTAGCCTTAGACAAATATTCACAAAATTCCTATGGAGAGGGGATAAGCCCAGAATTGCTTGGAACATTATGTCAGCCCCTAGAGATTTATGAGGTTTAGGCTGCCCAGACCCACTAAAATATGTAGAAGCACATATTGTTGCTACATACTACCAATAGACCTTCTTCCCTGATAAAGATAACCACATATATCAACAAGTAATTTATCCGAACTCTGCAGATAGCTTACAGGACATATGGTTAGAAAGGAATTTACATATGAAAAAAAGAACATTTTCTCTCTGCATGGTTCAATATTATTAAAAAATATATTTTAAATCCTAAAAACTTACAAATACCATGGTTATACATGTAGATTAATCCCAATAATAGGATCTGGGGTTCTCACGTATATTTTGATTTCAAAACATTATACAATGAAATTAAAAGGTGGAAGGATTTTCTTATAAATGATCAATTTCCAACATTTGCACAATTACAAATGAAACTACCCAATAACAGATGATATATGCGTAACTATTTTACTTTAAAAAAATAAATTTCAAAAATACAGACATATTTTTCCAATGATTGATCTCCTATACATAGATTATATAAGAATCAGACAAACATATTAAACAAAGATTTAAATAAACCATTATCCAGATTTTATAAAACAATAAGTAATATTTCGACAAATCATGCTCACAGACACAATAATAAATGGAATGAAGAACTAGATACTCCAATTATTGATCAACAATGGCTATCTCTAAGAAACCAAAGTCGTAAGCTATATATCTCAGCCCAAAAAAAATCCATACAATTGAAACTTACTAACAGAGCCTATTTTACTCCTTCAGGATTATCTAAGATAAATTCTATTTATTCAAGCAAATGGTGGCATAACTGTGGGTCAAAGGGAACATTATTGCATTGTCTGTGGGAATGCCCTAAAATTAAGGAATGGTGGGAAGCCACTGGATCTTTGATGAATAATTATTTAGAAATAGAACTTGCCCTACACTCAGATATCTTCCTTTTTAATAACCTAAATACTAAAATTACTAACTTAGCATTAAGTAAAATTATAGGGTTAGCAACCATGGCAACAAAAAGATTAATTCTTAAACACTGGAAAACAGAGAAACGACCTAATTTTGAATTGTATAATTGGTGAGATATTTTGAAAGAAACTCTTTTACATGAGAAGCTTATGTATGAAATGGATTCCAACCATGATAACATTTATAGAACCTATTGGAAGGCACTTCAGAGTAATATCGAACCATTAATGAGAATTTAAGAAATAGAAGACCACAAAAATAATAGTAGGAGCTGACAAATCCTACAAATCACTTTGTTTATAAATAGAGATCTAAGAGAAAATGTAATGACTACTGCAAGACTAATGATATTATACACCTTCCCTAAGAATATATAGAGGGGTGGGGAGGAACTTATTTTGTCATAGTGTAAGTGTATGTATAGAAATAACAAAATATGTGATCATTATGTAAACTGTACTGAATATTTTTATTTTGTATATGTTGAAATGCACTGTCAGTTTTAGTTTATATCATGAATAAAAATTATTCTTGAAAAAATATATACTTTTCACATGGCCTTGAATCAGATCATTTGGCAGGCTTTGAACTGGTACTTGCAAAGTTGCACTCACTTTTAAAGTTAACCTTAAAAAGAGCCAGATGGGGGAGTAGAGGTAGAATGTTTAGGTACTACCACATCCCCACAAGACGTCAGGTTGTTCAAATAGTTAAAAGACAAAATTACAGCTTTAACCTTCTCAAGGACAATGAAACAATTCCAGACCATACTAGGGCTGTTAAACTTTGCAAGATGTCAGACCCCAGACTATAGCAGGCTAGCAAAGCCCTTTTATGAGAAAATAAAAGGGAGAGATAAATTTACATGGACCACTGAGGACCAAACACATCTAGATTTGTCAAAACAGGCAGTACCAGCTAATGTAATTACTTTGGTTAGAGATACTACCAAACCTCCATTCATTCAGCTCACATTAGGCAATGAGTCCTATGGAACACTCATACCGAGACAGAACTCTAACAGAGAAGTACCTCAGTATATAGGGAAGACATTCTCCCCAACTGAAAATAATTTTACAGTTGAGGAAAAGATTTTGGCAGCTATTACTCAGACACTGCAGTTTCCAGCTACCAGTTGACGTGGATTACAGTACACATCCCAGTCTCTATACCCAACATACTATAAAGGACAACAGGCAAGTTTAGGAAAGTTGTGGGCCAAAGGTGGCATCTGTAGGAAACCCTGTTAAGTGATCCATTGTAACACTTTCATTACAGCCTACAGGAGAACCACCACCTGCATTAATTGACAAGGAGGTCCCCGCCACTGTTGAAGTGAACCTCCACCCATCACAGCTCCTTGTTTAGTGTGATGGCTTCTACCAGAAGTGTCAAGGCAATGGCAGAGTAGGAACTAGTATAGTGACAGAAAGATACCAAAAATGGTAAAGTAGCCTTGAGCGACCGGATTTCTCTCCCAGTTGCAGCATCTTCGTTACAAGAAGTGGAGGTCTGTGCCCTAGAACAGGCAATCTCCATGTCTGATAGTTAACCTAAGGTACTAATACTTACTGGCTCAAATAATTGCCAAAAAAGCCTTCACTCACTATTTAGCAGACTGGGTTAACAATGGTTTTACAGACCATAGGCATAAACCCATAGCCCATTGAAAGCGATGGGAAAATATTACTACTTTAAAATAACTACCCTCCACCCACCTTAGGGTTGTCTATATCAGGGGACATAACCAGGAGGGGGGCATGCATGTTGAGGTGAATGCTGAAGCAGATAGATTAGCAAAGTGGGCTTACTATAAAGAGCTTACCACCAATGTGGCCTGTTATGCATTCCTGACCCTTTGCAAAGCCAAACTCCTTAATGACCAGAAGAAAGATGACATGGTGCAGCCAAACCTCCTGCCTGAAGACCCCTATCATAAAGATGACAACCTCCACAATCTTCAAAGTCATCTGCAACAGCCAGTTCCAGGATCAGTGCCTCCACCTAGATCGGAACCTTATCTGAAGGGAACAACTCCTGTGGTCTCAGGCAACTGGATAGGAAATAGGAAAGGACACAAAAAATATATCTCCTATTAACATGAGGGTGGTCCTACTAGAACAAGCACATCTAGGTGAAGGGGGCTTACATAGTTTGACTGGTAACACTTCAGTATTACTGGACGATCAGTGGTAGCCAACTAAAAGTAAGAACATCTGAACCTACGTTCATAATTGTATTCCTTGTATATGCAACAGTCCTAGTAGAATGCGGAAGGGAGAAACCGAGCTACATGTTCCTGCCTCTGGAATCTGGGACAGAGTATATATGAAATTTATAGGATTGTTACCAACTGTTGAGGGAGGATTTAAACATGCTTTAATTGTGGTAGATCAATTTTATGGCTACCCTTTCATTTCCCCAGTAAAGACAATACATCCACCACTGTTATTAACCACTGCTTAAAGGCACTCATCCTAGACAACAGGGTACCCCGCATTATTAAAACAGACAGAGGTGGACATTTCACAAGTGACATTGTTAAAGACATTTGGGAAGCCTTAGGGCAAAACAGTTGATGCATGTTCCATATCACCCAGAGAGCTTGGGGAAGGCTGAAAGACTGAACCAACCTATTAAAATACCTTTAACAAAAGCATTGCAATCCAGAGGCACAAAATGGATGGATTTTATATCTTGGGTTTTGATGGGGATATGAAATCAAGTCTGTTCAGCAACCAACTTTATACCATTTAAACTATTTTATAGCCGAACAATGACCACTCCACTGTCACTAACCTCTACTTCTCTTTCCGCCCCTTCAGCAATTAACACAGCATTGAAACTACATGAGAAATTGGACTTCACAATTACTGATTGCATCATCAGGACACAGACCCCTTCCCAATGGACTCCAAAAGAGAGAGATCTAGTGGTCTGGAAAACTCAAGTCTTTTCAACCAAGATACCATCCACTAACAACCATTACAAAGACTGTAAATGCAAAGACAGCAATACTATTACATAAATTACTTGAAAAGGCTGTTTCTATTGCACAATTGAAACTAGTGCCAAACTGCTATAAGTTTATCATTTCTTCATTTTTGCTAATGCAATTTGGTTGGTGACTGTTATCATTTGTGTGGTTAGTTTCTATGTGCACATCTTATGCTGAAAGATGGGAGACAGCTCCCATTGGAAATGTCACGCACCACAGTGACTACCCTTACAATGTAACTAATTTTACTTAACATTTAAATGAAATCCTGAAATCAGACACCTTATTATGTCCACTGCCCTTATGATACACCATGGTACAACAGTAAAGGAACTGTTTATGATCAGTTGCCTTATTCGATATACTACTGTGGGCAAGCATGAGTCATATCTATTAACGTGCAAACAGATCTTATACAAACAGATGGTCATGACTCTAGTTACACCACCAGACTAGTGAGCCCTGACCAAGCCATAGGTGCTTTACTATACTCTATCACGCAAGACATTAATAATCTTCTCGCTGCCTATTATCGAAGCATCCCAAATTTTTATTTTCCTTTTAGAACCCTAATTTTGATGAGTCAAGGCAGATGCATTTCTGTTTTGGCACTTTTGATTTATGCACAGTCATAGGTCTGAGAAACCAACACAAGTACACAACTGTTTCCGAGGTATATATTCCAGGTTACCCCATAGAACCAGTGATCTGGGTTCACTGGAGCACTTATAACAATAATCAGTATATTCTGACATGTCCTGACCCTTTATATAACTTCAGAATCCCTGCTAGCAACTCATGCCAAAATTCCAAGTTTTCTCTACGTACAGACAATAAAAGTATGATCTGCACAAAGGATGGACCCTATGTTTATTGTACCTGTTGGGAAAACACCAGCAAAGTAGGCAACATATGTGTAATCCATCCCAATTTGATATACTATGAATTGGAAGGGGAAAGCATAATGTGACATTTCCGGGGCCTTTGGAACTGTTTTGGCAGATATTCACTCTGGAATGCACTCCCCTTCAAACCCTCTGGTTGCCCCCACGCTACACTGTTCTGCCAAGACAGACAAGTCATAGGAAACTGGGCACATCATTTGTGCTTGTGAACCATAACATCCCTTATATTTTCATGAGGATTTAAAATTCAGTAATATAACCCTGTTGGCAAAACAGTGTGTTGAAGATAATTGGGAGAAGTGAGAGGACTACAAAGGCATTTCAGGACTACAAAGTACATCAACACTGGGAAACTGGTAGTAAAACTCAATATAAATTGCCCATCAGTGGTAATTGTTGGGCTGAGCCAAAACAACAACATAAAATGTTTATAGGATTTATAGCAGCAGCACTAGGGATATATGACACCTACCAATTATACCAGCAAGGAAAGGCTATACCTATGGGTTAATCACTGCCTTAAACAAACCTCTACCTGTGCCCATTGTGGCCTCTGCTTTCACAGAGCCAGATGGCCACATGAGGGGAAGTGATACCAGGGAAGTCTTTCCCAGGGACCTGGACCATCCAGGCCAATGCGTATCAGGCAAAAAACAGTGAAAAAGGGTCTTGAATATCAATAAGGCCAAGCTTCAGCTTTGGAATATGAAACAGGCATACTACAGACCCTCTTAGGGTCAGCTGAGGTCAACTAACTGGAAAAGCATTATTAAAAGCATCTTAGTAGCACTAGTAGTAGCAGTAGTAGTAGTAGTAGTAGAAGAGTTTATTTATTTCAGGCACTCTTCCCCATTGGCTCAGGGTGCCCTTACAGCAACATAAACACAGACAGCAATTAGGAAACAATCACATAAAATTATATAAAATTCATAAGTAAAAACCCCTCTGGGGCCTCCAGGACTGGGTGCCATAAAAATAAAATTTGTCTTGCCCCTTAAAACCAAATACAAATTAATTCCCAAGCTGTCTAGCAGCCTCAAGATATATTCCTCAGGTTCCAAAGGCCTGTTCAAAAAGGAACGTTTTTAAGATGTTTTTTAAAAGTCTCTGTGGAAGGCACTTCCTGGAGGTACCCTGGTAGCGAGTTCCAAAGGGCACCACCTTGAATGCCCAGTCCCCAGAAGATTTTAACCTGGCCCTAGGGACCTCCTGAAGGGCCTCTCCAGATATCTAAGAGAGTGAATTGTGGTGTAGGGATGCAGAGGCTCCTTCAGGTAGCCAGGACCCAACCTGTGTAGGGCCTTATAGGTCAAAATACCTACTTTAAAGATGATGCACCAGCACACTGGCAGCCAGTGCAGTTCGGTCAGCACCAGTGTAATGTGACTGAACCTCAAGTCTCCCGTCAACAACTGGGCTGCTGCATTCTGCAAAAGCTGCAGGCACCGCATCACACCTCCTCTGACCCCGAGGTAGAGTGCGTTACAGCTGTTGAGCTTCAAGGTGATGAATGCGTATACCAGTGTGGCCAGGTTGTAAGGCAGAATAAGGGATTTAATTTGGGCAATGTTTCGGAGATAGTAAAAACTGGTCCAGACAACAGCTGACACCTGAGCTTCAAGTGTCAGCTCATTATCCAGAACAATGCCCAAATTCTTCACCTTAGGGGAGGCCTCCAGTTTGGTCAGACCAATGAAAAGCTCCAACCTATCCCCAGAGGCCCCCACTCCTCCCCTTTGACCCAGCTCAACCACCAGCACTTCTGTCTTCCCCGGGTTAAGTCCCAGCCACTTTGACGATGTCCAAGCCCAGATCTCGGCCAAGCAATCATTCAGCATGTCTACTGTGTTAGATCTGCTGGGTGTGAAGGACAGTAGAGCTGAGTATCATCAGTATAGCAATGAAAACTCAGTTCATACTGCATTATGACCTTGCCCAGAGGCAACATATACACTGCAAACAACAAGGGGGAGAGGAAATAGCCTTGGGGAACTCCACAGGGCAGGTCCATCAGGCTTGAGGAGTAATTCCTCAATTTCACCCTCTGAGACCTGCCCCTGAGAAAGGACCCAAACCAGCTGATGACCTTGCCAGTGAGCCATACATACTCCCTCATACTCCCTCAGTCTATCCAACAACACCCCATGGTCCACAGTGTCAAACGCTGATAAGAGATTGAGGAGAATGAGAATTGACCACTCTTCTCTATCCCTCGCCCAGCAGGTCATTCAACACCTTAACCAACGCGGTCTCTGTGCTATGCATAGCATTAAACTCCGACTGGAATGGTTCATAGCTCTGGAAATCTCTGAGGTGACTCTCGAGTCATTTCGCAACCACCTTCTCAAGAACCTTCCCCAAAAAGGGAAGGATCGCGAGAGGTCAGTAATTCACCAAGACGTTGGGGTCCAAAGATGTTTTTTCAGTAGGGGCTTAACCAGAGCTTGTTTAAGGGACTCCAGAAATACCCCTGCTGATGAGGCACTCCCAACAATCTTGACAAAAACTGGATCCAGGATCTTGACACAACCAAAAAGTAGATGCGTCAGACCCGGGTCAAGGTAACAGAACATTAGTTTGAGCCCCAAGATCACCCCAAAGATCTCCACTATTGTCACCAGCCAGAACTCTCCCCAGGGTGACTGAATGCATCTACCCATTTGGGGTCCACCACTGTTGGAGAATGGTATTCTACTTGGAGAGATCCCAGCCCTGATGAAGGACACTCTTTCTGAGAAGAGCCGAGTAAGCTCCTCACACTTGTGAGTTGAAAAAGCTCTTATGGGTTCCAGATAGGCTGGGTGTAATAGCCTGTCTACAATCTGAAAGAGCTGAGCTGGTCGGTTCTTCCCAGCTGCAACCATCCTAGACATAAAAGATGCCTTTTTTTGAGTGATTACATTCTGATACTCATCGTAATGAGCAATCAGAACCTGCCTGTCCTCTGGGACCTGGTTTTCCTCCAGCGTCTCTCCAACTTCTGCTCCCTGGTTTTCAGCGTTCTCAGCTCACCATCAAACCATGGTGAGCTGAGGTGTGAAACCAGTGGGCATACATGGATCGATGCCAGGTGATTCAGGGCCTCCATGACAGCCCTATTATAGGTCATCACAGCATTCCCCAGACTGTCGGTGCAGGCCTCAAGCACAGATGAAATGTGCGGTTCTGCCAACAGTTCCTCTGGTTGTAACCATTTCAAAGGGCGGAACTGAACCATTTCCACAGGGGAAGGGACATTCAGTGGGGCTCCGAAGCTGAACCTGATGGTGCAATGATCTGACCATATGACCGGATCAATCTTGACGGTATCAATTTCGAACCCCAGGGAGAACAGCAGGTTGAACGAGTGGCCAGAGTGGTGGGTCCTGGTCATGGTCTCAAGAGTGAAGCCCAGAGTCTCCATATTAGAAAGGAAGTCTCTGGTCCCAGATGATGCCTTGTCATACATCCAGGTGTTGAAGTCACTGAGAGTAAGCCATCGAAGTGACTCCATCACCCTCTCGGTGACAAAGGCCATCAACTCCTGCAGGTAACTCCAGTCCCACCCAGGTGGATGGTAGACCAGGAGAATCCTGAACTCAACTCCAGGACCCCCTCACTCTGTCATGCACTCAAAAAAACTGGTGTCCCCTACTGGGTGCACCTCAGGCCCAGCTCTGACCTGAAACAAATGGCCACCCCCCCTTCCCTGTGTTCAACTTCAAGCAGTGACAAGCCTCTCATGCAAAATCTAGTAGCCAAAGTATACAGGCCACTAAGGCTGCTGTTTTAGGGGATAGTTGCTTCATAACATATGTGCAAATATTATGGCATAGGTTGGTTTAGGATAGCTGCTTTATTAAAGAAACACTGCGTTGCAATATGAACACTGCTTTTGATGCAAACATATAATATGGGTATATACAGTGGTGCCCCCCAGGATGAAATCCAATTCTGCAGCATTTTGCAGCACTCTGCAGAATGCTGCAGCAGACCTTCTGAATAAAGCAATGTAATTTCAATGGCAATTAATCTCCCTTTTGTCATGCAGGAAAATGTGACACTGCCAGGATGAAGTGAATGCCACAGTTTCCTGTATGACAAAAGGGACTAATTTCCATTGAAATTACATTGTTTTATTCAGTAGGTCTGCTTTAAAAGTGGGCTTCATCCTCGGGAATGCCACTGTATCTATGTAACATTCATATGTGTTCACATATATATTTATATATATATAATATATATATATATATATATATATATATATATATATATATATATATATGTAATAGATAAACCACTCTGAGGTGTGCGGTGGCGCTCTGATATACGTACGCCTTTGGTGTGCATTGTTACGCACGAGACTGCAGGCCGAAAGGCCAACCACCTAATGCAGTGATATCAGAGCGACTGCACACCTCAGAGTGGTTTATCTATCTTATAAAATGACAAAATTGTTTTAGAGGGGGTAAAAGCAGGTGCAGTCACGCTCTGATATAGCACTGTCATGTGACTGTTCAGCCAATAATATTGCTGCAAATTCCCTACCCATTTTATATATATATATATATATATATATATACGCAATATGAATCCTGTTTTATGATATGAATACCCATACAACTTAGCTAGGTTAGGCTGTTTTTGTACCCCAGATTAGAAGTCTGTACTATTGGCTAAAAGACTGCTGGGCATAGGAAATAGTTATTTTGCTTATTGTGTTTACTGGGAAAAGAAAATAATTTTTGTCATGAGTATTCTAATGAATCTTTCTGATATGAGATTGTGAGTGTGTACTCTTATCTAGTTCTGTGACAGAACTTTGCAACACTAATAGAAACCATTTGGACTATGCCAATATACTCTAGGGGCCTGATTTTCAAAGGTTGACACATGGCTTGCACCAAGCCCTGCGTCAGCCCCAATGTTTGGCGCAGCTATGTCCAATGTTAGTACATTGGGTGCAGTTGCTAGTTTCCACAATTTATGGCAGCAGGCCAAATATTTAGCACAAGCCCATAAAAAGGTCCCCAAATGGTGCAAGTTAGACCAGGGGAAGCTGATCTGCTTGTGGCATTGGTGCACCTAACTTGAAATCGCGATCTGCGCCAAAGGAATGACGCAAGCCCTCTGTGCCATATATTTGGTGCACCAGGGACTTGCAGCATCCACAAGTCATTGTAAAATCAGGCCCCACGTCTTTTCTAAAAAATACATGTAAAACAGAGTACTCCTATTGTGTGGTACGAACCCTGGCACTTGTACTGGTAACGGTACTGGAAACAAGTGTGTCAGTGCAACATTGGGTGGAACCCTGGAGACTGTTGATGAGGGATGTCATGCACCTGGGATGTGTCCCATGCCAGTGGGGCTCATGGGGTAGATCTGGGGATTAACCCTAGTGTGGGAGCTTATAGGGATGAGCTGAAAGGGTGCAGCAACCACAGGGTGGTGTCCTCTTAAGGACATCTCCTGACTGTTTGGGGGCCTGAGGTGGGTTCCCCCAAAGATCCTAGTGGGAATACTGATGGCCAGGAAACCTCAGAGACCTGTATGAGAGTGGGGCAGAAAATGAGTCAGGTACTACAATTGAGACAGCAGGAGCAAGGTAGGAGACTCATTCTTCATATAGTGTAGGGAGAGGGAATCTCTGCACAAGTATTAAGGGCACAAATAGCCTGCGCTGCCAGAATGTTATCCCGGTAAGGTGGGTGGTAGGGGGCACCATACATGCACTTGAGGTACTGTCATTGACGATGCCCCATGAGCCTACCAGCCACCAATGTGATGGAGCACCATGGGACTGGTGAGGGAAGGGTCAATTTTATTTTTTTATTTATGCATCTGGACCCCTGGGCATCCTTCTGGAGTGCCCACACTGATACATCCTATCTCCCAGCCTGAAACCCCCTCATCTCCCAGGCTCTTTCCCCCAAATGACCTAGGCAGGCCCGACCCTGGATCACCTCCGGGGCTGGTTCCATCCTCCCCCTGGTGGTCATCTCCTAAGTGTGAGGTGCCTTACCTTCGGTCGTTGGGTCAGCCATGGAGAGTCCCCAGGCACACTTGGGCTGGCATTTGAGATGTGGGTGTCCCACTGGGGCCACCAACATCTCACTAGTGGTCTAGAGGATTTTTCTTTTGTATTTGCCCCCCTGAGCACAGCCGTGAAAAGGTGTCGGCATGCGGCTGCCCCGTAGATGCTCACCGTGCTCATACCTGATTCTTGTTCCTGCACTAGTAGTAGCCCCAGTCTCCACCGGGGGTCTCTACTGTGCCAGGAAGTCCCTGGATCCCTCCCCGGTGAGAGGAGAGCTGTCCTATGGATGCTCAATCCATATCCCTCCTCTGCCGACCCACAGCTCCCAGGATCACTCCCAAACCCAGGTCACTGGTGTGGTGTGAGGTGTGGCGTCCAGTGCCTCAACCCTCAGCGCCACCGGGTCAACTTGGAAGGGTCAACTTTGATGGGCATATTAGGCTGATAGTGCACCCTGACATTTTGGTGCCTTTCCAACATGCTGGTGATCTGCAACACATAATGTGCAATTGGTGTAGGTAGCACTAATAGACAAAGTACACAAGCACAGGAATTTAGCACAGGAATGGGGATCGGGAACACTCAGGCATGGTGTGGTCTGAGAAGGGTGACTAAGACGTCATTAAGTGCCTTGCAAAACAAACTGAAAGGGATTGAGAGTGTCACAGTGCTCTGAGGGAAAACTGCTAGGAGCAAGAAATGGATATCATATGCCACAGCAGGTGACTGCTTTGTGGCTTGCATGCCTTATATTGTGATACAAGGGGGTGAAGTGGCTACCAGTGCAAACCCAAATTACTGTAATAAACTGTATAAGAACTGATAAACTGGGGTTCTTGAGTCCATGACAATTAACTGTGCAAATTACCATTTGCATGAAACCCTCCAGTAAAGGCAAGTGCTTCAAGGCCAGTGCTCCAGTATCTTTTGTTTTTTAATCTAAGCTGACCACACTCAACAGCTCTAGCAAGCAGTCAAGCATGCTGCACTGTTAAGTGCATGGTGCTCCTCCTGAGCAGTTATATCATATATCCTGAGACACAGGGGATCCCAGGGCCATGCCTGCACTCAAACAGTAGTATGCAGGTTGGTTACCATGTTCCTGAAGGGAGTATTGTATCTAATACCTACAATGAGCCGTAAGAGTCTAGTCCCACTTAATGAAATAACACAAAACTGCTGCACTGTGGCAAAAAAGTAATAATGCAACTATTAAGTTTATTGTGTTAGGTTAAGTGTACAAGCACGAACCCTGGTGAATTATGGATTAAATCACTTTGTCAAGGGCGGGGCCCATGAGTGTTTGCACAGCATTTACTCAGGGAATTTAAAGATACAGCATCAATATCTAAAAGGTGAAACAAACACTGTAAAAAAGTTTGACGTCAAAATGCAGTATAAAGATGAAAAATTATGAAGAAACTCTTTTGTTTGCATTTAGGCAGTTTTATTTTTTCTTGTATGAGTGCAGCTGTTTTCTGTTTCTTTCCTTGCAGTTAGCTTATGCTAACATCAGTTCTGTCTGTGAGCATGTGGAGTTCTATGTGTTAGTCCCACTTAGCCACTCCTGGGACTGTGGTATAACGTGTAACATCTTGCCCCCCCCCGCTCACCCACAAAGTATTTAAAAAAATATGTCTTGCCTGCCCTTATTTAGCTAGCCAGTCCCATATCCCTTCATTAATAAAGGTCTTCCTTCCACTTCAGCAGCACCCTGGCATATTTCATTGACCAAGGGTAGTATGGCAGTGACAGTACATAATGCTTCTGGCTCCTCTGGTGGCATCCGTATAGTTGAGCATGGATTTTTACAAATGCAAATCTAATTTCTGGTACAGATGGCCTGGGCTATAGTATGAGCATCCAGTTAGTGAACTTACTACAGCTCAGGCTCTGCCCACCTAGGGGCTGTGCCAATCATAATCCTAAACAGACTGGATAATCACTGCCTGATTTGATCTGATCAAGGCATGGAGAAAGTTGTTGGACATAGAGAATACTGGATGGGTAACTATGCAGAACCAGTGTGTTCTGCCACAGAGGGATTCTGATTCCCTCTGACCTTGAGAGCGAAGATCGAGAGGTCCATGGGAATCAGAACCCTGAGGTGGCAAAACACACTGGTTGTGCATAGAGTTTCTCATCCTATATTTTTTATAGTGTATAGTACTGTGTGAAAAATGTGTTTTGTGAGTTCTTTTGCTTTCAAAATGAAACTGACTCATGCAGTCTCTAGAGGTTCTAGAATGCTGTTCTACCACAGTAGGGTAGAACAGCATTCCATGACATTGGAACTGTGGTAGAACAGCATTTTGAAAGGGATGGAATTCTATATGGAACAACATTCCACTATACACTATAAAGAATTATGCACTTTTACCCACTCTGTCAGATAGAAAGAACTACAATCAAAAGTATTCAAAACCATGAGAATACTATCTGAACAACCCTAATTTCCACAACATTTACTCCAGAAGACTTTGTTGCAATTCTGGCCACATGTCAAGATCTTAGTTATAAGGGGATTAATATTGTGTGTAATCTCTGTATTTATACCAGAGTTTACTTTTTACTCTTAAGTATGTTAGATGCTTATTTCTCCATGGTAGTCTACTGTTAATCAGGCCATTATGACTGCAAAGTTAATTTAGGGGATACATTTTAGGTTTTCTGTATTCCATGTGTAGCTGGAAAGACACCACCTGAGGAAGACCAGAGGTCAAAGCTCTAGGGCAGGTAGTTATGAGTCAGTGGCTTGCTGGTGTTACCAGTAAACCTTTGGGAATGCACTGATTCTACATTAAATAAATGCTGCAAAAATTACAAAAATTGTAGTGCATTTCTTTGAAGCCCTGAATTATGGGTTTGAGAGCACAGTTTTTCTCATGTAGCTGGAAATATCAGGCCATTACGACTGCAAAATGAATTTAGGGGATACATTTTGGATTTTCTGTATTCAGTTTGTGACTCGAAATGTAGCTGAATGGCTTGTTACTACAAATTAGCCAAGTTAAAGATTTCTTGGGATTGACAATGTGAATATCATCAACATTTATAAAATGGGGGTTGACCAATTCTGCCTTCTGACTGGTTGAAAGCAGGTCACAGGGGGCGATGCTAATGGAGTATAATGTATGACAAGGAGTCTGTTCACGGAAAATAGTAATGCTCCATGTGAAAGGTTCATTATGCAGACTAAACTCACCCACGTAACAAATCAGCATCCCCCCACCCTCCAGAGAAAACAGCTAAACCTTTCCAGTACATGCGATGCCCAAATTCACACAAAAATACGACTTTATCATATTAGAATGCACAGACCTAACCAAAACAGAACAAAAACTAGCAGAAACCTCTGGCAAGTGAAATGTCCAAATTCACACAAAAATATAACTTCATCAAAGTACAGCAGATAGATTCTCACACCAAAAAGAAGAAAGAGAGAAAGAAAGAGAGAAAGAAAGCAAGCTATTGTAGCTGAAACCTTTGATTTCCTTGTCAAAAACATATTTAAATTAATTTGACAAGGCCTACCCCAAGCAGAACCATGTTGGATATCAGGGGCCCAATATTCAAAACTTTGCCTGCAGGCAAATTTTGCACTGCCCAACGGGCAAAGTTAGCCCACAGCCAATAGCACGCAATATTCAAAGGAAGAGCCCAGGGGCTAACACTGCTGAATATAGCGAGCAAACAAAAGTGGGCAAACATGGCTGTGAGTGCAGTGCAAAAACAGCCCAACAAAGAAGACAGCTCTGAATATAGCAACTGGGCAGTGCAAACAGCAACAGCAGCCCAGTGCACACAGAGGTGGAGTCAGGCACAGGTGATCAACATGGCCACTGTGGGTGCTAGCAAAGAAGTGGTGCACAACTACTGCAAACAACAGTGCAGGCAAAATACTGCAGAGTCACACTAAGGTTCATACATGTTTTGCCCAGTGCAAACACATTTGTCCAGGGCAAACACATTTGCCTGGGGTAAAACTGCCATATTCAAAATGTATATGCAAATGAGTCTACTTAGACATTCTGAGGGAAAACAGCCACATTAGCATGTCATTATGGCCTGATTTGCATGCATTACCATGTGTAAATTGCCTGGACTATTTCAGGGTGCACACAGCACCACCTGCATAACAGGCTAGAACTACAAGTCGGTATCTGCAGGCTGGGTTTGTACACAGCAGCACAGACTATTGTGCCCAGGGGACAAGCACCACAGGAACAGTGGTTGTGCTGCAAGCCATATATATATTGTTGTCTCTGCTACAGTGTGTATCATACACTACAGTACCATGAGTAGCCAGTATTGTGAGGGTCACATCAAGGCACACTGTGTGTCAGGTAACATTGAATGCTACTATCCACACATAGACAGGCCCAGCTGGCAGGTGTGTTCTGACAGAGGACAACACTGTCATACCATCCTGTGACCCACATATGCTGTGCCAATGGCATGGGATTCTCACAGTAACGCACACATGGCTGGCCATATGTGACGGGAAATATGTACAGGTGTGCAGTATGTGCCGGGGCTGACACATACCATCATACAGGCCCAATGATGTCAGGGGCATTCCCATCACTGGAACATGTTCACTGTGTGGATGACCCCAGCTGAGTGTTAGTACCTACTATGTGATGCATCTTGAACACCTGTACACCTTCCCTGAACATCCTCCCTCCCCTCAGTGCAGCATATGTGCGCTGGATTGTGTTGGTGTACCCCCTATTGGGGGATTGGGTGTGTGTGCTGCATGTACTCACTGGCAAGGTGTTCACTATGTATGAGGCCACCCTTGAACACCTGGCAGGGTTGGGACTGGTGCCAGATGAAGGCATCATGGGCACTGCCAGAATACCATGCCAGGATTCATGGCTGGTACCATCTGTTTGCAGCATATCTCTTCCTTGGCATACGGAGTGGCCCAGGTTGATCTTCTGCCCTCAATACTTTCTCAGTGATGACAGTCATCAGGTGCACCATGATGCTGTTGTTGCATACAGCCTTGTTGCCTCATCTTGCTGTGTCCATACCCCCCATCCTTGTTTTGCCCAGAGTTAAGACTACCTTTTTCTGGGCATCAACTTGTGCTATGCTGTGTGTCACACTAACATATGTTGTGCAGTGCTAAGGCACTAAATATACCATTGCACCTGTATTCATGTCCTCACCCCTCACTTTGCACCACACATACATTATCTTTTAGCGCTGGTGCTACACTGTTGAGCTGGAGCTATGTAGCCTTTTGAATATTGATGCCCCACGCAAACGGCACACAAAACCTGTGCAAATGGTTTGTGCTCAGTGCAAAGTTTTTAATATATCTGGCCCAAGTTATTACTTTGTGCTCAAACACTGAGATGTCATTAATAATAGCCCTGTGACAAGACACAGGAAATCCTGGGAACTAGAAACATAGATAATGATGGCAGAAAAAGAGCAAAGGTCCATCTGTCTGCCTGCAGTTCCCTATTTGCTCAGGGACCTATTGTCCATATGGGAATTTATTCTTCCTGGTCTACTTCCCTGCTCTCCTCCCAACTGCTACTGATCTGAGCAACACCAAACCCCTCACCATGTTCCAGCTATGCTTCAAACCATTTACGGTCTTGACACCCAAAACCTCTGCTGGCAGACTGTTCCATGGCTCATAGAAACATAGAAACTTAGAATCTGACAGCAAATAAGGACCGCTGGGCCCACCTAGTCTGCCCATTTTCCTACCTGATGGATAAGCTGCAGATTCTAGTTAATCAACAGCTTACTTCCTCCTACCCCCCACTAGAATTGCCTTATGTCTATCCCATGCATTCTTGAATTCTTCCACTGTTCCTGAATCCACAACCTCCTCAGGAAGGCTGTTCCATGCATCCACAACCCTCTCTGTGATAAAATACTTTCTAACATTACCTCTGAGCCATCCCCCATCTTCAGATTGTGCCCCCTTGTTCTTGCACATCTCTTTTTCTGAAAGATGCTACCCTCTTGTACTTTGTTAATTCCCTTGAGATACTTTAAAGTTTCTATCATGTCCCCCCCCTCTCCCTCCTTTCCTCAAGGGTATACATATTAAGCTGCTTTAGTCTCTCCTCGTATGTCTTCTGGTGCAGACCCTGCACCATTTTGGTTGCCCTCCTCTGAACAGCCTCCACTCTATGTCTTTGTGGAGATGGGGTCTCCAGAATTGCACGCAGTACGCCAGATGGGGTTTCACCAACTGTCTGTACAGAGGGTAACAACTTCCTGTTTCTACTATTGATGCCTCCCCCTATGCATCCCAGTATCCCTCCAGCCCTCCTTACTGCCTGCTCACATTGCTTGCTCACCTTTAGGTCATCTGATATAATTACTCCTAGGTCTCTTTCGATTTTTATGTTTGCTTGCATGCATGTGCAAGAAACATAGTGCCATCATCTGAGTTTTCGGAGGTGTGGCACCCATCTTCAATTCAGTCAGTGCGTTTGCAGGCACAGCCGCAGTTCTCAATGAGCGCTGCAGCTGTCTATGACAGCAATTGAAAATGCAGTGGCGTGCAGTTGAAGAGGCTACGCTTCGAGTGAGCAGCGATAATATATTGCATGCTCGTGTTTCCCCCCCATGCACACACACTGTATAGCCAATAGTGCCCAATCTCATGTGGTTGTGCTAAAATTCCTACAACAGAGTTCTAGGATGTCACGCTTGGGAGCCCACCTCAGCATGGCAACAGATCGTATGGCCGACGGGGTGCCCAATCCTCATTGGCTCCACTGTCCCCCCGCCTCCAAGAGATTAAGGGTGCCACGCTGGGAGACCACCCCAGCATGGCAACAGGTCATATGGCCAACAGGGGTACCCAATCCCCCATCAGGTCCACTGCCCCCCAAACAGCCTTCCAGCTACCACACTGGGAGCCCACCCCAGCATGGCAAACGTCCCGTGTTGTCCAAGTAAAAAAAAAGAAACCTGAATGAAAAAAACCTTCCCTTGCTGACTGTCCTGACCCAATCTCCCCACCAGCCCACCCTCTGCACACCCTGCCTCCCCACACCCCTTCTCACCCCATATTTATCTCTGGAGCTCAGCACGACGATCTTCGGTGGTCCGGGAACACGTCTGCACTCTTCAAAGCTGACTGCGAACTGAGGAAATGCCGGTAAGCTGTATAATGTAATAAATAGGTTTTTTTCAACTTTAGTGCATATCTCGGGCAGTTTGGGGAATTATTTCGCCAAATTATCAACATGGGGTTTTTGGGACCCCACCTCATGAATTCTGTCACAGTCATGGTGTTAATCAGCCCTGAAAGGTGATTTCATGGTCACTGTGTGGAACCACCTTTCTGGACCGATTTACGAAATGACAGTGTCATGGTTCATGAGGTAGGCCCCCAAAAACCCTATGTTGAAAATTTGGTGAAAAAATTCCCAAAAACGACTGTTTTATGAGCATGCATTGCGCTGTTCCTATGCAAGCTCGTAAGTTCACGAATTTTCAATATTTTCACTCCAGATTTTCAACATTGCCATTTTACCACACCTCCTTATGAGCAGTACAGCTGTCATTTTTCACATCTCGGCCAAAACATGTTTCTGCCCATGTAGCGTACAATGGCGCAGTCGGTATGCAAAATCAATGTTTGGGACAGATTAAGAAAATCACAGTGACACTGTTCATAAGCATAGGTGTTAAAATAGTATGATAAAAATTTGGTGAAATACGTCCATAAAATGACTGTGTTACGAGCGACCATTGCGCAGTTTCCACGTACCCTCCTAACTTCATGGATTTCAAATATTTTCAGTCCAGATTTTCACCACTAGCATTTTTCCACACTTCCTTATAGACAGTACAGCTGTCATTTTTTCACACCATGGCCAAAATGTGTTTTTTAGCACTTCAAGCATGAAAATCGCGTGGTCGTAGCTAGAAATCACTGTTCTGGACAGATTAAGAAAATCACAGTGACACTGTTCATGAGCGGAGGTTACAAAATCCCTGTGTTGACAATCTGCTGTAAAAAATCCCCAAACTAATTGCATAATGGGTGTGTGTTGCACATTTTCTACGCACGCTTGTGACTTCACCAGTTTTTTTAATATTTTCACTGCAGAATTTCAAAATTGCCATTTTTTGCACCTCCCCATGAACAGTACAGCTGTCATTTTTCACATCCTGTTCGAAATGTGTTTTCACACCTATGGTGCCAAATGGCATAGTTGCTGTGCAAAATCAGCTTTCGGCTAACAAACTGATATTGCCACTGTTCATAAGGTGGGGGTCACAAAAAAAACATGTTGAAAATTTGGAGTGAAAATGCCAACGAATGCCTGAGGCATTAGGGTTTCTGACCATAACGCCCCAGCCTGTAGAGATTGAGAGGCATCAGGGGTGTGACTTGGGATTCTCACCTGTAATGCTCATACTATTCCACACCCTGCAGCCAGTGAGAGGCATCGAGGTGTGCCTTGGACTCTTCGGCCCCAAAGTTCACCCCACTCTCCTATTCAGGACCCATCTCACCGTATTTCCTGATGGAATGTAGTGAGCATAAGGGCCAAAGATCCCAAGGCACACCGTGACATTTGTCAGTGTCTGCAGGGTAGGGTGTGGTGAAATGGTGTGGCCGTTATGCCTGATGACCCAAAGGCACACCCCAATGTCTGTCAGTCTCTGCAGGGTGGTGGTGGGGTTGGCTTCAGTTCAATACTTCACTGCCATTCCTATTATGCAGCTCTCTAACTCCTATACTACCAATGCCAATGCTAGCAAGCAAGCATTTGGCATTGACAAATGCTTGTTGTTGTAGTTATTTCTCCCCTCATTGTGTACTCTTCCCCTGGGTTTTTGTTTCCCAGATGCATTACCTTGCACTTCTTTGCATTGAATCTGAGCTGCCATATATTTGACCATTCCTCCAACCTTGCCAAGTTCCTTTTCATCCTTTCCACCCCACCTTGTGTATCAATCCTGTTGCAGATCTTTGTGTCATCTGCAAAGAGACATACTTTTCCTTCCAGGTGCTCTCCAATGTCACTTATAAAGACATTAAAGAGGACTGGTCCCAGTACCGAATCCTGAGGTACCCTACTAGTTACCATCCTTTCTTCACTGTGGACTCTGTTTACTATTACCCTTTGAGTCCTGTTGTCCAGCCAGTTTTTTTATCCAGGCTACCATCTTGGGGCTCCAACACCCTTTCTGTAAAATAGAACTTCCTCACATCGCTCTTATCCTTTCCCCCCGTCAGTTTCCACATGTGACCTTTGGTTCTTGACTCTGTACTCCTGCTAAATAGTTCCCTGCAGTTAACCTTGTTTATTCCCTTCATGAACTTGAAGGTCTTTATCATATCTCACCCCCCCTTGCCTGGTCTCCAGCAAGCATATGTTCAGTGCCCTGAGATGATCTTTGTATGATCTGCCCTGTTGACTTCAAGTCATCTTGAGCACTCCTTGTTGCATCATCTCCAGCCTGTCCCTGTCCTTCCATAGGTGAGGACTCCAGAACTGAGCACAGTATTTCAGTTCTGCAGCCAACTCCTTGAGCACCCTTGGATGCATTCCATTCAGCCCTGGGGCTTCATCAACCTTTAGGGCTTCAATTCCCTTCCAGACCTTTTCTCTGGTAAATACTGGTTGCCTCATGTCAGGACTGCCTTGGTCAGCTGACTTGATGCCACTTTCAGACATGGGCCTGCTGTCTTCCCTTGTGAAGACAGAGCAGAAGTAATCATTAAGGACTGCTGTTTTTTGTTCATCTTCCTCTAGTACAGTCCCCTCTCTTGTAATCTAATAATTCCCCTTCCTTCTTCTTTTTTCCCTTAATATATCTAAAGAATTGTTTTTACCACCCATGACCCCCGCTGCAGTGTGCTGCTCTGTTTCTTCCTTTGTTTTCCTAATCATCTTCTTTGTGTCCCAAGATTTTATTTGTTACTGTCCCTATTCCTCCTCTAACTGCTTTTCCTTGTACCTGGTGAAACCTGTTTTCTTGGTACTTATTGCTTCTCTGACCATTTCCAAGAACCATATTGGTCTCTTGTATCTGTTTCATTCTATAACAATTCCCGTGCATGACTTTGTTGCCTTGAGAATGGTCCCCTTGATTGCCCCGTCTTTCCTCTACACTGCCGATGCTGTCCTCCTTGATCAGTTTGTCTCAGACCAGTTCCCTTGTCTGGCTTAAGTCTGTTCTGAAATCTAGGACTTCAGTTTTTGATAGGGGCATTTTGGTCCCAAGGTCCAACCTGAGCCAAATGGAGTTATGGTCATTGGATCCCAGTGGCTTCCCTACCCTCACTCGACCTACCATCTCCATATTAATGAGCACCAAATCGAGAATGACTGCATGTCTAGTGGGTTCCTTAACCAAATGCACCAGCAGGCAGTCCAGCAGTGTCTCCAACAGGGCCTGACGTCTGGTGTATCTGGCCACTGGAATGTCCCAGTCGATATCCAGCAGGTTCAGACCACCCACCACCATCACTTCTCTCTTCTTCAATCCCCTTGCCAGCTCTTCCCCAAGTTCCCCATCTCTCTCTTCACCTTGACCTGGTGGTCTATAGATCATCCCACCTGTATTTTCTTGCCTTAGGGTGCCATGAGGGGAACCCACAGTAACCCCATTTCTCCTTTGCTTCCCCTTATGTGTTCATCCTCTGCAGCCTCTGTGCCCTTCCTGACACATTGGACTACATCCTCCCACTTTGCCTTTCCCTCTGTCTTGTCTAGAGATTGTGTAACTTGAGACTAACAAGTCCCAATCATTATTCTCTGTTGCCCAAGTTTCTGCGATGGCTACGAGGTCCAACTCGATGTCTGCTACTAAAGCCTGGAACTAACTAATTTAATTACCCAGACTTCTGGCATTAAGGTAGTCCCCCTTCCAATTCCTCAGGATCCTGTTTTGCTGTTTTGTGATCCTACACCTGCATGCCTTCCAGTTCTCCTTACCTTCTTATTTTCCCCTTGATTGCAGACCCTGACAGTCTTTCCCGTTTTGCCTCTTCCACTACTCCTTTTTGAACCTCAACCTTATTTTTACTCACATTACCACTGCCAGTCCCTAGTACAGAGGGGGCACTAGCTAGGTTCCCTTCCCTCATTCCCTCTACTGTTGTTCCTATAGCCTCAGTGTCCCCTACAGTCATTTATTTTAAACTTAATGTTTATTCAAGTTTTTTGCAGTGTGTCAGAATATATCTCCATTAGCAATAGGAAGTTCACAGGAGATGTTAACTGGTCTGAGCACAGAGTAAATAACTTTAGTATAAGAATCGTCTATCGGTCTACTGAACATGTACTCCCTGGAGGAGAGGAGGGAGAGAGGGGATATGATAGAGACATACAGGTATCTTACAGGGAGGAACAGGGTGCAGGAAAACACTATTTTTAAGTGAAAAAGATGTTCCAGGACTAGAGGGCATGGGATGAAGTTGGAGGGAGGACGATTCAGAGGAAACATGAGAAAGAATTTCTTCACAGAACGGGTGGTGGATAAGTGGAACACCCTGCCAGAGGAAGTGGTGGGGGCTGAAACAATCACGGATGTAAGAATGCATGGGATAGACATAAAGGAATTCTGGAGGTCAGGGGTAAGGGGCAACAGACTTCTAGGAAAACAAACTGAACTTACAAGCTCAAATGGGCAGACTGGGTGGGCCATAGGCCCTTATCTGCCGACACTGTCTATGTATCTATGGTATACGACCTTGTTCTCCTACAGATTTGAGCAGGTTCCTAGAATATACTCTATTTAAAAGTGTAAGAGGAAGTGGTTGCCAGCATTGAAAGTCCTTTCAGATTCCCTATTTCAGGCCTGTATAGTTAACATGGTAGAGACCTGTCAGATTCACACACAACTGGACCCCCAGATATTTTATACATGGTCTCCCCCATTTATAAGGGCAGTTATTCTTAAACGTGGAGGTGGGGTGGAAGCAGAACTGGAGGACCTCTGTTTTAGTGTCATTCACTCTGTAATCTGCTAATTGGTCTGTGGTCTGCAGACACTTATTCAGTGGTGGCAGGGAGTTCTCTGGGTTTGTAATGTCAAAGAGGAGGGTGTCAGCATAATATGCTACTTTCTTACCCCAGGAGTCCTATGGCATCAGTAACTTTTTTACACTTAGCTGGCTAGGTGCATTTGCCCCAGAGGTGTGCCTTTAAGAGATATTTAATTAGTGTAGGGCCAAGCCAATCAAAAGACAGGAGGGGGTGTGAACTGAGTGAGAGCTGTTGACTGCTTCGGAATTTTTTCTCCACTGGACTGAACAATATTGTCTCTGAGGTGTCTCCCAACTTTCCTTGTTGACAGCCTCCTAGTGCTCATCTTAGTTTTCCTCACAAATTACTTCCTTTAGTGTGCTGGGTGAAAGTTTTACTTTTTCATTAGCGCTGTGCAAATTTTTTATTTTTAGCGTGACAGCGCTATTTACACTTTATTTTTACCTCGACTATTTAGTTTAAAGCCTAATTTTATCGCGGGTGCTTATTTTTGACAGTTTCCTTCATTTTTGGACAAATTCTTGTGGGAACCATCGAATTAGGGACAGTTGCCTTGTTTTTTACCTCAGACCTTGCAGGGTTTACCATGAGGCACCTGCAGTAGATTTCAAACTTAAACAGTGCCTGGGGTTTTTCTCTCTAGACTGGCAGTTAGGAGGAAACCTTTTTTGTTATATTACTGGACCTTGGTATCATCTGTGTCAGGACTGTCCATAAGGGTCCAGCAGCTACCTGTGCACAGTTGAGTATTACTGGGTTTGTTTTAAGATTATCACTGGTATAGATCCCAGTTTTACAACCCTCCCCCCAAAAAAGGCACTAGTAATAGAATTTATTAACTGGGGCAGGACTGGCCTGTGGCATTTTCACAGAAACCTGCACTCAGTTCGTAGGTCCAGAACTGGTTTGCTTTGCTTAAATTGGCGAACATAGCAGACAGACCTTTGATTATTATGGCTGAGGATAAATCAAAGGCTTCTGATGAGGGGCCATTCAAAAGTACTAATACCAAAAGCAGAGGCGCTGAGGAACCCTCCAGACTCCAGTCAAAAAATAAAGCTTCCAAAGATGAAGTTCCTCACAAATTTAAAAATAATAAGAGTGACGGAAAAAGGACGCATGATCAAGCCTCTGATGAAGTGGCTAAAAAGAAACTCTGTCAAGACAGATATGCTCCCATTGCTCCTGGAAAAGCCAATAGTGAGATGACAGGCAGCTTAAAGCATACAGAAAAAACGAAACACTTACAAACTGTGCAGGTCCTTCCATCAGTGCAAGATATGGAAAAAGCATGGCAACTGTTTCAGACCCTTCAAAGGATGGGTCATCGATTTACTGAGGCTGGTAAGCACTCTTCCAAAATTCTCTCTTCTGTAGATTGTGATGGTGACAAAGATGATGATCAATTTTATGATGCCTCTGACATGGATTTTGAGGGCCTTGAGCCCCAGGAGTCCCCAGATCCTTGCCTTGGGGATTCCCCGGGTGACCACGAGGATCCTTCCTCTATGTTTACATTTATGCAAAATATGCTGGATACACTGGACCTCCCTATGCAGGAGCCCAACCAGGATGTCAATGAAGATGAAGATTATAGGGAAATAAATGGTTTTTCTTCCTCAAAGACCCTGGTCGTCCCTATCTATAATGCATTTAAAAAAAATACCATGAAGGTGCTTCAACACCCCACTTCAGTACTAGGGGTTGATAAGCGGCTTGAGAGAAAATATAAATTGTCTAAAAATGGTACCGAGTTCCTGTCTGTACACCCTAGCCATGAGAGTATAGTGCATCAGGCTGTTTGTGAGAAAGCTGGAGTCTCCTTGTCACCCTCTCCTCTGACAAGGATTCCAAGAAAATTGACTTTATAACAAAGAAAATGTATGGCACAGCTTCCCTGCTTCTCATGCTTTCTTCTTACATGGCATCCACACCCAAATATCAGAAAGCCCTTTGGAAATCTGTCCAGGCTATTGCCCACAACAAATCAGATTCTATGGTGCAGGAGCTGGTGGATACATCAAAAACTGCCTTGGAAGCTACTATGTTCCAATTCCACATGGCAGATGACAATAATGATGCAGCCTCTAGCGCGATGGCCCATGTCATCTCTCTGAGACGCTTTGCCTGGCTTAGAACAACCAGCCTGACCACAGACACTCAGAACAAGGCCATGAATTTTCCCTGTGATCAAAATATGTTGTTTGATTACAGAACCACTGACTACATGAAAAAGGTTAATGAGTACAAGGCTTCCTGGCAGAGCCATTCATCCAAGCCTAAACCTGCCACCCCTCAGAGATCCCGTCCCCGGGCGGTAGGGGCAGAAGTTTTGTTCCCAGGCCTTACAATCCCTATCCCCAATCTGACTTTAGCCAGTACAGGGGGTCTTTCAGTGGCAGGAGCAGAAGGGGCCAAAGAAGAGCCACCTCTATCCAGCCATCTGCCTCTCAGTCTAAGTCCTGATGTGAGTGTCCAGGTTGCCCCCCTGTTTCCGGGTGGAGGCAGACTTTCTCATTATCTTCAGCACTGGTCCCTCATCATGTTGGACAAGTGAGCACTGGAGATAGTGGAGAAGAGTCTGTCATTACAGTTCAAGCAGCTGCCAGACCTCAAGCATACCCAGGTGTCAAGATCTCTGTCCTCATCACAGATACCACTGTTGGAAATGGAGGTACAAAACCTTCTGGCTTTACGAGCAGTGGAGAGGGTCTCCACCCACAAGAAGGGTAAGGGCCTCTACTCCAGGTATTTTCTGACACAAAAGAAAACTTGGGAGTGGTGACCTATCTTAGATCTCAGATATTTAAACAAACATCTGAAAAAACCCAAATACAAAATGGTCACTCTGTCACTGGTCATACAGTCCTTACAGCAGGGTGACTGGCTAGCCTCCCTCAACTTAAAGGAAGCCTACTTCCACATACCCATAAGGAGATCCCACAGGAAGTTTCTCAGGTTCAAACTTCCTTCGGGTCACTATCAGTTCACCACAGTGCCCTTCGGTCTGTCCTCTGCCCGAAGAGTCTTTACGAAGTGTCTCGCAGTGGTAGCAGCACATCTCAGGAGAATGGATGTCGCTCTCTACCCCTATCTGGATGACTGGCTCATAGTAGCAAAGTCTCCTTGCCAAGTCAAGGAATCTCTTTCTCTCACAGAATGCATTCTGGAGTCTCTGGGTTTCCTGGTATATCTCAAGAAATGTCACCCGGAACCCACCCAGCTGCTCACCTTCATAGGAGCCCAGCTGGACACTCAGAAGGGATATGCTTTCCTCCCACAGAAAATAATTGAGTTTCTTTTCAGTGGCAGATTCTTTTGCCCAGGGACAGCCAAGACCAGCCAGACATTTCCTCAAACTTCTGTGACATATGGCCTCTATGACTGCAGTAGTCCTAGGGGTCAGACACAGGATGAGACACCGGCAAGCCTACCTCAGAGCTCGCTGGTCTCAAACAAGCAACAAATTTTCAAAGTTAATAAGTCGGAGCAGTTCCTCCAAAACTTGCTGTGGTGGAAGGACCCTGCAAATTTGCAGGCAGGGGTTCCTTTTCAAGCTCCTCCTCCCACAAAGGTGATCACCACAGATTCCTCCCTGTTGGGCTGGGGAGCTCATCTAGACAGTGCCTCAGTAAGCAGCAACTGGACTCCTGAAGAGTCACAGTTGCACATAAATCTTTTGGAACTCAGAGCAGTTTTACTAGCTCTCAAAGCTTTCGCTCCCAGCATAGAAGGGCAGGCGGTTCAAATTCGAATGGACAGCACCACTGCAATGTTCTACATAAACAAGCAGGGTGGTACCAGATCAGGAATACTGTTTGGAGGCTCTGAAGCTCTGGTCTTTAGCATTCTCCCTGGGAGTCAGCCTCACAGCTATTCACCTCCCAGGCAAACTCAATACTCTGGCGGATGCTCTAAGCTGCATCAGTCAAGGTCAGAGCAAATGGACACTGAGCAAGCAAGTACTAGCCACAGTGTTCAGGCAGTGGGGCACACCAGACATAGATCTGTTTGCCTCGCCTCTCAATTTTCAGCTTCCTCAGTACTGTTGCAGGCCCTCAGTTCCAGGAACACTCTCTGGATGCCCTGATCCTGGACTGGTCAGGAGGTTCCTATACGCATTTTCTCCCTTTTCCCTGATATTCAGGGTTTTGCTGAAACTCAGGCAGCAGGCTGCATCCATGATCCTAGTGGCTCCGGACTGGCCCAGGCAAGCCTGCTACCCTCTCCTTCTATCAATGTCTTGCAACAGGCCCATTCGCCTGCCTCCGGCTCGCTCCCTGCTGACCCTTCCTCAGATGGGAGTGCAGTACCCAGACATACACTCTCTGCACCTCAAGGCCTGGTTCTCGAGGAGTTAGAGTTTCCATCCTCACAGTACTCTGAACAGGTCCTTAAGATACTGAGGATGGCTAAAAAAACTAACACTAAGAAGACTTATGCAGCCAAATGGAAAAGGTTTTCCCTCTGGTGCAGGAGCGAAAAGGTCGAACCCCTATCAGCTTCGGACCCTCAGCTGCTAGACTACCTGGTACACCTACAGGCATCAGGCTTGAAACCATCTTCACTCAAGCTACACTTGGCAGCAATTTCAATCTACCTTTTGGTGGGAAAGAAGAAGTCATTTTTTTCCCCATGACATTTTTAAACAGTTTTTCAAAGGCCTCTTGCACCTCCAGCCTCCAACCAGGGAGCCTGTTCCTCCTTGGAGCCTGAAACTTTGCATACATGGGCTCATGAATCCACCTTTCAAGCCTATGTCCACGGCCCACATCAAGTTTGTAACTTAGAAGACCGTCTTCCTGGTAGCCATTATGTCTGCCAGGAGGATTTCAGAGCTACAGGCCCTGTGCACTGAGTCGAATTACATCATCCCTCACAACGATAAAGTTGAGCTCAGAGCAAATACAAAATTTCTGCCAAATGTGGTTTCAGAGTTTCACTTGAACCAGTCCATTACTCTGCCTGTCTTCTTTACTGAGCTATCCACTCCTGCTGAGCAAAAGCTCCACATCTTGGATGTCAAAAGAGCCATCTTTCACTACCTAGAGCATACTAGACAGTCCAGAGGCTCTTCCACTCAGTTGTTCCTCACCTACGGGGATGTAGGCAGAGGAAGACCAGCTTACCAAGAGAACTATTACTCATTGGTTGGTCTCTTGTATTAGATTCTGCTATGAGAAAGCTGGTCAACAACCTCCAATGGGGCTCAGGGCCCATTCCATCAGGGGCGCTGCAGCCTCGCTTGCAGCAGCAAGGGACATTCCCCTAATGGATGTCTGCAAAGCAGCTACCTGGAAATCTGTGCACACCTTGTGTGAAACACTACAGTTTGGATTTGCAGACCAGATCTGATGCCAAATTTGGCAGGGTGGTTCTGCAGATCCTCTTTCCTAAGTAGGTTCTTTGCCTACCTCCCACTTAGTACTGCTTGGTAGTCTGCAAAAAAGTTACTGATGCTAAAGGACTCCTGGGGTAAAAAGAAAAAATTACTCACCACAGTAATCTTATTTCTTCCATGGGGTCTTTCAGCATCAGTAAGCTCCCATCCTTCCTCCCCTGTTCACCTGTCAGAGAAGGGATCTTACATCATCTTTTACCAAATTTGGCGTTTCTTACTGACAATTTTTTACCTCGTGTTGCTGTTGTTTCTATTTCCACTATTGGATATTTGCATGTTTTTTGAATCCTGTTAATTCTTTTTCGGGGCATTTGCCCTCGTTTTTCCTTGAAAAAATTCTGAAGCAGTCAATAGCTCTCACTCAGTTCATACCCCCTCCTGTCTTTTGATTGGCTTGGCCCTATGCTCATTAAATATCTCTTAAAGGCACACCTCTGGGGCAATTGCACCTAGCCAGCAAAGTGCAAAAAAGTTACTGATGATAAAGGACCCCATGGAAGAAAGAAGATTACTGTGGTGAGTAATTTTTTCTTATGGGTGTAGTCCCCTATTTGAAGCCCCTCTACTTAGAAAGCCTGTTGGAGCTTTTGAACCAATGGCTCCATATATAACTAAAATAAATATGGGGAAAGTGGGCATCCTTGTCGGGTGCCTCTGGTAAAAGTGAAAGTTACATAGAAACATAGAAGTTGATGGCAGATAAGGACCGCAAGGCCCATCCAGCCTGCCCATTATTTTTCTACCTTATGAATGTGCCATAGGCCCTTACTCTGTTGATGGCCTATCTAGTCATACTCATCTGCATTGCTCCCTTATGCCTATCCCATGCCTGTTTGAAGCCCTGCACTGTATTCATATCCACCACTTCCTGAGGTAGTCCATTCCCTGCATCCACCACCCTTTCTGTGAAAAAGAACTTCCTCACATTACCCCTTAATCGGCCTCCATCTAATCTCATGCTATGTCCTCTTGTCCTACTATTTTTCTTATATTGAAACCTGTTAGACTCTTTCACCTTGTTAATGCCCTTAAGTTGTTTGAATGTTTAGATCATATCACCTCTCTCCCTCCTTTGCTCTAGGGTATACATATTGAGCTCCGTTAATCTGCCCTCATATGTTTTCTGATGCAGTCTCTGCACCATTTTGGTTGCCCTTCTCTGGACTGCCTCCATTTTGTTAATGTCCTTGTGCAGGTGCGGCCTCCAGTACTGCACCCAGTACTCCAGATGGGGCCTAACCAGTGTCTTGTAAAGAGAGATTATTACCACCCTCTTATGACTTGTGATACCCCTACTAATATATCCCAACATCCCTCTAGCCTTACCTACCGCTTTAGTGGTCTGCTTGGATGATTTCAGATCATCTGTGATGATGATGCCCAAGTCTTTTTCTTCCCTTGTGATTGCTAGCAACTCCCCTCCCAACCTATAGGTAGCTTCAGGGTTTCTCTTCCCTATGTGCATGATCTTGCACTTCCTTGCGTTAAACCCCAGTTGCCACTCTTCTGACCATTTTGCCAGTCTATCCAGATCTCTTCTCATTCTGCCCACCCCATCTGGATCATCTACTCTGTTGCAGATCTTGGTGTCATCTGCAAACAGACAAACCTAACACCCCAGTCCATCTACAATGTCACTGATGAAGATATTGAAGAGGATTGGCCCCAGGACTGATCCCTCAGGTACCCCACTTGTGACTTGCATCTCTTCTGACTGTATACTGTTTACCACCACTCTCTGTTTCTGCCCACCAACCAGTTTGCCACTCAGTTGACCAACCTCTGACCCACCCTGAGCCTACCCAGCTTATTAATCAATCTTCTATGTGGAACAGTATCGAAAGCTTTGCTGAAGTCAAAGTAGGTGACATCAACTGCACCTCTTTGGTTCACCACTCTGGTTACCGAGTCAAAGAAATCTATGAGATTAGTTTGACTGGACCTTCCTGTTGTAAACCCATGCTGTCTTGGATCCTGTGCTCCTATGGATTCCAGGTGTTGCACTATCCTTTCCTTAAGGAATGCCTCCATAATCTTGCGCACTACTGAGGTAAGATTGACTGGTCTGCAGTTCCCTGCCTCCTCCCTGCTGCCACTCTTGTGGAGCGGGATCACATGAGCCCTTCTCCAGTCTTCTGGGACCTCTCCTGTGCTCAAAGACTCACTAAACACTTCTGCTAATGGCTCTGTAGTTCCACCCTTAGCTCCTTTAGTACCCTGGGATGTATGCCATCAGGTACTATTGCCTTGTCCACCCTGAGCTTAGCGAGGTCTTGTAGAACCCTTTCTTTTGTGAAGTGACTTGTGTACACCACCCACCCCCCTGTGTCCATGGTGCTGAGCTGTGGGTCCTGCCCTACCTTCTCCTCAGTAAATACTGAACAGAAGTATCAATTAAGGATAGATGCTTTTCTTTGGTCCTCCTTCACACACTTCCCCTTATCCCCTTTGATCTTAGCAATATCCCCTCTGAACTTTCTTCTTTCGCTAATGTATCTATAGAAAGTCTTGTCCCCTTCTTTTACTGTTTGTGCTAGTGTTTCTTCAATTTGGGCCTTTGCCTGCCTTACTGCCTTCTCTGCTTCCCTTAGGGAAGTTTGGTATGCCTCCCTATCTTTGTCCTGGTGCATTCCCTTATATTTCCTGAAGGCCAACCTTTTGGCTTTGATCTTTTCTGCTAATGTTTTTGAGAACCAAAGTGGTTTCCTCCTTCTTTTGCTCTTGCTTTTCTCCCTAACACAATGGGATGTTGCTTCAAGTATTGCATCCTTAATGCTTGTCCACTTTGCCTTTATCCCCTCACCTGTATTTCTTCTTGCCAGGGCTAGCTTAACTCTATTGGCCATCTTATCAAAGTCATCTCCTCTGAAGTCCCATATTTTTGCCTTGGAATGGGATGATTTAGTTCTAGTGGCCAAACTGAACCATACCATGCGATGGTCACTGGCCCCTAGGTGACCTTCTACCTGGAGATCTGTGATCCTTTCCCCGTTGGTCAGTACTAGATCCAGGAAAGCCCTGTCTCTTGTGGGTTGTTGTACCAGTTGTTTGAGGCCCTCCTCCTGCAGGGAATCCACTATGTGTCTAGTTCTGGCGGATGTTCCTGCTAGTATTGATCAATCTGTATCTTGCAGGTTGAAGTCTCCCACTATCAGACCCTCCCCTTTAGCTGTCATGTTTTGTATATCTTCTAACTGTAATGTGTCTATGTCCTCCTCCTGATCTGGAGGCCTGTAGACAACCCCAGTTCATATGGCTGTTCCATTTCCTGTCTCCAGGGTGACCCACAGTTCTTCTGGCTCCTTATGTGTATTCTGAATTTCTGTAGCTTTGATATTTTCATTGACATAAAGGGCCACTCCTCCACCCCACCCCCCCGCTTTTTGCACCTTGGTCTCTTCTGAACAGTACATAGCCAGGTACTGAAATCTCCCAAGTGTGGTTAACAGTGAACAATGTCTCGCTAATGGCTATTATGTCCAGTTTAGCCTCTTGTCATTGTTGTCTCCAGGTCTGGGATCTTGTTTCTCAGACTGCGGGGATTTGTGTATATGATTTTCCACTGGCCAGATTTTGGATGGAATAGGAGCTGTTGGCCTTAACCATGAGTGTGGAAGATGTATAGAGCTCTGTCAGTAAAGTCAACAATTTCTCTGGATGGGAAAACTTTATCAAGGCTTGTTGTAGGATTCTCCATGAGACCCTATCAAACATATTTTGGGTGTTGAGGCTTAAAATCAAGGGGGAGGGAATGGTGTCTAGTAACATATAAATGTACAAACATACGAAGTAGCCAGCAGAATTAGGCCTTCTGGTCTGTCTAGTTTGCTCATTGTGCAAGCTTCAAAGCTCAGGCTGTTGTCCCTGCTCCTCCTTCCCTGACTTTTCCATTCCATTCCTCCTCCCCTCCCATGACCTTTATTCTCCCCATATCTATCCCAGCCCCTCTTGAAGCTGCCCACCATCGTCACTGAGATTACCTCTTCTGGCAACATGTTCCACTTGATCACCACCCTTTCTGTGAAGAAATGTCTTCTTTTTTTTTAATTTAACTTTATTAATTTTATAAAATGACACCAATTCACAGGTTTACATCAGAGCTTTTGTAGGGTTAGTTAGCAACACCCCTGTACACCAAAGTCATAAATGTAACATGTATCAGGAAAAAGAAAAGCCTCCCTATAGCCCCATGTCACCCCCTTCCCCCAACCCTAACCCTCCCAGAGTGTGCATATTTAATATATCATATGATTTTATCATAATACCATGGACACATAGAGTTAGTAGTCAAATAGATGAGGGCAAAGAGTATCAGAGACAAAACCCAATAATCCCTAATGTAAATACAACGTGTATAATTTATCCCATTTTATGTGAAACAAGTCCATGCGGTTATGAGAACTAGCAGCTAGTCTCTCCATATTAAAGCAAGCTGATAGATCTTTCAACCACTCGGTGTATGTTATGGTTATTTGGTCCATCCAATGCTTGAGCACCAGCCTTTTAACCACCATAGAGATTAGTGCCATGTGAAATCTGTGCTCATGGTTCTCAACTTTGGAATAAATACCCAGGATGCATATTTCTGCAGTGAAAAGTCTGTCCAGACCCAAAAGAGGATCCAAATTGGACTGAATAGAACGCCACAAGGGGGTCACTTTTTCACATTGCCAGAAGATGTGGAGCAGATTCCCTTCTGATTGCAAACATCTGGAACAGAGAGGAAGAGGTAGCTTCCCTAATCGAGCCAATTTGACTGGAGTATAGTACATGTTATTTAATATATGATATTGGGTAAGTCTGAACCTATCCTGAGTGTGATATCTGTATAGGTCTTTCCAGATTTGTGGCCAATTAGGGGTGAGATCAGGCAAGAGAGAAGTCCAAACACTAGAGCCCGAGAGGAAGTCCAGATATTTAAGACCCAGCAAATAGGAATATATATAGATGAGATTCCACGGGATTTGGAGGCTAAATCTTGAACTTGGGAGAGAAAGGGGCTGACTTGTGAGCAGCGAAATTCAGTACCAAAATTAGTGCTAATGAGGTGTCTCAGCTGGTATATCTTAAAAATATTATTATTGGGGACATTAAGCCTGGCCATAATATCCAGAGAAGAGAGGAGAAAGTCCTGAGAGTATACGTTCTCAACCAGGGCTTCTCGTAGTTGAGGAAGCCAATCAAAGTAATCATTGAGCCTCCTAACCGAATGTTGGGATTTAGAATAAGGGGTTGTGCCATGTCTCTTTTTGGAGAAATTTTGAGATAGTGCAGGCACTGAGAGAGGATTTTAAGGGAAGTGATAATGGTCAGATTTAATATTGAGGATGGGAGTGCTGAACTGGGAAGAAAGAATATGGTCGGAGAGCAGAGATTGGCCTCTATGAGTATTCATCTTTCGATTTGGAGCCAGATCGGGAGGGGTCCTTCGGCCCTATTTGGGAGCCATCTGCCCAATTTGGAGAGGTGAGCAGCCCAGTGATAAAATAATAGGTTAGGGAGACGAAGTCCCTCCTTGTCTTTAGGAAGGCAGAGTTTGGAGAAAGAGCGTCTGGGAGACTTACTTTGCCAGATAAATTGAGACAGAGTAGAATGTAAATGCTGCAAGTAGGAGAGGGGTAGCCAGAGACCCAGTAGGTTGAGAAGGTAGAAAATTCAGGGTATGACATTCATCTTGATGATGTTGATTCTGCCCCAAAGAGAGATGGGGAGTTTGGACCATCTTTGGAGGTCTAGTTGAATATTGGTCATAAGGTCATCCAGATTAAGCTTCTTAAGTAAAAGTGAGTCATTGGTGAGGTGTATACCCAGGTACTTGATCGATTTAGGAGACCATCTCATGCCAAATCTAGTAAAACTAGCTTTATGTGTGAAGGAATTCAAGGGGAACACTTCTGATTTCGCTAGATTCAGCTTATAATGAGAAAGACGGCCATACTGCGTAATAACCTGAAGGGTGTGCGTTAATGATGTTTTGGGGTGGGCAACGTGGAGGAGGATGTCATCCACGTAGACAGAGAGGGCCAACTCTTGTTGTAGCACCGGACTACCCTGGATATATGGAGATCGTTTGATATTGAGAAGGAGTGGCTCTAAATATAGATTGAACAAGAAAGGGGAAAGGGGACAACCTTGCCTGGTACCTGTAAAGAGGTGGAAAAGTGAAGAGAAGACACCATTACAATAGATCTTAGCCAAGGGAGATTTATATACAACCTGAATCCACCAAATAAAAGAGTTGGGAATTCCATCTTGGCAAGTGTTGCCCATAGAAAGTCCCAATTAACTCTGTCAAATGCTTTTTCAGCATCTAGAGAGATTAAAGCAATCAGAGTATGCGATGATTGGGCTGCGTGTGAGATATGAGAGAGGGTTCTAAGATGATCAGCAGGGGAGCGAGCTTGTACAAACCCTACTTGCTCCAGACTCAGAAGGTGAATCCAAATCTTTTTAATCCTCTCGGCTAAGATCTTGGTTAGAATCTTAATATCACAGTTTAAAAGAGAGATGGGGTGGTAGCTTGCAGGGTCTTTGGGTGGTTTATCCGGCTTAAGGATTAACACAATAGTGGCTTCTAACAATGTAGGATCTATGGTATTGGCTTCAAACATGTACTCATAAAGCCTGAGGAGGAGTGGGGCTAGTTTCTTACTAAAGGTTTTGTAAAAATTAGATGGGTAACCATTGGGGCCCGGAGCTTTATCAGAAGCTAAAGAGGCAATCACCTCCTCTACTTCAAGCAAAGTGATGGGGGAGGTGAGGGTCGTTTTATGGTGTGGAAGGAGGTGAGGAAGATCGAGATCCTCTAAGTAGGTAGAAATATCCAAAGGAGACGCTGGGGAGGGGTGTCTGCTATAAAGCTTGCTGTAGAATTCCTCAAAGATCTGGGTGATCTCTCTGGGTGTAGTTTTAACTACGCCCTCCAGTGTTTGCAGCATCGGGATCAATCTCGAGCTCTCTGTCTTATGCAGTCTGAGAGCCAATAATCTACCGGCCTTTTCGCCTTGGTTGATATATTTGGATTGGGTTTATAAAATAGCATATTCAGCTTTTTCTTTTAGTAAGTCGGCGTATTCGTTCATTAGTTTTAGCAGGGATTCTAATGAACCTGAGGGGGAGGAAGGGGGATGTGAGTGCTCTAACTCTTTAATTTTGGTTAACAATGAAGTAGCTTGTGCCAACCTGCTTTTTTTCCTCAATGAGGCAATTTTAATTAACTCCCCCCTGAGGTAGCATTTCAAGGAGCACCATATTGAATCTTCTCTCAGGGTAGAGTTTTTATTAAAATCCATAAAGTTAGAGATTAGGTCTTTAATATGGGATACAGTTTGATTGTCCTTGAGGAGTTGGGTGTTTAGTTTCCAGATAGTGTCTCACTGAAAATTAGGGTCCGGCGAGATCCTAACCCAGACTGTTGAATGATCTGACAGTACTATCAGCTCGATACCTGATTGGAAGAGACCGGGAAGAAGTGACTTACTGGTCAGAATGTAGTCTATTCTAGACCATGAGTTATGTACCTGAGAAAAGAAAGAAAAAGACCAGAGTGAAGGGTTAGTAAGCCGCCAGGGGTAGCATAGTCCCAAAAATTGCGTGAAGTCCAGTAAAGCTTTTTGAGCTGGAGTTACTGGCCTCATTGGCGTGTAGGTTCTGTCAAGAGCTTGGATTGGGGGGATGTTCCATCCCCCCCCCTAATATTAACTGTGAAGGTAAAAGATTACCAATCCTATCTGCTAGGGTCATAATGAACTCCAGACCCCCTCCCACTGGTCCATAAACAGAGCCGAGCACAATACTGCAGTTATTGAGACAGCCTTTGACCAGTATAAATCTGCTCTCTGGGTCTGCTACTTTCTCTTCAGCCAGAAAAGAGACATGGTTCTTAATTAGAATGGCCACCCCTTTGCTTGCTTCAGATCCACTCGCAGAAAATGCTTGAGAAAAGCCAGATCTATGCAACCAGATTGTTTCATTATTAACCAAATGGGTTTCCTGAAGCATGAGAATGTCAATCCTGAGTAAATCACAATGTTTGAAGACTTGGTGCCTCTTAGTTTTATCTCTGAGCCCTCGCACATTCCAAGTAGCTATCTTGATCGACATCATAGCTATTTTTGAACATTTAAGCTGAGAAACTGGGACGTATTGTATATCCAAAATGAAGAATAACTAAAGCACACTCTAGAACCCACTTTAAGCCAGCCCACTCTATACAAGAAAAGACATCCAGTTTCCTGATATATAGAAACTGTCAAGAGAAAGTTAGTGACCTTGAGATGTAATTGGAGAATTGTGTCCTGAAACCAGAAGCAACCTCTCCCCCCCCCAAAGCAAAAAAGAAACCCATCCAACTATATACAAGATAGTTCCAGGTTTGGGCAGGTAAACCTCGAGAGAACCAACAGTAGATACCTGGAACCAAAACCCCAATGGCGAGTCTCAGGAGCTCCATGTACCAATACCCTCCTAGTATGGTATTACAACAAGAATGGGGAGGCAGTCTGTTTGGCTGTGTCACCCAGCAGTCTATAAAACTGATCCCCATAAGATTATCCTGTAGATCGCCATTCCCCCCCTTTATCAGCTCATGAGGCAGCTTCCTACGAGTCTATCCCATCCCTGGGCACCCCCCACCATCCTCTCTTTACTGTAGTGGTTTGAGAGCAGTGCCCTGTTGTGGCCAAGGAAAATGGTCTAGTAGGCTAACAGGACTGGCGGCTGAAATCGACTCAAACATGGGAGTTATATCACTCACCGTCTTTATACTAATAAGTGGTCGCTTACCATGGTATGCATGTTCATGCCCCAGTAGCGAATCCATTTATGGGTGTGGATGGAGAGCAAGGAATTTTAGGCCCATCGACAGTTAAACGAATGTACATCCCACCGCAACTGGAATGCTCTGGGGGGCATATTTTATTGCAGGACCAAAATCGGTCCACGGCCAATTCAGCAAGCCGGAACAAAAACCCAGCCCAAAGGTTCCGGGACCGTCCCTAGGAAAGTCAAGGTGCTCACGGCCTTCCAAAATCAGGATCAACAAGCCTCCCACCCCTCACCAAGCTGCTCAGCCTGACCCTACCCAACAAAAACAAACAGGTAAATAACAAGAATTTCTATTTCTTAACAAGAGGGGGACAGAACCGATGTGACAACTTATTAGAACAGTACTTAGTTCATCCCTCTTTAAATAGGTTGGGAAGTTTGGAGGCTAAATCCTTAATGGCTTGGTCAGGAGATTCGTAGGTAAATGATAAGCCTTCAATTGTAACTTTTAGATTGGCTGGGTACAGCATCCTGAATCGGATACCTTCCGCAATTAGCTTGTGAACAATTGGGTGGAAGGCAGTTCTTTTCTGTCTGGTCTCGATCGGAAGGTCTTGTACGATTCTCATCCTGGATGACCCCCAGGTTATGGATTGCAGCTCTCTAGCTTTACTGAGGACATGCTGTTTTTCTATGAAGCTTAAGAATTTGATGATGCTCGGGCGAGGAGGGGAATCCAGTGGAGGCCTCGGCCTCAGAGATCGATGGGCTCTTTCAATGTGGTATTGGGGATTCAGTGGTGAAGGTCCCACGACTTTGTGGAGGAATTTCTGGAGGAATATAATAGCATCTGAGCCTTCTTCTGTTTCAGGCAACCCAATGATTAGGAGATTATTCCTCCTACTGCGCCCTTCTAAGTTCTCCGTTTTAATTGGAGCTTCTGGACTTGCTTTTTCAGCAGGGTAATTTCTGGATCGATTTTGTCTCTCCATCTTTCTTGGGAGGTAATTCTAGCCTCTGAGTCGATCATTCTGCTGTTTAATGTGGTAAGGTCTCCTTTAATCGACTTGAGCTCAGAGGTAATGTTTTCCAGTGCCTCCCGAAAAGGTGATAGCTCTTGGAGGAATCTTTCCTCGGATAAAGGAACTACCGGGGGATTAGTACCGCCCGCCTTATTCAAGTTCCCAGAGGCCTGGCTCCTCGCTTTCTTGGAGAGCATTTCTGCGTGTTAGGTGGAGTGTGCCGCATCGCAGCCTGCTTCATCTCTGCCTCCATTGCCGTGGTAAAGCTTTGCAATTCCGAGATACGTAGATAGAATCGATAGGAAGAGGTTGAGAAATCTCCAGTCACTGCTATTGTGTAGTTTAGAGGGCTAGAGTTGATTTTAAGTCAATTTATAATGGATGGATGGTAGGAGCCCAGGGTAGGTGCAGCCTTCAGGCAGCTTGCATCACGTGACCTTCGAAGAAATGTCTTCCAACCTCCCTCCTAAACAACCCCCCAACTTAAGGTTGTGCCCCCTCATAGTTTTGCTGCAGCTTTGCTTGATGAGACCCTCCTTGTTCACCCTATTGATTCCTTTCAAGTACTTGAAGGTCTCAGTCATGTCTACCCTCTCACTCCTGTCCTCCAGGGAGTACATGTTCAGGGCCCCCAGTCTGTCTTCATACGAATTCCCCTCCTGCCCTGCAATCACCTTCATAGCCCTTCTCTGGACCATCTCAATCAGCTTGATATCCTTTTTTAGGTGAGTGCACCAGAACTGCACTGCATACTCTAGATGCAGACTCACTAGTGACCTGTACAAGGGCAATCCAACTTCCTGTCACCTATTGCTGATTCCCCTGGCTATGCACCCCAACATCCTGTTTGCCCTTGCCACTGCCTTCTTGCACTGTGTAGAGTGCCTCAGGTCACTAGATATCATCACTCCTAGGTCATTCTTGTCCTCTGTGGGAGATACCCGGAACCCTCCCAGGTCATACTCCATCCTGGGGTTTTTGGCTCCAGTGATCATAACCTTGCACTTCTTGGCATTGAAGTCCAGTTGCCAGATCCCATACTACCTTTCAAGTCTTCTTAGGTCTCCTTAAGGTCCTGTATTCCCTCAGCTGAGTCCACCCTCCCACAGAGCTTGATGTTGTCTGTGAACAGACACATTTTGCCCTTGATGCCATCCCCAATGTCACTAATGAAAACATTGAATAGTACCAGCCCTAGTACCAAGCCCTGTGGGATGCCACTTGTGAACACCATGGTACTAGACAACTCTCCTCTCACCATCACCTTTTGGGACCTGTTCCTTAGCCAGTTTTCCATCCATCTAACCATCTTCTCTCCAACTCTGAGGTCTGCCAACTTCCTGATCAGCCTCCTGTGGTGTACAGAGTCAAAGACCTTAATGAAATCTAAACAGAGGATGTTCACTACTTTTCCCCATCCACTGTTTTGGTTACCGAGTCAAAGAAGTCGATTAGATTTGTCTGACAAGACCTCCCTCCTGTAAATGCATACTGCCTTGCATCTTAGAGACCATGTTCCTCTAGATGCTCTATCAACCTTTTCTTCAGTATGGTCTCCATAAGTTTGCATGCTACTGAAGTGAGACTGTCTGGTCTGTAGTTCCCTGGGTTGTCTCTGGGGCCGCTTTTGTGGAGGGGCATCACATGTGTCATTCTCCAGTGCTGCGGAATCATGCCTGACTCCAGTGAACAACCAAACAGGTCCACCAGTGGTTCTGCAAGCTCCCCTGCAAGTTCCTTCAGCACCCTAGGGTGTACTCCAGCCGGGCCCAGTGATTTGTCTATCCTCAAAGCAAGCAACCCTTTTTTCACTCTTTCCCCTTTAATTACCCCATCTGCCCCCCCGCCCCTTCTGGTGCCCTTTTTCCTCCTATCAGCACTGTTCCATCTTTCTTCTTTGTGAAGACAGAGCAGAAGTATTCATTCATTAACTCCGCATTCTCCAAGTTCTCCTCCACCCACCCATCTCCTTGTCTTAGTCTAACTTTCCTGGTTTTCTTGTTGCTTTTCTTGCTTATGTAATGGAAAAAAGCCTTTTCCTCCTTCCTAATACTCTCTTCTACTTGCAATTCTTTCTGCACCTTTGCTCTCTGAACCACCATTCTTGCCTTCCTCACTAGCCCTAGGTATTTTTCATTGTCCTCCTCTCTCTTTGTCTTCTTGAATGTCCTATAGGCCAGCCTCTTGTTCCTCATTGCCTGGGCTATCTCAGAGCTGAACGAGCTGGGTGCTTTGATTTTTGAGTTCTTCCTTTTGTATCTAGCACACTCCTCCATTGCAGCCCCTAATACTTCCTTAATAATAGTCCATTTTTGGTTCACCTCCATAGTTGCTGTAATGTTTGTTAGGTGCCTTTTTAGTACTTAGCCCATTCTTCTGAAGTCCGCCCTCCTAAAGTCTAGGATTTTGGTCTTAGTAGGAACACTTTCCCTGCCCATGTCTAGCTGGAACCAGACTGAGAGATTCTCACTTCCACCCAGTGGCTGCCTGACTGTTATGTCCTGTACATGCTCTCCATTTGTAAGCACCAGGTCAAGGATTACCTCTTCCCAGGTGGGTTCAGCGACACCTTGAGTCAGGAACGCATTCTAAATTGCTTCCATAATTTTCTGACTCCTGCCACATGTCATGGTTGGTGTGACGTAGACAGCCAGCTCTGAGTGCTCGAGTGCTGTATTAATTTTTTTTTATTACATATAAAATATGTGATGGGAAGGTCAGTTCAAGGAAAAGGCTGTCTTACTAGAACTGACACATCAAGACCAGCCAGGGATAAGTTCAAAGGACAAAAGGTACTATAAAACTGTTCATTTATATTGATATTTATTCTCGCTATATTCGCGCTACTTCTTCATGCGTGAACAATCATTTATAGCAAAATTAAACTTAAGCGGTATTTTATATATTCACAATTTTATTTGTTTCAACAATGCTTTCACTATTGCTTTCAATGTTCATCCATGAGCACTTCATTCAGCAAGCAGAGCCTACAGAAAAAAAGAAACACAGCTTGGTATCTGCAATTGCTGTAACAAATAAGCATGATAATACAAGATAAGAAAAGCTTGCTTTAAAACTATTGTGTTCCTTTTAAGTCCCATGCTGTGCTTCTAGTCACTGTCAATGGAAAAAGAACAAAGCAAGAACATCGAAAGGTGAGAATACAGTATGCTGTTTTCAGTGAATCAGTGAACAGTTTGCTAACCTCTTCTTTCCTTTTCAGTAGGCACCATCTCTCTTGGTTCTTCGGTCACAGGTACTGGTGCTGTTGTTTCCTGTTTGTCTAGTTCTGTCTCAGTGAACACCAAGTTCTCTAGGACCCCAGAAACCTCAGATACCTAAAAAGAAAGTCTGGGTGTTATTTTAGAATAAAAACAGTTTCATTTACTTTACTGTTACAGATACTATACTCACAATATTCTACAAGCAGGTATTATGGGCAATTTTTATCCCTGCCTCGGTGAACCCATGGAGACAATCTTCTGTTCGCAGCTCCTGGAATGATTTTAATAACCATCTGGCATGCTGAATTGTTATGGTGCTCATGCGGAGATCAACGTTCATTTTTTCTATTGGTGTGCCCAGAATTAGCTTGTCCATAATCTTAGCAGCATACCATTCTGTAAAGCATGCCTTTAGATTGTCCTTAAAGATTCTATTGATGGAGATATCAAGGGGTTGTAACAAGTCCGTACATGATGCTGGGATAAATATGGGTATGATCGCTGCATTCTCCAGTTTGTCAAGTACAGGTCTGGTGGTGTGTGCTCTGTAAAGATCCAGGATGAGGATGGATCTTTGCTCGACAGGTAGATCATTATTCTTTATTACTGATGAAATGTATGGAATTAGAATGGCATCAATATACTGCAGCATTGTGTCAGTATTTGCCCAGTGGTTGTCGGAATGAGTTATGTGCCATTCTGCTGGAAACTCAAAGTTGGGAAGGCTATGGTTGGTTTTGCCCTGGTATATCACCTGGGGGGGCAGGTACTCTCCTGCCAGAGTACATCCCAGTAACCTAGAGACCTGACGCTTGTCTCCCAGGCCAGTTACCTCAACCTGCTTTGCTCCCACTGTCTTCATTGTACACTGGGAGCATGGGACAAGATTGACACCAGTTTCATCAATATTAATGATGAGTTCTGCAGGAATTAGCTCCTGCATACTGGCAGTGCCGATGCATTTTAGGAAGGTCTCCTTTAATTGTGGAATATCAATGGGTGTTTTTCTACCAGATTTGGTGCCCTTCCTCTTGCAAAACCCAAGTCTGTTAAGGAATTGCCAAGCCCACTACCTAAAAAATAAAAGCGGACCACCATTCTCAAACAGCATTTTGAGATTATGGGATTTCACAACACCCACTGCAACTGCGACAACAAGGCGTGCATTAACAACTGCCTCCTTAGCTCTTAAGCTTTTAATTATCATTTTTAGCTCTGTTTCCACGTCCTCCATCAAGAGTGTAGGACGACCTCTGGGTTTGGTGGGCAATACAGAGGGAAGAAGGGATGGATCAGGAACTGTTTTTAGTTTATCAATGTAATCTTTCTTAAATTTACATATAGTGCTTTCATT
This sequence comes from Neoceratodus forsteri, assembly GCA_016271365.2. NCBI lineage: Eukaryota > Metazoa > Chordata > Ceratodontiformes > Ceratodontidae > Neoceratodus > Neoceratodus forsteri. The sequence goes on from CM028136.1 coordinate 292,595,051, forward strand.
AATGAGGTTGTTGTACTTGCCCTGATAATGCCTAACTGCATTCATAACCCCATAAGTAGCTGCATACTTCCCTAGCTCAAACCGTACCTCAGGAAAGTAAGTAGTGTACTCTGTTCTTCTTCACTTTACTGGGGGTGTTGCATTTTGAATTTCTTTTACAATGCTGTCCGCAGTTTTATACGACACCCCAGCACAGTCACTGTGTGTGTCTGCTGTTAATTCCTCCAGAACTGAGCAGTCATGATTCTGAGGTCTGCTCTGTTTTAACCACTGAATCAGTGACATTGCAAAAATCACTGCAGCAAAATGGTAAAAAATGGTATTGCAAGGTAGGTAGGTTAAGGAAAGCACAGCAAAGTAAGCAGCAACCACAACAGCACTACACTAGGAGCAGAACCTAACCAACACCGTAACCACTCCCACTGCAAGTTATAAAGGAATGTCATCAGAATGCTAATCCTGGGAGAGGCAGCTAATTGAAAGCATACAAGGGTTACTGGAGCTTGATGCGCGACTTCTATTTGGCGCTCAAATTTACAGGAATGTCTACCCGCGAAATTTGCTTTGCATTTCATTTAACAGTTTTACAGTATTTTATACTGCAGAGATCTGGGGTGCAATTACCTTGTCAATTTGCTTTCATCCCAGAAAATAAGATTAGCCATTCATAATGCCCTCAGGGAGATCCTTTGACTTGCATAGTTACCAGAATGGACATTGAAGAGGTTTGATGTCTGAGCCAGGCAGGGCCCAGATGGATTTGGAAGGTCCAATATACATTTCCAAGGGAACCTTTGAATTACATCAAAGAGACCTGAGGTGTAGATTCCAAGGTCCAGAGGGGATTAAAGAGGCAAATACACTTTTGTTTTGAATACAGTGACTTAGATCAAAGAAACTTTTGAGATGTAGCAGAGCAAAAACCAGTTCTGACCAGTTAACCTGTGGAGAGGAAAGTCAGTGAGGTCCTCACATGTTTTTTAAATATTTTATTTGGAGACCCTGTATTATAAAATATAGATTTTGACACATCAAGGCGGAGTTATTGACCTCATGAGTAGGCCAGCTCAGAAGTGTGTTTAACTGCTGAGAGAACATGACAGAGAGACACAAGAAAATATTTCTGACTGAGAGAACAGAGACCCTAAAAGCACTGAAAACAGTGAGTATTAGCTTAGATTAGTCTGAAGTTATAAATTTGTAGGAACTGTACTTTTTTACCTGTTTGTTTTAAGGCTGTATGTGTTGGGATATACATTTGTTCTGTAATTATTGTTCTGTTTTGATATTTTTAAAGTAAATATATTTTTTTTACAAACGAAACTGCTGGAGTGCCTTGAAATTTCTTTTTATTTTAAGTGGAGCTTTTAAAGGTTATAAGTACACTGTGTATGGGCTTATTGTATACCAAACTGGGAAATGGATAGAGTTCTCTAAAGTCTTGCAAAGAGTTCTAAGGGTTCATTTGAAAGACCTGGTTTGGTGCCCATAGGCAAAGATATCTGGCCCCCCAAAGACATAATTATCTGAGCCTGATAATTGGATACACTAACAAGAGCTTATCAGTTTGAATCCCTCCAGAGCTTGAGACTAAGGAGACTTGATTCCACAAAACAGACAAGAGGGCTACCTTGTTCTGTTCACTGTACACAAATCATACGCTCAGAGGTTGGCACTTTGGGAGTAGAGGAATGACCGGCTGAGCGAGTATGTGACAGATTGGTTGGCAGCAGTGGCATAAAAAGTTTGGTGGTATAAGCTTCATTGTTCAGTGTGTTAGCTTGAAACCGTTTAGCTCACTTGGAAAAAAAGAAAGGCAGTGTTTTATTTCAAAAGGAAACAGAACAATATCCCTTGACTATATTTCTTGACTTACAGTTAAGTTACCATCCACTTTATTTTTTTTTCTGAAGTGCCAGTCAGTATAATATTAGTAGTGAGAGAAGAAGAAAATGTCTTCCGACTACAGCAAGCACACTGTAGATTTCTTAAAGCAGTTGTGCAGGGACAGGGAAGTCCCATTTGGGTTGAAAGCCAGTAAGCAGAACCTCATAGAGGCCCTGATGGTAGCAGATACCCAGAGCAGTGAGTCACCAACCATGACTGAAAGGGACCAGACCTTGAGTGTGGCAGAACTAGTGGCCAGTGAGGGGTTCTGAGCCGATGAAGTGGACAGCAGGGCCACTGTCAGTGAAGGACCACAGCAGCAGGGGAAGGTCACCAGTATCCTGAATCCAGAGGTGCTCAAGTTGCAAATTGAGTTGCGGAGGATAGAACTGGAGGCAGAGCAACAACAGAGTGAGGCGGACCATGAGGAACATGAGCTCCAGCAAGAGGCAGAGGAGGAGAAGAGAGAGCGAGAATGCAGAGCTGCAGAGGAGAGGAGAGAGGATCACCAGTGGCAACATGAACTGGAGAAGCTACGTCTCCAACCAGCGGCACCAGGGCAGGTAAGTGGATTGGGTTTAACTGGGACTGCAGGACTAGGTTACAAATTGAACTCTAAATTAATAGCTGAGTTTAAAGACGGGGAGAACATAGACACCTTTTTAAACAAGTTTGTATTCAGGCTAAAATTCCTAGAGAGTCCTGGAGCTTTCAGCTATCCCCGCTTCTTACCGGAAAAGCTCGGGATGCATTGGGTCACATGGACAATAAAGACAGTGATGATAACAGCAAGTTAAAAGCAGCACTACTAAAAAAGTTTGAATTAACTGCTGAATCATACCGAGCTAAATTCCGTAAGCTCAGGAGAAGCCCTGATATGAGCTATGAGGAGCTAGCCATGAAACAACGTCAGTTGTTAAAACATTGGTGGGAAGGAATTGAGGCAAACACTGTTGATAAAAATGAAAATGTGATTTTATTAGAACAGTTTTAGTGGGCATGCCCAGCAGAATTAAAAACCTGGCTAGAGGACCGAGATCCAAAAACAGTGCACGAGGCTGCTGAACTCTCGGACCACTATGCCAAGAGCAGACCTGCTCTGAGAGTGAATGGGGCGAGTGTGGCAGTGCAGAAAGGGAAAAGCGTGCCTTCAGAGCAGCTAAAACCCTCACTGCCTCCACCAAAACCAGTTAGCCCCAGGTTTCAAAGAAAAGATTTCTCTGAAGTAAGAAATGTTTGTTGGTTATGTAAAGAAACTGGGCACATTGCCAGACAGTGTCCAAGAAGGGCAAACAATAATACGCACAGTAGTACCAGAAAGGAAGTGGGTTGTTTGTGTGACCCTGGAAGCATGCCAGTGAACATGAGGGAACACATGCACCCAGTCATGGTAAATGGTGTACAGATGCAGGGGTTTAGGGACACAGGGCATCCCTGACATTGGTAAAAGGGGATCTGGTACAGCCTGGTCAGCTTATACCCAATAAACATGTGACTGTACAGGACTTTGTGGGTGTAGAGAAAGCATTGCCATTGACCAGTGTTCTCCTGGACTGGGGTGAAACAGGGGGAACTGTGCAACAGGTGGCTGAAGCTAACACATTAGCAGTGGATGTGATCTTGGGTAACAATCTCCAGCAAGGGTGGTATGTGCAGTTACCTGTAGCCAAGAGGCCAGGAAAAATTGTAGTTCCCTGAGCCCCCCAGAAGCCATTGGAGAAGATACTGAGAGGCTAGTTCCACAGCCTGTGTCTCCAGAGGGGGAGACTGATAAAAAGAGGGTAGAAATTTCCGCAGTAGCAAATAACCACATAGCTACAGAGGGTTACTCCAAAGAGGGATGGGTGACCCCTTGTCAGAGGGTAGGGATTGACAGTGATCCTGAGGGCCCTGACACTAGTGCTAGGGACCTTAGTTTAGTGACTGAAGGGGACCTGTCCCATGCCTTGGGAAGGTGTGAGGGGTTCACAGCTGTTCAGAGAAATGATCCTAGTTTATAGAAGCTGAGGGCTTGGGCAGACTCAGATGGTGCATAGGGAGGTGACGGCAGACATAGGGTTTATTGGGAAAATAGACTTATGTATACACAGGCAGTACAGACAGAGGGAGGGATGCTAGGCAGGCAGCTTGTTGTTCCCCAGGGATATCGTGAACAGGTGCTCAAGGTTGCCCATGATATTCCCTTATCTGGTCATCTGGAAATCACACAAACTATGCAGTGGTTGGCCCAGAATTTCTACTGGCCTAACTTCACCCAGCAGGTGAAGGAATATTGCAGGTCTTGTCACCGGTGCCAAGAAATAGGGAAGGCGGGCAAGAAAACCCAAGCCACCCTGATCCCCTTGCTCATAGTGGAGGAGCCATTCCAGAGGGTGGGAATGGATATTGTGGGGCCTTTAAATACCCCCAGCTCCTCAGGTAAAAGATTCATCCTGACTGTCATGGATTATGTCAGCCGTTGCCCAGAGGCAGTCACCCTTTCCTCACTGAGGACAGACAAAGTGGCAGATGCCTTGCTTGGGATTTTCTGGATTTCTGCAGGAGGTAATCACCGATCAAGGGGGTTCCTTCATGTCAGACCTAATGAAATGTCTATGGAAGAACTGTGGGGTGGTGCAGAGATGCACGACACCATGTCACCCACAAGCCAACGGGCTTGTGGAACACTTCAATGGTACCCTAAAGTCAATGCTCTGAGCATTTGCTGAACAGCATGGGAGGGACTGGGAGAAATACCTTCCCCACCTGTTGTTCACATACAGGGAGGTGCCCCAAGAGTCGATAGGATTTTCCTCCTTCGAACTCTTGTATGGATGCTGGGTATGTGGGCCCCTAGACTTGATCTGGGAGGACTGGGAAGGCAAGCATGCCACCCAGGGAACTCCCATTGTGGATTACATAATAAGGTTTAGGGAAAGGCTGAAGGAGCTTATGGGGACAGCCCAGAGCAACCTGACAGCTGCCCAACAGAAACAAAAGGTATGGTACGACCACAGAGCCGGAGCTCCCTCGTACATGGTGGGTCAGGAAGTCATGGTCCTTATTCCAGTCCAGAAAGACAAGCTGCAAGCTGAGTGGGCAGGACCGTACAAAGTGGTTAGGAAGGTAAATGACGTAAACTACATTGTAGAGTTACCTGACCGTAGACAGACAGAAAGGATGTACCATGTCAACATGATGAAGCCATATACAAATAAGGCTGACATGGTGTTCGCAGTGTGTAGTCATGGGGAGGGGACGGACGAAGGAGATCCCCTTCTGGACTTGCTGGAAGACAGTAAGCGGGAGTCCTCTGCTGAGGCAGTAAAATTGTCTCCCCAGCTGACCCCGGACCAGATCCAGAAAGAGAGGGAGGTTTTAGCAGACTTTGCCCCCTTGTTTAGCGCCAAGCCTGGACTAACCCCCTTAGCAACACATGATGTGGAAACAGGGACATAGATGCCCATACGGTGGACAGCATATCAGGTGTCGGAGGCTGTCCAAAAGGACATTAGGAGGGAAGTGGAGGAGATGCTGGATTTAGGGGTAATCCAGAGATCCCGCAACCCCTGGGCCTCACCCGTAGTGCTTGTACCCAAGCCAGATGGCTCGACTCATTTCTGTGTAGACTATCATGGACTGAATGCAGTCATGAAGTCAGATGCCCACCCAATGCCCCAGATGGATGAACTCCTGGACAAGTTGGGGGGCCAGCTACCTTACAACCATTGACCTGACAAAGGGGTATTGGCAGGTACAGTTGATGGACAGAGCAAGGGAGAGGTTGGCTTTCATCACTCCAATAGGCTTATTTAAGTTCAAAGTAATGCCTTTCTGAATGAAGAACACCCCGGCCACTTTCCAAAGGTTGGTGAACCAGGTGTTAAATGGTGCTGAGGAGTACGCCTTGGCGTACCTGGATGACATTGCCATCTTCAGTACCAGATGGGAGGAACACCTGTCATACCTTAGGGAAGTGCTGGTCAGAACACAGAGGGCCGGGCTCACTGTCAAAGCTGAGAAGTGCCAGGTGGCCATGGGGGAAGTGGCATACCTCAGGCATGTGGTAGGCTGGGGACAGCTCCGTCCTAACCAAATCAAGATAGAGGTAATACGGGTGTGGCCCAGACCAGAAACACAGAAGCAGGTCAGGAGTTTTCTTGGGACAGCAGAGTACTACAGAAAGTTTGCACCTAATTACAGTGCCCTGGCTGCTCCCCTATCTGACCTGACAAAGAAAAAAATGCCAAGGAAAATTACCTGGGGCCCCAGCCTGTGAGGAAGCCTTTACCAAACTGAAGGAGGCACTGTGCAGTGCTCCTGTTTTGACAAGTCTGGACTATAGCAAAACATTTGTAGTTCAGATGGATGCCTCAGACATGGGTATTGGGGCAGTACTAAGCCAGACATCCAGCGAAGGGAGGGACTACCCGATACCCTACCTGAGCCAAAAGCTGCTCCCCAGGGAACAAGCATACTCCACAGTGGAAAAGAAGTGTCTTGCCCTAGTGTGGGCCCTAAAGAAATTGGAGCCATACTTGTATGGGCAGCCTTTTGTGGTGCAGACTGACCACAACCCCCTGGTTTGGTTGTCACAGATAGGGAAAAAAAATGGCAGACTACTAAGATGGAGTCTTGCTTTACAAGGGTATGATTTAAAAATCATACATAGGGCCGGAGCCAAGAATAAGAACTCAGATGGACTGTCTAGGGTCTATGAGTAGTGAACTGATTTGGGAAGCTCATCCGATGTAGGGGATGGATCCCCAAAATTCAGTCTAGGTGGGGAAGGGTGTGACGTAGACAGCCAGCTCTGAGTGCTCAAGTGCTGTATTCATTTTTTTTATTACATATAAAATATGTGATGGGAAGGTCAGTTCAAGGAAAAGGCTGTCTTACTGGAACTGACACATCAAGACCCCCCAGGGATAAATTCAAAAGACAGGAGGTATTTTAAACTGCAGAGATCTGGGGTGCAATGACCTTGTCAATTTGTTTTCATCCCAGGAAATAAGATTAGCCATTCACAATGCCCTCAGGGAGATTCTTTGACTTGCATGGTTACCAGAATGGACATTGAAGAGGTTTGATGTCTGAGCCAGGCAGGACCCAGACAGATTTGGAAGGTCCAATGTACATTTCCCGGGGAACCTTTGAATTACATCAGAGATACCTGAGATATAGATTCCAAGGTTCAGAGGGGATTAAAGAGGCAAATACACTTTTGTTTTGAATACAGTGACTTAGATCAAAGAAACTTTTGAGATGTATGTGTAGCAGAGCAAAAAACAGTTCTGAACAGTTAACCTGTGGAAAGGAAAGTTAGTGAGGTCCTTACATGTTTTTTTAAATAATTTATTTGGAGACCCTGTATTGTAAAATATAGATTTTGATATAGTGACCTCATGAGTAGGCTGGCTCAGAAGTGTGTTTAACTGCTGAGAGAACATGACAGAGAGACACTAGAATATATTTATGACTGAGAGAAGAGAGACCCTAAAAGCACTGAAGAAAGTAAGCATTAGCTTAGATTTAGTCTGAAGTTATAAATTGTAGGAACTGTACTTTTTTTACCTGTTTGTTTTAAGGCTGCATGTGTTGGGATATATATTTGTTCTCAATCAATCAATCAAGTCTTTATTTAACCAAGCGTTCATCATTGAGCAGAAGCTCATTTGCAAGATGGACCTGGGTGGAGCATGAACAATTGTATATACAGGTCAACACAGGTATTTACAAGGCAATACAGATAATACTCTTTACAGAGAGGAAGAAAAAGAAGTTCATATGCACATAGAATTATACAGATATTGTACAGATTACATGGTATTTACATACATAGAAGTTTCTATAGGAAAATAAAGCAGGTTATCTAAGGTTGCAGGAGGAAGTAACGGAAGAAAAAAAAAAAAATATACACCAGATAGAGGTGAAGGTAGGGGGAAGGGAGTGAGGTAGGGGAAGAAAGGCTAGGAGGGCACAGTGCACAGAGAGGAGTTGGTAAAAATGGGATGTAGAGAAGGTGGATGGAGAAAAGGAGTATGTGTGAGCCCCGGGATTGAATGCTATAAAGTACGGGGCATGGTAGGATGTCACAACCCAAGGTGGTGAGCTCCTATCCGGGGTTGGGAAAGGAAGAATAAGGGGATGGATGGGCTTAGTGTTGATAAGACAGGGGGATAAGAGAGAGAACAATTAGGATGGTGAGGAGCAAGCTGGGGGGTCAGTACTTAAAATTGGTTCTAGGCGTGGCTATATACCAGTGCAGACACCGGTACTGGGTCTGAGTGGGTGAAGCAGTTACATACTTCTCTGATTGTATGGAAATAAAGCGTCTTGAAGGCATTTATACTGATTAGAGTGCTTAATTTAAGTTTTTTTGTAGATCGTTCCATAAGGTAGGTAGCACGAAGCTTATGGCTGCCCTGCTGAAGCGGGATTTTGCTTTGGGTACTTTAAGTGTAATAGCTGAGTAACTTCTTAACTCGTATTTCCTAATTATACTCAGGGGAAGACAGCAGGAGATATAGTAATGCAGTTTATTAGAGATTGCTCTATAGGTCCAGAGAGCGGTGTTTCTATGGCGCCTGAACTTTAGTGATGTCCACTCCACTGCCGCATATAGGGTGCAGTGATGCATGTCGAAGGGGAGTCCCATTATAAACCTCAGTGCTCGATGGTAGAGTGTGTCCAGTTTAGCCATGTAAGAGCTGGGGCATTGGCTGTAGAGGAAATCAGTGCAATCAACCAATGATAGGAAAATGGATTGGACCAGTTGTTTCTTGGCATCTCTGGTGAGAAATTGGTTGATTCTAAAAAACAATCCAAGCCTTTGCTGAAGTCGTTTTAGCAAGTCCTTGATATGTTCAATGAAGGAGAGTCTTTGGTCTATCCAAACTCCCAGATACTTGAATTTTGTAACAAATTCTAGTTTTTCACCTAGAACTGTGGTAATTTGGGAACTGTCCCACTGGACACAGGGTTAGCTAGCGGATAAAGGAGAGAGGACCATTGCTTTGTTTTTGGCATTAAGGAGTAGCTTTTTTTGGAGGAGTTGGCTTTGCGAAAGGTTGAATTCTGACTGTAGGTCATTGCAGGCAGCTTCAGGTGTTGGGCGACTCACATAGAGAACTGTATCATCTGCAAACAGATGGATGTTGGCTTCTCTTATACAGTAGTCGATGTTATTAATATAGATTGCAAAAAGTAAGGGCCCTAATATAGAACCTTGAGGTACCCTTCTTTGCAGAGTTTTTAAGGGGGACAGGCCTCCTTCGGCTTTAACTTGTTGAAGGTACCCTGTAAGATAGTCAGTAAACCAACGGAGAGGAGGGTCCACACCTATGGTTTGAAGGAGGAGAGAGCAGACTATGGTCATGGTGTCAAAAGCCTTGCTTAGATCAAGGAAAACAGCACAAATAAAGTTTTTGTTCTCAAGATTACGCTGCCAGTCCTTAGTAACTTTGGCGAGGGCTGAGATAGTGCTATGTTTAGCTCTGAATCCGGACTGCATAGGATTTAGCAGTTCCCTAGACTCAAGGTGAGCCCTCAGCTGTGCATTTACAATTTTCTCTAGGAGCTTGGACAGGACCGGAAAGAGAGAAATTGGCCTGTAGTTATTGAGATCGCCAGAGTCACCTGATTTGAACAGTGGTAAGACATGTGCTGTCTTCCACATAGGTGGTAAGGTGCCCTGAGACAGGGATAAGTTAAAAAGGTGGGTGACAGGTATTGCTAGTACGTGGTAGGCAATTTTTAGGAAGTAAGGGTCAAGGGTGTCGGCCCCAGCACTTTTTCTAGTATCCAACTGAAGCAAGAGGTCCTCTACCTCTTTCAGTGGGACAGGTTGAAGCGAGAAAGGCGGCGAAGCTATCAGAGTTTCAGGTAGTTGGCTGGCAGTCTGGGAGCGAAGTATGTATGCAGGGGAGTTATCAAATGCCATGCCTGCAGTAGCAAAGTGGTTATTGAATGCATCAAGTATATCCATCTTTTCGGTTATAGTCAAGTTGCCAGAGGTAATCTTGGTCGGGAGTGAATTTCCTGGGGAGTGGCCTAGCAGATCATTGATTGTGTTCCAGAGCTTGATTGGGCTCTTTGTGGCAGAGTCGAGTTCGGATTTGAAGAAGGTGGCCTTCGATTCTCTGATTGTTTTGGTACATAAATTTCGTAGCCTCCTGAACTGGTTCCAGTCCTCTGCAGTGTTCAGTCTGCGTGCTTTTTTCCAGAGCTTATGTCTTTCTAGAAGCAAGGACTTGATCTGAGGGGTGAACCATTTACAGGTTTTGGTCCTAGTTCGAACTTTATTCAGGGGAGCATACTTATTAGGGCCCTGATAGAATGTTGTGGAAGATATTGTAAGCTGACGTAGTCGTTTTGGCCAGGTAGAAATCTTGCCACTGAGGGGAGTACTTAAGCTCGTTTAGGTAGGCATGTTCATTGAAGTTGCACCTGGATCTCTTCATAGAGAACTTGCTGATGGGTGCTGGGTTGTTGGTGGATTTTACTCCCGCAATAAAACAATGGTCGCTGTCGTCTGAGAAGAAGACATCAGCGTGGGAGAAGAGATGAGGTTTGCTCACCATTAGCACATCCAAAAGTGTACTTTTACTGGGGTTCTTCACGTTTGGGCGTGTTGGTTCAGTAATAAATTGCGTCAGCCCATGTTCATCACAGAAGGATGCAGGGGGGGGGCAGCTGTGTTAGAGAGCCAGTCAAAGCTGAGGTCTCCTAAAATAATAGTTTCTGGCAGCCCTGTCCCAACTTGTCACTTAGATATGACACAAGCTGTAGGCCAGCAGGCGGTGGTCTGTAGCATCCTATTACGAGAGTGCAGTAGTTCGTGTAATTTCCACTTTGAGAATTAGGATTCGATTCGCTGGCAACAGATGCCGAGGATAAGCAGAAGGCTGAAAATGTGTCTTTAACGTAGATAGCTACCCTTCTCCTCTGGCATGCCTGTCAGCTCTGAACAAGGCATAGTTGGGTATGTTTACTTCTCTATCAGTGGTGCTGGGTCTAAGCCAAGTTTCGGAAATCACAAGTATGTCAGGAGAGGTATGATTTACCCAGGTTTGTATTAAGGTTACCTTTTTAAGGAGGCTACATACGTTAATATGCAAGAAGCTTATTCCTTTTAAATTTGCTAGTTCTGCTGGCAAAGCAATAGCTTCTGAGGGGCCAGGGTTGAGTTCTATGTTGCCTGAACATAGCAGGAGGATAAGTAGGACTTTTCTAAGAGCGCTAATTATAAGCTTGTAATTCCTGCCTTTCTCCTGTCTAGTAGATCTGATGTTTTTAGGGACTGGAAAGTAGCCACAATAGAAGAGCTGATCTGTTGTAGCAAAGCTAGTACCCTACCACAATAGGCGGGGAGGAGATAGAAGTCTGCGTGGTGGGAGGTGGGCCTTGGGGTGGGGGAGTGTAATAAGTAGTACTGGTATGTGTGGTCCAAGAGCAGGGTTCGAGGTATTGGTACTTGGAATCATGGAGGCAATTAAAGGATAAGTTGCCATGTGTTCTGTAATTATTGTTCTGTTTTGATATTTTTAAAGTAAAGATATTTTTTTTAGAAACAAAACTGCTGGAGTGCCTTGACATTTATTTTTATTTTAAGTGGAGCTTTTAAAGGTTATAACTACACTGTGTATGGGCTTATTGTATACCAAACTGGGAAATGGACAGAGTTCTCAAGTCTTGCATAGAGTTCTAAGGGTTCATTTGAAAGACCTGGTTCGGTGCCCATAGGCAAAGATATCTGGCCCCCTGAAGACAGAATTATCTGAGCCTGATAATTGGATACGCTAACAAGAAGTTATCAGTTTGAATCCCTCCAGAGCTTGAGACTAAGGTGACTTGAATCCACAAAACAGACAAGAGGGCTACCTTGTTCTGTTCACTGTACACAAATCATACGCTCAGAGGTTGGCACTTTGGGAATAGAGGGGTGACCGGCTGAACAAGTTTGTGACAGTCGGTACACTCCAGTCCACCCTGGGTAGGTTGAAGTCCCCCACTATTACCACTTCCCTCTTCTCTGAGGCCTTCAGAATTTGTGAACTCAGGTCCCTGTCCATTTCTTCATCCTGACTGGGTGGTCAGTAAACCACCTCCAACCTCATCTTCCTCACCCTACAGGTCTGTAATTGGGTCTACATTGCTTCCACCCTTCCCTCTTCTGACTCCTCTCATGTGCTTGTTATACCCTCCCCAATGAATAGTACCACCCCTCCTCCTTTGCCTACTGCTCTATCCCTCCTGTAAAGTCTATATCCCAGAACTGAGTGGTCCCAGTCATAGTTAGGTGTGGCCCAAGTCTCAGCTATTGCCGCACTGTCCACTCTCCATTCTACAAGTAGCGCTTGCAAGTCATCCATCTTGTAGTCATCCATCTTGTTTCCAAGACTACATTCGTTCAGGGGCACTACCTTTCACTTTGCATCTGAGACCCATCTTTTCCTCTGCTTTCTTCTTCTTCTTTCTTTCCATATGCTTCTCCTTTCCCATTTTCAAACTTCACTACTTCCCCTTACCACTCCAGTCCCCCTCTACTGTTATTATAAGTGATCATAATATAACAAGATCTATGATAAGTAGTGCACACTTGCTATTATCTGCATTTTGTCTGTTTGTAATGAAATCTGACTGGGTGGATTCTATTATTTTAGGCAATATGGGATATTGGCAACATGCCCATTATACTAGTAAATAGTTTGTAGTCCATGTTTAGGACTGATGTTGGGCGGTAGGATTTGCATTGTGCTGTGTCTTTTTGTGGTTTAAGGATCACAGAGATATTAGTGTATTTCCACAAATTGGGGTTGGAGGCCATGGTCCGGCATTTTCTGAACATCTTCTATAGAGACCCTTGTATTATGTCACAAGTGGATTTATAGAATTCAGTCCAGTATACATCAAGCCCTGAGTTTTTCTCATTTTTAAGGGCCATAGTGCTGATAATTAGTTCTTGGGAGGAAGTGGGTCATGTGAGGGCTTGATGTTGTTCTTCTGTTAAGGCAGGGAGGGTCAAGCATTCCATAAAGTGCTGGATGGATTCTAGTTTTGTGGGGGACTTTCCCTGTGTATAGAAAGAAGGATAATATTGCTATAGGTTACACAGTATAGATTGTGTATAGTTTTCTATAGACAACAAGGCTGTGTCTGGATTGAGAGATTGCTGTGGCAACCAGAGACCTCGAGAGCGCAACAACCTCGAGATTCAGACACAGCCTTGTGTGTGTATGGAGAACCATACACAATCTTTTATAGTATATGAAACTCCACATATTCTCTGTGAATGAGTCAGATTGGCTAAAATATGAACTCTATTTATTTAGTTCAATGTTTTAAACCACAAAACATAGACTTGGCATTTTTAGACATAGTTCATTAACTGTCAGTTTGGTTTTTGTCTGTGCTGTTCTTGAAGTTCTCTGTCAGTGTGCTCACTAAACAATAAGAACATAAGAATTTTATGGCAGATGGGGACTGAATGGCCCATCTAGTCTGCCCATGAACCTAACCCTCTCCCTTATATTTTGCTGTTTTTGTTTATACTGTAGTGCTGGTTCCATGCATGTTTAAATGCATTGATTGTATTTTCTGCAACCACCTCTGGGTGCAGGCTGTTCCATGTGTCTATTACCCTCTCTGTAAAAAAGTACTTCCTAATATTGCCTGAGTCTTTCCCCTGTCAGGCGTAGGTTGTGCCCTCTTGTACGTGTCTCTCCGTTTGCATGGATGAGTTAATCTACTTAAACAGTGTTTATACCCTTGATGAATTTGAACATTTCTATCATATACCCTCTATCCCTTCTCTGTTCCAGGGAGTACAAGTTTAGGTCTTGGAGTCTAGACTCATATGGCTTGTGATGGAGGCCCTGCATCATCTTTGTGGCCCTTCTCTGAATTGCTTCCAAGCACTCTATGTCCTTCTTCAGGTGGGCCCTCCAGAACTGGACGCAGTACTCCAGGTGCGGCCTCACCAGAGATCTATAGAGTGGAATGATCACTTCTTGTTTCCTGTTAGTTATTCCTCTGCCTATGCATCCAAGGATGCTACTTGCTTTTCATGCAGCTTTTTCACATTGATTCCCTGCTTTAAGGTCATCTGATATGATTACGCCTAAGTTCAGTCCTGGTATCTTCAAGTTGATGCCCATCTAGGAAGTACTGAGTTCTTGGGTTCTGTTTTCCCAGGTGCATCCCTTTGCATTTTTTAGAATTAAATCTAAGTTGCCAGTCATTGGACCACTGTTCCAAGTTTTTTGAGATCCTCCTACATACTGGAGGCTCCCTCCTGATTGTCCACTCTATTACATAGTTTTGTATCATCTGCGAACAGGCAGACTTTACCCTTAAGACCATCAGCATTGTCAGTGATGAATATATTGAAGAGGACTGGATAAGCACCAATTCCTATGGGACTCTGCTGGTCACAAAACCCTCTTTGGACATGGCATTGTTTATTGTGACTTTCTGAGTTCTATCCTGCAGCCAGTGTGTTACCCAACTAACTATCTTATGACCGACACCTGTGTGTTCAAGTTTATTGATCAGCCTTCTTTTGTGGGATGGTGTCAAAGGCATTGCTGAAGTCCAGATACACCATGCCCACTGCCACTCTGGTCCACTGCTTTGGTCACCCAATCGAAGAATTTGGGTAGGTTAGTCTTACATGATCTACCTGTGGTAAATCCATGTTGTTTGGGGTAGAGTTTTCCTGCCTCTTTCAGGAAGTCTACTATCCTTTCTTTAAGGAGTGTCTCCATGATTTTACCCACCACCAAGTTCAAGCTGACTGGGCAATAATTTCCTGTCTCCTCCCTGCTGCCTTTTGTATGCAAGGGTACCATGGTAGCCCTCTTCCAATCAAGTGGCACCTTGCCGCTTTAAAGAGATTCCTTGCATAGTTCAGCTAATGGTGCAGCTATTTCTTTTTGAAGCTCTCTCAGTATTCTTGGGTGAATTCTTTCCAGTCCCATACCTTTGTCTGTCCTCAGTTTTTCTAGTTCTTTCAGCACCCTTTCCCTTGTGAAGGGGCTTGTGTCTGCCTCCCATTCAGGGTGCTCTGTTCTGTTTAGTGCCAGACCCTACCATTCTGCTAATTTCTGATGACTAAGCAAAAGAATGCATTGAGTGCTTCAGCTTTGTCTTTGTCTTTTTGCACTATCTGACCATTGCTTGTTGGCATTCTGACTATCCCCTTCAGGTCTACCTCTTGATCCAATTAATGTGTCTATAAAAACTGGTTGTAACCTTTTTTTTAGGGTTAGTGCTGTACTTACGGTTAAATGCTGGTGGCTGGTGCACATGTCAGTGTTGTGCTGCAGTAGTGATGTCACTAGTGCAGCCCAATAGCAGTGTGTTGTAGTTACTGCAGCACAACAAGAAATTTCCAGTAATGGATTTCCATTGGCAATAGCACTCCACCATACACACTACATCGATTATGCGTCTGTGTGCCTGTCACTTCTTTGACTCTATTAATTTATTATATATAAGTTATGGTCAGTACTCTACATTGGCGCCAGAAGTGATGTGCTAATATTTTAGCTGCCCATGTCCACGCCCTCCCCATAATAAGCTTGGTGCAACCAAAGCAGCGCATTCTCAGTTTTGTAATTTAAAATTTCCTGTATTTTTGCTTGACTTTTTAACTTGGGTTACTAGGGAGCGATCTCCATCCATGTGAGCCACCTGCAGAACGTGCAACTTTTCTTGAAGTTGCTGAAGCTGTTCTTCAAGCTTTGTTTTTTTTCCAGGTAGGGAAGGTTAGGGTTTCTCCTCACAATATAGCCTTAACTATGTCCTGTAAGAGGGATGCAGAGATCTGGAGAGTATTATTTTCTCTAATAATTCTAGGGATACTTTCTTCTAGCAGTGTGATAAATTTTGGTTCTCTCAATAAAGAGCAATTAAACCTCTGTTGTGTGTGTTTCTGTTCCGTTGAGGGTTGCAGCTGGACCAAGACTGGTGCGTGATCTGTCAGTACAATTGTATCCATCTGAGTGGTTGTCATCCAGTCTATATGTTCACTACTGATAAAACAAAATAATCCAATCTGGAGCAGTTGTAATTGGAGTTAGAATAGAATGTATATTTGCATTCTCTAGGACGTGAATGGTAACATACTGTATTTCCACAAGGCCCAGATCTTTTAAGGAACACCTCAGACCTCAGATGTTTCTGTCCTGAGATGGGGGGTACAAGTGGTGGGTTGCTAGTATCCAGCATGGGGTTCATTAGAAAGTTAAGGCTCCCCTGAAAGGAGGGTTCAGATGTGGTGTTTCAAGATAACCTCTGTCAAGTGCTGGATTGAGGTGAGATCACTGCCTGGTAGAATGTATATGCTGCCTATTGTAACTGGCTTGCTGTATAATGTGTCCATTTTTTTTTAATCTTTGTTTTACCAGGAGAGAGACACTCAAGGTGCAACCTGGGAGCACAAGGAAGTTAAGTGACTTGCTCAGGGTCACACAGTATTCAAGTGGGGACTGTGGGATTCAAACCCAGGTCTCCAGGTTTGCAGCTCAGAGCCTTAAACCACTGCGCTATTAGAGATGGGTGAAGTGGCCCAAATTTGCACCCTGAAGTGATTCACGGAGTGAAGGTGAATTCGTGGAGTGCACCACAATGTGAAGCGGAGTATTTCGCGTTATAATGGGTAATGCGAAGTCCATTGAAAACTATGACTTCATGTTACTCCGCCTTCCCAAACCACTATTCCACCAATTCTTAAGCTGAAGTACATTGAAAACCATGTACTTCACCTCACTTCGCCTTGTTTTTGAGCTCCAAAGGTGAATTTTGCAGTGATTCATGGGATTTCAGGTCACATGAGCTCTAGATTGTTCTGCACAGCCTCAGTTTGGGGTAATGTGTGTAGGAAGCTGTAGGAGACAATCTGGTCTGAGAGCTCACTGCGATTCAAACCTTCTAAAAGCTGTTAAAAAAGCCTTTTTGAGTCTTTTTTTTCAGAAACTTTAATTCATCGATCACAGGAAACCCTCCTGTGCTCATATCATCGAGCGTTTATTGTTTGTGTGTGGATTTTGAATGTTAATGTACAACATTCAGTCTGTGTACTGAGAGACAGTGAAAGTGTGCTTTGGGGGAGAGGTGTATCTGTGGTGTAGGTAGATTAACTTGAAGAAAAAGACAGTGCTTTCTGTTTTGGTGATATTTTTCTTGTATAACTGTGTTAATATACACACAGTAATAGTTTCAATAATTCTTGCCATTTTTTTTGCTGATTGCTGTGATGCAGCAGTGCATAATTTTAGTTTATTTAAAATATGTGGTTATATTGCTGAAATTTTCAATTTGCTATGCATTACTTAGTGTGTTTGAATATGTGTGTGATGCGTGTTGTGCCTTTGCGTCTGCATCTCTTCAGTGCACAGTGCAATCTTAATCTGTCTGTGCATTTGCCTGTCTTTAGGGCTCAATCTCTATCTGTAACTTAAGTCACAGTTGTCTCTTTGGCTTCCCTTCAGAGTACCAGACAGGTGTGGTGCACAATTCTGCATAAACATTGTACTCATTAATATGCGTTATGAAGTCAGAACCATAGTCACGAGTCACTTGTGATACAAATCACATTCTTCATCATCACGGTCACAAATGCAGTCACAAATCACGATTCACAATCACGTCACAAATCACAACATTAATATTTTTACTGGTTACTTGGATGTATTGTAAGCATGTTTTGTAGTATCTCTCCAGGCTTCACCACCCCACCATTGTACTCATTAATGAGCGTTTTAAGTCAGGGAGTTTGTGCTACAGCTCATCGTGGAAGTACAGCCATAGGCATTCGCTTTCCTTCCCGTACAGCATGTGAGTTACAGTACTGTAAGTAGTGGTGGGCGAAGTGGCCCCAATTTGCTCTGTGAAGTGATTCACTGAGTAATACAGAATCCGTGGAGAACTCCACAATGTGAAGTGGAGTACTTCACTTCATAATGAAGAATGCAAAGTCAATTTAGACCAATGACTTTGCGTTATTCCACCTTCCCCAAACCACTTCTCTGCCAATTTTAAGGTGAAGTACATTGAAATCAATGTAATTCACCTCACTTCGCCCTGTAATTGAGCTCCAAATTAAATGCTGCAGTTATTCATGGGATTGCAAGTCACATGGGCTCTAGATTGTTCGGCACAGCCTCAGTTCTGGCCTGGGTAGTGTGTGTGCAGTGGTAGCTGGAGACAGTTTGCTCTCAGAGCTCTGCAATTCAAAACCTCTAAAAGCTGTTTAAAATGCCTTTCTGAGTAATATTTTTTGCTCAAAATTTAATACACTGATGGTAGGAAACCCTTCTGTGCTCATATCATCGAGTGTTTATTGTTGTGTATGGATTTTAAATGTTAATTTAGAATAGTCAGTCTGTGTACTGTGAAGTGTGCTTTGGGGGCTGTGTGTATTTGTGGTGTAGGTAGATTAACTGGGAGAAAAAGGCAGCCTTTCTGTTTTGGTTATATTTTTCTTGTATAACTGTGTTAATGTACACACAGTAATATTTTCATTAATTCTTGAAATTTTTTGGCTGATTGTTGTGGTGCAGCAGTGCACAATTTGTCTGTTTAAAACACTTGGTTATATTACAAAAGGTTTTCTATTTGCTATGCATTTCTTGAGTGTGCCTGTGATTATGTGTGCGATGCGTGCCATTAAATCAGACACCTTTTATTGTGTTACAAAGTAATTGCACCAGTGTGAACCTGCTATCCACTGCACCTGCATGAATTTTTTATACTGCTTTGTGGTATCTTTACTGGTAGTGGATTGTTACTGCTGTGCACTAATCCCCCAACTGGTAAAATGTATTCCTTTCCAGATTTGGATTTGTGACTTGTGACCACTGGTTAGGTGTTGTTGTGCCTTTTTGTATGCATCCCTTGAGTGTGCAGCACAGCCTTAATCTGTCTGCGTTTGCATGGCACCATTAATTCTGGGAGACTGCATTTGTTGTTATGCTCTCATTTCACTTCGTCAGCACTGGGTAATTTTCTGGACACAAGACAGTAGTATTTTGGGGATGCATATTAATTCTGGTGACTCTGTGTGTGACCTGACCACTGTCTGCATGACTGAGTGTGCCATTAATTCTGGGAGACTTTGCTTTTCTTGTTACACTCTCATTTCAATTCATCAGTTCTGGGGAGTTTTCTGGACACAAGACAGTAGCACTTTGGGGATGCACATTAATTCTGGTGACAGTGTGGATGGGATGCTGCCAGTATTGTTGTCACTTCACCTTACTTCGCATTTAAGGTGGAATGACAACGTGAAGTAATAATAACAAGACAAAGTGAGCTCTTTCCTATGGGCACCCGTAGCGGCACCAACTCGAGTGGCTACTTGCTCACTTCGCTGGCAGATTTTAAATTTGCTGCATCTCTGTGCGCTATACTGCCTACTAGAATGGCCAAGGCCAATCTGCCCTCTCTTCCTACATAGGAGGATTCTAGTTTGAATTATTTATTATTTTTGCACAAGATTAATTTGGGCTCGCTATCTAAAAGTAGCATTAGTATATTTCCCAGGAACAATTCTACAGGATATAAAAGAATGCCATGTAGAAATTCCTTTACAGTTCCCTTTTACCACACTATGTTTGCCCAAAATTCTCTAACTTATTTTGCTACAAAGCTCTATAATAGATTACCTAGTATTTTTTGTTAGCTGTCCAAAGTTATCTACCTTTAAGACAACTCTTAGAAGTAACTTGCTGACAAGTTCTGCTTGTAAGTGTTTTACATGATTTTTAATATTTTATGTAAGCAATAATACCTGACAGGGTGGGCAGTAATGGGGAATACCGGACAGCTCAGGGGCATAATGAGGCCTGACACCACAGGCGGAGGGCCTTATAGCCCCTGGAAGGTCCAGTATTCCCCAATACCACCCACCCTGGAGGGTATTATTGTGCTTAGAAAATGGACACTGTAAAAGAAAACAAGTTTTATAAAAAGTGTAAATAAAAAAATAGTTTAAAATACATTTTTAATAAAATAGTTCCTCCACCTGCATTACAATATGTATGTGTGTGTGTATGTGTGTTTTTTTAGATAAAGACTTTCCTTGTATATGTATATGTTTTTTATACAGTTTGTAGTTGCCATGGAGTAAAAAAAAAACCACACTGGCCCAGATATTCAAAAGAGTTGAGCCATGCGCAATAGGGTTGTGTCTGAGCAAGTCTGAAATTGCGCCATTCTGCGATATTCAGCAGGAGGCAGTTGCACCCCTGAAATCATGCTGAGCAACAGCGCAATGATAATGAAGGCATGCGCAACCGAAGGGGGAGGAACCATACATAAATGGCGCAGTGTGATATTCAAAGACTTGCTCAACATGCAACAGTGGAGCAAGCGGAAGTTGCGCCATAGTGGAAATGAGCCAAAATAAAAAGGAGCAAGGAAGAGGCACAAGAATGCTACAGAGAAGCCACATGAGGCAGAGGCAGAGGCAGAGGCAGAGGCAGACAGACAGGGCAGGTGGCACAAACAGGGCAGGCCAAGGAAAGGTCACAGTGAACGGCCAGGCACAGGGAAGTTGTGGGGAGCCACACAGCACAGAGGCCAGCACAGGCAGGTGTACCTGGTACAGGGGAGGTAGCAGCCAGGACAGCGGGGGGAATACAGTAACAGCTGCCAGGGGGGAGGAACGCAAGCCAGAGACATGGCCAGTGCCACCTTCCACATGGAGGCCGTAATGAGGGGGGTGAGAAGGCGGGCGACAGGGGGCGTGGCCATGGAAGGGCCCATCAGTGGTGTGCCCCCAACAGGCAGTACCAAGCCCGCACCAGCTTTGAGCTGTACACAGATACTGAGATTGTGGGCTGGTACCGCCTGAACAGGGCAATTCTGAGGCGACTCTGTGAGCTGTGCAGTGATGTGATGCAGGCACCCACACGACGGAGCCATGCTCTGTCAGTGGAGACCAAGGTAACAGCCTGCATGTGCTTGCTCGCCATGGGTACCTTCCACAGACCAACTGGGGACACCACAGGCATAACCCAGTTGGCCACGTCATGCCACCTCACCCAATTCTTCAGTGCACTACTGCCACATGCTGAAGAGTACATCCATTTCCCCAGCACAGCGGCAGAGCACACAGCAAACATACAGGAGTTTCACAGGGTAGCACATATGCCTGGCATGCTAGGGGCAATAGACTGCACCCATGTGGCCATCTGCACACCACCTGGCCCGGAGGGGGCCGCATACATAAATTGCAAGGGCTATGCCAGCATCAACTGCCAGGTGGTGTGCAATGCCAGGGGGCGCATCATCAATGTCTGTGCCATGCACCCTGGGGCAGCACACAATTCTTTCATCTGGCACCAGTCAGCACTGTGCCACAGATTTGAGAGTGGGGACATCCCCACTGGACACCTACTGGGTGAGTATGCAAACCACATGGACAATCATAGGGCCTGGGGGGGCATGGCCAGAGGTGGCATGGGTAGTGGCCTACATGGCCTGGGACAGGGCGATGCTGACCACCAAACTAACCTCCACCCTCTACACATAGATGACAGTGGATACCCACTCCGTCCCTGGCTGCTCACACCCTACCGGTGGCCTGCGACCCCATCGCAGCAACGCTACAATGAGGCACACGCCACCGCACGTAATGTCATTAAGTGGGTGTTCGGGATGCTGAAGGCACGTTTCCGTTGCCTGGACACCTCTGGCGGTGCCCTACAGTACAGCCCCTCAAAGGCCTGTGGGATATTCCTGGCCTGTTGCATCCTGCACAACATGGCCAACGAATGTGAGTTAGCTGTACAGGTCGAAGAGGGGGACAGTGATGGGGACGCTGGTGATGATGGTGATGGGCAGCCCCCCCCTTGGCAGATGGGACCCCCGACTGCTCCGGCTGGCACAGCTGCACTGGGACACCATCACAGAGGAGCACTTCAGCCAACCCAGGTAAGTCATGGGGCCATGCACAACCACGAGAAGCCAAGGCACAACCCACAAACATGCAGGGACACACACCGGGGGTGCATGCCGTCAAGGGAAGTGGCAGGGCACAGAGGCACACACACAGCCTGGGATGGGTGAGGATTAACATGCCACACTGAAGGATACACACACACAACGCAACAAGCATGCACAGAGGGCAGAAGGCACACCAACCCAGAATGTACACCCTAGCAACACACATGTCCACAGGCCACCACACCCACTGCCTGTCCATGTGTGTGTGTCAGATGCTGAGCACCATTGCACATTGGTGTACAGTGCAATGCAGGCATCATCATGCACATGCAACTGTGGACAGCAGCTGGGAGGCTGTGCAGATGGACTGTGTGTCCGCGTGTAGGGCTGGGTACCCACCCGTGCACCACCCACTGACACACACAATGCACACAGGGCAGCACCAGACAGTAGCTGCGCTGGGAGACAGGTCAGTCCGGTGACACAGTGCCACGGCCACCATGGATGTGTGGGCGGCCCCGCCGAGACCCGCAGCACTGGCAGGCTGACCACTGGCCTCATGGAGTGGCACCAATGGTCTCCCAGGGGTTCCACTGTGTGAAGACAACCATGCCCACGCAGGGGTCTGCAGCACACCGAACATGCCTGCACCAGGAATGCTCGGGATGCCCACAGCTGAATCCGGCATCGACAGGATGGGAGTCGCACGACGCCGGGAACGGGGGGTGGATAGTGCTCTGTGTGGTGTCCACAATGCATGGGCACCTGACTGTGTGCCCATTGTGGCCATGACAGCCATGAATGCCTGTGCATGCCTGTCAATGGCAGCGGTCACATCCTCCCTCAAACAGTCCATCTGTGCCATGATCATTTCGGCGTCCCTACTGCGACGCTCCTCTGCCCGCTCCAGAGACACAAACAGTACATCCACGGATGTCACAAGCCACATCTGCTGCTGGACTGATGCTCACAGTGGGCAGTTGTGCTCATCCAAGAGGTCATCAGCCTCCTTGGCATCCTGTCTCTGAGGGTGTGCAAGGCCCTGATGTTCTGCACCCCTTGAGGGTGGGTGCTGCGCACCAGGACCAGGTCTGGACATGTCCACAGGTGGTGCACAGATGCCGCCGCTGAACCCTGTACCCCCAAGCCCTGTGGGCGACTGCTGATGCTGCCCCTCTGGATGCCACACCCCAGGGCTCAGTGGTGCTGCCGCAGTGGCCGCAACAGTCCCACTGTCCTGAACAGACACCAGTACTGCCCCACTGGTGCTGACAGGCACAGCCTGGGACTGTGCTGACATGCAGACCTCCGTGGCAGCACTACCCACAGCCATGGGTGCGAATTGCCCTGCTGTGTGTCCATCCTGTGGCACATATGTGTCACTGCCCAAGACAGTCGTGTCATTATCACTGATGCCGGACTCTGCCCCGGCCACATCCACAGCGTGCTGGCATCCGTGGACGCCAGTACGCTGGGACACAGGCAGAGCTTCCTCCACACCTGTTTCAATGACATCAGTGTGGACAGCAAGGTGGCCCCACTGTCATAATGATCCACAAATACCTGTGGAGGTGGATGGTCCCACCTCTGACTCCATCCAACTGTCTGCAGTGGACAGGCCCACCACCGCTGACCCATGCAGATGCTCAGGATCTGTAAGGGAAAGGAAAGTCACGTCACTGCATGTGACCTAACCTGTCCCCCCAGACAGACCATGACTTACCATGCAGTGATGGGCCACCACCCATCTGGAAGCCACCACCCAGAACACCCTCAATGGCACTTTGCTGCATGCTTCCAGCATGCCTGTCCTCCGCTGGGGTGAGCTGTACCACCTCCGTCTGTCCCCCACCTGTTGCAGCACGTGCTGCCCTGATGGCAGCTACCTTCTCCTTCCCTCCTCCTGTCCCTACCATCTTCTTTTTACACTCCTGCACAGAGCGCTGGTGGCTGCCATGCAGGTTCACTGCACGTGCCACCTCCTCCCATGCAGCAGTACGGGTCTGAGGGGTGCCCCACCGTCCACTGAGCAGTGGCTCCTGATCCAGGTAGGCCTCGAAAAGGGCCTCGGTTTTGGCCTTTGTAAAATTCGGCCTCCTCCTCCTCCTCCTCCCACCACTGTTGTCCTCCTCTCTAACAACGTGCTCAGTCATTATGTAGCCTGTAAGAATGGCAGTTGTTACCTGTGACTGTGCAGTCCCATGCATGTCCCTGAATCCACAGTCCACACTCCCAAACAGCATCCAACTCACCAATAAACTGCAGTAACCGACTATGGCCACTGCAGCACATTGTCGCACCTTTATAGCACAATCCATGCAAATGAGGTGAGGAGCAACTTTAATTAGATGCAAATTGCAGTGCTGCGCCATTGAATGGCTGATCAGATGATTTGCATATGACGGCTGAATATCGTGCTGTTGCACTTTGTGCAATTGTGTTAAACATGCTGAGCCAATGGCGCAGTTCTGTGGCATGCGTAGTACACCTCACTGTGCATGCCCGGGTTGCTGACGCAGGCATCTGCCATGCTGATGACGTGCTGTGCGCGGTAGGCAATGCTGGGCACGGCCCCCATTGTGCCAGTGGTGCTATAGCAATGGTCACAACATGGCGCTGTGGCACTGGGCCTTCATAGGTGCAATGGCCCAACTGTCTGGTAGTCCACTATGGCGCTGGCACACAGGCAGCCAATCGCACGACACGCATTGTCATCTGATGGCGCTGTGCATGGCCTTGCGCCAGAGACCCTTGACCCTGTGCCCGACCTTTGCCCATTGGCGCCATGCGTCAGGCATAGGTGCACCTCTATCTCGCTGTTCGGTAACAGCATGATAGGGAATGGCAGCGTTGTACCGCGCAGCATCTGCACATGGGGAGCCGCACTGCAGAGCACCATATTGCCTACTATAGCTGCTGAAATGGCACGTAGATGAGCTGCCCAATGGACAGCTATAGAGCTGGCCAATCTGGTGGCCATAGTTGAGCCACAACATGGGCTTCTCTTTGGGGAGGTCCCCCTGGACAGGGCCAGGACCCAGGTGTGGCAGGAGGTGGCCACTGCCCTGGATGAGGCAACTGGACGGGGGCGTTTGGCTGAGCAGTGCAGGCACCGCTATGGTGACCTGCGCAGGAGGGAGCCAGAGCTACTGGCCTGACTGTGGTCACATGCCAGGAGGGGCACAGTGCCACATCCAGGTAGGGGTTCCGTGAACACACTTTTATCGTCCATATGAGTCACAGTGTTGTATGTGTCCAGCACATGGGGAAGGACTGTATGGGGTTGGCCGTGGCAGAGTTCACAGGGTGTGGGTGGGTGGGTCTGGCTGGGTGGGAGGGCACACACCTTGGGGCAGGGGGACTTTGGTTTGGGAATGTACTGATGTTCTTCTCTCCTTTTTTCCCCACAGGCCCGGATGAAATTCACAGGGTGTGGGCTGAGCGGTGGAGGGGTGAGGACAACGTGGCCAGGTGGGCCGAAGACCATCAACGCCCACCTGACCGGCCCAATGAGGGTGAGTGCCATACCTTCATGATTATTACTGCATGCTGTGTGACAGGGTGGGCAGTGGGGCATGGCCACCATCCATCGACATCACTGCCATGCATGCCACTTGTTATAGTCAACACTGTCCAGTGGCAATGCATGTCTGGTTGTGTGTCACTGGTGGTCCATGCATGCACCAGGTGCATGGCTGTGCCACTGTCTTTGCACCACATAGCCATGTCACTAACCAGCCACGGTGGTGCTGTGCGTGACTTGGCCAGTGGGTGTGTGCAGCATTCTGCATGGCTGTATGCGCCTGGGTGGGCAGGTCCTGTGGACGTGATCACTGCGGGTGGTCACACACCATCACAGTGGTATGTCCCATGGCCGTATGCCATGCACAGTGGCGGGCTGTATGGGGTTGTGCATTCACACCTATTGACTGTGCTCTCTTGTCCTAAGTACGAGACATCTCTGGGAAATAAGGGACACCTTGAGGGAGCTCCTTAATCTGGCCCACGAGTCCATGGCGATCCTGAGGAGGCGCGACATGATGGGGATGCTGCGGAGCCACAGAGGCAGGTGGTCCCAGAGCCAGGAACGGCGGACATGAAGATGGTCCTTTGGTCCC
Organism: Neoceratodus forsteri; assembly: GCA_016271365.2. NCBI lineage: Eukaryota > Metazoa > Chordata > Ceratodontiformes > Ceratodontidae > Neoceratodus > Neoceratodus forsteri. The sequence goes on from CM028136.1 coordinate 292,620,988, forward strand.
TGACTTCCCCTACCCACCTGGACCCACCCTCACACCCCTCCTATCCCTTCCCATTTGTCCACCCTTTCCCCCTGCCCACCCACACCTTGTTTGTGTCCCCCACCCCAAGCTTGTAAATAGTTTTTATTATTGTACATAGTTCAGTTTTATATTTTTACAATATATTTGAATTTTATATGAATACCGTGGTGGTCTCTGATTTGCAGTGGGCTATAGGTGCTCAGCTGCAGTGGTGTGCATGGCATCAGGGGTGGTGCAGTCATGGGTATGTGTGTGTGTCCATTTGGAGGTGACTATGGTGTGGGGGTAGATATCAGTCAGTGTCTGTGTTGTGTGTGTTGTTCCCTGTGCACTGGATGACTGTGTGCAGTGGTCCATGGAGCATGCTCTGTGTCCATGGCGCACCCATCGGCCTGTCTATGGCCTGTGCAGCCAACACACATGCCTGTCTGTGACCTGCACAATCCGCTGGCATGTCAGTGGTGGCATTCCCTGCAGGGCGGACACTGTACCCATCACTTTGCTGGGTTGCCCATGTCACTGGTGTGGTGCATGCCTGGCTCAGGTGGCACTGTGGGTGACACGGTCATTGTCCCACCTCCATGCTGTGGCTTGTGTGTGTTACAGGGGATGTGCCCCACTGTCTGTGGCTTGTGGTCTGGGTGACTACTGGTGGTGTACAGGTCCATGGTGCCTGTGCAGGGTGGCTGGCACTCCAGTGCCATGGTGGACTGCGGGTTGTGTGTACATGGCTTAAATGGGCCCAGAATGGGGGCTTTGTGTCCCCACCACTGCGTCCCTGTGTTGTGCCCTTGGGTATGGGTGAGTGTCTGTCCATACCCTGTGTGGCATCCGGTGTGGTGCATGCTTCCATGCACCACTGTGGGTATCTGTGCTGGCTGTTGTGGCCAGTGGTGGGCCAGGATGTGTCACTGGAATACTGTGCAGGGCGCTGTGCCACTGGTGGTGGTGTCAAGGACCACGACTGTCCCATATGGGGTACCTCTTGTGCCAATGCATGGTCGGTCTCTTAGCAGTACCTCGGGGGACTGTGCATGGTGGCACTGTGTCTGCCATTGTTGCATTGCCGAGTGCTGCAACTTGCTGATGGGTGCTCGTGGTGGGGCTGGCTTGCATGGTTCTGTGGTGCACAGGGTTGCATTGACACAGTGGGGGTGGTGGCATGCATGGGGTTACCTGCAGTGGTGGTCACTGCTCATGGGGAGGTGTCTGGGGGTCACAGTGCAGGGTGTGCTGTGCACTGGGGGGATGGTGTGGCACAGGGTGGTCTGCCCTCCTTGTGTGCCTGTCACAGCTTGCCAGTAGGTGTGATGGGGCACCATGGCCACGCTGTGGGTTGGTTGCTTGTCTCCATGGACCAGTGGTTATTCCACCCCTCCCCCGGCTGTGCTGTGCTTGGGGTGTGGGGGACAATGTCTGTTCTGCTGTGTGTTCCTGTGCCCATCTGTGGCATGGGTGGTGGGCCCCTACCTCTTTGATTGTGCAGTTACATTGCTCTGCAGTTGGGAGGCTCCCTGGTTGTGCTATGGCACCTCTGGACTGCTCATCTGAACATCCCTTGTTGCGCTATGGCGCATCAGATCTGCTCAGCTTCCCCTCCCTAGTTGCGCTATGGCACAGGTGGTGCGATATTCAGTCGTTGGCTGTAGGCGTAATTTGGCCTGATCCTTTTTTGAATGTCGCGTCTCTTGCACATGGGCGTAATAGACTTGTGCTTGCTCCTGCTATTGCGCACTTTTTGGGTGCAGTTTGAATATCTGGGACACTGTATTTTAGGGCTTTTCCTTCTCACTAATGAGCACAATGAGCACCTACCTTGGAGCTGCTTTCATGCCTCTTCCTCCTCCGATCACGATCGCATAACGAGAAGTTTGAAAACAATGTACCTGCTTTCTGTCAGTTGTCTTCTCCCTCCCTGAAGTTTCTGAGAGTGTTCCTGGTCAGTGTTTCTTTTCTTCCCCAGTACATAGTTTTCCTGCCATTTGCTGACTGCTGTTACTTGTCTGCTGTGGCAGGACGATGTCGTAGGGATGGCAGACCTGTCAGACGGGAAATGATGGCTTCTCACTTTGTTGTGTGTAAGTGGTGTGTCGCACTTTCTTGATCAGTCACTGCTGGAAGGTATGCCCCCACCCGTGCCGTGGACCTGAGCGCCGTGTACAAAAACATAAAATTAGCCTCAACTTCTACTTGGCTTTCATCGGGTAGGAAGCTTGGGTGATAAGACAGCAAAAAGAAAAGTAAACCTGTAGTAATAGGTAGATTTTTTTTGTTTTCTCCTGGTGTTGCTGTTCAGTTTAGAGTAAGGGTACTCAGCAGGACAACAATTTTAAAAATAAAGGGATCCAGGAATCGGGCCAAGGACTGGTGGTGGCAATTCCATAAGTTTGTTTCCCTGGAGATGAAGATGCATTTCCTGCTTGCTCGATGTACTAGAGCAGCAGGATATTACACTAGCCTTTGGGCAATCGTGACACACGAGTAATTCTGTGACATTGGCACACTCTGCTGTGAATAAAAAGGGTTTATTCATTTTAAATATGCACTTTACTTAATTCCTGATGGTTTTGTGACATGGAGGGGGGGAGAGACTGCCAGGTATTAGTGGGGAATCTCGTATCCGATAAAAAAATGGCAGGTCTAAAGTGTGAAGTTACACAGTGCTCACTGATATTGGTGATGAGGTTGTTTGGGGCTGGCACTTTTAACACCTGGGCTCTGTTGTTTGAAAGATGCCCACCTTGCTAGGGGTATCAGCCAATCAGAGCCCTGGGATTTTTTCGACAATTTTCTAAATTGTTTTTGTGCTTTGCTTGTATTATGTAAGTTATGCTCTTATTGTTGTTATTGCATTTGTAACCACTGGACGTCTGTGAAAATGGACTTTTAGCCCACAGACCCTTCAGTATAAAATAAAAAATGAAATGAAATGGAACGTTTGGGAATCAGTATCACCATTTCTCTATGTTTGCTTTTTTTATATGCAGACTGAACAATATGTTCAAATCCAAATGTTTAAAGTTTTTGTAGTTCCGTATTGGTTAAATGTGTCTCTTGCAAAAGCAGTATTTGGGAGTGCTGCTTCTTAAATGCTTGCATTACCTTCGATAACTTCACTGGACTGGATAGGGCGATATGACACTCCAGAATAGTCTGGCTAGAAATTGGAATAAATTATCCCATGAATTAACTGTGATTACTAATTTTGCACAAGTTTAAACTTATGTTGCACAATTACTTGATGGTTCAATGCCAATGTTTTAGATAACTATTCAGTGTATTTAGTATTGTTATTAATTGTTTGTTGCATGTTAGCAATCTGTTACCTTGTATTTTATTTTTTACAAATTAATGTGTACGATTGTGTCATATTGTCTTTTAAGTTAAGTAACTTGTAACCTTTTACAAACCACAGAAATTTGTTGTAAATGGGATTTCTTTTCTCTAACAAAAGATCCTGTATAAAAATAACATTTTTGTCACTCAAACAAATTAACTTTATGGAATAAGATTTTAAAATCAGACACCAGGCTTATGTATAATAAGAATGACATGCATTGCATGTTTTGGGTGGCTAAGTTGTACTCTAAGCCTTTAACTAGGTTGCTGCTTCAAAATTTCGAGGCAGCCATATCTGAGTTGCATAGTCTTGGGTTGGATCAGGTGATCAATGCCCCTGAGTCCCCCATGACCATGCCTGTGATAAACCTTCACATACAGATACTAACATACTAAAATGCCAGCAGAATAGGCCTAACGGTCTTTCGTGTCTGCTCGTTTGGTCAGTCCCCAGCCTGGGTGCTGACCTTGCTGTCCCTCTCGCCTTCTCTGGCTTCTCCCTTCCCAGTTCCAGATATTCTTGCTGCATTGGATTTTGCTTCCAGAACCCTTCCCCTGTACATGTCCCACCCCCTCTTGAACCCCTCCACTGTCTCTGCCTCCACTAGCCCCTAGGCAGTGCATTCCATGGCTCCACCACCCTCTCAGTGAAGTAGCACCTCCTCCTTTCTCCCCTGAATCTTCCCCCCTCCAGCTTCCACCCATGCCCTCTAGTGGCCCCTTCCTCCTTCCTTCGAAGCACCCCGACTGTTCCTCCCCTATTTATCCTCTTCATGTACCTAAAGACCTCTATCATGTCCCCCCGGTCCCTTCTCTCTTCCAATGTGTACATATTTAGCTCTTCGAGCCTCTCCTTATAGGTCCTGTCCCCCAAGCCCCAAATCATTTTGGTTGCCCTCCTCTGGACCCTCTCCAGGAGGTTAATGTCCCGCTTTAAGTGTGGCCTCCAAAACTGCACGCAGTACTCAAGGTGCGGCCTCACCAGGCAGTTATACAGAGGAAGTATCACTTCCCTCCTTCTGGAGGTGATCCCCCTAGCGATGCATCCCAGCATCCTGTTGACCTTGACTGCTGCCCTCCTACAAGTCTCAGAGTTGTTCATCTTGACATCCACCACCACCCCCAGGTCCCTCTCAGCCATCGAGACTTGTAGCATTCCCCCAGGGTGTACACTTGGCCTGGGTTTCTGGCCCCCAGGTGGAGTACCTTGCATTTCCCTGCATTGAACCTCAGCTTCCACTTTCTAGACCATCTTTCCAGAGCCTCCAGGTCCCCCTGTAGGGCCACCCTTCCCTCCTCTCCATCCACCACCGCCCCCAGTTTCGAGTCATCTGCAAAGAGACACATCTCACTCCTGATTCCTGTCCTTATGTCAGATACGTAGGCGTTGAACAGAAGGGGATCTGATGGCATCTTTATAACAATGACAGGGGTAAACTGAGGCAACTCGCCACAATCTGATGAGAAGTGGGTATTGAACTGAGGTCAACTTGGCCAAGAACAGATTTGAGGAATTCTCTTGGTCTCTGAGGGGATGTCCCTGAGAGATCAAGGGCTTTAGAATGGGTTGGAAAAATGAAAACTTGTGCTTCCAAGGTAGGAAAAAGTACAATGTATTTCCCGTGGTAGTCCCCCGAAGAGGTCACCTGGGAGATCTCTGAAGTCCATATAGTGAAGGGCCCCATTGGGACTGCATGAGGCTCCAGAACAGCAGCAGGAGAGATTATAACTAAGGATCACCATCATAAAAAGTTGGGCCTGCCAGAGTGGGGTAATAACATCACATGGGGTCCTGACTGGCATATCCCAGGAAGTCATCTCCTGACCAAGTAATAAATTCCTAGGTCTTAAAAGCAACCACAGGTTTTATGCTATTACATACCACCTGGGGTCAAGGACAGGATATTGGGCACCAGCTGTCAACATCTCCATCAACATCATCTTGGTAAATAATATTGCAGACAAAATAAAGCAGACCAAACATAAAGCGGACCAAATCAAAGGGAGCATGAAACATCACAACTGTGCAGACATGGAGAGGGCTGCAGATGCTGCAGGTCAAGAAAGGGACACAGGACACAGCTATTATCATGTTACATGCCTTTACTCAGGAAACAGTGACCCAGGACCCCAGCAACACACACACACACACATACACACCCAGCACATCCCACCACCAAATGCACATCTTGGAGGCACAGTCCATGACCACAGGGCATGGTGACACACAATTCAGGGGCCATGGGAACAGTACCCATACCCACACCAGTACCAGCTGAAAACATCCCCTGCATAATAAAGCAGGACAAAGGCGGTGTGTGTGTTTGTGTGTGTGTGCCTGTTGCTGGGGTCCTGGGTCACTGTATCCTGAGTAAAGGCATATAACATGATAATAGCTATGTCCTGTGTCCCTTTCTTGACCTGCTGCGTCTGCAGCCCCCTCCATGTCTGCACAGTTGTGATGTTTCATGCTCCCTTTGATTTGGTCCGCTTTATGTTTGGTCTGCTTTATTTTGTCCACGATATCATTTACCAAGATGATGTTGACGGAGATGTTAACAGCTGTTACCGGATATTGTGTCCCTCCTCATGTGGGACAGTAAGGGTAGGGAGCAATGTGCATCCCTGCCTGCATGTACAGTTATCATCCATAGAATTCTTTACAATACAGAATGAAAACAACAGTTTGACTCTGAGTCATGCATCCTAAATAGCTACTGATCTCAGTCACTCCACTTGTACAGCTCCCCCCCTTTCCCCACAGCAGAAATATGAACAATTGCAGAAATGTGTCCTCACATGTGAACTGGTAGGAGGTAGAGGATGTCACCACCATAAACAAATGCCTTCCTTTATCAAGGGTCTGGGTAGAATGTGGAGGACTGTCAACTCTGAGGTAGTGAGTGATGTATCTAGGGCAAAGAAATAATCCTTTAAAGTGTAGTTCACCACTGTCTATGAGGGTTAGAGTCTCCAGTTCTTGTGAGAAGAGAAAGAGAAATTTGGTAATGTTTCTGTCCCAACCAGGGTGGTATAGAGGACGGGGCCCTGCAGTCTCAGGGTACAGACCCCCCATCCACAAGATGAAGCAATGAGCACATAGAGCAGTCTATGTAGTTATACAGATATACTGAGAAACCGCAAGTTTTAAATGTTACACCAGAAGTGTATGCCTAGGGCCTGTAGAATGAATTCCCTGAGCGCCACCCAAGCCCCCTGGTATGCTGAAAAATGAGGATATACCACTCTCCAGCTGTGCAGGCTGCATAGGCAAGTTTTCATGTGGGAGTCGTAGCAGTACTAGGAGCTGTTGCTCCCAGCTTGGCAGCTGCTATTGTCACCTGAGGGACCAGGCCAATCTCAACCTGCATGCCAATTCTCTTTAAACTGCCAACATCTGGGGGTGGTGGTGGTGGTGGTGGTGGTCATGATGCAACTAGAGAGTGAATTTTAGTTCTGTGTGCCTCTCACCTGCCTACTGAGACTCAGTCCACCCTCCAAGGCCCACATGTCCCCTCCATTTCACTTACTGTTACCAATCAAAAATGTGTAACTGAAGATCAGGTCCACTCTTCTGTTATGTATTTCAGTTTGGCAATTATGGATACAAGAGTTTCTTTTGTATGCTGACGCCATTAAATCACTGTCTCTGCCTTGCATGGATTCAAAGAGAGGTATGTGTGTCATGGTGTGAAGGTCATTTGACTGTGAGGGGGAAAACCTGGTCTTGCTGCATCTCTTGCTGACAGGCATGTTTTCTGTACATCCAGGAACTGAACAATCAGGTTGGAGGGGTATGGTGTCCTGAATTTAGGTTTCTGCTGCCTCAAAGTCAGTAGGATGTGGTCTCCCCTCTTTTGCTTTGTTCTACAGGCATAGTCATTATCCAGATATATTGTTGTGGTGCCATAGTATACAGCTTGTTGCTGCCATGCTTTCTTGAGCACCATTTCCGTGGTGTGGTAGGTGTTGAAGTCGACCAGGACTGAGCAGGGCCTGGCTGTGGGTGAACATGCCTTTGGCCCCATCACTCTGTGAGACCATTCAATCTCTAAGTGATGAGTGGCATCTAAGGAGAGGGCCATGTGTAGTAGGGCATCCAAAAAGTCATTCATCTCTAGGCCCTCTGAATCTTCAGGCATGCTATATATTCTGATGTTCTTACACCACGCCCAGTTCTCCATATCCTCCTGTCTGTCTGCCTGCCACAGTAGCCTGGGTCTCTGTGAGCTGTGATACTGTCGTCTCTAGGGTGTAGAGTCGGGAGTCTACACCTTCTGCCTGATGTTCGGATTCAGATATCCAGGTTTCCAAAGCTGCTATGTCTGTGCCGGCTGTTGAGAGGGCCACTTTCCAGTTCTTGAACTCCCCCCTGAATGCCTGTAACTCTTGTAGAATGGAATCCAAATTATTTTCTTTACTTTTTTGTTTGGGTTGAGGAGGGTAGCCAAGGAGGGTTGTGCCATGCCTGATACGCCTGACAGGGCCAAGCCCAAGAGATCGGTGGCTGCTGATCTGTCATCATTCTTAGTACTATAACCCTTCCTCACACAGATCTTTACCCTCTTGAGTGAAAATCAGCTGGTTTTATATTTTTTATTCTGCTGCTCAGGAGTGGGAGCTCATGGGCTACATTGCCATTAGCCCAGTGACATCACTGGAAGTCTCCCTGCAATCAGTTAATTGTCAAATGTAATCAAAAAGTTTCTGCCCCTGTGCGCTGGTCCCTTCTCTATTGTTAGGTGAAGGCTGTCACCTTTGAAAATCCTCCTGTCCCAGAAGTACCTCTAGCCCCACACAAAGTGGTACCCTTTCTCCTGACACCATCCCTTTAACCACCCATTTAATTCCTCTGTTTCCTCCCTCCTTACTCTTTCTTCCCCTCCCTCCTACTCCACACAGGAGGGACCTTGGAAAAGGTCAGGGAGGCTGAGTGTGCTTGCAGTTGGTTCCCCATTCTCTGAAAGTTCTATATTACTAGCTCCACAGGCTGGTTTGCCACATCATTGGCACCCAAGTGTACCAGAATCCTCAGCACCCCCTCCCACCCCCTGTTATCGTTCCTAGTCTGTCTATGTCCCGGATGGCTGATGCCTCAGGAAAGCACCTGATCATCCCCCCTCCTTCCCCCTCACCCACCACCCTCTCTACTCCCCTGAATTATAAAATCTTAACCACTAAGACTTTCCTAGCTGCCTTATTCTTACTCTCACTCCTGGGTGCCACTTGGTCATCCCATTTCTCCCAGCTGACCCAGCTTCCCCCCTTCCCCAGTGGAGTCAGGTACCTGAGTCTTCTTCAGGGGTGTGAAGTGATTTACCATTATGGCAGTGTTGGAGTGGTGGTTGCCCCTGCCACCATTCCCTCTCCTCACCACTTTCCACCCCCGGACCAGTGGGCCTCTGGTGGAGTAGGGGTGTGAACTCTGGGCTCAGCTGAGCCAGTGCCACAGGAGAGATATCTCTTTCCTCATTGCTACCAGCTGAGCATGGAGCTCTGTAAAGGCCTTGCAGAAGGTTCAGCGATCCCTCCTCCAGAGTGTAGCCTAGGAGAAGAGGGCCCTACAATCCCTGTAACTGACTTACCCCCTGCTGAACCTTATTTCTATATTGATCCTTATGATAACCCTTAAATGTCTGATACTAATCAGTTTTCCCCTACCTCTCTAGTATCCTTATGCTAGAATCAGACTGGCCTACCCTATGTATGGTCACGCAGATAGGGAAGCAATGGTTATGAATACACATGACTTGACACACTATCAGAACAAGATAACTTAATTTGGGGTCACCCAGATAGGGGTAGGCTATGGTACAACACAAGCAAACCTAGTAAACATGCTTAACAACATAGACTTGCTGTAAAGGGTTCCCTAGGTAGGATGAGCCAATGGTACAGCACAAGTCAACTTAACAAGCACCCAACCACACGGGTTAGCTATATAGGGGCCCATAGATAGGGTGAGGCTATGATACAATACCAAATACCAAGCAAATTAAGCCAGGGCTGGATTTACATTGTTATGTGCCCTATGCACAGAAGGAACCAGCCCCCCCAACCCCCAATCTGCGTAGGTTACACAGCTGAGCCTTGTCATGCAAACATTCAATAATGACATCTGTCGAAACAATGAAACTTTTTAGTATACTGCAGTTGCCACTCAATTCAAAATAATTCTAAATGCCTTGCATTTGATTTAAGGCTTACATTTTCCAACATCAACCCTTTTATACACACAGTCCTCAGCCTGAACAGGCCAAACAATATGATTATTGGATTAAGATGGTTTCAAAAATGAACAGTGCAATAAAAGCTGAATTACAGACAGCAGCACATTCATGGACATCTATGTGGCAGTCAGACTGGGAAGGAGCATTAAAATCAGCACTGCTGACAGCTTTTGGCAGGAATCATAGCCAATAGCCAATACACTAGAGCCAGGCCAGCAGCCTACATCTGATGATTCTGTATGCAGCCTCTCAAAGTAACAATTTAACAAATATAAAAATGCTCACTCACCAGAGACCTAATATCCAGGACTGGCACAGCTCATCAACCATCTCTGACTGAATTTTTAATTAAATAATGTAGGCGGCCCAATAAGCAGGCAGGGGCTGGGCAGTTAAAAAATAAAATCCTCTTCTGCAACAATATCCAGAGTCAGACTATCACCAATTGTATGTCTGTTACTGCTGAGCTAACTATTTTTTTTTTGCCTAGCAATCTGATTTATGCCAGAAGCAGAAGCTAAGCACAAGCTTATCTAATCTGTGTTCTACAGACTCCCCAGTCACCCACTCACTGCTGCTTTTCGAATCTGAGCCAGCCAGCTGAAGTACAAAATACTGGCAAGCAAGCTTCAAACAGGCATGAATCTGTGAGAGATAAAAAAATACAGTTCAGTACCTTTGGCTTTTTTTTTCTCCAGGTGAAATACAGGGTTGCAGACAGATTCCAACACGTTTCTTCTTCACTTTTCTTTCTCTCCTCTCCCAGAACAGTCCTACAGTACTAGCTGCTCCTTAGTGTCAACTGTGCAGCTATTTGTTTAGTGGCCATGGACCTTGGCCTCACCTACAGTCTGGCCCTCAAGTCACATTTGGTAATCACCACCCTCAAGAGTTTCTTTCTTTCAGTGCGCTGGTTGAACACTGTTCCCCGTTAGGCCCACTACAGAGTGCTGGCATCTGCTCTCCATTTCTGTCCTCCTCTGCTGCTACTCAGTCCAGACAGTGGCACTAACTTGTTGCCTCGACTCGACTTGCCATTCTGGCCTCCAGCAACCTCTCCAACCTGTTCCCTCAGATTTGACACAGTGGCCTTCCTCCTCAAACAGTTGCTGGTGCTCTGATGATCTTGAATAGAGAAACTACATCTTCTTTATTCAACACAGTTACACCAGATTAGTAACTATAGACCTGTCAGTTTAATGTCCATAGTTGGAAAGATGCTAGAAACCCTAATAATGGAGAGGCTGGCAGATTTCCTGGAAGTGAATGGACTTTAGGATATCAGACAGCATGGATTCACAGGGGGAGGCTGTGTCAAATAAACCTTATAGACTTTTTAATTGGGTCCTGAAGGTGGCGGACACAGCGTAGCTGATGTACAAACTGTACCTTGAAGTCAGAAAAGTCTTTGACACTGTCTCACGAGGATGGCAAATTAACAACCTGGGGGCAGGGAGTAAAATCACAAGGTGTGTGAAAAACTGGCTAAGAAAAAGAATGCAGAGGGTAGTTCTAAATGAGGAATAGGCAGAAGTTGGTGAAGTCACCAGTGGGGAGCCGCAGAGATCAGTCTTGGGACTGGTCTTTTTTTTTTTTTAACATTTAACATTTTCTCCTTCTGCAGCCACAGTTCTGCTTTTTACATCCAGCCACCGCTCCACTCCGCTGCTGACCCCGAAGCATACCCAGCTGTCAGACACAACTACACCTGCAAAAGGGGCCCACCCATAGCCCTCCCGCGCCCGGTGAGGAACCAGTACCAGCTCATGCCTCCAGGCATCGTCGGCTGGCGGAGCTGTGGCTATTAAGCCGCCTCGGACCGGTGCTGTGAATTTTCCCTTGTTCTTTTCCCATTGGGGCCACAGACGTGCAATGACATCCATGCACATATGTGCAGACGTCCGCCATGGTCCCCCCTCTTTTATACTGCTGCCTGCGATGCCTCCAGGCATCCCCAGGGGTCGCCGCAGCGCTGTGTGAAGTCCCCATCCCACCCCAGGTCTAGGAGAGCTGTCTCTTGATGCTCAATCCCAGTCCTTCCCTGCTGACACCCCCAACAACCCGAGCTTGTTCCCGAACCCGGGTTGCTGGCGTAACGTGAGGTGTGGCGTCCAGCGCCTCAACCCTCAGCGCCACCGGGCCTGCTGGGACCAGTCTTTTTCAACATTTTTATTTGTGATATTGGAATTGGGTCCAAGAGAAGATCTACCTGTTTGCAGACAATAAAGAGATCTGTGGAAAAGTGAACAGTAAGGAAGGGGGAGAAGAAGTGTGAAAGTAAATCTAGAAAGGAATAGGTTAGACGTTTGGCAGTTGAAATTCAATGGCAAGAAATGCAAAGTAAAGCACATGGGGCAAGAAATTTAAGGACTGAATACAGAATGGGTAGAGGGCATGAATGTGATGTGGCCCCCCTCTCCCTCCCTCCCTGAAGCTGAATGCCTCACCTCTGTGGTTCAAATTATTAAATCTCTTAGCTCCAATCCTTTCAGGACATCTATTAAAGAAGAACACTTGTGTATAAAGAAAGATAACAATATTAGGGCCAGAAACATAACACATCTAGTTCCATCTCCCTTTACAGCTGCAGGCATCCATTTTCTACATCACTAGCACAGAAAACAGTATCAGAGAAGGGGAATAAAGAGGTGAAATATAGTGCTGCCTGTAATTCCTAATGAATATTTCCTGATCCCTACAATGCTCAGTGTATTGTTAATAACTTGTATTGATGGCATTGTCACTCACCAACACTCTTGTGAGCATGTAGATTTGTGAAGCACTGTTTCATGGAAAAAAATGTGCACTATTGTAATTAATGTTACATAGTGTGAAGTAGACAGTCCGTTCTGAGTGCTGTATAATATTTTTTTATATCAAATGCATTAATGACTGTCTCTGCTGAAAAATCAAATGCTCTAGGAATGACCTCACTCATCTCCCCCCCCCCAAAGATTTCATCTCACAGCTGCAGGCCAAGAGAACTGCTGACAGCATGTGTCACACACTCAGTTTTTAGAGACAATGGGCCAGATATTCAAAACGGTTGCGCCATGCGCAATAGGGTTGCGCCTGCGCAAGTCCAAACTTGCTCCATTCTGCGATATTCAGCAGGAGGCAGTTGCACCACAGAAAACATGCTGAGCAACAGTGCAATGCAAATGAATGCATGCTGAACTGGAGGGGGAGGAACCATGCATAAACTGCACAGCCCGATATTCAGCCGGGCTGTGCAGAGTTGTGCAGGCGCAACCCCCAACCTGCGCCTGCACAGTTTTGAGCCAAAAAAAGGATCAAGTTGAGGGCCACCCACAGGTGAGCTGCTGCATTGCAGGGTGCAACACAGCAGCTGCCACCTGTGGCTGGCCCCCAACCCACTCCCTGTGCCCCCTGCAGTCCAATCGTGGGCGAAAGAGTGAAAATCCCCACTACCACCCCCCACTGGCCTCGATCGCGGGCAACAGCAGAAATGTTTCCCCCCCACCAGCCTGACCGCGGGCTGCATTAGTTTCAAAACAACCCCCTCCCCCAATACATCCTGGTGGTCCATTGGACCAAAAGCCTGATCGCGGGCTGTATCACTTTAAAATACAACCCCTCTCCTCCCGAATATAGCCCTGGTGGTCCAGTGGACCGAAACTCCCAATCGCGGATGTATGCAGTAAATACCCCCAACACATCCCTGGTGCCTAGGTCCCCCCACCCCACCCACCATGAAGCCCACCACCGCTCCCCCCCACGGCGGCCGGCCGGCGGCAGCATCCACTGCACGCACGCCGCCCGCCGACTGGCTGCCGGTAGGCTGCATGCCCGATGATGCAGAGCAAGAGCCAATGGGTGTGCAGCCCATACCGTACAAGACAGTCCAGTTTTGTGAATGATTCAGGGACACTAGGCACCAGGGATGTGTTGGCGGGGTATTTACTGCATACATCCCGCGATCGGGAGTTTCGGTCCATTGGACCACCAGGGCTATGTTCGGGGGGGGGTAACTGCTTACATCCTGCGAACAGGAGTTTCGGTCCACTGGACCACCAGGGCTATGTTTGGGAGGAGGGGGGTTGTATTTTACACTGATACAGCCCGCGATCAGGCTTTTCGTCCACTGGACCACCAGGGATGTCTGGGGGGCTTGTTTTAACTAATGCAGCCTGCAATCAGGCTGCAGGGCGTCAGTCCTCGATGGCTGCTGCCTGGCAGGGTGCCAGGTGCAAGTCCTTCGGGATCGGTGCACCTACATGCTAATGGCATGCAAATGGGGCCATAATCAGATGCAAATGGCCCCCCCTGCGCCTTGCATGAATTATGGCCCCATTTGTATGTCACCTTTTGAATATTGGGATTTTGCACATGGTGCAATGGTACTTGCGCCACTGCAAGTTGAATGCTCCACTCTGACAACTTGCAGTGGCGCAAGTTCCACTGCGCCATGCACAGTGGCTGTGGCTGGGGGGGGTGATATTCAAAGGAGTTGCTTAATAGCACAACTCCTTTGAATATCGCCCCGGCCACACCCCTGCGCAACAATTTTGTGCAGCGCAAGGGCTTGCGCTTAAGAATGGCGCAGTTTGAATATCCAGCCCACTGTGTTACCTGGAAGACTTAAATCAAGGATCCTGTTTCTCTGAGTTAATTACAGAGTTGTTTAATTTAACTTTGTTAAGAGGGAAAATCATAAAAAAGGTTTATGATGTTGAAAAGGAAACAGAGGTTATTACACAGAGGTGAGAGGTCATACATGCTCATATGAAGCCTGTGTGAGGATGGTACAGCATGAGATCAAAGAAAGTGTCATTTGAAACTTGAGTTATGCTAAGGTTGCAGAATAAATACTTTGAAATTACATCCTGTAGTTGTATAGACATATATATTTTTTAGATATTTTGACAGAGGAGGAGCTGGATGACCTCATCCAAAAGGGGTTGGCAAATACAGCTAGTAAAGATTATTCTTTTTCACTATAGAGACACTTTTATCTGACTCTGACCAAGATAACATCTGAGCACTGAAAACAGGTATTTAGAAAGCTAGACAAAATCTAAATATTGTTGTAGGAATTGCACTGTTTTAAACCTTGTTTTGTTTAAAGATATGTATGTCTTGTGATATAAGAGTTTTGTATTGTTTGTTTGATGTATTATTATATATTTTAGTAAAAACTCTAATTTTAGAGAAGACCTGGTCTGTCTTTGAATTGCTTTCTTTTGCTAAGAAATATTTATGGTTATAGCAGATAGCAGACATAAGCTTGTATGGTGGTACCAAACTGGAAAGAGAATCGTTTTAAATCTGAGGTCTTTATTAAAGTTTTAAAGGGTTAATTTCTGCATACCTGGTTAGGTGCCCATAGTCAAAGATATCTGGCCCCCCTGAAGACAGATATATGTGAACCTGTGCATCGGGTATGCTAACAAGAGGTTAACAGTTTGAATCCCTCCAGAACTGGAGACCAAAGGTTGATCCGAACTCACAAAAACAGACAAGAGGGTTACCTTGTCTGTTACACTGTTCACAAGACTGCACTCAGAGGTTGGCACTTTGAGAGTAGAGGGCCTGACCTGCTGAGTGAATTTGTGACACGTAGCACCAGTGCCACCAGTTATCAACACCTTTTGAGGTTTGATTGCTTTGCATAATGTTTTATGACATTCCCATTTGGTAAAGAGCTATGAGGTTTGCAAAATTTAATTCTGCTACTACTGTTCTAAATCAGTTTTGTGCCACTGCCATTTTCTATCTTTGTTTGCAATGATGCAGTTTTGTATAATTTGTTGTACTGGGTGGCATAATGTTGTGTAATGTGAGGCAGTGTAGTCTAGTGGTTAGATCCGTGGCTTGAGATCACAGGTTCAGACCTCAGCAGGACTGATAGTAACTGGGTGAACCTGAGCAAGTCACATAATCTATCAGTGCTCCAGTCAATCTAGCTGTAGAAATGGTTAGATAGGACCCCACAGGAAATTAGGTTTTATCTCAACCGGGCAAGCCTGCTTAAGTAAGTTGTAAAATACAGTAACTGTTTTGTGATGATGTGCGATAGAATCCCTGGCTGATATAAACAATTCTTACAGATCCTACAGCCGAAACACAGCTCATCAGCACTATCAGTCCTATGAGGAAGACCCCCAGCAAACAATTCCAGCATTGCAGGTATCTCAGACAGGACAGGTACAAGAAAAAAGAAAACCCATTTATTGTTCCCTTGTCTCTGGAAATGTGAATTTTGGGATAGTCTATAAGAAGCTGAACCAGTTTCTATGTTGATCAAAAACAGACAGCCACCTAATAATTTAGTTATTGTACCGGGAAACCAAAAAGATCAAGGATTGGAATGTCAAAGTGTAGCACAGGGCTTGCGTTAAGCCCTGCACCACCACACTTAGGTTCTGGTGGTGTGCCGAACCCCTTTGCTGCAACTGCATCTGATTTTAGTAGGTTGGACACTTTTGCGACAGTTTACCCGATTTACGGCAGCTTGCACCAAGTATATGGCGCAAGCTCTGTAAAAACAGGCCCTGGGATTGTTGCAAACTAGACCACAAAAAGATGGTCTAACTTGAGGCAATTGCCACATAGGATGGCAAATCCCATTAGATTGCCACCAACTCGGTGCACCATATCTATGGCGTACCCAAGGCTTGTGGCAATTTCACCTCTTGGAAAATCCTGCACCATGTGTCAAGGAGAAGGGGGCTGCTGTAGACTTCATCCTAAACAGACAGACTGAAAGAGTCTGTGAGAGAAAAAGCTGCAGCAAAATCTGCTGTTTTATTTAGCTTGACTGAAGAAAACTTAGTTATTTTATCTTAAAGGGACAGTGTCTTTTTTTTTTTTTGTTTCTAATGCCTGCATTTGCAGTTGCTTAGCTAGAATTATTATGGCCACAAAATATAGTAATGTCCCAGGATTTATCTAAAAGTTCTATGTCCTCATTTTTTTTTATATTTATACTTTCTTCACCTTTGCAGAGCTGGCAGGTGGCTCTGGCCCTCCCTAGGAGGGCTTGTCCTCTGAGCTCAACTGTCCCCTGCTTAGCCATACCCCAGAGTTCCTCCATGACCAGTTTGAGGAGTGTAGACTTTCTCGCGCCCTTCCAGAGCATAATCTAGAAGTCGGGGTGGCATTGTGGAGGGAGCATCAGGCCATCATTGAGCCTGCCAGCTCCCGTTTTTCCACCTGCTTTACTCCCTGGGCCCATGAATGTGCAATGGGTGGAGCAGCTGGGCTCTGCCTCCATGGAGGCAGCATACACCCTGGACGTGGATGCCCTCCCCATTCTGGTGGCATGAATGTGCTGACATCTAGTTACTGCTGGTTGTCAGGCAAACAGTGCACCACACTGTTCCCTTCCCCGAGAAAGGAGAGCTGTCTATGGAAACTCAATCCTACCTCACCCCTACCGGCCCCCTGAGCAACCTGAGTCTGTTCCTGAACCCGGGTCACTAGTGTAGCGTGAGCTGTGGCATCCAGTGCCTCAACCCTCAGTGCCACCGGGCTGGCCTTACCCTAATTTTTTCACCTACAAATAAATTTTGCTTGATCTGACCTGAAGAACTGCTGCCCAGTGCTTCACCTCATCCATGGCACTGCACTGTAAGTAAACTTGCTCATTAGCAAATTTTGAATTTAGTAAGACATTTGAACAAAGTACATCCTTTTTATGTTCACCCTTGCACTTGCACAAAGCAAACATATTGGTATGATAGTAGGACAGTGGCTTTTGAGAGGTGTGTCAGTACCAGTCCAATGCAGGGCAGTCTGCACAGGGCTCAACAGTGTCAGATCAATCGTAAGCCAAACTGATCACAATACTCCTCTGTGCTTGCTGGGCTGAAACTTTGTGTAGTTCAAAGAAAAGAGTCACCTAAATCATAGGGTGTCTCTTTCCTTTGATCTGCATAAGTCACCCAGCAAACAGAGCAGATCAGCATCAACATCAGCCTGCTGTGGTCCTCTTCCCCAATATAAAATAATCCCTTCCACCCCTTCCTTCTTAATTTTCTGACACCAGTGTGCC
The DNA here is from genome assembly GCA_016271365.2 of Neoceratodus forsteri. Classification (NCBI taxonomy): domain Eukaryota; kingdom Metazoa; phylum Chordata; order Ceratodontiformes; family Ceratodontidae; genus Neoceratodus; species Neoceratodus forsteri. Next base: position 292,638,595 of record CM028136.1, read on the forward strand.
CAATCCCCAGTGCTGGCTAGTTCCCCCTAACCCACCCATTTTTTCTATGTGCTTTTTTTATCCTGTCATTATTTATCCTCTCCTCTGCTGTGGAGTGGGTGGCAGGTCATTCGGCCGCTGGCACCTGTACCCCCAGACCAGATCTGGCCTGCGAACGCTCTCCCCACACAAGCCCAGCACATGGAGACCCCCTTCAGGGACCCAGAAACCTGGGACTTGGGGGGGTGCACCTCTCATATCTGGGGGTGCACAGCATGGCCATCAGCCACTACGATTGTCCTGCATTTTCCTGCCATGTTTTTTCCCCATGGAGCCAGTCGTGCAATGGCGTCAGTGCACTGATGTGCTGATGCCTGCAATGCTCCAACCCTCAACTGCACATGCCCTCGCAGTGCCCTTGCCCTCTGCCAGGTGCCGCTGCAGAGCAATGCAGTGCCCCTACCCACACCAGAGGAAGGAGAGCTGTCTTGGGATGCTCAGTCCTTCCTCTCCCCTGCTGACCCCCGCCAACCCGGGTCCGTTCCCGAACCTGGGTCACCAGCATGCTACAAGATGTGATGTCCAGTGCCTCAACCCTCAGTGCTACTGGGTTGGCCCACATTTATGACTGTGGGTGGAGCCTACAGGAGTATTGCATGTACAAAAAGGAGTGATGTCATGTTTTCTGCCAGTGGACCTGACTGAAGGTGTAAATAGTCTCCTCCACCTTACCCTCCTCCAAGAAATGGATTTTCGCCCTCAAATAAATACGCTTTTATGTTGGTCAATGGTTATAGGGTACTATTTTCTTTCTTAAATAGGTGGTACAAGAACTGGAACCTGAGTAGTGGGAGGCAGCATTGTTTTTTTGAGGGAAGCAAGGTCCACCCCACCTCCACCTAAGAAGCTCCAAAAGTCCATCCCACCTTTTTTTTATTCATGTGGGAAGGGCATGAGGTGAATCTATCATCCTGAAAGAAGACTCACATGTTTGGGATGTGTACTAAGGAACAGAACAAGTCTGGAGTCCCTGCATTTTGTTAAGGACTAGCACAGAAGATACTTAAAATGCCTTCAAACTGACTTAAAACCCTTGGAACAAATGATTATCAGAGTCACCTGGTGCCTCAAAAGGAAAGACTAAGGAGTGTCTAAAAACTAAGGAAAATAGACAGCTTTCAGCTATTTCTTAAACATTTATATACTAAAAACAAAGTTCAGCTTTGGGGATTGACACTATTTGTATATTCTATATATCTATATATTGTCTTTTTAGTAGTTTCAAAATCTTGAAAGTATTGCTGTTACTAATGCATTTAGAAATACATTTTTTTAATTGCCGTTACAGATAACCTGGAAAGCATTGGTGTTACTAATGCATTTATAAATTTTTTTTTAATTGTCGTTACAGATAAATCATGTGATTTTCTTGAAACTTGGCTTCCCAGCCAAATGCCCTTTGGGGTAACCCTTGCCTCAGTGTTTGAGCACAGAGGTTCTTTGTCTTTTAAATCATGTATGTTCATGTAAGGGCACATTCTGTGATGAAGTGTATTTTTCTTTTTAAAGGAGTAGTCCACCCACAATGTTCAAAAAAACATATGTTATGAAGAGTGTTTTGATATGTCTGTTAAATCCTAGTGTGTCCTTCCCTTTGTCTGCTATTAGGAGTGTTTCCTAAATTAGCTTGCTAACTGTATGGTAGTTTTACAACCCCTGGGGATCTCCATAACAAATAGTTTTATTGGCTTTCTTTCTCCTACGATGCACCCTGTCTCATGGGACAGCGATGTAGTCATGCCCTTAGATTTAGCATGTGTACTGCTTTAAAATTAGTTAGCAACAGCAGAGCCTTATAACTGTTCTTATCCAGGGAGCACAAATGTCAACAGTTACATTAGCAGATACCTGAGAGCAAGTTAACTGGGGTTTCTGTAAGACAACAGCTACTAAATAGCTCTAATTCACTATTTTTGTTTTCTCTGTGCATCAGGTCTAGCTAGCAGGAGTGTTTTAACATCAAAAACACAAATATTGAATTAGAGCTATTTAGCAGCTGTTTTCTTACAGAAACCCCAGTTAGATAGCTTTATATATTTATTACTACCAGTTCTGAGTTCTTACTTCAATCCAGTGTTTTGTTTCTGCCTAGGCTGTTAGAGGAATTTTTCTAATTTTCCCTGGGTGTTTTATGATATCTGGGGGCTGTCATTCAAGTTTGTTTTATTGCATCTTCTCCAAGTTAGTCACAGTGTACCCTTTGGTTTGATGTCAAATAGCCCCTACAGCAGGCCAGTGTCTTGTTACAGTGTATTGCTTAGCCACAGCAGAGAAAAAAACACTGCAGCCAGGATTCACAGTCCTACACAATATACTATAGAAAGTTACATGTTTAAACACACACACACACACACACACACACACACACAAGCAGAACATAGCTGGATAAGGTAGCAGTATTTATGAAACTTGTCATACTTACCCAGAGTCTAGCAATGTGAATCCTGGCTGTCACTATAGGTGTTTACAACTGAATGATAATAACCACATTTGTTTCACTTGCAAATAGATAGGCACTTGTGTCTAATTTCTGTTTGACTTACTGTAGGTTACACATAGAATCTGAAAAAAAATAACATGCTGCATTGTGATTCAATGAACTGATAAATGAGAATTTTGGTTTCTTTTACAAATTCATTTCTCCTGACCATGGATATACTAAAACAAAAATTTCTCAACAAAATGTTTTTAAATAAAGAGTTTAACTCACAGCAGCAGAAGAAGCATGTTGGCATTAAAAGCTTAGTGGCATGGATGTAGAGGAACCAGTATTTAAGCATGACTTTAGTAGAGGATTAACTGTGACTGGGGGGTGAGGGAGGGAGTGAGTCTTGATATTTGTAGCATAATGGTTTTCTGAAACTTCAACCTGCAATGGGTTAGACTCAGCAGCCATCTGTACAGTACAAAATCAGCACATGCCCCCACAATGCAAAGCATCAAGGGCTGCATATGCAAATCACCACAGAATGTTATGCTGGTCCAACTTTAAGCAGAATTGCATGGTGCCGAAAGGCCTCTCACACAGTTTGCAAAGGGTGCTAACAGAAGACATAGACACGTGTTTCATCCTACCAGGACTCATCAGTATGCCTCGTCTGTTTGACACCCCAGTGGAATAGACCAGCTACCCCAAGGCAGTGTGCCTGGGATATATTGTGGTGAACCCATTAAAATAAAAAACTATTTAAAAGACAAAGAACCTCTGTGCATAAACACTGAGGCAAGGGTTACCCCAAAGGGCATTTGGCTGGAAAGCCAAGTTTCAAGAAAATACAAAATCACACATGCCCCCACAATGCAAAGCATCAAGGGCTGCATATGCAAATCACCACAGAATGTTATGCTGGTCCAACTTTAAGCAGAATTGCATGGTGCCGAAAGGCCTCTCACACAGTTTGCCAAATGCCCTTTGGGGTAACCCTTGCCTCAGTGTTTATGCACAGAGGTTCTTTGTCTTTTAAATAGTTTTTTATTTTAATGGGTTCACCACAATATATCCCAGGCACACTGCCTTGGGGTAGCTGGTCTATTCCACTGGGGTGTCAAACAGACGAGGCATACTGATGAGTCCTGGTAGGATGAAACACGTGTCTATGTCTTCTGTTAGCACCCTTTGCAAACTGTGTGAGAGGCCTTTCGGCACCATGCAATTCTGCTTAAAGTTGGACTAGCATAACATTCTGTGGTGATTTGCATATGCAGCCCTTGATGCTTTGCATTGTGGGGGCATGTGTGATTTTGTATTTTCTTGAAACTTGGCTTCCCAGCCAAATGCCCTTTGGGGTAACCCTTGCCTCAGTGTTTATGCACAGAGGTTCTTTATCTGTACAGTATATCACTAAGCCATATGCAGTGTGGTATGGGTGAAACACAGATCACCAAACCAGGACCAGAGCTATAAAATCTGCACTGGGCACAGCTTGTGCAAATATTGCTGATCCAGTGGATCAAATAAATACTTGCAAATAAATAAATAAATACTCGGCTTCGCCTCATGCTTCAACCCACCCCAGGAGTGACGTTATTACATGATAACACACACCCTGTCATGCCTTATTACTTAAATATGCCCTTTCTCAGTGTACTATACTTTGATTCAGTTGGTGTATGCAACAGCCTTCATGTGAACACTCTGGGCTTTTCTTTGACTCCTGATGTCTATTTACTTTAGCTATTGTATAATGTTTGAACTACTATGGTATTCTTAATGTGGTGCCTGTGTGCCTAAACTATGTAATCTGTTTATCTATTGCTACCCATGTATCTCCAGTGAATGATTGTTATAACTGTCTGCTCTCCGAGCCATTGTTTTTGGACTTGTTAACTGTGCTGGCTTTGCATTAGTTTCAACGAGGTGCCTTTGTAAATGAGTCTCTGACTCGAAGGTTTATAAATCTGATATTTTTTAAATAAATAATTAAATAAATGTTTATGTTTAAGCCCATGAAACACCCTTATCTAGTTAATGCATTCACAGTCATAGTGGCTCTGCCAGAGCTTGTTACTATGTGACACAGGACAGCCCATTCCTAGTGCTGCCAAACATAACATCAACACTGGGGTATCAAACTTTCAGTGTCAGTACCTGAAATAAAGAAAGCTGTCCTTCAGTCCCTCCCATCCCTTCCTTCCTAATTTTTTGATGCAGAGATGCCCAATTCCTGGTGCTGGATAGTATCCCCCACCTGACCCATTTTCATTGCGTGACACTAGAAGCCCACCAATCCCCAGTATCAGTACCTGAAAAAAAAAGAAAACCATCCCTCAATCCCTCCCACTCCTTCCTTCTTAATTTTCTGATACTCGGTTTCCAAATCCCAGGTACCATCTAGTATCCCCTTGCCCACTTTTACTGTATGACACCATAAAGCCCACCCCTGGTGCCTCCAAACATAACCTGGGGTGCCCAAGTGCCAGTGTCAGTACCGGAAATAAAGGAAGCCATTCCTTGTGGTATTTTATTTTTTTAATACACCCTGTAAAAAGCAAAACATCCAACAATGTCTGTTGCCACCACTGGCCCACCACCATCGTTAACCTTCCCCACCTAATTCTCCCACTCAGCACCCACAACCCCTTACTTACTGTGGGTCTAACACCATAATCCCCTCTGGACTAGAGACACATCTGTGCTCTTCAATATTGGATTGGGAACTGAGGAAATTGTATATGTGGTTCAATGTATTACAATAGGTTTTGAAGTTGTACTCATAACTTGGTCATTTTTTAATATTTTTTTCCCAAATTTTTATCATGGCCTTTTTGGGGCCCCACCTCATGAACAAAGATAGTAAAATTATGCAAATCTGCCCCAAAAGGGGATTTTGTGGTCATTGCATGAGATTTTTGGGCAGAATTTGAAAATGTTCTCTGTCCTTGTTCATGAGGTGGGGTCATAAGAAGGCTATGCTGAAAATCTGGGGTAAAGATATTAAAAAACAGCAAAGTTATGAGTGTACATTGAAATGTTTCAATGTACGCTCATAACTTTGGTAATTTTCAATATTCTGACTCCAGATTTTCAACATAACCATTTTTTACACACCACTTCATGAACATGATGGTTTTCATTTTTGCAAATCCTGGCCAAAATGTGTTTTCACACTTGTGGTGTGAAATTATGTTTCAGCCACTATTTTATAAATGACACCTGTCATGTTCAGAAGGAGTGATCATAAAAAGACTATGCTGAAACTCTAGGAGCAAAATGTTAAATAACAACTAAATCAAGAGGAAACATTGAACTGTTCTGATGTTTACTCGTAGCTTTATTTTTGCTGATTTTGGACCTTAACATTCAACACCTTCTGAAAATGACGGGTTTCATTTTTCATAACCCATCTGAAACTTGCTTTCACAGGAATCCCCGAAGAAGCCTTTTTTGTATGGTGAAGCAGAGGGTTGCCATTTGTAGTCTACCTCCATACTTTTCAGGTCTGTGATATGTACTTCATTTGTGTTTGTGTATGAACATATGAGGCCAGATGGGGAAGGATTCAGATTCATTTCAGTGCACTGCAGTAACTGCTCATTGCTGTTTTTGTTTTAAACCTAGATTTGTGTGCTTTTAGTGGTGCTGTTATTTCTTTGCTGTCCTTACTTGGAATTGTTTTGAGGCTGTTGAAAATGTGAAACCTAGTTTGCTGTGCTTTTAGTGGTGCTGTTATTCCTTTACTGTCTTTACTTGAAATTGTTTTGGGGCTGTTGAAAATGTGAAACCTAGTTTGCTGTGCTTTTAGTGGTGCTGTTATTCCTTTACTGTCTTTACTTGAAATTGTTTTGGGGCTGTTGAAAATTTGAAACTTAGTTTGGTGTGCTTTAGTGGTGCTGTTATTCCTTTGCTGTCTTTACTTGGACTTGTTTTGAGGCTGTTGAAAATTTGAAACTTAGTTTGGTGTGCCTTTAGTGGTGCTGTTTTCCTTTGCTGTCTTCACTTGCTGCAAGGAGGGATGGGAGGAAGATCCTGGGGATCACTAGGAAGACAAGAGGGGAGGGTGAGCTGGATGTCATTATCCACCAAGGTACTAATGACCTGGCAAATGGGGAGTCTAAGGAAGTTAAGGAAGAGTTTAGAAAATTGGGATGGGGTCTCAAAAAAGTAGCTACATCTGTCACCTTCTTGGAAATACTACCTGTGAGAGGCATGGGAGAGTGTAGGGGTGCATGCACCATGAACTGTAACACATGGTTGAAGAACTAGTGCTGTGAGGAAGGGTTTGGATTCATTGGTGACTGGGGACCCACCTGGAGGGATGGGGGCTTGTTCAAACCTGATGGCCTGCATACATCCTGGAGAGAAATCCAAGCACTCACTAATAAGTTTCAATGCTACATGGACAAACATTTAAACTAGCCAAGGGGGGTGGCCGGCCAACAAGGAGGGTACCTAAAAGCCCTCTCCCACAGCTAGTAGTAGAATCAGTGAACAGGAGGAGGAGGAGGAGGAGGAGGAGGAGGGCATATTTCTACAAAGCAGTGTGCAAAAGATGGAGATAGGCACCCAAGGGGTGGATAGCCAGAAATGGGGCACAGTTCAACAGAAGAGCAGACAACACAGAGAACTAGGGATAAAGGACAACCAAGAAAGGATGCCAGAGTAGAACAGCTAAACAGTCCAGGGAGTTCACATCATGGAAAGTCATGTGTTTCAATGCCATAAGCCTTAGCAACAAGATGGAGGATCTGGAGGCTGCCATGGTGCAGTTGGACCTGGACATTGTGGCCATCACAGAGACCTGGTGGAATGATAACCATGACTGGGAGATGGCCATACCTGGCTACAACATATTCAGAAGAGACAGGGCAGGCAGGAAGGGAGGAGGGGTGACAACTTATGTGAAAGATGGCATAAAGGCCACAGAGATCCAGGAGGAACAAAATGGGGGAGAGATACTGTGGGTTAAGTTGTAAAGGAAAATGGGGTCAGTCATTCACACAGGGGTGGTCTACAGACCACCAGCCCAGCAAGAAGAGACAGATAGAGAGTTAATGCAGACAAGGGGGAGGTGGTGCTGGTTGGAGACTTTAATATTCCCGACATGGACTGGAGCCTCTAAGCAGCAGCATCAACCAGGAGCAGATTTATCATGGACTCCCCTTCAAGGTGCCTTCCTTAAGCAACTGGTCATGAAACCAACTCGGCAGAAGGCAATACTGGACCTCATGCTCACAAACGGGGACAGTGTGATGGGGTAACAGTGGGGGAGCACCTGGGGAACAGTGACCACCGGTCACTGTGGTTTGAAATCACAGAAGGAGCAGAACCAAACTGCACAAAAACATGTGTCCTGGATTTTAGGAGGGCAGACTTTGGGAAAATGGGGACATGCTTGAAAGGGGCACTAATGGGAATGGGGAGGGATTCAGAGGTGGAGGAACAGTGGGCAATATTTAAAACAGGGATTACAAGAGCAACAGAATTATGCATTAAGCAGGTTAGCAATGGGAAAAGGAAGAGGAGGCCATCATGGTTTTCCAAGGAGGTAGTGGAGAAAGTAAAAGCCAAAAAGATTGCATTTAAGCAATACAAAAAGATGCAGGCAGAAGGGGATGGGGGCAGTAACAGGAGAAGCAAAGGGAGGCAGGGAGATCAGTAAGGGAAGCCAAAGTTCAGACAGAAGAGTGCATCACAAAATCAGTGGGTAGCTGGGACAAAACCTTTTATAGGTACATAAGTGAAAAAAGAAGGGCAAAGGGAAGGATAGTGAGACTGAAGGGGGAGGACAGAGGCAGCATGTAGGATGACAACAGTAAAGCTGACATACTGAACAGATATTTCTGCTCAGTCTTTACTGAGGAAGTGGAGGGTAATGGCCTGAAGGGTGTACAAGGGGTGGAATGGTGCAGAAATGGACACAAGTCCCTTTACACGAGAAAGGGTCCTAAAGGAACTGGAAGGAATAAGAGTCAGTAAAGCAATGGGGCTAGATGAGGTGCACCCCAAGGTCCTAAAGGAACTAAGAGAGGTGGTGGCTGAACCTCTGGCAATCCTGTTTAGCTGATCACTGGAAACAGGGGAGGTACCCAAAGACTGGAGGACAGCAGATGTAGTCCCCTTATACAAAAGTGGGAACAAAGGGGAAGCGGGGAACTACAGACCAGCCAGCCTAACCTCAGTAGTGGGGAAGATCGTGGAAGTACTACTGAAGGAGAGATTGGTAGAACACCTGGTTGCCAATGGACTGCAGGACCCAAGGCAACATGGTTTCATCTGGAGGTGGTCATACCAGACCAAGCTCAATTAATTTTTCGACTGGATGACAAGGGAGGTGGATCGGGGAGGGCAGTGGATGTCACCTATCTGGACTTCAGCAAGGCCTTTGACACTGTGCCACATAGAAGGCTATTAAACAAACTGGGGAATATGGGAGTGGGCAGGACAGTATTGTGGTGGGTGGGTAATTGGCTGGGTGGCAGGACACAGAGGGTGGTGGTAAATGGCTGTCATTCCACAGAGGGAATAGTGACCAGTGGGGTACCACAGAGATCAGTGCTGGGACTGGTCCTATTCAATGTCTTCATCAGTGACATTGCGCAGGGCCTAAAAGGCAGAATTTCTGATGACACAAAGCTCTGTAACAGAGGGTAACATCAGAGGGTGTAAACAGAATGAGGAAGGACCTGCAGAAGCTTGAAGAATGGTCAAGGGTTTGGCAGTTGAAATTCAATGCAAAGAAGTGCAAGATAATGAATATGGGGCACAAAAACCCTGGAACAACATACCAGTTGGGGAGTCAGGGTATAGTATGTACCAAGCAGGAAAGGGACCTTGGGGTTATTATCTCTGATGATCTCAAGGTAGGGAAATACTGTGACAAGGCAGCAGATAAAGCAAATAATGATGCAGTTATGCATAGGCAGGTGCATTACCAGCAGGAAAAGGGAGGTCATATTTCCACCCATACAAGACACCAGTGAGGCCCCACCTAGAGTACAGTGTACAGTTCTGGAGACCTTACCTATGTAAGGACATATACATGGTAGAGAAGGTTCAGAGGAAGGCAACAAAGATGGTACAGGGATTGATCATAAGTTCTATGAGGATAGGCTGAAGGACTTGCATACGTACTCCCTGGAGGACAGGAGGGAGAGATGGGGATATGATATAGATATACAAGTACCTTACAGGGAGGAACAGGGTGCAGAAATACACTATTTGCCAGCGAAAAAGATGTTCCAGGACTAGAGGGCATGGGATGAAGTTGGAGGGAGGGCAATTCAGAGGAAACATGAGGAAGAATTGCTTCATAGAAAGGGTAGTGGACAAGTGGAACACCCTACCAGAGGAAGTGGTGGGGGGCTGCAACAATCACAGGATTTAAGAACTAATGGGATAGATATAAGGGAATTCTGGAAATCAGGGGTAAGGGGTAACAGACTTCTAGAAAAATGTAAAAGGAACTTACAAGCTCAAATGGGTAGACTGGGTGGGCCATAGGTACTTATCTGTCTTTTGGATGAGACTGTCTTTCAGATGAGACATTAAACCGAGGTCCCATCTGCCTGGATTGGTGGTAGTTCAGGTGTATGTTAGAGATCCCATGGCACTTATCGAAAAGAGTAGGGAAATTTTCCTGGTGTCCTGGCCAAATTTCCCTCATTCACTAAAAATACCACCAACAGCTTAATCTGGTTCAAGGTCAGTTGGCATTCATCTGTATCCCCCTTCCCCGGGTCGTGCCTGAAAATAGGCAGGATTTGTCTAGTGCACTTACCCGGTCAACAAAAACTAAAATAAATAAAAAAAATAAAAAATCTGCCAACAGTGTCTATGTATCTATGAAAATGCCAGCAGAAAAAGTCCATTTTCGTCTATGGGGTCTGCTTGAGTGTGCAGCTCTCAGTTGGTGTTACTGGAGCTGCCTCACACCCTTTCCCCACTGAGTTTTCATCCCTCACACTCTTTTCCCCCCTACCCATCATCTCACCTGTTGTAACTCTCCCTTTCACTCTGTGCCATCCTCTTTTAAAGCTGTTTACTGTTTTCAAGGAAACAATCTCCTCTGGCAATTTGTTCTATTTGGACACCACTCTTTCTGTGAAAAAATGCCTCCTAATTTCCCTTTTGAACCCCCCCCCCCCGCAACTTAAGACTATTCCCACTAGTGGATCCCTTCTCCATCAACCTGAGAATGTCTTCTATTCTAAACTTGTTCATACCCTTAAGTATTTGATGGTTTCAGTTATGTCTCCCCTTTCTCTTCTTTCCACCAGGGAATACATATTGAGTTCCTGTAGCCTTTCCTCATAGAGTTTGTCCCCTAGGCCCTGGATCATCTTGGTCACCCTACATTGAACCCGCTCCAGTAATTTGATGTATTTTTTCAGATAAGGGCACCAGAAAAGTATACAGTACTCCAAGTGTGTTCTCACCAGTGACCTGTACAAAGGCAAGATAACCTCCCTTTCCTGGAGGTGATTCTTACAAACATACGAACATTTGAAACTGCCAGCAGAAAAAGGTCATTTGGTATATCAAATCTGCTCGATTTTGCAGCTAGCACCCCTACTCTTCAGCTGCTCCTCCCACCCTACCTCCTTCCCTAGGATGCATCCCAGCATTTTGTTTGCTTTGACTGCTGCTTTATGGCGCTGCACAGAGTGCTTCAGGCCCCCCCTTGATGATTATCCCTACATCTTTTTCTTCCTCCAAACTGGACAGCTGTAGTCCCCCAACCCATACCTGGCCCTGTGGGTTCTTAGCTTCCAGGTGCATGACCTTGCATTTCTTGCCATTGAGCCCCAACTGCCAGATGCCTGACCACTTCTCAAGCCTAGTCAGGTCTTCCTTGAGTTCCTCTCCTCCTCCTCCTCCTCTATGTCCACTCTCCCACTGAGCTTAATGTCAACAGTGAATAGACAGATTTTACTTTCTATCCCATCCGTTATGTCCCCAATGAAGATGTTAAACAAAATTGGTCCAAGTACTGAGCCCTGTGGGACCCCACTGGTCACAGGTTTTGGCTTTGATAGTCCCCCCTCCCCACTATCACCCTCTGATTTCTGCCTTAAAGCTAACTCATGACCCACCCTGCCAGCTTCTCCTCAACTCCCAGGTTCCTCAGTTTACTGCGCAGCCTCCCATGTGGCACAGTGTTGAAGGCCTTACTGAAGTCCAGATACAGTACATCCACCGCCTGGCTAATGTCTAGTGACCCTGTTATCCAATCAAAAAAGTCTATCAGGTTTGTATCAGGTCACGTGTAACATTTTTAATATATATTTTTCAATAAAGAAGCAATCTTTTTAAATACAGAATTATTTTTGTGGCTTGCTAAATCCTCCTCAGAGTAGTGGAGTAAGAAGTTATTTTTCAAATCTCCTCAAAAACTTGTTTTTGCAGTTGCACTGCAAAATCACCTTTCAGATAGGATCTAAAAAATTCCACCTGTCTTGATCATGACATCAGGTCATAAAAAGAATGTTGGAAATTTGGGGTCAAAATGTGGGAGCCCACAGAAAATTAAATAGTGCCTCTAATCTAGTCTGGGTAAATACAATCTAAAAATGTGTAAAAGCAGGACACCACTGAAAATGAGATATTGCATCTCATCTAGTCTATCCTTTGGTAAATATGTAGTAAAAATGTGTATAAGCAAGACCCAGTACAACAGCAATACAAGCTATGAACTTTTGGCACTGACAAATGCTTGTCAAGTACTCACTTCACTCATGTTGACAATGCAGTTCTGTTTGCAAAATGAGCACTGTAGCCCATTTTATTTTTTATTTGAAAATTGAAGCTGTGACAACGGGCCTGCATGTTACCACCTCTTCTGGCAAGTTGTTCCAGGTGTTCACCACCCTTTTTGTGAGGAAGAATTTCCACATATCACTCTTAAACTCCCCCCAAGCTTCATAACTTGCCCTGTGTTCTAATGCTTCCCTCCTGTGAAAGATTCCTCTTCTGCCTCTTGTTTAACCCTGGCGCTGGGTATCGAAGGGCTACTACCCCTGCCTGGGTGGTCACAAATCAGGTTGAGGGGCCAAGGTTCCTATTTTAGATATTAAACTGGTTCTTTCCCATAGATTACATTATCTGCACAGAGCCTCCACCCAGAGTATACTTTTAGTGGGTCTGAATACAACATGGTACAACTCCCTGAGAGGCTGTTCCCACCCACAACACCATTTTGTCACCCCACACATGGATCAATAACCAAAACCTCACATTTCCACACATTTTGAATCAATGACTCACTCTACTAATATGCGCACACACCAAGATTTATAAAAACATTTAACCAAACATTTATTTATAAGGGGTGATGGTTAGGAATGGGTAAATTGAATGAAGAGGCTAGAGAACAGATTGACCAGCATTTCAGACTGGCATTCTTGACATTGCAATCAACAATATTTCTCATTTTAAATTCAAACCCCTTTAGCATATTTGTCCACCCACCAACCTTCTGATGGATTCAGATCTTAGATGCTACCTAACTATATAGCTGCATAGATGGCAGATACATATTGTGTGCTCACACTGGTACCAGTTCCCAGACTATTATAGGACCCCACAATTCTACACTTTAGACCTGGGTACCCAGTACTAAGTTCTTAGTTGCATGCCTGAAGCAGTTGCAGCTGCGTTGGCTGGTGCTGAGGACCTTAAAGGTAAATCAGAGTAACCTTTAGGTGTGTTTTAAACTTTGATTCTGTGATCAAACAGCTTTCCCTCTCTTTAGAAACTTTGGCCTTTAGATACTGAACTTGGCAAATACAATAACTATTTATAGTCCCCTTCTGATTCTGGCAGAGCTGAGTCTGCATATTCACGGTTTTGTAGACAGACAAATTACGTGCAGAAGGATTCTTTCAGATAGGCATGAGGTAGTTGCAATTCAGGAACAGAAGATTAGGTTGAGCTGCAGGCAGGAGCTTTGGCTGACCCCTCTTTAAAACAGTCTCTTGCAGCTTGCAGGCTGGAATTTCTCAGCTTCTTGCAGATGCCCCTTCTTGGGCTTGAAGTCAAGTTCTGGAATACTGTGGAAACAGACCAGGCAGGGACAAGGGCCAGCATGCCTCAAAGCCCCACGTCTAGGCTATGCCTCTCAGGGGGAAGCGCATGTGGCAGTACTTTAGCTGGCACACTACCAGGCTGACTCCCAGACCGATCTAGGACATTCTCTCTTTTCAATTTAGGCATTTCAGTTGCTTTAAGTCATCACAATCACTCCAGCCATGTGGCCAGTGTTTCAGACATGGTCCTTTTGCTAGTCAGATCAGAGTCTCAAGACCAGAGGTGCATTTCCAGTGATTTGGGGCAAAACCCACACTCCTCCACAGACTGAAAGACTAGAGCTTAAGACATCGCTCCCAATGCTGATCATAGGAACCAGTCTCTCACTTTTTCCTCTTTCACACATTACAGCAAATTCATTTAACTTGGCTTTTCCAGCCACAAGGTTAGCACAACTGCTGTGGCTTTTCAGAAGGCACAGTTTTTTAGGCAAAATCTCCTTCTCCTCTCTTCCAGAGGCAAGCATGCAAGCTTAGCAAATTCACTTTCATTTCTCAAGCTTCTCACAAGCAAAATCTCATTAGCACAATTCCTTGGCCAGCTGGCATTTTGCAGCTCCAAACAGAACATCAAATCACAAAGTCCTCACAGGCAACTTCAGGCAAAGCTCTGGCCTCAGGATACTTTCCTTTCCATTCCTGTAGGCACATTAATCAGTCACATCAAGCATTTCACAGACACAGGACCCATCTTTGGTCACTTGAATAACAGACGTCCATCCTATTCTTGGTGCAGGATAGACACAAAGTGTCAACAGACACAGAGCACCATACGGAATTCATGGCTGCTTGGCCCCAACAAGGTCTCCAAATAACTTGTACTTTTAAGTAGATATTTACTCACTCAGAATTTAACATTATGGCTTTCTATTTACCGAAGTCACCAGATTCATCAGCACTCTCACTACTGAGGCAGAAACATTCTTGCAGCTCTCTCACAACTGTAGGCAAGTCTCTTTGCAGCTCTCTTACAGCTAAATTTGATTCAGGAATTCCCCACCCCATCTTATTCAATGTAGGAAGGCAAATGCTAGCCCTTGGGGGAAAATATCTGGCAACCCCCAGGCCAGCGACTTCAATCCTTGCAGCCACATTTCCCTTAGCAGAAACCAGAGCCCCCCTCCCCTGCAGAAGGGCTCCCCTGAACTGACTAGGCCCATTCTCTCTGTCAAGGGGCCATAATCCTCTCCCAGTGGAGGGGCTTGTGCTGAACTGACTCAGTCTGAAAAGTCTCTGTGGTTTTGGGAGCTCTCCGAGCCTCATGACTGGCTAATTCCAATTGTCTCTCATGAAAATGAATATTCATTATGCTTCCTTGGTGCCTGATAGGTTCCTTACTTAGGCACCTAAGTTTAGTCCCTGCTTTTCCCCCACAAGTCCTTGCACAAACCCAAAACTCTGAAATAAATCCTGGCTTTCTGATTGTCTACTTATAGGTCGAGGGCTGCAAATATGGCTGCAACTAGTTATAGTCCCCAAGCAGTCCATCAATGTCACCACTTTCAAGGTTCTAGGACAGTCAGAATAAATATCATATTTAAATCATTCCCCCACAGTTCAACAGCCACTACAGTGCCCTCTCGAATGCTGTCATTGTTAAACATTTATTTTCAGTCTTTTTCCAGTCATGGCTGCCGAAACACACAGCCTCTAGGCAGCAATCAGGCTTCCCTATGAATATTAATGAAAGCTCTTGTTAATATTCATGAAGGGACCCAACAATTCGCAGCGCAATTGGTGCTCTTTATTTAAAAGTTATAGGGGCTTCTCTTGGCCCTTGCTCTGGTGTCCAGTCCCCGCTCAGCTGCCTACGGGGACCAGCACAACTGGACAGCCATCTGTATTTACTGCTATGGTGGTAGAAACTCAAGAGAGCTTCTGCGCAAGCGCGAGCTGTCCATCAAACCTTGACATGTATGGGAGAGAAGTTGATGGCTCTGCAAGCCTCCTTCAGCCCCATTTGGGACAAAAACAAATGCAGGGCTGCTCAGGAGCCCTGGGGCACATAATGGTACTCAGGCCAGGTGGTGGTGCAAACACCAGGAGATCAGGGGACACCAGGAGTCATATGGGAGAAATGGAGGGCAACTTAGGGTAAGCCACACAGGGGGGTTACACTTGTTTGCCCCTTGAGGTATTTACAGGTTTCAGTCATATCTTCTTTCACTGTCCTCTCCTCCAGGGAGTACATGTTGCACTCCCACAGCCACTTTTCATATGGTTTCTCATGTAATCCCCTACACCATTTTGGTAGCCCTCCTGTAGACTGTTTCCACTCTGTCAATGTTCCTGTGGAGGTGTGGTCTTCAGAACTGGAAACAGTACTCCAGGTGGGGTCTCACAAGCGAGCGATACAGAGACAACACCACCTCCCTTCTCCTGCTAGAAATTCCCTTCCCTATGCACCCTAGCATTGGACTCACCTTGCCTACTGCCTTGTCACACTGCCCTCCCATGTTGGTATCATCAGATATGATCACCCCAAGGTCCCTCTCTTACTTGATAACTGTAAGTAGCCCCCATCTTATACACAGTTCCCCAAGTTTCCCTGCCCCCGGTGCATACCTTTTTACATTAGCATTGAAACCTAGTTGCTACTTCTTCAACCACTTCTCAATTTCCCCAGATCTCTTTGCATTCACTTCACCCCCTTCTGGTTGTCCATCCTGTTGCATATTTTTGTGTCATCCAGAAAGAGACACACCTTCCCCTCCAGTTCCTCAGCACTGTCTCTTATGAAGGCACTGTAGAGGACTGGATCCAGTACCAATACCTGTGGTACTCCACTGGTCACTCTCTCATCCTCAGAGTGACTGCCCTTTACCACCACCCTTTGCCTCCTGTCTTTCAACCAATTAGATACACAGTGCATTATCTTCTCCCTCCATCCCAGGCTACTAAGTTTCTTTATCAGCCTCCTGTGTAGTACAGTGTTAAAGGCCTTACAGAAGTCCAGACAGGCCACATTCACTGCCCTCACCTGATCCACCACCCTAATTACCTATTTAAAGAAATGTATGAGATTTGTTTGACATGACCTCCCCTTCGTGAAGCCATGCTGCTAGTTGTCCTGCAGCCCATTTGCCTCTAGGTACTCCATCAGTCTCTCCTTCAGCAGGGACTCCATTGATTTCCCTGTCTGGGGGAATATGCTGCTGAGCACCGCTCAGAAAATGACACTTGGTGTTGTGTGGAGCCTTAGCTGGTGTGAGTGAACACATGTCAGCTGGCTCTGCCTCCAGAGCATTGCTGGGGGGAGAAGGGAGGGACCCAGAAAATGGAAAAATAGCATCCATCCTTGCCTGGCCAGATGACAGCTGCCATGTCCCCCCAAGCCAATTGTCCCAAGTGCACTGTCACTACTCCCCCAGCCCTACATACCTCAGAGGACCCCTCCAGAACTGTCACTCTATTCTCCCTGACC
Source organism: Neoceratodus forsteri (assembly GCA_016271365.2). NCBI lineage: Eukaryota > Metazoa > Chordata > Ceratodontiformes > Ceratodontidae > Neoceratodus > Neoceratodus forsteri. The sequence continues at coordinate 292,655,582 of CM028136.1, forward strand.
AGGGGAGGGGGGCTTCCTGGCAGGGATAAACTGGCCCCTCTGAGGATGTTGGGGTAGCCTGGGGAGCTGGGTAGCAGTGATTGGCAGCAGAGGCAGAAACTGGTGGGTGGAATGGGATACTTTGTAGACCAGAAGGCTTGGTAGGTTGGGGATATGGTGAAAGTGCAAAAAAAAAAAATCACACTGAGACTTGGGGATCAGAAAATCTTCATTAGGAATTACTGGCTGCACTGTATTTTACCTCTTTATTTCCCTTCTCTGAGGGCATTTCCTGTGCTAGTAATGGAGAAAATGGATGTCAGAAGCTGTAATGGGAGGGCGGACAATACCTTATGTTTCTGTCCCTAGAAAAGTTGTAGGTTTGGCCAATAGTGTATCTGGACTAGATTTCCCTTGGCAACAGTGTTGTCACCTTGCTTTGTACACGAGTGTTCCCCTTTAATCTCATGTTGTTCTTCGGGAATAAATTAGTTGCCATATTGGTCCTTGTAAGAACAGATCCAGAAGCAAATAGTTTGATACCTTTTATTGGACCAACATAGATGTTACAAAAAGAAAATAATGTCTAACCTTTCAGACCAACCCAGTCCTTCGGAGACTTATGACAATTGTTCAGGGAGTCACATTCTATTAACACCCAGGTCATACACAAAAAAAACCCAGAAAAGATTCTCATTGGTTAAAAGTATCTATCTCAAAAAAACACAAATTTAAATGGAATGAATAGCATCCCATTAGCTTGCTATTACTGATAATCTTTTCAAGGTCAAATGACATCCATTAGATACACTGAACACTCAAGCAGGAAAGTGTTTTTTGAAATAGGTACTTTTAACCAATGAGGATTGTTTATTTTTTTTTTTATGTATGACCTGGGTGTTAATAGAATGTGAATCTCTGAATAATTATCAGAAGTCTCTGAAGAAGGACTGGGTTGGTCCGAAAGCTTAGACATTGTTTTAATTTTGTAACATCTATGTTGATCCAATAAAAGTTATCAAACCATTTGTTTCTGATCTGTTCTTCAGGATAATTTTTCTATATCTCCACATTTCTTAGTGTTTCATGTTTCTTGTGTTCTGACATGTTCCTTTCACTGCTTTTCATTCTTGTATGTGTCTTAGCATCATTAATGTTTGGGAAATAGCTTCTTCAGTTGACTTAATCTTCTCAAACAGATGTTTTCTAAACATGGGGACATTCTTCAAAGATGTGCTCAAATGAGGAAGGCAGTCCTTGTTTTAAAGGTGAGTTACTATACACTGTCTTAATCAGACTGCTTGTTTGGTTCTTGGTTTAGGTTGAACATATGGCACCTGACTGCATTTTGAAATGGAAAGGAGTGAATAACTATAACCTAGTCATGGAGAAAAATTTAACAACCTGCAAGGCGCCAAAAACAGGTAGAATCCACCCACAGACCAGCTCTACCAAGTATTTAATCAGTCCAATAGATAATCTTTTTTTGTGTTTGATTGCAAATTTACAAGGCAAATACATTGGAGAAATACAGGGCTCTGTAGGCGTGTGTCAGGGTGTTATTACTCAGGTGTCCAGAAACCAGCCTCTCTCCCTTGGCAGTAAGTGGCACTGTGGGTCTGTCTCCAATTGACATGGACACAGCAGACTGTTGTGCATGGTGCTTTAGCTTATTACACGCCAGAATCATACACAATCACCACCCACCTGCCTGTTCCTGTCCATACTGATTCATTGGTCCCAGTGTCGATCATGTTGGCTCATGCTGTAGCAACAGTACTCATTGCTATGCAAGTCTTGCAGCCTGCCAGCATTTCTGATCAGGGCCATGTTGGTGCCTTGCACAACAGCCAAGGTTGCACCCTAAGGATTATGATGTATGTGTCTGCATCTACAAAATCAAGGCATAGAGGTATTTTATAGAATGCAGATTGCAGATGAAAGCCTCAATGTTTCTTTCCATTAGGGATAGCTTTCAGTCTGGTTTAGGAGGTACCAATCCTCAGAGGTAATTCTCAGTCCTTTGATAAAAGGGGGGAATGGGGTCAGGGAATAACTACAAGAGGTAGGCTCATTACTCTGGAATGATCTTACCCTTGCCCTTAGAAAACTTGACTCATTAAATGGCTTGAAGTCTGCTGTGAAAAAATGTTTGTTTGCACAAGCATTTATGGCTTCTTGACTCCATTGTATATAAAAGGTTTTATTCAGCTGTTTATTTACAGTGTATGTTATTGTTTCAATGTGCTTGTGTTTTATATTACATGTGTTTACTGTATGTGTGTATTTCTTATGGAGTGGCTGTTTATAATTTATTATACGTATGTTATGATTTTATGCTGTAAAGTGAAACACAGACAATGTTGGCAGAAAAAGGCCAGTAGCCCATCCAGTCTGCCCCGTTATACTCTATCCTACTCCAAGACCTATTGTCTAAATTTTTTTTCCCCTTATTGCCCCCTCCATGGCCCCTGCCTTACTGCTGCCCCTTGAGTAACTATTAGGCCCTTAACTCTGTCCCAGCCATTCTTGACACCAGTAATGGTGTCTGTGCCCATCATCACTGCCAGCAGGCTGTTCCACAGGCCAGCCAGATGAAGCACTTACTTCTTTCTCTCTTGTCTTTGTATGTGTTCCATAAACATGCACACTGCACTTTTGTGATTGAAACAAATGTAAGTATCTGTGCAGCACCAGGTTGTGCATTAGAGAAAAAAAATAATGTGCACCGGGATGACTCTGGTCCTAGTTGCCTTGGTGGTGCAGCTGATAGTGCAACTGGAATGGTACTTCAGGCAGTCTGGGTTCAAGTCTCAGCTGAGACACTTCTTTCTGTCTTGTGTTTTTATGTGTTCCACAGATCAATCACTCTGTCTGTAAAATAAGACTTCCTCAGGATCCTCCTAAATATCTCCCCATTGCCAGCTTCCACTCATGTCTCTGTGTTCTTGACTTGCTACTCCTGCTGAATAATTACTCACTGTAAACTCTGTTCATTGAGCAATAAGGCATATAGAAGGGTTATGTTAATGGTCTGTTAATCACCTTTTAGGGGTGTACTGTGGCACAAGGTGTAGCTGAGTGCCACATGCCCCTAGAGGGTGATTAACTGACCATTAACATAATCCCTGGGAGTGCCTTATTGCTATTATAATAAAACATGTTTTTAAACAGTGTTAAACCTTGTTCAGCATATGGTTAAGCTTCTACATGTATGTTAATAAAAGATTAACATAAGGCTGTTAGAACGTTTGCAGCCAATCAGAAAGCTCCATTTCTCAGACCCTTTTTATAATACCTTTTAGGAATTTGAAGGTCTCTGTCACATCATGTCTCTCCCTTCTGGTCTCCAGAGGTACATGTTCTGTGCCATAAGCAGATCCTTCTGAATTATTTTGATTACCCTACACTGCATTGTCTCCAGACTGTCTTTATCATTCCTTAGGTGGGAACTCAAGAACTGGACATAACATTCCAGATGGGGCATCACTAGCGAGCTATAGAGAGGTAGTATTACCTCCTTCCTCCTGCTGTGAAAGCCTTTCCGAATACAACCCAACATCCTGGTTGCCTTGCTGTTGGCCTTGTTACATTGGCTAGATTGTTTTAGGGAGCCGCGTTTCATTGGTGCTCATGTGAATTAAGTGCTTAGAGACTTTTGGATGGCTGCTGTATGAAGTTTGAATTAATAGGATTAAAGTTCAGAGAAAGTCAGGAGACAACCCCAGAACTAATAAGATGTGGGACTTAGAGGAGGTATCAGTCAATCTCTCCCACTACAGAGTTATACACCGATGCCCTACTTGTTAGCACCAGGGTTTAATGTCCACTTAGAGCCAGCTGGGAACCTGGACCTGACAGCATGCAGGAAGACCAAGAATAGCAATCTGATAACTGGAGAGATGTGGTCAGGGATATGGCCAGTGCAGGGAGCAATGACCTAACTACCAGGACAAGAATCAATAAGAGGAATGATCTTTAAAGAAAAGTAGAATAGTTAGTAGAACAACAAACAATTGTACCCTTCCCATTCCCATGACTGACAGCAGTCACTGTCATTTTTATGTTTGCTTGTGCGTGCAGTACACAAGAAACATCTTGTGGTTAGCAGAGCATTGCAGAGGTGTAGCAGTGTCATGGCCAATGCAGGAGACGCTTTAATGGTAGCGTCCCTCAGCCACCAATCAACAGGGAAGTTGCTGATGATGGCAGTTTCAGAGCGAGTGCCGGACTTGAAAGAAATCTGCCATGCCAATCACGGACAGTTTCGTCATGCAGCGACAGATCTCCTCCTCCCCCTCTTCCTGGAAATCAGGCACAGTCCAGCCATGTGCATTATAATGCTCAGTAATGCACATGGCTACACTTATGAGTAACTTGTTTGCTTAGTGTGCCTTTCCCGGTGAACATTTCTTTTGCAGACAATGGGGTGGTGCCCAATCCCCATGTCAGCATGTCCCCTAAGCCCAAACATATGTTTTGCCAACAATGGGGTGCCCATTCCCCATGTTGGTATGCCCCCATCCCCATTATTGTGGCACACTGGGAGCCCACCGCAGTGTGCCAAAGTAATTCTTTATATTTTCCGACACCGGGATGTCCACTCCCAGTGTCAGATGCACCCCCATGCCCCTTTTTCTGTCAAGCCCGGGGTGCCTAATCCCCTGGTCAGCATTGATTCCCCCCTCCATAGTTGGGCACACTGGGAGCCCACCCCAGTGTGCCGAAATTTATTTTTCATACTGTTTCACCTGTAAAAAAGAAAACTGACCCCTGGGGTCTTTTTTTAAAACCTAAAGAAAAAGAAAACCGTCCCTTGCCTTTCTCACCACCCCTCCCCATCTCAAGCCTCCCTCTGTGCACCCTCCCACCCCCCTCGCCATACGTACCTCCAGAGGTCCGGCGCTTGATCTTCTGTGGACTAGGAACATATCTGCACTCTTCAAAAGCCGACTGCAATTCTACCTTGGTATACTCTACCCATTATCCTGCCCATCGGATCACTAACCCTCTGAGCTATGAAACATTACCCTTGTCCCTTATTTTCTCTGTGGCACCAAAGCACTTGCTACCCTTAAGCATAGGTTCATGTACCATGTCCTGCCCTAATACTCTTGTATTCATTTCATGATATGTATGTTGTGTTACCTCAATGCTCTTGTACCCTTCCACGATATGTACTGTATATAACCATTTACTGCTTGCCTGATTTTACCACTAATGCAAATGTCTATTGTTTATTGCTTACACTGTTCAATGCCTGTACTACACTTCTTTGTTATGCTGTTATCCTGTACATAAGTTTTATCTTGTAATCTCCCGGGTCACTCCTGAAAATAGAAATTTCTTGTCTAGTGTGCTTACCCGGTTAACAAAAGCCAAATAAAAATAAAAATCATGGTAAGCCCTATAACGGCAATCAATGGGCGGTTTCAACTTTAGGTTGATTTCTCAGCCATTTTGGGGAGTTATGGTCCCAAATGTTCAACATGGGCTTCATGGGACCCCACCTCATGAACAGTGGCACTATCACTTTGCTTCTTGGTCCTGGTAAGTGATTTTGCAGTTGCTGAGCAGAATCATCTTTCAGGAACCAGTTAATGAAATGACAGTGCCACTGTTCGCGATGAATATCTAAAAGCCATGTTGCAAGTCTAGTGAAAAAATCAAAAAAATGACTGTGTTTCGTGCGTGCATTGCACAATTTGTATGCACAATCTTAACTTCCTCAATTTTTTATATTTTCACTTCAAATTTCCAACATTGCCATTTTTTCACACTCCCTCATGAACAGTGCAGCTGTCACGTTTTGCATCCTTCCCGAAATGTGTTTTTGCACCTGTGGTGCAGAAAGGAGCAGTCGCTGTGCAAAATCATCTTTCCGGACAGATTAACAAAATCCCAGTGCCACTATTCATGACAGGAGGTCCCAAAAAAGGCCATGTTGAAAATTTTGTGAAAACATTCAAAAAAATGACTGCATTAAGATTGTGCATTGCACAGTTTCTACACACACTCATAACTTTACCACTTTTTCATATTTTTACTCCAAATTGTCAGCATTGCCATTTCTTCACACCTCCTCATGAACAGTATAGCTGTCATTTTTTAAATCCTGCCCAAAAAGTGTTTTCACATCTGTGGCACTGAATGGCACACTTGCTGTGTGAAATCACCTTTTGGGATGGAATAACGAAATGATACTGCCACTGTTCATGAGGTGGGGTCCCAAAAAGTCCATGTTGAATATTTGGAGTGAAAATACCAACAAACGCCCGAGGCAATAGGGTTTCCAACCATAACCCCCCACACTGAACAGACTGACAGGTGTTGGGGGTGTGAATTGGAGTTGTCGGCCATAATGCTCACATCATTCCACCCCCACCCTGCAGCCACTGACAGGCTTCAAAGTGTACCTTGGGGTCTTCAGCCTTAACGTTCACCACATTCTCTTGTAGTGCACCCATCTCAGCTTATTTCCTTATGGAATAGGGTGATCATAAGGGACAAAGACTCCAAGCACACTATGACACCTGTCAGTGTCTGTAGGGTTAGGTGAGGTGGAATGGCATGAGATTTATGGCCGATGAATGACCCAAAGACACATCCCAATGCCTGTGAGTCTTAGCCAGGTGGAGGTGGGGGGGTTGGGGTTGGCGTTAGTTCAGTATTTCACTGCCAATCCTATCATGCATCTCTCTCTAACTCCTGCAGTACCAATGCCAATACCATCAAGTAAACATTCAGCATTGACAAATGCTTGTTAATAAACTCTTTCTGTATTGCTCCCTACATTTCTCTGCTGGCTCCATTAAGTCTGCTCTCTGTTCAGTACTCTATCCAGGATTTTATCCCTGTATTTTATCCTGGTAGGCCTATCTGTCTCTGCTTTCCCCCATCATATCTGTTTCTCTTCTGGCTGGACCCTGGAAGTTAATAAACAAAAAGTAATGTGCACAGTGTTCTGATGCTGTAATCATGAAAAGCCAGATTTGTTGCTGTTTAAAAACATATACTGTAGACTTTGTCCCACTTTCTCTGATTATTAAATGAAAAAAGATCTGCTGAAATGAGCATTAGATGCACACAAAAGAACTATTTAAAAACACAGTCTATGACTGTGAGCATGCACATTACATATGCTGGAAAGTGCCGTGGATGGTTTGTTTTCCATGGAGTTGGGAACTGGTACCATAGTGTCCAGGGTAGTGCATGTACTTAGCCAGAGACTTGGGCACAGGAAAATTAACATAGTGGGTTGCAGTAGGACCTAGAATGAGAGGAAGGCTGCCACTGGATTACCACTGTTTTATCCTAAGTTAGGGATTGACAAGTCTGGGTAGAGGGAGGGGGATGCCACTGGACTACCAGGGCAATAGGAAACTAATGGATTGCTTATGATGTCTTACTGGACAGGGAGTGGAGGGTACTTGTATCTGTGTTCACGTGTGGTTTGCTTTATAAGTTTTGTTTTGGCATCACTCTCAGGGCCAGAATTTCAAAACGTTGCCCCAGGGCTAAATTAGCACTGCCTGGTGGGCAAACTTAGCCCGGAGCACAAAGCAACCCATATTCAAATGGAATAGCCCAGGGCAAACAGCTTCTACATATAGCATGGGAATGAGGCTGGGCAAACTGGGCTGGGACAGCAAGGCAAACTTAGCCCTGGAATAAGACAGCTCTGAATACGGCAACCAGGATGTACAAACCACAACAGCAACACAGTGCACATCGATGTGAAGGTAGGTAGAGGTAAACTATGTGGCCAATGTGTGTGCCAGCAAATGCATGGACCCAGTACAGCTGCAAGCAGCAGCATGTGTGAAAGTACAGTGTGCAAATCTGTAAAATATTCCCCAAACTGTTTGCGCAGCGCTAACACGTTTGCACGGGTTTAACACAGGGCTAAATGGTTAGCCCGGTGAAACACTTTTGCTTGGTGTTAAACTTTACCATATTCAAAAGTGACATGCAAATGAGCCTACTTAGGTAATCTCTGGGCAAACATCCAAATTAGCATCTCATTGTGCCAAGATTTGCATGTAGTTTGCACCGGGCTAATGGTTTAGCCTTGCACTAAACCCGCACAAACGTGTTAGTGCTGTGCAAACAGTTTGGGGAATACTATGCAGTTTTGAACACTGTACTTTCACATGCACTGTTGTCTGCAGCTGTACTGGGACAACATGGCATAGGCACAGATGATGGTGGTGCTGCATTCAACTGTCACACTGTAGGTCACGCTACAGTGCACAGCAGACACTACAGTAGCAAGGAGGCCAGTAGTATGTGGACACTACAATGCCTATGATGTGTAGGGCAGTAATGATGACTGACCGCACTATGCACAGTGAGAGGCCCAACCTGCAGGTGTTTACTGACAGTGGACATTACTGTTACGCTGTTGTGTGACCCACAGATGCTGCATATCTGGCATGGGATGCTCACAGTGACATATACATGTCCGGCTTTGTCTGCTGTCGCAGTTGTACAGCTGTGCGGTATGTGGCCAGGCGGGGGGGCATATATTATCAGAAAGGTACACTGGTGTTGGGGTATTCTCAATACTGGCCCATGTGCACTGCATGATGTGTCCCAGCCTTGTGGCCACACCTGGTCTGTGGCACAGCCTGGCCACCCATACAATCTCCCCTCAACATCCTCCATGCCCACAGTGCTGCATGTGTGTGCGCTGGCATCTGTTGGTGTCCACAGAAGAGTGGTCTGCAAGTGTGTGCTGTATGGCCACACTGCCATACTGTCCACTGGTGGCAGGGTCACCACTCACTGCCTGGCATGGCTGGGAGTGGTAGCAGATGATGGCATCATTGTGATGCCATCAATTAGCAGCATGTTTCCTCTGTTTGGCCTTGTCAATGTGTCATATTTATTTGTTAGGGTTGCGCAAAGCCATGCAAAAGCCACGCAAACACCATGCAAAGCTGATTGCCCTGGGTTAAGACAAGCTTTTCCTGGGTGGTAATGTGCACCGTGTTAAGTGTCGCGCTAAGTTGTGCGAAACCACTTAGTGCGGCGCTAGTCGCTGAATATAACATTGCACCTGTATTCATGTCAGTTTGTGCCTTGCATACATTATGATTTTGTCTGGTGCTAATGCAGTTTGCCTGCACTATTTGGCCTTTTGAATATCGCAGACCCGCGCTAATCCCACGCTAAACCTGTGCAAAAGGTTTTTCCCCTGCAAAGTTTTGAATATCTGGCCCTCAGACTGCTATTGACTGCAATGGCGAGATGGTTGTGTGTGTGCTTTGTGTACTTCTGTAAAAGTAGGTTCCAGGAAGATTAATTAGCATGCATTCTAGTGCCTGTTTAGCACTTCCAGAAATCTTTGAAAAACATACAACCACCAGGTCTAAGAGTGCTTCTGTCACCACTTTCCCCAGATCACTGGTCTTATTTCTCAAACTCCTGGTGTTCGTGCATGTAGCCCTCCAGGATACCTGCTTTCTCCTCCATTTGGTCCAACCCTTTCTCCTTTCTATATAGCACAAACAACACTGTGCTTGTTAGGATAAGGGGATGATGCAGCAATAACTTGCTAAAACACAGACCAAGCCACATAACTGCACTCCAAGTCTAGAAGTGCGGTACATGAAAAGTCAATACAAAAACAGGCTTGACATTTATACGTTTTATTCACTGAGCCCTGGTGAGCCCACAACCTCCATTACATCTCTAGCATGACGCTTTGTCAAGGGGAGCTAAATACAAATACAACCAATACAAAACAGTGCATATAATAAACTTTAAACATATATGCGTTATTAAGTAGCATATAAATTTGTTTCATTATTATATATTTAATCAGTTAGCATGCCAGCTCACAATTGTATATCAAGCTCCATATAGGTAAAAATTTAACAAGATTACAAGGGGCTGCTAAAAAAGCTCCCTCTCTAATATGATAATTAATCAAGAAATCGGTGAGCTGGAAGGATAAAATGAATGACATTATATGACCAATGATTACAAAACCCAAGACAGTGTGCAAACAACAGTGGCTGAGCATAGAAACTAGGCGTAAGTTAAAATAAAATACATTTATTTTTGTCAAAACTAAGTTAATTTCAGGGAGGTCACAAACTGCTCTTTAAGAAAGCATCATGCTAGAGATGCGAAGGACATGAAGGAGGTTGTGGGCTCACCAGGGCTCAATGAATAAAACTTTTAAATGGCAAGCCTGTTTTTGTATTGACTTTTTATGTTCATAACTTCTCAGCTTGGAGTGCAGTTGTGTGATGTGGTCTGTCCATTCTCTTTTCTCCCTGACCTCTTTTCCAGCCTTGTCCCTGTAGCCCTTCTCCCACCTCACTCCTGGTTTCCATGGAGACTCTCTCCTACCATTTACCCCAGCATTCCCTTTGTCTCCACACTTGGTTTGCCCTAAGGCTCTTTTGGTGTTTCCTAGCATTTCAGGGGGGTGGGCCGAGGGGGCATCCACACCTCCATTGATAGGATAGGTGCACCTGTCTGCATCTGCTCTGTTTCCCCTTTTGCTACTGTTGAGGCCCTCAATGTGCTCTTTAAACTTATACCCTATGATCCTGGTGTCCTCCTCAGATGGAAGAAGGTCATCCAACTTGAATAGCCTTCTATCCTTTCAAGAGAAGTCCCAGTCTCTCAGATACCCCATCCCTCCTCCTTGAACCACTCCTTCAGTCATGTGCTGAAGAGAGAGATCAGAAGAACCCTCCCCTCCTCCTGCCTGAACTAGAAGGACCTCTGAAAATGTCAGAGTCTGCTACCAGCTTGTGCCTCTACCCTAGCTTCCTAAAGCTATCCTTAACCATTTCCAGAGGTCTGCAGGCTAAGTAATTTGTTCCTAGGCCAACAATGACATCCAACCTATCTCCTTTTGCAACTCCTCTGACAATTCTTTCTACCTTGCAAGCATCCATCCCAACTGAAGTTCCCGGAAGGCACCTGACTGTCCTGTTCCCCGCCACTACTAACCCTTCCTTTCCTCTTACAATTAAGTCCACTATCATAGCACTTTCCTAGCCATCTCCTTCTTCTTGGACTCTGATTGCATGTCAGGGTCCTCTCTGGGACAGATGTGGCCTGCTGGGCAGCCACAGGTTTCATTCTCCTCTCTAGGGAGCTTGGATCAATGGAATAACACAATGTGGTAAATTTATTTGCTGTTGCCACCTCAGGGGCTTCACCCATATGAATTCTTCTTCTCCCACTCTCATGCCAACTATAGTCCACCTCCACTCTGGACCCTAGGTGTTCACTGTGGAACAGGCGTCATGGCTGCCTGCACTAGTGACTGCTGGGACCCACTTTGTAGAAGGTTTAGTTTAGGTATTACTGCAGCCGATTCTGCAGTGAGCTCTGAAAACCTGCTGCACACAAGGCAACTTTGCCACATCCAGAGAATGTTCTTGAAGATTATTGCACCATAGGTGCTGCATCCTAGATGGCCCCTTCCCTCCTGTCCCTCCTATGCTCTCCTCATCCTCCTTTAATTACTCCCTTATACCTCTGCTCTCCCTATTGCAGTAGGTCCTAAGTTTCAAGTACCTCATTAGTGCCTCTGATGTCCCTTGGGCAGAGACCATTTTTCTGGGTACTCAGGTAGAATTTCTCTAGGATCCTTTTTACAATCCCAGCATCTTCACTCTCCCTACCCATCCTGACAGACTACTTCTCTTATGTATCTCTTACCCTCCCTTAGTCATACTTTGCTCCTCTGATTATGTTACCTTCTTTTTTTAAGCTCAGCTTTATTAAAAATTCATGCATTGTAGAATCATAAAAGTCTCAGTCCAATACGTTACACACATCCAGTCTACTAATACTATTTGCACTTTAGACTAAGTACCTGCACATCTGATATCTATCTCTGCTTCCTAGATTTGTAGTGTAAAGCATTTGCCATCAACCTGTTATCACATTGTTAAACATCTTGCTAGTCATAGCTTGAGTTGTTCCAAGGACAGAAAATAAAAATATAAGTGTAATATTTTTATTAACAGCATGTCTTTCTTTGCAAATTTATGGATGGTTATCTTTGTCATCGTCTTAACTTGTCCACTTAATATTATGCCTGACTAAGTTAAAACAAGTTCTGGTCAGAACCAATATGTCTGTGGAGAGTTTTTGGGATGCTTTTACCCATTATTTCTAATGCATTTGCACAATACAGATCTGCTGAGATTAGGGTTGCCACCTGTCAGGTTTTTTACCTGGTGATCAGGTTTTCTGAGTCCCTATCAGGTAATCTGGTTTTGTTCTGTGCTGGTCATGTTTTTTTTAGCTATTTTGAGTGCTGAAATGCTTTTGAAACAGATTTTGTCATGTCCGTCATTGTTCCAGCTGCATGTCCAGCTTACAAACAAGTTCTGTTGACAATATAGCCCTTTGTTTGTGAGAGCAGTCAACTAGGGAGGTGTAAAGTATGACCATTAACACCATTAGCATTTATTTAACCTAATCTTTTCCACTGCACCTTAAAGTGGCAAAGCTGGGCAAAAAGCATGCCCCACATTTTGTAACAGTAACAGAGCCAGTTGTCTTCCACTTTCATTTGCTTGTAAACATTTTCATCTCTAACAGAATTCAGGCATGTTTAAATGTTTAACTTTTTTTTCCTTAAGAAAAAAGATTGGTCACTTCTTTGGCTTTGAAATAGTACTGTGGACATGAAAAGGAAGTGGTGCCAGAAAAATATATAAAGTACCGATTATAGGAAACACATTCTTTATGTGTTATTATATATCATGTATACTATTGTATGCTATTTACAGTATTTCTCTTGTCTCCCCCAGATAATATATGTAAAGGAGATTTCTTTTATCTTTGTGTGTTTATCTGGTAAACCAAGGTCAAAAAATAAATACGTAAATAAATAAATAGCTAGGAAGAACCTAGGAAAGTAACTTTAACAGGTACAGTACAGTATCTTAAGATTTCTGTTGAACTGCTGTTTTAAGTGTTATCTTTTATTGATATAACAAATGATTTTCTAGGAGGAGCAATGCATGATGAGTTATGAAAAGGGGCGAGGCAAGGGGTGGAGCTTAATATCCGGTTTTTGCCTCATCCAAAAGTGGCAACCCTAGCTGAGAGGCAGTTTCAATGTGGTCTTCCTTTTACACATTTTTACAATGTGTTTTCCTAGAATATGCCTGCTGATTGCTATATATTTAGCCTGGATAGCTCATAGAAGATCTGGCATATGTCTGAGACAGGTCTTATCAGATAGTGATCTTAAGAGGTTAAAAAACAGTGTAAATCATTTTAGATTCATTGCTGGGAAAGGGTGACATTCATGAGGTATGATTCTTTCTTGAAAGACAATAACTGACAAACTGAAGCTAGTTGCAAGAAATGTTTAAATGCCAAGTATTTAAATGTGCAAGTTGTTGCATTTCGACGGGGGTAAACAAGTCTCAAGTTTAATATGCAACCAACATTTAACAAACTGTTTCAACTTCCTAATGGCCATCTCATAAGGAGGCAGTATAGCACAGTGGATTAAGGCTATGAGCTGCAAATCTGGTGACCTGAGTTTGAATCCTACAGCCCCCACTTGCATACTGTTTGACATTGAGCAAGTCATTTAACTTCCTTGTGCTCCCAGGTTGCACCTGGAAACAAGCTTTAGGTTAGTGTGCCTCTCCTTGTTAATCAGTTTTCCCTTTCCCCCTTGATAAGCAGCTTGGAGTTCTGTCTCCATTATTCTAAACAGAAAGAAGGGAGTATTTTATTTCAAGTAGCATAGTGATTTCTAGGTGTGGAAGGATACATTGAAAACTCCAAAAATGTGTTCCATGGTATTCCATTTTTCCAGCTACAGACAGTGAGATGGCTGTGGTCTCCGCCCACAGCCATAAAAAGATATAAGAGATCACCAACTTTAACTTGGTAAACAAGTATAAAACAATGAAAAAAAGAACAGTAATTAAACCTGGTTACCTGTGTTATATTCTTGTTTTTTTTTCTATTTTCTTGCTGAATCATATCTCATTGTCATGGTTATATATTTCATGCTAGCACCATTAGTTCATGTTACATCCTATGCATCACAAATGCTACCTGACACTCCAGCTGCTATTCTGGCACTTGATACAGTCTGTATTTACAGTATAAGACTAGGCCTTAACCATTCTGTACTATCCCCCATGTTTTATCTATATCTCTGGGGCAGGGTCTTTTGAGCCTTCTGTGTGATAAACTTTACTCCCTTGGCCTGTCCTGTCCTGCCCTTGCATGGTTCTCCAACTACCTTGATGGCAGGTAGTACCTTGTTAAATATAGCAGAGCTTTCTTGGAACCTACTCCTGTTAACATTGGGGTTCCTCTGGGCTCTATCTTAGGCCCTGTTTTATTCTCCTTATTTGTCAATGACTTCCCGCTGGTCCCCACTCATTGCAACACCACCCTATATGCTGATGACTTGACTCTCCTGTCCAACTTAAGTGATATTAATGTCATAAATCTTCAGTTACAAGCTGACTTCCATAAACTACAAACATGGCTCCTGGCAAGCAAGCTTGTTCTAAATCTAAAGAAAACACAGATTATGCTCTTTGGCTCCATGGCAAAGCTTAAGCTGTATTCACCCCCCCCCAAGGTTTATGAGTGTTGATGGGTCCCTGGTGGGCACAACATGCTTCTTCAAATACCTGGGTGTTACTCTTGCCCCCCAATTAGACCTCCTCCTGCATATTCAAACCATGTGTAAGGCAACAAATATCAAACTGGGCCTAACATATAGGGCCCAGGGGGCCCTTACAGTAGCTGTGCTCTTTGCCCTGGCAAAAGGTATATTATTTCCTGCCCTCGGCTATGGGCTCATAACCTTTCCCCTTGCCACACAATCCAGTCTAACAAAATGGGATGTGACCTATAATAACATTTGCCGCTTTGCCGTCGTTGTCACCCGGCTCACCCATCATTGTGAACTCGATGATAAACTTCACTGGCTGTCTTTGTGCAACTACCGTTCCTATGCTCTGGGCTGTTTTATTGATAAGATACTCCATAACACCATTCCTCCTGCCCTGTCTAAACTCCTTACACCTGTCCAACCCTCTTACCAACTTAGATCTACTGACTTGCAGTCTCTCCTTGTTCCCAAATCTCACATTTTGACAGGTGACTGGGCCTTTGCTGTTTGTGCCCCCAGATTCTGGAACTCCCTTCCAGTGCGTACTCAGTGTACTGCCACCCATTACATCTTTAAAAGATCCCTATGGAAACATCTAAAGTCTATGAACACATGACTGGGACCACTGCCCCAGAGCAACGGTGTGCAAGGAGTAAACAAGGCAATAAACACACAAAATTCCAGCTCCACCAACCAAAAGTCACAGTCCAAACTACAAATATTAAATGCATCCACACATTTATTTATATACAGCAGTGTACAGCATACCTCTTACAGGGAGCACAGAAGACTGCCCAAACCACCTCCTACTGATTTCACTTGCACAGTGTCCCTGAAACAGATAGGAGGTGGTTTTGACAGTCCTCTGTGCTCCCTCTAAGAAGTATGCTGCACACTGCTGTGTTTAAATAAATGTGTGGATACATTTAATATTTGTGGTTTGTACTGTGACTTATGGTTGGTAATGCTAGAATTCGGTGTGTATAGCATCTAAAATCTGCCTCGGCCTGCAACTGTCACTAATATAAAATAAAGGCTTGGTGTACTATACTCCTGCACTAACTTTTGGCCTCTGGACAGAACTAAGAGTATTACCCTAAGATTTGGCAATTACCCTGATACTTAAGCAATTGCTGGCTACCGATTTCCTTGCACCCTGTTTTTGCACAAATACCTATGTATGTTTCATTCGCCCTACTGCCTATGTATGTTTCACTTACTGTCATAAGCATTTCTTACTGTACTACAGCCTCATCCTTGTATTCATGCCTTCTAATTGCCGCCTTTCTCTGTAATATTGTTTTGTACATTTTTTCTTTGTACTCTTCTGGGTCGTACATGAAAACAGACATTTTGTGTCTAGTGTGCTTACCCAGTCAACAAAAGCTAAATAAAATATTACTATTGACCAGAGTGCCTATCATTCTGTATCCATGTCGGGGCCCTCCTCCTTCTGTCTCTCTTCCCCACTGGAATACCAACCTCTCCATCTCTGCACATGTTTTCCCTTAGTCAGAGTAAGGTTTCCTGTCATTAGCTCCATATCCTGTACTTTAACAATCCTATTACACCATTCCTCCATCGTGGGTGTGTCTACAGTCAATTGAATGTAATGCACTTAAGGGCTGTTGCTATTAATAGTAACATTAGGTTAATGTTTAAACTAGTTTAAATGTTTTATTAGTTTAACAGAGGGAGGAAGGGCAACTGAGGGGGATGGTAAGAAAGCAGCCTTCTTAATGACTACTTCTGCTCTGTATTCACAAGGGAAGACAGAGGGCATCTGCCAGGAAGTAGCATTGAGGTAGCTGTAAGGGGGATCCCTGAAATGAGGCAGCAAGTTTTTACCAGTGAAAGGGTTTGGAAAGGGCTAGCAGCCTTAAAGAGAAATAAAGCCCTGGGACCAGATGGGATGCATCTGAGGGTGTTCAAGGAACTGGCAATGGAATTAACTGAGCCACTGGTCAGGCTATTCAATAGCTCAGTTCAGATAGAGGTAGTTCCAAAAGACTGGAGGGTAGCAGATGTAGCCCCTGTCCAATGGGGGGGGGCAAGAAGCAATCAGATAACTACAGACCTCCTAGTCTTACTTCTATTGTGGGTAAACTGATGGAGACACTAGTCAAAGAATTAAGATGGAGCACCATCAGCCACATGCTGTCCACACGCAGAATTGTTTTGCCCCCCTAGACAGGGGACAGAAACCAGGTGGGAAAGAAGGAAGAATTGAGCAGGACAAATCTGATTCAAGAAAGTAGAAAGGAGGTACAAGAAAAGAGAAGAAGAATATGCAGAGCAGCAGGAGGATTCTGGTGGTGGGAGATTCTATGTTGCAAGGAGTGGAGGCATAGTCCATCAGTGCAAAGGGAGCTAAAACCATGGTGAAATGTATGCCAGGAGCATCTGCAAGGAGAGATAAGGACAGAGTAGGACGGCTGGTGAGAAGAGATCAGGATTTTGTGGTGATCATTGTCCACTTTGGGACAAATGACATAGCAAATAGGACTGTGGAAGAAGCCAAGACAGACATGAAGATCCTAGGGGAGAGCCTAAAGGAGTACACAACACACCTGGCCTTCTCAAAGCTGTTGCCAGTTTGGAGGAAGGGCAAAAGGAGGACAAGATCAGGAATAAAGAGATCAAGGAATTCATCTGGTGGCTCCAGGGTTGTTGCACAGACAATGGGATGCACTACATTGGAGACTGGGGAACCTTCTGGCACAGGAAGCTCTTCAAGCATGATGGTCTGCATCTCACCAGAGAAGGAGCAAGAGTGTTAAGGCAGAAGTTGGAGGTCTTCATGGGGGTTTTAAAATGGGAGGTCTCCAGCACAGAGAAGAAGACCTAAATGAGGATGCAGCAGAAAGATACGAAGGTAAGGGGATCAGCGAATGGAAGGGAACCCATCAACATCGAACTAAAGGAAACAGGCATGGCCATGAACAAGGAGTGGCCATAGGTAAAAAAGGAGGGACCTCATGCAAAGTACAGGAGGAGTAGACACAGAATAAGGGGGATGGTACTGGAGTTTCAGTGGGGGGGGCTGTGATTGGAAGGCTATATGCACCAATGCCTGCAGTCTGGGTAACAAAGTCCCAGAACTTGTGGCATTAATGGCCTCTGAGGACCTGGATATCATGGCAGTCACAGAACCATGGTGCAATAGCAACCATTCCTGGGAGCTAGCCATTCCAGGGTACATGCTACACAGACGGGATGGGGAAGGCAAGAAGTAGGAGGGGTGGCATTGTACATCAGGGAAGGGATAAAAGCGACAGTCCCCCAAGACAAGTTGGGAAAAGCAGAGGCACTGTGGGTGACCCTGGAAGTGGGGAGATGAACAGTACTTAGAACGGGAGTGATATACAGGCCCCCAGGGCAGGCAGAGGATGTAGACAGAAAACTGCTGGAGTCTATAGAGAACATGGCAATAAAAGGTGAATTGCTGCTGATGGGTGACTTCAAATTACCAGATGTGGACTGGAGCATCCCAGCAGCAGCCTCAGGCAGGAGTAAGGGATTCCTGCAATCCCTGCAAGGGGCAGGTCTCACACAGCTAGTGAGGGAGCCTATGAGGAAGAATGCAATTCTGGATCTTGTCCTAAGCAATGGGGACAGGATAAAGAAAGTCACAGTGGGGGAAGGAATAGTGATCATTGAGCTGTGGGGTTCACCATAAGTACGTTACAGAAGGCTAGCCACACAAGGACTAGAATCCTGGATTTCAGGAGGACAGACTTTGGTAAGATGAAGGACGAATTCAGGAAGGCTGTGCAGGGAGATGATGACATAAAGAGGGTAGTGGAACAGTGGAATAAGATAAGGGAGGCCCTGCACCTGGTAGTAAACCATTGTGCCAGGCCTTGCAGCAAGAACAAAAGAAAGAGGAAACTAATGTGGTTCTCAAGAGGAGAAGCAGAGCTAGTAAGAGGAAAAAAAGATGGCATTTCTGAGGTACAAGGCAACACAAAGCAAGGAAGACAGGCAAGAATACTTGGAAAAATGAAAGAAAGCGAACAAGGCAGTAAGGGCAGCAAAGGCTGAAACCAAGGAAAAGCTAGCTAAATCAGTGAAGGAAGGAGGGAAGGCATTCTTTAGGTATATTAGCAAGAGAAGGAAGATGGGGGAGGGATTGTGAGACTTAGGGAAGAGGGAGGCAGGGTAGTGGAGAAAGACATTGACAATGCGACCATCCTCAACAAATACTTCTGCTCGGTGTTTAAGGAAGATGACAATGGAGATGGTCCCCCATTAATGGAGAAGGGCAAACAGGGAGAAGGGGTGGACATTAGACCTTTTTTCAGAGGACAAAGTAAAAAGAGCACTAGAACAGCTTAGGGTGGATAAAGCTATGGGGCCCAATGGGATACACCTGAGGATCCTAAAGGAGCTCTGGGAGGAGCTGGCTAAACCTCTGGCTAAACTGTTCAGTAGAACACTAGAAACAGGCGTGGTTCCAGAGGAGTGGAGGACGGCACAAGTGGTACCCTTGCACAAAAGTGGTAGCAGGTGTAACCCCCCTGCAAATGGGGGTTCCCAAAAGACTTCCAGGAGCTTGCTTGAATGCTCCAAGCCTGAATGGTGTTTGGCATTTAAGCCATTTATCAGTGAGTGTTTTTAGAGCCTCTGGTACTGTCTCTTTAAGAGCTGTCTGCTTGCAGACATAGTTAGTTTGTATGGGGGGACTGTGTGCTTCTCTGAGTACCACTCGAGCTGCTGCCAATTCACTTCATTTTTGCAGTCACTAGGAGTGCAAGGGAACCTATCTGAAAGATGTAACTGTTTGCCAGAAATTATTTAGAGTAATAATGAAATTACAGTTTGTCTAACCTGCTTTCTTGCAGTCAGAACTGTGTCTGTCTAGTTCCCATTCTGGTTTTGAACTGCTGAACTGGACCAATCAGTGTGGGGTAAGCTAGCTCTAAAATGGTGCCTTGGACGAATCAGAACTTGACTCATAATCTGAGCCAGCCACAAGAGGATTGTATGGGCAGTGACTCTGGGAGATGAGTTTAGACTTCAGCACCTTTTGGACCAACAGCAGCAGTCTATTGTGAGTGACAGCCAATCCAGTCAAGAACTGGGAGGAACTCAAAGGAAGTGCCGGTTTTGTCAGTTGGAGTTTCAGTTGAGCTTTGGCAGTGAAGAAGGAAGGAGCCCTGTGCTTTTCAGTGTGCAGTTTTAGTCAAAAACGGTGTAAGGCCCAGAGTTCGGTCTGCAGCTTGTGTAACTGCTTGTTAGACTGAATCCGTCCTGTGAAAAGAGTCAAGGATCTCTGAAGAGTAGAACCAGGCTCACCCTGTAGAAGACTGGAGGAATTGCTGAAAGTTGCACTCGGTCTGTCAGGAACTGAATCTGCTGTGTGTTCTCCGGGTATTGTGCAGTAATTGCGATCAGGATACAGATGCAGCCTGCCTGGTATAGTGCTTTCTTTTATATGGATGTGTGAAGAGGTTTGTGTACCTCAAGTGAGCCCTGCTGACATTGAAGGACCCTATCTTATTTGGAGGTCGTGAGTACTAAATCAGGTCACTCCTGTTGAATTGCCACATTAAATCCAAATGGAATTACTGTACTGCTGACTGTTTAATTCTCCTTTTCTCTGTGTGAAAGGGCCCTACCAGCTGCCACGGTTTGGACTAGCCACTAGGCTTGGGTACCCAGGGACAGTAACTGATAGGGATAGGCCTGTGCACAGAGCCATAGGTAGATTATTAGAGTGATAAGCTAATTAACCTGATTTCCCTGTCCTTGTTATATCCCCTAAATAAATCAGAGCTGCTTGTTTCAGCAAAGTTATACTGCCTGAGGTATTTGTCTATGTTAAGTACTGTACTGTGATTGTTGCACTGTATCTCATTTCACAGGAGGTCCCAGTGCCGGAACCAGACCTGGGGGTAAGTGTATACTGTGAAGGTAATTCTGATATATTGTGTGGGCCACTAGTGGGAAGAAAGGGGTTGCAGTGTCCCAGAGGGCTGTGACCAAGTTAGTTTAACTATTGCAAACCCTGACCTCTGGGTGGAGGCACCGCCATTGGATCCAGGCCCTCAACCTGTTAGTGGCAAATCAGGCAGGGTAGTAGCCCCTGGGATAGCGCCATCTAGGGTTACATCTTGGAGGCTCACTGCTGGGATTGTGTGTCCTCTAGTGGCCATATTTATGAACCACTGTTAAGAAAAAATGGGTACCCGACAGAAGTGGCTGTGCACCGCTGGTGGAGTGGTGTACTGGGAGGAGATCGACCCCAAAATGCTATGCTTATCCTGAACATCCCCTGGGTATCAATACGGACACTGTGCAGGAGTACTTTCCAAGGTGGAAGGTTTACAAAACCCTGTGGTGGTGGGTCGGCATGCTAATCTGCTCACCCACACTTTCCTGGCCCTAGCAGAGTTTAAGGATCCCATAGATAGCCCAAAGTGCCACAGACCATTACCCCAGAGGAGCCTCACTGCTTGGAGAGTGATAACTAAGGACAGTAAGACCGGGGAATCAGCCCCACCACTATCTGAAACTTTTGAGGAGAAATTTGCTGAATGGTTGCTGGGAGAGGGAAAACTGTGGAGGACTTGAAGAAACTATTCTTGCCACCTGGGGTGTTCCTCCCCAACACCTCTCCTGCTCCAGTGCCCGTAATGGTGGCTGAACCAATGCAGACTCCTATTTCTGCACCTGCCATTAGTCACGACTCTTACCGAAGGTTGAGGATCTTCTCTGGCACCCTCCCCACCCCCCAAGGGGAGGATGACTGGGAGACCTGGATAGACTATGTTGCCCCCCAAGTGCTAGAATGGCAATGCTCGGAAGGCGAAAAGCGAAAGAGGGTTAGTGAGAGCCTCCGAGGTCCTGCCCTGGCTACCATCCGTGCTAAACGGGCCAGTAACCCTGAAGCGACTGCACAGGCCTATCTTGAGGCCTTAGAGAATGTGTATGGGAGCCCAGATTCTGATGAGGACCTATGGTGGAGAGTAAGAAATGCACAACAGTACCAAGGGGAGTTGTTGTCTGTGTACGTCTCTCAGCTGGAAAAATTGTTGCAAGAATGCCTCAGAAAGGGTAGTTTGCCAGCGATTGAACTGGACCGAACCAGACTGGACAGAATCCTTAAGTCTGCCCTTCTCAGAACTGCTGTTGCTTCAGTTACGCCTGGCAAATCGACTGGAATCCCCACCCTCCTACGATGAGTTAATGAGAGAAATTGAGGAGTTGAGAAAGGCGACTCGGAAGGTACCTGCACCAACAGCTGTGGCTACGACCCGAGTGACTGAGGGTGACCCATCAAGTGAAGTTCAGGGCAGAGGTTGACAGTCAATGAGTGCTCTGACAAGGAAAAGATATGCCACAATGGGGCGAACTGTTGAGAGAGATCCGGAATTCAAAACAGTCCTTTATGAAGGCCACGCCTGCAAGTACGGGCCCTGACCTATATCCGACTGCATCTGCTATGGGGGTGGGGTACCACCCATGTATCTCCTGCTGATAACAGCTCCAAACTCAGTTCCTTGACCATGGAAGTGGAGAAACTGATGAGATGTCTCCAAATGCTTATCACGCCGCAGACAGAGATGGCACCCAGGTTTCCAGTTAGTAATGCCCCCCTGGCTCCCAGTGTGGTGCCTCGCCAGCTCAAACTCCAGAAAGTATGTTTTGCTATAATTGTGGGAAAGATGGGCACATGAAAGGAATGCCAGTCCCCAAAAGACACTGACAAAGTTGCATATAGGCTACAAGGAGAGCTTCGGAGAAGAAATCAGTGGTTAAGAGGTGCACGACATGATCCCAGTGAGGGCACCAAAAATGCTAATTCACGTCCTTTTGTGGCAAGGTCAGTTGCCCAGGCCCCCACTACCACCTCTCCAGACTGGTCCACAATAGTGGGTCCCTCCATGGAGACCACTGTAAAGGTGAATGGAGTGTCTACAAGAGCTGTATTAGACAGTGGCTCCCAAGTGACAATTATGTTCCAGGATTGGTATCAGAAGCATTTGTCAGATGTACCCTTACAACCATTAGAAGGACTGCATGTATGGGGGTTAAGTGAGAAGGCCTACCCCTATTCCGGGTATATCTGAATTTGGCTGTTTTCCCCACCTCCGTGGCTGGAGTGGCCGAACAAGTAGAGACCCTAGCCTTAGTGTGTCCCCCACTGGACTGTATGATGGTGTCCCTTTGTTGATTGGAACAAATGCTCATATGTTGGAAGGCTGGCACAGTTGTGTTATGAAAAACAGGGTCAAAGACTAGTAGAGCTTTAAGAGTTCCGCTTTAATTAAGAAGGCCTATGAGGCACAGAGAGATGCTGAAAACAGAACCAGAGGAACTGGTCGGAATTGTATGGAAGAAGGATCCTGAGTCTCTGATCCTGGTGCCAAATGCCCAGTGTACCTTACAGGAGAGGTCCGTATCAGAAAGGATGTTAAGAATAAATATTAATGTTGGATGCACCAGGCGATGGAAAATTGCCAGAGGGACTGCTGGTCAAGCCTAGTATTTTGCCTGCTAGAGCCCATGCTTATGCCAGAAGGGTAATGGTCCAAGTTCATAATGTGTCTGAAAGAGACATTCGAGTAAACAGAGGTTGCATCCTGGCTAATGTGCATTGTGCAGACACTGCAGTGCTACCCAGCAGCAAGAGTTCAAGGAAGAATGACAGAGTAACGCCTGACTTGTTTGATTTCGCGACCCCGCTGCCAGCTGAATGGAAAGTGAGGATCAGTGAGAAGCTTGACCAGAGAGACCAGGTGTTTTCTTTAAAGGAATGGGATGTAGGATCGTGCAAGGAGCTGAGCACAATATCCGCTGCATAACGAAAGACCATTTCGTGAGAGGTCTCGACGCCTGGCACCTGCTGACATAGATGATGTGAGACGGCATCTGCAAGAGATGTTAGCTGCTGGTGTAATACAAGAATCCAGAAGCCCTTATGCTTCCCCATTGTGGTAGTGAGGAAAAAGAATGGAACAGTAAGGATGTGTGTGGATTATCGCACCTAAACCGCGGACTATCCTGATCAGTACACAATGCCCGCATTCAGGATGCTTTGACTGCCTAAGCGGGAGCAAGTGGTTCTCTGTGCTGGATCTCCGCAGTGGGTACTACCAGATCCCCATGGCCCCAGAGGACCGTGAGAAGACGGCCTTTATCTGTCCGCTTGGCTTCTATGAATTCATGAGGATGCCTCAAGGATTTCAGGTGCCCCAGCCACTTTTCAACGATTGATGGAGGCGTGCAATGGGGACATGAACTTACTAGAGTGCCTGGTATACCTAGATGATGTTATTGTGTTTGGCAGCTCACTGGAGGAACATGAGAGCAGATTATTTAAGATATTGGACCGACTGGAGGACTTTGGCCTTAAACTGTCCATTGATAAGTGTCAATTCTTTCAAACATCAGTAAAGTATGTGGGACACATAGTATCCACCGAGGGAATAGAGACCGACCCAAGTAAAGTTGAGGCCTTGACCACCTGGCCACAGCCCAAAAATCTAAAAGAACTGCAAAGATTCCTGGGATTCTGTGGTTATTATCGGCGCTTCATCAAGGACTATTCAAGAGTGATCCGCCTTTACTTAACCTTACTCAAGGGTATCCCCAACCCACAAAAAATACCAAAAGTCAGCGTCCTCAAGACTGAAAGAGTGTATTTTCATCCAAGTGAAGTATTTGGGGCCCGCTGACCCTGATTGTGAGACTGTTTTCATGAGATCATATATCAACTTACCCATGCTCCAGTGCTGGCCTATGCTGATCCAAGAAAACCTTACGTCCTGCACACTGATGCTAGCTTGCAAGGGTTGGGGCTGTGTTGTAACAAGAGCACGAGAATGGCCTGAGACCAGTGGCCTTTGCCAGTAGAAGCCTGACCCCATCCGAAAAGAACTATCCTGTACATAAGTTAGAGTTCCTAGCTTTGAAGTGGGCTATTGTTGACCAATTCCATGAGTACTTGTATGGGGCTAAAATACTAGTAAAACTGACAATAATCCTTTGACCTATGTGCAGACCTCAGCTAAGTTGGATGCCACTGGCCATAGGTGGCTTTCTGCATTATCTACATATGACTATGCTCCGAATACCGAGCAGGTCTGAACCACATAGATGCTGATGCTCTCTCCGGAGGCCTGTTCCCAGAATGATTGGGTCCGATTGGCAGAACCTGACATTCGGGCACTCTGCTGGAAGTTTGACTGAGGAACAATGTCCACGGACCAGTGGACTGCATGGTGGATTTCGGGAGCCTCTGAGAATTGCATACCTGCTGCTTATTGCCACTTTTCTGCAATAGACATTGGTGCACTGCCTCAGCTGGACAATGACAGTATTCGCGGCTCAATCCTGCGATCCCATGATCAAAGCAGCTTAGAAGCCCTCTATGCAGGAAAAGATGTGTCCAAATTACGCTCCACTGATTTGAGAACTGCACTGTTATACAAAGAAGGTCCTAAGTTGAAACTGATCAATAAACTGTTATACAGAGAAACAGTAGACAGAGGGGACAAGTAGACAAACAACAACTAGTGCTGCCCACTGCCTTCGAGACTCAGTACTGAGGTCCTTGCACAACCACATGGGGCACCTTGGTATAGACAGAACACTTGACTTGGTGAGATCCAGATTCTATTGGCTCAAGATGAGGCTGATGTGAGCAACACATTCGAACTTGTAGTCGTGCATTACAGAGGAAAGCTTTGCCCCAGAGGGCTGCCCTTGTTAACATCACCACCAGTGCACCCATGGAGCTGGTCTGTATTGATTTTCTGAGTTTGGAGTCAGATCAAAGAAATATCAGTAATGTGCTGGTGGTCACTGACCATTTCACGAGATATGCCCAAGCTTTCCCACCAAAGACCAGAAAGCATCCACTGTGGCCAAAGTACTTGTAGAAAACTTTTTGTTCACTATGGGCTCCACAAAGAATCCATTCTGATCAAGGGAGAGACTTTGAGAGTCGCCTGATCAAAGAGATGCTTTCTCTGTGGGGAGTGCGAAAGTCCAGAGCCACTCCTTACCACCCCCAGGGGGACCCACAGCCTGAACGTTTCAACCACACTTTGCTAGATATGCTAGGCACCCTGCACCCAAAGGACAAGCCTAGATGGAGCCAACAAATTAGCACCCTGGTACATGCTTATAACTGCACCAAAAGTGATGCCACTGGATTCTCCCCCTACCGCCTGATGTTTGGAAGAGAAGCTCGACTACCAGTAGATGTGTGTTTTGGGGTCTCTCCTGATGGGGTTCAAGCTGACAACTATTTACAGTATGTGCAAAAGTTAAAGGCCCAGCTAACTCATGCTGCACCAACTGGCTCAAACCATGGCTGCCAAAAGAAATCTGGCCAATAAAGAAAGGTATGATAAAAGGTGAAAGCAAGGAACTCCAGGAGGAGATCGGGTATTGCTAAGAAATCTGGGACTGCATGGCAAGCACAAGATTGCTGACAGATGGCACCATCTCCTCACATTGTAGTGGGCAAACTAGATGATCTGCCAGTGTACAAAGTAAGGCCTGAGAATAATTCAAAAGATGTAAAAACAATGCATAGAAATCATTTACTGCCCATTGACAAATCTTAATTGAGTCTGAGCCCTAGAAGATGCCCCCTCTGGACCAGTGACTAGAGCTGCTGCTAAGAAAAGATCAAGAAAGTCTGCACCTACAGAAGCAAAGTTAAGTGTTCCCCTCCACAAGTCCCAGTTGAGCATGACTGTCAGTCCATATCGGAAGAAAGTGAGAGTGACTTTGAATACTATCCTTCTTACTGAACTGAGTCAATTGTTTCGGGCAATCCCTAGTCAATACTGGAGATGAAGCTGGGCCTTCTGGACTGTCTAAGCCCCCAGCTTCATCCCTGGAGCCAATGCTCCCAGAAAGTGAAGTGCAAAGCATCAGATCAGATGAAATGGAATCATTGTGCATGGTTGAACTGTTTGAGCTTTCAGGGAGGAAATGATAGATTGGGTCAGACTGGTGATACACCCGAACAAGAAGAGTATTTTGAGTGCCCTGACAGTCCACTGCCAGTGTCCAAAAGCTCTCCATGCGAGCCAAATGTTGTGGACTCAGAAACTGTAACTCCTGGAGCTGAAAGTGCCCCAAGTTCTAGCCTCTCTACCCCCATGGAGACTCCCCTGACAAGTGAGGACAATGCTGAAAATGAGGCTCAGAGTGCAGAGACTATAACAGTTCCCCCTAGAAAGACTGGTCGAGCTGTAAAGCCTGTGGTGCACCTCAGTTATGATTCACTTGGGAGGCCTGTGGACTTGCCTCTCAATGTTGTCCATAAAGAGTGTATGTGTCCCCAGCTCATTGCCCAAACTGAGCATCAGTGCTAACTCCAAGTTACTTGTGTTGCCCTCTAGTATGGTGCCTTGCCCCATCCAGCCCCAAGGTAACTGATAGGAAGGGCCCCTCTCTTCAGGTTTCATGTACATGAGGTAATAACTTGAGTTATGGTACAATGTATGTAATACTGTGTAAAGAGTGACGTACTGCAATGTTTCAGAAATGTGTTCTTGGTAAATGATATATTGACTGATGATTACATGTGCGAGCCTAATGCAAATGTATATGGTTGCAGTTGAAACTTATGGTACTTGCTTGACGCGACGCCAAGCTTTCCCAGGCCAGGAAGGGTGTAACCCCCCTGCAAATGGGGGTTCCCAAAAGACTTCCAGGAGCTTGCTTGAATGCTCCAAGCCTGAATGGTGTTTGGCATTTAAGCCATTTATCAGTGAGTGTTTTAGAGCCTCTGGTACTGTCTCTTTAAGAGCTGTCTGCTTGCAGACATAATTAGTTTGTATGGGGGACTGTGTGCTTCTCTGAGTACCACTGAGCTGCTGCCAATTCACTTCATTTTGCAGTCACTAGGAGTGCAAAGGGAACCTATCTGAAAGATGTAACTGTTTGCCAGAAATTATTTAGAGTAATAATGAAATTACAGTTTGTCTAACCTGCTTTCTTTGCAGTCAGAACTGTGTCTGTCTAGTTCCCCATTCTGGTTTTGAACTGCTGAACTGGACCAATCAGTGTGGGTAAGCTAGCTCTAAATGGTGCCTTGGACGAATCAGAACTTGGACTCATAATCTGAGCCAGCCACAAGAGGATTGTATGGGCAGTGACTCTGGGAGATGTAGTTTAGACTTCAGCACCTTTTTGGACCAACAGCAGCAGTCTATTGTGAGTGACAGCCAATCCAGTCAAGAACTGGGAGGAACTCAAAGGAAGTGCCCGGTTTTGTCAGTTGGAGTTTCAGTTGAGCTTTGGCAGTGAAGAAGGAAGGAGCCCTGTGCTTTTTCAGTGTGCAGTTTTAGTCAAAAAACGCGTGTAAGGCCCAGAGTTCCGGTCTGCAGCTTGTGTAACTGCTTGTTAGGACTGAATCCGTCCTGTGAAAAGAGTCAAAGGATCTCTGAAGAGTAGAAACCAGGCTCACCCTGTAGAAGACTGGAGGAATTGCTGAAAGTTGCACTCGGTCTGTCAGGAACTGAATCTGCTGTGTGTTCTCCCGGGTATTGTGCAGTAATTGCGATCGGGATACAGATGCAGCCTGCCTGGTATAGTGCTTTCTTGTAACTGTGTAACTGTGTAACTGCTTGTTAGGACTGAATCCGTCCTGTGAAAAGAGTCAAAGGATCTCTGAAGAGTAGAAACCAGGCTCACCCTGTAGAAGACTGGAGGAATTGCTGAAAGTTGCACTCGGTCTGTCAGGAACTGAATCTGCTGTGTGTTCTCCCGGGTATTGTGCAGTAATTGCGATCGGGATACAGATGCAGCCTGCCTGGTATAGTGCTTTCTTTTATATGGATGTGTGAAGAGGTTTGTGTACCTCAAGTGAGCCCTGCTGACATTGAAGGACCCTATCTTATTTGGAGGTCGTGAGTACTAAATCAGGGTCACTCCCTGTTGAATTGCCACATTAAATCCAAATGGAATTACTGTACTGCTGACTGTTTAATTCTCCTTTCTCTGTGTGAAAGGGCCCTACCAGCTGCCACGGTTTGGACTAGCCACTAGGGCTTGGGTACCCAGGGACAGTAACTGATAGGGATAGGCCTGTGCACAGAGCCATAGGTAGATTATTAGAGTGATAAGCTAATTAACCTGATTTCCCTGTCCTTGTTATATCCCCTAAATAAATCAGAGCTGCTTGTTTCAGCAAAGTTATACTGCCTGAGGTATTTGTTCATGTTAAAGTACTGTACTGTGATTGTTGCACTGTATCTCATTTCACAGGAGGTCCCAGTGCCGAACCAGACCTGGGGGTAAGTGTATACTGTGAAGGTAATTCTGATATATTGTGTGGGCCACTAGTGGGAAGAAAGGGGTTGCAGTGTCCCAGAGGGCTGTGACCAAGTTAGTTTAACTATTGCAACCCTGACCTCTGGGTGGAGGCACCCGCCATTGGATCCAGGCCCCTCAACCTGTTAGTGGCAAATCAGGCAGGGGTAGTAGCCCCTTGGATAGCGCCATCTAGGGGTTACACAAGGAGGAGGCAGGAAACTACCGCCTGGTCAGTTTGACCTTGATAGTAGATAAAATGATGGAAACCCTACTTAAGGAAAGGCTGGTGGGCTGCCTAGAGACAAGGGGGCTGCTGGACCCATGGCAACATGGATTCACTGCAGGGAGGTCATGCCAGACCAACTTGATTGATTTCTTCGAGTGGGTGACAAAGGAAATAGACCAAGGAAGAGCAGTAGATGTGGCCTATCTGGAATTCAGGAAGGCCTTTGACACAGTCCCACACAGGAGACTAATCCACAAGCTGGCAAATCTGGGGATGGGGACAGATGTGGGCACATGGGTTAGAAAATGGTTGGGTAACAGAACACAAAGAGTAGTGGTAAATGGGGTTAGCTCACAGGCGGGATGGGTAACAAGTGGCATACCCCAGGGATCAGTGCTGAGACCAGTGTTCTTCGATGGGATCATAGTGATATTGTAGAGGGGCTAGAAGGGAGGGTTAGCCTGTTTGCAAATGATACAAAGCTATGTAACAGGGTAGATACACAGGAAGGTATAGAAAAGATGAAGAGGGATCTGAAGAGGCTAGAAAACTGGTCCAAGGAATGGCAGTTGGGTTTCAATGCAAAAAAATGCAAGATTATGCACCTAGGGAGAGAGAATCCTAGGACTGAGTATGAACTAGACAGGGTAACACTGGAGGCCACCTCAGAGGAAAGGGATCTAGGGATAGTCATAGAAGACAACCTCAAAGTGGCTAAACAGTGCGACAAAGCAGTTGGAAAGGCTAACAGAATGCTAGGGTGCATAGGGAGGGGTATAACAAGTAGAAAGAGGAAAGTGGTGGTACCATTGTACAACTCCCTAGTAAGGCCTCATCTTGAGTACTGTGTGCAATTCTAGAGGCCCCATCTCCAAAAAGACATAGACAGGATGGAGACAGTACAGAGGAGGGCAACCAAACTGGTGTTGGGGATGCAGCATAAGTTGTATGAGTAAAGACTCAGAGCTGTAAATATGTACTCCCTGGAGGAAAGGAGAGAGAACAGGGACATGATATAGACCTTCCAATGTCTAAAGGGGATCAACAGGGTACCAGAGGGGAGCATCTTTTACATGAAGGGAAATAGCAGAACAAGGGGCACAGCATGAGACTAAAAGGTGGAAAATTTAACAGGAACTTGAGGAAATTCTACTGCACTAAAAGGGTGGTGGAGATATGGAGCAGTCTCCTCCTTGAAGTGGTGGGGGTGGCCATGGTTCAGGGATTCAAGAATGCGTAGGATAGGCACATGGGAATTATCAAGCTTGGGGTGGGGGGGCTTGCAGCATCTAGGGCACCTTAAGCATTAGAAAGAGGGATAGGGCAGACTGGATGGGCCACAAGGTCATTATCTGCCAACAACATCTATTTATCTATGTATCTATGTACAGAGGACCTCGTAAACTACCTGGACAGCAATGGACTCCAGGCCAGTAAACAACATGGGTTTGTGGAAGCAAGGTCTTGTCAGACCAACGTGACAGCATTCTTTGGGCAATGAGGGTAGTGGATAAGGGCCATGCTATGGATGTACACTACTCTACTCTGATTTCGGCAAGGCTTTCACCTTGGTGCCTCACAGATAGCTACTGAAGAAACTAGAGGATCTGGGTGCAGTGAAAGACACAGGTTGGTGAGAAATTGGTTGGAAGGGAGACAGCAGAGGATTGTGGTTAGCAGAGTCAATTCAAAAGAGAGGGAAGTCGCCAGTGGGGTGCCACAAGGATTGGTCCAGGGACAAGTCCTTTTCCTTATGTTCATTAGTGACATGGGAGAAGGAATCCAGGACAAGATGCATCACTTTGCAGATGACACTAAGCTCTGGCAGGGCAGACAGTGAGGATGGAGATGCAGAGAGCCTTGCAAAATCTAGAGGGGTGGTCAGAGGTTTGGCAGGTGAAATTCAATGGCAAAAAGCACAATGTGATGCACATAGGGAACAAGAACACAAAGACAGAGTACTGGATGGGGGGAGGGAGTTAAACTGTGCATGACCTTTGAGCAAAGAGACCTGGGATCATCATCAGAGACTCCCTAAAACAAGCAAACCAGTGTATGAAGGCCTACAGATTCTCCAGAAGGGGTGCAGAAAATGAAAAGGGACCTGGAGAAGCTTGAAAGGTGGCCAAAGATGTGGCAACTGAGGTTCAATGAAAAATAATGCACCTGGGTAGTGGGAACCCTAGCGAGAGCTACCGGTTGGTGGTAAGGAGCTAACTCTCATCAAAGAGGAAAGAGACCTAGTGGTTATCATCTCTGTTGACCTTAAGGTATCAAAGCAGTGCATAAAGGCAGCAGGGAGGGCCAGTGGCATGCTGGGGTGCATAGGCAGGGGTATCACTAGCAGGAGGTGGAAGGTGGTGATGCCATTGTATAAAACATTGGTAAGGCCTCACCTGGAGTACTGCATGCAGTTGTGGGGGTCACACCTGTGCAAGGACATAGATAAGGTAGAGACTATCCAGAGAAGGGCAACAAAGATAGTGCAGGGCTTGCTCCACAAAACATATGAAAAGAGACTAAGGGACCTCAATATGTACTCACTGGAGGAGAGGAGACTACAGGGGAACATGATTGAAACTCTCAAGTACCACAAGGGCACAAACAAGATGCAGGTGGGGGACCTTTTCCAATGTCAAAAAAGTACTGGAACAAGGGGGCACAATAGGAAATTGGAAGGGGGTAGATAAAAAGGTAATGTGAGGGAGTTGTTCTACACAGAAAGGGTAGTCAACACTTAGAATAGCCTGCCACAGGAGGTAGTGGGGGCAAGTACAGTGAAGGGGTTTAAGCATGCCTGTGACAGGCACAAGAGAAGCTTGAGAGGAGAGAGTGATGAAAAGCCTTTGATCACATAAGGTCAGTGGTCACATGCAATGAATAGGGCCTACAGGCAGACTGGATGGGCCTAGCAGTCCTTATCTGCCAACAATTTCTGTTTCTATGTTTCTATGTTACAGTAAGGCAAACAGGATGCTGGGGTGTATGGGAAGGGGCACTGATAGCAGAAGGAAGGAGGTATTACCACATCTATATACATTGTTGGTGAGGCCCCATCTGGCGTACTGTGATCAGTTCTGGAGCCCTTACCTAAGGAAAGATAAGGAGAGGCTGGAAAAAGTGTAACATAGGGTGACCAAAATTATTTGGTTACATGTCAAGTCCATGAAATGGAAAACGTCGTTGTCAGAAACAGAGTGGTCAAAATGCTGTAAAGGAACACTGTGGAGAGGAAACCAAGCTAATGCCAAAAACAGCAAAATTTCGGGGACGTGCAGATTTGCTATTCTAACACCAAGCTGCCATGGATCACCACTCTAGTGCAAATTGGGGGGGGGGGTCAGGGCAGATCTGATATTCCTAACACCATAAGGAGCTAGTGGAGTCAAAAACAGTGGGGGAATTCAAGAACGCAAGGGCAAGACATAAGGCAATTCTAGTGGGGGGTAGGAGGAAGTAGGCTGTTGGTTAACTAGGATCTGCAGCTTATCCATTAGGTAGAGAAATGAACAGACTAGGTGGGATAAGTGGTCCTTATCTGATGTCAGATTCTATGTTTCTATGTTTCTAAGCCATCATGGAGCATGACTCCGGAGAAATTAAAAGTAATGGGCAACCACGTGGTCAGGCACCTCATTATTTTGTTCACCGTGCTGTCCTGTCTTTCAAGATTTTGACCACATGCTTTTGACTGTGCTGTTTTCTTTCCATTGACTTAATGTGATACAAATGATTCGGGGCCAGCATGGTAGATCTTATGAGGATCGTCTCAAGGCACTGAACATGTACTCAATGGATGCCAGATGAGAGAGTGGAGACATGATAGAGACCTTCAAGTTCCTGAAATGAATGAACAAGGTAAACTGGGAGGAACTATTTAGCACAAGTACCAGATCAAGAACATGAGGGCATGAGTGGAAACTGATTGGGAGGGGAGGGGGATTCAAGAGGGAAGTGAGAAAATTTTATTTTACAGAAAGAGTGGTGGAGTCAGAGAAAGGTTTATTTTACTGAAAGGGTGGTGGAGCCATGGAACAACCTGCCAGCTGAAGTGGGGGACATCAAAACTATCAATGGTTTCAAACATGGCTGGGAAAGAGTGAAAGGCTTATGGGTTGCTGAGGGTTATAGTATTAGGGTGGGAATCATGGGGGCTGGATAATGAGGAGTAGAACTCTGTATGGACAATAGGTTCTGGGTTTGTTAGGGTTTTATGGACAGACCGGATGGACCAGTGGTCTTTTTCTGCCATCATTGTCTATGTTTCTGTTTCTAGGTTTACGTTTTTCTGCCTTCAGCTTCACCACCTGTGGAAATCCCAGAACCCATTCTAAGAAGTGCATGGGCAGCTGCACCCCTGTAATCTGATGGGATTTGTCCTATACCTGTTTCCAAAATGGTTGTATTCTGCTACATCCCCAGAAAATATACCAGTGGCTTCCCTCCTCCTTATGCAGCTTCCATCATGCTGCTGAGCTGGTAGTTCGGTAATATTTTGTTATGGTTAGTGTCTTTAAAAATCTGATTAGCACTGTCCAAAAGAACTGCCTACATATTGGAGCTGATGTTACTTTCCATCACTTTATGTAGTCTCCTCCCCCAGTTCTGATTCCTGAAAGATACGCGCTGCCTCTTTCTCCCAGGCCTCTTTCACTTTGATCAGGAAGACCCCTGCTGCCCACTGCAGCAACTGATAAGAGATGTATCTCTGGGCCCCTGCAAGTGACAC
Organism: Neoceratodus forsteri; assembly: GCA_016271365.2. Lineage (NCBI taxonomy): Eukaryota > Metazoa > Chordata > Ceratodontiformes > Ceratodontidae > Neoceratodus > Neoceratodus forsteri. Next base: position 292,689,440 of record CM028136.1, read on the forward strand.
CACCCAGTAGATGTATTCCTCCCATTACGCTGGTAGTCTATATAGTTTGCCCTCATTTCCTGGTAGACTGATAAAATGTCTCAATTGCATGTACCTATAAAACTGTGAGTTTCCCCATCTAAACTTTTTCTCTGCTTTATTGAATGTAATGCAGGCTCCCTGCACTATAAACTGTACAAATCTTGTAGCCGCTGCTTGTTCCCAAGCAGCATACCCTACATCCAATCTTGGTGGGAGAAATTCCTGTTCACACCTAATCAGACATCAGTCCTACCTCTGAAACTATACCAGTCATTTTTCAAACCTGTAAAAGCCCAAGGCTATGTTTTACCCATCTATTTTTAATAGTTTTCCTGTAGTTTGCTGGTACTGTGAACATCAATGTCAACAGAGGTTGCCCCCCGCAACTCCCACATTTTCTATGTCGAAACATCCTGAATCCCTTCTCTGTTTTGCCCATTTGCAAACTGCTATGATTTGAGCTGTCATTTTTTTTCAAGTCTAGCAGGACCAAGACTCCCTGCTTCCTGGGTAGAGTCAGGATGTGCCTGGTCACTTTCAGGTGTTTGTTACAACACACACATTTCTGTATTCCCATTATTATTTTGTTCCAGAAGGTGTTCAGAATACTGATTGGAACAGTCAGGACCTGAAACAAGAATCTTGATAGTAGAATCATTTTTAAAGGGTCAATTTTACCCACCAGACAGTGGTAGCAAAGTCCACATTGCCAGGTCAGACTGCACTGTGTTCCAGAGCTTTTCATAGTTCAGTGCAAACAATTTCTTTAGGTCAGCGGAAGTCTGTATCTGCAGATATTGGGAGGGCTTAAGCCTGAGGTTCAATGTGGGGAATATCTCCTACCACAACCTCTGCTTAAACCTAGCTATACCACACCTCCCTTGCTTAGGGAGTGTTTTTTGTTCCCTGGGCTCCCTGCATGGCTCGTGTGGCTGTACTGTTTCTGCTCCTCTTGCTACTGTGTTTTGTTTCTTCCCTGATTCCTGTGCCTCCCTGTCCTCCCATTGTTTGCTTCTGCTGCGTAGTTAATGTCTCACCTTCTGTATTTGTCCTGCCTGCTTTTCCTCTCATTGGCCAGTTCCGTCTCTCTGCTCCGTTCCTCCATTTGTCCCCCTCCTCTGTTCTTGGGTTCTTCCCCTTGTGCCATTTTCTTTTTGGGCTTTTCACCTGCATTTAATCCCCTTTACTGCTGATGCTTGCAAGCCTCCCCAGCTCCTCTTTAATTTTGGTGCTTCCTCCTTCTCTCCTCCTGATGCACGCCTGCTTCCTGGCCGACCCCTGCAGATGTCCCATCCTCCTCCTCCTCGACTCCCCAGCTGCAGCACATTGCCTCTCCATGGCACACATGTTAGAATCCCTCTCACTTTTCTCCATGGCAGTGGTTTTCATCCGGGGGTCCGCAGCCCACAGGGGGTCCACGAGCGCCAGCAGAAATGTGAAGCATGGTATACTTTTTTATTTTACACTGACAGTGTAACATTGTAACCGTGAGTTAACAGGACAACTTTCCACATTAAAACAGTGTTTAGCACGCTGTCAGCACAGTAACCTATGTTACTCAGTAAACGGGTGTTAATTACTTTAATTGCTCCCGATTTGCAGGCAGTGACCCTATAGTTGATTTTAAAGCATGAGTACCCTTGAGTTATGTACTGATTCAATTCACTTATTATATAAAGTATGGGTCAGGGTGTGTAACAAGATTTTACACGCACCCGAGTTGTGGGATGCTACATAAACCCCAAGGGCGAAGCCCGAGGGGTTTGTGAAAAGCATCCCACAATGAGGGTGTGTGTAAAATTGAGTTTGACACACATCCGACCCATATTTTATTTTATATAATTGCTGGGTTTCTCTTTTTCGCCTCAGCAATTATACAAAATAAAAAGCTTCCGGTGCATCCACCGTGTGGCTTCTCAGGTGCCGATTTGAATTGGTGTATTTTAAAACATTTTGTTTTTGTCCTGGTTTGTGAGGTTTTCACTGTGTAGGGGGAAAAAAAGAACTTACTGCCGAGTTCTTCTGGTGGTGGCAGTGCTGTTTTGGGAGTGATGGAAGCGGTTAGTGGTTTTGAGTGGTGGCGCTGCTGCGTGAGGATGTGCACAGCAAGGGAAACCATGCTCGTGTTTGCGGTTATAAACACTCCTTTATAATGACAAATTACGCCATGGTTTCCCTGTGGGAAAAAGGGGAAGCTGGTTATTATTAGCTTATTAATGTCCTGATTTGTTTCGTCTGTCTTCACTTGCCTGACATAATAATTCTCTGTTGGTCTGTATTCAGTCTCTCCACTCTCATTATTTGCCCGAGCTGATAGATGCTCTTTGGTCTCCGCTCTCTTTGATCCTCACTCCCCGCGTTCATCTTTCAAAAACTCCACCACTCTCTCTCCCTCATTGCACACTATACATTTTAAAATAAAATAAAAAAAGTAAGGAAGCTGCCCGTTTTTATTATGCGCTGTCGCCTGCTTCTCTTCTGGTCAGTGGACACACGTATTCACGGAATAACTGAAATCACTCGAATTCTCTGAATTAATATTTAATAAATGTCTGGGTAAGCAATAGCATCAGTACTGTATTTATATCAGCAGCAGTAGTAGTACTTCTATTTTATTTTATGTATGTGTGCTATCTTCTCATTTTGTTAGCTTTGTTCAGGTGATTGGAACAGAATGATACTTATATGGCTAAGTCAGTTAGTTGAACGCTTCAGCTTCTCCTCTGATACTTTCGTTGGGTGTTTTTTAATTTTTTTCAGATGCTAGTTTTAAAATTCTTTTATATAGCAGTGGCACAGAATGATGCTAGTGTTATTGTTTTTTATATGCTTCACCCCCACCTTCCCCCACCACATGATTTTTTGTGTTCTTGTGTTTTATAAAGGGTAGCAGTATAAATGCTGCACAAACACTAAACGTGGTACAATTTCTACAGAATTTTGGTAGGGGGTCCCCGACATTGTGGACAGGTGGCCAGGGGGTCCCTGGACAAAAAAAGGTTGACAACCACTACTCCATGGCACTACAAAACAGTAAATACCCCCAAACATTGAACTAATGTGAACCTTTCAGCAGTAATGTGAGGTAGGGCTGGAAATATGCAAAACTGTGGTTCAGTGGTTCACATAAGAAACTGTGATTCACATAAAATACAAACCAAGCCAGATAGCAAATAACAGACGTTTGTGGCATATGAAACAAGAGAGTACATCAGAGATAACTTTAGCACTATGAATCCATAGAAATTCTTCATCAGAAACACAGTAGTCATATGCTTGGTCCCTGTCATAGAGACACTGGCCAGAAGAGGTGGTTAGAAGGAAGATTTACTACATCATTTACTCAGCTTCTGACTCCTTTCACTTTCCTCACGCTTCCTCCCAGTTTGCTCAGTTATATGGCCAAGTCATAGCCTCTGACTCCTTACTCGAGTTATAACTCCCAGCTACGAAGCCGCTCAACCTGCCACTGCGCTCGGCACCAAGACTCGCCCCGACTTTCATCATCTACCTCTACCAGAAGCCTTGCATTGATTCCCTTAGCTGCCTTGTTTTTGGCTAGTACAAACACTTACCACGTTCCAATGATTGTCTACTGCATTTCTAAAGGGGTATGTTATCTAGTACCTTTGCATCAGAGTGGCACTGCACTGCTCCATGCTAACTCCTACACACTCAATTGTTTCCTCCTGCCTGCTCTGTGTTCACTCCTCCACAATCTATTATGGCCCCAGAATACTCATTGCATGTCCATGGCAACATTCTTACTGTGACCCACACCATACCCTACTGCAAAATGTGAGATGTGAATGTCACCTGGGTTGGTGAGTACACTCGGAAGTCATCAGGGTTGGAGTGCACAGTTAGTTCCTTAAGTGACCTTACCATGGCAGGGGTGAGTTGAGTGGATATTTCAACAGTCCCACTGTGGTACCTTTTGGGGGTGTATGGGGTGTGGGGGGGGTATGTTTTTGTTTTTGCCGCCCCACCTAGGATACCAGTTAGCAGCATCAGGTGAGGTGCTTTTGCGACCTCAGCTCTGCTTGTGCATTGTTCTTGTGCTGAGGGTGGGGGAAGGAAGTCCTTGACAACCTCTTCTATCTGGGGGTACAGTGGTGCATGGGGATGTGAAGGGAGGGGTATGGGGAGCTTGGGGAGTGTGCTACCATTCTTCTAATCCTAGTCATCCTGGCTCCTGCTTCAATTTCAGTGGGGCCTTCCTTCCCCTACATTGGTACTGCTTCACAACCAAGCCTTCTCTACAGCACTGCCTGTTTATGTACCTACTATTCCCATTATGTTATATCTTCTTTCCATCCTGTGTTTCATTCACCTTGCTCATTTCTTCTCAGTTCCCTAATCTACTCTCCTTCTACAGCAGCGTTCTGAGCTTCAGCCAGCCCATACCAGCAGTACTCTGGACTCCGTCCCTAACTTGTGCCTTCTGGGGTGCTGAGCGAAGGTAGGCTTCCCTTGTCTACCGGGTATGGGATTCTGTTGCATTCACTACCTCCTACTACTTATCAACCTGCCATCCTCTGTCCCTAACTCTGCTGGACAGCATCAAGTGAAGGTTAGCTCACCCCATCTACCAGGGATGGGAGCCATGCCTACAATCTACTGTATCATATCAAGCCTTCTCTACCTCATACCAGTTGCCGCTTCCCTTCAGGAATGGAACTTTTTCTCCCCATGTGCCCTCATCCTCCTGCCTATACCTTGATGCAGCAACCCAGATCATCCCGCCTCAGCCATCACCGATGGGTGTCTGAATCTCCATTTCACTGCTTCAGCCTTACGCATTCTCAGCCTGAAATCCGGATGCTGCCTCCCTTCAGAAACATAACTTTGCCCGATTTGCCTTCTCCATCCTACATCATCTACAGCCTCAATTCACAGTCCTAGCATGCCGATTTCCACAGTTGGGAATCTGAATCTGCATTCAACTGTTGCCTGCTTCTGCATCCTATACCCACCTTCGGGATCAGGGCCTCAAAAACCCATTTGCTTTTCACCTCCCAACTTTTTCTACTGGTTTTGAATGTTGGTCTTCACTTTCTGGCTACTTGATTTGGTTGCCCCTTTATGTGACTCCACTGATTCCATACCGGCCCTGGCTCTTACCCAATTGCTGATCCGTCTGGAGCAAGATCTCATACTCTCAGTTGCCGCCATCTTCCTACCTCTGCCTGGTGGTATTGGTTACTGGTTCTCTCCTCACTTACTAGGACTAGAAGCTTATTTCTGCAATCGTCTGCTGCTCTACCGGACCATCACTTGTTGTTCCCTACCAGACTTGAACCGTTTGCCGATTTTGTCTCCATCACCATACCGTATTTATTTATTTATGACTTTGATAACCGGGTGAGTGCACTGATCTCAGGGACCATTTTCAGGCATGACCTGGGCCATAACACATGGCGCAGCGTGACAGTGGAATACAAGGTAACAGCAATACACATGAAACAGATTTGATACAAGCAACAATAGTAGACACAATATTAGGTTTGATGCATAGGTCCATTTGACAACAGTGAATACAAGGTTTCAATATCAGACATGAGAAGACTTGGTACAAACAAACAAATCATAGGCACAGTGTACAATGTGAGACTGCATCGTCCAGTGAGCAAGTAATACACAGACTACTCAGCAAAAAAATTTACATACAATACGTACAGGCAAGGAAGTCAAATATTACTGTGAAAAATGCAATATAACAGTTGTAGGCAAGAGAGTTGACTAGTGTGGGTAGGTGGGTAACCCCTTAGCTGGGGAGTTGACTAGTGTGGGTTGGTGTGAGACCCCTGGGAGCATCCGCAGGATGAGTTTTCCAGGAACCAGACTTTAAGGTGGGACTTGAAACTGGAGTGTGTGTCAATGGAATGGAGTTCAGCCGGTAGTTTGTTCCACTGCAAGGGGGCAGCTGCAGACCAAGCTCTGCTACCCATGTTGGTGGATACCCTAGGAACAGCTAGAGAGGGAGTACCATTTGAGCGGAGGTTGCGGAGGAGTGTTTGGGTTTTCAGAAGGGCAGTTAGGGGGTATTCTGGAGCCGTGCATATGACATTGCCCACCCTGCAGCAGAGGGCTAGGTCAAAGTGACCTTGCAGCAGTAGCCATCCAAGGGTATTATAGAGGGTACAGTGGTGGGTGGAGAACGGGGCCAATAAAGCAAAGCGGCAGGTGCTGTTGTAGGCAGCGGAGAGTTTAGCCATAGCAGTAGCTAAGAGCCTGGCATAAATAGGGGAGCAGTAGTCAAGAATAGGGAGAAGATTACCCTGGACAATGGCCAGTCTAGCTTCAGGACGAAGGTATTGCCTGAATCTATAGGCGGCACCTAACTTTTGATGGAACCTTCTGACAAGGGAATTTGCATGCTCAGTGAAGGTGAGGGAGTGGTCGAGCAGTACTCCTAAGTATTTGTAGGTGTTGACGTCCTCCAGGACTCTACCATCTGGGATGAGAATGCGTAAGGGGGCGTGACTTTTAGTTTTGGCCAGGAAGGGCTTAGATCCAAAGAGCATGAATTTAGTTTTTTGGCATTTACTAAGAGGAGGTTTTTTGAGAACCAGCTGTGGACTGCAGCATAGTTGTGTGAGAGAACTGAGGAAATTGCAGCCGTGGATTTGTCACTATGGAAGAGGTCAAGGTCATCGGCATACAGAAGAGAGTTACAGTAGAGGCAGTTGAAGGGAAGTGCATTAACGAATAAGGAGAAAAGGAAAAGTATCTAGTGTATCATGTCTGGGGCATCTCACCTTAACTCCCTCACTTGGAGCCTGCATTTGCACCTGACTTTCCATCCTTCTGCATGTTCTGCTTTATAACCAATTACAGCTTCCTTCCAGAAACTGGATCATTCTGCTCCCAGTGACTTCCTTCCTTCCTAACCAGTCTCCATCCAGCACTTTCATGGACCATCATACTCAACTCCCTCTGGCCTCCATTCCCTCCTGATTGGGATCTTGCCAGCTTGTTCAGGCTCTATCCCAATCCGGTTTGTCTGCCTTATGGACTTCCTCACTGCAGGTCACCCCTTCCGGCTGCTGTATGAATTTGTTTTATTCTTCAGATCTGGGAACCTTGTCCTTCTCGATCCAGCACCTTCCATCCTTTCTCTCATCATTTCCAGCCTTTGTCAGATGTGGGACTTATGTATCTCAACCCAGTTGCTCTTGGTGCTTAGTGTCTCTCCTTGGTCTTCCATGGATCATCCTGCTACTTTACGTCATCTGGCTTGCCTAGCCCTCACCTTCCCCGGATCTTTCCTTCAGTCCATCAGCATTCACTCTGGACTTTCCTTCCTTGCAGGCTTGGGGCTTGTTCCTGTTTGCTGGGGCTCTCTTGGGCATACTACCATATCTCTAGCCAGTATTCATACAGAGTCAACTATTCCTCCTCCTCCTCCTCCTCCTCCCATTTATCCATCTTATACTCCTACTCTGGCCTTTCCATCAGCTCCCATCCACTACTCGATGGATCACTTGTTAATTTCACCCAAGGTAACTACTTCTAGCAAACATCCCTCGGATCATATGCCTCATAGCCTCTTACATCATCATAACATGTTCCATATGGCCCAATCAGCTCCTCATGATCATTCACAAATCTCATTCGACTAGACAATAGAAAGATCTCATCCATCTTTATCAGATACTCAATACGAATCCTGTCTGTTTAATCACTGTGACCTCCCTGTCTACCATATCTCACAGACTATCCTCTTATATGAAAAGGACTTAAATTCTTCAATTATGCTCCAACCTCATAACCACTGTCGCTGCTTTGGATACCAGGAATCGCAAGATATCTCATACCACTACGGACATAATTCATTTTACCTTCTGCAGTCTCTCATACTACCATTGACACTGTTAACCATGTTACTCATCTCCTACTTTCTCAAGAGTCATTGCTTGTCCTAAGACCATCTCAGCTGCCTTCTCGGAACTTTTGTTTTTGGAGCTACAAGTGCCTAGTTGCTTACTAATGTCACGCTGTCCAAACCACTGCTTTCTAGCTCCTGGACATCACCATACCTCATACAATCGTCTGCATTTCTTCATTTTAGTACCATCAGTTGAGTTTGCCACCCATCCAGCAGTCCTTCTAGTCTATCCTTCACAAGTTATCTCCATTACTCCCTCCGGTGAAGACTTTCACTGAGAACAGGTTCCTCTGATTCTCAATTCAGAAATTAGCAACCAGTAAGGCAAAGCCATATCCCACTCCTGCCTCCCAACAGGTCTTAATCATAGCACTAGGATCCTCTGCCATGCCACACTACTCAATCTCACTACCAATCCAGCCAGCCTACAGACTCTCTCATATATCCTCCTCCAAGCTTCTCTCAAGTATTTACACATCGGATTACCTGTTAACCTAACCAGCTATTGCCACCTCAGTGCATCTCATTGACAATTACACCACAGAATTACCCATATTTACTTCAGCCAGCAGATCAGCATAGTTTATGCAAGTATGGTTACAAAATCATGCCCAAATAAGCTATCCAATTCCTTATACTGAACTTCCACTCAGTCTCTATAGATATTCAGTCACCATCTGGACTGCATCTGCAAATCTTCCTCTAGTCCTCTACAAATCACTTATGGCATTTCTCTTATCAGGCACTCAAGGACTCTGCTCAATTCCTTCACCCACTTCATGGATGCTTAATTAGCAACTTATCGCTCATTACTGAATTCCTTACCTCCAGTCTTTACCATGAATGTCAAACCTTACACAAGTCAGATCATTCACTTATAACTTCACAAATCATCGCATTTACCACAGCTCACTGTCTGGTAGCATATTGATCAAATCAGGCTCTCCCTGCTCATTACGTCCCTGTAATCCCTTTGGACAAGCATTCTTCATTACCTTGGAAATCTGGACTCCATTCACCCTTCTTCAACTGGATCTACTTCACACTCAGGATTCTATCACTCCTTCAGAAAAGACCTACTTCTTCAACCTCAGGATTGTCATCCAAACCACATTACCCATGGATTGAGGATGGACCATCATCTCCAAGAAGCTCACCTTCCTCACATTAGCTATGGTTACTAGAACCTAGATCCTTCTCCTATTAGTATGCCCAGAGGATGGGCAGACCATTGGCCATGGGTCCTCAGAGGGTTCCTCCACCTGAGGCGTTTCCTCTCCTGAGTGCCAGCGGTCATACTCTCCATGAGTTGGAGGAGGTATCTTTCTGGGGCCTTCTGTTCCCTACAGTTCCTACCTACATATCTATTGCTCAAGGGTAGGAATAGAGTAAAGCCACAAAAAGTACTACAGGTTGCACAAGCATTAATACCCCATTGCTATTCCCCAAACATTGAATGGGAGGGCTTAAGCCCGAAGTTCAATGTAGGGAATAGCTCCTCCCACAATCTCTATTTAAACCAAGCTATACCATGCCTCCCTTACTTAGGAAGTGTTTTTTGTCCACCAACACCATCCCCTCCTCTTCCTTCTCCAGTACTCTTCTTGCCCTTGTTCATGGGCCTTCTATTCAGTACAGTTTCTTCCTCTATACCTAGTACTCAAGGGTGGGAATAGAATAAAGACACATAAAGTACTACAAGTTACACAAGCACTAATACCCCATTGCTATTCCCCAAACATTGAGCTTATTTTGTTGTGTGGGGCCTATGTAAAGGGAAATGTCACTTTAAACTCCATCGGGCATTTATCACTTATTGGGGCCTATGCACAAAGGTGCGGAGTGGGATATGCATCACGCCTCTCCAACATGTAGCCCACTTCACACCTGCCAGACCCCTGTGTGCATTCACAATTGAGGTATGAGCCCCCTGTTCACCCAATGCCCCGGCTGAATGCACAGCTCTGTGCTGGGGCAGGCCGAGGGGTTGTGGCTGTGCCAGCCTTCTGCATGATTCTCAGAACTACAGAATGCTGTGCATGGTGGCTGGCAGCAATGCATCCTTGGGGCAGCCGTAACCCTGAGCAGTCATTTACATGCCTCCGGGGAAGCAGCCGCCAGCTGCGGTGAACACGGCGGGGCGCATCGGACCCCTAGTAGGGATGCCCCTGCCATCATGGCACCCTGGGAGTTTGGGGGTGATCAGCCGGGAATCCATCTCAACATCGCAGTCAGCACTCTGCATGCCGGCTGACATCATGGTGCTCCATGGATGCAAAGGATCCACTGCAGGAACCTGCCTGGGTAGCCGATTGGCTGCCTGCCTGGATCTGCCGCTCTGCACCCACCTGCCTCCCACAGACCTGCATGCTGGAGGGTGGGGCCATGTTTGGGAGCCAGGTGGGGGCTGGTGTTTGTGAATGTGTCCCTCACGCTTATCTCCCCAGGTTGCAGAGCCGTGCACCTGGATACGCACCTTTGGTGTACACATTGGTGAATAGGTCCCAATATTAGGGCTTCAGACTTTGAAAAGTTAATTTTGTCACATAATATATGGCCAAACCTATGAAGAAGATCTACTAGTCTGGAAACCAACTCTGATGGTCTGCTTAAGAAGAAAACAGAGTTGTCTCCATAAAGTGAAACTCTTTGCTCCAGTCCCTCCGTTGTGAGTCCTGTTATATTAAGGTCTTGCCAGACACTGACTGCCAAAGGCTCCAAACAGATCTGAAACAACAAAGGAGACAGGGGGCATCCATGCTGAGTGCTGCGAGTGAGTGGGAAGTATTTGGGGTTGATGCCATTCACCTTCACCAGTGCTTGTGATTGAGTATACATAGCTGTAATAGTCGCTATTAATCTGGGGCTGAATTTCATGGTCTCCATGGCTTTTCTAAGAAATTGCCAATTCACCCTATTAAATGCTTTTACAGCATCCATGGAGATGTTCAGCTGGAGGGCCCCCTATCCCTTCTGTGTCAAGATTATATTTAGCAATCTTCTAATGTTATCCCGAAGGTACCTCTCATTAATAAACACAATCTGGTCTATGTGTATCGCCTTAGTGATCACTTTCAGCACACTTTCCACTAGAATCCCCCATAAAGGTCTTAAGAGTTGTGTTCAACAATGACACTAGCCTCTATGACCTACATTCTGTCAAATCTTTTTCTGAGTTTTGGCTAGGTGTGGGCAAACCAGTTCGACAAAAATATGAACCAACCCAAACAAGCCAAAGTGTTAGGAAATGCACAGCTCCAGAACACATTTGGCTGTTTGGATCAGTTCAGGAGGCTCTATTGCGTGAATCCAGTGTGAAAAGCGCGAGAGCACAGGAAGTACCAGAGACAAGACTCTGGTTCCTCACTGGATGGGTGAGCTGTCCATCTTCCCAAGGTGGCACCTGACTGGGTTTGCTCTGTAGCAACCCATGTGGTCCATCTTAGGAACTGACACAGAGGAATACAGACCGGAGAAGGAGCAGCAGTGTTCACTGGCTGCTCCATGTGTGCTGTTAAACTTGTTGCTTACTTGCTTTTTTTGCCCATTGGGCAACTCATCTAACTATTAGTCGGACTCTCAAAAAAATACAAAAAATTATTTATTATAATTTTCATATTTTATTTAAAAAAACAAACAAGAACAAACAACTTAGAAAATTTGGGGTGGGAAGGGGATTGGGGGACTGCGTCTGGGAGTCGGGAGTGGGGATTGGGGAGTTGGGAGGAGTCTCAGGGAAGGGAAGAGGAGGACTGAGGGCAAGTGAGTGAGTCAAGTGGCAGTTTTTTTTTTTATTTTGGCAGCAGAGGGGGTTAACTGTGTCAGCAACTATCACTCCCTCACAGCCAAGTTAGCCTTCTTGCTGTGTGCCTCCCAACAAGTCAGTCAGCTCTCATCTCCTGCCTGTGCTCAGTAGGGATTTATTTAGTCTATAAGCTTTGGTTCCATGGGCATTCTGTCATGTGGAATAATCCTTGAAGGAAAAAGTAAATAAAGACTGTGTCGTAGAGGGTCAGGCCATGTCCCCGAATCTCTGTGAGTAGCAGCACCTGCAGCATCAGCCTTTATAGCCCAGGTGCAGTGTGTGAACTGTGAGCTACTGTGTGTGTGTGTGTGTGTGTGTGTGTGTGTGTGTGAAATAAAATCTGACAGCCAGCCACCAGTGCCACTTCTTGTGTACTATCTGAGACCCCTCCCCCCGAACAAGTCAGTCAGCTCTCATCTCTTCCTTTCTGTGCTCCGTGGGGTAAATCTACAAGCTTTTGCTCAGTGGGCAGGGCAGTCCGTCACATGGAATAAATATTAAAAAAATAACCCTTGAAGGAAAAGGAAAGTAATATTGTGTCATAGAGGGTCAGGCCAGGTCCCTGAATCTCTGTGGGTAGCAGCAGCTGCAGCATCAGTCCTTAGAGCCTAGGTGCAGTGTGTGAGCTACTGTGTGTGTGTAAAATAAATTTTGACAGCCAGCCACCAGTGACACTTCTTGCGTACTGTCTGTGTGACCCCACCACCACATGTCAGTCAGCTCTCATCTCTTCCTCCCTGTGCTCCATGGGGTAACTTGACAAGCTTTGGCTCAGTGGGCATGGCATTCTGTCACATAATGTGGGTGGAATAAATAAAAAAAGAATCCTTGAAGGAAAAGTACTGTGACAGAGAGGACTAGGCCAGGTCCTCAAATTCCTGTGGGTAGCAGCAGCACCTGTAGCATCAGCCCTTAGCCTTGGTTCAGTGTGTGTGTGTGTGTGTATAAAATAACATCTGACAGCCAGCCACCAGTGCCACTTCCTGCATACGATCTGTGTGCTCCCCCTTCCACGAACAAGTCAGTCAGCTCTTATCTCTTCCTTCCTGTGCTCCGTGGGGTAAATGTACAAGCTTTGGCTCAGTGGGCATTCCATCACGTGGAATAATCCTTGTAAGGAAAAAGTAAATACTATGTCGTAGAGGGTTTGGCCAGGTCCCTGAATTTCTGTGGGTAACAGCTGCAGCACCATCCCTTATAGCCTAGGTCCAGTGTGCGAACATGTGTGTGTGTGACAGACCTATGTGTGAAATAAAATCTGACAGCCAGCCACCGACCAGTGCCACTTCTTGCATACTGTCTGTGTGACCCTCCCCCCTCTCCGAACAAGTCAGTCAGGTCTCATCTCCTCCCTGTGCTCCGTGGGGTAAATCTACAAGCTTTGGCTTGAGGGCATTTCAACACGTGAAATAAATAAAAAATAAGTAATCCTTGAAAGAAAAGTAAAGTGTCATAGAGGGTCAGGCCAGACCCCTGAATTTCTGTGGGTAGCAGCTGCATCACCAACCCTTATAGCCTAGGTCTAGTGTGTGAACTAGTGTGTGTGACAGACCCGTGTGTGAAAAAAAACTGACAACCAGCCACTGACCAGTGCCACTTCTTGCATACTGTCTGTGTGACCTCCCCTCCTCCCAGAACAAGTCAGTCAGGTCTCATCTCCTCCCTGTGCTCTGTGGGGCAAATCTACAAGCTTTAGCTTAGTGGGTATTCCGTTACGTGTAATAAGTAATAAAAATAAATAATCCTTGAAGGAAAAGTAAATTACTGTGTCATTCACTCCTTCTCATCTCATTTCACTAATCATGCTGTTTATTACTACTAAACAGTGGTTTAATTGTTATTTTTCTACAGATATGTTAATTGAAAGCTGTTTAACATTATTTTTTAACATACGGTTAGCATAAAACAATAAAGGTTATAAAAGGTTTGGATAAGGATCCGAACCTGTTTTTGCTCATCAGAACCTTTTAGAATCTCAGAACCTTTTGAGGTTTTCCCATCCCTAGTTTTGGCATGATGTACTGTATATCTGCACATGCCCCCTGGAATTTGATATCTGCCATATTACCTCCTTGCGTACCTTCCTAAGGAGGGAGCTCAGTTGGGCCATATATATTTTAAAAAACTCTGCAGGGAGGCAATCCAGGCCTGGTGATTTCTCATTCTTCAGTTTTGTAATTCTATCCCTGATGGTCTGTTCACCTATGTGCCTGTCAAGATCCAAGACCTCCTGTTTTGTAAGTTTTGGTAAACTAATTATTGAGAAGTATTTTGCCACCTTTCCATAAAGATTTCCTATTGCTCCAGTGTGTAAAGTTGTGTGTAATAATCTGAAAATATTTGTGTTATTTCTCACGTAGAAAAAGGCGGCTTTGGACTCAAGGGATGGAGCCAAACAAACATACGGACAGGGGGCCCCATATTCAAAAGTCCTAGACTGCATCGCACAAGTGCCTGAGCCATGCAACTGAGATGCGCCGGCACAAAATAATGGTATATTCAGAAGATATGCCATGAGATGCAATCGTGCATATCTGACTGAATATCCTGAACATGCACGATCATGCAGGTGATCTGAGCCCTATGTGGAGCATAGGGAAATGTGTGATAGGCAGCCACATGCATGGTGCGCAAAATTGCAGTATTTAGCTGGGATATGCAAATGGTCTCATTGCACATTCTAAGCCCATTCCCCACATGCGCAGCTGATTACTGGACTGTATTCAGGCCATTTGCATACCCCAGGCATGCACAGTTCCAGCTTTGCAGATGCTGTCCCACCACCCCACAAAGGTGAACAGGAGGTATTGCAGCCTAGCAGGCAGGTGTGATGGAATGTTTGTATGTGGGTGGGTGGACTGCATTGTTCTGGATACAGTGCTATTACCCATAGCCATGTACATGGCCAGATTGAGGTACAGGGGGCCCACCTGGACAGTGACCACAGGGGCCCACCTGGACAAGCAACAGGGGAGGGCACAGGGTGACACAGTCTTATCAATATACCACATGCATGTGATACACCAGCTCTGTATGCAGTGTACAGTCACCTGCAATGCCCCCCCTTGTATGAGAGGAACATGGTGATAACTGCAAGGAATGGCAGGAATGGCAGTGTGCAGATGGTGACCAGGTACCCAAGTGGGTGGGTCCCACCTGTGTGCATCTATGGTGTACCACTATAGGTGTGTACCACAGGTCAGTTCCTGGCCCATGCCAGGCAGCCACATGTACCACCAGCCTACCTGGGCACCGTTGCTCCAAACGCCATTCTGGGTGCATAACACCACCAGGTGGTGCCTTGCAGGCCACATGGATGCGGGCCATGGCTCCAGTTACATGTGCTGTAGTATGACCATCTATTCCACTGGTGTGCCACTGGTGTGCTAGGGAGGTACTCGACGGCACTGGCATGTGGCAGCTGGGTGTCTGTGTCCTAGGTGCGGTGTGGTGGATGGCTTTCTGGGTGGTGCCCATGGTGTGCTGGCATTTGTGTCTTTGGGTACTTCCATCCTGGCATGACTGCTGTGTATGGGTGCCTGGAGCATGTCCTGGTGCACCTCCAAGGGCTGTCTCAAGAAGGCTTGCCTGCAGTTCCACGGCCTTCCTGTGGGTGGCTGGCTGATTTTGGCCATCCGTTTGTCCGCCTAACTTTGCATGGCACACTTCTGAGATGCACGGCAGATGCGCCTCACATTTTGTCTGAATATATGAATGCACGGCATATTCATGCACCTGCCCACTTTCTTTGCACCACATACATTATTTCTGCATGATTGTGCATTCGGCAATGTGTGATGCATCTCTCCCTTTCTAATATCATGGTTCTGCACATTTTCTGAGATGCCCCACACATCTCCATTTTTGGCAGTGCATCTCTTTTAAATATGTGGGCCAGGAGAGGCAAGGAGGAATTTCAGCTCAATGTACAGGAAAATGACTCATTCCAATGTTAGGAAACTATAAAAATGCACTTATTTTAAAAAAGTGCAGAGAAAACACTGCTTACTCAGGTACATTACAAACAGGTAGCACCCCCCCATGTGCAAAGAACATCAACATTGCATGTTACTCTGATGCTTTTTCAAGATGTAGATACCTCCCTAAGACATGATTAAATAGCCCCCATTTAATGGTATATAACATTGATGTTTTTTGCTCATGGGGGAGTACTACCTGGTTGTAATGTACCTGAACAAGCAGTGTTTTCTAAAAAATAAATGTATTTTTATAGTTTCCTAACATTGGATTGAGTCATTTTCCTGGATGTTGAGCTGAATTTGTATTATTTGCCCTGGTTTCCATGTCTGCTTTCCATTGTCTCTGGATTCTTCAAACAAACTACCACACTGTTCCCTTTCTGCTTCCTTAGGATAAGCACCAGAAGTCTCCCACCCTATTCTGGACTGTTCAGGAGTCCTACATTCATCTGCTAATTCAAATTTCTCAAGGAAGGGGCCACCTCCAATGTCAGCCTCGCCGGGGCATGATCTGAAGCTGTTCTTGTTAAAATGGTGCATCACTCTATGGCATGTACTCATTTGGTGGAGCTAGTGTAATATCTGCCTATCTGAGTAATGTGTAAAATCATGCTTCGAGTCATTCATAAACCTTCATGTTCCTGTAAGCTCCAGTTCCCCTGAGAGTCTGGAAATCACTTTCCCTGGCTTTTTCTCAGTGGTTATCCTCTACCGTGTAGCCACTTTTGGAGACATGGTGGTATTATAGTATCCCACTCACCCCCATTAAATAAAGACATCAAGCTCCAAAATATAGTAAAATCTTAAGTTGTCATTTTATTGACAATCACACATGCTACTCCACCTGATGCGTTTCAGACCACTAGGGGATCTTTATCAAAGGCTGGAGCAGTAAAACCCCCACCACCAATAAATAGCATGCAGACATGTGACATCGCTATGACACAGTTCAATTTGATTGATTAAAAACACTCAAGTTTATAAATGGAAAAAGAACTTTAAACAACTGTTTAAAATATTGAAGACTGAATATTTAGGAGAGTGCACCAATATTATGTAGCCAGTCATATCTGCCCTCTGGGTCTATGTCTGCTCCCTCAATTTGATGTCAGTACAGAGCAATACCTTTTATGCAGCCCTTCCTGTGTTCCCTGAGGTTTACCACATTTATCAGACAGGGCCAGAATGCTAGTGTGGGTGGCAGACTACCACCATGCCAAGGGCAGGACTTTGGAGTTGCCAGTTACAAGCCATCTATCTTACAAGCACAATAATCAACTCTGATTCACAGAGGAGGTTGTCAATGCAGTGAAAGAGAAAAGGGCTTCCTTCAAGAAATATAGGAGGGCCCAGCAGAAGAAAGACAGGGTAGACAACCTAGAAAATCTAAAAATAGCTAATAGAGAGGTAAAAAAGGCCAAGGCAGGAAACTGATTTGAGGTTAGTGGAAAGGGGCAAGGAAGGTGACAAGACCTTTTTTGGTATATCCAGGAAAAAAAAACAATGAAGGAAACTATTGTCAAGCTGAGGAAAGGGCCAGAGTGTGTGGATGGCAACATTAGAAAAGTAGAAGTTTTGAACTAATATGTCTGCTCAGTATTCACTTAGGAAAAAGAAAGACCGGTTCCACAGCGATAGATAGGAATGGGGGTGAGGATGTGGAGGAGGCGATCATGGAGGCTAGGGTCCTCAAAGCCCTCAAGGTGGGTTAATCTCTCACACCAGATGGCATGCACCCTAGGAGAGAATTGGCAGCAGTACTAGCAGACCCTCTGGCAGACCTGTTCAATAGCTCCACTGAAATAGGCATGGTGCCACAAGAGTGGAGGACAGTTGATGCAGTACTTCCATACAAGAGGGGGCTAGGGACAAGCCGAGGAACTCCAAACCAGTCAGCTTGACATCAATAGTTGGGCAAGCTGATGGAAATCATTCTAATGGACAGGTTGGTCAACTTTTTTGAGGTGAATGGACTCCAGGAAGACAGGTAACATGGGTTTATGGAAAGGGTGTCATGCCAAAGGCACTTGATCACTTTTTTTGACTAAGCTACAAAGGCAGTGGACAGGGGCCAGATAGTGTACATACTGTACCTGGAGTTCAGCAAGGCATTTGACTTGGTCTCCAATAAGATACTGATTATGAAGTTGGAGGACCTGGGGTGGCTGGCATGCTGACTAATTAGGTAGCAAACCAGCTCTGTGGGAGAACCCAAAGGGGCTATCATTGGGGAGAGTACTCAGGGATGAAGGCGGTCAAAAGCGGGGTTCCATAGGGTTGGTGCTTAGTCCAGTGCTGTTCATCATGCTTATTAATGACATTGGTAACAGCATAAAGGGCAAGCTCTGTGGGAGGCAGGACATGGATGAGTGTGTCAGGGGTCTAAGAGAGGACCAAGTGAAGTTTGAAAGATGATCCAGGAACTAGCAATTGAGGCTTACTGCAAGAAAGTGCTAAGTTATATGCTTAGGAAGCAAGAACCTAAAGGCACTGTATGGACTAGAGCAGTGGTAGGCAACACACAGCCTGAGGGCCATGTGCAGACCCCCAGCGGTCAACTTGTGGCCCCCTCACCCTTCCACAAATACATCATGAGGCTTCCTGTGCAAAGCTAGACAAGGGAGATAGGCTGAAGGCTGTGATGGACATGTTATATAAACAGTAGCTCATTTTTTATTCAAATGTATAAATTTGACTTGTGACTGTGGTAAATAGGGGTCTTACGGCCCTTGGGGGTGTTTGAGGGCTGCACCTGTGGCTCTCTGATTATCTTAGATTGCCCACCCTGGACTAGAGGATGTAACCATCATGGTCTTAGAAGAAGAGAAAGACCTGCAGATTGCAATCACAAGCAGTCTAGAACCCTATATGTAATGCAGCAAGGCAGAAGTAAAGGCAAAATAGGATGCTGCATTGAGTAAGTGTGGGATTCACCAACAGAAGGAAGGAGGTCATACTACCATTGTACAGAGCCATGTTGAGGCACCACCTGGAGTACTGTCAGCAGCACTGGAGCCCCACCACAAAAATTACAGCAACCTGCTGGAGAAGGTACAGAGAAGAGCCATGAAAAGATTCAGGACCAGCACAGGCTGTCGAGTGAGCAGAGGCTGGAGAACCTTAATGTGTACCCTCTGTAGGAAAGAAGAGAACATGTGGACATGACTGAGACCTTTAAGTACCTCAAAGACATCAACAAGATCAACCCTAGTGAGCTTTTTAGGATCAGTGAGAACAAGAACATGGGAGGATACAGTTACAAGATGGCAAGAGAAAGGTTTCAGAAGGAGGCCAGGAGGCACTTCTCTTGGAGAGTGTTATGGGTGGGATGGGCTACCAGACAAGGTAGTGAACAAGAAAATGGTTGAGGGATTCAAGAGTGGGTGAAATTAAGTCAAAGGGAAGGAAAAGTGTCAGGGGAAGGGGAGACGGAGCAACATGGAATGAATGATGCATGAGCTTTGCATTGGGTCAACTAGCTAGACCTTAAAGCCTTCTGCTGGCAAATGTATATACAGTATTTATATATGAATTTGTGTCCTTTGGGCAGGGACAGGATGCATCTGGAAAAGCTGATTTGTTAACCCATAAATGAGTAAAAAACAGTAAGGAGAGAGTACAGTCATAGGATTTCATCATGTCATAGAAACATAGAAATACACATACAGAGAAAGACCCATAAACTCTTCAGTCTGTCCAGGAACCCTGCCTATAAATTATATATGGTGTCAACCACTGGCCTAGGTTGAGGGTACTGGTAGTGACTCAGCTCTGTGCCCACCATGACCTCCCAAAGCGTCCTCTTCTCCACTACCAATCCCTTAAATCTATCCCAACCTAACTTGAACCTTGCTGTAGATCCAGTGTTTACCACTGTGCTTGTGCATGTTTGTTGAGTCAGGTAATGAAATAATACTCATCGAGGACACACCAAACATTTTTTTGAAAAGGCAGTGCATGCACATTGTTTATTTCATAATTGCAGGTGACTGAAATCTGGTATAGGTAACTGCACACGGTACTGGGTCAATACCACGCATGTAAGATAGTGTGGTATTAACTGCACTGTACATGCAGCACTTGAAATCACAGCGACACGGGTAGAATAGCAATAGGGATTTACCACTACCCCTGTCGTTGCACAGTGATGTAAGGAGTGGAGAAGGAGCCATGTGCTGGGTGGCAGGTTGAGCTGCTTCCATGGTGGAGTGGCTAGGACACCAGCACATGGTGCAGTTGGGAGATCTGGGATCATGGTTCAGTCCTCCCCCCAGGTCTCCCTGGTTGAAACTTTTGCCAGTGTTTTTTTTAACTCAAACTTCCCCCCTTCCACAGTTTCTCCCCCATCCCCGAAGACTGCATTCCCGGAGTTTGTTATTTAAGTTCTGGGTGGTGGGGGGTGCAGGTGTGAAGACCCCCCCCACAAAAAAAATGTAAACACCCATTGTTGTCAATGGGCATATTGTGCGGAACAGGTCTGTGTTTTGCCTGACTCCATTTTTATGTGGCATTATTTTGCTGCAGCATTTTCAGCCACACAGTTTTGTCATATGGTGGTACAACCCTGTGCCACTGCACACAATGGTGTGCATAGCCCAAATATCATTTCACAAATACTATCAATAATGTGGACACTAGTACTTGGGATTGAATACTAAATATTTTGGGCCAGATATTCAAAAGGGTTGCGCCATGCGCAATAGGGTTGCGCCTCCGCAAGTCCAAACTTGCTCCATTCTGCGATATTCAGCAGGAGGCAGTTGCACCACAGAAAACATGCTGAGCAACAGCGCAATGCAAATGAATGCATGCTGAACTGGAGGGGGAGGAACCATGCATAAACTGCACAGCCCGATATTCAGCCGGGCTGTGCAGAGTTGTGCAGGCGCAACCCCCAACCTGCGCCTGCAGGACTTTGAGCCAAAAAAGGCTTAAGTCTAGGGCCACCCACAGGTGAGCTGCTGTATTGCAGGGTGCAACACAGCAGCTGCCACCTGTGGCTGGCCCCCAACCCAGTCCCTGTGCCCCCCCTGCAGCCCGATCGCGGGCATAGTGTACTCCCCCCCACCAGCCCGATCCACGGGCATCAATGTAGCTCCCCCTCCGTACATATCCCTGGTGGTCCAGTGGACCGAAATGCCCGATCGCGGGCGGTATGTGTAATAATTCCCACCCCTCCCGACATTTCCCTGGTGGTCCAGTGGACCGAAATGCACGATCGCTGGCGGTATGTGTAATAATTCCCACCCCTCCCGTACATATCCCTGGTGGTCCAGTGGACCGAAATGCCCGATCGCTGGCGGTATGTGTAATAATTCCCACCCTCCGTTCATATCCCTGGTGGTCCAGTGGACGAAATGCCGATTACGGTGCGTATGTATAATAATTCCACCCCCTCCATACATATCCCTGGTGGTCCAGTGGACGAAATGCCCGATCACGGGCAGTATGTGATTAAACCACTCCCCGAGACATAGCCCTGGTGCTAGTGTCCCCACCCAACCCACCCACGAAGACCCACCACCCGCTCCCCGCCCCGCAGCTGGCGGGCGGCAGCATCCCACCTGCCTCAGCCATCGCCGACCGATTGACTGCCGGTGCTGCAGCCGATTGGTGCAGAGCAAGAGCCAGGGGTGCAGTTTATATAAGATGATAGTCCAGATTTGCGAATGATGTTCATTCGCAAATCTGGACTGTCATGATGTAGGGCTGCACACCCATTGGCTCTTGCTCTGACCAATGGGCGGCAGCCCTACTGGGCAGTCAGTCGGCGGGAGGCGGGCGGCAGGCGGGTGGGATGCTGCCGCCCGCCGCCGGGGGCGGGTGGTGGGTCGGGGTGGTGGTGGGGGGGACACTAGCCACCAGGGCTATGTTCGGGGTGGATTTTATACATACTGCCCGTGATCGGGCATTTCGGTCCACTGGACCACCAGGGATATGTACGGGAGGGGGCTGGGATTTATCATACATACTGCCTGTGATCGAGCATTTCAGTCCACTGGACCACCAGGGATATGTACGGGAGGGGGGGGAGCCACATTGCTGCCTGTGATCGGGCTGCCGGGGGCGTTGGTTCCCGACGGCTGCTGCCTGGCAGGGCGCCAGGCGCAAGTCCTCGGGAATCGGCGCACCTACATGCTAATGGTATGCAAATGGGGCCATAATCAGATGCAAATGATCCCCCCTGTGCCTTGCATGAATTACGGCCCCATTTGCATGTCACCTTTTGAATATCATGATTTTGCGCATGGCACAATGGTACTTGAGCCACCGCAAGTTGAATGCTCCACTCTGACAACTTGCGGTGGCGCAAGTTCCACTGCGCCATGCACAGTGGCTGTGGCTGGGGGGTGATATTCAAAGGAGTTGCTCAATAGCGCAGCTCCTTTGAATATCGCCCCGGCCACACCCCTGCGCAACTATTTTGCGCAGCGCAAGGGGCTTGCGCCTCAGAATGGCGCAGTTTGAATATCCAGCCCTTTGTGTATTACTTTTTTATTTTATAACTTATTTACCAAGGGTACACAAGATGTTTTATTTATTTATCACTTTGTTAACCGGGTAATCACACTGGACCTAGGCAATTGTCAGGAACAAACTGGAGCCACTACATGTGCAGCT
Source organism: Neoceratodus forsteri (assembly GCA_016271365.2). Classification (NCBI taxonomy): domain Eukaryota; kingdom Metazoa; phylum Chordata; order Ceratodontiformes; family Ceratodontidae; genus Neoceratodus; species Neoceratodus forsteri. Next base: position 292,711,758 of record CM028136.1, read on the forward strand.
TAGATGATACAGTGCAAAATAAATACATACAATAAACAACAATTCACAAATATCAACTTAGTTTCACATTCAACTTATTTAGATAAGATGTAACATCTGGTTTTGAGTGAAATCCTGCTTCACCCATTTCCACAGCTGTGGAATGGACCACTGTTAAGCTTAAGTGACTTGCTGAAATTCACACAGTGAATTTTGGCTCTGCCTGGGTTTGAAGCTGTGGTCTTCTGGTTCCCAAGCTGGTGCACTAACCATTAGACTGCACTGCCTCATATTCATATTCAGGCCCTGTAGAGATGTTACAGAAAATCCCTATCCCTCTCCAGATGGTCAGGGCTGGTCAGTTCACTATCCCCTCCTCAACCTGGTAATCACCAATTCTCCAACACCCTTCCCCATCTTCCTAGATATTTTCAATCTGTTAGAGATTAAAAAAAATTGCAGATTGTCTTCCATTGTACCAGGAGCTGACACAATCTTTAGTATTATTCTCCTTCTTATCTGGACCCCTCATTGCCCAACTATCCTTAACATAACCAGTAGGCCATTTCTCCTGACTCCTGATCCACAATTTTGGAGGTCGTCACCTACAGTGAGGTCAGCTTAGTTGTCATCCCTCCCACAGCATGCCTCTTTGAATTGTAGCAGTAAAGTCAGAAACAGGAATGATCTGGCCCATGATTAGGTACATGATTTGGGAGGTAGAGGTGGGAGCAGTTGCCCTTTTGACGACAGGTGCCTCTGGACACCAGGAACTGGTTGGACATAGATGGGAAGAGTGACATTTTTTATTTCATAATCTTTGGCTGGGAATAGCACACTGAGCTGAAGCACATTTCCAAGTGCATTCCAGGAGCACAGGAAGATTAAGTGACTTGCTAAGGGTCAAACAGTATGCAAGTGGAGGTTCTGGGAATTAAAACCTGGTTCACTGGATGAACCAAGCTTGTTCACAGCTTGTTGCTCTAATCTCCAGGCTATACTTTTAGTGTGTGTCAGTGTGTGTGTGTGTGTATATGTAGTGCTGTGTGTGTAGGGATGTCCTTGTGTGTTTGCATGTGTGTGTGTGCGCTTTGTGTGTGTGTGTGTGTGCATGTATCTGTTCATGTAGTTCTCGTGTGTCCATCTATGTACATAGTGCTGGGTATGCACATGTGTCTCTGTACAGTGCTTCCTTGCTATAATGAACATCGTTATGCTAAACTCCTGGTTATAACAAATGGCTCATGTGGCTCCTGACTGTAGTTTGTTATTTTCAATTTGTTAAAATGGCTATTGTGTACAGCCATACGCAATCACCCATCTCCCTACATACAAATTGCCACATCTGAAACATTTTTTGTGTTTGTAGAAACATACAGTTTTTCCTGCTGAGGTAAGGTAGAATGAGAGGTAGTCAGGGGCGCTAGAGAGCCTTCTTGCAGGCTGGATGCACTTTCTTATAGCTCTTCACCTCTTGGTGCTATATCTGCTAAAAAGTAGTTGGAAATACAAAATACTTTAATTCTGATACCAGAACTAACTGTAAAATGCTTTTTGGAGTCGAATGATCTAAATTTAAACTATGGGTTGGCAGAAGACACAGCAACAAAGGCTGACAAAAGAGTTGCAGCTGCCCATCACCGGTAAATCCTTTGAAACCAGCGAGTGCAGTAGTAATGGAGCCCAAGATGTATCGGAGCCACCATGGAAAGTGATGATTGAATCCATGAAGGCCATGGATTTTAAAATTAAAAAAATGCTTCAGAAGTTGGAAAATCATGATGTGGCCATACAAAAACTGACGGGAACTGTGGCAGAAACAGAAAAATGTACTGTAACTACACTAACAACTCTGGCCACTCTTACCAAGGAGAACACCCAACTCCACAGTCTTATAGAGACTATTGAAAATGAAGTCTGCTCTGGAAATGTTAGGATCATTGGAGTCCTTGAGGGAGTTGAAGGGACAACATTGCTGCAATTTTTGGTTTTCTGGTTTAAGGATAAGCTAGCCATGCCAGAAGGATTCCATTTGTTTGCACTTACTAAAGCACATCGGGTGAATCCCACAGTTCGTCTGTCTACACCAAACCAGCCACACACCATAATAGGTAAATCTACTGGATCAGAGATTAGGAATGCAATAATACTCATCACCCATGCAGCCTATCCATTGGAAATTAGTGGCGTGGATGTAAAGCTTTACGCCGATCTCTCTTTCCAGACTTGTGCTAGACAGAAAGCCTTTGATGCTGTAACACAATGGCTGTGAGCTCTAGGGATTATTCATTCATTTTTGCTGCTGGCTTGCCTCAGAGTGGTGTATGGAGGGAAGATATGGCAGTTCAGTAGCCCCATGATGTGGGTCGCTGGATAGAAAAAGTGGAACAAGAGTTTGAAGGGTGCAGAGATGTCCCTGAACATACCCACTTGGCCTCAGACTCTGAAGACTGAGCTGTGAGTTTAAATGTGACTTTGGTAGCAGACTGGGACTGAATTGCAGTACACTGCATTTTTTGCTGATCTCTCCGGTTGTGTAAGGGAGACTGGCCTTACTTTAAACTGTAATGGTTCATGTGTGGGAATCGTTGGGAGCTTAGCATTAACGTTAAAAGTTTTATGTAGTGTTTGAGCTTCCGAGGTGGAGTGAGAGTTGGAGTCCCTGCCATTTTGTAAACTCCATTCTGATTGTTTCCACACAATATATAGATGCTGCAGTAGTCCAGCCTGCCAGGAACTGTGACTACAGTTTAAAAATTGTGAGATCTCCAGGTGAAAGGAAATTATAATTCTGGTTTTGATCAAATTACATAGAATTGTATGACTGATAGAAACATGTTTTGTTTAAACTAAAAAGTCTGGGTAAAAATGCACTCGGGGGGGGGGGATGAGTTATTCAAGGGTGGTCTCACATTATGTAAGTTTTCTCCCTAGTTTAAAAGAACAGGTTAAATAGCAATGAATGGATTGTGTTGCTTTCTCTATGTTAAATTCTACCTAAAGGACACGCCTTCTTCCTTTAAAGAGGCTAGCACATACTGGAAAACTTTGGACTTGATTCAAAGAACTGTATATGATTCCCCCTAATCCTTTTGTACCAGAATACAGGGCATGAGTTAATGTTGTTTTCCATACTCTTGGTATGTGACAGTTTTGGCTGTCTGAAGTGATAGCTGTCCTTGTTTGAGAATGTTTTATTTATTTAGAGTCTAGGATTACAAGTACCTTTGAGCCAAGGCTCTTTTACAAAGGTTCCATGTCAATTGAGGTACAATACAAACATTACATAGAGTTGAGTAACAATGCAGAAATGGCACACAGACATTTTTAAGCAGCTGAAATACATTACATTGAGGGAAAGTAAGTACCAGGGGGCAGGGTAGCCAGAGGTAACTGAGGCTTGGAATGGACACAAAAAGAGCAATGCAGCCATGGGCATTTGTCAGGCCTCAAAAAAGTGCTTGGGGGTAGGGGGCAAAAACAGGAGGGAAGGAGGGTAGGCTGTAAGAAGAGGAAGAGAGGGGGTAGGAGTAGAAGTGCTAGGAGGGAGATCAGATTATGAGGGACAGTCGCAGGAGCTAGAGGCAGCTAGGTGGAGACGAAGGTTGACTTTAAATGGGCCTAGCTTTTGCAGAGAGGCGATGTCTTTGTTGAGTCCATTAATCCAGCTAGTTGCTCGGTGTGCAAAAGATCTTTGGCACTGTGTGGTGCGGCACCGAGGAATGTGCAGCATTTCATTTTCTGAAGCCCTGGTGAGGTGGGGGTTGTGTGCTGTATGGAGAAGACTTTGGACTCTGGGGGGAGCAAGATGTAACATAATTTTCTTAGCCATTAGACAAGTTTGATACTTGATACGGTTTGATAGCTGGAGCCACCCTGTTTGGGCATAGAGGTCACACGTATGGGTGAGTCGGTGGGATACTGTGATGAGTCGGCAAGCTTTGTTTAGGGCCAAGGATAAGCACTTGAGGGCTGTGTCAGTTGCAGAGCCATAAATAATCAGACTATAGTTGATTAGAGAGACCACTGAGCTCTGTACTGCTATCCTTAAGGCATCCGAGGTAAGGCATTGCCTGTGCCTGTAGAGGAGACCAATGCATGTGTTTGCAGTTTTGGTGATGCTATCTATGTGGCTGCTGTAGGACAGGTTGCTGTCTATGGTGATCCCCAGATATTTAAAGGAGTGAACCTGTTCGAGGACAGCACCAAGGCAAGTTGTAATATTGAAGTGGCAAAGCCTATGTTTGTTGTGGGAGCCACAGAAAAACATTGACTTTGTTTTCTTATAGTTGAGAACCAGCAGTTGACTACTAAACCATGTTTCAATGGAGGTGAAACCCTTCTGAAGCTTTTTTTGGAGTACGTGGGGGTCCTGTTGGGTGGTGTGAATGACAGCATCATCAGTATAGAGTAGGATTTGTTCTGGACAGGATTGTGGAAGATTGTTCAAAAACAGGCTGAAGAGGAGTGGCCCAAGAATGGATCCCTGGGGGACTCCCGAGCGTACTGGTCTAGCATCTGAGAGGACATCAGCAATTTTCACTCTTTGGGAACAGTTTTCCAGGTAGCTCTTAAACCAAGTTGTAGACTCAGGGGACAGCCCAGCTTTTAGCAGTTCTGTGAGGAGTATTCGATGATGGATGGTGTCAAAAGCCTTGGTTAGGTCTATGAAGACCGAACCAGTGAGGTAATTATTGTCCAGGGAGTTGTGAATTGCTCCTGTGAATTCAAGGAGGGCAGATGTGGTGCTGTTGCCTTTTCTGAAGCCATGCTTTTGTTTACAAAGGATGTTGTACTTGTCCAGATATTCCATTAGCTGGTCAGATACCAGGTGTTCAATGGCTTTAGGGGCGGGGGGGTAGTATGGATATAGGCCACAAATTTCCATGAAGAGCCTTGTCCCCACTCTTGTGGGCTGGTGTCATGGTGGCAGATTTCCATCTGTTGGGGAACTGGCCAAGGGTGAGGGAGAGGTTGAAAATCCAGGTTAAAGGAGATTGCACTTCATCTAGAGCAAGTGACAGCAGTTTGAGTTTGAGTGAGTCGCCACTTATTCTAGATCCAGCAATTACGTTAGAGATGTATCTATGGACTTCATGTGTCCTGACTGCTCTGAAGTAAAAAGGGGGGTGACTTGAAAATGGGGGCGGAGGTGGGGAAGGGTGCAGGAGGGAGGGAGGTCTTCATCAAAGAAGTCTGGAGGAAAAACACTACTGAAGTCAGTAAATGTGTTATTGAACGTGTTAGCTATAGTGGAAGAGTCAAGAGTTATAGTCCCATCCATGTCCAACATTGAAGGTGATATTTTGAGCAGTATTCCTGTAACTTCCTTGAGATTATTCTAGAAGGACATCCCCTTTCCCCAGGTGTTTGTGAGGGCATCTTTGTAATAGTTACTTTTCTTTAGGCGTATTTCTTTGGCGCAGTCATTTCAGGCATGTTTGTAGTTTTGTATATCTACTTGCCTACCAGTGGCCCGGGCCTGAAACCAGAGGTGGTTCCTAACTTTCAGCAATGTAAGGAGATCAACAGTGAGCCATGGATTGCTAAGGCCTTTTAATTTCCTCTTTTTGAAGGGGGCATAAACGTCACAGGCAGCATTGAAGGAGCTGATGAAGAAGTCAAGCGCAGAGTTGACATCTGATGCTTCGAAGATAGGTGACCAGTCTTGTTGTCTAAGGAATAATTTGAGGTGCTTCAATTGACCATGTGGAAGGAGTCTGCTGTTTATTAGTTTGGGTGGTGGGCTGAATTTGTTAGACCATTCACATGCGACCAGAGAGTGGTCACTTAGTGTATCTAGGAAAACAGAGACTTTTGAAATGTGGGATGGGTGGCTGGGCAGTATCCAGTCTAGGAGAGTGCTTGTCCCACTCTTATAGTTGAGTCTAGTGTGGGAGGCGAATAGCTGAGCAAGGTTGGAAGCTGAGATGGCATCCTTGTAGCCACCTGTATCTGATCCAAACCAATTTATGTTAAAATTGCCCATTAGGATTATCTTGGTGCCTGGTGGTTGGGAACGGACAAGGTCAAAGATGGAGTTGAGACATTTCTCTTGATTCTTGGGAGGGATGTAGACAGCAGCAATAGTCAGTGCCTTGTGAACCCCAAGTAGAATTCGGATAGGTAGTATCTGGGTGGTTGAGACTGAGGAGGGGGACTGAACAGTGCCCCAGGAGAGAGTCTTTTAGGTAAACAGCACATCCACCATCTTTTTTTAGTGGCCCTGTCAATTCTGAATATGTTATACCTGTGATGTGGACAGCCAGTTCTGAGTACTGTATCATTTTTTGTAATATAAAAAAAATGGGTTATGGACTGTCTCACATGCTCTGAAACAGCATGTGAGATCACACACACACACACACACACACACACACACACACACACACACACACACACACACACACACAGGTTTTAGATACAAGGTGTTACATGGAAGGCAAGAAGCTAATTATAGGCTGGAAGAGTCTTGAGTTGAGGATATCCAGTTAGGTGGCTAATTGTAGCTTGCCAGATGCCAAGATAGATCATATCCATTTTATAATGCTTAGAAAATGCTTTGAAGTCCTGGGAAGGGGAATCTGATCATAGATCAAAGAAATGTCATTTGAAAATGAGTTGTGCTGAGGATGGCAGAATTTAATACTTTGAAAAGACATCCTGTTTTTGTATAGATATATTTTTTATATATTCTTTTTTTTTTTCAATTCAAACTTTATTAACAGAATTTTCCAAATACAGGCGGCAGTAATTCTAGCATATACAACCTGCTTGTAATACATTGCCAGCTCTGCCCCAACCCCCTACCCCTCGTCCCCCTGATACAGCAGCTCACTCGGATGTTGTAGTTAAGTATCCTATCACTGTAACTTTACATATGCTAAGATAACAGACTACCTGCTACACATCGAACCATAGCAGACATGATTAAGGTGTGAAGGGGATCCCAGATACGCTTGTACCCTTGTAACCTGTTGCGAAGGCTTGCTATAGCTTTCTCTGTGTGGAGGTTTGCAAGAATTTCATGTATCCATTCCTGGTATGTTGTGCAAATCCCATCTTTCCAGTGCCTGAGTATAATTTTTTTGACGGAAAGTGCAATCATAGATATGTGAAATCTCTGAGCTTTGACCTTGATTGAAGGCAAGTCTCCCAGGAGGCAAATGTCAGGTGTGAAGCAATCTTGCAATCCCAATAAGGGATCCAGGTTAGCTTTAATTAAATCCCACAATGGAACTATCCTGGGACATGACCAGAATATATGGAAAAGTGTCCTATCTTCCTGGGAACATCTAGTGCACCACTCTGATTCAAGAAGGCCCCATTTTGCCAACTTAACTGGGGTGTAATACATGTTGTGCAAAATGTGATATTGCATAAGACGTAATCTGTCTTGAGACACATATTTATGACAAAGCATCCAAAGAGACTACCAGTTGAAGGTGTATTGAGGAAAAAATGAATCCCAAAACCTAGTGGGACCATTGGGACCCCCAAACCGCCAGTGGTACAAAACTTGGTATATTTTAGAGATGACACCTGAGGATCCAAGTAGGGACAAAAGCTCAGGTATTAATGCGAAAGCCATTGGGCGGGGAGGGGTGCTACCAAGGGCAGTGCTATGCAGATGTTTTAGTTGGAAAACCCTGAATTGCTGAGAGACTGGAATATTGAATTTTCAGGTAATTTTGGTAAACGTGAGCCATGCCCCCGTATCATCCAGAAACGAGGATACTATCCCCTCTCCTAGTTGGGGCAACCACGTACGGGGAATCCTTTGTTTATTTATGGTAAAGGCCAGAGAATTCCAAATGGACTGAGACAGCTCTAAATGCGGAGTAAGTCCCAAAAAGGAACAAAGCTGCGCATGCACTTTTAATGATGTCATAATGGCGGAGCATTTACTAGCATCCTGTAGAAAAGACAGCTTAACATAAAGCATAGTCGAAGGGTCCATGTTCATAGCCTGGATAAAGTCTAATTCAATGTTGAGCCAGACCGGCCTCAAGTTCTTGGGACCCGGGCTTACCCATTTCAGGTATTTAGCAAGATGGCTAGCCCAATGATAGATTGCCAGTTGAGGAATCCACAATCTCCCATCTGTTTTTGGGGCGGCCGACTTGTAGTATGCCAATCGAGGGTGTTTATTAGACCAAATGAAATAGATAAAGATTTTATGCATTTTCTGAAACCAGGATAAAGGGACGAATGAGTTGAGGTGCGAAAGGGGATAAAAAAGTCAGGGAAATACATTCATCTTAATTATGTGGATGCGGCCCCATAATGAGATCAGAAGCTTAGACCATCTCTCTAGATCCTGCACAATTAATTGAGAAAGAGGTTCTAAATTTTCTTTAAACCATAGGGAAGGATTGCATGTTAATTTAATACCTAGGTATTTGAGAACACGGGGTGACTAACATAATTCAAAAGGGATAATATGTGACTTGAAGACCTTATGGTTGAGGGGAAAAAAGGATGACTTATTTGCATTCAATTTATAATTCGAGAAGAAGCTAAACTTGAAAATCTCTCCTAACATAACTGAAATAGATGTTACCGGATGGGCCAAATGAAGGAGAAGATCGTCAGCATGCTGTAATCTTCACCACGTTACTCCCAATCGGTATACCTTGTATTCCGGTATTATTAAGAATATTTTGAATTAGGGGCTCCAAATATAGATTAAATAATAAGGGGGAAGGGAACAGCCCTGTCTAGTACCTGAATATAAGAGGAAGAGTTTGGAAAATGCACCATTACCTGAGATCTTAGCAGAAGGGGGCCAGTATAGCACCCGGATCCAGTCTATGAACATGGAGGGAAACTCGAATGCTCTGAGAACCTAGAATAGAAAATTCCAGTTCATCTGGTCAAATGCCTTCTCAGCGTCCAGGGAGACCAACCCAGCAGGAAAGGTGGCATCCCTGGACTCTGAGAAGACATGCCAAAGGGTGCGCAAGTGGTCTGAGGATGAATGCCCCCTCATGAACCCTACCTGGGACATGCCAATCAGATCTGGGAGGACCAGAGTTAACCTGTCGGCCAATATCTTCGAAAGAATTTTGATATCCTGATTCAACAGGGATATTGGCCTGTAACTCTGAACAAATTCAGGATCTTTGTCTGGCTTGGGTAAAAGGACTATCAGGGCTTCGAACAAATTGGCATCTACAGCTACCCCGGAGGGAATATGGAGGTATAGCTGGTGAAGTGCAGGCAGTAACTGTTCTCAAAAAACTTTATAGAATAGAGAGGAAAACCCATCCAGTCCCAGAACTTTATCCAAGGGCAAGGCCATTATGATCTCCGAGATTTCCTCCAGGGATAATGGGGAGGATAGAAAATTCCTCTGGGAACTTGACAGGGAAGGAAGGTGTGAGTCCCTAAGGTACGACTCCAACTTCTCCAAGGGAGGAGGACTGTCCGTGTCCCTATATAGTTGCTCATAATACATGGTGAACTCCTGCACTATCTCTGAAGGGGATACCCTCAGGGACCCGTCCGCCTACGCCCTGACTGAAGGAATGAATCTTGCAGACTCTTGCTGCTTTAAGCGTAAAGCAAGCATGTGCCCTGCTTTTTCCCCCTGGTCAGTGAAACTTGCTTTAGTATGGATAATGACTCTCTGCCTTTTCTCTTAACAATTCTATATATCTGTCTTCATCTACTAAATGTTTCTGCCTGTCCTCCTTATGAGTACTAGAGGATAAGTTAGCTTCTAGTAACTGTACTTGAGACAATAGGGATAATAGTTCCGCTTCATGAGCCCTCTTTCTCTTTGTAGATAAACTAATGAGAATTTCCCTCATATATGCCTTAAACGCACCCCATAAAATATCCGGTGCTGTGCTTTCTATTGGGTTAGTAGAAAAAAAGAAATCAATCTGCTCCTTCACAAGGTTGCGATACCTATCGCCTTTTAGTAATTGCTCATTTAATTTCCACCTGGTCGTCTTCTTAGGAATGTTAAGCAAAGCTAAGTTGCATATCACCAGGGAATGATTGGATATAGGACCAGGCTGAATTGAGGCAGACAGCACCCCCGGCAAGAGCACCTGGAAAATTAATAAGTATTCAATGCGAGACTGTGATCCGTGCATTGGCGAACTAAAAGTATACTCCCTGGAACTGGGGTCCAGAACTTGCCACACGTCACACAGTCCACACTGATCCAACAAGTCCCTAAAGGCCCTCTGCTCAGGAGACAATCCTCTCAAACCAATACCAGACCTGTCCATATTAGGGTCCGAGACCAAGTTAAAGTCTCCGCCCATAACTATCGAATAGGAAGCATAGGAAGAATAATGGTGATCAGCTTCATAAAAAAGGTGGGGTCATCCACATTTGGCCCATAGATACTGCAGAGCAAAAGTGGCATGGCCCAAAGAGTGCCCTGAACCAGGATGTACCTGCCCTCTGGGTCTTTGAAAACCTGCGTGGGAATGAAGGAGACGTCTCTGTTAACAAGCAGCATGACCCCACAGCTATTAGTGGACCCCGAGGCATTAAACACCTGTACAACCTGTTGCTTCCTGAGTTGTAATGCTTCAGAATCTAGCAAGTGAGATTCTTGCAAAAACGTAATCTGTGCACGCAACAAGATCAGGTGTTTAAGCACCAGATATTGCTTAGATTTTTTCCTTACCCCCTTCACATTCCAAGTAGCCAGATTGATATTGCTAGCCATCTAAGTTGGTAAAAGTAAACACATGATCAGCATCTTGGTTTTACTACAACTATAGTCCAAAAACCAATATTCTTTAAATGCTGCTGTACCACCCTCCCAACCCCAGGACCTTACATCCCGACCTAATCTGCCCCAATCCCTCCCCCCATAAAACACCCGAACATCACATAACATTGGTAAGCCAGTAAATCTAACATTAACCCTGCCCCATCCCCCCAACTGTCACAAACAGCATTCAACAAAATACCACTTCTTTTCCTCTCCCCCAGACCCCCAACACTACTCCTGCAAACCCAGCCAAATTCTGAAAGCCCCCTATATGAGAAAAGAGTAGATATTAAGTAAGCTGTAAGGAAAAACTACTAGCCATGAAAAATCCCTTATTAACCAGCTCCTGATAGCCAGAGGAAGTGGCACAGTACTTTAAGGTATGAGCTCAGAAAATGTACTGGAATAGCCAAAAGAGTACATATTTCCTGCCAAGCTAGCTCACTTCCCTAAATACTACTAACAGCAGGCCATACAGGATGAAACAAGTCTACTGCAGAGACCATGCCAGCAACAGGACTTGATTGCCCTAAGAGAGAAGTACTCGCTAAGCCCAGGCCAGCAATAAGAAGATCGTGCAAGAAAAATCACATCTCCGGTTGTGAAATAGCACTAGCCATCTAAATATATGTCTGGAACTCCCTCTGGCAGTACAGGAGTGAGAGCGCATGACGGCGCACCTTAAAAAGAGAGTCCGGCACAACCCCAGGTCAGTCACCCATGTAAATTGCATAAATAACCTGTGGGGTACGAGCCTGGAATATTAACATTAACACTCTCCCCTCCTATGCTTACAGGTAGGTGCCAATCAGACCCCTTATGAAAAATACCCTCCCCTTAATCAACAGACATTCAAATTAAACAGTCTCCTAAAAGAAACATCTATCCCAGACACAATTAGAACATGAGAAAGTCATGCAGAGTTAAGTAAACATAAGAGATTATGTCCCTTCAGCCCTCAAAGTCGGGCTTTCACAGACTCGCGTGATTATTCTCATTCATCCCCAACATATAATTTGAAGAGCAGCCTCATCTCTTCGGTTCAGATCTCTCCCATTCGGAAAATGTGGGGCATCTTATGTATCCCTGAAAAGATCAGGCAGGGCCAACTTTAAGCCAGCAAGTGCAGCATCAGGATCATCATAAGCTGACCAGGCACCAGCCACTTGCACCTGTAACCTGGCTGGGTACCCCATTCTAAATGTAAGCCCTGCAGCGATGCTCTTGGAGACTATAGGGTGAAATGCTGTGCGTTTCAGTTGGACAGAGCCTGGTAGGTCTTGCGCTATCCTGAGTTTGGTTTTCTCCCATCTGACTTCCTGCACGTCTTTGACTTTAGCCAGAAAATGCTGCCATTCTAAATAATTCAAGAAACGGCATATAATAGGACGAGGTGTAGCTCCTGGGGGAGGCTTCAGCCTTAGGGACCTGTGGGCCCTCTCGATGATGTATTTGGCCCCAAAGGGAGAGGGGCCGGTGATCCTCTCAGCAAGCCTTTGCACAAATGCTATGGCATTCTGGCCCTCTTCTCCCTCAGGCAGACCGAGAATGACAACGTTGTTCCTACGACTATGACCCTCGAGGTCCTCTAATTTTGGTTCAAGACATGCCAGCTTTTGCCACATAGCCGACAGCCCAGGATCGAACTTCTCCACACGCTTCTCAAGGGAAGAGATTCGGGCTGTATTATTCAAAGTGGTAACTGAGACCTCGACGAGCTTTTTAGATAGGGATTCGAGCTCAGAAGAAATTTCTTTAACTTCCTCACAGAAAGGCTTGAATTCTTCCAGGAACCTGCACAAAGTAAGCAGTTCTTGATCCGTGGCCTGGTTCGAGAGCTCTGGCTTTTCTGCCCCACTCAAGGCCCGTGATTTCTTCGGGGCCTTCTCGGTGGTGACTGGTGGGGTATGTTTCTGCGGCGCCTTCATCATATATACCTTCCTTGTTTCTCCAACCCACCAAATAGGAGCACCAATTGATAGGAAGGCAGAGTAAAGTAAAATTAGAGGGTTTTAGGCAGTTTAGTCAGACTAAAATACACTTTTATTAAGTCGGGAGGCTGGAGCTGCACAGAGGAGCTCCTACCCGGTACCTTGCATCACGTGGCCCTCTTTTATATATATTCTGATAGAGGACGAGCTAGGTGACCTCACACAAAGGGGTTGGAAAATACAGTTTTCTTTAAGGAATATTCTGTTTTACTACACAGAGTCACTTTTATCTAGGCTTTGACAAAGAAACATCTGTGAGCACTTTAAGCAGGTATTTAGAGAGAGAGAGAGACAAATCTAAGTACTGTAATAAGAATTGCACTGTTAAAACCTGTTTTATTTAAGAGATTTGTATGTCTTGTGATGTAAAAGTTCTGTATTTTATGAGTTACATATTTTTTATCTATTTTAGTAAAACTCTATTTTTAGAGCTTACTTGGTCTGTCTTTGATTTCTTTCCTTTACAAGTAGAGTATATATGGTTAAAGCAGGCACTATACATAAGCTTGAGTGGTGATACTGAACTGGAAAAAGGTAAGCGTTTTAAATCTGAGGTCTTTTATTACTGTTTTTAAGGGTTCATTTCTGTACACCTGATTAGGTGCATGTAGGGAAAGATATCTGGCCCCCCCCGAAGACAGAATTATCTGAGCCTGTACATTGGGTACACTAAGAAGAGGTTCACAGTTCGAATCCCTTCAGAAGTTGAGACCAAAGGTTGACTTGAACCCACAAAAACAGACAAGAGGGTTACTTTGCTCTGTTAACTGTTCACAAGACTATGCTCAGAGGTTGGCACTTTGGGAGTAGAGGGCTGACCTGCTGAGTGGGTTTGTGACAATATCCTGGTAGGGTAACTGCACTGTCGGGTATTTTTGGAGTGAGCCAGGTTTTGACAATCACAAGAACTTCAGGGTTGTGTTGGTGTGCAAATAATTGTAGGGCATCAAGTTTAGGTAGAAGGCTACAGATGTTAATCATTGCAAAGGTGAGTCCCCCAGAGTGGCTCTGCTGGAGGTTGGAGCTTGGGATTGTGGGGCCAGGGTTAGGGTGAATATTGCTAGACAGAAGTAGTAGTTGAAGCAAGAGTTTCAGGGTGCACCAGCGTTCCTGTTTGATGGAGATTTTATTCGACCGTTTCTTATTGGAGAGAAAGCTACTCTGTAAACGATGATCCCGGTAAGTGGTGACATAGGCCAGAAGTGAGAGTGGGAACAGGCGAACATAAATCACCCCTTCTTGATTCCAGTTGCAGTGCAAGCCTGTCCTGGCAGTGGTTAGACATGGAGGGCATAGCCCAGTGGGTATTGTCCCTGAGTGCCGGTAGATGTTGTCCAACTGAAAGCACAATGGGAGATTGGGATGGCAGGCTCCAGGCAGGAATGCCATGAGAAACAGGGAGGAGACAATAACCAGACAGAGGGGCACAGAGAGGAGGGTCATAGTAGATAGAGAGGTGAGGATAGTAGAGGGTGAGAAAGGTCTGAGGAAGGGGGAGAAAAAACTGTCAGGAATGGAGATGAAACGGGAGGGAGATATGATGGGTGCAGTAGGAGATATAAGGAGGGTGTCAGGCACAGAAAAGAGGCAGGGGCAGTGAGGGGACTGAGTTGATTAATAGAGGGGGAGGAGGAGCAGGGAGGAGGGAGAGTTGGTGGTAAAGAGAGGAGGTACAGGAGAGAGAGTATCCAATAGGAAATGACAGGGTGGTTCTCTAGGCAGAAGTGGGCAGAGCTAAGGCCTATTTAATTAAGGTGGGAGGTGGGGGGAGGGTGGTGGGCGAAAATTTCCTTCCGAAACCCACTGAAGTCTATAAGTGCACAGCCCAGCAGAACAGTTTGAATCAGTCAGGATTGCAGGGCCAATCAGTGACCGTGCGGAGCACAACAGTCCAACAGGAGATGGAAGCAACAGGCAGTTGCTAATGGGAGCCTTTCAGCACTTCCCGGTTCAGCCTACGAGCTTACCTGCAAGAAGAGGGTTCCTTGGCAGTGAGCAGTGGTGGTGTGGACGGCTGGCCCAGGTAGCCCCGGTCACTCAGATGTTCCCCCGATCAGGGGCTGAGAGATCTGAGGTAAGTAACAGAGCAACAGATTGTGAGTCACAGTAACAACAGAGGGTAACACTGGAGAGTAAATCAGGGGTGTGGGCAGTGGAGAGACAGAGGGGAATTTAGCAGAGGGGTGTGGTGGGGGGAGGCAGCCACAGACAAGAGAAATAAGCTTGAACTGGCACCAGAGGGAGGATAGAGGGGAGATTTAGTAGAATATGAAATTTACAAGGGGAGAAGAAGACAGATGCAGGGTTTAGCAGCAGGGGGAAGGGTGAAGAGAAAGAGTGAATGCAGAGGGGTAGGAATTACTTCACAGCTCTAAATTACAGCAGTTTCCAACTGCACTTTACAGTTCAATGTTAAAACATTTAGGCAGGTCTACACAATTAATTTTGACTTTGACAAAAAAATAACAAGCAGCCTAGCAATTTAGCCTAGATTATCGGCTGAGACCCGGAGTTTTTAGAAATCGAGTGCTAAGAACATCAAGACTGTTCTACTCATTAATTGAGACTTTAACAGAAAAATAAGCAAGCTGTTTAGCAATTTAGGCAAAATTTTCTTCCAAAACTCACTGAAGTCTATGGGTGCAGAGCCCAGCAGATCTGTTGACCGTACAATGTCTGATTATTCAGAAAATTAACAAATATAAAGTTAAGAAAAAAATGAATGAGAGGTAGTCAGTAGCCTGAGCAGGTGGACAGTCAGTGCGAATGGCTGAGTGAGTGACGGAGAAGAGAAACGGGATATAATTCCTGAGTTCAGTCTAAGGTGTGTGTTAAAAATACATTTAAAAAAAAGCAAACAAACTTGATGATGTTACCATGCAGAGCTGGAGGAAGTGGGGGGGAGCATGAGCAGATGGGGCTTCAGTCTGTGTGAGCGGCTGAGTAATTGACCAAAACACAGCTGCGACACGATTTCACTTTTCTGCCTAAGGTGTTAAAAAAAAAAATTAGGCTAAGATCGGTGTTTGAAAAAAACGCAGACAAACTTCAAGTTTTGATGCTGTAGAGTCTGAGGCAGTCACCTTGAGTCGGGGGAGTGGAAGAGACACAGTTACAATCAGTGTTTGGCTTTTCAGCATTGTTTGTATACATTACTGTATTTGTGTACAGTATCTAAACCAAAAAAATGATAAACAAAGTAAAAGCAACACGAACATAACCACATGCTAAACATTCTGTTCTTGAAGACTGCATACATGGTGCATAGAAAAGTATTGATCCTTTCTCAAACAGCGTTCCTCGATATAATGAACAGGGAGCTATAACAAACTCACATTATGGCTCCCATTCTGTTCATTATAGTGAGGGGGCACTGTATAAAGTTCTGTGTGCGTATGCAACTATCTTCCCTGTCTGGTGCCCAACCTGCAAAAGTTAAGTGCTCCTTGTTGGAGCAGGTCTTTCCAGCAGCATTAAAGAATGCATTAAGTCGGCCCCTTCTGAAGAAGTCAACTTTGGACCCGGATGTTCTGGCAAATTATTGTTTTGTCTCTAACCTACCTTTTTTCCAGTAAGGTCATTGAGAAGGTTGTAGCACTGCAGCTTGAGGTGCACCTTACAGCTCATGACATCTATGAGCCCCTTCAATCTGGTTTTAGAGCAGGACACAACACTGAGACGTCATTGGTCAGGGTGCACAGTGACCTTCTTAGGACAAGAGACAGGGGTGAATGGTCAATTCTCATTCTCCTTGATCTCTCCTTAGCATTTGACACTGTGGACCATGGGTTGTTTCTGGATTATCTGCAGGAGTATGTTGGATTCACTGGCATTGTCATCTATTGGTTTAAGTCCTATTCCAGAGATAGGATGCAGAGGGTAGTGATGAGTTCTTTCTCATCATCCCCAATGCCCCTGCTCTGTGGATTGCCCCAAGGTTTGGTCCTCTCACCTATGTTGTTTGCAGTGTACATGCTGCCCCTAGGAGGGATCATTCAACAATACAATCTGGGTTTCTACTGCTATGCAGATAATACCCGGTTGTATTTGTCCCTTGCACCTGGGATGCCTGACCTTGTCAAGGTGCTTAATTTGTGCCTATCTGATGGGCCTTGAGGCCTTTGTCTGCTGGCAACTTTATATGCTTCTATGTTTCTAATCTGAAATTCAGAGATAGATGGAATCTAGTTGGCTGAGGCTAAACCCAGGTAAGGCTGAGGTCCTGGTGATTGAGCTTAGTCGGGGGACACAGACATATTCATAGGAGAGATGGGGCTTCAGCTCGGATCATCCAGGCTGTTGACCTCTGTAAAGGTGAAAAATCTGGGAGTCAGTCATGATGAATGGTTAACACAGGGGGTTCAGGTGTCAGCTGTAGTCAGGAGTGGTTTTACCATCTTAGGAACATTAGCGGGAGTCCCTTATCCCTCCTGAAGACCTGCCAACACTGGTGCATGCGTTTGTGATGTCTAGGCTCAACTACTGTAATGTACGATACTTCAGGGTGAGTGGGGTACCCTATAGTACTTGCAGGTGGAGCAGAATGCAGCAGTCAGGTTGCTGACTAGCCTTTCGTGGTCTAGTCATGTGACCCTGGTGCTGCATGATCTGCACAGGCTGCCTGTGAGGTGTCACTTTACCCATCAAGATTGGACTTCCAACCTATAAAGCCCTACACAAGTAGGGTCCTGATTAACTGGCAGAGTTCCTACATCCTGTCCAGTCCTAGCATCCACTACGCTTCTCTGAGGAAGGCCTTCTTTTGGTCCTGAGAGCCTGGTTAAAGTCATCTGGAGATTGCACATTTGAAGTGGCCAGCTCTCTTTTGTGGACTGCCTTGTCCAGGGGACTGAAGGAGTCTCCCCTCAGTGGAGGCCTTTAAAAGTGGATTAAAAACCTTTTTGTTTAGCCAGGAATTTAGGGATTAAGATTTTGTTCTGGGTTCCTCTGATTCAGGCACCGTAAATGTGTTTTTATAGTAGTATTTTAAATTGCTTATTCATTGTTTTTATTATTTATTAACATTTTAAAGTGTTTTAATTGCCTGTCATTTCTGTACAGCACCCTAAGCCTTCAGGGAAGGGCACTTTATAAATAAAACTGCTGCTACTACTACTTGGTCCATCAGGAAATACAATAAATTTCCCTTCCTCCCTCTACCTGATGGGTTCCAAGCCCAACCTAACCTGTGCATTATGCCAAACAGAGAAAAGGAGGAGCAACAGCAAAAGGGTGATTGGAAGGTGGAATAAGTGGGGAAATAAAACACTGTTCTACCCTTGCCCATCTACTCTGGTCACAGTGAGGGGTCCAAACACTGCACAATAGGCTTGGTGCTCCTGTGGCACTGCTGCTGCTACTACCAGCCTATTCTGCCATCTCCACCTCCTCCAGCCTGCAGAGTACTAGTATGAGAGACTGAAATGAGGGGGACCAATGGTATACTCTTCTGAGGCTATAATCCCAAGTGCTTATGATCCCAGCTCTACTGCCCCACACTATCTTTCTCTCTCTTTCCTTCTCTCACTGCTCAGTCTCAGCTCTGCACTTGTCCCAAATACACACAGCGGTCACACTGCCATACACACTTCAGTACATCCTGCTGCACAGCAGAATGATCCGGTGCTCAGCCTGGCTCACCAGGGAATTAAAAAATATATATCTGTGCCACTCCAGCAGACTATCAATGAGTCCAGTGCCCATCCTGGTTCATCATGGAATAAAACGATCTGCCCCCCCACTCCTAGCTACCTAATGGATCCAGTGCCCAACACAATACATAGAAACATAGAAGTTGACGGCAGATAAGGACCGCAAGGCCCATCCAGTCTGTTAGAGATTAAAAAAAGTCTGTCCCCCTCCTCCTCCACCCAGTTACCTGATGAATGCAGGGCCAAACCTGGACCACCAGGGAATAGAAAGTACATTTTTTTTCCCATCTCTTCAACAACTTGACTAATCCCAAGCCCAACCCAGCCTGTCAGGAAAAGAGGAGAAAAATCTGTTCCCCTCCCTTAAACTACCTGACAGGTCTGGTGTCCAAGCTGGACCATTAAAGAATAAAAAGATAGGGTTGGGGGGGTAATAAGTGAGTTTGGTGCTGGGGAGATGAGACTAATTGCCTGGTGCTGGGTGGACTTCAATCCCTGTGTGCAGTATAGGGAGCATTACTGAAAAGCAGCACTGCTGGGTCAAAGGCCTCCCTGTGGGCACTGTAGACAAGCAAGTTTGTAAAACTGAGGTTGGATGCGGTTGTCATGTAACAACAATTATAACAGTGAGACTGGTGAAACAGTACAGCCCATCAAATAAATAAAGATAACATAAAATGTGCAAGACCAGCCTTGTTGGCACCAGCTAAATCTTGTTTATTTTGAGGAGAGGCTGTGGAGGACAATTGTCTGTCTTCCCACAACTCATTACCAAATTTGAATTTTAAAACCAGTTCTGCTTGTGTGTAAAGTCCAATTGCATTTTCTTTTGACTTTTTGAAAAGTGTTTCCTGAAGCTACTAAAATTGTGTAAGAGTGTGTGTTTGCAACTGTGTGTATGTATCAGTGTGTGTGTGCATGTGTGTTCACATCTGTGTGTATGTATTAGTGTGCATTGTGTGCATGTGTCTATGTATTAATGTATGCCAGTGTGAGTGCTCCCATGTGTGTATTTGTGTGTTCAAAGCTGTGTGTATATATTTGTGGGCATCTGTGTGTATGTGTGTGTTCATATCTGTGTGCATGTATTAATGTGTGTCAGTCTGGGTATGTTCATATGTGTATGTATGTGTTAGTGTGCATCAGTGTGTGTCCACATCTGTGTGCAAGAATTAGTGTACATAAGTATGTGTGAATGTGTACATATCTGTGTATATGTATTAGAGTCAGAGTGTTCATATCTATGTATGTGTGCATCAGTGTGTGTGTTTATGTATGTGTGTTTGCATCTGTGTGAATGTAATAGTGTGTGTGTGTGTCAGTAGGTGTGTGTGACAGCAGGTGTGTGTTTGCATGTATGTGAATGTAATAGTGTGTGTCAGTGCGCGCGTGTGTGTGTGTGTGTCTGTGTCTGTGTGAATGTAACAGTTTGTGTGAGAGTATGTGTGTGAGAGTGGGTGTGTACATCTGTGTGAATGTAATACTGTGTCAGTGTGTGTGTGTGTTTGCATTTGTGTATGTATTAATGTGTGTCAGTGTGTCTGTGTGTCTTCATGTGGTTCGGTGTGTACACATGTGTGTTATTGTGTGTGTGTATGTATTAGTGTGCATCAGTGTGTATGTTCACACCCATGTTCACGTTGTGTGGGTGTTTGCATCTAAGTGTGTATGTATTAGTATGCTATAGTTTGTGTGTGTGTGTTTGTATGTATGTATGTATTAGTGTGCATCACTGTATTTATGCAACATTGTGTATGTATTGGTGTGCATCAGTGTGTGTGTTCACATCCATGTACATATATTAGTGTATGACTGTATGTGGGTTTTGAATCTAAGTGTGTGTATTACCGTGCGTCAGACTCTGTATGTGTTTGTATGAATGTATTAGTGTGCATGCATCACTGTATTTATGCAACAATGTGTATGTACTGGTGTGAATCAGTGTGTGTATTCTCATCTGTCTGTATGGATTATGTATGTATGTGCGTTAGTGTGTGTTCATGCATCTGTGTGTTCATATCTGTATGTGTGTTGGTGTGTGCAGTGTGTGTTTGCACATCTGTGTGTATGTATTTGTATGCTCACATCTGTGGCCTTTCACAAATATATAGGTGTTGAAAGTGTGTTCCAATCTGTTTTTCAAAGGCTCTGTCTTAAAACTTGATTTAACATTGTAAACATGGTTTTATGACTCATTGCAGCGAACATTCAGAAACGCATGTTTTAATATATTCTGTCTCCTCTTCCAAACAGACTTTCTCCAAGGAGGCTTACCATGATGATTTGCATAGCCATGTGGTATCCATGCTGCCTTGGGCTGTTGCAAGGCAGTATCTGTTTAACACTGGTGGGGCCCATGGTATGTCTCTTCCTGACAGTGATTGCTGCTAAATATTTATGCAATTACTGGTGGGAAATCTGCAAAATGAGGTGGAGGAGACTTCAGAGGAACAAAAAGGTTTAAATAATGAACTTACTAAGCATGAAGTTACTGAAAACACTGCTATATATGTAAAATGTGATTGCTTGTGCCTACGTGGGTGGCACAATTAACAAAGTGATATGGTGCATAAGTGCAGTACTTAATGGTGAGACAGATAGTAATGTTCACATGTGGAAATGAGGATTGGGAGACAAAGCTTTAATATGATAAAGTAGCCATTCAAATTCCTATTCAGTGAATTGTATTTTGTCATTGTTTGACTGGATACACATGAGTTTTGCTATCCTTGTTGAGAAAGGTTTGGCAATAATTCTGTGGAGACTGGCTAGAAATACAGAATACTGCGCACTTGGTCCCCTATTTAATGTTTGAAAGTCCACATTTGGAGCCATTGTCACCGATGTGTGTAAAGCTATAGTGACTGTGCTGATGCCAAAAGAAATAATAATTCAAAATACAGTGCTCTATCTTTTATCTGCCAACCTCTTTACATCCTAAATTTGGATGGATAAAAAAAGTGGCAGATAAAAGATGGTGGCGGTTAAAGGGGGAGATAAGATTTCTGGAAAACGGGAAAAGAGCTCAAAGTGGTGCTAAGCATGGGTGGCAGATAAGGGGGGGGCGGATAAAGGAGGGAGCACTGTATTGATGATCTTACATCTGGATTTGAAAGAGATTGGGGATTTCAAAGCTTTGGGTGCACCGTAGATGCTCAAGTCTTTAAAAATAGGCATTGTAAGAAGAAACAATTGTCAATGTCAAATGTTTACCGCTGGTTTTGCTGTTTTACTGGGTCTTGCTTGTATACATTTTTACTATATATTTACCCAGGGTCGAGCAGATGAGCTGCAATATCTCATTTTCAGTGGTGTCCTGCTTTGACACATTGTTAGGTTTTATAAAATAGGGATAGTAAATCCTGCATTTTGATTGTTTTTTCACCTGTACATCAAATCTGTTCTATGCTCCGGTAAAAACAAGGACTGAAAAGCAGGACTGCAGGGGGGAAAAAGGGAATAAATGAGCCATTCGAGCATTCGCTTTTCAAATGCTGCCATTTTTTTTTCTTCGTTAATGCGGCTTGCCCACCAATCAGGGAAGTTCTACTCACCACTCTCTCTTCAAAACACATTTTAAGTTGGCAGTGTGTTAAATGTGTACAGTAAACATAGTTGGCACCTTTTTTAAAAGAAATGTTAGCCCCACAATTATCTGCCAGCAAAATGTTGTTAAAGTATGTATTTAGAAACTCTTTCTTAGATTTGTGCTGTTGAGCATGCTGCTCCACTCGCAGCATGCCTCCTCCCCCTAACCGATTCTGATGAGGCTCCCTTCTCCGTACGCGTTTTATCTCCCCATGTGTTTAAACAATCAAATAAGCAAAGACAATTCCTCCTACCAACAAAAACTGTTTCTGCTCAAATTGTGCTGTCAATTCTCTGAGTCCCAGCCTGCACCTGCCGAAGTCCTTGCCTGCTCCCAGCTGTTAAATTGTGAAGGATTTCTTTCATGTCTCTGCTGCACTCAGCGATGTTTGTGACTCTGGCAGCTCTGGCTCTCCCCCAGTCAAATAAAAATTCTACTGCTGCAGTTTTTTTAAAGTAATGTCTACTAATGCTACAGGCCTGTCAGATCCACACATCTCCAAGTGACTCTCTCACTCTGTTGATTGGGACACGTTCGTTACAATGCACAGGGTAGGACCTGGCATACAGCCATTGGGTGGAAAAATGTTGCTACTTGCAGTTGTGGGCTGGCTACAAAGTTCTGCATGGGGAGGGTTGAACTTGTTATCAGAACTAAGGATGCCACAATAGGACAAACTTCCCTATGTCAAAATACAATGACATCATCAGATAGCAGGCGGAAGGACTGTTAAATAAACATAATGATTTATTGTTTTAGACATATAAATGTAGCTTTTTAGGGTGAGAAAAATAGTTAAAAAAGTTAGCCCATTTTACAAGTACGTAAGACACTCTGGGGTTGTACACTGAACAGATATTACTGCATTTCCAGGGGCTGCAGGCACTCGGCTTGTGGCCTTGTGCCTCACTATGCCCCTGGGCATGCGATAATATATGTTCAATGCACATAATGTTGTGTCTTATTGCTTACATAATTACCCAGGATAGGACAGCTGAGGTGCAATATCTACTTTTAAGTGGGCTCCCACATTTTGACCCCAAATGTCAACAGTCTTTTCATGACCTGACATTACAATCAAGATGGGAGTAATTTTTAAAATTCCATCTAAAAGGTGATTTTGCTGTGCAGCTGTGGAAACAAGTTTTGGAGGGGATTTGAAAAATGATACCTGCCATGTTCAGGAGGTGGGATAACACAAGGGATATGTTGAATAGTAGGGGCCAAAATCTGCAAATAATAAAGTTATGAGTAAATGTTGGAACAATTCGTTTCCTCATAACTTAATTGGTATTTCACATTTTTACCCCAAATTTTCAACATAATCTTTTTATGACAACTCCTTCTGAGCATGACAGGTGTCATTTATAAAACAATGGCTGAAACATCATTTTGCACCACAAGTGTTAAAACACATTTTGGGTAGGGATATGAGGATATCAGCTGTCACATTAGTGAAGTGGTGTGAAAAAATGGCTGTGTTGAAAAGTTGAGGTCAAAATATTGAAAATAACCACAGTTATGAGGGTACATTGAAAAACAGCAAATATAGATCCCTAACTTTGTTGCTTTCTCATATTTTTACCCCATATTTTCAACATGCCTTCTTATGATTCCACATAGCCTTCTTATGAGCCCACCTCATGAGCAAGGGCGGAGAACATTTTCAAGTCCTGCCCAAAAGGTGATTTCACGCCACAAGTGCAAAAATAATTCTGGCAAGGATTTGAAAATGACAACTGTTACATTCATGAGGTGCTGTGAAGAAATGGGTATGTTAAAAATTTGGGGTCAAAATACTGAAAATTACCAGAGTTATGAGCCTGTGTTTGTAAACTTCAATGTAGGCTCATAACTTTTTCATTTTTTAATATTTTCACCCCAAATTTTTGACATAGCCTTCTGATGACCCCACCTCATGCTCAAAGGCAGAGAAAATTTTTAACTCCTGCCCAAAAGGTGATTTCATGCAGCAACCTTGAAATCATCTTTTGGTACATGAAAACACATTTTTGCTGGGATTTGAAAAATGACAGCTATTGCATTCATGAGGGCTGTGAAGAAATGGCTATGTAAAACATTTGGGGTCAAAATATTGAAAATTATCAAAGTTACAAGCCTGCATTTGCAAATTTCAATGTAGGCTCATTACCTTCTTGTTTTTCTATTCTTTTATGCCAAATTTTCAACATAGCCTTCTTATGACCCCACCTCATGATCAAGGGTGGAGAAAATGTTCAACTCCTACCTGAAAGGTGATTTTGTGCCACAATCATGAAATCACCTTTCAGGACAGAGTTGCCTAATGTCATTGTCATTGTTCGTGAGGCGGGATCCAAAAAAGGGATGCTGAAAATTTGGGGCAAAAATATTAAAAAATTGCCAGGTTATGCCACTAAATTCAACCCCCCAATTAAAAAACATTGAATTGCATATTTGATTTCCTCAGTTCACTGTCGAGCTTTGAAGAGAGAAGACGTGTCTGTAGTCCAGAGAGGATTATGGCGTTGGACCACTGGTGGGTAAGTAAGGGCATGGGAGTGTGTGGGGTGGTGGGTGCTGAGTGGGAGGGTAAGGTGGGGGGCCAGTAACAGCACAACAGACATCGATGGGCAGTTATCTTTTTTACAGGGTTTTAGCCATCAAACAAAAAGAAGACAAGGGATGGTTTTCTTTATTTCAGGTGGTGACACTGGGGGACTGGGCACCCCCAGTGTCAGTGTTATGCCTGTGGGGGTGGGGTGGTGGGTGCTGGTGGGAGGGTTGGGTGGGGATGACAGTAGTGGAAGGGCAGCAACAGACATAGCTGGACGGTTTTACATTATAATGTAGACTGGTGGGAAGAGCTTTCGGCTCCCTTTTTTAACTTTAATAAATCTTTCCAGGAGGATTCCCAGTAAATGGAACAGGGCCATTATTGTTGGTTTAGTTTAAAAAGGGTCAAAAGCACGATCCAGTATGTCACCCACCAATTACTTCACTGCCAATAGTTATGAAGGTGTATTCAAGTATAATTTTAGATAGGCTCGAGTTATGGGATAATGAAAAGCAGTTATACGCACCATACCAAAATGAATTTAGAAAACAATTCAGTACTCTTGAAGTAATTTTGTACAAAATTTTCTAATAGAAACATATGTCATCATAAAGAAAGTTAACATCCATGCAGCTTACACTGACATCTCCAAAGTTTGCATTTGAGCCAGTGAACTTGTATGACTTTGGCACTGATGGACAACTGATAGCTACTATAACAATTTCCTCAGGTTGCAGTCTGGCTTTCAAGAGTGAAGATGTGTCTGCAGTCCAGAGATGATTACAGCATTGGACCCCCAGTGGGTAAGTAAAGACTTGGGGTGGGTGCTGAGTGGGAGGGTGGGAGGGACTGTAGAGGTTCAACAGACATCGATGAATGGTTTTCTTTCTTACAGGGTTTAACAACAACAACAACCAAAAAAGATGCAGGACAGTTTTCTTTATTTTTGGTGGCAATGCTGGGGGATTGGGCACTACCAGTGTAGGTGTTATGTTTGTTTGGGGGTGTGGGGTGGTGGGTGCTGAGTGGGAGGGTCAGGTGGGGGGAGACAGTAAGGGTAGGCCAGCAACAGACATCAATGGACAGTTTTCTTTGTTATCAGGTGTAATTCTTCAGCAGGCTGATCATGACAGATCAGCTGTGCTTGCTGGGCAGCATAGATCAAAGGAAAGAGCTAACCTATGATTCAGTTGGCTCTTTCCTTTGAAATAGGTGAAGCTTCCACTGAGCAAGCCAGAATATTGTCATGATCAGCCTGGCTGATGATTGGTGTAACACTGGCAAGCCTCTTGCAGACCACTCTGCATTGGACTGACAGTGTCACACCACTCAAAAGCTACTCTCCTAACAACAAGTTCACTGCATGTGCACACATGGCAAACATAAAAAGTTCAAAAGTGTAAATTTTTTCACCACCTCTGTCTATGATAGAAAAAGCAAACGTGCCAACAGGTTTATTAGGAGCTGCAGCCTACCCATTACTGTCTTGGATAATGAAGTCATACATGGATTAAAGGGATGAAAAATAATTCATTACAGGCTAAATGAGGCAAGAATGGCAGTGGAATGTGCATTTGGGAGGGTAAATGGGAGATGAAGATGCTTGCTAAAAAAAAAAGGGTTCATTATTTAAAAAAATGTTCCTGCAATCACTGGTGTCTGCTGTGTTCTGCTCAACATATGAGTAACCCCGTTTGAACAGTTCATATCTGACTGAATTACCAACAATGATATAGATGGGCAGTAGTTCAACAGCTTGACATGGAGGTACCAGAACATGAAGAAATGTCACTGGCTGCTCATGACCAACATGCTGCTTGTATTAGAGATCCCTTTGCATCATGGTTTGTGATCTAGAAACCAGAGTACCAAAGTAAGAACGGAGAAAACAATACCAAAGAAGCATTTCCAGTGTAGAAACACACTAGTATGATTTATTGCT
Organism: Neoceratodus forsteri; assembly: GCA_016271365.2. Classification (NCBI taxonomy): domain Eukaryota; kingdom Metazoa; phylum Chordata; order Ceratodontiformes; family Ceratodontidae; genus Neoceratodus; species Neoceratodus forsteri. The sequence continues at coordinate 292,738,187 of CM028136.1, forward strand.
TGAAACATCAGTAAAGTGCTGAACAAGGTGTATACAGCAGTAAAAGCTCATACTCTAATAAACAAGAGCAATTCTTTTCCTTTAACAGTGGCTTTTTTGGGGGGCGGGGCCAATAAAATTAAAATGTATTCAGGACTGGTTTTAATCTAATGACACCCCAAACAGAATGACTTGTGGTGCCACCTTCACCATTCCAACCTCCCCTTCACTTCCCTTCTGCCCCAACCCACATGCAAAACATTATAGCAATTCTATAACTATATGAGTGAAAACAACAATTTTGGTTTTTATTTTGACAATTTTGAATTTCAAGACATTCTCTACTTACACTTTCTACTGTAGTATGCCCCTTCTGTGCTGGCACTCAATGTGGCTGCTTGGTTCGATTGTGCCTAAAACTGTCTCTGAATGTTTTGACATAAGATCAACACTGTTTTTTTTTTAAACAGTATTTTATGCTCCTGTTTCCCAGGTCTGCCTGACGGCACCCCCAGCCCCATCACCAATCTCACGGACTTACTGGTTATCCACCACTTGCACCAGACCAAGATGTGGTGGGTGGCCAACCACACTGGCCATGCAAGAGCCTGTGGGGGATGCCAGCATGTAGCAGCCTGGACATTTACCTCCATTTTTCCTCCTCAAGATTGGAGTGCAGGGACATGAGTGCCAGCACATCATGCTCCAGTTCTTCCCCTCTGTGCACAGTCCCACTACACTACCACTCAGTCTCCACCAGGTGGCAGTCTCTGCAGCAGGAACTGAGGTCCCCCATCCCCGAGAGAGGAGAGCTGCCATCAGGTGTTCAATTCTCCCTCATTCTGCCAGCCCACTGAGTGACTCTGTCCATTCCCGAACCCGGGTTACCATCATGGGTGAGGAAGCACAACCACTCCACTGGGCTGGCTCTAAGGTCAACATTATTAATGATTATTTTGTGACTAATTATTCAGTAGCTTGTAGTAACCTGTATACAGTTAATTTTTTATATTACAAACATCCTTTTTAAAACAGGTTCTTATTAAAGGAGCAATAAATATTTGCATTCACTTTAAAACCCACACCAGGCACTTGGGGTAATACCCATAACTGACACTGTAGTGCAGTATGTTGGTGAGGTGCCATCCTTCAGATGAGACATTAAACCTGTGTCCCTTCTGCCCATCTGTGTCACTGTCCAACTGAAAGTAAAAAATTCCATTCAACTTATTGAAGAAGAGAAGAGGAGTTTCTCTGGTACATGGCCAACACCCCCAGTCAATGAAACAGGTTCGTGCAACTCTCCCCACAGGATGCACCTGAAAACAAACTATAATAGCTTAATGTGTCTTTCCTGGACAAAACTTGCAAATAATAATCTCAAAAGATCATTATATGGCTTGAAAATGCTACACTACTTACAAAATTTGTCTAAAAAGAATAGTTTTCTAAGCAAAACATGACTTTATGCAAACCGTATACGTACTCGAAGTAGGATTCATTATTTTAAAATAATGAAATCATTCAAATATGTTGATGCAGACTGTATTACTATAGAAAGTCATTAACTTCTTAAAAGATACATGAAGTACAATCACAGTTTCATTACATGCTCCAGATGTTTTTGTGCTACATGGTAATATTTAAGAAACATTCTCATGTTGTGTTTCTTAATTTTTAATGACATTGTGCAGTTTTCCCAGCTATTAAGGTTGTAGTTGTTTGGCAAACAATGTGTAAACCAATCATTTCAAACAGTTGATATGTAGGTTTGTTTTTAGAAAGAAAATTACTGTTTTTGAAGCCAACATTAACAACATGACTATGTTCTTTAGCAACAATAAGCTCAATATTCTTTCTGTTTTCAGTCAAATTTGTCTCATATGTCCAATCTGACTACACATACGACTATAATTCAGGCATGTGAATATACCAATATGTAGTGTCAGCTTACAACGTGGCCCTTGTCATCTCACCTGAGAATAGATCATGAGTGAAAGATGGACCAGGCAAATTAGAAGCATAACTGCTGCTAACCATTCCTACTGCATGTTTGATATATTTGAGAGATTTTAATGAAACATATGAGGAAATGTTTTCTGGATACATATTGGATTCATTACACCCTGTGCTTGCATGGTAAGAATTACAAATTGTGGAGTTTGATGTGAAGGGAGCCTGTTGATTATTTAATATTTTAAGCAGGTTTTGAAAAACAGCGTTCTGCTCTGATTCCATTTTTCCCTGTCTCACTTCCATTTTGTTCTCTTCCATTGTTCTTTAAGCTTCAAGCTGCATCATTTCTCTGAACTGTTTGACCAGCATTTGCCTTGTGGACTCAGAAGAACAGTATGTGAGCTCATGTATTCTGGTAATATTTGTTTTGTAATACAGGTTTGTCAATTACTTTTTCCTGATTGCTTTCTTCTGGACCGTTAGGTGCAGATGGTTCTCTGGTGTACAGTCAAATGATTCATCTATTGCAGGTCCCATCTTACTTGTTATTAAAATATTTTCTGGTGTGCTATTACTTCCCTGGTTATTATCAAGAGCAGATGAAAAAAGGTGTGAAAAAAATAATTACATTATTAATTTAATCAGAATTCTTGCAATATACTGTACATCATTTAATTACTGCTGTATTTCTTAATGTTTGTAAACTGTAATGAATGAGCTATACAGAAAATTTCAGCACTGGGCATATTACTGCTGACTGACATTATTATAACAAACAACAATCAACACAGATTCATCGTTACTTTCCATGTAAAGCAACACAGTGTAAAATTAGAATATAGTACTGGGAATTAATTGTGGGATATCGATGACGAATTAATAAATGTAATTACATTAGGATATTATTACAATCTTTAGGTTCGAAACCTCAAATCATACCTACTTGTGTCAGCTGTAACATGCAAAGTAATACAATTGTGGGTCCTGGGTAAATTACCTCAACACCCTCTCAAATATGGAAAAAATGCAGTTGACAATTTGTGCCTCCCTCCCACACACACCCAAAATGCTTAATTTGGGAAATTATCATTTAACACATGAATGAGCAAGATGTATGAATTGTCATAAAGTATTCTTGACATGAAATAGGGTTTATAAGGGCCCGTATGGATGATGAAAGTTTTTCACATCATGAATACTTTATGGCAATTCATACATCTTGCTCATTCATGTGTCAAAATAATTTCAAAATGTAATCATATTTGGGTTTGGAGGAGGGAAGGGTTTGCATGCAGTAGTCCACTGTACCTTCCCCATGTGGGAGGTGGTTAGGTGGTTTATCCCAGTACACACTTCAACTGGGGGTGAGAAGGGTGTGGGTGAAGGTGTCTGCACATTCACCCAGTATGTGGAATTCACAGTCAAATGGGGAGGAGTGGGGGTGGAATGGGAAGAACTGTCATTCAGTGCATAACAAAGGTTAAAAAGAATGGAAAGTGGTTAAAACAATAATTTAGTTTAAAATATGTAATGGTATAATTTGACTGTCAATCTACTGCATGCAGTACTTCTTCATTTAGAATGTCTTCCTCGTGAATTTCAAAGCATTCTAAGACAAAAACTGGTTCTGAAGTCGTCCGAGTACCAAATATTTTATCATAATTATTTTATCTAATTCATTACAGAATAGACAGTTAATATACCCTCCTCCTAACCTCTTATTTCCATCCTTTACTTTTTGGTATCTGACCTTTAGCTACTTGATTTTCTTCCTACATTGTTTGGCTGTTCTGTCATGGCCATTATTCACTCAAATTCTCAAAAATCCTTTGGTATACTGTATTACTGTGTTACGATGAAAATTACTGAATTCTTCCTGAACATCTTCCATTTACCAGAATTCAATACGGAGTCTGGTAGCATCATCAGACCAGTAAGCTACCCTGTCTGACCTTTCCCTACCAACTTCCTTACAAACAGCCCTGACACAAAAAAGATACAAGGCAAAACCTCCTGTGATAAATAACTACTTTATATTTACTGGCTCTCTTTTTACAACAGACTACTCTCGATTGGTATTGCATAGGGTACTTCCTTGTTTTGACTTCACTGAGTATGCTTCTGAAAGTCTGATTCATTATGGGCTATGACTGTGGTGCAATGTGGGGGTTTTGAAGGTCCACCACATACAAACACATTCCTGAAGAGTGCCCAGATAAGCAAGTTCAACTGTGTTATTGTAAAAACGTTTTACAAACTGTGCTAAAGCCTACGCAGGTAGCAGGGTTTAAAAAAACATTTTTTTACAATGTTTTAAACTGCTGCTCAGTCAGGATACAAACAACTTGCAGAATTCAAAATATTTTACATGACTTACACCTTTTAATACCACTAGTCTGTATGGGGCCTGCGTGTATGTGTTAACATTTGTCAGTGTTTGCATCTCTGTCTATGCTGAATATTGTGTCTGCCTTTTTTGGGAGGGCTGAAGCCTGGGGTTCAATGTGGGGGAATAGCTCCCGCCACATTCCAAATAAAATCAGCCACTCCCAGCAGCTCTTGCTTAGTGGTTTTGGAAACAGGTCATTTGGACCCGGACGCTGTGCTCCTGGCTTCTGCCAGGCATGTGGCTGGGCCTCCTTCCTTTTCCTCTGCTTCCTTGCTCCTCTGTTTGCCCTCTGCCTCCTTCTCCATACTGTTTGTTTTTGCCTCTCCCCTTCCTTTGTCTATGCCCCCACCCCTTTTTTCTCCTCCATCCTCCCTTTGCTTACATTCCTCTCCCCTTCCCTGTTTGGCACCTGTTCTCCTCAACTCCTCCTTTTGTCCTCCTTCACTTCTTTTTCCCCCTACCTCATTCATTTGGCTGTCTTGTGTCTCTGTCTTTTGGGCATCTCTCCTTCTTTCAATGCTGCTGCTCTGTTTCTTGCCATCTCTTCCGGGATGTGATGTCATTCCTCGAGCGTTCAATTTCAAGTCACACATCCAGGCCTGTATGCTGGGGGGTTCTGAAGAACTCCCCCAAGAGAGATCGAGTTCCACTATGTTTGCTTTTTCCTTTTTTTTTTTTTTTTTTTAAATTGGTTCAGGAACCCAGATGTGGAGGCACAAGCACAGAAACCTTTGTCTCCACACTGTCTCCGAGGGGACTCCCACACACTGCAGTCCTACTTCAGTCACTGGGGCTGACAATACTGTATTACACACAAGTTGGTGGTTTAGGGACTAAGGCTGACCCCCACCCACTGATCCACACCTATTGCCCCCCAATTTTGGCAACCAGTTCAAAAGCAACCATCCTTGTCCCCATGGCATCCTTATCAAACAACTGGTTTCCTGTGTACTGGCCACCTATAACATAAATAAATCACCCCACCCGTCCTCCCCACTCCCAGTTAGAACCCTAGCAGCCATTCCCAGTGTTCAGAGCAAAGGACTTAATACATGACCTGTGTGCTACTTAAGGGGCACTGCTATGTAGGACTGTGGCAAGGTGGTACTTGCTTTGACTATGTGAATATTCCACATGCAAATCAGCATCAATGGGACAGCTGTGTGTAGGTTCTGATGGCTGCCTGGTGACGTGTCTAGTCTGGTCATGTCAATTGTTAGTCCGGTTCTTCTAGATGCATTTTTGCCACCCAGCTTTAATAAATTCTTGATTTGGTTGACTGGAACTAACTTGCTGTGTGTGCGTCTGCAGTGTGACTACCGGCAATGATAGTTTCTGATTTCTGACTAATTTGGGCTTTGTTTTTATGTTTAGGTTAAATGTGTGGTATCCAGTGACTCACATACCCCTGCCCCATGGCTTGTCCCTCAGGGCCCTTGGGTTTCAATGTCCCCCTTTGGATACACAGTGGTGAAAAGGACAACTGTACATTAGGCCTGAAATGACTCATGTCTCCTGTGGCCATTTTCCTGTTTCTTCCCTCAGGACCCTGGCTTGAGCTCATGCTGGCATCCTCTGCCCCACCATTGTGACTGCCACTCATGGACCCTGTGGCAGTGCTGCAGCACAGGTACCAAATCTCCTTCCCCTGAGGAGGAACAGGTCCTATTCCAGTCAGTCTTTCACTGGCAGCCACTGTACTGGCTCTTGTGCCCTACCTGGGATACAACCTGTCAGACCCGCGGCTGGTGACTGGTCTTCTTGTCTCTGGTTCTCAATACATTGCCAGCAGGCTTTAATGGAAACCCTGAGACTGCCTCTCATTCATAGTGATACCCTTGCATGTCAACACGACTTGTGCTGCCTAGTGCCTGCAGTTCCACCTTGGCCAATAACCCCCCCCCCCCCCCATTTCTGACCAGCATACAGGCCTGACATCACACCATAGACTGTACCAGATGCTTTGGGTTCTCCACCATGGATGTGTGTTTCTTAACTGACTGCTTGCTCCACGTTACCATATCGAAGGGTACCACTTCATTCAATTTTCACCTTCTGCCTGCTTTGCTGAACTTTTCTGGATAGCAACTTTCCATGGGACATGATACCTGATGCCATTTGAACTGTTCCTGTTGGCCATATTACCTGCTGTTCCACCAGGCTTGTGACTCTCATTTCAATGGACTGCATATATGCCTGTTACTGGATGAACCACTTCTCTCACAGTTCGTGTACTGTATCCCACCTTTCTCCAACACTTACTTTTGACATGGATCCTCTCCTGCTAGCTGGTTTCACCACCTTGGCTATAAAGCTTTCCATGTCTGTATTCAATGGGAGAGGGGGAGGAGGAGTTCTCTGAAAGTCTAATTATTTATTTCTCCTTAAAACTGTGATTTTAATGGTATAGCAGTGGCTACTCCTGCACTCACAACTGATGTATTATTATATTGGGGTTTAATGTGATCCATTCTCAGTGCCATTTTTCCATAAGGTGTATTGTTCTATGCACTCATTACCTATCCTCTTAGCATGAATAATCCTGCTCCTTTGCTGCCACTTGCCTACATGGCTTTTCAGTTCTCCGTACATACAAATATTCACCTCACAGCCTTCATGGCTTTCACGACATTAGTGCATTCTATTACTGCTTTGCAAATACTTACTGCCTTGCAATAGCAAATGCCTTACTAGCATTTACAGTATTCATGCCACTCATATCAATTTACTGTCTATGCCAACACCATAACAATCATATGCTAAACGACATCAATTCGATTCTGCTACCTTTCGTCAATCCAGTCACTGGCATTTCAGCCTCTCAATACCTATCTTCTGTGTCACCATTGATTTGGCTCCATAATGGAATTGGTTGGCTTGTTTTTCCACTGGCTGCTACTACTATTAAACCTCCAAATGTTGGCTTGCACTGCAGCCTCCTACCTTGCCCAGGCCACTGGTTCTGCTCGGCCTCCTCATCACTAACCAGCTCTCTACTTTGCAGCCGTATTATGCATTTCTGTCCATTAGTCTCGTCAGTCTGTCATATCAGTCTATCGTATTGGTCAATCATCCCAGTCAATCATATTGCCCAGCATACCAATACCTAACCAATGACCACTGGCTTCATCTGTCCTCCTCATTTATGCAAGTTCAGGAGTTCTGTTCAACATTTCCAGTTTTACCATCAATCCATTTTTTACCATCATTCCCATGGTCTCCAACCCTAGCTCTGCCTGGAGGAGTATTGAGTGAAGGTGGGCTTGACTTGTCTGCCAGGGTTGTGAGCCTGTTTCTCATTTTCTGTTCCTACCATCATTCTATCCAATCCATTCCTCGACAGTCTCTGTCCCTGGCTCTGCCTAGTGGGGTATGGAGTGAAGGTTGGCTTGCTCCATCTGCCAAGGTTGGGAGCCTGTTCCTCATTTCCATTTCTATCATCTATCCATCCCATACCATCATAGACCATCTCAGTTCCTAGCTCTACCTCATGGGGTATTGTGCCAAGGTGGGTTTGCCCTGTCTGTTGGGTTAGACACCTGTGACTCATTTTCAGTTCCTACCTTGGATCCCCTCCTGAGCTGTCATTCCACCAGTCTTGCCGCCTCACACACCTTCTAGGGTTTGAGCGCATGTCAGCTTGCCCATCTCCTAGAAATGGAAATCCATATCATCCATCTGTCATTTCTACCATGTACATTCTGTGACATAGATAGCCAGTTCTGAGTGCTGTATTATATTGTTTTAATATAAAATGTATTAATGTCTCTGCTGAAAATCAAATGCTCTAGGAATGACCTCTCTCATCCCCCCACCCCAGATTTCAGCTGACAGATGCAGGCCAAGAGAACTGCTGACAGCAGTGTATCACACACACTCAGTCTTTCTAGAGACAATGTGTTACTGGAAGACTTTTATTAAGGATCCTGTTTCTATGAGCTAATTACAGAGTTGTTAAGTTAATTTTGTTAAGATAGAAATCATAAACTAGGTTGATGATGTTAAAATAAGGGAAGCTAGGATGTTACATAGAGGTGTAAGGTTGTAAATGACCCTATGAAGCCTGTGTGAAGAGGGTACAGCATGAGATCAAAAGAGGTGTCATTGAAACTTGAGTTATGCTAAGGTTGCAGAATTAATACATCCTGTACAGTATAGATTAATAAAATTACATCCTGTGGTTACATAAAAATATATTTTTGTTAGATATTTGACCAGAGATGGGACTGGATGACTTCGTTAAAAAGGGGTTGGCCAATACTGCTTGAAAAGATTATTCTCTTTCACTATAGAGATGCATTTGTATCTGACACTGACTAAGGAAACATCTGAGCACTGAAAACAGGTACTTAGAAAGCTAGACAAAATCTAAATATAGTTGTAGGAATTGCACTGTTTTAAACCTTGTTTTGTTTAAAGATATGTATGTCTTGTGTTATAAGAGTTATGTGTTGTATGTTTGACATATTAGATATTTTAGTAAAAACTCTAATTTTAGAGCAAACCTGGTCTGTCTTTGAATTGCTTTCTTTTGCTAGGAAATATTTATGGTTCAGCAGACATATAGCTTGTATGGTGGTACCAAACTGGAAAGAGAAGAGTTTTAAATCTGAGGTCTTTATTAAGTTTTAAGGGTTCATCTGTGAATACCTGGTTAGGTGCCCGTAGGCAAGGATATCTGGCCCCCTGAAGACAGATATTTCTGAGCCTGTGCATTGAGTATGCTAGCAAGAGGTTAACAGTTTGAATCCCTCCAGAACTGAGACCAAAGGTTGACCCGAACTCACAAAAACAGACAAGAGGGTTACCTTGTCTGTTACACTGTTCATAAGACTGTGCTCAGAGGTTGGCATTTTGGGAGTAGAGGGCCTGACCTGCTGAGTGAATTTGTGACACATTCTACCTCCAGCATCACTGCCTTCCACTCCAACTGAGTTCTATGGATCCCTCGGACTGTGCTTCAGGTCCGCTATCTTCAGTCTACCCTGGACACCCGCTAACCCTTCAACTTTCATCTCCCATACGTCGTATTCATCTACACTCCATACAGTTAATCTCCTCAGACAATCCTGTAAGGTCTTCCTGGCCTTTTTCCTCCACTCACTCCATCCATCCATGAGCCTCAGAGTCCTCCATCACTGTTTGGACAGTTTGCACCTCATAGCCACACTTCGATTGCCTTATTGTCAATTACTCAACTCCTTCTCAAGCCTTGGATTGCTGTATTGCCCCTCGGCCTCCTTCTGCTCCTGATCCTGTACTTTTCCAGATTGCTTATCTCCGGACTCTTCACTAGTCTCTAGTATACAAGGCCTTGTGATTCATCGCTTTGCCTCTCATGCCTCAGGATCTGTTCCACCTTCTTTCTCCACCACATTGCATTGGACTTCCATCTGTTGAGCTGCTTCTATGTTGATTTTCATAATTTATTGTCCTGGACAATGTTCCTCATTTGCCCTCTGGTCCTGAGGGGGACCCCCCTTTTTTTAAAACTCAGCTTTATTTGGTATTATAACACCATTTAGACATACAGATATTCAAATACAGCATATGGGCAGCCTCTGGCCATTGTAACATTTCCATTCATAAATCCTTATAGATGCGTGACACCAAACAGTTCATCTGGGAGTGTGAACTCTGCCCCTTGTAGGGTTGGGTAAATGGGGTGAAAAAAGGGGGCGTGCATAGTGTTTGCAGCTGTCGACAAGCATCGGTAGCTAAAGCTGTACTGGCATTACATCTATAACAAGAGGACAATCTAAGCTGAAACATGTTGAGATGAACTATTAAATAAACAAAGCAAAGCTAAACACTAATAAATGGCCAATCTGTTAATCCTCTCAAAACAGTTGAGAAGAAAATTTCAAAGAGAAATGACAATAAAAGACCTACAACCGGTCTGAACCATTGGCTGTGAATCCTTCCCCACCCCCTAGTCTTATACATCATCAGTTGTCATGAATCATGGTTACCCCAACGCCTGCCTCAGACTGGGCTGGCTTCAAAACCCCTGAAGATCTAAAAACAGGAAATATGTCCACACCTTCCCTTCTAGGATAAGATAGGGAAGACCAATGATCAAAAATATGTGGAGGAAGAAAAATTCTGTATAACAATGCTGTAAAACAACAGTGCATTGAAAGCACCACAAAATGGCTGCAGAACTGAAACAATCTTCATAAAATGGTGGAAAATTCCATAGTATAGCAAGCATGTCCTTGGTAGCATAGCAAGCATGTCCTTGGTGGATGGTGGAAATTTCCACAAGCATGTCTTTGTAGTAATGTATGCATGCCTTCTAGATGATGTGGCTAAAGTAAATTAGCATAATAATCAGTATAACCAGTCAGTAAGTTACAGCAGTATTATATGAAGCGTACTATCCAATAAAATTGTGTCATGACACTGTTATGTAAGCAAGGCAGTGTATAAAAAGAGGAGACTTACTATTGTAATCGGAGCTATGCAATAACAACCTGGGGAGCTGGCTCTCCGTATGCATACGTGAAAAAATGGTTTGAACTCTGCACAAGACTGTTTCTTTGTCTCTGTATAACAAGTAGGACAATTCCACGACAAATATCTCTACCCACCACTCCCCAAATCTTTAAGAGTGCCCCTCTGATGTCTTTAACTGATTATCTCACAGCCTCCCTCTCCAGAAACCAGGTCTCCCAACCTCTCCACCTGTCAGCGTGTTTGTCTGCCTGAAGGCAGAGTTTAGCACTCAAGGCCTCCATCGTGTGCATGTCCTTAACCCTCCTGACCCATTCTTCCACTGTGGGTGGTTCTGGCTGCAACCAGTGTGCAGTGATACATTTTAGAGCCACCACTATCAGGGTCAGCAAAACTCTGCACACTTCTCCTTTCTAGTGTGTGGCTGTAGGAATACCTAGGACCCAGTCTTCAAAGGTTAGCGGGACAGAGACCCCAGTTGTATTGAAAACTGTATCTTGCATCTGTTTACAAAATTCTGTTAAAATGGGGCAACTAAAAAAAATGTGCCAATGGGCACCTCTCTGACCACACCCTTTCCAGCAGGCCACCGACTTTGTAGCACTGTAGTGTGGCTTGATTGTTGGAGTGTGAAAATATGGTATTAGAACTCTCTAAAAAAATTCTCACCACACTGGGGCAGAGGTTACCTTCTAGCCCCATTTCAACCTGTGTGACCAATCGGAGTCACTGATAGAGATCCCTGCCTCTGTCTCCCAAGCCCACTTTTTTTGAATGTAAGGAGACATTTTTGGCCTTAGAGAGTAAGCAATACATGCTTGAAATATAATGTCTGGTGCCTGCCACTACTACTATTCCATAAATATAGTTTTCCCCATAATGTATGTGGCCTAGTTTACTATTGAATGTGGTCTGCAGAATTAATAAAATATCTCACCTGCACGTATCTTAAAAATTCAGGTTGTCCACTGAAATTTATCTTTGGCTCTTTGAGGGGCCCCCTTTATAGGTCGTCCGGCCTTGCTTCTGAGTGCTTCCTTCCACTACATGCTGCCATATGGCCTTCAATCGTGGTGCGCCTTCTTATCTAGCCATTGCTGTTTCATTTTGCTTCCTGGTTGCCCAACATTGTTTTATGACTTTGAAACTCACTTGGGCTGCATGAGACTCCTTTCTAGCATGACAATTTCCCAGTACTTGGGTTACCCATTGCCGTTTGGACCCCTTGGCATCTTGATACTCACCTCCTGCCTCTGCCTTCATCTTCTTCAGGCAGCAGTATGGATCCCACCTTCATTCCCCAGTTCCACTCTGCTGTCTAAATGGGCATCTCCTGCGGCCTGTGTCTCTTCTGACATTTCTCCCTGTTGGATCAGTCATCTCCATATCACTCCCTGGACATTTTCTGACCTGTGTAATTCCTGGTCAGTTCTTCAACTCCATGGTCATCACTCTGGCTTGGCTTCCTGCTCCTCCATCTCCGTAGCTTCTCCAGGAAGGACTGCTGTTCAGTTGTGGTACTTTCCATTCCCTCCTCCAGTGGCCCAAGGCCTTGCCACGTTTACATCCCTGTCTAATTTTTGGGCAATTCTCCCAGTTCGCCATGCTCAGCACTCAATCATATGTTTGATTACATCTCCTATATCCAGCACTCAATCATCTGTCGACTACATATCCTGATTGCTCTGCTTTATTCCACCCCCACAGCTGGCACTACTGCTTTAGTTCGGCATTCAAATATTATCAGTTCCTTTCTCTAAAGTGAACATCCCTGGTCTAGCAACATCTTTTGGCCTGCTTGGCATATTGGACCCACAGAAAAATATGAAAGCACTTTACCTAGCAATAAATGTACATGGGATCATTCCTCGGCATCCTACTGGATTCAACCCGTATAGAAGCTTTTACCTTTAGATCATCTTCACAGCAGCACTCCTCAGACATCTCATTGGATTCAGACCATAAGGAAGCCATTACTTCCTTATTACTCCACAGGTCCCAAGCTTTAGTAGTGTTCTCTCAAACTGATCCTATTGCAAAGGTCTCATGAACTTTCTTCCCTACCGGGATACCTCACCTGCGCAACATTCATATTTCTCAGGGGAGATCCCCAATACCCCACCTATTGCACTGGTACCAGTGGTTATTTGCACGGCACCATCATACTCAATTCTTGGCAGCGGCATATTCAGAAGTAATCATGCCATTCCACTCACATCTTCCTGGAATAACTATCTGATGTTCTTTAAAGATACTTCCTCCTTCTAAACCTATCAGAAAATGCACCAAGGTATCTACACCTCAAAGCAATCCTTCTATTTTTGCACAATCCTGAATCCTGCTCCTTGGGCTCTGGACATTTTAATACTTCACAAAGTCATCTATATCTCCTCTTCAAGATTCACCAACCATATCAATCACCTTCCCAAGAGCCATTTGATCCCATCAGACTATATCTGTTTCTCATACTCATTCCAGCGAATACCATTGCCACGGGCGAGTCTAGTCTCTATTCCATCATGTCACTCATGCGCTACTGACTTATTTATCTCTTTATCACAGTTTTCCACATCAAGACTAAGCATACTATGCAATTGACTCACTCGATGTGCTCTTCCGTTCTAATAGCAGACCTTCCCTTGCATCATCTGTAAGCAGACTTAGTCAAACCACAGCTAAGACTCCTCCTTTTCCTCCTAGCAGTCCCAAAATGTGTTGGAATTAATCAATAATGACTCAACTCCAAGGGAGCCATACTATCTCTGTCCACAAGCTACTTATACTACAACATGGAATATATCCATCATCTTGCCATCACAATCTTTCCAGAACATTGCTCTCATCAACTATGTACTACCACTTCTTGAACTGTCATCAAGACTCAAAACTTAATAGAACATTTAAGCTATACCTATCAAGTATCCAAGTTTCTATTTTAAGGCCTAATCCATCCTCACTTCACTGTTTCAGTCCTCCAGTTACACTTGTCAGCTGGGTATTTAAAGAATTTAATTCCCTTGGACTCCTTTTCATCTCTCCATCAATGTATCCATAGTAAATCAGAGTAAAATTAATGAACTCGAATCCATTGACTCTATTTTGAACATCATAATTATTCCACCAATTGTCTAGCCTTCATTGGATTCCTACATCCTGAGGATTCATTATCCAATTATCTTTAAGCAATTCTGAGAACCTTGCCAACATCCATAAAATCTCCAATCTACAAAAGGAACCAATCATTCTATCCTGCCATATCCTTCTGCAAAATCCAGCAGTTTACAGTAGGAATTCCCATAACTTATTTCCCGTCACATAAGTACCAGAGTCCAGCAGTCCATCTTGACAAACTCATGCTTTTCTCATGCTCTGATCTATCATGTTTTCCATGTACCTCCGATAACTTATCACCCAACACCACAAAGTAAATTTTGGATCTTGTTCAAACCTTTCATCACCAGCCAGACTCAGCACATATTCATCATCTGGTCATTTATCTGGTTTGGATCTCCTTCGACCCTAAGGGGCAATGCCTTGTACCTGGGGGTATCTGGAGGCAACTTCCACCATCTGCAGCTGGTGCAGAATGTGACGGTTAGGCTGTTTACTGGTGCTTTAAGATCTGATCATATTATGCCTGTCCTCCATGAACTGCACTGGCTGCTAGTAAGGTGGAGAATTGCCTTTAAGGTCAGATTACTGATCTATAAAGCCCTGCATGGGGGGACAAACCTGGTTGCAGTACCTCCTGGTTCCTCATTGCCCATCTTGGGCTCTCCATTCCTCCGAGGGTTGCCTCCTTGTGGTTCCCAGGGTGACATTGCGGCATTTTGGGGATCAGGCATTCTCAGTTGCCACTCTGACCCTATGGAACTCCTTGCCAAGGCATCTAAAGGAGGCACCCTTGGTGGAAAACTTTAAAAAAGGACTTAAAACGCTACTATTTAATCAAGCATATGACCTACATAATTTGTTATGAGTTGAAGATCATAAATTGTACTGACTGTTATTTTACTGTTGCTTTATTTTAAGTAATGATAGATAGAATTATTTTATATTGAACTCTGTATTATGTACTAAGAATATGTACGGATTGTTTTTAAATATTGTTAAGTGCTCTGAGCCTCTGGGAAGGGTTACTATATAAATAAAGTTTCTGTCTGTCTATCTATGAATTGACCTTCCTGCATACTTTGTCAAAGACTCAGAAGTCAGATTTCATCTCGGCTTGATCACTTAAAACCAGAACCACAATCAGATGTTCAAAACATTAGGATCATCTCCTCTTAGGTTGCCCTGAGGACAGGCAGGTCAGTGGCCATGGGTTCTCAGAGGTTTGCTCTACTGGGGGTTTTTCCTCTCCTGCATGCTACTAGTCATACTCTCCATGAGTTGGAGGAGGTAATCTTTCGAACTGCTAATAAATCTTTTTGGGCCTTCTATTCCCTACTCTCTACCCAGCTTACCTACCAAGGGTGGGAATAGAGAAAGGCCAAATGTTCAAAAATTCATAACTCTACACAAGCCCTAGATCACTTCCTAACCCTGTTTGGATCTCTCCAAGACATCCATGCACCCCGTATCACACATTGTGTACACGGAACTCACATGAAGTGGCTCAATAAAGACTTACTTACTCAACTCAGAGCCAGGGACAAAAGCTGGTGGTGTTTCAAGGTCTCTGGTCTTCTGACTGACTATAATGACTACAGAGCATGGAGGAACTCTTGTAAAAGGAACATTCACCTAGCCAAGAGCTTGTTTTGCAAAAGACTACTAATAAACACAGCATGTGACAAAACAATTCTGGACCCATATAAAAACACTCCTCAGTGCCAAAAATACCAGAAACATGAATGATATGATAATAAATGGTGTGCATTGTAACAATCCGGCCACCATTGCAAACTCCTTCAATCTTCATTTCTCAGATTTATCTAAATGCTCATCTGTCTTCTCCCCTGTGCAGTCCTCCCCCCTTCATGGTCAGCGAAGCACTGCATAATTACCCACCCTTCTGTTTTCAAACCATTACCAGACATGACATCCTAAAGTTGCTACAAGCTATCCCTGACAGTACCGGTATTGGCTCAGATGGCCTTGAGCCCAGGATCCTGAAACTCGCCGCCCCTCTTACTGCCTCACCCTTAGCTGCAATTTTCATCTTGTCACTATGCCACAGCTCAGTCCCCAGCCTATGGAAAATAGCCAAAGTTACCCCCATATTTAAAAAAGGAGATCCAAACGATATCGACAACTACCGGCCCATAGCCATTCTCTCCATTCTTAGCAAAATACTTGAAAAACTAGTAGCCACTCAAATCATCTCCTTCCTTCAAGAACATAACCTTCTCTCTGTCTCCCAGCATGGCTTCCATAAAGGCCATAGCACTACCACGGTGCTCCTGAAATTTACAAATGATGTTTATTCTGCTGTGGACAAAGGCCCCCTGACCAGGGTGGTCTTCATTGACCTAACAAAAGCATTTGACCTTGTAAACCACTCCCTTCTGCACACCAAGCTCCTGTCTCTTGGCTTCTCTACAGATAACGTAACCTGGTTCAGAAGCTATTTGTCAAACAGGAAGCAGGCCGTGAACTTCAGCTCGGTCCTGTCCACTATAAATATTGGTGTTCCACAGGGATCCATTCTGGGCCCCCCGCTTTTTTCCGTCTTCGTTAATGATCTCCCCTCACTCTTTCCAGACTGCTTGTCTCTGCTATATGCAGATGACCTTGTTCTTTATTCCAGTGCCAGAAACACCTCTATCATAAATCACTCTCTTTCCTCAGATTTCTTCTGTATCCAGTCCAGGCTGACTGAAAACAACCTTGTTCTTAATGTGAGTAAAACTCACTCCATGCTTTTCAGCTCCCCTGCAAGACTCAGAACTAACCTTACCCTTCTCAATATCGTGTGCACTGATGGCTCACCACTGGTCAATACTGGCTCTTTCAAGTACCTGGTCATCTTGATAGATGAATCCCTGGACTTTGACCAACACATTACAGATACCTGCAAGTCCATTAATGCCAAGCTTGGGAGTGAACACCGGACTAGCTATGCCCTTACCTCAGTGGCTAGACTTGCTATTGCACAGGGCATTCTACTTCTGGCACTAGCCTTTGGCCCGATCACCTACCAAGGAATATTGAAAACTACTCTTCACAAGTGGGATACCACCCATAATGACATCTGCCACTATGCCTCTGCATCCCCCCGCTACAAGTACCACTGTCAGCTTTATGCAGATCTAAACTGGCCCTTCCCTGCTGCCCATCTGCTCTAGTCCCTTGGATCTCTCATTGACAGTATTGCCAGATCATGTTTTCTCAAATCCCTTGCCTCTATGCTAGACACACAATCCATCTCCTATGGGCTCAGATCCACTGACCAAGCTCCCTTCCACATTCCTAGATGCAAAACTGTAATGAATGAGCGGGCTGTCTCATATACTGCATCCAAATATTGGAACTCCCTCCCCCAAGCTATTCGTTTTGCTCTGACTCACATCTGCTTCAAAAGGCTACACTGTTCTTATCTACTCGCCTCAACCCCCTGCACTTGCTTTCACCCTCCATAGACCCTCCATCCTCTACTTTTGGTCACCAAGTCTCTACCAACTGCTGCTCCTCTCTCCCAAACTCTCCTCTTAACCTGACCTCCTGCCTTGTTCTCTCACTGCCCTTGCTTTTCCTAGGCATCACCCTCCTCCCCAACCCTCTGCACCTTTCCAGCTTCCCAATTTCTCCCCCCTGCTAATCCATACTTGGCCAACTGCAGTGTGCATACACCCTGGTCTTGACTAAAGGATTCTCCATTAACTGTTCACTCCTTTACTTCTTTGGAACTCTATTCCCTACTCACTACCTTGCTTACCTACTAAGGGTGGGAATGGAAAAAGGCCAAATGTTCAAAAATTCATAAGTATAAACAAGCAACATACTATGCACCAAACATTGAATCACTTTTACCTGTGTCTAATCTTCTCATCTCTTATGCTCTTTCTGTTCCTTATATTTTCTTGAAACAGTCCACTTTTTTCTGCTTTTACTGTAATAACATTGGCAAATTTGCCTGTTGACTATAGCAAATGTTTGTTGTGTTGAAGTGCCCAGAAATGAATGCAATACTCCAGGTGGAGCCTGGCCAAGGTCTTGTAAATTGGCAAGATTCCTTCCTCTGCTCTCCTGGTCACTTTGAAAGCAGCTGCAAACTAGTTTTCATGTTTTAATTTCTTGCCTTTTATGACCCCCTAAATCTTCTTAAACTGTAGTTACAGTTTAACTACACTGCAATGGCATTGCAACTGCAATGTAGCTATATGCAACAAACATGTAACTACAGTGTAATTACCCTGCTACATGTAATTAATGATTACCTATCCCCCAGTTACACTGAAACTAACTCTTAAAATAAAATATGACCCTATTCTCTTTCTGTAATCCTCCCATGTGGGGCTTACCCTGATGGTTCCATAGAGCCTCCTTCACACCACCAGCTGACAGAATTATTACTCTCAGGTCCCCAGAACTGCTGATATGGACAAGGAGTGAAGAGGAGCAGCAGTATTTGTGCTGTCTCCTGCTCCATGTAACTGTGGCTTTGTACCACACATCACAGACTGCTCCACCGCTACTGCTAACCTAGCACAACTGACTCTTATGATAAGAATTCTCAGCCAACTGCCCTTCCAAACTGGACACTAGTGGGACCGTACACAGCACCAAATTGGAAGCAAACAAATTTAAGGGCAGGGACCCTTTATAAAATGAGAACTTTGTGCTGGGTATCCTTAAGACTGCAGAAACAGCAGGCATATTTTCTACCTCTGATCCCAGAAGATCCATGGCAAATGGGGTAAGAGGTCAGCACAATGGCCTATCAGGCTCCACAATCTGCAGAGGGAACCCCAAAGAGCTCTTGGGATGCAGGCACACTTAATTAATTCAGTTGTGATGTTTGTGGTCAATCTTTGATCGAGTGATAGACCTTTAGCATTGCTGAGAGTGACTGACAGCTCCATGGGCCAACCAAGAGCTGGATTTTCCCAGGGAACAGCAGGGCCTGTTCCAGAACATTTTCAGTCTGGGTGTGGCTGCTAAAAGATTCTGTCAGGAGAGCTGAAGCTGAGAGTGAATGAAACAAAGCACATCCTTGCCAAAGCCAAGCCGAATTCCTGCACAAGAAAAGTGGAGGTAACTGCATGCTTGTACAGTGCAAACCTGAGAGACTTAAAGTAAGAAGCCAGAAGAGGTATTTGTGAGGGAAAGCTACCCTGAAAACACTGTTCAAGCACTTAGAGAGACATTGCCTAGTCTGTCTCCGCAGATCTTAACTGGTCTCTGGCAACCCTCCATCCTCCCTGTCTATTTACTAATATTCTCCTGTATCTAT
Source organism: Neoceratodus forsteri (assembly GCA_016271365.2). Classification (NCBI taxonomy): domain Eukaryota; kingdom Metazoa; phylum Chordata; order Ceratodontiformes; family Ceratodontidae; genus Neoceratodus; species Neoceratodus forsteri. The sequence continues at coordinate 292,757,365 of CM028136.1, forward strand.
TCCATGCATGCTTGAAGCCCCCTACTGTTCACACCTACACCACTTCCACTGGCAATCTGTTCCAGATATCCACCACTCTTTCAGTGAAGTAGTACTTCCTCACATCCCTCTTAAACTCCCCCCCCAGCTTCATTGCATGCCCATGGTTCTGATGCTCTTTTTCACTTGAATGAGACTCCCCTCCTGCTCCCTGTTCACCTCCATGAGGTACTTGCAGGTCTCTATCATGTCCCCACTCACTCTCCTCTCTTCCAGGATATACATGTTGAGATCCCTCAGTCCCTCTTTGTAAGGCTTTTGATGTAACCCTTGCACCATTTTAGGTGCCCTCCTTTGGACTGTGACCACTTTGCCTATGTCCTTTCTGAGGTACAGCCACCAGATCGGAAAACAATACTCCAGGTGGTGTCTCACAAGTGAGAGATACAGTGGCAATACCACCTCCATTTTTCTGCAGGAGATACCTCTGCCTATGCATCTCAGCGTCCCACTGGGCCTACCCACTGTTTTATCACACTGCCCTACCACTCTGTGGTCATCAGATATAATATCTCCCAAGGTCCCTTTCCTGCTAAATGACTGTCAGTACTTCCCCTCCCATCCTATGCTAAGCTCCTGGGTTTCTATACCCTAAATGCATGATTTTGTACTTTTTGGGATTCTACCCAAACTGCCACAATCTTGACTACTCCTTAAGTTTCCCAAGGTCCCTACACATTCTCGCCACCCCCTCCTAAGTGTCAACCCTATTGCAGATTTTGGTGTGATCTGCAAAAAGGTATATCTTCCCTTCTAGTTCTTCTTCAATATCACCTATGAAGATATTGAAGAGGACCAGTCCCAGTTTTGAGCTCTGCTGCACCCTGCTGGTCACTCTTCCCTCATTAGAGTGCAGCTAACCCCCATCCTCTTGTGCCTATTCAATAACCAGTTCCTTACCCAATTCACCACTTTATATGCCATTCCTAGGCTGCTCAATTTCTTTATCAGGCTCCTATGTGGCACAGTGTCAACAGCCTTGGTAAAGTCAGATAGACCTTGTCTACTGTCATCCCCTGATCTTTTTACCTGGTCAGTCAGCTGAAAAAATCAATTAGATTTATCTGGCATGACCTCCCAGTGAATCCATGTTGCCTTTTTTCTTGTAGCTCACATACATTTCTCCATCATACAACTGCTCCTGACCTGCATCTCCTTCACTACCTTTCTTTTCCCCCACTACTGTCCTATTTTACCAGCTTCTCCCCCTTCTGTCCCTTCCTTGGTACACCAAAAGCACATAGCAGTGGCTGGGTTTGCATTGTGCAGTGTTCATAACCTTGAGTACTGCTCCTGAGGGTTATGGCATGCCTCCCCACCCCCACCCCACCCCTCACTCTCTCTCCTCTTCAATTTCCTACTCCATCTGCATCATGCAGTTGCTACCATCTTGAGGTTCCACTCCAGTGTGTTACATTCTACCTCCCTTTTATTTCACCCCTCTTATGTGCCAGCACCAGTTATTCTGTCTCCCAACTACCCCCCCAATGTTCCTCACCATTTCCATGTCAAATCCCCTTGCAGGGTGTGCATCCTGGAGGAGTGATGGGCTGAAGGTTCATCTTACTTCTACCATCTCCCCATACTCGTAAAGCTCTCACTTGCTACTTAAGAGCTAACGCTGGAATTTTATCTGAGTTAATATGTTTTGTGTGTATGTATATGATTTATGTCAATGAGTATATACGTATGGGAGTGTGTGTGTGTGTGTGTGTATATATATATATATATATCTATATATATCTATATGTATCTATCTATATCTATATCTATATATCTATATATATATATATATATATATACATATATACACACACACACATATGCATATACATATCTCTCCCACCACTCATTTGCCTTGGCCACACCTCATACACATGCAGGAAAAATAGCCTTCACCCATCGGCTCCCTGTTCTCTGGAACTCCCTTCCTCTCACTGTGTGAAACTCACCTACAGCACTTGCCATTAAAAAGTATTTCAATCACCTCTGTACTCCCCCTTGTTACTGCTTCCAACCTCCCTAATCTCCTAGACACCTCTGGCAATGCATTCCTAACCTCTTCTACCTCCAAACCCTAGCCCTATGTGTACAACTCTGATAGCACATTATCCGGTACTAAATCTCCTAGCTGTTATGTTAGTCCATGCATTTCTATCACTCTGGATGTTAGAGTCTATTGTTATGTACACTGTTTAGGCTTTACTGTTATATAAGATGTAACCTATGCTTAAGCTGTATAAGATGTAACCTATGCTTATTTTATATATTCCTTCTTATCTCTGCTGTGTTTATAATTTATGCTTATATGTTATTTATGCTGTACTGCACCCCTACCCCTGCCCTGGGTCACACCTGGAAACAAGCCTTGGCTCAGTATGCCATTCCTGGTTATCAACTTTTAAATATATATATATATATATATATAGAGAGAGAGAGAGAGAGAGAGATATCTACCTATCTATATATATGATATACAATAGTGAGCTGTCAGATAAATGATTTATCTACACAAGTGCTGTTTGACCTCAGTTACCTCATGAGTGGCGTAAGCCACAAGTGAAGTGTCCGAGGCCAAACAGCACAAGTGTAGATAAATCATTTATCTGACAACTCACCATTGTATATTTCATTTATGCAATAGGGATGCTTTCTGTTAGTGCAGGGACATTTGCTTTTGACTATTTATCTTTTTTTAATGATAATTTCTGGGACTTTTTGTTAACTTTCCTAGTGTAGGTCTGCCTAGTGTAGTGGTTGCTATTAAATAAAACACCACTCATTGTGTAGAAAATGTTGTGCTGAACAAATTTCATGCTCACAGTACCATGCTACCTTTTTTGTTTTAAAGAGAATTTGCATTTGTTTGTCAAAAAAGTGAACCACAAATAAAATTTTCTGCTGTTTTTTGCTAATTATAAAAAAATCTATAAGGTATATTTAAATGAAACACCACTCATTTTGTAGATATTTTTGTGCTGAGCAACTTTCATGTTCACAATACCATGCTGTCTTTTTTTGTTTTAAAGTTGTTCCCGTTTGAATATGGTTAGTACTGCTTCTGAGGCCAAACATTCTAAATGAATTCAGGAGAGATCTGTGACATAGTTACTCAGATAAATGGATTTATCACACTCTGTTTATCTCCACACATCTATTGTGTATATATATATATATATATATATATATATATATATGTATAAAATTATGTGTGTATATGTATAATGCATATATGTACGTAGTCATTACCTGGATGCCAAATGCTGTCTACCTTTTCCTCAAATATGTTTGGTATAGTTTTAAATGTATTAGTTTGCATGTACTGGCTTAAAGCTATGTATATTTTACTTTGATCTCATATCCAAATGTATCCTCTTTCCCCTCTCCCCCGGGATGCATCTGGAAATGAGCTATTGCAGCTCAGTGTGCCTTTCCTGGCAAAAGTTTTCAAATAAATAAATAAACATAGAGCAAAAATAGTGAGTTGTTGAATAAGGTCATCAGTGGGGCAGCTAGCACCTCCCTGAGTTCCTTTAGTACCCTTGGGTATATACCGTCTGGTCCCATAGTCTTGTCAACTTTCCGATGTGCAAATCACTTTTGGACTCTTTCTTTTGAAAATGGACTTGTGTCCATCTCTCCTGCCATTTGCTCCTGCTGCCTGCTGGTGGTCAGCCCCTCCAAATTGTGAGGACTGAGCAGAAGTACTAGCTCAGGATGTCTGCTTTTTATGTTCGTCATGCGCGCAAGTGCAGACAAATATGTTGATATGAGAGTTGCTAGAGAAGGGTGTGAAGGGTGCCAGCCCAATGGCCAGCAGTGCTGCAGGGGCCAGTCTGTGGCTGGCTAATCAGCAGGCAGTGTCCTGATGACACTGGTTTGCTGAGGGGGGCTGGTGTCAGCAAACATTTCAAAGGACAGAGCTGATGCTGCGTGCAGCTCTGTCCTTAGAAATGTGAGCCCTTCAGCTGCGACTTAATGTGTCTTTCCTTGTCAAATAAGGTCCCTGTTCCCTGCTGCTGCTTAGTATGTCTTTTCTAGTTAAACAATTTCCCCTTTCCCTTTCTGACACTGGGATGTCCACTCCCAGTGTCAGGTGCACCCCCCCCAACCTGTTTATATCCCTAGCTGACAAAGGGGTGCCAGATCCCAGTGTCGGCATCCTCCCTCCCCACCACTATTGTGGCACACTGGAAGCCAAAGTCAGTGTGCCTAAATTTAGATTTATTTTTTTATCACCTGTAAAAACAAAAACCATCCCTCATTGTCTTCCCCATCCCTACCCTCCCTCTTTGCACCCACCTCCCCATACTCACCCTCTAAGGTCGACGGACATGATCTTCTGTGGAATGGGACACGTCTGCACTCTTCAAAGCTGACCGTCAAACTGTAAGAATGAAAGGTAAGCTGTATAATGGGATCAATGGGGGTTTCAACTTATGTTGATATCTCAGCCATTTTTAGGAATTTTGGCCCCAAATTTTCCACATGGGGTTCTTGGGACCCCATCTCATGAACATGTCACTGACATTTTGTTCCTTGGTCCCAAAATGTGATTTTGCGGTTGCTGCATGGAATCACCTTTTGGGACAGAGTAACAAAATGACAGTGCCACTGTTCATGAGGTGGGGTCCCAAAAAGTCCATGTTGCAAATTTGGTTACAAAATTCCTTAAAATGACTGCGTTATGAGCATGTGTGGTGCAGTTTCTATGCACGCTCATAACTTTGCCAGTTTTTAATATTTTCACTCTATATTTTAAACAGTGCCATTTTTTTACACCTGCTAATGAACAGTACAGCTGTCATTTTTCACATCCTGCCTGAAATGTGCTTTTGCACCAGTTGCGTAAAATTGCACGGTTGCTGTGTGAAATCAACTTTTGGGATGGAGTAACAAAATCACAGTGCCACTGTTCAAATGGCGCAGTTGCTGTGTGAAATCACCTTTTGGGCTTGAGTAACAAAATGATAGTGCTACTGTTCATGAGGTGGTGTCCCAAAAAGCCCATGCTGAAAATTTGGAGTGAAAATACTAGAAAACAGTTGGGCCATTAGGGTTTCCAACTGTATCCCCCCCACTCTGTAGAGATTGACAGGTGTCGGGCGTGTGCCTTGGAGTCATTGGCCATAATGCTCACACCATTCCACCCCCATCCCCATCCTGCAGCCAGTGACAGGCATTGGGGCATGCTTGAAGTCTTTAGCCCAAAAGTTCACCCCATTCTCCTATACTGTACCCATCTCAGCTTATTTCATTTATGGAATGGGGTGGCGTTAAGATGAAGACCTCAAGGCACACTGCGATGCCTGTCAGTTTCTGAGGTGGGGGTGGAACTCAGCATGAGCATTGCCACGATGATGAGAGGACACCCCAATGCCTGCAGTCTCTGCAGGGTAGGGGTGGGGCGTTAGGGTTGGAAACCCTAATGCCTCATTAAGGAAGCAAATCAGGGATGGATGTTTGATGTCACCTACTTTGATTTCAGCAAAGCCTTCAACAATGTCCAACATAGAAGGCTGATTAACAAGATGAGTAGTCTGGCAACAGGGCACAAGCTGATAAACTGGGTTAGAAACTGGCTGATGGACAGGAGGAAGAAGGTGGTGGTAATGGGATCCAATCCGAGGAGAGGGGGTGACCAGCGGGGTACCTCAGGGATAAGTCCTGGGAGCAGTCCTGTTCAACATCTTCATTACAGACATTGTGGAAAGGCTAGAAGGAAAAGTTTGTCTGCCTGTTTGCAGATGACACCAACATCCGTAATAGAGTGAATACTCCAGAAAGGGCAGAGAAACTGAGCAGGGACATGGAGAGGCTTGAAAAATGGTCCAAGGAGTGGCAACAGAGGTTCACTGCAAAGAAGCCCAAATAATGCACCTAAGAAGAAGGAAACCTGGGGAGAGTTACAGGATGGGCTGGAGGTGCTGATGATCACCAAGGAAGAAAGGGACCTAGGAGTTATCTGTTCTGATGACCTAAAGGTGTCAAAGCAGAGCACACATGTTGCAAGGATGGCCAGTGGCATGCTGGGATGCATAGGCAGAGGTATCACTAGCAGAAGGCATGAGGTTGTGATGCCATTATATAATGCGCTAATGAGGCCTCACCTACAGTACCATGTGTAATTCTGGAGGCCGCAAATGCACAAGGACATTGACTGGGTGGAGGCGGTCTACAGAAAGGCAACCAAGATAATACATGGCTTGCAACACAGAACATATCAGGAGAGATTAAAAGCACCTCAATATGTACTTATCGGAGGAAAGGAGGGAGTGGGGGAACATGATAGATACATTCAAGTACCTCAAGGGCATAAACAAGGAGCAGAGGTGGACATCTTTCAATACATCAAATGTTCGGCATTGACAAATGCTTGTTTTTTATCCTAAAAAAAGAAAAGAAACCCATCCATCATTACCCGCTGTGTAACCCCCCCCAAACAGTATGCAGACACTGGGGGTGCCCAATCCCCAGTGTCATCTGTCCATCCATTGTTGTCTGCTGTGTAACCTCCCCCAAACAGTATACAAACACCGGGGATGCCCAATCCCCCAGTGTCCTCATCTGTTCAGCAAACTCCCTGAAAAAAAGAAAACTGTCCCTCATTTTAGTTCCCTGTAAAAAAGAAAACCATCCATTGCTGTCTGTTCTGCTGTTATCCAACCCCCTACCCTCCCACTCAGGACCCACCACCCCACACCCCCCCATACCCCATACTTACCCACTGGAGGTCCGTCGCCGTAATCTACCTTGGACTCCAGGCATGTCTTCACTTTTCAAAGCCCAACCATGAATTGAGGTAAGCTCTTCAATGTATTTCAATGGGGTTTTTGGTCTCAATGTATTTTAATAGGGTTTTCAACTTAGTGGCATAACCTGACCATTTGTAAATATTTTTGCCCCAAATTTTCAACATATTTTTTTGGGACCCTGCCTCACACACAACTTCACTGAAGCAATTTTCAAACATCCCCTCCTCCTCATGACACCAGTGCACGTGACGAGCATTCAGCATTGACAAATGCTTATTCTTGATGCTCATGTCTGCTTCATGTAGAGAGGAGGAGAGACCTGACTAAACCTATGGTAAGTTGTTTGCATGTCACCACAGAGGATTACAACAGAAAGAGGAACCAAATCAGCTAGAGGAGGAACTTGCTGTCATTGCTGATGCTACATCCTATGCACTGAGGGAGATCCTGCTGAACAAGGGGTGCTTGAGTAATGTGAAACCTAGGGCAAATTTTAAAAAGCAGGTGCAGTGCCAGCAGCAATCCTTGTGGCCTCTCTGTGCAGTTCTGTAAGTGCACCATGTCCAAATACTGCAACTGCACCTAATTTTCTAATATTGAATGTGGTTGCTACCCTTTGACTTGCTTTTTCCCAGATTACAGCTAAGAGTGGCTGCAAGCTACTACTAGAAGCATGCTGGAGGCCCCAGCATTGATGCATGCTAGACCATGGACTTATGGTCTAGTGGGCATCTAAATGATGCAAGGGATAGGAAATCCTGTTTTTGTGCTGCAAGTCTGGTGTGGCATAGCTATGACTGACTTGCAGCAATAAAAGAGCTTTGAAAATTCGACCTCTGCAGTTTGTTTGGTTAGTGAGGTTAGGTAGTTTAATATGTTTTGGGAACCATTTAGAGTACTAGACCATCTTGTCAGGATTTTGAAATACCCAGTGGGTCACCTCAGCATTAATGAAAGCTGTTCGTGGGACAACCTTGCAAGTTCCCAAAGCAATACTAAATAAGCAATGAAATGGATAGTACTCCTAATGCATGCAATAATTGTACAGTTGCTTTATTGAAAGCAGACATGAGTTACACAAAGAATTTAAAAGCTACCCAGACCCCAGGATGCCAGCCAGCCTACTAGGCATCCCGTATTCTATGTGGCTGTTTTTGCACTATATGGTGAGTACTTTACAATATTTGCAGTGTGTAGTCTGAGTTCCATCACTTTTATTGCTCAGCTACGGAGTGGGGTTTAACATTGGGTATGATTGTTCATCTGTTTTGTTGTGTAAGTCTTTTAAGTGGACCACTACAAGATCCTGGGCAATAACAGAATACTGGCCTGCATTGATTCTACAGCTGGGTAGCCAGTAGCCCTAGAGGGAGCTCCCTAGTGACAAGGGGTTTGCATCCAAGTGGGACTTGGACAGTATAGTCAGACACATGGGATTTGTGTGTGCAGGGTTTGGGGTGGGCTACTGTATCTAAAACACAGCAAGGGGTTGGCAATATATTGGCTATGCCTGTGAGGACATCTGAAGACAATCCTTCATGAACAGGCACCAGAAGAATTATTATTGGCAATATTTAATCTTATTATTTTGCACAGAATCAGTTCCTGCAACCCATAATGCAACCCTTGTTATTAGTTCATATTTACTGTATGCAACAATATGACTGGTAGAGTGGAAGGCATTTTGGGGGAAACTATTCCAGCACTGTGTTGGTCCTCAGGTGGGGTTATCATGTGAGGAGGTAGTGCATTCTATGGAATGGTATTATGCTCAACACTAGACCTATCTTAACTTTTCTCTGGATGGAGACCCCGTGCAACTTAAATTCAGCCTTGGATATGAACCTGGATTAACAGTTTTCAACCTAAGCCTCTCAACTTTATTTGAGTCCATTTGGCAGTGGTAGTGATTGACACCAAGAGCGACCCAGACAGACTTCTCCACTGCAGCAAGATGAGCCCCACATAGCATATAAGTCCTACTTCTATTGTCCTCCCCAAGTGTAGCAACTTGCATTTGGCTACTTGAAATCTAAGATGCCAGGAATCTGAACAGACACCAGGCTTGTTCAGGTCTTCCTGAGGTTTGTTCCAATCTTTAAGGGAGTCCAGTACACTGGCCAGGTTAGTGTCATCAGCAAATTTATTTACCCTACTGGAGACCGCAGCTACCAGATGATAGATGAAAATGTTAACCGAACATGATCCCAGCAATAATCCCTGAGAGATGCTGCTGAGTACCTCTCTCCACTTGGAGTAGTATCACAACCTCTTCTTTCTGCCCTAAAGTCAGTTTGCAATGCACTCTGTGTATGCTTCATGTATACTGCCAATGTCTGTGGCCCTGCCCCATCCATCCATTTCTTTGATCACCCCCTTGAAGCAGGTGAGCAGGTTGGTGTAGCAGCTTTAGCTTGAGGGGAAGGATATGTGGGCATTTCATGTCTGTGGATCTTTCTTTGCATCATTTGATTCAGACTAGTAGTAGTAGTAATAGTAGTAGTAGTAACAATTTTATTCTGATGTCAGAACAGGATAACCCAATTTAGCCGTGGCTCATTTTCAGTGGGGTCTCAACAATACAAACGTATCAGTTTCATAGTAAAAGTAGCTTAATATACAACATAAGTGAACCTTACAAGACAATAACATCTATACAAACACGCAATAGGTAAAATATGCATATCTCAGTTACAACAAGCTTTTGGGGAATTTGCAGCATTTACAAGCCATGATCTTATAGCATTCCAAGATATTGTATTTTATACAGCCTCAAATGACCTGGCAAACTGTTCCATAACCTAGGACCCATATGAACAAAACTATGTTGGCTCCTTACCGTTTTCATAGCTGGCACCATATAATTTATTTCCCCTGCTGCATATCACCTTCCCTAACACTCTGCTCCCCAAACAATTCTATCATATAATCAGGCATTTTTTGGAGATGACAGTGATAAATCAGATGTATCAGATATATATCATGTCATTCAATCAATGCTATCCAATTTAAAACTCCATAAAGAAAACAGTGATGTGTTGCCCAGGGTGCATCTAGAATAAAGGGCGCAAACCTATTTAACACTAGATTAGGGAAAGATTTGGAGCTAGGAACAACCAAGGCTGATAATGAACAGGACCCATTAAAGGAAGATAAAAATAGAGAGAAAACACTAAACAAACCAGATTTTACTTTTTGTCCAGTTAACACTAAAGAAATTGTAGATGAACTATTGAAATTAGATGTGAAAAAAGCTCCAGGTTTAGATGGTATCGTTACCTTACTGCTGAAATTTGAGGCTCCTGCAGTAGCACAACAAATTCACTTTTTTAACTTGTCTGTGTCTACTGGAACATACCCAAACACCTGGAAAAAGGTGAAAGGAGTTCCGGTATGTAAATCTGAAAAAAAAATGAAATTCAGAATTATAGACCTATATCCCTACTTCCGATACTATCTAAACTTTTTGAAAAACTTATAGGGAAGCAGTTACAGACCTATTTAGAGAAAAATAAAGTAAATAATTTGTATCAGTCAGGCTTTCATTGTAGTCACAGCACAACAACATATTTGATAAAGGTAACTTCTGACATCCAGTCTTCACTGGACAGGGGCCTCTTGGTTGGGGCCATATTTATAGACTTGTCTAAAGTGTTTGATACGCTTAGTCATACAGTCCTGTTAGACACGATGAAGGACATTGGCCTCGACCAGGTGGCCCTGAACTGGTTTAAGGAATACCTTTTTGGCAGGACCCAGCAAGTTACGTTAGGAAAGTTCACATCTCAACTTGCATCTGTTAAATCTGGGGTCCCTCAAGGATCAGTGTTGGGTCCGCTTTTGTTTAATCTGTATACTAATGGTGCTGGTGCCCTCATAAGGTGGGGTGGGGCACCACTTGTATGCAGATGATGTGATTTTGTATGTAGATGGTGCTTCCCCTCAGGAAATTCAGAAAGTGCTGCAAAGGGACTTTGATACCCTTCAAGAGTACTACAAGTCACGAAACTTAGTATTAAATAACAAAAAATCACAAGTTATGCTTTTTGGAAGTAAGCAGATGGTTACAACAACCACATTTCAAATTAAAACATCTACTAAACAAATATTAACTCAGGTGAACTCGTACAGATATTTGGGAGTATGGCACCTAAAATGGGATATACATATAGATAACCTGACTAAAAGATTACAGATTCGACTAGGGGCATTGTACAGATTGAAAAGATGTATACCAAATAAAACTAGGATACATATAATTAACTCTACAATAATTCCATTGTTTGACTATGGTGACGTAGTGTATGCCAGTGTGTCAAAAACTGTACTAGAAAGGCTGGACACAGCCTGAATAGATTTGCAAGGTTTGCATTAGACACACCCCGTTTGACGTATCGATGCACTATATATAGTGCCTTAAAATGGATTAGTTTTACGGAATGTAGAAATTTGCATATATTGTATTTAATCCATCAGCATTTAAAGAAGAAGACTCCACCCTACTTGGATGATTTGTTTAAAATACGTATACCCAAAGTAGGCTTGCTATCAGCACAAAATTTGTAATTGGTAACACCGAAAACTAGAACAACAAAAGGGAATTCTGTATTAAAAGTTAGTGGGTCTAAACTTTGGAACGGATTACCAGATTACTTGAGAACAAAGACAATTGCCCCGTGGAACGTGATTAAAAGGTGATTATGTCAGAGCCCCATCCAACCAACTGACAAGTGGTTGCAGTTAAAGTATGCACTCTTTATGGTCATTCTCCACTATTTATTCTTTTGTGGTGTCCTTTCTAAGTCATTTTTGTAAAGGTAGTATGGTTATTGCTAGGATTTTGCACTTTTAAAACAAAAAAAATATAAAACAAACTATGTTACTGTGTCATTGTATATAACAAGTTATATGTGTGTGTGACATAGTATTATTTTGTAAGATATGGATTTTTACTGAGCTATGTATATTTTTATGTAAATGTTTTGTGTGCCATGTAACCCATTGAAAATGAGTTTAACCACTCAAAGGGTCATCCTTTTCCTTGAATTGTGAGGAATAAACTTTTACAAACAAACAAACAAGCCTGCGTAATACTCCTCTAGTGGCACCCCATACACAACATCACCATAATCAAGTAATGGAATTACCATGGAGTTTAATATTTTTAATCTAATATCTGATGATATACAGCCTTTATTCTTATACAGGACTCCCTATTTCTTATTTAAATTCTTAGTCAGCAAGTCTATATGTATATCCCATTTACACTGGGGCACAGATATTCAAAAGGGTTGTGCATTGTTGTGCCATGCACAACCCACTGATGCACCCCGGTGCGATATTCAAAAGGAAAAAGTATGCACACAAATCCCAATGTGCCAGGCGCATCAGTAATGTCTGACAGGGTATAGAAACATAGAAGTTGACGGCAGATAGGACCTCAAGGCCCATCCAGTCTGCCCATTTCTTTTCTACCTTATAAATGTGCCATTGGCCTTTGCTCTGTCAGTGACCTATCTATTCATAGTCATTTGTATTGCTCCCTTATGCCTATCCCATGCCTGTTTGAAGCCCTGCACTGTATTCATAGCCACCACTTGTGGTAAGTCATTCCATGCATCTACCACCCTTTCTGTGAAAAGAATTTCCTCACATCCCCTTAATCGGCCTCCCTCTAATCTCATTCTGTGTCCTCTTGTCCTGCTATTTTTCTTATATTTAAACATGTTAGACTCTTTCACCTTGTTTATGCCCTTAAGGTGTTTAAATGTCTCGACCATATCACCTCTCCCTCCTTTGCTCAAGGGTATACATATTGAGCTCCGTTAATCTGTCCTCATATGTCTTCTGATGCAGTCCCTGCACCATTTTGGTTGCCCTTCTCTGGACTGCCTCAATTTGGTTAATGTCCTTGTGAAGGTGTGGCCTCCAATACTGCCAGTACTCCAGATGGGGCCTAACCAATGTCTTGTACAGAGGATTATTACCTCCCTCACCCCGACTTGTGATACCCTACTAATACACCCTAACACCCCCTAGCCTTACCTACTGCTTTAGAGGTCTGCTTGGATGATTTTAGGTCATCAGTGATGATGATGCCCAAGTCTCTTTCCTTCCTTTGTGACTGCTAGCAACTCCCCTCCCAGCCTATAAGTGGCTTCGGGGTTTCTCTTCCCTATGTGCATGATTTTGCACTTCTTTGCGTTAAATCCCAGTTGCCACTCTTCTGATCATTTTGCTAGTTTATCCAGATCTCTTCTCATTCTGCCCACCCCATCTGGATCATCTACTCTGTTGCAGATCTTGGTGTCATCTGCAACTGTCATCAGGTGGGGGGGCGTGCCAATGCATAACCTGCACAGCCTGATATTCAGCCCGGGATGTGCAGAGCCATGCATGCGCAACCTCTACTTGCCCCTGCACAAAGTTAAGCCCCCCAAAAAAGGAACAAATGATGGCCACCCACAGGTGAGCTGCCACAGTGCAGGGCACAACTGCGGCAGCTGCCACCCACTGTGGTGGCCACCTGAGTTCCTGCCGCACCTGGTGAATGCCCCCCATGCCCCATTATGAGCATCTGTGTAACTAAACCCCTCTCCAATATCCCTGGTGGTCCAGTGGACCGCTATGTGCTCGATCGCGGGCATCTGTTTAAATCACACACACCACCACCAATATCCCTGGTGGTCCAGTGGACCGCACTCTGCCTGATCACAGGCATCTGTAAACATAAAAAATAGTCCTATTACCTGGTGGTCTGTGTGCCCCCTCCCACCACCACTGAGCATCACCACCCTACCCCCGGTCAGCCAGCGAAAGGCGCACCCCCCGCCTGCGCCCGCCACCACCGGTAACAGCTCGGTATCTGGAATGTGTAGTATGGTATGGGCTGCCGCCCAGTGGCTCACGCTGTGAACCAATGGGCGTGCCTTCCGCTGTCAGTCGGCAGGCGGCGGTGGCAGGCGGTGGGGTGCTGCCACCGTCAGCTGACCGGGGAGGCGGGGGGCAGTGGGTCTCAGTGGGTGGGTGGGGAGGGGGTACACTAGACCACCAGGGTAATAGGACTATTTTATGTTTTACTGGCCCACCAGAGACATTGGCAGGGGGGTGATTTAAACAGATGCCTGCGATCGGGATTGGTGGGGGTGTGTGATTTAAACAAATGCCCGCGATCGGGCACATAGCGGTCCACTGGACCACCAGGGATTTTAGAGGGGGGTTTTCTTTTAGACAAATGCCTCCGATCGGGCACATAGTGGTCCAGTGGACCACCAGGGATATTAGAGGGGGGTTTTCTTTTAGACAAATGCCTGCGATCGGGCTGCAGGGGGCGTCAGTCCCCGATGGCTGCCTGGCAGGGCACCAGGCGCAAGTCATCGGGGATCGGCGCACCTGCATGCTAATGGGATGCAAATGGGGCCATAATGACATGCAAATGGCCCCATGTGAGCCTTGCATATATTATGGCCCCATTTGCATATCCCCTTTTGAATATCGCAGGTGCTGTGCATGGCTCAATGGCACTTGCGCTAGCGCATCTCCATGCTCCACTCTGGTCACTTGTGCTGGCGCAGTGCCACTGCACCATTCACAGTGGGGGTGGCCAGGGTGTGATATTGAATGCTGCTGTGCCATAGCGCAGCTCCGTTGAATATTGCCCAGGCCACACCCCTGCGCAACAAAGTTGAGCTGCGCCCAGGCCTGCGCCACAGCCTGGTGCAGTTTGAATATCCGGGCCTGGGAGTCTAACCAGAATCCCAGGTATTTATAGGAGTCATCATTGATTAGAATACAATCATCAGATGTTTTTACATTCAAAGTCAGTCGTTTTTTTGCATTTTTTAATTTGAAAACATTATTTATGACTTTGAGGGATTTAGAACTAAGTCACGTTCCTGAAAACAACTTTGTAGTATATTAAAATCTTTTTGCAGCTTTTCTTCTATCTGACTAATGGATCTACCTTCTGTATTAAGTACTGTATCATCTGTGTACAAATTGTGCCAGACATCACTCATTAGATGTCCGACACCATTTGATTCAGAATAGGGATGGTGCCACACTGGATCTAGTTCTGTCAAATTGGGACAACATAGGTGGGTAACAGTGGAAGATCCTCTTGTGTCAAGCTACTACAATATGCTGTGGCCAGCATAGCTTTTGAAGTCCAGTAGCAGAGGTCCCTGACATTATTTCTGGACTTTTAAAGGCAGACATTAAGAGGATGGAGGAAGAGCTATGGAGAAACTCAAGGGGACAGGCCAGTTAGTGGGGATGGAAAATAAATGAAGCACCATCAAACAAGTGATCCAAGTGCTTAGGACATGTTGGGAAGGGAAAGAGGCACAAGAAACTTATTTCGTTTTCCAGGGAGGTGGGTGAAATAGTCAGGGCAAAATAATCGGCCTTTAGAAGGGATACAGCTGATCAGTAAGAGGCAAATAAGTAGCTCTACTCTAGCAAATTGAAAGTATCCAGAAATGCAGTGAGGAGGGCTAAGATGGCATGGATTTTACTTGGGGATTTTAACTATAACTGGGAACACGAGCAAACTGATAATGTTAACGATCTATTTCTAGAGTTGGGCATCCTGCAGTTAATTACAGACACTGCTAGAATTAATTATAAAACTGGTAAGGGTACCACATTGGACTGGATTGTGGTAACTCATCCTAAAAATATCATTCAGTGTGGGATCCTAACAGACTCAGTTAGTGACTACTGCCTAGTCTTTTGTGAATGGACAACCAAACTAGTGAGAAGCCCTCCTCATTATATAGAAACCAGAAATTTAAAAAGAGTTAATATTCAGATCATGAATGAGGCCTGTAGAGAAACTGACTGGTCCTGTTTGGAGACACTTAATGATATCTATGGTATAGGGGACTAATTTGGTAGACTGTTCATTCAGGTAATAGATAAAATTGCTTCCAAAAAGAAAATGAGAATTAGGGCCAATAAAAACAAATGGGATACTTCTGAGCTCTTGGAACTGATGAGAAAATGAGACTGAATGTGGAAAAAATATAAGGTGGACAGGGATTCGGTTACATTACAGAATTACAAGTCTTTATGAAATAAGTGTAAAACTGAAGCTAGAAAGGCTAAAAACAGTTTTGTTTTTTTTCATCTCTGAACAACTTAATTCCCTTAGGGATCCAAAAAACAAACAAACTGGCAAACGTTACACTGCCTACTAGGCAGGAAATCAAATGAAGGTAGTATGTCGTTGCTTGATGGAAACAATCTGATTAGTGATCCCTCTACTGTGGCTGGGATGTTTAATAATTATTTTGATGATTTGCATAGTTTTAGGACCAATTTCAACATAACAAGTCCATTTGTTGACCCCACTTAGAAACAGTAATAATAATCACCCTAAATTTTATTTTCAGATAGTCACACCTTATTTGGTAAGAGACTATGTTTTAAAATATGACCCTCATCCCTATATTTGTCCTGATAATACATATTTTAGGCATATTAAGATGGGAATTAATGAACTGGCCTCCCCCTATAGCATATTTATTTCATTACTCTTTGCGCAATGTTTTTTTTCCTAAATATTGGAAACTTGCAATTATGAAGTCTGGCAATAGGGAATGTGTTTCCAACCACCATCCAGTTTCTTTACTGGCTCCTTTATCAAATATTCTATAGAGGATTATTTAATTTTTTTTTATTGTCTATTTATGCTCCTCTGGTCAGCTGCCCCCATCTGACCGACCCCCCCCAACCCCGTCACCCAGAATAGCCAGCGCTTACCTTGTATCCAGCCCGGGAGCGGATCCTATGGGGAGTCAGTCATCACCCTGCTGCCGCCGGCATTTTCGTCCTCCGTTTTTTTTGCCTAGGGGCCCCAGGAGTAGGAGTGCATGTGCTTTCAGTCCCAGTTATGACCCGTTTCCCCCACCCCATGGCCTAGCGCCTGGCCCCCTCTGAGCCCATGCCACCCCTAGCCTCCACTAGGGGCCGCCATTGGCCGAGGGATGCCGCATCACCTCCCCGGAGAGGAGAGGAGAGGAGAGGAGAGGAGAGGAGAGGAGAGCCTCTATCCAGCTCTGCCTCTCCCCCCTGCTACTAACCATCTCTGATGACCCGGGCTCATTCCCGAACCTGGGTTGCCGGCATGCTGCGAGGTAAAGCGTCCAGCGCCTCATCACCACCGGGCCAGCTAGAGAGGATTATTTTTGATCAAATAACTGACTATTTGGAAAAATATGATTTAATGACAAGTTCACAACATGGTTTTAGATCAAAGCATAACACCAAGACAGCCTTGATGAGGTTCACAAGCTGCGTGCAGAGTGCCCTTGATAAGGAGCACTCTGCCGCAGCAGAAGAATTTGTGGACCTCACCAAGCTCTTCGACCTTGTAGATCATGGCCTATTGTTTGACTGTCTTTTGGAATTACATTTTTGGAATGATGTTATAGAGTGGTTAGATAACTATTTGGGAAACAGATGACACAGAACAAAAATATTAGAAAGAATCTCAGATTCTCTTCAGGTTAAATGTAGGGTACCACAGGGCTCAATTTTGGGCCCTCTTCTTTTTTTCATTATTTATGAATTCTGCCCCCTTACTTGTAAAGAATCTGAGATGACTCTATATGCAGATGATGCAGTCATTTTTAATGCTGTGACATGGCCTGAGGATGCTCTGAAGACTGTTCAAATTGATTTTAGTTCTTTTCAGGAATGGCTTTTGTCAAGTTGTATGGTGTTAAATACTTGAAAAGCAAAAGCCATGGTCTGTTCTGGACCACATAAAAGAAGAGAACTGAATCCTTTGATAGTTGATTTAAAAGGAGAACCTATTGAAGTAGTTGAAAGTTTTAAATATTTGGGGATTGTTTTGGACAATAGCCTATCCTTTGAACTACATGTCAAAAATGTTATCAAGTTGGTTCATAAGAGATTAGGGCTTTTGTTTAGAGTACAAATCCATATTGTCCCTGAGTCTCGTAGACTATTAGCACACAGTTTCTTATTTAGTGTTTTTGATTATGGGTTGAGTGTATTTGGCCACTAGCAACAAAATGTTTGATAAGTTGAAAGTTGCATATAACAGTGCTCCATGATTTATGACTAATTTCCCTTGTAGGACCCATCATTGTAATTTGTTAAAGGATGCTGGTTGTTTATCACTTGAAAATAAATTCGATTTAAAGATAGGTACCATATAACATAAAGGATCATTAGGTCAGTTACCTCAGACCGTCCTATCATTGTTTCCCATAGCTATGAATTTGCAAGGGACTAGATCCCAATGTAAATATGTGTATACAATTCCTTTAGTTTTTTTTTTTAAGTGACTGGGCAAAAGTCAGTATTATACAGGGCAACTAGATTTTGTAACTCTATACCCAATGAAATTGCCAATTGCACAAACATCAGAACATTTAATACTAAACTTAAACAGTGATTGTTGTTAAGGAATGAATACATATGTACTTAATGTTTGTTGTTTGTTTCATTAGCACTGACATAATTTTATACTGTGTTCTTCTGGATCTGTACTGTATTGTGTTGTATTCATGTTAGAAGGCTGTTTTTTTAACTTGCCACTTGTGAAAATGGCAAAATTGCTCATCAGCTAACAAGTATAAAAAATAAAAATGAAATGAAATGAAAATGAAGGTGGAGGCACAGCTCAGAACAGCAGAAGGGGTGAAGTAAAATGACAAGGCATTTTTTAGCTATGTCAAGGAGAAGAGGATAAAAACAAGGTGGTAAGTAAAAGGCTGAAGAAGAGGGGATATGGATGGATGAAGGTGGGCAAGAAGCAGACATATTAAATGAATATTTCTAATCAGTCTTCATGGCTGAAGGAGGGCCACTGCTGCACTGTGATATTAAATTTAGGAGGGAGACTGAAATGGTGATGGGGACCATCAATGAGGACAGATTGCTCAAGGTTCTGAAGGAGTCGAAGGTGAGGAAGTCACCAGGTCCTGATGAGTTACACCTTCAGGTGCTCAGGGAAGTGGGGCAGACCAGGACAGCACCCTTAGCAGACCTGTTCAACTGGTTGCTAGTTACTGGAGTAATCCCCATGGACTGGAAGGTGTCAAATATTGTATATCTGCACAAGAGCAGGGAGATAGGATGGCCAAGCAACTACAGATTGGTCAGTCTGGCTTCCATTATAGGGAAACTGCTGGAGACTGTTATCAAGAAGCAGTTGGCAGACTTCCTGGAGAATCTTGGTCTCCAGAACAGTAAATAGAATGACTGCAAAAAAGGGAGGTCCTGCCAAATGAACTGTATCAAATTCTTCAACATAGTATCTCAGGCTGCGGACAAGGGCCAAGTAGTGAATGTCCTGTATGTGGACTTCAGCAATGCCTTTGACTCAGTACCTTATAGATATCTTGCAAATAACTTGGGTAACTTGGGGTGGGGAAAGATGTAACAAGGTGGGTAGAGAACTGGATAGGGGGAAGGACACAAACAGTAGTACTATATGGAAGGCACTCTTAAGTTGGGAGGCTGACAAGTGGGGTGCCCCAGGGGTTGGTCCTGGGTGATGTACTCTTTAGTCTATTTATCTGTAACATTAGGATGGGAACCACAGCAAAATGTGTCTCTTTGTGGATGACACTAAGTTACAGGGCTAGCCATGACCACTTCCAATGTCATTGTAGGTTATGGCTCATTGCGGTCTGATACCTTTGTTCAAAGCCATATTCAGATGAATGTGACATTTCTGGTATCTGGATTCACCACATCATGCTACTGTGCACTATTATTGAATGTGGCAGTGGCTGCCACTGTTTGTGGCATGGTTGACAGTGAAAAAGGGGTTAGGGATGTGAAAGAGTACCCAGATGACTTGAAAATGTTGTCCAAGACTTGGCAGATCAAATTTAATGTCAAAAACTGCAAGGTCATGCACATGGAAAAAAGGAAACCCAAAACACAGTATTGGATGTAGTGGTGGTGGGGGGGGCAGGTTTGACCAGACCTCCAAGGAAAGGGACCAGGGCATTATCATACATGACTTCCTCAAGAACACTGCCCAATGCAATTAGGCATATGGAAAAGTCAACTGGATGCTATGGGGCATAGGTAGGGCCATTTTAGCAGAAGAAAGGAAGTGATCCTGCCCCTTTATATTTCCTTGGTGAGGCCGCACATACTGTACAGTATTGTGTGCCGTTCTGGAACCCACACCAAAAAAGGACAAGGGCAAATTAGAAATGGTCCAGAGGAGGGCAACTGAAATTATACAGGGGAAGACCTAGACCGAGGCAGCAGGGGATGATCTAGATGGAAAGACTGGCTGACCTTAATATGTGCTTCCTGAAGGCCAGAAGGTAAGGGGGGATATGACTGAAACTTTCAATTATCTGAAGGGAATAAGTAGATTGGGCAGCAAGCCACTATTCAGGCAATGTGCAGGATCTGCAACATTGGGACATAATTATAGGGTGGTGGTAGTGAGGGGATTCAGGAAGGATGTCTCTTTCCTGATAGATGTCTGTTCAGCCAGAAGATTGTGTGAGCTCCAAATTTTGTTCTGCTTAGAGTCTTCTCACCTTTCATTATGACAAGGTCAATCTCAGTACAGAGTTCTCCTCCCTTCCAAGAGTGTCATTTTTCATGTGAAGCAAGTAATACGCCATTCTTGATTTTGGCCTAAGCTGATCAATCCCAAGGAAGGTTCCTTGGACAAACTCTTTAGGCCCAATTTTCAAAGAGTCCTTATATCAACACAAGTTGCGTCAATCTAAGGGCTACGGCAAACTCCAGGTGCACCAAGGACCCTGCGCCTGATTTTGTAAACTGCAGGGTCCATGTGCTAAACTTCCTTGGTTTGCTGCAAGTCCCCAGCTACAGGGATCCGTCCCCCCTGCCCGCGCAACACTAGAGGGGCTGGGATATTGGGGGGGGTGAAGAACTACATAGCCAGAAGGGGCCCTGTGACAGAAGAAGGCAGTGGGGGTGTCAGGGCACAGCTAGGCAGTTGCCGCAGTAGTCTAACGTTCCCCCAATCCCCAATGTTGACATACCCCTGGTGGTGTAGTGGACACTCCCAACTGAACCCTGATCTCCCTCACGTAAAATAAGAAAACTGCCCCGGACCAATAGCGACCCCTGATCCTCAATCTCACCCATACGCATATTAATAAAAGTACCTGGTGGTCTAGTTGACTCCCACCCTCTCCACCCCACCAGGCATTGCCCAACCACCCCTCTCCCCTCTTGTCCCTGGCATGATCCTGCGATTGGCACAGCCCTCCATGCACCACCATGGCTGTCTGCAGAATGCGTTATCAATGTGCACATGCTGTATACTGTGAACAGTACATGCATAATGCATTCTGTGGCTGGCCGCGGTCGTGTGCGAAGGACTGTTCCGGTCACAGGATTGTGGCAGGGATGGTGGGAAGGGGTGGTTGGGCAATACTATTGAATGAGGAAAGTAGTGGGTCCAATAAAGCGCAGGTGCTGTGTTAATATATGTTTGGGTGAGACTGGGGATCCGATGGTGCTATAGGACCGGGGCAGTTTTCTCATTTTACATGGGGGAGATTGGGGTTTTGGTGGGGGTCCACTACACCACCAGGGGGTATGTCAACATCGGGGATCATAGGGGCCACTAGACTACCGGGAAAGCTATTACAGTATGGGCGGGTTCGATTTACAAAACATTACTGTTTGTGCACCACACTGCAATGGCCCTCCTTGTTGTGTGCCACAGCACTGCGGCTGATGCCCAGCTGTGCCCTGACACCCCTACTGCCACCTCCCATGCCTCTAGTGCACACCTACTGCCCCCTGTACCACTGCACCCCTCTGGCACAACCCACAGAGACTACCTCCTGGCTGGTTTAAGTGGTGACCCCTTCTGCATCCATTATGTGGCTTGCAAAATCCCCCAAAAGGGGATGTTGCTGCCCCGACATGGTGCAAGCCCCCTTGTGACCTGGCACACTTGGTTCTTTAATGCAACCCTGGCAAAAGGGGGCTTTGGCGCAGCAGTGTCTAGATCAGATGCAGGCAGCTTTAGAACATCGCGTTTGACACAAGTGGTGATGCAAGTCACCACTTGCATCAAATTCTTTTGACGCAAGTCCCTTGTGTCATTCCAATTCGTTTGAAAATTGGGCCCACCTGTTAAGGTCATAATTTTATTGCTGGCTCAGCAGTCTTCTATGGGCTCCACACTGCTTCTGAGTAAGTGCAGATGGTTTTCTAGGCCCCTTCACCCAGGTAGGTCTTGTTTGTAACAAAAGCTTATGTAGCATCATACCCAATCCACTAGTTATGACTAGAGAATAGTCATTCAGGCCCAGGACAGC
Source organism: Neoceratodus forsteri (assembly GCA_016271365.2). Lineage (NCBI taxonomy): Eukaryota > Metazoa > Chordata > Ceratodontiformes > Ceratodontidae > Neoceratodus > Neoceratodus forsteri. The sequence continues at coordinate 292,779,470 of CM028136.1, forward strand.
ATCCTGGGCTGAAAACACAAAGGTTTCTGTCTCAGGACTTGAAGGGCAGCCATGTGGTCTTCTCTACACATTTTCTGGAAGAATTACAGGCTTGATTTTCAGACTTAGCCTGAAGCAATATTTGGGCTCAAACCGCTGAGGGCAGAGGTCATGCAGCAGAACTTTCGTAAGATTTATGACAATATTCTCCTCACGCAGAATGTTATGTGTACTGCTTATTAGAACTCATATGTTAAGACTTCCAAGTGACAATGTGGAGTGCTATAGAAAGAAGTTCTATCAAACTTATCATAATTTCTTTTTATGTTATCAGAAACATTTTCACTTAAATGGTGCCAGAGGATTGTTAAACTCTCATGGAGAATCTTGTCAAGATGACTAAGTGGATTTACATTCAATGTATTTGTTGAAAAATGTGGGATTTTTTTCTATCAAACAAACTGACTTATTCAAGGTCATCGCTAATCACTGTATTCCCTGAAAGTTTGGGACTGGTTCATGTTTCAGTTTGGAGAATTACTGTCTAAGTTACTGTCTAAGGAGAATGGTTTCATCAAATGAGATCTAGACACAGTGGACAACTTTGGGATGTCCATAATTTCTGCTTGAAGCAGCCCACTCATCTGCTCACCTAAGAAACAGCAAGGGCCTTTTAATTCTACTAAAATGTTCTGTGCATTTTTTCTTCTTATATCACGGAATATGTGTGCATGAATATTATAATCATGGTATTAGTGGGGTTACAAAGAGAAAAATTAGGTGGCTACTAGAAATCCTGGTGCCCAGACACAAGTACGTCAATGAAAAACAGAGAAGTCCGGCAACTCAGGAGGGATCATACTCGCTTCTAAGTTAAGTGAAAATCATATATTTATTGATTAAAATTAATAAATAGATAGCAGCATATAGATCACTGATTTGCAAAATACCACCAACATTTCATGTTATACCAATGCTTTATCAAGGTATGGTGTGAAACTCTGACACCAAGGTTTTTATAAGTGAATAAGGTCACCTGATAAATTCAAAAAGGACCGATCATGGATATCTTATATTATGATGACATCATATGTAAGTTATACTGTGATGCTTGTCTCTACCACTAGGTGTCAGTGTTCAAATCATAAAGTATCCTCTGCCAGGATGCAAACACAGCACAGCAAGTAATGACACCACAAAATTTGTATAAATGAGTTACAATATATCCGATTTGAAAACCGCTGATACACTGCAGCCATTTTTATCGTCTTTTCTTCAAAAAAGTTATCAGACTAAAAATGTCATTTAGTTCTCCATCTCAGCTAGCTCTTAAAACATACTGCCACTTGCTTTCCTGTTGTAGCAATAAATTATCTAAATCGCCCCCTCTGGGGCCTATTCTAACTTTTTCAAGACCCTGAAAACCAAAGGCATGTTCCACCTCCCCGTTCATCACATACACTGCTAAGGTATTTGGTATTTCCTTCTTTTAAATACTACGATGTTCAGCGATCCTTAACTTAAAATTCCTTTTTGTTTTGCCAACATAAAATTGTCCACATTTACCACATGTTGCTGCATATACGACATGAGTTGTGCTGCAGTTTATGAAGGCGTTCAGTTTATAAATATGGCCATTTCCAGGATGAACAAAAGAATCACCAGTCTGTATATATTTGCAGAAAATGCAATGTCCACAACGGAATGTTCCTTTTGGGAGAGATGATTCTAGTTCTGGTAATTCCACATAGTGGCTGCTGATGACCATGTCCCCAATGTTTTTTCATCTCCTGTGGACCATCGGAGGGGGGGGGAAGGGGTGTTTTTGTGATACCATCCAGTTTAGGTTCTGTTCTCAAAATGTTCCCATTCTTTTTTATAATGTTTTCTATCTTATATCTATGTGGAATTACTAGAACTCGAACCATCTCTCCCAAAAGGAACATTCTGTTGTGGACATTGCATTTTCTGCAAATATATACAGACTGGTGATTCTTTTGTTCATCCTGGAAATGGCCATATTTATGAACTGAAAGTCTTCATAAACTGCAGCACGACTCATGTCATGTATGTAGCAACATGTAGTAAGTGAAAACAGCAAACTCAGCACTCCTCAACTTCGCGTCAAACAGGCATATTTTATTTACTAAACAAGCATTTGTCAATGCCGAATGTTGCTTGCTTCTATGTGCTGTTTAGGTATTTGGAAGTCATTGGAGTGCAAATATTGAAAATTTGTGAACTTACGAGCGTGCGTAGGAACTGCGCAAAGCACGCCCAGAAACAGTCATTGTTAGGAATTTTTCATGAAATTTCAACATAGCCATTTAAGACCTCTGCTCATGAACAGTGTCACTGTGATTTTGTTAATGTGTCCCATACATTGAGTTTGCACACGACTGCGCCATTGTGCGCTCATAGTAGGAAACATGTTTTGGGCAGGATGTGAAAAATGACAGCTGTACTGCTCATAAGGAGGTGTGTTAAAATGGCAATGTTGAAAATCTGGGTAAATATTGAAAATTAAAACCTCTGACGTGCGTGGGAACTGTGCAACACACTCAGAAACAGTCATTTTAGGAATTCTTTCACCAAATTTTCAACATTGCCCTTTTAAGATCTCTGCTCATGAACAGTGACACTGTGATTTTCTTAATTGTCCATACACTGAGTTCTCCACCAACTGCGCCATTTAATAACTACATGAGACAGAAACATGTTTTGGGCAGGATTTGAAACATGACAGCTGTACTACTCATGAGGAGGTGTGGTAAAATGGCAATGTTGAAAATATGGAGTAAAATATTGAAAATTTGTGAACTTACGAGCTCGTATAGGAACTGCGCAAGCCATTGTAAACAGTCATTTTTTAGGAATTTTTCACCAAATTTTCAACATAGCCATTTTAAGACCTCTGCTCATGAACAGTGTCACTGTGTTTTCTTAATTTGTCCCATACATTGATTTCGCACACAGCGATAGCCATTCTGCGCTTACTAGTAGGAAACACATTTTGGTGAGATGTGAAAATGACAGCTATATTACTCATAAGAAGGTGTGGTAAAATGGCAATGTTGAAAATCTGGAGTGAAAATATTGAAATTTCGCGAACTTACGAGCCTGCGTAGGAACTGCGCAATGCGCGCTCGTAAAGCAGTCATTTTTGGGAATTTTTGGACCACATTTTCAACATGTGGTTTTTGGGAACCCTTCTCGCGAATGATGCCACTGTCATGGGTATTCAGGCCTGAAGGATGATTTCACAGTCACTGAGCAGTCACTGGTGAAATCACCGCCGGGCCGAGGCTCTTCCATGACAGTGACATAGTTGAGAAGGGTCCTAAAACCCCATGTTGAAAATTTGTGCAAAATTCCAAAAATGCCTGAGATATGCAATAAAGTTGAACCCTCCTATCTAGCCCATTATACAGCTTACCGGCATTTCCTCAGTTCGTGGTCGGCTTTGAAGAGTGCAGACGTGTTCCCGGTCCACCAAGATCATCGCGCCAGAGTCCGGAGGTAAGTATGGGGTGAGGGGGTGTGGGGGAGGCTGGAGTGCGCGGTGGGTGGGTGCGGGTTGTGGGGTCGGGAGGCGTAGCGAGACCGTTTTGCTTTATAGGTTTAAAAAACGTCGTGGGACATTTGCCACATGGGGTGGGCTCCCAGCATGGCACAGGAGCGAGGGGCCGTTCAGCCGGCGAATTGGGCACCCCTGTCGACCAAGGACTGATTGCCACGCTGGGTGGGCTCCCAGCGTGGCTAACTTCTGGGAGGGGGGCGCAGCGCTCAGCCCGGCCGGGGATTGGGCACCCCGTCGGCTACCATGCGTGTGGGGGGCGCTGCGCCTGCGTATGGGGGAGCTACGCTTCTTATTGCTGCTCACTGAAGCGTAGCTCCCCCTTTCAACTGTATGCCACTGCATTTTGGAGCGTGTCATAGACAGCTCCAAAATGCATTGGCTTACAGGGGCTGTGCCTGCCAGCTCACTGACTGAATTGGAGGAGGAGGTGACACATCTCCGAAATCTCCGATGATGGCACTATGTTTCTTGCACATGCGTGCAAGCAACATAAAAAGCAGACATCACAATCAGCCAAAGGGCTCCAACAACAAGTAATCCCAACCGGTTTCATGCTAACCACAATAAAAAATAAAATATGCCTGTTTGACGCCAAGTTGAGGAATGCTGAGTTTGCTGTTTTCATATTAATTTTCGTTCGTGCACCTTCTCATGACAGTTGAGCTGTTTTTGTTTTCTTTACAACATGTAGTAAGTGCAGACAATTTTATGTTGGCAAAACAAAAAGGAATTTTAAGTTAAGGCTTGCTGAACATCTTTGAAGTATCGAAAAGAAGGAAATATCAAATGCCTTAGCAGTGCATGTGATGAACAGGGGGATGGAACATACCTTCAGTTTTTACGGTCTTGAAAACATTAGAACAGGCCCCAAAGGGGGCGATTTAGATAATTTATTGCTGCAACAGGAAAGTAAGTGCCAATATGTTTTAAGAGCTATCTCAGATGGAGGACTAAATGAAACTTTTAGTCTGATACCTTTTCTGAAGAAAAGATGATAAAAATGGCTGCAATGTATCAGTAGTTTTAAAACATTATATGTTAAATGTTTATTGTTATTAAATATGTTGTAACTGATTTATACAAATTTTGTGTTGTTCTTACTTGCTGTGCTGAGTTTGCATCCTGTCAGAGGCTACTTTATGATTTGAACACTGACACCTAGTGGTAGAGACCAGCATCACAGTATAACTTACATATGATGTCATAATATAAGATATCCATGATTGATCCTTTTTGAATATAACATTTGACCTTATTCACATATAAAAACCTTGGTGTCAGAGTTTCACACCATACCTTGATAAAGTGTTGGTATAACGTGAAACGGTGATATTTTGCACGTTGGTGATCTATATGTTCCTATCTATTTATTAATTTTAATCATAAATATACAATTTTCACTTAACTTAGAAGTGAGTATGATCCTTCTTGAGTTGCCAGATTTCTCTGCTTTTCATATTAGTGGGGCTACCAGCATTATCGTTATGATTTCTATTTTGGTTGTATTGAGTGGCAACAAGTGTGGACTAACCAGATAGAGACTGTAGAACTAGATACAAAAAACAATTCTGTACAGCATGCCTATGACAAGCTCCACAGTGAAACCCAATACAAAAAGGATGCCTGCACTCAAAAGCTGATGAAATTTTGGACATTTATTGTGCCAATCAAACAATACGGTAGTCAGTGGGAAACACAAACACTCCTATGGTAAACTCCCCATATATAGATTGCGATATGAGGGGGCCATAGTAGCCCCCATCACTGTACCTTGGACCAATAAATAATACTGGCCATTAAACAAAAAATAATTATGATGAAGAATGTAATTCACTGCCTGGAGGAGAAAGTCAGAGGGCACTGCTGCAGACATCCTCTGTTGTCTCTGCAGACCATATTCAATAGCTTCTAGGCCAAGGATATTAGGACTACATAATTTATAATTTAAATATTAAAATCTGGCCTCAGTGATTGGTTGGTGCTCCATATTTAACTCTGAACAATAGGGGGAAACTCCACCCCCTGAAGAAGGAGCTGTTTGCTCTGAATGTGCAGGGATACTTTGCCATAGGAATATTTCTGTTTTCCATTGACTGCTGTATTGTTTGATTGGCACAATAAATTTGCACAATTTCAGCAGCTTTTTAGAGTGAGTGCGCTTTTTGTAGAGAGGATATGTAACTCTAATGCCACTAACATTCTCTGCTGATGTTACAGCTTTGAGCTGTGCCAGTCTGTCTTGTAGAGGTGAGTTTTTTCTCATGTGTTAAGATTTCCCAGTGACAGTACTGAAGCTAAAAGATAAAAGATTATGGTACGTTTGATGGAATTTCTTCTTTATAGTGGATCTTGTGGAAAGAGCCATGTGGGCTGCCCCACTGAAAGATAGACTTTAGCCTTATCAGTGCTGTAGACCCTTGACAAAGGGCCGTATGCAGGCATGAAATATTGGGTTGTCAGTGGGAGCACTGCCACAAATTGTGTTTCAAACACAGAACACGATGACATGATGACTACTGTCCTGGCCCTATTTACAGACCTTATACTTACTAACATGGATCAAAGGTGTGCCACTGGTGCCAAATCTGTAGACTTGTCAAAGGCTTTTGATCTGGTAAATCATGCACTCCTCCTCTCCAAACTGAACCTGATCAGCTCCTCCATGGAAACCACACACTGGTTTCAGAGCTACCTTACTGACCGCTCCCAATTCGTATGCATCGGCTGTCATCGACTCTGCCACCTCTCCCACCCTACCTGTCTCCACTGGGGTTCCCCAGGCCTCTGTACTGGGCCTCCTGCTTTTCACCATTTTTGTCAATACCCTTGCCCAAGATAGCCTCTCCTGCAAACCTCTCCTCTACACTGATGACCTGGTTATTTACCACAGTGACAAATCCCTTCCCCTCCTGTCCTCTGTTCTCACCCAGAACTATTGCACTGCCCATAACTGGTTCACTGACAACTTGATGCTGGTTAACATCAAGAAAACCAAGGCAATGCTATTTGGGTCTAAACGTTACCTTGCCACATTCCACAAAATCGATTTTTCTCTCTTGATTCAACCTCCCAGTGGCCCCGCACTAGAAATCGTCCACTCCTTCAAATATCTGGGGGTCATGCTGGACCCCACCCTCTCCTTCACTGACCATGTTAACACAGTTGTTCATAGGATTAATCTGAAGCTCAGTGCGGTGTACTGCATCAAACCCTTCCTGACTGCAGAAGCTTGGCTAGCTATTGCTAGGGGAAACCTCCCTATTTTGGACTACTTTTTCCCAGTCTACACTCACATCTCCTCTGCCCTTCAGTCAAGACTTGTGACTGCATACAATAGCATCTGTCAGTTTGCCCTTTCTGCCCCTTACTCCACACACCACTGTGACCTTTACTGCTCCCTAAACTGGCTTTCCCTGCAAGGCTGCTGACTTCACCCTCGGCTGTCTCACTGACACTTGTATCAGGAGCAGCCCTGCTTCCCCCATCTGCCTTTCTTAAGCCCCACACAATGCCACAAAGTTTACAGTCCTCCCTTGTCCCTCCCCTTGAGACCCCCTGAACTGTCACTAGTATGGGTGGTAAAGCACTATCGGCTGCTGCCCCTACTTTGGAATGCACTGCCTGCCCCCCTCAGATCATTTGACAAATATCAGGCCTTTAAACATAACTTTAAACTTTATTTTTTATTCAGTTTATGGTAAACATTTACCAAATGTAACCCCTAGATGGCACTATCCCAGGGGCTACTACCCCTGCCTGATTTGCCACTAACAGGTTGAGGGGCCTGGATCCAATGGCGGGTGCCTCCACCCAGAGGTCAGGGTTTGCAATAGTTAAACTAACTTGGTCACAGCCCTCTGGGACACTGCAACCCCCCTTTCTTCCCACTAGTGGCCCACACAATATATCAGAATTACCTTCACAGTATACACTTACCCCCAGGACTGATTCCGGCACTGGGACCGCCTGTGAAATAAGATACAGTGCAACAATCACAGTACAGTACTTTAACATAGACAATTACCTCAGGCAGTATAACTTTGCTGAAACAAGCAGCTCTGATTTATTTAGGGGGATATAACAACGACAGGGGGAAATCAGGTTAATTAGCTTATCACTCTACTCATCTACCTATGGCTCTGTGCACAGGCCTATCCTATCAGTTACTGTCCCTGGGTACCTAAGCCCTAGTGGTTAGTCAAACCGTGGCAGCTGGTAGGGCCCTTTCACACAGGAAAAGAAAATTAGTTAAACAGTCAGCAGTACAGTTATTCCATTTGGATTCAATGTGGCAATTAGGGAGGCGACCCTGAATTAGTACTCACAACCTCCAAACAAGATAGGGTCCTTCGATGTCAGCAGGGCTACTCTTGAGCTCCACGAGACTCTTCACACATTTATATGGTAAAAAGAAAGTACTATACCAGGCAGGCTGCTTCTATCCCGATCGCAATTACTGCACAATACGGGAGAACACACAGCAGATTCAGTTCCTGACAGACCGAGTGCAATTTTCAGCAATTCCTCCAGTCTTCTACAGGGTGAGCCTGGTTTCTACCTTCAGATATCCTTTGATTCTCTTCACAGGATGGATTCAGTCCTAACAAGCTGCAGACCGGAACTCTGGACCTTACACATGTTTTTTGACTAAAACTGTGCACTGAAGGAGCACAGGGTTCCTTCCCCCTTCACTGCCAGAGCTAAAAACTGAACTTCCAACAGACAAAACCGGGCACTTCCTTTGAGTTCCTCCCAGTTCTTGACTGGATTGACTGTCACTCACAATAGACTGCTGCTGTTGGTCCAAAAAGGCGCCGGAGTCTAAACTACATCTCCCAGAGTCACTGCCCATACAATCCTCTTGTGGCTGGCTCAGATTATGAGTCCAAGTTCTGATTCATCCAAGGCACCATTTTAGAGCTAGCTTACCCCACACTGATTGGTCCAGTTCAGCAGTTCAAAACCAGAATGGGGAACTAGGCAGACACAGTTCTGACTGCAAAGAAAGCAGGTTAGACAAACTGTATTTTCATTATTACTCTACATGATTTCTGGCAAACAGTTACATCTTTCAGATAGGTTCCCTTTGCACTCCTAGTGACTGCAAAAATGGAGTGAATTGGCAGCAGCTCGAGTGGTACTCAAACAGAGAAGCACACAGTCCCCCCATACAAACTAATTATGTCTGCAAGCAGACAGCTCTTAAAGAGACAGTACCAGAGGCTCTAAAAACACTCACTGATAAATGGTTTAAACGCCAAACACCATTCAGGCTTGGAGCATTCAAGCAAGCTCCTGGAAGTCTTTTGGGAACCCCAATTTGCAGGGGGGTTACACAAATAAAAAAGCTGCTGAGGAAGCTATAACCATACACATATGAATAATACATCATCATGAGGACATTAGAAAACCTTTTTGTGTAGCAAATTAATACACCATTTCAGAGGAGTTATCCAAAGTGTTAATTGTCCATGCAATTTATAGTCCATAATGCATTATGATGAGCCCTCTGTGACAAGACACTGGACCTATTAAGTAGGATATTCGTAACACATTTTCCTTATGACTATAGTCATTGGCTATTAAACTAGCCATGAGGTTCAGAGTAAAAAAAACATAACAGATACTTCAGTAATTAAAAATGTTACTGAGTATATAGCACAACTCCATCACCTCCTTGAACAACAAGGAACACAGAGTATCATACATTCGGATTATTTAACTAAAAGTAAGACCTTTAAGAAGGAGGAATAACAATAAATGGGAATGTTATACACACTATGCAAGGGCTAAGTGTTATGCTTTATAAAATGATCTGTTGCATATTGATTATAAGGCTGTATTAGAGGACTCAGATACGTAGCTAGTAGGGACAGGTACATCCTCATAAGTGCTTAATGGCGGGAAAAAGAAATTCCCATCCGCCCCATCTTAATTGTTTGAAAGCTACAGTCTATAAACTTTGAGAGAGCTGTAAAATTTACTCAACACTACTGAGCAGAGCAAATATAGCATTAAACACAACACCAATCCTCCCGTAAACTCGGTCAAACTCTATAAAGTAATTCAGGTACCCCACCGAAGGCCCAACAGACATTTCCATTTTTGAAAAGCAATTAGTGCCTTAACCATTTAGGTTAAACAGTACCAGTGAAAGTCATTAATTTCTTCACCCATCTGAATCCAAACCAAGATGTACATCAGCACCTGCCAAAAAGTCCTGCTTATTTGCTCTAGTTACGGCTGCAGTAGGTGGAGCCTGCAGACGTTCTGCATGTACAAATGGAGTGATGTCATGTTTTCTGTCCGTGGAATGACTGAAGGTGTAAATAGTCTCCTCCGTCTTACCCTCCTCCAGGAATTGTTTTCCGACCTCAAATAAATATGCTTTCATGTTAGTCAATGGTTGCAGGGTACTATTTTCTTTCTTAAATGGGCGGTACAAGAACTGGAACCTGAGTAGTGGGAGGTAGCATTAGTTTTTTTGGGGGGGAGTAAGATCCACCCCCACCTCCACCTGAGAAGCTCCTAAAGCAACAATAGCAGGGGAGGTACTAACAACAACAATAATGGAAAGGGATCTGGGGGTAGTCATATCAGATGACCTAAAGTTGGGTATGCAATGTGAGAAGTCAGTAGGGAAAGCCAGGGGGATACTGGGATGCATAGGGAGGGGCATCACAAGTAGAAAAAGGGAAGTGGTTATCCCTCTATACAGACAGTTGGTGAGACCCCATCTGGAGTACTGCGTGCAGTTTTGGAGACCTCATCTACGCAAGGACAAAGACAGGATGGAAGCAGTCCAGAGGAGGGCAACTAAAATGGTACAGGATCTACATCAGAAACCATATGAAGAGAGACTGAGAGAGCTTAATATGTATACCCTTGATGAAAGGAGGGACGGGGGGACATGATAGAAACTTTTAAGTACCTCAAGGGAATCAACAAAGTCCAGGAGGGTAGCATCTTTCAGAAAAAGAGATGTCAAAGAACAAGGGGGCACAATTTAAAGTTAGAGGGGGGACGGCTCAGGGGTAATGTGAGGAAAATTTTTTCACGGAGAGAGTGGTGGATGCATGGAACCACCTTCCTGGAGAGGTTGTGGGGTCTAAAACAGTGGAGGAATTCAAACATGCATGGGACAGACATAAGGCAATTATAGTGGGGGGTTGCAGGAAATAGGCTGTTGTTTAACTAGAATCTGCAGCTTATCCAGTAGGTAGGGAAATGGGCAGACTGGGTGGGCCAAGTGGTCCTTATCTGCCGTCAAAGTCTATGTTTCTATGTTAAAGATCCACTCCCACCTTTTTTTTGATTCATGTGGGAGGGGCATGAGGTGGATCTATCATGTTGAAACAACTGACTATCAGAGCTGCCTGGGGAAGTAAGTAAGAAGTGTCTGAAACTGCATCTAGGCATATCCGCCCCCCAAACACACACACGCACACACACACACAAGTTCCTAAAGATCCACCCCCACCTTTTTTTATTCATGTTGGAGGGACATGAGGTGGATCTATCATGCTGGAACAAGACACACTCGTTTGGGATCTGGACCAAGCAACAGAACAAGTCTGTGGAGTGATTGAGTTGTGGAGCCCCTGCATTTTATTAAGGACTAGAAGAACAGAAGTTACTTAATGCATTCAAACTGACTTAAAAACCCTTGGAACGAATGATTATAGAAACATAGAAACATAGAAGTTGATGGCAGATAAGGACCGCAAGGCCCATCCAGTCTGCCCATTTCTTTTTCTACCTTATAAATGTGCCATCGGCCTTTGCTCTGTCAGTAGTCTATCTATTCATACTCATTTGTATTGCTCCCTTATGCCTATCCCATGCCTGTTTGAAGCCCTGCACTGTATTCATAGCCACCACTTCTTGAGGTAGACCATTTCATGCATCCACCACCCTTTCTGTGAAAAAGAATTTCCTCACATTCCCCCTTAATCGGCCCCCCTCTAATCTCATGCTGTGTCCTCTTGTCCTGCTATTTTTCTTATATTTAAACATGTTAGACTCTTTCACCTTGTTAATGCCCTTAAGGTGTTTGAATGCCTCGATCATATCACCTCTCTTCCTCCTTTGCTCAAGGGTATACATATTGAGCTCTGTTAATCTGTCCTCATATGTCTTCTGATGCAGTCCCTGCACCATTTTGGTTGCCCTTCTCTGGGCTGCCTCAATTTAGTTAATGTCCTTGTGAAGGTGTGGCCTCCATATGCAGTACTCAGATGGGGCCTAACCAGTGTCTTGTAAAGAGGGATTATTACCTCCCTCTTACGACTTGTGATACCCCTACTAATACACCCTAACACCCCCCTAGCCTTACCTACTGCTTTAGAGGTCTGCTTGGATGATTTCAGGTTATCAGTGATGATGATGCCCAAGTCTCTTTCTTCCTTTGTGACTGCTAGCAACTCCCCTCCCAGCCTATAGGTGGCTTCAGGGTTTCTCTTCCCTATGTGCATGATCTTGCACTTCTTTGCATTAAATTCCAGTTGCCACTCTTCTGACCATTTTGCTAGTTTATCTAGATCTCTTCTCATTCTGCCCACCCCATCTGGATCATCTACTCTGTTGCAGATCTTGGTGTCATCTGCTAACAGACAAGCCTTACCCTCTCATCCATCTGCAAGGTCACTAATGAAGATGTTGAAGAAGACTGGTCCCAGGACTGATACCTGAGGTACCCCACTTGTGACTTGCATCTCTTCTGACTGTATACCATTTATCACCACTCTCTGTTTTCTGCCTGTCAACCAGTTTGCCACCCAGTTGACCAACTTCTGACCCACCCTGAGCCTACCCAGCTTATTTATCAATCTTCTATGTGGAACAGTGTCAAAAGCTTTGCTGAAGTCAAGGTAGGTGACATCAACTGCTCCCCCTTGGTCCACCACTCTGGTTACCCAGTCAAAGAAATCTATGAGATTAGTTTGACAGGACCTTCCTTTTTGTAAACCCATGCTGTCTTGGATCCTGTACCCCTATGGATTCCAGGTGTTGCACTATCCTTTCCGTAAGGAGTGCCTCCATAATCTTGCCCACTACTGAGGTAAGGCTGACTGGTCTGTAGTTCATGCCTCCTCCCTGCTACCACTCTTGTGGAGCGGGATCACATGGAGCCCTTCTCCGGTTTTCTGGGACCTCTCCTGTGCTCAGAGACTCACTAAACAGTTCTGCTAATGGCTCTGCTAGTTCCACCTTTAGCTCCTTAAGTACCCTGGGATGTATGCCATCAGGTCCTATTGCCTTATCCACCCTGAGCTTAGCAAGCTCTTGTAGGACCCTTTCTTTTGTGAAGGGAGTAGTGCTCACCTCCCTCCCCCCTGTGTCCATGGTGCTGAGCTGTGGGCCATGCCCTACCTTCTCTTCAGTGAATACTGAGGAAAAGTATCTATTTAGGATAGATGCTTTTACATGGTCCTCTCCTCACATGCTCCCTTTTCTCCATTAAGCTTAGCAATACCCCCTCTGGACTTTCTCCTTTCACTAATGTATCTATAGAAAGTCTTGACACCTTCTTTTACTGTTCGTGCTAGTGTTTCCTCAGTTTGGGACTTTGCCTGCCTTACTGCCTTCCCTGCTTCCCTTAGGGCAGTTTGGTATGCCTCCCTATCTTCATCCCGCTGTGTTCCCTTATATTTCCTGAAGGCCAGCCTTTTGGCTCTGACCTTTTCTGCTACTGTATTTGAGAACCAAAGTGATTTCCTTCTTCTTCGCACTTCCTTTTCTGTCTAACACAATGGGATGTTGCTTCAAGTATTGCATCCTTAATGCTTGCCACTTTGCCTGTACCCCTCACCTGTGTTTCTTTTGCCAGGGCTAGCTTAACTCTGTTGGCCATCTTATCAAAGTCAGCTCCTCTGAAGTCCCATATTTTTGCCTTGGAATGGGATGATTTAGATGTAGTAGCCAAATTGAACCATACCATGTGATGGTCACTGGTCCCCGGTGACCTTCTACCTGAGATCTGTGATCCCTTCCTGTTAGTCAGTACTAGATCTAGGATAGCCCTGTCTCTTGTGGGTTGTTGTACCAGTTGTTTGAGGCCCTCCCCCTGCAGGGAATCCACTATGTGTCTAGTTCTGGCAGATGTTCCTGCTGGTATTGACCAATCTGTATCCGGCATGTTGAAGTCTATTATCAGAACCTCCCCTTTAGCTGTCATGTTTTGTATATCTTCCAACAGTAATGTATCTATGTCCTCCCCTGGTCTGGGGGCCTGTAGACAACCCCAGTTCTTATGGCTGTCCCATTTCCTGTTTCTAGGGTGACCCACAGTTCTTCTGGCTCCCTATGTGTATTCTGAATTTCTGTAGCTTTGATATTTTCATTGACATACAGGGCCACTCCTCCCCCTTTTTGCACCTCGGTCTCTTCTGAACAATACATAGCCAGGTACTGAAGTCTCCCAAGTGTGGTTACTGGTAAACCACGTCTCACTAATTGCTACTATGTCCAGTTTAGCCTCTGACATTATTGCATGCAGGTCTGGGATCTTATTTCCCAGGCTGTGAGCATTTGTGTACATGATTTTCCATTGGCCAGATTTCGGTGTGTTAGTTGTTGGGTGAGGTTTCGCATTACCCCTGTGCATTGTATGGGGAGACAAACCTTTTTTCTTACCTGGTGATGCAAATGAACTGCAAACATGCTGAATCCTGTTTGACCACTAGCTGAGGGGAGGGTGTTCTTCCCATTCGATGTATGGGGTGCTGCACCTCTCTCCCATTTGCTAGTTTAAATATTCTGCAAAATGTCAAACTTCTGCCCCAATGCACTGACTCCTCCTTAGTCAGATGCAGTCCATCAAATTTAAAGAACTTTCGCTCCCAGAACTGTTGCCAGTTCCCTACAAATCTGTTTCCTTTTTCCTGGCACCAGCCCTTGAGCCACATGTTTATCTCCCCTATCTCTCCTTCTCTGACCTTCCGTCCATCTGCCCTCCTCTCCCAGACTGGCAGGATCTCACAGAAGGAGATGCCGGACAAAATGGATGATAGTTTGTCACCCAGCCTGGTCAGGTGTTCCTTGGTCTCCACAACTGACCGGCTGGCGAGATCATTAGTCCCTATGTGTACTAGGACATCAATATTTTCTCCTGCTTTGTGAACAATTTTAGCAATGCGGTCAGTGTCTCTCCATGCTGATGTACCTGGGAGACATCTGACCATTACCCCTGGCTGGAGATGGGTATCAACTCCCGAATCATGGAGTCTCCTATGATCAGAAGTTTTTTGGATTTCCTTTTTGCTTTTTTTGTTTTGGTTCCTGATTTGGGTGAGTTTTGTTGTGCTAGCTCCTGTGCCGCAGTGTCCTGCTCTGCAGTATCTTCTGCCTCTTTGTTTGATTTCAGAGATAGAGGCAGATACCTGTTTGTAGTGTTTATATGGTTTTTGGAGGTAATATGTTGGAGAGCAGAGAGTGATGGGGCACCCGATTTGCCCCTCCTAACCACCTGCCAACCTCCTGGTCCAACTACCCTCTGCGGTTGAGGTTTTTCTTTTGGATGAAGGGGAAATGGCGGGTAGTTCTTATAATGTGTTTCCTCTTGAATATGAAATTTGAGGTGTGCAATCTCTGCCCATGCTGCCTGGAGCTGAGCCCTAAGATCTCCAATGGCCCAGCATGTAGGACAGTGTCCTAAATCCTGTAAGACAGTCCTTATGAAAATTTTTCCACAGTACCTGCAGTTAATGATATCCATTCCAGATAAGTTGCTGGGTTTATAACCTAGTCAGAGTAATTAGAAGGAAAAAAATGCAAGTAATGGTTTGATTGTGTTTTGTTTTTGTTTAACTTGTTATAACAAGTTAAATTACTAGTGCCCCTGTAAATGAGTTCACCTTGTGGATGCCCCACTGATCCGCCCCTTCCTGCTCTGCCACAGGAAATGTCACAACTGAGGTACCCTATAAAAGGAGTGTAGTGTGGGGTGGTTGGGGATGGGGTGGGTGGCTGGGCCCTTCCCCTGCCAAAAAGAACACAGGACGTAAAGAACAAGGAGGTAAGAGCAGAAACAATCAGTCAACAACAAATGCAGTAACCCAAAGCTTATCCTAATGTTAGATAAAACTGTAAAACCTGTAAAGCACCACCTGTAATAATTTCAGAGAAGATATACACTGTAAGAAACACTTTGCTTCAGAGAAAAATAAAGCAATGAAATGTTAGCAACAAACAGTAGCAATCCCTGTGAGTAAAAAATAAAAACAACACCACACAGTAAATCTGCTTAGCCAAAAGAAGTCTTAATCCTTTTCCCTTGCTCTGGTAAGGTTCTCTACTCTGCCTTTCAAGCAGTCTTGGAAGGAAAGAGCTCAGGTGAAGCTAGGTGCCTTGGCCAGTAAACCAAGTCTTCTACTATTATCTATTATCAGAGTCACCTGGAGCCTCAGAAGAAAAGAGTAATTAAGGAGTGCCTGAAACTACAGCTCCCAAGGAAAACAATAGACACAGCATTCTGATTCAAGTTGAAAGAGCCACAGGTTTTTCTTAATCATTTATATACTAAAAACATAAAGTTCAGCTTTTGGGATTAACAATATTTTTACCATATTCTATATATATATATATATATATATATATACACACATACAGTATATATATATATATATATATATATATACTATATATATATATATGATGGTAGTACGGTAGTGCTACCATAGTTAGGGTTGAGTACCCCATTTAAGGGTAAATGGTGAAATTTTGTACCTTAATAACTTTGCCATCATTCAATGGATTTACCTGAAGTATGGCAGACATGGGGTGTAACCATAGATCTTGGGATATGCCAACTTTTGTACCTGTTGGATATACGGCTGCGGAGTTATTACGCGACATTCATGCGTGCAGTTATGTTTTTTTTGTGCCTTCTTTGCTCACGCCTACAGGTTGCATGATTTATGCGACTGGTCCAAAAACCTCAGGGAATGTGCAGCGGGAGTTCCCAATGTGCCTTTTGAAGATTTCGTGAAAAAATATTGAACGGTTCAAAAGTTATTCAAAAAACAAGTTTCCCATTATAGTCAATGCGAAAAGTTAAAAAGTTTGACAGTGTCGCAAATGCACTATTTAGTGTTGCAAATGGCCCTGGTAGTGTCACAAATCTGCCATTTTGTTTTCAGTTACTGATCACAGAAATGCTTGGCATTTAAAATTGGGACCATCTAGGGACATAATTATTTTTGTGTTTACCTAGTCGAGCCCTGAGGATGCCAGCCATGTCTTTATTTTGGGGTGAAACACCCCAGAAATATGTTTTTCAAATTTTTGGGAAAAGTAGTGTTGCAAAGTAGTGTCGCACTTGTGACACTGTCGCAAATTTTTGCGAAAGGTGTCGCAAATCACAACACTACTTTTCAACACTATGGCCAAAATGACAGGAATTTTTTGCCACCCTGCTGCAAAAGAACGGTTTGGCTTTTTGGGCCGAAATTTGGAAGGAAGAAAGCCAACATCTCACAGATGTGCCTTTTGGTGGTTTGGTGACAAAATATTGCAGGGATGCAAAGTTACAGCACCCTGAATTTGATACTTTTTCCCATAGACTAACATTGGGGCGTCCGCCGCATGACAGGAATTCTTTACCACCCTGATGCAAAATAATGGTTTGGTGTTTTGGGCTGAAATTTGGAGGGAGGAAAGCCAACATCCCACAGATGTTCCTTTTGGTGGTTTGGTGAAAAAATATTATAGGGCGGCAAAGTTACGGCACTCCGAACTTCACATTTTGTCCATTAGGATAACATTACGGCATCCACCGTGCCTTTCAGGGCCTGTATCTCGGAAATGGTGCGAGATATGGACTTTTTGTCGGAAAAATACTTAGCCCCCCAGAAGAGGGCTAAGTACCAAACTAGCCGGGAAAGTCATAATTCATAAAAAATGTTAAATTTTTTTCTGCGTCATACGGTTCATGAGATATAAGCAATTTAGTATTCCAATTCCTCATTTTATGCCCCGAGCCCCATTATTATGCATACATTCTTTGTATTTGCTGGCCCAGATATTCAAAAGGGTTGCACATGGTGCAATGGTGTTGCGCCATGCACAACACACTGATGCACCCCTGTGCGATATTTAAAAGGGAAAAGTGTGCCGCACAAATCCCAATGCACTGGGGCGCATCAGTAATGTATGCAGGCACAGGTGGGGGGGCATGCCCATGCATAAACTGCACAGCCCGATATTCAGCCCGGGTCATGCAGAGTTATGCAGGTGCAACCCCTACCTGCGCCTGCACAAGTTAAGCCTAAAAAAGGAACAAGTCGAGGGCCACCCACAGGTGAGCTGCCACATTGCAGGGTGCAACACAGCAGCTGCCACCTATGGATGGCCATTGGCTGTTCCCGCCACACCTGGCAGTGCCCCCCATGCCCTGATCGTGGGCATTATTGATTCCTCCCCAAAGTCCAATATCCCTGGTGGTCCAGTGGACCGCGAGTAGCCCGATTGTGGGCATTACTGATCCCCTCCCAAATTCCAATATCCCTGGTGGTCCAGTGGACCACGAGTAGCCCGATCGTGGGTGGACCGAGGGCAGGGTGCCAGGTGCAAGTCGTCGGGGATCGGTGCACCTGCATGCTAATGGCATGCAAATGGGGCCATAATCAGATGCAAATGGCCCCCCATGCACCTTGCATAAATTATGGCCCCATGTGCATGTCACCCTTTGAATATCGCAGGTGCTGTGCATGGTGCAATGGAACTTGTGCCACGGCATCTCAATGCTCCACTCTGACCACTTGCGCTGGCGCAGTTCCACTGTGCCATGCACAGTGGGAGTGCCAGGGTGCGATATTCAAAGCAGTTGTGCCATAGAGCAACTCCATTGAATATCGGCCTGGACACACCCCTGTGCAACTATTTTGAGTGGTGCACAGGCTTGTGCCACAGAATGGCACAGTTTGAATATCTGGGCCACTGTGTTTTTCTATGCAGCTGTTGGGGAAAACCAGGGTGTGCGCTTATCTTACTGTTACCCTTACCATTTCCTCTTGCGGTTCCGTACCCATTTGCATTACCATTCCGGTGTAAGCCACCGTGTGCGTTACCCTTTGTGTTTTCATTTGCACTTGCGTTACTGTTACCATTTCTGTCTACAGCACTTTTCCTGTTTGTGTTTCACTTTGCCTCACAGTGCGCATTACCATTTGCGTTTGCGGCTGCCCTTATGTTTGCATTTGCGTTTGTCTTTCATTTTGCTTCATCGTTGTTGTTACTGTTACCATTTGCATTTCCAATTGCATTCCCATGCCCGTGCATGTTACGGTTTGCATTTCCATACAAGCTTGCATTTGTGTTTCTGTTTCCTTTGGCATTATTGTTGCTGTTACTGTTACCATTTGTGTTTCCAATTGCGGTACTGTGACCGTGCACGTTATGGTTTGCATTTCCATACGCGCTTGCGTTTGCATTTCTGTTTCCTTTGGCATTATTGTTGCTGTTACCACTACCATTTGTGTTTACAGTTGCAGTTCCATGACCGTGTGCATAACGGTTTGCATTTCTGTTTGTGCTTGCATTTCCTTTCCTGTTTCCTTTGGTGTTATTTTAGCTGTTACTGTTACCATTTGCATTTCCAGTTGCAGTACTGTCACTGTGCACATTACGGTTTGCGTTTCTGTACGTGCTTGCATTTGCCTTTCCGTTTCTGTTTCCTTTGGCATTATTTTTGCTGTTACTATTACCATGTGCATTTGCAATTGCAGTACCGTGACCATGCGCGTTATGCTTTGCATTTCCATACGCGCTTGCATTTGCCTTTCCATTTCTGTTCCTTTTGGCTTTATTGTTGCTGTAACAGTTAACATTTGCATTTACAATAGCGGTACCGTGACCGTGCGCATTACCACTTGTGTTTCCATGCGCGCTTGCGTCTCCATTTGCATCACTGTTTGCTTAGGCATCACTTTGCACTTGTATTTCTATTAACGTTTGCGTTACCATTTCTGTTTGAGTCACCATGTACATAACTGTTAGTGCTTGCATTTGCATTGCAGTTGCCGTTACTATGTCACATGACATCACGTGGTGGGAGCATGGGGCCCAAATGGCCCGCGCTCCCACCACTGCATTCTATTCACTATTTATAGTCCTCATTCTCAAAAAGAAGGGAAATGCATGGCAAAAACTCCATTTAATGCATCAGTTGAGGGTTGTTCACAGCGAAAAAAGTGAGGAAATTCGGTGTTAGGGTTGGCTCCCTTTATCTTCGCCTAACCCCAACTGCATCTGGGTGTGCATTGGGGTCGTCAGTCCCAACCCTCACTCCATTCTCCTATACCTCAGCTTGCTTACACATGTGATGGGGTGAGAGTTAGGGCCGATGACCCCAACGCACACCCCGATGCTGGTTGGGGGGGCTGGGGGGTTGCAAGGGGGGCTTTCAACTCTAACACCAAATTTCCTTGCTTTTGTCGCTGTGGAACAACCCTAACTGATGCATTAAACATAGTTTTTTGCCATGAATATATAGTTTGTCTTTTTAGTAGTTTCAAAACTTTGAAAGCATTGGAGTTAGTAATGCATATAGAAAAAAAAAATTTAATTGTCTTTACAGTTAAACATGCAGTTCCATGTGAGTGCACATTTTTGGGGAGAGGGGTTCAAATTATTTTAATCATGGGCACAGTACTTGGTAAACACAATCTTTGATGATAAAGTGTATTTTTTTTTTTAAGTTTGAGAAGTATATATTAAATATAAGTGTAGCAGTGTTGTAAACGGGACTGGGGAATGAATAGTGGTTAACTGCTTACATTTTTTTAATATAATTGAGTTTATATGTGACAAGTAGGTAGAGAATAGTGTTCTGAATGTGGCAGTAGGACAGATTTGTTAGGATAAATATATGCTGTCTTGCAAATAAGAAAACATTGTAAGGGATATATTTTGCAAAACAGTGATATATATCATAGTGTTTTCTTTCATATATTGTTGGAAGAAATACTGTAGCTATGGCTCATTTTGTACTATCAGTAAAAGGAAGAAGAAAACATTGAACAAGAAAACAATTGGTGATTTTAAAAGCTATTCTGATCAAAGCTGACTTAAAAAAATATCAAATGTATTTTTTATTTTATTTTATCAGGGACACTGGAAACAGGATGTTAACACATCAGTGAGCACTGATTCCATTTGTCTGTGTTAGGGAAGTTGTGGGTGGAGTTGCCTTGCACATGTTAAAATATACAAGCTGCAGTTAACAACTACTTGTAGAAGCAAAAGGCTGGGTGTTTTTTTTTTCTGCTTTCTTTTCACTGATATTATAAACTGAGCCAGGAAAAATGTAAGACTGAACAGATCAGAGTTGACATTAAAAAATGTGATGTTCCTAATGTCTGTTGCATGCACTATGCTATCATTTCCATGGGAGGGGGCATGAGGTGGATCTATCATGTTGGAACAACTGACTATCAGAGCTGCCTGGGGAAGTAATTAAGGAGTGCCTGAAAGTGCATCTAGGCATATCCTCACACACACACATACACACACACACACACACACACACACACACACACACACACACACACAAGCTCCTAAAGATCCACCCCCACATTTTTTTTTGATTCATGTGGGAGGGGAATGAGGTGGATCTATCATGTTGGAACAACTGACTATCAGAGTTGCCTAGAGAGGTAATGAAGGAGTGCCTGAAACTGCATCTAGGCATATCCCACCCCTCCAACATGCACATAGACATCATGATTTTTTTTTTTAACTCTAAGCATGTCAATAGTTGCCTCTTACAGTATAGGCAAGTTGGGCATAAAAATAAAATAGAAAAAAGGATCACGCAGGTGCCTTTTTCTTTGTCAGATACATGCAGACAGACGGTTACAACTCCTGTATGACAAGTTAATTGTACTGTATGGATGTTTTCCATGTAAAACAGAAATTTTGTTAATGTCATGTCTGTAGCATCGCTTGTAGCCAATAAACTATTATTTACATAAGTGCTGTAAACAACAGGTTTTAATTCAGAAATCCAGTCTTGATAAATTTGTATTTTTAGCAGTTCTGTAAGATTTATGTCTCTCTGATGTAAGAGTGTATATCATAGAAATGAAAGGGTTTCTGTAATTGACTGTTGTTTGCATGAGAAGTGGGCACGACAGTGGCATGCAAGAGTGCAGTCTAAATTGTTTCTGGGCCATTCTGGGATCTAAAGTTTAACACTATTGTGTTGTTTGCATTTGAATACATTTAGTGCTTTGAAGTTAAAAGATATTTTATATATATATATATATATATATATATATATATATATATATATATATATATACATATACACACACACGTAGTGTCATGGGCACCTGAAAAGGAAGGAGATGCTACTAAAATAAATGTTTTTCTGATATTTTATTTATTTATGTGTGAGATTTTAAGTGTACTGTTGCCTAGGTCACAGACACATAAGCTATAAATAAGGATGGATGTATTAGTCAAAGCTTGTAGTACCAAAATAAAGCAAGAAAAATAATGTATTTTTTTTTTCCTTCTTTCAATTGTTTAATCAGGAGTGGCACACCAAGCTGAAAGCTTGTTTACAGGAGCAACCTGGGAGCACATGGAAGTTAAGTGACTTGCTCAGGGTCACCCAGTACGCAAGTGGGGGCTGTAGGATTCAAACCCAGATCTCCAGATTTGCAGTTAAGAGCCTTAAACCACTGTGCTATACTGCCTCCCTAGTTATGGCAGTCATCTATTTTATGGTTCACGATGTTGGTGTAGTAAGCATACCAACATACAAAAATGCAAGCAGAATAGGCCTAACGGGCTTTCGTGTTTGCTCATTTGGACAGTCCCCACCCTGGGAGCTGACCTTGCTGCCCCCCCACCATCTTGGGCTTCTCCCTTCCCAGTCCAGGGTATTCCTGCTTCATTGGACTTTGCTTCCACAACCCTTCCCCTGTACCTGTTCCATCCCCTCTTGAACCCCTCCACAGTCTCTGCCTCCACCAGCCCCCTGGGCAGTGCTTTCCATGGTTCTACCACCCTCTCAGTGAAGTAGCACCTCCTCCTTTCTCTCCTGAGTCTCCCCCTCCAGCTTCCACCCATGCCCTCTAGTTGCCCCCTCCTTCCTTCAGAGCAATGTGACTGCACCTCCCCTATTTACCCCTTCATGTACTTTAAGACCTCTATCATGTCTCCCCCATCCCTTCTCTCTTCCAATGTGTACATATTTAGCTCTTCGAGCCTCTCCCCATAGGTCTTTTCCCACAAGCCTCAGCTCATTTTGGTTGCCTTCCTCTGGACCCTCTCCAGGAGTTCAATGTCCCTCTTTAAGTGTGCCCTCCAAAACTGCACGCAGTACTCAAGGTGCAGCCTCACCAAGCAGTTATACAGAGGGAGTATCACTTCCCTCCTTCTGGAGTAATCCCCCTAGTGATACATCCCAGCATCGTGTTGGCCTTGGCCGCTGCCCTCCTACAAGTCTCTGAGTTGTTCATCTTGATATACGCCATGACCCCCAGGTCCCTCTCAGCCATACAGCCATAGCAGCAGTACATTGCACAGCAGATATGAAATGTCAATAAGCAGACCATGCAACAGATGTGCTGAGCAGTTACTGAAGCAAGAAATGTACAGCTGTCATTTTTTACTTCCTGTTCAAAATGTGTTTTTGCACCTGTGGTGCCAAATGGCACAGTCGCTGTGCAAAATCTCCTTTCGGCTAATGAACTGATAGTGTCACAGTTCATGCGGTGGGTCACACAAAGCCCATGCTGAAAATCTGGAGTGAAAATACCAAGAAATACCCAGGGCATTAGGGTTTCTGACCATAACACCCTGCACTGTAGAGACTGACAAGCATCAGGGGTGTGACTTGGGATTGTCAACAGTAATGCTCATGCCATTCCACCCCCATCCCCACCCTGCAGCCAGTAACAGGTATCGAGGTGTGCCTTTGACTCTTCAGACCCAAAGTTCACTCCATTCTCTTACACTGTACCCATTTCAGCATATTTCCTTATGAAATGGGGTGAGTGTAAAGTTTGTAGACCCCAAGGCACACCTCGACTCTTGTCTGTGTCTGCAGGGTAGGGTGAGGTGAAATGGCAAGAGCCTTATGAGCAATGACCCAAAGGCACACCCCAATGCCTGTCCATGTCTGTGGGGTGGAGTTGGCATCACTTCAGTACTTCACTGCCATTCTTATTCTGCCTGCCTGTCTGTGCGTGTGTGTGTGTGTGTCTCTCTCTCTCTCTCTCTCTAGCTATATATCTATGTAATTATCTATCTTTCTATTAATTGCATGTATCACTATTTTTACCTATTTCTAAACCAAACCTGCATATCACATTTGCCTGCACTCTGAGCACATACTTATGAAACTGTGCATATTTGTACTCCACTTCTGCGTAGATCTCATACTTTCCTAATATTCCCATTATCACAAGCATAACTACCTTGCCCTTATCAAAAGCGCCCCCCTCTAAAAGTTAATATCACATTTTCTCTAACAGTCCATCATCATTACACCTGACTTCCTGACATCAACACATTGCTTAAATATAAATTACATCACCTCATGGACAAAAATCCTGTTTCTCTTAAAAAAAAAAACAAAAAAAAAAACAACTGTGTAAATAATCCCAAGGCTGCACATATGCCAACCATTACTTTTTCATGTACTGCCACCTTCTGTACCATCATGGGGATTTGCATATGTTCCCCTTGATGTTTTGCATTATTGGGATATGTGCAATTGTGTTTTCTTTAAAATTTGGCTGTTTGGCCAATATTATCCAGGATAACACATAGATCAGTGGCATTTGCTCTGGGGTTCTTTTGTAAGCTTCCTATTCCTTCCATTAAAATGTACACCTCCATATATTTTCCTAATAATATGTATGCCTTCCTTAGAACATAAACTAAAACAAATCTTACTACTTAAAAATCATTGTGTTGTTTCTCCATGCCTCCTTAACAATTACACACAACTTCACTAACTTCAGTATGCAGCCGTGGTGGAGCTGCCAGATTTTGTTTTTTATTTGCATCTGTTGGATCATTGAATAGAAAGTACTTGCCTGCATAGGAAATTTTAAGTCTGGCAGGCATCTGAAGAGAGTGCATCACACCAAGTTCCCTTAGACCAGCTCAAATTCTGTGGAATGCTCTCCGACATTCCGTGGTTGAGTAACTCAGGTCTGGATAGCAATGCACCATTTTATCTCCTTCCAGCTGTAACAGGGCATGTTCCCTTGCTTTTGCCAGAATTCTGTCTCGTTAATAGGCACCACCCGTTATTACCAAAAGTGTACGTGGTAGGTCTGTATTGTTCGATTTTTTCCTCTGGCTTACTCTATAAACTTGGTGCACAGAAATACCTTGGATGTCCCCAAATCAGTGTTTTAGGACATCTGAGATAAATCGAATAGGATTTGGGGTTTCCAGACCTTCTGGAATTCCCAAAAATCATATGTTTGCAGAACGAATGGCATTCTCCGTGCTTTTCAGTATGTAGCGTAATACTTTATTTTCTTTAACCAGGCCGTTCACTGCCATCATGATTTATTGGTCATCTCAGTAATTACTCTGGAGTCTGTAATGATTTTCTCTACCTTGGTCTCCAATAAAGTGACTCTATTGTTGAAATGATCCACTTTATCAGCTAGTTCCTGTATCACCTGTATAACAGCATCTTTAACGGCCTGCAGCGTGAGCCCAGACTCCAACATATTGGCACCACTTGGTCCTGTTTTAGTTAAGGATCCCACCGGTGGGTGCTGCATTCCTTTCCCTGGCTCTGATGGCAATTGATTCTTTGTACATCCCATGTTGTTTGCCCGTTAAGTTTGGTATCAAACCAACATACTAAATGAGGTCTTTTGCTAAGGCCCTTTTTGATTAGAAAAAAAAAAATACTTTTAAATCAGAAAAACTCTGCGCTTGTGTGGCAGTGAAGCAGAGCAAGACTCAGAGCATCTTATCCAGTCAGCCACTGGCCCCCTAAATGTAACTTTAAGTCCTGGCTTCTCACCAGGGACAGTTGCTCCTGTCCGCTCAGGTAACACCCTCTGCCAAACTCTCCTTTGCCCTGTCTCCTTTATCCTGCTTGGATATTGGTCAGTTTGGATATATGTCTTGGGAGGGGGACTTTGTTAGACAAAAAGTTGGCTGTACTTACAAGTTTTTTTTTATTGTATCTCATTGTCTGCTCGTATGACTTGCATTTATATCTATAGCTGATTTACTGTTATAACTGTCGATTGTCCTGCCTTTGTACTTACTTATTGCTGTCCTGCCTATTGATGTTCTTACTTTGGTTATCTGTCTTTTGTTTGATGCTCGTACCTGTAAACAGTCCTTTGGATCAATGCACTTTACCCAGTTAACAAAGTCATCAATAAATAAATAAAATAAATAAAAAAGGCCCAAACCCTACCTAATACTGTTGCGTGACTCTTATGACCATCTTCCTCTTTTTTCCCCTCCCCCTTTTCACCTCCTTCTGCTCTTATCAGTTTCTTGAGGCTGCCACACACATGTTTGAATCCCTTCACTGTTTTGGTGCAGCCCACCTTCTCTGGCAGTCTACTCCATTTGTCCATTGCTTTTTCTGTGTGAAAGTACTTTCAGACATCCCTTCTGAATCTTTCAAAGCTATCTGTAGTGGGTTCCCCCCTGTGTTCATGTTGGTACTACGAGTGAACAGTTTATTGCATTTCACCCTGTTAATCCCATGGAGATATTTCTATGTTTCAGTTTTATCCTCCCTCTCTCTACTTGTCTCCAGGGTGTGCATGATAATCTCACTTAATCTTTCTTCATATACTTTCTCCCCCAGCCCCTGGATCATTTTTGTTGCCCATCTGCATAGCCTCCACCCTATCACAGTCCTTCCACAGGTGTCTGCTCTTGAACCTCAAACAGTACCTCAGGTGAGGTCAAACCAGAGACCTATATAGGAGAAGGATCCCCTTCTTGCTCTTACTACTGATTCCCCTTTCTG
Source organism: Neoceratodus forsteri (assembly GCA_016271365.2). Taxonomy (NCBI): domain Eukaryota; kingdom Metazoa; phylum Chordata; order Ceratodontiformes; family Ceratodontidae; genus Neoceratodus; species Neoceratodus forsteri. The sequence continues at coordinate 292,806,007 of CM028136.1, forward strand.
TGCAGTACAGCATCCTGTTCACTTCCCCACTGCCCTGTTGTACTGTACCATAGATTTCAGGCGTTCTGATATTGTCACCCCAGGTCCTTTTCCTCCATTGTGCCCTCTGTTACCACCCACCCCATCAGGTATTGCATTTTTGGGTTCTTGTTCCTGATTTGCACTACCTTGCATTTCACAGAATTAAATTCAGTTATGCAATGTTAACATTTCAGCAAGCTCAACCCTGGCTAATTCATTGAGACTTAATCAGTTTTCTTATACATTTTTTTTTTATTTTGCAGGGGTGCTGCTGGTGTGTGGCCAAAATCAGAATCAAACCGTTTTAGTACCAGTGCCACCTCCCCCCAAAAAAGGCAGCTCCAATGCCAGTAAATCATTTACAATAAATCAATTTGTTTTACTTTGTATCTTTATTCCATGATTTTAACATTTTTAAAGGGGTTAATGGTGACATAATTCGGCCGCATTATAGTTAGCCTGACCACTGACTGCAAGGTGACCACCTCTTAGGTCAGGTACCTACACTTTAAATTTGAACATGTCCTCCTAATTAGTAAGCTCCCCATTGTCCACCTGTGAGCCTCTTATGGGCCAGAACACCAAGTAAAAAGTGCAGTCAGAAAGTGGTTTCCACACAAAAAAGAAAGAAAGCAGTGAGACCTCAGTTCACATTGGTATGCTAATATTTAAAGTATATATTCACCACTACCCTCTGTGTTCCCTCTATAGCCAGTTTTTCACCCATGTCGCCACCCTCTCCTCCACCCCCAGATCTCTATTTCTTGAATAGTGTCCTATGCTGGACTGAGTCAAGACCTCATTAAAGTCCAGATAGAGTGTGCCTACTGTCTGTCCTTTGCCAGCTGCTCTAGTAACCCTGTTGAAGAACACCATCAGGTTTGTTTGGGAGGACCTCCCTTATGTGAATCTTTGTTGCTTACCATCCTGCAGACTATTTACCTATGAAAATCTACCGACCTTTCCCTTAGAATACCCTCCAGTAATTTCCCCATTATAGATGTCAGGCTACCAGGTCTATAGTTACTTGGGTCATGTGTTCTGTCACATCTGTGCTGGGGCACAACTTTGGCTGCCCACCAATCCCTGGGGACCACCCCCAGTATTCAATGTATAGTTGAAAATGTCCACTAGAAATGCTGCATGCATCTGAACCACTTCCCTTAGTATTCTAGGGTGTATGCCACATGGTTCCATTGATCTGTGAACCATTAGTGTCATTAGCCCTTCTGGTATCCTTTGTTCTGTGATGTGAGTGAGAATGGTACCCCCTCCCTCTTTTCTGGCTTTACTGCACAGTCTGACAGTGGACTATCCTCCTCCTTAGTGAATACTGTACAAAAATATTGATTAAGTAAATCAGCCTTACCCTTGTCCCCTTCCTCCCGTAGTTAACCCTTCCTCAACCTCACCATTACCTCCTTAATTTTGTGCTTCTTTGCATGTGACCAGCCTCTCTCTCTTCACCTTGCTCGAGGTTAGTTAAAGGGTACTCGAAGAGCTAAGCCTGACACTGACAGATGTTCTCTGGTGTGCTCCAGCTTGGAGATAGGGTGCCTGGGATTTTTGCTCTGAGTTTCCTGACTGAGCCAGCAGTGGGAAGCTCAGGCATGAATATTCATGGTCCTGCACTTCTCCCTTTACACTGTAAGATGGGAAGGCAAGCTGTGGCTTCAGAGAAGAGATAGAAAACAGAGTTTGAGCTCTGACCAGTGAGCCAGAGGGAGAGTCCAGCCTTCTAGCTGTGACCAAGTCAAGGGGGCACATGGCTGCAGGGATGTTGGCATGGTCCCTGTATCCAAATGGCACTGGTCTCTTTGGATGAGGTCTCCAGAGGCTTGGGATTCAGTCAGGGTGCCAGAGCAGAAGACAGTCCCTAGAGTACTAGTTAGGAAGAGGTGGACCACATCCAAATGTCCTGCTTTGAGAAATGGAAGATTGCAACCTAATGGCATGAAGGAGTAAGGGAGAGCACCCCTCAAGGGAGGAGGCCAGGATTCTTGCAGATACACTCCCATCATTTGTTAAAGAAGGGAGGGAGTAGAAATATAAGTTAACTTTTATTAAAGTTGCTCTGTAAGAGATGAAAGGCCTACACAGTAGTAATGTACCCCCTGGGGAGGTAACCCTAATGAATGATTGTCAGGTGGAGGGACCCTGATAAAAGTTGGGGTTGGTAAGTCCTCATGGTGGGGCCTGGCACAGGAGTCGATATCTTTGGACCACTAGGGCTATTGGTGTGATTGCTGGAGGCACCCACAGCCAGACCAGCTATTTGCTTATTAGGAACAGACCGTAATGCTGATGTACTAAGAATTCATGTGAATACCACTTGCTGTCATGTGAGATGAAAGCAGGTGCATTTGCCGTCAGGGTAGTACTGGCCTTTCCTGAGAAGGTGTCACCACACCATTGGTCTAGGGAGTACCATGGCTCCAGGGACACTGAAAAATGGTCAATAGATTGTGGTAACTGATATTACAACAGCAACAGAAACTTTTTGTGCAAAGGGAAGAAAGTCTGGAAATGAAATAAGCTGCTGTGCAGTGTGTGGGCTAGGAGATGGCTGACTGTAATGGAATGTAACATCAGAGCAGGTAACAATTGAAGAAGGCATGGATAATGCCCTCACATGCCGTGTAACCACTGACAGCAAATAAACATGCATTCTACGTGATCCCAGCTCCTAGTGTGGGCATTGGTTTTTCAGTAGTCTCCCATCTGTGGTACTCCAATGTGTGTATTGGCTTGACCCTGGTCCCCATTCACCCTGACCCATGGTGGCAAGGTGAAAGTAAAGAGGTACTGGTGTTTTGTGGTATAAGGTGGTTGTTTTTCTGGATGAGAGATTCCAACATGTACCCCTAGACACAGGAGGGTGCTCACCCCTTTACACACACACACACATATATATATATATATATATATATATATCAGAAGAACCCCTTATCTCCCTGCTTTGCCCCCTGTGCAGTTCTGCCACAGCTTTTAATTTTCTTACTGTCTTGTTTGTTTCCCTAGTTAACCCCAGGTATGTTTCCCTCTCCTCATTCCTTTGGCTCTCCTTTTTCCTAAATACCTTTCTCTTCCCGCTCATCATGTCCCTTTGCAGGAAGACTAAAACCACAATTGTTTTAGCCTTCCTGCTTTTACTTATCTTCTCAATGAAGTGTTCTGCTGCTTATGCCAACCCTGGCTTAAATGCCTTCCATTTCTTTTCCACTCCCACAGTCCCTTCTGTTTCCCCCATGCTTTCCACCAATAATTCCACATCTTGCCAATGCCCACTCTTCTGAAGTCATATACCTTTGTTTGGCTGTGCTGGCTGCTGGTTTCCAATTATATATCCATCTATACTGTCCCGTGTTTTTCGTACTGGAGCAGTACAGCACATTTATTCAATAAAGAACATGTTTGTGACATGGTACTGGGTTTCATCTCAGTGTGCTCTAAGGACTGCTGCTGGTAAGTGAGTGCTACCTTTTTTTTTTGCTTTTGCTTCTGGTTGTGTGTTTTAATGTTTAAGCATCCTTTTGGCATACTCTGCAAGTAGCCTATTTGTAATATTCAATATTCTTTATATAGACACAGTATACAATACTTGAACGTATGTCTGTACATCTATTTTGAGTTGTACACATGTGTTTATACTAGGTTATCACCTTTAAGTACCCCAAAGTGGGACATTTCTTACTGAAATATGATTTTTCAGGGGATAGTTTATAATCTTGACCAATGCAACAGACTTGTTTTCTCTAAATAATCAGAATTTAGAATAAGTATTACAGTTTTTTAGTTGTTTATGTTGTTTATTATCATTTTGAGGTATTTTAGTTAAGATATTATAGTTTTCTTCAACATCTAGAGGAAAGTTAGAATATATTTGTTCTATTATAAAGGTCATGACATATAGTATTTTTCATGTTTTTTTGCAGGACATAGCTGCCCAAATCAGGACTGTCCTGTGAAATCAGGACAGATGGTAATCCTAGTGTATACAAGTATATTGGAGCTGCTCTAAAATCCTTCTCTGTTATTCTATACACTGATGATCTTGTCATCTATACAAGTTCTACTAATATAGACACTATCAACACAACCCTTTACTCTGACTTTAACAATATCCAAAACTGGCTATATGACCACAAACTGGTTGTCAACACTAGCAAAACTAAAGCCATGCTGCTGGATCAGCCCAAAGCTCTGGCTTGCACAACAGCACTGACGGTGCAGGACTTAGAAGGTCAATTACTGGAATGTGTGACCTCTTTCAAGTACCTGGGCATCCTGCTAGATCAATCTCTTGATCTTAATCTTCATGTACAGTCTGTTTGCAGAGCTGTCAACTCCAAACTGGGTGTTGCATACAAGACTAGTTATATGCTCATGCCATCTGCTAAAATGACCATTGCGAGGGGGATTCTGCTCCCCACTCTAATCTATGGGGCTCCCTTATTTGGGGCTGCTCATAAAACTGACCTACTCAGATGGGATATTACGGATAACAACATATGTCGCTATGCCTCTTCTGCTCCTCGGCTTAAACACCACTGTCAGCTTTATAATGATCTTGGTTGGCTGTCTCGGTTAGCTAGTAGGAAATACTACCTTGGCTCTCTTATTGATTTGATAATTTGAAATCAAACCTCTAGGTGTCTTGCAGCTATGCTTGTTCCTCGGGACACACTCCATGGTCTACGATCAGCTGATAAATCTTTTCTGAATTTGCTGAGGTGCCACACTAGGAAAGGAACTGTTGCATTTGAGCATGCGGCTCCACAGCTGTGGAATTCCTTTCCCCTCGACATTAGACTTTCTAGCTCCCCACATACTTTAAGAGAAAACTGCGATCGAATCTGATGATTGCTGATACCTGTTCCTGCTTTCACCCTACCTAAAGACTGATGTCTCAGGCCATACAATAGTATTTCCTCACCTCTATATAATCCTCTTACTGCCTCAGCCTGTCCCGGCTCTCTTTCCCTGCCCATATACAATCTTGCACTGCAGGCATCTCCCTTATACTTACATACACTCATATGATCTATTTTCATGGCATGATCCCCTCTTCCTCACTTACCGACCTTTTCCTTAATGACACCCCCTGCTCTCAATGGTTATTTCTTTCTTTTGTATTACCTGTTTTTGTTTTTGTGTACCTTGTTCTGTTCATATGATATGTCACCTGATAATTTATTGTCCAAGGTCCTCTCTATTCATTGCATAGGTAGGCACCTATGAACTTATGAATGGTCTACTATGTATGTATCTGATATATTGTATCCACTTTAACTCACTGTATGTAAAGCACTTTACTTTGTATGTTCTGATATATTGCATCCTTTTAACTCATTGTATGTAAAGCACTTATAATTTGTTATCCTGTTAAGTTCTGCATGTCTGTACTCTCCCGGGTCATGCCTGAAAATAGTCATTTTATGTCTAGTGCACTTACCCGGTTAACAAAAGCTAAATAAAAATAACAAATAAATAAAATAAATATGCATATGTAAATATATTTAGTCTGCCCAATAAGTTCATAAGACCCAGTAATAGAAAAAAAAAACAAAAAAAAAACAGTATACTTGCAACCCAGGATAGGTCCATGGGGAGGAAAATGGGAGTATTGCTACCAGCAGTGGAGAGGACAGATATCAAGTTAGGGGTGGCATATAGACCATCAAGCAAGGAGGAGAACATGGATAGGGCACTGGGAAATGTCATCAGTAAAACAGCCACAAAGGGGAGGTGGTGTTAATGGGAGACTTCAACCTGGCTGATATAGAATGGAAAATACCAGTGGACAAAAGTTCTAGGAGTCAGGCTCTGGTGTATGTGATGCAGAAGTGTTTCCTAGTTCAGAAGGTAAAGGAATCTACCAGAGAGGCAGCAGTTCTTGATTTGGTGCTTTCAAATAGAGACATCAATAATGTCAGGGTGTAGAATGTCCTAGGGACTACTGATCACAACTCAGTGTGGTTTAAAATTACACTAGAAACCTACCAAACCAACTCAAGGACAATGGCATGGGATTTCAGAAGTGTGCATTTTGGGAAGATGGGGCAATTCTTTGTGAAAAACTAGTGGGGGCAGGGGAAGCAGTTGGAAGAATTGATGCCAAATGGGACATCATCAAGAAGGGGTTAGCAGAGATAACCAATTCCTGTGTGAGGTGAGTGAAAAAAGCAAACATAAAAGGCCAATCTGTTTCTCTTGGAAGGTGGGAAGGTAATATGTGCAAAAAAGGATGAGGAATACAGGGAGGTCTATATAAGTAAAGAGATCAACAAGAGTGGCGATGGAAGCTAAGGTCAAGGCAGAGCTATGAATAGCAGAGGGCTCAAGGGAGGTGAAAAAGCCTTCTTTTGAAATATCATGGGAAAAAGAAGAAAAAGGACAGAATAATCAGATTGAGTAAAGGGGCTGGATGGAAAGATGTCAGATATCCAGAATAAGTACTTTTGTTCAGTTATCACAGTAGAGGAGAGTGGACTGTTGAATACAGGTCAGAGGGTAGTGGGTGAAGGATCTGAGATGGGTTTAGTCACAGTAGAGAGGGTATTCAAGGCTCTCAGGTGCCTGATAGTGGACAAGTCACCAGGCCCTGATGGGTTGCACCCTAGTGCGCTAAAGGAGGTTGTGCTATCCCAAGCAGCACTACTGGCTGACCTCTTTAACTACTCTCTGGAAATAGGGGGGGTTCTGTTGGACTGGATGATGTCCAGTGTGGTGCCACTCCACAAGAGCGAGGATATGGACAGTCCAGGAAATAACAGACGAGTCAGCCTGATCTCTATTGTTGGAGTACTACTGGAGACCATTATAAAAGATAATATAGCAGAATTATTCAAGGCCAACAGGCTTCAGCAAAAGAGGCAACATATGTTTGTGGTGGCTAATTCATGCCAGATCAATCTGGATGTTTTTGATTGAGTTATGTAGGCAGTGTACATGGGCCAGGCAGTAAATATACTATATCTAGACTCCAACAAAGCTATTGATTTTGACCACACAGAAGGCTGGTAAAAAAAAAAGGGTGACTTGGGGAGTGGGTTACAGACTGACCAGAGTGATAGGAAATTGGCTAACGGGGAGGACTCTGAGGGTGGTCGTGAACGAGGAGTACTTGGTGGTCAGTGAGGTAACAAGTAGGGCACCACAAGGATAGGTCAAACAACTGGTACTATTCATCTGCGACATAGGGGAGGGAATCCAGGGCAACGGTGATAGTGGATCTGTATCAGAGTAGATACTAAAGAGGGAATAAGGGACATGAAAAGGGACCTGGAAAAGTTAGAGAGGTGGTTCAATATATGATATCTCAAATGTGACGTTGAAAGTGCAAAGTCACGTACACTAGCAATAAAACCCCCAGAACAGAGTACTGAGTGGCAGTGAAAAGGGTGGACCAGACCTGAGGAAAGAGATATCTTAGTCATGACAGCCTCAAATCTACTGTCCAATGCAACACAGCAATCTGGAATTCTAATAGAATGCTGTGATGCATAGGAAGAGGGTTTTCCAGAAGAAAACTGGATCCCTGGTAAGGCCACCAAACAACAAAAAAGTCCTTGCACACACAATTGCTCTTTTAAAATTGTAAAACTTACAAAGTTTGTGCAAAATCAAAGTGTACAGCATACCAACAAAGATCAGAAGCTAGACCGACACCCTATGTGAAATCCTGATATTTCATATTAAACTGACTTGCCCAGTGGAAGCGTCAGTGAGACACAAAATGTCAGGATATCATGTAGGGTGTCTAGCTTCTGATTATTGGTGGAACAATTATATGTCCAAGGACTTTTTTTGTTGTTTGGCTCTTGTGGATCAGCTGTGGCTACTTAAAGTCCTCAACACCTTACAACTGATGTGCTAATTCATCCCCTGTTGTTCGTAGGCCACACCTGGTGTACTGTGCACAATTCTGGAATCTGCAGCTAAAGAAGGACAGAGACTGCCTATATACTGTCAAGAGGAGGGCTGCTAAAATGATCCAAGGTCAGCAGCAGCATAGAAACACACAACCATAGAATCTTTTGGCAGAAAAGGACTTCTAGGCCAATCCAGTCTGCCTGATTCCCTGCCTATTATAACTCTGCAGACCCTAACTGGTCTCTGGGGACCCACCCCCTCCATATTTCTGTACTAACAGGCATAGGGTCATAATGTCGCAAGACATTATGCTACATGCAAAAAGCGCACTGGCAATACAGCACAATTTCTTGCATGCGGCATGTCTTTTTTTTGTGGGGGGCTCTGCCCCATCCCTGTTACAGGGGGCTATGCCTCCCAAACCCCCTCAGTAAGGATTCTCAACTCTGGGGGGGGGGGGTGTTAACAGTGAAATCGCACAAAGTGCAAAAAATAAAAAAAAAATCGAACCCAGTCCCAAACATTCTGCCTGCATCCCCTGCTGCCAGTGGTTCATCTCATAGAGCCACGGCAGCTGCTCAGCAGAGACCCATCCCGGCAGAGTTCTTATCCTCTGCCTGGGACAGTGAGAGGGTGCAATACCACGCACAGAAGCATTTGCAGTATTGCACCCTCTCACTCACATTTACAGCACTATTTCAGTTTAGAGCTTATGTTGTACGCTATTAAACGTACAACATATTGACCTAATAAAGCACTAACATGCCTCTATGTCTATCCCATGCATGCTTGAAGCTTTCCACTATTCCAGCCTCCAAAGCTTTGGATGGCAACTGGTTCCATGCTTCTACCTCCCTTTTTTGTGAGGAAGCATTTCCTCATGTCCTTCCTGAAATTTCCCCTCGTCCAATTTCATTTCATGTGCCCTAGTACTGGGGAGCAGGGAAAATCATGAGGAAAATATGTACGTACTGGGGGCTAGAAGTTAAAGGGGGACATGATAGAGACTTATAAGTACTTGCAGAAATCAAATGGGTGGACACTTGCAGTTAACTGTTCACAAGGAATGAGTGTAGTGATGAGAGGTCACAGGTGAAAATGAATGGGGGAAAGATTCAAGAAGGGTGCAAGGAAGTTCTTAATGGAAAGGATAGTGCATGAGTGGAATAGATTGCCCAATGACGTGGTCCATTTTGTGGTTCAAACACAGGTGGGACAGACATGAGGGAATAGTATGAACTACAGGAAAAGGGTATGGGGGCATTCTGAGGAAGAGAATGTTGAAATACCACTAGAAGTATTGGCTAATAACTCCAGCCTAGTGTAGACTTGGCATGGCATCACATAGGCATACTTGATAGGCCTTTGGGTTTTTTCTGTCATCCAATTCTATGTTTCTTTGTATCTATGATAGACTGCAAATACATTTTATTAATCACAGAAATGGCAGCATCATCTGCTTTACTCACCAAATCATTTCACAGACTCAGCAACACCCATTTGCTTTCCACAGTTTTGCTGTTATTATAGAGAATATGTGAGACAGAACTAGAGATGAAGACAATTTATCAGCAGTAAATCAGTGATTTTCAGACACAGACCTTTATACTGAAATAATTTATTTTCCATAAAAATACATTACATTGATTTATCAATGTCCACATCATTCCAGAACTCTGAATGTAAAACTTTCCAGATACTCAGCTTGACAAAAAAAACCCAGAACAAACAAAACAAAACAAAACAGGAACTGTACTTTTAATTGGTTATTTACACTCAAGTATATCCAGCATGCAGTGCAGAGGTAAGCAGCAGTTTTCTCTGACTGACCAGAACTTCAGGTCCTGCTGCAGACACAGAGGTGCCAACAAATGAGGAAAGTACAAGAGCTCTCCAAATATGGCACAATTAACAAACCCCCCACTGGATTCTAGCCACATATTAAGACTCACAAGTTTGTTTTTATGGCAGAAAACACAAGCTGTTTGGTGAGGAAGCTCTACCAAATAATGATCTTCTGTATTGTGGTAAAGAATTTATTATTTGGTAGAGCTCCAGCCTGACCCTTTAGATTGAGTGATCAAGTTCCCCGCGGCACTAGGGCTCATCCTGTACATGTACCCCACAAACTCATCTTTCAGATGTAATATTTATATGGCTCACCCCCTCACATTTGACCTCACAGCAGCTAACCTCTCACTTTTTACCCCCAGGAACTCTTTTCTACTAAATATGGCACTGGTGGAGGACTTAGAACCCTCCTGGAAGTGAATACGTGAATACCAGTGCATAAGTAAAGTAGCGTACATGCTGCTCGTGCCACTTCTACTGCATATCTTGAGCATGGGTCAAGTGTAAATCAGGGGTGTGGCCCCTCATTGTAAACAATAATAAAAAACAGATAGTTTATTTAAGATGGGGGCTCTGCATCCCCCCACCCTCCATTTTGTTGAGGAAAAAAATAATTCAAAAACGTTTTAATTGTGTAGATTAGATCATATCATCCTCTTGGAGTGTTGGTTAAACATACTGTAGTGTGGCATACATCATTGCTTATGCATAGTGTAGCATTACTCATAGACCCTGTGAGGGTCCTTAGTCCTCCACGTATTCCCCAAATGGTACAAGACATGGTTGACAGGTTAAAGTGTGTGCGGGTATTCAATTTTAGTGTATGTAGAGTGTTCCATGTTTGAGATTATTTGGTTCTCTGCTTCACATCCACAGATGATTTTCTTTTTTGAAACTTGCAAATTTTATTAAAAATAATTTTATAGGTTACAGCGTACAACAATACAATTCCATTCAGTTTAGTAGGACTTTTGACACCAGGACATCAAATATTCAGCTAGTTATAGCTCTATAAGAGTCATAAAAGTTTCTGAAACCTTGTAGTTGAGCTATGCAACTAGTTTCTTTCTGTTTCATGGTGACCAGGTAGAGACGAAGGACAAGGGGCCTGCCATGCAACCAAAACAGCAGGCTGAGTATTAGGCTTTCCTCAATGCATGGCCCATCACATTTATACCCCTCTACCTACAGCAGTCCTGGCCACAGCAACTGCCCTGTCCAATCAAAGCATGTCTGCCCCTTAACTCCCTGATAACCCATAGCACCCAGGCAACACCCACCCTTCTTCCACTTACTTGATTATCTGAAGGGAATTCATGGAACAACTAAATATGGCAAAAATTGAAACAGAAAATGAGTGTTTGACATTTAGAGTCCAACAGGTCCTGTTCGGTCAATGGCCACTTTAGCACTTTTCTGAGATATCTCTGATGCAGTTTGAGAGTTCTGCAGTCACTGAATGATTCCTACCAACTCTGGTGCAAGGTGCTGGAGCAATGTGACTTCAGTCTTCAGTTTCTTTCTGGAATGGCCTGCAACTCCTCATGCTGCTCTCAGTAGCTTTGCCTCCAGATCCTCCTTACGAAGGTCCAGGGTGTTTTTTTTTTAAGTTCCTTTAGCTTGGGTGCTGCATCCAGTAGAGAGCCATATATTTTAATTCCTGAATCCAGATGTAGTTTTAACTTAGCAAGAAAATTAAGCTGTGCGTTTATGCCAGTTTTTTCCTTAATTTCTTTCACAACTGTGTGCACCAGTTGCCATTTAGATTGTAGTTAGGACAAAAAAGCCTGATCAAAAAATTTCTCTGATTATCAAGCTTGATGTCTTAAAGTGACAGACGTCAGACAGTATGTGCTCCTTAGTTTGGAACTGGAGCATCTCAATGATCAAGAACTGAGGACGAGCCTCAGGGTCTGTTGGTCTGGGCCTGAGGGATTAGTGGGCCAGTTCCATGCCAAAGGGTATGTTGGCTGGAAGAGCTAGTGTGAATCAGAGAACGTGCTGTATAAAATCAGTGGGAGTCGGAAAGCCCTACTCCACTCCTTCCTTGATACCATAGATACATATATTATTTCTACAAGACCTATTTTCCATGTCTTCCAGCCCTGCTTGGGTGTCTCAATCCTGCTTCAACAGATATAGGAGAACCTGATCATATGCCTCCTAAGTGTCTACCAGTTTCCCTACTTTTGCCTCTGTTTTCACAACTTTTTTTATCAATGCTGCAAAGGTCTATGTATAAGTCGGCAAATGAGGATTCAATTTTGTTAACAGACTACAATTTTTTTAATTGCTCACGCTGATTATTGGTCTTTCTTCCTCTTCCAGATCTAGGTCAAAAGATAAAATGAACAGCGATTGACCATGCAAGCCTGTGATTTTGGCCTGCAAAGCCCTGCATCTTAGCATCAATCAATAACTGTTTAAGTTTGCTGGTTGGAGTATTCGGTTTTACTGACTTTGGTTCTGTAGCCCTGCTTGATGTCTTATTGTGTACTGTTGAGGTGAGTTTGCCATTTTTAAGCTGATTTAGAAGTGGAATCCTGAAGATTAAAGCCAGCAGCTGACAAAGATCACAGGATCAACCTGCTACCATCCCCATATGTCACCATAAGCCTACAGGTGATTTTCATCTCCACAGTCAATGTCCGTAGAATATACAATTACAGCTCCCCACTAAACAATAGCCACAACTGTTTTATAAAACATTGAATGGTGCTACAAGCTACTTAGATGCAGGAGGTGAACACAATATACCCTAGGTCTTTATATTACATTTATGATGACATGGGTGAGAGTGAGACAGCAGAAATAGCTTCATGAGCGATACTTGACCTGCTGACCTCATGAGTGACAATGCCACAAGTGAGGTCAGAAGAGGTCAAGGATGGTAAGTGAAGATATTTATACTATCTCACTCTCACCCATGACATATTAGATTTGTACAGCAGGTACTTAGGTGGTTTTGCTGCCATTCTCAGTGTGGTGCTCATCAACTTGAAAGTGGCAGGAGGAGTGAGGGTAGGGGAGTCACTAGGGTTCAATGACCATAACTTCTATATGGTTCGATCTGGCCCTTGGTATAAGTAAGTCCTCATCAAAGGCTGAAGTGCTAGATTTCTGAAGGGCAGACTTCGACTAGATGAGGGATCTGGTCCCAGACACATTAGTAGAAGTGGAATAGTATCAGAGATGTAGAGGAAAGATGGGAAGCAATCAAGGGGGCCATTCTTGAGGAAACAAAGTCTTGCATGAGAACAATAATCAAAAGAAAAAGGTACAAGAGACCGATACAGTTCTCTGAAAAGGTCAGGGAAGCGGTGAGAACCAAAAAGAAGGCCTCCAGTAAGGATGAGGAAAAACAAGGGAAGGAAGAATGGAGAAAGTGCCAGATGAGAACATGTGAAACCAAAAGGGCAGTCCAAGACGCAAAGGCAGACACAAAACTACATATCGCAGAGGAGGTGAAGGGCTAGGAAAAACAATTCTTTAGATATATTAGAGAAAAAAGAAAGAAAGGAGAAGGAATTGTTAGGCTAACAGAGGAAGTTAGAGTAATTGAGGAGGATGGGCAGAAAGCAGCTATTCTTAACAACTACTATTGCTCTATATTCACATAGGAAGACAGGGGGCTCTGCCAGAGAGAGGCATTAAAGCAGCTGTAAGGAGGATCACTGAGATGAGGCAGCAAGTATTTACCAATGAAAGGGTTGGGAAGCTGTAGCAGCCTAATGTCAGATAAGGCCCTGGTGACAGGTGGGACTCATCCAAGGGTACTCAAGGAGTTGGCAATGGAACTAACTGAATCTCTGGTGGGGTTATTCAGTGGCTCAGTTTAGACAGGAGTAGTTCCAAAAGACTGGAGGATAGCAGTCATAGTTCTGGTCCTTAGCGGGGGACAAGGAGTAACTGAGTAAATACAGATCTGTCAGTCTTACCTCTATTGTGGGTAAATTGATGGAGACACTAGTCAAAGAGGACCTCATGAACTACCTGGAGAGCAATAGACTCCAGGACAGTAAACAGCATTGGCTCATGGCAGTAAGGTCTTGTTAGGCCAACCTGATAGAATTCTTTGACTGGGTAACAAGGGTAGTGGATAAGGGCCATGGTGTGGATTTACTCTACTTCAATTCCAGCAAGGCTTTTGACTCAGTGCTTCACATAAGGTTGCTGAAGAAGCTAGAGTACAGCAAAGGACATAGATGGGTGAGAAACTGGATGGAAGGGAGACATCAGAAGGCTACGATTAATGGAGTCAAATCAGAAGAGAGGAAGGTCACCAGTGGGGTGCCACAAGGATTGGTCCTGGGTCCAGTCACATTCAATATGTTCATTAGTGACAAGGGAGAAGGAGTCCAGGACAAGATGTGTCTCTTTGTAGATGACACTAAGCTGTGTGACAGGGTAGACAGTGAGGAGGGGGTTAGGGATATACAGAGAGACTTGCAAAAGCTACAGAGGTGGTCATAGGTTTGGCAGTTGAAACTCAATGCTAGAAAGTGCAATGTAATGCACGTAGGAAACAAGAACCTGATGACAGAGTACTGGATGGGGGGGGGGAGGTAAAGCTGTGCATGACTTCTGGGCAAAGAGACCTAGGTGTCATTATCAGTGAGTCCCTAAAACAATCAAACCGGTATAACAAGGCATACAGTAAGGCAATCAGGATGCTGGGGTGTATAGGATGGGTTATTACCAGCAGAAGGAAGGTGGTATTACTACCTCTCTATAGATCACTGGTGAGGCATCACCTGGAGTACTGTGCCACGTTCTGGAGTCCTCACCTAAGGAAAGATAAAGACAGGCTGCAGACAGTGCAACATAGGGTGACCAAAATGATTCAGGGCCAGCAGGACAGATCTTACGAGGATCAGTTCAAGGCACCAAACATGTACACGCTGGAGGCCAGACGAGAAAGGGACGATAATGAAAGGAATGAAAAAGGTAAACTGTGAAGATTATTTAACATAAGTAGTGGATCAAGAACATGGGGTCATGAGTAGAAACTGATGGGTGGGGGGAATTCAAGAAGGAAATGAGAAAGTTTTGTTTTATGGAAAGGGTGATGGAGTCATGGAACAATCTGCCTGCGGATGTGGTGGACGCCAAAACTATCAATGGTTTCAAACCCAGCTGGGACAGAGTGAAGGACTTAATGGTTGCTCAGGATGCTAGCGGTAGAGCAGAGAACATGATGGTGGATAGTGTGGGTTAGAACCCTGTATGGACAATAGGTCCCAAGTTTGTTAGGGTTTATTGGCAGACTGGATGGACCAGTGGTCTATTGCTGCCATTATTGTCAATTTTTCTGCATTTCTATCTTGCCAAACATTTTCTATGTTCCTTTGTATGCCCACAAATCTAAATACAATTTGCACTCTTCTCAGATCTTTTCTCTTCTGCATAATCCTTTTTATTAGCTTTTCCAATGTTTCGATATTGCCAGGGGTTCAGTTATTGTTTTCTTGGAGGTCAAAACTTGCATGGCTCCATATTTGGAAGTAATTTCATTTCTTTGGAAAGTCAAGATACTTCTGGGGTCCTAAACTTTGGAAGTCAAAGCTGTCATGAGATAAAGTTTTGAAGGTTCATATAAAACATTACTGTTCAATAAGCTTTAGTTCAGAAAAAAATTGACAGTTTTTGACTTTCATGCCTTCAGAACTGAGAGTCACCACTTTTGGAAGTCAAATACTTCCTCCTGCTTAATTCTGGCAATTTTTTTTACCTTATTTCTGTAAGTCAAATGCTTTCAAAATGGAGTTAATTGGAACCCAGACTATTGCTGTATTCATTTAATGGGTCCAGACTCTAGAGTGAGGTGCTTTTGGTAGAGAAGTGGCACACAGTACAGTAATATGCAATGTGTCAGTTCCAAAACACATCACAGTCTAGTAACAAACAATCCCTGATGCTGTTTGTTTACTGTGAGAGGGCCACAGAAGTTGAAAACATAATCAGAAATACAAAGACTGGACCAGTGCTAGTCATTCATCATGAGCATTTAGCAGTGAAGGTATAGCACTGGAACATTAACTGTGTTGCTGCTTTTTCCACCACTTTGTCCCTCTCACATTAATAAATCAGTATTTTTTTTACTAGCAAACTAGTAATGTTTTATATCCACCAAGTTTGCTGTACTACCAGCTATGAATATTGCTTCTCTGCCATAAAATTCACTGAGTGGTGCTCACGTACACTTATTTTTGCTTCAAATCATATGCTGTGTCACACTCTGGTAGTTGCATTTAATTATGCTTTTCTGCTAATACAAAAGTTTAATTTCAAAAATAAAAATCAGAGGACTTTTTGTTCCTTCAGTGAGTTTAAGGAGTGGCATGGTGGAAGGCTTAAAGATATTTTTTCCTTAAAGGTCAGGTCAGTTGTAAACCACACCTACTGTCTGTAATCCCAGATGGATGATTTGACAGCCCCAGTGGTGCCCCAAATCATCTATACCCCAACCCTAGCAAAAGCTGCTCAATACACAGCCTGTAAATACAGCCTGAAGACTGTGCTGAAAAGGACTCCTTGCAAATTGTTCAATGTGAAAATGGTGTCCCAGGTGTGGACCTGGGCCAGTTTCTCTGAAAAGGATTTCAGGTGTGCATCTCCTAATTTACAACCAATGTTCAGGTGGTGTCCTCCCCATAAATCCATATTCATGCGGTGCCCTCCCCCCTTTAGAGCACTGGCCTCTCACCCTGTCAGACTAAACTTGTGGCACTTTACCTAATGGGGAGAATTCAGAAGTCTGGTTTCTGCACATACTGTTCTTACTGTAATTGTCAAGTTTGTCAGATTTAGACTAGTAACTTCAGGCAAGTAAATAACCATACTTAGAGTGCATGCATGTAGGCTGAAGAGAGACACAAAAAATAAAACATTAAGAGATTTGCCCTTTCCCCATGTCCTGCTCTTCTTGTTAAGTGCCTCTCCTGTATGCTGCTTTTGTACTAAGTGTCTTCAGACAGCTCAATTAGGCTTGCAAAACGAACAAAAAATTCCCTTCTGAAAAGCACCACCCTTTACATCTACAGGGTCAGGCTAAGCTGCGTTTGGCATTTAGTGAGACAAAAATAAAACTGCAGGGATCACTATGAAGTCGGAAAGCTGCTTTGGATAGAGCAGACTGTTTTTGTTCTGTGCACTGTTTGACCTGCTCCTTTGCCTGCAAACGTTCATAAATGCAGATTTACTTACAGCACATCAGGAAGGTAAGGGGTGGCCTAAACTGCAAACTACCCCCACCCACCTTCTGCTCTCCAGCAGTGTGCAACAGATCTTTTTCTACCTAGCCAGTGAAGGAAATGTCAATGTTGGATACCTTCCATTTGAGTGGCGTGCAGTAAGTGAAGTTGGATCGGGCTTTGGGAGGACAGACACTAAGCCATAATGGAGAAGGACAGCACTGGCACTTTCCTGACTTCATATCCACCTTTACCACTTTCTGTGCAGGTGACACTCCTTCTGGTTTGATTTCTGTCTCCCTGGTCCTAAAACTTGCTCTGGATGTAGCCTCTCTATTAGGTACTCCAACCAGTGACGCCATCGGTTCAGCTGGTCTGTGGCTCCTGTCACTGACCGCTTCTTGCATTTGCTGCTACCTCAGTGAAAATGGAGCACATCGAGGAGCTGCTCCATTTTCATCAGTATAGCTGCTGCCCATGTACTGTAAGTAGTGGCATCAGAATCAGGAACCACCAGCTGGCAGATTGCAACTCATAATTCACTGGTTGGTGATGATGTCACTGGGGTAAGCAAGTGTGAACTGGGAATGCTGCAACAAACCACAGTAAAGACCCAATCCTCAAAAGCACCCCAGATATGCATGAACAGCACATATTTGGGTGTGTTGACCTGAGCTGTATCAAACTATGGGCATTTAACTGGATACCCATGCTGGACTGACTGTGGATGATTGCCACCATGGGTGTGGGAATGACAGGATACAGTAGTCCTCCAAGAACTGTCGCATCACTGCCAGAATGCCAAATAATTTAAAATACGGCTGACTTGTGCAAGTATTGCCCCCAGCCCACTGTGGAGGCTCTTAGTGCTGGGGTGGAAGGGGGGATGATCAAGCCTCAGAACGGCAGTTGTGGCTGGGTAGAGAGGGACATACAGTATAGCCACTACTGCAGCCCTTAGGGCTGTGAAATCTCTGTAATTTGGTGACTTCTTTGTGAATGAGTAGCATGTCCATCAGTGCCCCCTGGCCTGCCCCATCCCAGCCGACTGCATATCCAGGCATGCAACTTGAGATCGGATGTGGAGGAGATGTGCTCCCCCTATGAGAATTCTGCAGATTGCCCCAGTGGTGCATAAATTGCATGGTGGGGACCCTCTGTTGTTTTATGCAGCCCTCCACACATGCTGAGGAGCCAGGAACTTTCTGAGAACTGGGCCTTGAGTGGGAATCACTGCTTCCATTGATTTTCCTACAGAGATACTCCAGTAGATGGCAGTGAATTGGGCTTTGAACTCACTGTTGCAAATGCTTAACTGGTTAACCTTCTGCTGGACAGGTATTTCAAAAGGCTCCTTTTTTTCTTGTAGGAATTCAGAGGCTAGTACGGGGAAGACTTGGTTAATGCCTGTTTTAGCTACAGTTCTACACAACAGATTATAACGGTAGGAAGCTACCTTTCCCCATGTGGTGTACTCCATTCAGCATGTCCTGCAGCTTTGACTTGAGACATCAAGTTATAATTTATGGGATGAAGACTTACAGAGTCTGCCTAGTACTGTGGGGGAGAAATGTGATTCCTACATCTGAAGGCCTCATTACCACAAATACCTGGGCTTTGCATCAGAATACTGTACCATTTTTGTGCCCACATTTAGACACAGATCTCTGGATTCAAATAAGCCATCCCATGTCCTATATAGAGCTAACACCACAATGGTTAAATAAGATGAACAACACTTGCACTGTCTGCATGCCAACACTGGTCCCTTTGAGTGGGGACTGAGGCTGTGTTTGAACATCCTATGAGGGATAAGAAATGTTGCAAACAGATATTCTGCTCCTGTTGCAAATACCAAACAAGAATGTAAGGTATGTTTCTTGCTGAAGGAAGCACACAATCTGGCACTTTCATACTGGCACGAAAGGAAGGCTGTGGGCCCATTCAAGGTAGAGTTAGACCTGTGGCACATGTCATCTATATAGGGATCCCCAGTTATATACAGACATGGGCTTATCCAAAGCTCAGTGGGATGCTGTTTCAAGGAAAGGAATTTTTTATATACAGTGAATTTCATACAAACTGCATCCCTGAATGCTGCTTCCCCCAGGACCCCTTTGCAACATAAATTTTAACTCCTTAATATGATAATTCATGTTTTAAAACTGTTAAATTAATAAAACAGTGTAACATCAAGGAGAGGGGAGTGAGATGGGGAAGAGAATGTTGCTGTCATATGGGCATATGGGGAAGGTGAGAGAGAGAGAGAGTAAACATAGGGAGGTTCAAACAGAGAGGGGTGAAAAACACTGGGGTGAGCAGGTCCAGTTGGGATGGGGGATTATAGTTTTCAAAGGGGGAAGACTCTGCTGAGCTTTATGGAAGTGCCACCCTTCCAGGTCCCTGATATGATTTTTCACAGTGAGACCCTTCTCATAGCACCATGGAGCACATTCAGGTTGGAGCGATTGAAGGGAGACACCCACATAATCTGAAAGCACAAGAAGTGTTCTTTTAAGCAAGTTATTGGTTTGCCTGTTGCTGGAAGCAGTCCAGATATGTAGCTAACTAAATCTGCCATATATTGATACTACCCTCACACCACTTTATGGAATCTTGTAAGGAACAAGCTGTACCTAATTATGTGTGGTTATGCACAGCTTGTTCCTCCTATAAGTTTATAGGGGTGCTAGGAGAGCCTCTTATATATATGAGTGTCACCTCACGTGTTCTTAGGGCAAGAGAAATGCAAACTGAAGGGGAGCAGTTCTGGTGTGCTAAGGATGCAAGAGCGATACTCTCATGTCCATAAGAGGCCCTCCTAGCACCCCTCTAAATTTATTGTAGATCATGCCATGATTTAAAAAAAAAACACTTTTTTTGTCCCTTTCTCTGTCTCAACCAGCGGTCATCGAGAAGCCTGTTACAGTGCTCAGCACATGGGGTACTCTTACAGCAATAAGAGTATCTCATGCACAGCTAAGGGAAGCCCTGTGATTGGGCGGGGTTGCTCCTGTGATCTATTATTGACATCACAGTGTTCCATTAAATGGTGGCAACGTAGCATCAATATATGGGCAACTTATTCAGCTATATCTCTGGATTTTGTCCCAGCTATAGGTATAAGCCTGATACCTCATTTAAAAAGACTTTTCATGCTTTGTAGGCCACTGTTCGTGAATATTCCCGTTAACCTCAGATCTGGGTGTGTCTCCCAGAAAACAGAATTTACAGCAGGAATGGTAAATAAACCTGAGTGCAAAATTACTGCCCAACAGAGTTTGGTAAATTATTGCCTTACAAAATTTGGCAAAGTTACCACCCCACACAATACTTTAAACTTACTGTCCCACACAATGGTCATGATTTGAAACCAAATAATTCTGTCCCTTTTTATGGATTCAGAATCCACATTGATCTTATACTGCTGCCCAGGTGTGGGCTTGTCTGGGTTCAAGGATACCCCCTATAGACTCTCCTCTGTGTTATTTACTCTCACAGACATGAAACTGATAGAACACAGAATACTGGAACTGATAATTTGAATGTTTGCCAGACACTAGTATTTAAATTGGTCAGTGAAATATACTCCCATGCATTAAGTTTGTAAGTCAGAGGCTGCTCC
Source organism: Neoceratodus forsteri (assembly GCA_016271365.2). Classification (NCBI taxonomy): domain Eukaryota; kingdom Metazoa; phylum Chordata; order Ceratodontiformes; family Ceratodontidae; genus Neoceratodus; species Neoceratodus forsteri. The sequence goes on from CM028136.1 coordinate 292,826,572, forward strand.
TTTGTTCACAAGTTCCAGCATGGCCCATTTCAAGGCTTGGCGGCAGATCAAGTGTTTCAAGATCAAAACTTCTTTTTGTTAGGATTTTTGCAACAGGAACTTTGCTGTAAACATTTGAGTCATTACAATTTAGGTTTATGGAATGTACTGTATATATCAAACCTGTGCGAAAAGACTGAAAGTCAAATGCATTTCTCAGAGGCACTTGATGTAGAGGTGTTTAGGGAGCAGCTGACCACCTCAAAGGGTTTCTCATTTCTTTCTTGACCTGAGACATGGGACACCCCTGGGTGATGTGCTGGTGTTGGTGTGTCCTGCAGAATAGTGCACATTATAGCTTTTGTCTGTTGGGGGGTGGCTGATGGAGTTTTAGAAAACCCCATTGGGCTGTCCTGGGGTATGCTGAAAGGGTGAAAGTTGGCTCCCTGCCCATCCACTTCCCATGGCAGATGCTTTGAAAAGTCAGTAAAAGATTTAGTCCTGTTGTTGGGCTCCTTTTTCAGTTCTCTGCTTTCATCCCGGATCCGTAGCGAGGCATAGCTGGTGGTGATACTGTTGGCATAGGATGGTGGGGTCTGTTGTCCACTCACCCAGCCCACTTTGCGGTTGTGCCCTTCTTTCGTGATACCTACTGTCCGTTTCAACCTCTCACAGCCTTTGATGAGAAGGTTCTTCCTGCACAGAATATAGACCCAGGGATCAAGGATGGGGTTGAAAGAGGCAAAGCGGATGGCCAGCAGGTCACTGCGGAAGTCTAACTTCTCCCCTGTCCGAATCTGCATAGGACCATAAAGCTGGTTTATAAAAATACGAACCTAAAAAGAAGAAAGAGTTTCTTTTATATACTCCATGCATTCATGTCCCACTTTATACTCAGAACTCCTGGTCAGTGGCTGCTAACAACACTTCAGTATCTATGTTGGTCCAATAAAAGGTATCACACTCTTTGAGGGGGACACTGCTACCTGATAAGGGACCTCTGTGAACCTGAAATTCAGTGAACAGCAACATTTTTCAGTAACATAGAAACATGGAATCTGTCGGCAGATAAAGACCATACAGCCCACCTAGTCTGCCGATTTCCCTACTTGGTTTGGCAATCCCTACTCTTATCTGGACTGCCTTTCCCCACTCTGCTGTACAGCAAGATGCCTTTACGCTTATCCCATGCACTTTTGAATCCCTGTACTGTTTTCACTTACACCACCTCCACTGGTAGGCTGTTCCACAGATCCACCACCCTCTCGGTGAAAAAATACTTCCTAGCATTCCCCCTAAACCTCCCTCCCTCCAGCCTCATGTTATGTCCCCTTGTCCTTGTGCACTTACATCTCTGAAATATGCTCCTCTCCTGTACCCTGTTTATTCCTCTAAGGTATTTGAAAGTCTCTATCATATCCCCTCTCTCCCTTCTCTCTTCCACTGAATAGCTGTTTAGTTCCTTGAGTATTTCCTCATAAGGTTTGTGGTGCAGTCCATGTATCGTTTTTGTTGCTCTTCTCTGGACTGCTTCCATTCTGTCTATGTCCTTCCTGAGATGCTGTCTCCAGAATTGGACACAGTATTCCAGTTGAGGCCTCACCAGTGTTCTATACAGTGGTATCACCACTTCACTCCTCCTATTGGTTATGCCTCTTCCTATGCACCCCAGCATTCTGTTTGCCTTCCCCACTGCTTTTTCACATTGTTTGGCCGACTTCAGGTCATTAGATATGATAATCCCCAGGTCTCTCTCCTGACTTGTGGTGGTTAGAACCTGCCCCCCCCACCCCCATCCTGTATTCCTCTCTTGGGTTTCTGTGTCCCAGGTGCATTATCTTGCACTTTCTAGCATTGAAACCCAACTGCCAAACCCTTGACCATTCCTCAAGTAGTCTTAGGTAATTTCTCATTTTATTTAGCCCCTCCTGTGTGTCGACTCTGTTACAGATCTTGGTGTCATCTGAGAACAGGCATACTTTCCCCTCTAGTCCCTCTGTAATGACACTTATGAAGGCATTGAATAGAACTGAACCCAACACCAATCCCTGTGGAACCCCTCTGGTCACCTCCTCCTCTTCTGATTTTATGCCATTTACCACCACCCTCTGGATCCTGTCTTTTAGTCAGTTACCAACCCATTTTACCACTTTAGAGCCCACACTCAAATTCCCCAATTTGTTAAGCAACCTTCTATGAGGAACAGTGTTGAAGGCCTTACTGAAATCCAGGTAGGCTACAACCACTGCCCATCCCTGTTCCACCACCCTGGTCACCCAGTCAAAGAAATCGATAAGATTAGTCCGACAGGACCTACCCTCAGTGAATCCATGCTGCCTTGGGTCTTTTGACTGCTTGACTCCAGGAACTTCACTACCCTCTCCTTGAGCAGGGACTCCATCAGTTTCCCCATCACTGAGGTCAGGCTTACAGGTCTGTAATTGCCTGCCTCCTCCCTACTTCCAGTCTTGTGCAGGGGGATCACCTCTGCCCTCCTCCAGTATTATATACAATATCTATGTTGGTCCCACAAAAAGTATCACATGATTCAATTAGTTTGACTTGATTACCTCATCAAGGGACCAGTGTGACCCAAAAGCTTGTACACTGCAACATCTACAGTATGTAGGTATGATATCAATTCTGGTTTTATGAAATGTATACATAATTGATGAATATTTTGAAGTCCAGCATATAAGACAGCATGTCATAAAACCTTTGAACTATAAATTGAATATTGCTATTTGCTCAACTGTTAATATAGTGCACATTTGCACCTTATTTTATCTACTTCTACCCCCCTACCCTCCAGGGATACATATGGAAACAAGCTGTTATCAGCTCAGTATGTCTTTCCTAGTAAAATATTTGAAATAAATTAATCAATAGTAAATAAACAACTGTTAGATGTTAGTACTCAACAAGAACCATGATGGAAGTTTATACACTTTTTTATGGTTATATAGCCTAATTAATGTTCTCAGATTCTAACCTAACGGTGAACCATATAGTAATCTATGTCTCTATTATCCATGTGCCTGTATAAATCTGTTGTGTCCTGTGTCACATGTCAGTGTCATCTTTTAATTCAAGCTGAGGAACACTTATCATTTTTATTTTGAATGAATGCTTATTTATTAATTGTTATTGATTTGCTGATATTTACTCTTTTTTCACTGTATTTTGTTATGGTGAGAAAATAATAAAATTTTACATCTAAAAGAAACATCACACTATAAATGTTTATGGAATGGTTATCAGACTTAGGGACCTGCGTAACTCAGAAGGCTGAAGTACTACATCATATCCGTATAATGCCCGACATTGTTACCTGAGGAAGGGACCTGTTGTACCATGAAAACCTATGTACTATGACACCTACAGTATGTGCAATATCTATGTCAGTGCAATAAAAGGTATCACACCATCCAGCGAGTCTGATATTTTTACAGAGGTGGTCATTGTCAGGTTCCCTCTTGTCTAGGTATGTCAGTCAGCACCTTCAGACGTGCTGGCAACAATGGACAAAATCATCACTGCTGACTGCTTACTTGTTATGTGCTTCATATCATTGTGTCTAGCCATCAATCAGGGCATCATGACAATAGTGTCAAAACATGACTAGACAAAAACAAAACCTAACACTGAGCACCACTGTATCTGATGAGAGGATGCATGTGGCCCTGAAAGTTTGTGTACTATGATATCTTGGTATAATATGTATATGACATATGGTTTGTGCAGTGGTTAACTTTGAAATGTTTAGGTGGGGGAACTTTCGCATCTAAATTTCTAGGTGGTGGAACTCTTCTATAGTAGTCACTAGAGAAATATGACAGAGGTGGTAGAACTGAGTTCCTGTGAGCTCCTGCCCATTTTAACCACCGTGTCTGTGGCTCTTATGTGTGGAAATTGTAAAACCTTTTTGTACCATAGTTAGAAGTACAATTAATTTACAGGGGTTAAAATCCTAGTGCTGAATCCACACATTTAGCTGCAAAACTGCATTCACTTACTGTCTGTAACAGATCAACTACTGCAGCTCTGGTACAAGGTAATTTTAAGGAAACTATCAGCTATTAGTCTAGGGAATTAAAGTACTAAAGTGGATTGGCACCAGGACCTAGCTTAAAAAACAAACACCTCATCCTGGTCTGGATAACAATATCAGATTTTTTATCATTCTAACTCCAAATTAATTCTTTTCTCAATCACACTCTGAAATCTGGTACTACAGAACTTCATTCAGAATGAATAACATTCCACAATTCAATTATATTAAAAACGTTGTTTTTCTTCTTCTGTTCAAGGCTGTTTCAATTATTTACTATCAGTAGCCATACAATACACCACATATACATATCTGGGGTAAAGAACAAGAAAAGTGGAGAAAAAAACACAAAACTTGCACAGCCCACCAAAGAATCATTTACCTCTATGATTAAAAATCACTCCTTGGTATTTGTAACTCCAGTGTCATAGGGCCCAGTCCATTAAATGGTCTGGGATAAGCACTATTTGTGCATATCCAGGTTGCATTCAACCATGCCCAGATGTCTGTCTGTCTGCACTGTATCACATTCACAGCTTCTGCATGCCACACTCCCTAAGTACAGAGCATTGCACAGGGGCAGGGGTAGTGTGGGGGTGGGGCTGTACCAGACACCAGCCATCCAGTTGGATGCCCATATCAGCACTTCAGGGGATACTGCATTTCATATGGGGGGCAAGGGATATGGTAGCTCTCCAAAGACAAAACAAACAAAGGTTGGAATGTTAAGCCCCTTAACCCTCTATGTCAGCTTAGAGGTATGAGGCAGTGTGTGGAGAGCCAATCAGGCCCACAGAGAACTTTGACTGGTTGTGCAGAGAGGGCATACAGCAGCTACTGCAGGGTAACCTTGGTATAGTGCTCACTCTCTCTCCTTCAGCCCTCTGCATTGTACAATCACTGTTGTGAAAGCACAGTTCCTACCCTTCTGGCCACCCCATCATGGCCACACTTAGAGAGGTACTTTTGATCTGGGATCTGTTGTATCAGGGCACACTCTGCTGTTTTTGCCTGTTATGAAATGCCCCATGGGAGTGCTTCCTGAATAAAGTGGACACTCCTCAACTTTTCCCAGTGCCCCAAGGGCCAGGACAACTTTGTGGACCTGGCCCTTAATCAATTTCTCATATGTGGCACAGATAGACTGCTCAGACCCAATAGGAGATAACATTAAATAGAACCCTCTCCCATTTTTTCAGTAACTCAATCAGTCCTTAAATCAAAAACGATTTTCAGTTCGATAATTTTTAGTACAGTATGTGCTATCTCTGTCAGGATTTTCACAGGCAATCTCTACCTATGTTTTAAAATAAACAGCCCTTTGAAAAGAATTACAAGCACTAAGTAACTATACTAATAATCATGTTTAACCAGTGCCAACAACACTTGTTTTCTTCATCTAAAAACAAAAGTATAAGGACCCAGTGCAAATCCCACATTTAAACATTACTAATAAATTACATTTTATATTCTATTAAGCAAATGGGCTACAAGGAATGATGGTATAAAGTTTCATAAACCCATGTACATACAGTATGAAAGACAACATGAGACTGTCCCTTTATTTATGTTATAATATGGGACATGTGGCAAAATCCTCTAAAGATTACTCCCACCCTCTTCCTCGACTTAACCATTTCTCCTACCATGATTTAGAAGATCTGTAAATGAACCCTCTTCCTTAGGAGTTGAATAAGGGCCATGAGACTGGTCACTGCTGGACTATTGGATTACTCATCACTGGACTGGTCCTTGCTCCAGACTGGACTCTGGACAATTACTTCAGGATGATGTCTGGACCATAAAGGAGGTCACTAAACTAGAAGGTTTTCATAAACTTAAATGTCAAGGAGTTTTTTACTAGAAGGACTGGGTGACTGTTCCCTGCTACCTGACAGACTGCTGCTTTTGCTGTTCCCTGACTTCCATGCTACAACTGCCCCCTTCCCAAGTCACTTTTCTTTACCCCCCTTTTGTTGCTTCAAAGACATAGGAGGAGGCATGGGCCTTTCTTTTTGCCCACCAGCAGCTGAAATAGCTAATAGCTGGATGATGGACCTCTTAACTTCACTGTATATGACCTTAAAAAACAGTAGACTCCCTCACCAGGTTAGGCTCACCTCTCATCTCTGGTGTCTGAGGTAGACTCCCAGCACTGTACTTTGCTTCCTCAGCTGTCTCTTCAATCACCTCTGCTCCTCTCTTCAGTCCCCAGCCACAGCATGTCCTCCACCAGTCAGAATTAGAAATAGACAAATGACATTCCATACCCCCTTTTATTTTTATTTTTTTTATTTAAACATTTTTTATTCAAGAGCTATAGTAAAATGTATAGTCAAAGCAGTTTTACTGTGACAGAAAGACAGTACATGCCACTTAAAGTTACATATTTGCTAGCGACTAATTCAGTCATGCTGGGTGTTAGGAACAGGGTGATTATTTGTATCACAGCTTTATGTAACTATACCCCCCTTTTAAATTGTCCCTGTCCAATCCACAGATTTTCCCAGTTTTCCTCAGATTGACCTGGTTTTGACTCTGTGTTGAGGTACGGTGCACCACTTCCACAAACCATGCCATTCCAAAAGGTAAAAAATAAACCCAAGTTTTACCCACAATTTGCCTGTCCTGGGGGATTACATGTTTAACAAACAGCAAGCTACTGTAATGGGCAGAGCAGTTTTGTTTTTTAAAAATCCTCTTCATTCATTCCTTGTACTTCTTGAGTTCTTAATCATAAACAATATAAAATGAAATATGTGCAGCCATACAACCTGGCGGATGCTTCCATCCCAAGGCTGTTACAAACATCAAAGAAGCAAGCACTCAAAGAAACTGCACTCCTTCAAGAAAGTGAAAAACAAATGTTTTGCAGCTTCACTCTATTTATTCTGTAGCAGTGATGGCAGCAAGAGCGCCCTGGCACCTTGGGTCTTAGCGTGACCCTTCCCCACTTTCTTGAAAGGGTAGTTTCTTTGTGTGCTTGCTCCAGTAGTTGTGTTTACCTAGACAGACTGACTTCCGGACTCTGAGGGCTGGGTTCCTGTCTTCCTGTATGACATCAAAGGACCTTTCAGGCTTTGCACTTGAGGTCAGTTTTATATCATAGCAACCCCTTGATGGAAACACAGCATTGTTGTGCATGGTTTCTCATACATTACTCCATTGGTTGAGCTGATAATAGGTATCAAATTATCCATGATACATGATATTCAATTCAAAGCTACGCAATGGCAATGAGCTCTAATTATGTGAAACCTATGTAATAAGGGCAGTTCCGAGCAGCTGTTGCTGATGCTGCACAGGGTTCTGTGACCCATAAACTAGGCCATTGATTACCAGACCTGCTCTCTTGGAGATTCCCCTCACTTTCTGTATGCTGCAGGACAATCTGGCTCCATGATGGATGTTTCGCTGAGCCAGTCATTACAGAATAAGCTACTTTGTGTGGGAGTAGTTACCTCTAGTATAATAAATATTTAATAGGTTGTGAAGTGTCTGCATTGTGTGTACAGTTTGAGATGTACAATATCAGATCACAGATTTGTTTCAATCTCTTTGTGTTAAAAGGTCAGTTCCTTATTTTAACCTACAGTACTTATCTAAAAGGCTGATTCTTAGTTACATCTTTCCTGTTTAAAGGGAATTTTAATATTACATGCTGTTTTTATCTAAAAGGCTAAACAAAGATGGCAAGGAGTTTGGTTGCCTAACTGTGGATTAAACTGGAGATTTAATCAAGGTTGAGATAATGCAGTTTGGCCAATTAGGTTTTGATTTTGAGTATAGCTACATGGGCATACCTCTCAACCTTTTGTCCCCCAAATGTGGAACATTGCCTCTCAAAATGTGGAACAAATGAGCAAAATGTGGAACACTTAATCAAATCTTTATCTAAGAAGCTCAGAACACTGTTAAAATGTTTGCATTTATATTCAGAAAGTCTGTTATTAATTGAATAATATATTTTTTGCATCATTTACTGTAGATTTTTGCTTTAAAATGCTAACACTGAATGTGGAACAAGTCCTTGCAATGTGGAACAGGGAGTTTTTGTGAACTAAAATGAGGAAGGTTCCTCGAAATGTGGTACAGCTGTGAGGTATGTACATGGGTGTGTGTGTGTTTGTCTGTAAACCCCCTTCTATATGTATGACAGTGCTACTGGTCCTTCATCAGCTCCCCCAGACCCTAACCCACAAGTGACTGTACAGCCTGAGAGGACTGAACTGCAGTGTGAGGCAAGAGGGATGAACTGCAGGGGGAGTAGAAAGCAAGTAAAGAGTCTTAAACAAGCAGGAAGGCAGGAGCATACTTTTTAACCTCACAGCATTAAAATGTTTAGCACTGGCATGGAAAATGTGAAGCAAATGGCCAGAATACAAAGCACACATTTACTTTAAAGAATCATAAAATTAAAAATAGTGGGCACCATATGTTTAGTGTTGAGGACTATCAAGTTAGTTTCTATTTTTAGTAGTTTGCATGTCCAAAATAGGCCTAGCATTATCCTTATGAGGAGCATGAATAAATATTTGCAGAGCAAGGGTAGATTTGGATATACAATATGCAGAGCTATGGGAAATGCATAGCAGCTGCGGTAATGAGTGGGCAGGGAGCCAGCACTTGGAGCAAGCAAGTGCTACAAGGGACAGTAAACAGGTGTGGTGGATGGGGGTTAACAGGCAGGATGGGTAGGTGGTGCAAGGGGCAGTAAACAGACAAGGGGAAGGGAGTGAGCAGGTAGTAGGTTGGGGCAGAGCACTAAAGAAGCAGTTAGCGATCAGGCAGGAGGAGCAAGGACCAGTAACAGGCAGGCGGTGAAGAAAGTGAACAGCAGGACGGGTAAGTGGGCAGTGAAAAGATAGGCGTGGGACAGAGAGCCAGCAGAATAACACACGGGGAAGAAAACAAGTCGGTTAGACTATTTCGTTTTCATTACAATTTGTAGCAATTCCTTAGCAGTACATACTACACCACTAAATGATCTACTATCTCAATCATGTATAACAGAACTGTCGAATGTCGTACAGAAACCCCACCGCCTACCCTAAGGTGCTGTCCAACAGAAGAAGTGCTGAACCGAAGGGTGCAAGTAGGCAGGGGTGAGCGGGCACTAAGCAGAACAGTTTGTATTGGAGTTTGGTATTCTCTGGCGGGTTGACAATTTTTGCACTACACGTGTCAAGTACTATTTCTTGAGACAGGTATGAAATAAGCAGGTGGTAAGCGGGTGAGCAAGTGCTGTAGGAAGTACTGAACTGGATACTGACAGATTAAACTTTTCATCAGACCTGCAGTGCCGTTGGATTCTCAGCCCCCGCACTCCCAGCCACTACTAAAACTATTGCCACCATCACAGTCAAAAGGTAATAACCGGCCGGACAGATATTGAACCACAGCCGGGAGAGTGGAGCGAGCTGGTACTGGCGAGCTGAAAGACAGTTAGTGAGCGGGGAGGAGGGGGTAAGTTGGTACAGTTAGGTAGGTAGGTACTCACCACCAGAGGGATGGAGCACACCAGGAACACGATTGTCATGAAGATCAGCAGCCAGAACATCTGAATTTCCGCCGGAGAAGCAGCCGAAGGGAGCCGGGGAAACCGGCGGCCACGCCGGGACATGCCATGCCCGGATCCCTCGGCACGTACCAGCCGGGTCTTCTGGCTCATCTGCACCAGGGAGCCGCACACAGCCAAGTTGCAGAGCACCGTCACGGCGATGAGGATGAGCATGAAGCCGCCATACAGGTAGGAGTAGGAGGCCGAAAGGGGATCGGTGGCTCTCCAGTCCAAGAAACACCAGGTGCCGGGGAAGTGCCGGACGTGTCTCCCTATCCCGAAGCTGGGCATCATACAAAGGACCAGGTTGGAAAGGTAGGCTCCCAAGAGTGCAAGTCTGGCCAGTGTCCGGTCCACGTGGTGCGAGTAAAAGTAAGCGTGGTTGATGGCTAGGTAGCGCTCTATAGCCATTGCACAAAGGATGGTCATGCCAGCAGAGCCGAAGAAAAGCATGGAGAAGGAGAAAAACTGGCACAAGAGATGCCCTCCGGGCCACCTTTTGGCTAGGTAAGTGGCAATAACCACCGGGCTAGTGAAGCAAGTGCCCATTAGGTCCGTGATAGCCAGTCCACAGATCAGGGTGTAGAAGGTCGTCTCCTTCTGTTCCTTCTTGGAGGTGCACAGGACCACGATGGCAATGAGGTTGCCAAGGACCCCGACGGAGAACATGGTAGCCGATGTGACAACCTGGCTTGACTTGAGGCTCAGCGATGGGGCCGATGTGTTGTTGGCGGGGAAGTTCAAATCCCAGTCGGTGAAGTTAAGAGAGCTAGCCTTTAGGAGGGGGACCATCATCATCCCGGTGACCCGTTGTGAAGTCAGGCGATTCTGAACATCGTGAAGCCAGGTATACCGGGAGCAAACCAACTTATCACAGTCTCTTGACTTGATCACAGCCCACAAAACAATATTGGCAAGTTGGCTACAGTAGTCGATTTCGGGATGGAGTACTCCGTAAGGAAAGTACAGTCCAGCTGCACAGATAGGGAATTCAATTGTCGCTTCAGTCCAAAGGCAAGAGGAGAGCTATTGGATCAGCGTGAGGGCGTAGCTGGCGGTTTAAAAGGTCTTTACAGCCATGTGCTCTCTCTCTCTCTCTCTCTCTCTCTCACTCACTCATTCACAGATTCAGAACTGAAAACACAAGAATATCTTGTGCTGCCACCCTCTTCTCAAAACGGTAACTTGTCTAGTTTCTTCTGGCTCCTCCAGGGTTCTGGTACAGACATTCTTTCATGCATCCAAGCTGCTAACCAGTTGAGGGGTACTGCTGATCTGAGAAATTGACGATCCCCTTTAAACCCTTCAGCACTAGCGTCACCCTGCATGCAGTGACGTCTCTCAATCCCTGCCGGAGGAGCAGCACCTAGTGTGAATTAGAGATACTAAAGGGGGGGGTGGATGAGCTCCGAGGGTGCGCCGTCCGCCTACCATCTCCTGCGGGACTTTTGGTCTGATGAGGGCAATCGATCCACAAGCTAGATTGGAGCCGGAGACAGCTGAACGTAGACCAAGTCTTGCACTGCAAGTCCCCGAAGCATTTGTTAGTGGTGGGTGTAGGGGTATGCTGGATGGCGTGCCTGATGAGCTTGCGTATTTGTTAGATAAAACAAAACTAATCGGGGTCTTTCTCAATTTATGCGGCTCCCTCAGACCTTAAGTCCGAGTAGGGTACACCTTTGCAGCTTTCCATTAATACTCCGGAACAGTTCTTTATTCAATAGGATCTGCCTCTTTTGTCCCTATTTCTTCTAAACTAAATCAATACCTAAGTTTTACTTTACTATTAATTGTAGTTATTCTGTTGTAAGTCGGTAGCCGGTCCTGAGATGCAGTAGTTCTCCACAAACCCAACTCAAGCCAAACTGAGCGAGTCTGCACCTGCTGCCACTGGTAAATATTTTTGTATATTGGGGTGGGGTGGTGTTACAGTGGAATCCTTACAGGTCGATTTGAATTAGTATTAATGAGACATAGTCCCAGGTCTTATTATCGTTAAACTACTACATTCACTGATTGATTTTTCTGGGATAATAAGCTATTTTTTTCATCTGAGAGTGCCTGATGTCACAGAACAAGAAAACGTCCCATAAAGGAACTGCGTGAAGCCCTGACAGTAGTTTAACTGTGGAATTTAGTCGACAGCAACGTATCTTTAAGGCGCTCAGCTCAGCTGTAGCACATCCACCTCTGGACCTGAAGATCGTGGTTTCTAGTCCCAGACGGAGATTGGGCTCATACCATCATCACTTCCACCCGAGTGCAGTACTGGGGGCATGCTGTACTGTCGGGATGTGCTGTCCTTCTAATGAGACGTTAAACCGATGTTGCTTCCGATCATCTCTGATGTTGTTATGCTGTGAAACATTAAACCACATTTCTCTTTGCTCTGCTTTGGTGCTGTCATGCTGAGTGTCCAGGTGGAAGAAACAGAACCCCAGAAGACTGAAGGCCAATGGGTGCATATGAAGTAAACCAAATGGAGCAGAGACACAGGAGCACAACATTCAAGTCAAGAAAATATACATACTGTGACACAGTATTTAGTGCAAAAGCATGACTCTAGTCCACCTAGCTGTGGCTGCAGAGAGTCCCAGAATTCAATAATCTTTTCCAGGAGTTGAAGCATCTCCCTGGTGCCCTGGTCAACATTCCCTTTTCCATAAAAGCGGTTCATGCAGTCATCCAAGGCTGTGTGTGAGTGCTGATGTGGGAGATGGCCACCACTACCTTTACACTTTACTACCAGTCTATTATTGCTTGTAAAACGCTTTAGGTTAGGTATGAAAAGCACTATATCAATTCTGATTCTCTGGTCTAACTCCACTTTACATCCAAGATCACAGCTATCTTAAAGAAGCTTCAAAAGAGAGCAATAATTACTGTAGTGGGTAAATGTGATATGTGGACTGGGGTGAAGTAAGAAATGGGTTGCAGGGAAACTACTGGAAGTGTATGGATATGGATTGGTATGGAGGTTAGGCAAATGTGGCGAGGAGGTGGGTGTGAGACTGGTGGAGTATATGGGATGCAGTGTAGGAACAGGAGAGGCAATGTGGTCTAATGGTTAGAACACTGGTTTGGTACCTCATCACTTCTACTTAATCACTGTGTGACCTTGAGCATGTCACTTTACCTTCCTGTGTTTCAGTCCTTCCCAGCTGTAACACTAGGGGAAAGCAGGACCCCACTGAAAACCAGATGTTGCATCTAAGTTAGGCCATTGTGGATTAATAAATAAATGAAATGGGGGTGGGGTAAGTGGTGGAGGATATAAGATGTGATATGACACTACAATAGGTATTGGATGGGCATGTGAATAGGGAAGGCTTTCCTTCCAAGTCTCCCTAATATCTGGAAGCCCACCATTTATGGTACCATTCCAATTCTTCACCAAAAGCTCATGTTTTTAAAGGACAAATTCTCTTGTATTTTAATGGGTCTGTTGTGGAGGTTATCTGAGCTAATATTCTATTAGGCACATACTGTAAATCTTTCCAAATCTCCCTGTTTTTCATAGTCAGTGGGGCTCGCTTTATAGCCTAGAGGTTAGAGCAACAAGCTGTGAATGAGCACGGTACATCAAGCAGACCCGGATTTGACTCCCACTCCTTGCATACAGTGTGACCCTAAGCAAGTCATTTAACCTCCCCAGTGCTTCTGAGTCACCCCTGAAAACAGGCCTTATACCTAGTGGGCCTTACCTAGTTACCAAAGAATAAAAAGAAGTCAGGAAATCTCCCTCATTTGAAGGATACTTACCACCTGAGACATTCTGAGAAGGTGAAGTAAGGGATTTGGGTTAGGAGAAAGTACAGGGTTGACAGGGAAATGAGTTGGGGCATGAAGGTTATCTGTGAGGAACAGGGAGGGGTTAGCAGAGGGGTAGTGTGATATGGGACAAGGGAATGCCTGGGATATGGAGAGGGGACAGGGTGAAGTAATGGGAGGTGTAATTACAGTAGCTCTTGGGTTGAAAGGAAGGGTCAAGTCCTCTTTTAACACACAACACAGGAGTAGTGACTTAGGCATTGTTTTGTGAACCAGTAAAGGGGTGCTAAAAGGGTGTTGGGTTGTAGACTCTTCCTACCAGGTTATCCTGTTCCTTCAGAATGGCAAAACACTTCTCCTTTTTTGAAAAGTAATCTATAGCCTGTTTATTTATACTCCTAGTAAGTTTAGTGTATCTGAGGGATGGTACTGCAGTTGGAGCATGTAGGGGTTCTAGTTATTGCACCTGGCCAGGTAAATGGTTTGAGTGGCATATCTGAGGAAGGGCAGTGAGGAGTATATAGTCCTGGTTGCTGTATGTCATGTCTGAGGGTTGCTGGGGAGGGGTAATTGTTCTTATTACTGTAATCCTTTTTGCTCTGCTGACACTACATGATACCCTTCTCTTGGCACCATCTATAGAAGCCATAGGGTCAAGATGGAGTGCCTGCCAGAGGTCTTCCTGTCTTCCCTGCAATATCTTCTATAATCACTGCACACCTCCATGATGCCAACTGGGGGTAATGATCCAACATCAGCTCTGACAAGGATAAATTGCTCTGAATGGTGTTTTCAACAGATTTTATTTATTTATTTATTTTATTTAGTTTTTGTTGACTGGGTAAGTGCACTAGACAAATCCTGCCTATTTTCAGGCACGACCCGGGGGAAGGGGATACAGATGAATGCCAACTGACCTTGAACTAGATTAAGCTGTTGGTGGTATTTTTTTAGTGAATGAGGGGAATTTGGCCAGGACACTGGGGAAATTCCCCTACTCTTTTTGATAAGTGCCATGGGATGTTTAACATCCACCTGAACTACCACCAATCCAGGCAGATGGGACCTCAGTTTAACGTCTCATCTGAAAGATGGCACATCAGAAGTGCGGCACCCCTCTCATGCTGCACTACAGTGTCAGTACTGGGATATTTACCCAAGTGCCAGATGTGGGAACTGAACCCACAGCCCTCTGATCTCCCGGCCTCAGAGGTAAGTGTGCTACCTGGATGTCACACTTTACTGCAAATCATCAGTTACATGTGGGAAAACAATTCCCAGTCACTTTCCATGGCACTGTACAGACAGGGACATGAGTCAGGACTTTTGAGCCCCTTCATTTTTCAACTTATTTCTATTAGGAATTAAAATGAACACATACAAATATGAGTCACAGTAAAATATGACAACATGACTGTGCTACCTTCAAATAACAGTTCTTTCTTAGGTTATGACATTTCATTCTTTCTACTAACAATTTTTTTTTTCAAAATAAGCTCATTGTGCACCCCTGTGTCAGCATCTCTGAGGCTCCCACACCAATTCTAGTTTTATCACCTGTTGTCTAGAGGGTAATTAGTCCCCGCCTACTACTCAGCATAAATGTGGACAGGGAACCCTCCCCCAAAGCTTTTTTTTATTCGATTTCTCTTCCCTAGCTCTATTTATCTAGTGTTTGTTTGCCAGGTAGGTATCCTAGACAACTGAATTCCTATTTTCAGGTACAACCAGGATGAATACTAAAGAACAACAGAACTACAGTTGTAACAAACAGTGCAGGAGTAGAATTCAAGGGACAATATTCAAGTAAGAATACACACTATGCAGATAATTATAAAGGTTTTACCAACCCCCCCCCCACTCACAACGGGAGATGAACAACCCTCCTATTCTTCCTTTTACACACACACACACACACACACACACACGCACACACACACACGCGCGCACACACATGCACACACGTGTGTGTATACACACACAAACCAGTGGGTGTGGTTATAACTCAGTTCAGAGGCTGTTGCACTCAGTACAACTCTAAGTTTTCCCAGTATGTTATAAGATTTTTTAGGTTACTGAGGTTTCACACTTCTATGGCACTGTGGCACCTGATGAGCTAGTGATGCAGGAGGCATCCACCACTGTATGGACAAGCTCCTCAGACTTCAGTTTATTGATAGGCATCCATAAATCCTGTGGTCGTGAGGGCAGCCACTCCATGCCAGGCCAGTCTTCCTTCTAGAACCCATGTGTCAGGTGCCTCACTTCACAGCTCCTCTTATTTACTAAATGATGTGCAAGTCATAGCATGGCAGTGCATACTCTAAACTGCACACTGGCAGTTGCTGGCAATTATCACAGCCCTTCTACCAGAGGCAGCAACTGTGGTGCCCATCACAGCCTGAATCTCCTGTCACAAAATGTAGACATGTTTTTATTTTATTTATTAAAAGTCTAGGAATTACAACCCTTTGAGTCAGGGACTCATTTACAAAGGCTCCATGTCATACAGAAAGTGAAATACAGAGCATAATGAAGATGATATCTCCTACCTTAGTCAGCAGTCTTGTCTCTCTCTCTTCTGATTTCTCATCAGGTTGGCAGCATCACTTGAGCACAGGACTACAGATGTGCCACAAAGGTGATACCCTCTCTTCTGAGGGACCCATCCTGTGTCACAAGGTTGCCAGGGACTTTCCTTGAGGTGAAGTCCAGCAGGATTTACATACCCTCCTGGTGTTTCCTCTCACATAATCCCCAGAGTTAACAGTGATTTACACTAAATGCTCCGAGAACCCTTCTCTGGGATCTCCACTGCTGTCTTGGGCCTGTCTCTGGAGGCTGCTAGGCAACCAGGCATCAGAATAAGCTGGTCTCAATGTCTGGATCCATCAATAGCTGTGAGTTATAGAATTCTTGCCACCTCAGGATAGAGACTGACCTTGAAGGCACCTGGCAGCCTCCTTTTGTCACTATGCTCTACAAATGCACTGTCTAAATCAGAGTCACAACCAAAGAGCAGGTTCTTTGTCTGGCAGTCTGGCAATAAACACCCACCTACTTGTAATGCCCCAAAGTTGGTCATTCCAGAAAAATAAAATAAAAATAAATAAAGTAAGAGTTCACAGGTGCTCAGGGTACCTGCTGCAGGTGTAGGCAGCAGGGTACAATGTTAAGGGGCCCCTAGAAATCTAGATTCAACCTCTTGGTACAGGGAAAACACTGTAAATGATAGAAAAGTGCCTTGTGCACTTACAGCTGATCAAAAGACAGATTTTAAAAAGCAATATGTGTCATAATGATCTGGATGGAATGTTGTGCTGAGTGGCTCATGCACAGCATTCCACTCCAGCCAATCTAGAACCCAGGCAGGTTTAACTTTGAATAACAATTCTACAGTTAGTCAGTTGCTGTTGGACTGTGGAGTAGAGAGGATCACAGGAGTGCAACAGGGACTTGTGGCTTACCTGGGGTTGTGAAGCCAGTCCTGTTGACTCCCTGGTGAGTCCCCTCCTCCAGTCCACTGAAGATTCCTGCGCTGCGTTAGTGCAGTAGTCGGTGGTGCCATCGGGGCACCATGAAGAAGAAAATGCCGTTTTCCCCACGTTTTTGGGCTTAAAAGCCCTCCGTTTATTTATTTTAGCCCCGAGGTGTTTAAACAGTTACTCCGATCCCACGCCGGCGGCAGAGAAGTGCTGCATCTCCCTTTCGGCCGTCAGAGGCCCTCCGAGTCATCCCTCTTGCTGCCTGCACGTTTTGCTCCCTCTTCTGCAGTACCTCCCACCTCCCAGTTGCCTTCTGACTCCCTCCAGACCACAGAGCAGTGAGTCAGTGGCAGCACATGCAGTGCTGACCGCCAGTTTATTAAAGGGGGACTCTATTTGTTGTAAACAGCACGTTAGGTGCTTGCAAGAGGCGGCCAAGTGCCGCAGGGGCATCGGGTCGTTAGGACCCTTGATTTAAATATTCATTTCTGGAGGTGGGGCTAGCGACACCTATGGGAAGGGCTAGAGAGTAAGGCCTTTATCACGTCATATGCATATTTATTAAGGGTGCGGGACTAAGGCGGGTTTTCACCAACATAAGTGACAGCAGGCACTGGGAGCCTGCAAATTTAAAGGGGCAACATATTTAAAAGGGCAAGTCAGGCCCAGATCTAAAGTAGGGCATTAGGCCCATTATAAAGTGGGGTACCAGGCCCAAAGTTTAGAGGGGCATTAGACCCATTACAGAGTGGGGCACCAGGCCCAGTATTAAGTGGGGCACCAGGCCCAATCTAAAGTGGGGCACCAGGCCCAAGCTAACGTAGGGCATCAGGCCCGAGGTAAAGGTAGGACATTAGGCCCGAGGTAAAGCATGGTACTAAAGGGGGGCCCTGGCCTAGCAGAATAGGGCAAGCCAGCCTAGTGGTACTATAGGGAGGCCCCGGCCTAGCGGAATAGGGCAAGCCAGCCTAATGGTACTAAAGGGAGGCCCCGGCCTAGCATAACAGGGCAAGACAGCCTAGTGGTACTAAAGGGAGGCCCCAGCCTAGCAGAATAGGGCAAACCAGCCTAGTGGTACTAAAGGATTCCTTAGCCACGATGTCCAGAAAGGGATCCTATTCCAGAAGACCCTACCTTTAGAAACAAGGGTTCATTTAAGAGTGTTTGATTTGCTTATACTGTGAAACTACTGTGATTACTGTACTGCTTATGCTGAACTATTGCCCGAAGTGCCTGAACTATTGCCCTAAGTACCTGAACTGTTGTCCTAAGTACCTGAACTATTGTCCTAAGTACCTGAACTATTGGTCTAAGTACTTGAACTATTGCTCTAAGCACCTGGACATTGGCCCTTATCAGTAATAATTACCCCTGAAGTTATAATTTGCCTTCCTCCGGCAAATTATTGTATCATTCCACAGTTCTTTGGGCATTCTTCAGTTATATGTTTAATACTGTACGAAGACAGTCTCAATCTTCTACCACACTGCACTCTCATAGTGTGGTCTGTAACACCACGTATGCAGAATCAGTCTCTACTCAGAAGAAGATGTCCTTCCAGCATTCTTCACTCCTGGGAGATCATCCATCAGCTCATCCCGTCCATTTGTGTCATCCACCAAAGTCAAGTCCGTCACCAGTCATACAAGTCGTACCCGCCATTTTCTTGTTTTCACAGCTTGAACATACGTCCGCCGAAACGCATCACGACAGCAGTGCCAGTGTTGTTCCGTATGGTTCCTGTTCCAGATGTCCCGAAGTTGGTCGCCCTCTACAGAAGAGTAAGCTCATCCTGGAGAACCTGTTCTGCGACCCACCTGGTCGTTCGCTGAAAGTCGAGTCCATCGAAGCCCAGTACGGGACACGTCCGCCGTTTCTTTGTTTTGTGTTAGTTCTTGATCCTAGGATTGCAGAGTCAACCATCATCTCTTCAGATTCTTATGGTTCCTGGTCCTGTCAGAGTTCCTTCCAAATTCAGCTGGCCGTTGGAGTGCCGCAGCATCAGTCAGGTCATGGTAGTCCTCCATTGGATTCATCGCCACGCAGATCTTGATCTATCTTCATCCTTGGCAACCCTGGAAGCGGGTTTTGGCTGAGGAACCCTTTGTTTTCAGTGTGTTATTTCAGGAACCAGTTGCTCTGGTTCTACATTCTGGCAGCCTTGGAGAGAGTGGGCTTTTGCCGAAGATATATGGTCTGTTTACCAAACCTCTCACCACCCCAGTGAACTTAACTAGGTCCTTGCTGGGAACTGAGATTAGGGTTCTACAGTTCTGTTTTACTTCCCTTGTAGCTACCAATGAAGAACGACGGTGTACACGAAGACGCCGGATCTCTGGACTCTTGTAATATCTGGACTTTTATGGAAATGTGTGATGCTAATTACCTTAATGCAGTGCTGAGTAGCTTATGTCACCTGATTCTCATTTAGAGTATTGAAGTATAGAATAGTGTCAGAGTAAGAGCGACAGTAGGCCTAAAGTTTATTCTTGTGGTAATAACCTTAGTAGTGGTAGATAAAAGTATTTTCCTGTTTTATTGCCCTATTGTTCTTGGGCAACCCCTCCTCCTTCTTGTGACTGTGTCTGTCTACCCTTGGTACAAAATAAATGCCCTGTGGGCATTGAAGCACTAAGTTGACTCCTGCCTGCCCTTGTCTGGATAACAGTTATCCTATCCACATAATTTGGACCTTGGTGCCTCGCTCATCTCTTTTCACCACCTTTAGAGTACAGCACTCTCCAACAGAGCACCTCCTGCTCATCACATCTCGAGCAGCATCACACACTATTGGCAGGAGAGGATTTGTTACACTACTGTCATAGGCCTGAGCAGTGTTGCTGAGGGTTAATATTATGTTTACCCAAGAATGTTGGAAGAATAATGTGGAGAGGTAATACTTCTGGACTCTAGTATTCCTACTGGTTTGTATGTTCCTTTATAAGAAACTGGTATTCTTTTATTTTGAGGTATATGAATATATATCAACCATCTCTAGTCTATCTATCTAGTTTTTGCAAAAAACGTTTTTAATGCACCAGTTGTAGTTCAAGTTAATCTCACAAAAGTAGGGAATGTGACATTAGGGTTTTCAACCCTAACTCCCCAATCCCACCCCCTTCCCCGAGCAGCAAAAGGAAAAACATTAGGGTTTTGGATCTTCATTGGGGTTGTCAACTCTAATGCTTAACCCACCCCCAGCATGTAGCATCCTGTCCAAAGCAGAAAGTACAGCTCCAAACCAGAGCCTCACGGTGGTTCACTCTTCAAAGGTAAAGAACTATGTCAGACCACATGTTGCCAACACAATCTGTTGTAACTTTCTTCACATAGGGCTGCATGAAGAAGGGAGATTATGTCTGACATTGTTTGTGCAGGAAACAGGGTGGGCATTAGGGTGGACAGCCCCAAGGAAGACCCCACCACTGATTCGCCAAGACTCCAGAGACCCAAAAACCTAATGTTTTTTCCTTTTGCTGCTTGGGGAGTGGGGTTGGGAGTTAGGGTTGGAAACCCTAATGCCACATTTCCCTGCTTTGCAGCATTAACTTGAACCCTAACTGGTGCATTAACAAAGTTGTTTGCAAAGAATTTTCTTTCTTTTTGAGATAGTGGATCATATCCCCATTCATGTAGGTCCCTTCGGGTCCTTCATGAACAGATGCAATTATGCAGGGCCCTTTGGACCCTGTGCCAAGGGAAGACTCCATCCACCTATGGAAGTGCAGCAGTGGATGTCAGGAATTCATAGGCTGTCTGATGGGCTGCAGAAGCACAGGGCCTTCTGGTACCTGCACTTCCATGTGGCTGCAAATACAGATGCACAGGGCAAAGAGTCAATCTGTCAGGCTATGAACAGTGTCCTCTGCCCCCCACAGGGGCAGAGGTGCAGGGCTCTATGCCAAGAGAAGAGCTGTCTTCACTATATGGTACCTAGGCCCATGCTGGCAACCCTGATGCTTTCATTCCCTGTTTGGGAGGGGTGTCACAAAACAGCACCATCCCTGTACCTTCACTCTATGTAGCTGGGTTATTGAGCTCTCCCCTGACCTCATCTCACCAGCACAGGATCATAAAGCATTCTCACTGGGGTGAAGACTGGCACTACACACAAGGTTTCTTAATAATTATTTTTTTTTATTTATACCCCTGATTTTCACGATAGTTGTTTTATGACTTTACTTATAAACATGATGTGGCATTTATAGTATATTACCTGGAATGTCTTTTTTCACCACAAAAGCAAAACACATCTCACCCAGGATATGAAAAATGACACCCATTATAACACAAACACACACACACCAAGTGGATACAGCCAGCAGACACTTTACCTTTGGTGCCAGTTTTGTACAACCAGGTACACAGTACACACAGAGAGTAAAAACAGAGCTGCATCACCAGTAGGTTCTTAGCCTCTCTTTCCATTCACAGCCACTGACTTGGGTACACAAAGGGACACTTTTAGGTTCCCTCTTCAATCAGATATCTACAGAAGCTGTGTGGGAGAGAAAGGTGCTGTACTGGACTGACTAGAGAGACCACAGGAATGTGAGACTCGGACAACCTTGAAGCAAGACTCTGACACAGTTTCAAAATGAAAATTAAGGTAAAATGTACTAAAATGTCTGCCAGCTTACAGACACAGCATATATAAGAAACAATTGCAATTAGCAATAACACACAGTTTTGCAGATAATCTTTTGAACTGAACAAATACCTTGAGCATTAATGTACTCTCAATTTATATTCCCACATGTCTGTACCTGCTACCCCTGGAGACTGTTGGCTATTCAACCACCCACCAACCTTCCAGTTACTTTAATAACAACCCAGCACTAGGCCACCCCTTGGACCTCAGTTGCTGCATATTCAATTTATTCACCTTAAGGGTGTACAGAGGCTACTAGTCCTATAGCCACCTCAGTCAGCCCACTCACCCCTTATCATCAGATATCCTTCCCTGGTATCTAACACAGAAATACTTACATCTATATTGCTTATGCTGTCTATTCACTTATGTTCTAAGCATTTCACAATAGCATTCACTTTTCATTACATAACAATTGCTTTATGGCATTCACAATATATTCCCCCCTCAGCCTCTGAATTCAGACCTTCAATTACTGGACAGTAATCTTTGAAGCTAAAGGTATTCCATAATTCAATATAGCAGATGAGTGTCCCTCTTAAACTAGTCCCACAGTGAAATTAAAATTACTATACTACTTTCCTTAAAGGTGACCCGCAAATAATGTCTCTATTTTAGCTTCACAGTAAAGATATTTGCACCTTGTTCTGATGTAATTTCATGTCCCATGAGCTCCATGGTGTTTCCTATGTGTTAATCTCTGTTTTTAATGTTTTATTTTTAACAGTTGGCATTCTCCCCGAAATGCCCCTGTACTTCCTTGCTTGTGGCACGTTTGCGCTGTGACATTGGTAATACCACTCGTGGGTTCTTTTCTACTAGGTGATCGAGGATGGCTGAAGCAGATCTTAGCGGTGGCGATTCTGACATGGATTTGGATTTAATTGACGTTCCCAGCATTAGAACTATGCGGCTCTATTCATTTGAGCCATTGCTTCATTCAATGAACAGTGTTTCAGCTGTGTCTTCTAGCTCTGAAGATGAGCAGGAGAGCTCGGAGAGTGAAATGCCAGCCCGTCCATTGTCTAAATGGTAATGCCCCAGCACATACATGATTCTCATCTGCAGTGGTTTCTGTTGAATTGTGGTGTGTTGACACAGGCAGTGAGGGATGGCCACTAATAAATGTTCCCAAAATATAAATAATTTTTCATAAAATGACATCAGTTTAGCAATATAGTGTTTACAGCAGAGCCAATGCTTGTGGATCATTCTGATCATTTTTTTATACGTGTGTCTTGCAATGATGTGAAGTGTAGAGATACAGTATGTGTTTTCAGTTTCTGTGCTTTCATGGTACCTTTGTTTCTACCTATTCATGGTCAGTGTCCCATTCCCCATCTGTAATTATTTCAGTTGACCTGTGTGGTAATGAAATGTCTTTGGATGATGCTGTTTAACTCTTGTTTGTGGTGTGTGTTGTGTGTTTATTGTAATCACTTACTAACAACCAGTGTTACTATGCACAGTGTTAGCTGTGTACAATAGCCTTACAAACATAGAAACATAGACTTTGACGTCAGAGGAGGACCGATTGGCCCTCACAGTCTGCCCATTTATCTACCTATTTGACACTATGCAGATTCTAGTTTACAGTACATAATAGCCTACTTCTTCTTCCTACATCCACCCACAATTTTCTTATGTCTGTCCCTTGCAGTAATGAACTGTAACTCAATTTTTGACCCCATGACCTCCTCCGTAATGCCATCTCATGGTTCCACCACCCTCTGCATGAAAAATTAATTAATCGTGTTCACCTTGAGATGTCACTCCTCTATTTTGAAAGTCTGCCACCTTGTTCTTGGACATCCATTTTTTTTGGACAGAGGCTGCCATCCTGTACTTTGCAGACGTTTGTATCATGTTCCCACCCTCCCTCCTTTCCTTGACTGCATACATAGTAATCTCCTTTATTCTGTCTTTGTATGTCTTCTGTTGCAGACCATGCTCCACTTTAGTTGCCATCCTGCGTACAGAGTGCTTTTGGGTATATATGTTTTTCCTTTGTTTTTTTTCTGGCTTCTGGTGGGCTGCTGTGTGTTGGTTCCTTGCATGTGTGTCTGTGTATGTGTGCATGTGTGTGTGTGTGTTTCTGAGTAATAGACATATTGTTGTGCGGTGTGATATGCATACCACTTACTTGTAACCCCTTTCTGATTATTAATGTTGGTTTTTGTTAGTAACTTATTCTTTGTTGTAGCTGTGGTGCTGTGAGTTCTGTGTCATCCACCCCCTTCCCCTACCACATATATTTACTGCATAAGCAACTTATGTGATGTTATCTTGTGCATTCTGTATTTCCGGTGTTCCTGTTCACACTGCAATATGATGCCTATAAGTCATGAGAATTTATGCTGTCATTACTATGATTTAGTTCTGGACAGACTTGATAATGCTGAGCCTGTGTGTATTTCACTTACCAGTGGATTTCGTTCAAACCGCTTGGATATAGATGTTTTGGAAACGCTGTACTGCACCTTTATCTATGATGAAGGACCACAAGATGATGATCGCCCCATTCATGAGTAAGTCCTGTTTCTGCACTGTGAAGTACATCACACTACTTATTTATTTTTTGTAACTCTTTTTCCCTCCAGTCATGGCCCGCAGAGCCGCTCTCAGGCATCCTGCCTGTTCCTGTCCACCTGAGGTCTCCTTGGTCCCGAGCTTCCTCTCCCCCCTTCCTACAGCCAGCACTTCCAGCTTAACCCCTCTGGGGTTGGACCGACCCTCATCTTTTGGTGTACTTATAACATAGATTGTGGCTTGTAGGTGAGGGCCCAAGTGGAGGAACTGGAAGACTTTGCGATGTGGATCCAGCCATGGGCATGGGGGTCAGGTGCCATTGCCTACCCTGCAGAGCCAGTCTTTTCTGTGTTCTGGTGCCCCCCCTGGCATGGTATACCCCTGATGCAATGGCACACGGCAACCCTGCCTGCATCAGCCACACTGCTTAATGTGCAGCTGATGCACTGCAGCACCCTCGATCTCCACCGGGAGTCGCTGGTGCACTGGACAATCCCCAGCCCTCTCCCTGGGGGAGGAGAGCAGCCCAGCATGTGCTGAATCCTTGCCCATCCCTGCCGACCCTCGTTGCCTGAGCTTGCTCCCGAATTTGGTTCGCTGGCATGGCACAAGGTGTGGTGTCCAGGGCCGAGATCCTCAGTGGCACCGGGCCGGCTCCACACTACTTAATTGAAGGAAATGAATTAGCTTTGGTGTGTTTTGTTGTGTGTTGTCACAACCTCTAGATAACTTTTGTTTCTTAAATTGATAATTGAAAATGATGCCCCCTGCTTGGCGCATAAGGTATTTACTTGACTACTTGTATCCTACTGTACTCCTCAGTGACTTTTGTACCATTGGTGTGTGCAGCTGTTGTGGTCAATGCAATGAGTATTTTCTTTGCATTGGCAGTTTCTTTTGGCCGAACACATTAGGTGGCATATATGCTACCTACATAGAAACATAGAATTTGACAGCAGATAAGTACCACTTGGCCCACCCAGTCTGCACTTTTCCTGAACTAAAGGATAAGCTGATGATCCTAGTTAACTAATAGCCTACTTCCTCCTACCCCCACCCCATAGAATTGCCTTATGTCTGTCCCATGCAATCCTGAATTCCTCCACTGTTTGTGACTGCACAGCCTCTTCAGGAAGGCTGTTCCATGCATTCACACCCCTCTTCATGAAAAAATATTTCCTTACATTACCTCTGAGCCGTTTCCCCATCTATCTTCAAATTGTGCCCCCTGATTGTTGCACACTTCTTTTTCAGAAAGATGCTACCCTCTTGGACTTTGTTGAATCCCTTGAGGTACTTAAAATTTTCTATCATGCCCCCCCCTCATTTCCTCCAGTGTATATATATTAAGCTCCTTAAGTCTCTCTTCGTATGTCTTTTTGTGCACACCCTGCACCATTTTAGTTGCACTCCTCTGGACAGCCTTCATTCTGCCTATGTCCTTGCAGAGACGATGTCTATTGAAGTTCACACAGTACTTCGGATGTGGTCTCAACAGCTGTCTGTACAGAGGGATAACAACTTCCTGTTTTCTACTGGTGATGCCTCTTCCTATGCATCCCAGTATACTCCAGGCCTCCTTACTGGCTTTTCACATTGCTTGCATGTTGTACTCCAAATCACATGACTTTGGGTAGCCTTGTTTTGCTGGATGCTTGCCTGTCAGGCTGCTGAGACTACTGTCTTCTAAGAAACTCTGTTAATTCCTGCATCCACCAACACCCCCACCCCAACATCTACCCCGTGTCATACATCAGTGTAGTGTCACATGAGACACCAATGCAGGTCACAATGTTTGTAAAGTCATGAAACACCGTTGGTGGACAGCAGTAGTCATCACATGATTCATTCAGTCAACAGTGCATGTCCTTCTAACATGTCAATTTCAAAACTAAAATGTCCTTTGCTGGACTGTGGTCTGTCACTGAAAGTTACAAAAGAGTACTTTTGAAGTGCAACTCAGGAGGCAGGTGGTCAACTTTCCAATGCCCTTTGTTGCCATCTTGTTGCCATGTTCTGCATTGTTGTTTTCTGTGTGTGTGACAGCATGTTGCATGCTACGTTCACCATGATGATGCACAGTGCGCAATATAAGTCAGTTTCAAGAAACATAGAACAATCACTGACTTCCCTGCAGGATGATGGTGTGCTGTACCACAGTTGAAAGTGCAGCATGTGATATTATGTTACTGCAATGACTGCCTCAATCTCTGTTGCTGGCAATGGGATGGCGACTCACTGGGTGAATGAATGTGTGCTGTCGTTACTCTGTCTGTCTGTATTATGTGCGATGGATGGCTAATTGGAGGACTGTGGCAGCATGTGTTTGATGGCTAAAGGACTGTTCTTGTATGGTGTCAGTGTATAAAATGAATAACCAAACAGACATTTTATCACTTTGAGTGCATTGGTTCTGTCTATGTTCATTCTGCTGCACTTCAGTGTCATTGGTATACCCATTAGTAATTTTGAACTTTCATTCAAGTACCATGGGTGGATACAGTCATTACCTCATGTAAGGTCACCTTTGTCATCACACATGTCAGTGTCCCATGACCATATTGTGGTATGTTGATGAAAATTACCAGTGTTACTGTATGTCCCATTACATACAGAATAATGGCTGGGGAGGTGGTTATAACGAGAATTTTAGACACCCCAAGGTGTGGGATGCCATCGCTGGAGGGGTTTATACAGGCATCCCACACCAAGGGGGTGTCTAAAATTTGAGCTTCACACACATTCCCAGCTTTTATTTTATATAATTGCTGGGGATCACTTTTTCACCTCAGCAGTTATATAAAATAAAGAGATCCCCATGGCGCAGTGCACTTGGTCGGCTTTGATGCGGTCCATAGCTCGTGCTAAAAATCTCCTCGTGGTAACAAAACTAGTAATTTAGCCGCTTTGGGAAGCACTCCTTTGACAGTTTTTTTGTTAGTTTAAATTAACTTACCATCAATTTCAACCGGTGGTGAACTGTGACATGCTGTGTAGTGAAGAGGACTGGAAGAGCGGTTTCTGCGCACGCTCAGACCCATTATAACCCATGGGTTATAATGGGGAAATTATAACCTGCTTTCCCTATGGGAAAAAGCGCTCTCCATTTACTATACAATGGTAATGCATGATGCAAAGTGATTTGTGAAGCATAAAGAAGGTGAAAGTATCATTTTACACCATGAGTTATGCCAATTGTTATTCCAAAATGCATCTTGTGAGATGTCGCTGGCTGCATGCGCTGAAGTTGTCCCATTCCACCATGTATGCCATAAACACTATGCAACACAGCACAAGGGTGTGTATGGCAGCATTTACATCCTATTCTGTGTTGTTTGCTTACGGAACATAATTTTTCTTATTGAAACACACATGGAGAACATTGATCATGATCACACATAAGCTCCCACCATACATCCACCATTGTGACATTCACATATAAGCCCTGTGTGTGCTGCCAACACACCTAAGCACCAATTAGTAAGTAATGACATGCAGTGTTCATATCCCCCCCCCCATATTCAGGCATTTTCAAGACATGCATCCGCAAGGCCATGATCCATGATCGTCAGCTCGCTATTAATTTTACAATGTGCATAAATTCATAACCTGGTATTCGTGGTAGTGTGCTTGCCTCAACACACCCCTTGGCAGTAGAACTTCATCAGCACACCAACAGTAAACACCCATTAACGTTTTTCAAAAGTCACATCCCAGCACTCACCACCACAGCCAGCTGGTGAATGAGATGACTGTGATCATGTACTACTGTATACAATACACGTTCAATGAATGACATATGATTCAATGTTCATATACTACATACAGTACTATGCACTCATGATGATGTCAGTCATTGGTGGGCCGTGGAGGTGACAGCTGTGATCTGCCATTCGCAGTGTGGAACAGCTGTGATAGGTGCATGGGGAGTGTGCGTGCAGGGGCCATGCTAAGAAATAGGGGTCCATTGGTAGTGAAGGGTGTCTAAAAGTGGTGCCCTGCATAGGCACTGACATTCGAGCATACTCAATAGACCATAGGTATGTAACTATGTTATGCAATCCCTTTACAAATGTTTTCATTTTGTTTCTCACCACTTTCTCTAAACCTTGGGTGCCATGCATCTCTGAGTGTGTGCAGGCACATGCATGACATGTGTTTTGGTGCATTTGCAGTGTACTGCTGCCGAGTCATGCTGATGCGATCCCTTTGTCCAACACCCTGTGACAGCATAACTGTG
Source organism: Neoceratodus forsteri (assembly GCA_016271365.2). NCBI lineage: Eukaryota > Metazoa > Chordata > Ceratodontiformes > Ceratodontidae > Neoceratodus > Neoceratodus forsteri. The sequence goes on from CM028136.1 coordinate 292,854,838, forward strand.
CTTGGTGTCATGCACAAGAACTTTAGGACTGTACAGCTGTCATTGATATTTAAGCAATAAGGCATGACAAGGTGTGTGTTATCGTGTAATAACGTCACTCCTGGGGTGGGTTGAAGCACGAGGTGAAGCCGAGTGCTTCCACCACCCCAGGAGTGACGTTATTACACAAGATAACACACACCTTGGAGTGCCTTATTGCAATTATACAATGGCTCGATGTTATACAAAACAAAAATAAAAATAAAAATGCTTTTAGTAGATTTTTAGTGAAAGAGAAGAGGGAAAAAAAAGGTGGTGCTGGTGCTCAGGCTCAGGAGCAAGCAGACCTAATGCTAATCAATGACAGTGATGTTATACTGTAATATCATCACTGTCTCAGGCACACACTAACCAATCAGAATTCAGGAAATTTCCTTGCCATTGTATAATGTATAATAATGACCACCCAGTTTCCAAATTCCCTATGACCAGTGCTTCTTACTTTATCCATTCTGCTGCCTGTGACTCAAGGTTAGGCATACAGTGCATCTCTCAGGATACTGTTATATGACAAAGCAAAGACACTGTGGGCATTATTTATCACTGTAAGCCCCCCCAATATGTTAATGTCCATCATAATTAATGGGTCACAGAACTGCAGGCAGTACTCCAATACCCTCAGAATGAACGCTCCATACAATGTGACAATAACCTGTGCCCTACTGGTGTAAATAACACTTGGAATACAAACCAGTATTTAATTTCCCATGCATGCCATAACGTCACTGTTTGTTGACTAATGTCTCTAATGTGTTTCTTTTTTTTCTTCTCTCTTTCAGGCAGTACTGTTACTTGGCCTACTGACAGTTTGTCCGGTGGATTTTTGGTTGACTTGGTCCAAGGGTACGAAAGATTCTATCTGCTTGCGTTGTGACTTCAATACAGGCATGGTTTCCATCTGAACAGTATTGTGGTTTCAAATAGCCACAGTTACAACTGGAAGACTTGTTGTAAATGAACTGTTCTGTGTGACTCCTTGAAATATGCAATGAGTGAACTTCATTGTAGTACTTAGTTGATGTTGTTTGAAGGTTTGTTTTTTGAAATAACAGGTTATAACAGTTACAATGTTCTGGTATATGTTTTGTTCTTCACATTACAGTTATGCAGTTAGACATAGTCATTGCAGTTACATTTGATTCTGTCATGTAACTTCATTATGTACAGTGGCATTTCATGCATAGTGATGCACTTCATGCTATTATATGCTCATACAGAGATCGTGGCGCATTTGTAATGTATGTGACGCATCTGAAGGGGGTGTGCACATGCATATGGGGAACATTCCGATATTCAGCACATGATGTGCGGTGTATCTGCTGGCACAGCCCCTAGATGCACTGCATACCAGGGCACAAAGTTGAGCCAGAAAAATCAGGTTAAAGTGTAGGCCATCCACAGATGGGCTGCTGTATTGCAGGTTGCAACACAGCAGCAGCTAGTCATGGGTGGACACCCGCCCATCAAAAACAAAGCCAATAAGCACAGAAATGGTCCTTGGTAGTGTAGTGGCACCCTCCTGTCCCTCCTGTGATCTGATCTGGGGTAAAAGTACAATATGACATTCCCTGGTAGTCCAGTTGTACCTTCTCCTGCCCTATTGTAGCACTGATCGCAATAATGGTACACCAACATCTGCCCTGCTGGTCTACTGGTACTCCTTCCCCATCCTGACTCTCTGATCACCACTGTATTCAATCAAGCAATATCCCTGGTGGTCCAGTGTATCCATCCTCCCCACTTGAATCCCCGATCGATGGTGAATGAGCAATCAACATATCCCCAGTTTTCCAGTGGTAACTTCATTCACATATTTGTGCCTGTCTTGTACAGTAGGCCCTGCAAGCCCATTGGTCCACACCGTGGACCAACAGGCTTGCAGTGCATACTATAAGCTGTCATTCGGTGGGCGGCCACGTGGTATATGGTTGTGTTGTGGCCAACCGCCAATGGGGGGGTGCTGGGTGGTCTGGGGGTCCTCTGTGGGTGGGGGAGTGTTACCACTAGACCATCAGGGATATGTTGATTACTCATTCACTGGCAATCAGGGATTTGGGTGGGGAGGGTGGATCAGTTGGACTACCAGGGATATTGCTTGACTGAATATAATGGTGATCAGAGGGTCGGGATGGGGAATGGGTACCAGTAGAGTACAAGTGCAGATGTTGGTATACTATTATTGCGATTGTATATGTGCCATGCACATTCTCTGCTGTATTCAAAGGTGATGCACCATGGCACATCGCCTTTGAATATCGCCATGTCTGTCCTCTGGCGCATCTCAGTTGTGCTGCACCTCCACTGGTGCCAATGCCTGCCGCACTCTGAATATGTGTCCCAATAAGTATACCATGGTCGCTGTGAGCTTTTAAGTGTGACCTGCAAAGAAAACGTTCAGCCCTCTCCTGTTACAACATATGTTACAATGCTTCTGCATCACTCTTGGGCTGCAGTGATCTTCACTTGCAATGTTTTTTTGCTACAAACTGCCAAAACTTTATGACGAACATGGAAGCGCAGTGCTGTTTCCAATTTAGCGTGCGCATACTCATTGGTATAACACCGATGTAGTGATGTTGTTACCATCACTTGTCTTATTTTAGTAACAATAGCTGTTCTTTATTAGGTTTATTTCATGGCTTCTAAGTGTGTCTTAATACCTGTAATGTGACTAACATCAACATCTGCACAGGTTGTTGCTCAAATTAGCAGTACACGTATGAAGACACCCTTATAAGCCATAAAATAAACATAATAAAGTACTGCCACTGGTACTATAACAAGAGCATTGGTGTTAGCGACATCAGTAAATCTGTGTTATACCCATGACTCTTTGTGCCTGCTTCATTGGGCACAGCATGGTGCTTCCATGCTTGGCAGAAAGTTGTGGCACTTTGTAGCCCCCCCAAAAAAGTACATTACAAATCAAGATTAGTGCAGCCCCACAATGCCGCCGTAGCATTGTATACTATGTGGGAATGGAAGCTGGCTAAAAGGTTTCTTTGCAAGTCACCTTTAACATTTATATCAAATGTATCCATTCAAGATATTGCTGCCTTTCTGGTACAGTACAATACTTGCCATGTGTGATGGTGGTTTATGTACAGTATCTTAGTGACTCACATGAAAAGACAGCTAGATTTGTCACATATACAGAAGGAGCACAGGCATTCTCCTCACCCCAACCTATTTGTGGTGACCAAATAAAATAAAATGTTCTTTGCTGCCTTACAGGTGACGGGCAAATAATAAGTGTAGCCCTCTCCCATTCCCACTTACCTTGTAATGCTGCTGTGGGAGTCCAGGTCTGCCATGATGTTCATTTTTAAGGGCATGGCTATATTTTAATAAAAAGCCGAAACTTACTGGTGAACGCGGAAGCGCCACATGGGTCCACAATGAGTGTGCGCAAGTACTCATGGGTATTATACCCATTTAATGAAGTCGTGAACATCATTAATCTTATTGCTGCGGCAGTGGCAGTAGACTATTATACTTATTTTAATGCTTCCAAGGGGGTCTCAATACCTTAAATATTACTTACATCAGCACCTGGACAGGCTGTTGCTGTAAGTAATATTTCTGGTATTGAGACCCCCATGGAAGCATTTAAATAAGTACAATATTCTAACACCACTGTTGCAGCAATAAGACTAGTGGTGTTAGCGACGTCAGTCAATGCGTATAATATCCATGAGCATTTGCGCCCACTCATTCTGGACCCACGTGGTGCTTCTGCATTTGACTATAAGTTTCTGCTTTTTATTAAAATATAACCATGCCCTTAAAAATTAAGATTGTGGCAGACCTAGACTCCCGCAGCAGCATTACAAGGTATGTGGGAACAGGAGCGGGCTACACTTTTTCTTTGCATGTTACCTTTAACACCTTTGCTTTATGTCATAAAGGAAAGCTTCTGACGAAATGTAACCATCTATGTCTGTCAATAGTACTGCATTCTGTGAGCAAAACATGAATGCCTACAGCACAACTGTATTTTGTTTGAGCGTTGACTTGTCCCTGTTTTCAACGGCATGGAGATGCGTGGTCTGTGACAATACACCAAACAGTCTAATTGTTAAAAATAAGATGAAAGAAGTTAGACATCACAGAAAACGTTATTTCATTTTACAAACATAATGTGGGTGTAAATATTCATTCTGATCTGTAAGCAATGGATTAACAAAACATGTTCACAATAATGATGAAGCCATGGTCTCGGCAATTGTACAATTAGCGCTCCTTGTATTATTCATACAGGAGGAAAATAAGTCAAGAACACTACAAATGTATAAAGAACATTGTTATACAACTCATGAGGTTACTCTAAATATGAAATAACCCACAAAGGTACATCTCAACTTTGTCACAGCATTGATGCACTTCCATTTTCAGTACTGTCATTGAATGCAATAAGCACATGATAGCGTGATCAGAAATGTACTGACCCACATGGTCTGCACATCCACCAAAGGAATGATGTGATGCATGTTTTGAGTGCAGTGACAAACTGAATCATCGTGTCATTTTAACCTACTAATGTGACACACATAAGTGTCATGCACAGTTATTCCAGGTGACCTGAAAACTCAGCTGACATGTCACGTAACGTACTAAGTAGCAACAGGTGTCCAAGGCTGGTATTGGAAAACTTTTTGTAACACTCTGAAAATGTAACCAAACCACTGAAACTTGTATCAAAATACAGAACTGACGTTAAGTTCATGATGAAAAGGACACAAGCTTACATTGCTACTGTAAACATTTACTGATGTTGTATGTGCCAGTGCTTTCAGTGGAGCGGCAGTGGATGTGGCTTACAATTTATCTTTCATTTCTTTCATGGTGGTCTTGATGCATCAGTTAATACTTACAGCAGTACCAGAATGGTTTGTTGTTGTAAAAGACCCCCCTGAAAGCAACAAGATAAGACTATGAAGCCACATCCATTGCTGCTCCATTGAAAGCAGTGGCGTCTGCAATGTCACTAAATGGGTGCAATTCCCATGTACAGTTGCTCACGCTACATTGTGACTTTGGCTGAAAATCGATTTTGTCAGTTTGCTGACATTTTACTACTTTTACAGAAATGTTACTGATAGCGTCCCTGTACTCCACTCACAGCTTACTAAGGTAGGTGGGATGTGAGCGTGTTCCTGCACTGTGTTGGCATGTCATATAGCACATGACATGTTAACCTTTGAATCAATTAAATCTGTAAACCACAACACAACAAGTTGTTTTGTTAAAGGTTCTGTTTTTGACCACCGACACATGTATAGTTGGCATGTGTGGCATAACAAAACAGTGAACATTTGCAAGTTGTTGCTATCTGTATTCAACTGTTATGTAACTGAGCTAAATTGTAACTCAGAAAAGCATTGTCAAAGTAGCAAATGTGTTTCTGTGCAGAGTCGATAAACAAAACTGCCTTCTTGCCTATGTAACTAATTTAAAGACTGATGAATTAAACATATTTTTTTCCAAAAATTTCTTGTATTCATTCTTGACTTCTGCATATATAGCATTGTACAACAGAGTCACTTATTGTTACCAGTCTTTTAGTTTATTTTATTAAATTGTATCGCATGTTGGGTAATTCTCCTTCAGTGACTTGTTGAATCTGCTGCAGTGGCGTTTCTCTATTTTGGCCTTTGGTACCTTCTCAGACATTTGGGATAATGGCTTTGGTGCTTTCTTTGCATTGTCTTGTACCTCCTGCAGAGCAGCTCTGTATGTTGTTAGTTCCTGGTGTATTGAAAGTACCTCAGTCATCACTGTGGACACATAATCTGTGCAATGAGAAAACAGGGACACACTCATTACGAGAACTGAGAGTTGGAGGGAGTAACATCTGTTTGGAACTTTCTTTCAACATTGATGCATAACTAAAGTTAGGGGTTATGGTATATTTGAACAGAGTGTATAAATGGAGAATGCCTTTGTGTACGCTCACTAGTAATGTGTGCACACATTAATTTACTTAAAGAAACCTGATAATACAGGTATTTAACATACGGCTAACAACCTTGTGTCATGCTAAAGGGTATGTGCTGGTGGTTAGAAGAGTGGGTATATGTGAGGGAATGACTGAAGTGTGTATGGGTGGAATGGGATGAGGGTACTACTGAATCACAATAGATGCAAATCAAGGATCAAAAGAATAGGACTCTCAGGATGGGAGGTGTGGACAGGCTACACTGCCAGACACAGGAGTTAGACAGGTAAATAGTGGTACAGATCAGGAGGACCTGCGAGAAGGGTGTTGTGGCTATTTCAACAGGACAGTAGTTGATTGGACTGAAATAAGCAGTAAGAGAAGGGAGAGGGTACAGCTTGATGACTTCCAGTACATCTTCCTAATGCAAATCGTCATTGAATCAAGCAGGTTTGTGAATACACTTGGTCTTATGCTGGTAAATGTGTAATTTGTCAGGGTAGCAGAACTGATGGCAGTGAGTGACCACCAGTCCGTATGGTCACATTAAATATGTGACACAAAGTGGTGGAATGTGGCATAATTATGCTGTACTTCAGGAGGGCTGATGTCTGTGGAGGATGGTGGAAGTGTTTAAAGGGTACCTGCACAGAATTCAACACAGCATGGGAAAAATACATGGGAGGGAGCTCATAAAGCTGTGGATGGTGTTGCACACCCTAGAACCTGCAACAGGGCCCTGAGCAAGAAGGGGAGGGCAACAAACATAGCTTGGTAAGCAACTAGGTCATGGAGAGGTCAAGGAGGTGACAAGGGCAGTAAGGGTGGCCAAGGCATCTATGGAGCTCAGGCTGGCGCAGCCCATTGGAGGGGGGTGAAGGAGTTCCTCAGTGACATCAGGGAGAAAAGGAACTGCAAGGACAATATCATCCACATTAGGAAGGTGCGTGGAAGCATTACAATCAAATGATTATTTACAATCGGTATTCATTAAGGAGAACAGGGCAATGATACCCAAGGGGTAAGGGATATCAGAAACCGGTTGGAAGGGGGGGAGAGGTGGTGAAATCATGGAGTGCAGCTTTCTGGACAGTTCACGTGCACTGACTGTGGACAGTGTGCCATGGCCAAATGGTATCCGCCAAAGTGTACCAAATGCTGTGGCAGATGTCCTTGTGGAACCCTTGTCAGACCTATTTCATGCCTCACTGTACTTGTGGTGTATACCTGAGTACTGTTGAATGGGTTATTTGGTGCAGCTTCACAAAAACGGCTCCAAGGATGAACAAGTGCAGTACAGATCAGTGAGCCTCACAGCCATCAGTGATAAAGTGATGGTGACTATCCTGATGGACACTCTTCTTTCCCTTCTGTGGTCAAAAGTAATACAGGTCAGCAGACAACATAGCTTTGCATGTGGCAAAGCCTGCCAAACAAACCTTGTGTCATTTGATGACTTGTTAAGTAGGCAATTGTGCAAAGGCTATGCAGTGGATGTAGTGTACCATGACTTCAGTAATGCACTGTGCTCAGATCAACATTTGAGGCTGTGAATTAAGTAGGATGGCACAGGGGCGGTTTGACAGATTTTCAGATGGTAATGGAAGTTGCTTCAGGGAAGTCAACCGAGGGTGGTGGTGGGTGTAAAGCAGTCATCGAAAAGAGTGTTGATGACTGATCTTCCAAATGGCTCAGTGTTGGCAACCATAGAAACATAGAATTTAATGGCAGATTAGGACTGCTTGGCCCACCCAGTCTGTCCATTTCCCTACCTAATGGATAAGCTGAAGATCCTAGTTAACCAACAGCCTACTTCTTGCTACCCCCAACCCCTAGAATTACCTTATGACTGTCCCATGCATTCTTGAATTCCACCACTGTTTTTGACTCCACAGCCTCCTCCAGAAGGCAATTCCAATAATCCACTACCCTCTCTGTTAAAAAATACTTCCTTACTTTACCTCTGAGCCGCCCCCTTTATCTTCAAATTGTGCCCCCTTGTTCTTGCACACTTCTTTTTCTGAAAGATGCTATCCTCTTGGACTTTGTTGATTCCCTTGAGGTACTTCAAAGTTTCTATCATGTCCCCCCTCTCTCCCTCCTTTCCTCAAGGTTATACATATTAAGATCCTTAAGTCTCTCTTCATATGTCTTCCTGTGCAGACCTTGCACCATTTTAGTTGCCCTCCTCTGGACTGCCTCCATCCTGTTTATGTCTTTGCAGACATTGGGTCTCCAGAACTGCATGCAGTACTCCAGATGGGGTCTCACCAGCTGTCTGTACAGAGGGATAACAACTTCCTGTTTTCTACTGGTGATGCCTCTCCCTATGCATCCCAGTATCCCCCCAGCCCCCCTTACTACCCTCTCACATTGCTTGCCCACCTTTAGGTCATCTGATATGACTACCCCAGGTCCCTTTCCATTTTTGTTGTTCTTAGTATCTCACCCCCCATTGTGTACTCTTCCCCTGGGTCTCTGTTTCCAAGGTGCATTACTTTTCACTTCTTAGCATTGAATCTAAGCTGCCATACATTTGACCATTCCTCCAACCTTGCCAAGTCCCTTCTCATCCTTTCCACCCCACCTTGTGCACCATGTTGTTTTGGAATTTTATTGCAGACCTATCATTGAGATCAAGATCTAGGTCAGTCTGTTTCCTGACAACACCAAGATAGCAGCAGAGGTAGATGACATAGGGTGATGACAGGGGTTGAATGATGATCTGTCAAATGTGGAAATCTGGTCAGACACCTGGCAACTGTTGTTCAATAACAAAAACTGCAAGGTGCTGCATCGTTTAACTGAAAAACACAATGAAGGGTTAACAGCTGGATGTTGTCCAGCTCATAGGTACAGATAAAGAAAATGAGATGTGGGTGCTCATTATGGTGTCAGTGCACAACCCTGCACAGTCTCTCAAGGAACCTGCGAAGAGTAACAAAATGCTGGGTTGCATTGCAAGTCATATATCCCCATGGAGGATTGAGATGATCGTGACACTGTGTAAGTCATATGTTATAGAAAACCTGGGGGAGATCACGTGATGTAGAGTGCTGAGTAGCAGCTCCCTCAAGCTGCTACCACTTCCCATCTCTTATTTAGCTTGTTTTGGTGATTTAATTTGCAATTTTCTCTTGTTTCTAAGATTTTACACTGTACAATAGCTGTTGCAATCTGGTCTGGTTATCTCTCGAGCGGATGGAGGCTTATATGAAGAAAGCCTCACAGAAGCATACCCCTCCAGCTACTCCCGAGAAGACCCCTAAGAAATCCATGGCCTCTGGTGGTTCTAGCTCTAATCTCCCGAGCCAAAGTGGTGATCAGGAACCCTTAACACTGGCCAGATTTCTCGAGGAATTCAAACTCTTTCGAGAAGAAATGAAGGATATGGCAACAGACTTGAAATCGTTATCCAGAAAGTTAGATGAGCTCTCATTGTCTGTTTCCAACAATGCAGCCTGAATTGCTTCTATTGAGAAAAGAATTGGTAGTCTTGACCCTGAACTGGTTTCAATGCACCAGAAACTCTCATTTAGAAGCCAAGCTCGAGGACCTAGAGGGTCGGAGCCGAAGAAATAATGTAGTGGTTCTCGGTTTACCAGAGGGAGAAGAAGGCCAAAATGTTGAGGCTTTTATTCGGAAACTGGTTGAGCGGGTGGCAGGCCCATCCCCATTTGTCTCTGGCTACATTATTGAGCGTGCCCCCAAGGCTTTACGGCCTAAGCCACCCCCTGTGGAACCCCCCCACCCTATTGTGTGCCGGTTCCTGAATTATCTGGAGAAACAACATTTTCTACAAAAAGTGCGAGCTCTGCAAGAGGTTCACTGGGAACATATTAAGCTGAGAATCTCCCAAGAACTACCCATCTCAGTCTGCATGAAACTCAAGGCGTTTCACCCTATTGTTTCCAAGCTAATTGCTGCAGACCTGAAGTTCAGAATGAGTTACTTGGCTAGACTACAGATCTCAACTAACGGATCCTGGAAAAGTTATGAAGACCCTGAAGAAACCCTGAGGAGCCTTAAGTCCATGCTGCCTGATCTCTTCAAGGACCCTTGAATGGTGGTGGCGTGGTATCGATTATCGCACGAAGCCAAGAATTCGAAACTTTTGTTTTTCTTTTCTCTGAAAAATCTTAAGAATGTGAAGATCTGGATGACTGCATAGTTTGCAGTGGACTTGGGGGGGTCACCGCAGACCGCCCTGTCCCTTCATTTCTTTCCATTTCATAATGGGCCCATAGTGGTCCAATGCAAAGGATACCAGGCTTTTTGGCCTTCTTGGGGGGGGGGGTTGTGAGCCAGGTTTTTTGGCAACTGTTTTTGTTGGGGGTTGAAAGGGCCCAGTTTGGTTGGGGGCTAGTTTCTCATTTTTTCCTTTGGGGCTGTTGCTGGGAAGGTCCTGGGCTTTCTCCGTCTCACCCTCCACTTGGGTTGGGCCTGGGAATTGACCGCTAGAGGGCATTCCTACCTCTGGGAACTTGCAGGGAAACTCTACTCATGAGGGATTTAGCAGGGGCACTGCTTGCTGGGAGGCAGCACTCTCAATTTCTCAGGGAGGCCCTGTTTACCAGATACTGACTGGTAGTGGGGAAAGGTAACTTTTATACCTTCTCCTCCAGTCGAACGTTTTCAGCTTTCCTATTTTAACTCTCGCTTTTAATGTGAGCTGGGGCATTTCTCCCTTCAAGTGTTGCTGAACCCCGTGCCTCCGATTTTAATCTGGGATACCACGAACGAGTGGGCGATGAGATGGCCTTTTATAGCCCCCCTATGTTATTTTCTCTTATACCCACACCTTGGTTGGACTGAGGCGAAGGCCCAGGACTATTTGTTTTGTTGGGGGTACAACTGACTGGGCTTGATCTCTGAAGGCTGTGATTTGTGTGCAACAGCGCTAAATAGCAAGGTTCAGTATCGGGGGTCGGGAGTAGAGGGATTAGAACCAGTACTGTGCTGAACGTTGCTTGTGACAGATTGGGGGGCAGGGGCGTGGTTGGGGGTTGGGGTTTAGAGGGGATGGGCGGTATCTACTTCTGTGCGGGCTAGGGAAGAGGGTGGGCTTTACTGCAGTAATCCTGGGGATATATGAAAAGGAGATTTGCATCTCGTGTGCTGAGTATAACTATTTCAGTTTGATATCTCTTCTGGATGGTAAATGAGTTAACATTTGTGTCTTGGAATGTTAAGGGGATCAGAAAGCAACATAAGCAATTTCAGGTCCTTAACACTTAAGTCTATTTAATTCACAGATAACTTTTTTGCAAGAAACCCACTTATTAGAAGGGGAAGCTTTGCAATTAAGGAAGTAACAAGTGGAATCGATTTACAGTGCCCAGGGCACAACAAATAGTTGTGGGGTCATGCTCATGATTAACAGGAGTATCCCTTTTTCTCCTACACAAGTGATCAAAGATACCAAGGGTAGGTTTATTTTGGTCAGAGGCACCCTCTGGTCTGTCCCAGTTCTATTGGGCTGTGTTTATGGCCCTAATCTGGACGACCCCAGATTTTTTGTGAGTCTTATATCTACCATTCCCCCAATGATTCCCATTAAAATTATTTTAGGGGGAGATTTCAATCAAGTACTTGATTCTCACTTAGATAGACTGGGTAGTGTCCTAGGTGGAGTTATCCCGGGGGCAGAAGGCATTCAGGGAGTTATTAGATCAATGTGGGCTCTGCAATGTCTGGTGTGTTTTACACTCTGATTCTAGGGAGTTTATCTTTAGGTCCATGGTGCATGGCTCGCAGTCCCGCATTGACTATTTACTTATTTCTCAGTGCCTCCTGCCCGGGGTGAAGACCTCCTCGATTCAACCTGGCCCAATCTCAGACCACTCACTAGTGGTATGCAGTTTGGTACTGCTCAATTCATTTAACTGGGAAACTAGATGGAAGCTCAATGATCAACTTCTTAAAGACGTTAAATATTGCAAACTTATTAGGGAAAAAATAAAATATTTTTCTTCACTAAACCCTTTAGATGGTGTAAAACCTGATATCTGGTGGGGGGCCTTTAAAGCCTTCATGAGAGGGATATTGATTAGCATGGTGGTTGGTAGGAAAAGAGAGTGAGAGGAAGACCTTAAATCCCTATTATCCCAAATCAGATTTCTGGAAACAAACCTTCCGACTAATCCCCTAGATAAGGATATTCAGAAACTCCTGAAATTAAAGGATAAATATCTGGGGTTACTTCAAGAGAGAGCAGAACTAGCTATCATTCGTACCAGAGCTAAATACACTGATCGGGGGAAAAAGCGGGACGTTTACTGGCATTGCGTATTAAACAGCAGGAGTCAATGAGATTTATCCCGCCTATCACGTCATAAGCAGACGGAACTCTCAAAGTGTCTCCTAATGAAATAGCTCAAGAATTTGCTGCTTATTACTCTGAACTGTATAGCGACATGAAGCACCCTCCCTGTCCAGAAGATATACAAGGTTATCTAAGAGGTTCCCACTTGCCGCTTCTCCCTGACAGGTGCGGTGAAACTCTAGTTGTCCCTATTAATCAGGAGGAGATTGCTAAGGTTATTAGCAAATTGCCTGCCGATAAGGTCCCTGGTCCAGATGGATTTTCTCCTTTATTTTACAAGGTCTTTCGAGACTTTCTTGTACCAATACTTAGTCGTTTATTTCAACAAATTCTATCTGGGGAGGAGACAGATCCATATCTCTACGAGGTCCTGATTGTTCTGCTTCCCAAACCTGACAAAGACCTTGATAAGGTTCAAAGTTATAGACCCATCTCTCTCTTAAACCAGGATGTTAAGATTCTCTCTAAAATACTGGCCAACAGGTTAGCACTGGTTCTTCCTGGGTTAATAGGTACAAATCAGGTTGGATTCATGAAAGGGCGATTATCTTCTGATCATTTACGCACTTTGTCGCATGTCTTCTTGGCTACCAGGGATGCGGAGTTCCCAGCAGTCTTGGTCTCCTTGGATGCCGAGAAGGCATTTGACCTTGTGAACTGGAATTTCTTGTTTCACACTTTGGAGGCTTTCCATATCCCTTCTCTGTTTATCTCCTGGATTGCCACCCTTTATAAAAACCCCTTGGCAAGAATTTCTGTGAATGGGGCCTTCTCCCACTCTTTTCCACTCCATTCAGGTACTAAACAGGGGTGCCCCCTCTCTCCTTTATTATTTAACTTATATCTGGAACCTCTTATCCAAAACATTCTCAATAATGACTCCATACAAGGAGTGAGAATTGGGCGGCACGAAGTGAAAGTCACCGCATATGCTGATGAACTGTTAATACATTTGTCCCATCTGGTATCCTCTGTTCTGGTCTTACTAAGTGAAGTGTCAAGGTTCAGTGCTTTGTCTAACTACAAATTGAATGCCAGTAAGTCCCTGTTTTTTCCATTAAATCACAAAGTTTTTAAGACTGTTATTAGTCCCTTGGGGCTATGCTGGACTCCCAGGTCTTTTAAGTATCTGGGTATTAAACTTTCACGTAACCCCTTAGTATGGTTCAAGGAAAACCTAGATTCTTTACTGCAGGGAATTACACACAACCTAGAGAGGTGGTCCAAACTCCCTATCTCTCTATGGGGCCAAATTAATATAATTAAAATGAATGTATTTCCTAGGATTTTTTTATCTGTTGTCCCTTCTCAATGCTTTTGTTCCTTTACTCTGGTTCAAAAAGGTTCATGGTATTTTTACTAAATTCATCTGGGCCGATAGGTATCCCCGTCTGGCTTACCATAAGCTGGCAGCTCCTAAACTGGAAGGAGGGTTGCGAATCCCCCATCTGGTTATATATCATTGGGCCAGTCACCTTGCGAAATGTTCATGGTGGGTATCTCCCAGCCCAGAGGAAGCGCAACCCATTTGGCTCAAAATAGAATTGGACGCAATTAAGGCCAATAATCTGGACCCTCTCGCATTATTTTTCCTTAAGTTATCTCAAGTAAGTATGGCTGTAGATTGTCCCATAATAAGGACCTCTTTAAAGGTCTACTTACAGATGTGTTCCTTTTTGCAGTATTCTCCCCACCTGGACCTGGCCCAGTCTATATGGAACTCTCCATCATTTACTATTAACAAGAATCAAATCTCCCATCTTTGGTTGCCTCAACTCGAAGAGGGGAAGCTCTCGACCTTTACTGATGATGAGGGGCACTGGTTATCAGTGGAGGAGATGGCTAGGAAATTTTGTATCCTGACTTCTTCTTTCTTCAAATTCTTGCAATTGAGACATTTACTGGTAATCACTCTGGGTAGTACTCCTCCCTCTCAGAGCATCTCCTCTCTGATACCCGAGGTATCCCCACTTTCTGGGTCTTCTGGTGTAATCTCTAAATTATATCAGGTTTTGTTTCACAAAAAGTTCGGGGGCCCATTTGGGCCATCAAGATTTTGGAGTAACTTTTTCCCCCATCTGCAGTTAGATTGGTATTCTCTCTGGAAGTCATGTCACAAATTTATCTCTCAGGATAGACTGTGTCTCATGCAATATCATGTATTGCATAACCTATACTATTCCCCAGTTAAGCTCCACAAGTGGGGCTACTTAGACTCCAATAAATGCAATAAATGTTTGCAAGACGAGGGCACACTTTTTCATATGCTTTGGTCTTGTCCAAGTATTTCCACCTTTTGGGTTTCAATCCAAACTTCCTTAGACCCCTTGTTGGGCCTTCAAGAATACTTTATCCCTGAGGTATGTGTGTTGGGGGACCTGTCTTCTATTACAGTCAAGGTGCTTAAGTTTCACATATCCATGGTCGCCTTGTCGGCTAAGAAAATAATTATCTGTCATTGGAAAGACAGGTCCTCCCCTTCTTTCCAGGAATGGGTAAGGGAGGTATTATCCAATTTGCGCACAGAAAAAGCAATAGGCAGCCTACATAACAGACTGACAGTTTATTCTAGAATTTGGGATCCCCTTCACTCATTAATCTCTCTGGTTCCAAACTAAACTTATAATAAGCTTAATGCTTTTTATGGCCTTTTGATTAGAGGCTTGGCATTTACGGGCACTGTGATGGGTTACTGCAGTAAGGGGAGGTGGGGGAGCAGCATCTTTTTACTATGTATCAATGAATCTATGTCAGCTTCTTTGTATGCTGCCTTTTATGGTGGAAAATGTGTGAATAAACTTTAAATTACAAAAAAACCCAATCATGGGTATGATTAAAGTGTAGACATTCCCTGGTAGTATAGCGGTCACCCACCCCACCCGATGCACTGCTCACTGGTGTCCCATACTGGCATACATCTCTGGTGATCTAGTGGAACCCCCCACCCCTCCCACCCACAGAGGACCCCTGGATACCCAGCCCCCATTGGTGGGTGGCTGCACCGCACCTGCATACCACCCTATCACCCACCGAATGACAGATTACAGTATGATCTGTAAGCCTATTGGTCCACAATGTGGACCAATGGGCATGCAGACCATACTGTACTACACAGGCATGAATATGTGAATGACATCGGTAGGGCGAGGGGCAGCTAGACTACCAGGGAATGACTACACTTTAATCATACCCACGATCAGGTTCTGGGAAGGGGGTACCATTAGACCACCAGGTCAGTTTGTACATGTCACCGCCCGCGATCAGGCATATGGAAGGGGTTGGGGAAATCAGTAGACCACCAAGTCATTTTGTACATGTCAATGCTCATGATCGGGCATATGGGTGGGGAGGGGGGTCCACTGGACTACCAAGTCACATTGTACCTGTAAATGCCTGCGCTCAGGCATATTGGAGGCATGGGGGGGAGCACTGGGCCACTGATGATGATTAACTCTCAATCGAAGGAAATGAAATGCAGTACAAGTAAACAAAGTTGTAAAAGTTGAATTCATGTTGCATGGCAGACAAAATACTCGCTGTAGGTGCAGACAACCTTGACCTCTTTCATGATGCTGTGTCCCTTCCTGTATTTTGGGTACGACACTCACCACCTGGGGTCCCCTTTGCTGTCAACCATCTGTGGCCTACTATTATTTTCATTGAAATGTAGAGCGGATAGTACCACGCTGTAAGAAAGCAAAGTTCGATTGTAGCACAAGTACAACAACTGGAGCTTGTTCAGCTAACAGCGCATTACTGTGAACATTGTGACACCAGTTTCCTAATTCCAGAACATTAATGTAAGCAGAAAACAAGAACACACACTAAAAAGTGTTTTAAGTACAACGTTGCACTGTGACTTAATGAAAACTCATATTTTGAATAGCAGCCTGCAGCATGTTCCATGCTGACTTATCGTAACTTGTCGTAGGCCACCATGGATGCCATAACCAGTAGCATATCATTAAGGGATGGTGTGTGCAAGATCATCAAACTTGCTATTACAAGATAATTACAGGATGACAGTCTAAATACAGTTACAGCTGCTATTACCTAATGTAAGTGTAGTTTGCATCAACATGGGGTACAGCACTGTGCCATGTGCACAATCCAGCTGACCACCACCATGCTATGACAAAGACCAGTGCCACACAGCACCCATTGCATTACATAACAGAACTGCGAATTGTTGGCTGATGCCACCCCAAGCCCCCATGCCTGTCCGTGAAAGCTCTGCATTGGTAATCAAATAGCACTGCGGCACGCGGCTACTCAGTACCACCAGAAGCACACATCAGCATATTTACTGTAATGCTCCATGGTGGTAAACATGGCAGAAAGCAAGCCAGAACACCCATCAGCAGCACAGCATTACTTATCACTTGTCGCAATAATATTGTCACAATATCAAGGGTATTCTATTGTGAACACTCAGTAAACATCAGTGCCACTCCACCACCACACCAAATCCCTACCCATCCCCACATGGTGAGTGGCGCAGGCCAGATCTCGCCTCCCCGGCCAACCGCTGACTCAGCTACATGTAAACACAAAATACTGTCTACAGTACATGGTCAATGAATGACACCTCATTCATTAACCGCATACAATGTACAATACCACATGCTCAGTACCAGCTCACTTGGTTGCAAGCATCTGAAGTGAGAGTTGTTCTGTGCCTCACAAAGGCTGTAAACAGGTGTTGGGTGGGATATACAGGCATTGCAAAGTTGGTGCCACTAGAGTACCAGGGGTAGGCAGTTATGATTTTGTGTCTCCGAAACTTATATAGTTAGTTATGAATGTAGCATTTCCATGGCTCTACTGTCCAGCTCTGTTGCTACAAGTGTGTCAGCTGGCCGTGTTTGTTTCTCACTTTCAAGTTGTGCAGTTCAAATAACTTTTACAGCATTGGCTCCATTCTGGATGCACGTCATCAAAATGTATGCATGAGTAAAATTATTTCTTCAATGGGGAATGACATAGTGAGTCATGAATCATCTGTGAAAGACTGTCATTGTAAGCACACCACAGTGATGAATCTGGTGCTGTGTAGGTGCCATGGAAGGTAAAAAGGTGTAGTGACAGCAGAGGGTGTAGCCAGCAAGTAACATTTTGTACACAATGTCCAACAGTTACACCACCCCATTAAAAACAATGTAACATCCTCAACAAATGGTACCCCCTTCCAAACAAGTCAGATTGTTGTCAGATGATTCCTCTAATCTCTAAAGAGGTTATACATGTATCTGTGTCCTAAACAACAGAAGTTTAAACAGAGACACTCCTCAGTGGCCTACAGTAACCCAGATAATGCAAATTGCAATGCAAATGTTAAGAGAAAGGTATGGTGTGTGACAGGCAGTGAATAACACTGTACACAAATGTGTACAGTGAGTACGCCTGCCTGCACCCTTGATTAATGGACATGGATATAAAAGCTGATGGCGATCTTAATTTACCACTGGTACATAAACAAATGTGGATAGTTGTACTTATATGTTCTCATTTCTGCTGTGAACCTATGTCTGCCTGTAAACATGGATACGGCACATAGTACCACAACTGTTACATGTAAAGTGTAGAAACATTATCATAAACTCATTGTGCAGACATGACAAGGTAGAAATAGTGCACTGCCTTTGGTGCAAAGTATGTGATGATTTTGTGAAAGGATTTAACGCATGACGTCTGCTCAGCTGGTGACAGCATTGTGACATCCTTTACTAGATGCTTGTTTTTCACAATCAGGAAATGTTCCTTGTAAGCCTTTGATCCTGACTGAATGGGTGAACAACAGAACATGTAGTAGGTCAATGTACATTGATTTGTGTTTAAATATTAAGTAAGCTTAAAATGTTACATACCAGGAGAAAGCCATTTACGGTCCTCCAGGGGATCATGCTCACATTGCTGAAATGTGCCACCATGGTTGGCATGAATATTGGCAGCATGGTTCAGCACACTCTGCCATTTCTCGATGGCCAGTTGCCCATTCCCACTACTACTGGCAGCACACCAATAAAGGTGGTTGCTGATTAAGTGTGCCCAAATAGTTAAGTCCTCACGTGTCTTTCTCTTTCCCAGTGCCTCAGTTTTCTTCAACACACCTAAGTAGTGTAAAAAAGAGTTTTATTCATTCATTTATTTATTCTCTGATTGCAAGTAACTTTGAGCACATAAAATGCTCATTTACAAAGGTTCAATGTCAACAAAGACAGATAGAAGATAATAAAATGAAGAAAATAAAATTTTACAGAATCAGCGCAAACATCAGTCTGACATAATCAACAGAACATTGACATTGCATTTTCAGCTAATAATAGCAGTATAAGCTAGGAATGAGTTAGGAGGAGGAAGTAGTAGAGGAACAAAAAGGTAGCAGCCTGTTGGCCTTGTCATGGGGAGTAGTAAGGAAGGGGAGATGAGGGTGATAGTCAAAGAGAGTGGAGGGTGGTGGGTTAGAAGGGTGTAGTAAAAGTGGTGAAAAAAGGGTGGTGCTTAAAAAGGTGAAGGAGTATGCAGACAGTCTGAGGAAAGCAAGAGGGATATATGTGGCTTTTAAAAGAGGTAGGATCATTGTGGAGCGACGAAGAGAGGTGGGTGATCAGGGTTAGAAGACAGGGAGGTCGGTGTAGAGGGCAAACCACAACAAGCTGTTGAGGCAGAGGCAAGTTCAGGAGTTGTCAAAATGCTGGCATTACTTTGGTCAATCACAGGTGCTTTCATTCAAGATGCGCTGGTGAAGAAGGCATTTCAATTGGGTCATGTACAGTAGGTTAGGCTACACAGTTCACTACTGAGGCCATTGAGCCAGTTTGGGGATGTGTGGTTCTTTTGAGAAGACACAAAACTAAAAAATGGTACTCGGTAATAAACGTTATGCCAGCTGCAAATGGGGTTCATCGTATATTCATTCAGCATGACTGTTGTCGCTGACCAATCATACCTCCGTATCATAAGTAACAAGACTGAGTAATGCAGCACATGAAGCTATGTTTTTATGCACCATGCTGAATGTTTGCATAATGTTGTCAACATTCACAGATGGTGTTATATGCACACAACCTTTGGCATGGTGTGTGATATGTAACCATAATTGTTTTCCACCTCCAGTTCAATGTACCCATAACACAGTGAACCATTCCTGAATGTTATCTTTAGCAACGTACCAGACATCATACCAATGCTGTAGTTCTGGCTTCCTCTCTCTTAGGTATTTTTGAACCTGCATGTGCCTATCAGTAGTTATGCTTTTCACTGTGACCCCTTTCTGTTCAAGATATGCAAGACCATGTTTCAAACCCTCCAGCTCCATAGCATTGGAGATGGAGACTTCATTTTTTTTTTTTATTGTTTAACCAGAAATAGCACACTAAGCTGAAAGCTTTTCTACAGGTGTGACCTGGGAGCACAGAGAAGTTAAGTGACTTGCTCAGGGTCACACAGTATGTAAGTGGAAGCTGTGGGATTCAAACCCAGGTCTAGTCTGCTGAATGTCACCAGATTTGCAGCTCAGAGCCTTAAACTACTGCGCTATACTGCCTCATTGCTCTGTAAAAAGAAACATGATGAACATCCTGTTACTGTATCTCTTTCAATATACCACAAGTGAGTAGTAGTTGTGTGAATAACTGAAAAGTTTTGTATGACACAGTGATGTTACTCATACCTGCACAGTTTCCAGGTGAATAACTTTTTTGGTGTCGAGATCCATAAATGTATATGTGCCATTTTTGGTACTGTGGTCCGGTGAACAACACCGGGCGTCTCCACCAATGTTAACTAGCACTGTAACATTTGAAATTAGCCTGGATTGCTTGTTTGACCACACAGTATTGGCTGCAGGAATAATGTAGGACTTTTGTATAAGCAAGAAGGTTCTTGGTGAAATAACCGGAATGTTACAGTGGTTGAAAACACTCAGAGCTTGTTTTGGTAATGCACCAGAAAGAAATATGGATGATGCTATTTTGAGGTTGCTGGCAGCCATACGTCCCAGTCTGGGCTGGCTCTCCCACTTTGTTGTGTGTCCAAAATGGCACTGGTGTTTAATTGAAATGAATGAACCAAAAAATCAGTCCAAGGTAACTGTGTACTGAGACATGCAAGTCGGGCACTTGGACAGAGCAGATGCCAGGCTCAACTCATAAACAATAAATTTCCTCTCGCCATTTCTTGGGCTAGAGCTAAGGACATCTTCATTGCTGAAAACAATAAAAGACATCATAAACTGATGACTTACTCTACACCCAGTGACACTATATAGATGTAGTTTCACTTTGGATTTTTAGTGTCAGGTCAAAAGTAAGTTCTTAATAAAATTCTGTATTTCCAAGCTGCCTATATACTTCCTTTATGTAGTCACCAGTATTCTGAATGACGATGGCACCCCCTTTATCCACTGTTTTTATCACTATATTTTTATCTTCCAAAAGGTTTTTTAATATTTCTCTTCCTCTTCATGATGTATTACAATACGGAAGTTTTGGGGTTTCCCCATCATACAATTTATCCAAGTCAAGAATATGACAATTTACAAAAGTTTCAACCGATGGATGTAATGGTGAACAACATATAGAAGGAACTTTACAACAAGTATACTGTGGACCCTCTGTGGTATCCTCCTCCTCCGCCCCCTTCTCATGCATATACGTATCAGTTTTACCATCTCTTTTAACACCTGCTTTCTCTGAAAAAAGATTTTTAAATTAATTTTTCTAGCAAAGGTTTGTACATCCAAAAATGCATCAAATGTATTCACAGTGAAGCTAGTAATGAAAGCGAGTCCTTTAGATAATGTCTTTACCTCTTCCGATAACAGTTCTTGATCAGAGAGGTTAATAACTGTTATTAGCGATTCACTGGCTACATGGCTCGTCCTCTCCCTCAACTTCTTCCTCCTCCTCCTCCTCCTCCTTGACCCCTTCGTCCCCTGCCGAATCTTCTGGTTTCCACTGGGAACTGAAATCTTATGTGTCTCTGACTTCTCCTGGGAACCTCTGTCCCAGGAGTCATTAGTCCTAAAAAAGGATCCGTTTCTATATCGCTTTCACCCCGGTCTGAAGCACTGTCCCCTGTGCTTCCATCAGTCGAGGTTTCAGGTGTCATTACAGTGTGTTTCAAAATTGAGCGCGCAGTAGCTAATACAGGGGTAATATGTTGTGTGTCAGTATCACCAGTCTCATTAGCCCCAGCTGTCCTCTCGTTTCTAATTTTCCAATTAAACACCTGCTTCAATAGATAATCTTTTGTGTCTCTGATAAATTTTCATTGTTTTTGGACTTTTATCTTCATATCATAAGTTGTAAGATAAGTTTTAAACTTTGTTTGACATTTTTCAAAGTCCACATTATCTGTAAATGCTGCTACTATTACTTCTTGAGCATTTAGTTCATGGGTAATTTCAAGCATTTGTTCTTTCCCATCTTCTACCAAAAGTTCCATTAATTGTTTAGTAGCTTCTTCCAAAATTACTATTTATCTTTTCCATTTGGTGTGCACAAAAGTTCCATTAATTGTTTAGTAGCTTTTTCCAAAATTATTATTTATCTTTTCCATTTGGTGTGCACATATCAACATCATAATGTATTACTGAGGCAAGTGTCCTGGTAAAACCATTTTGTCATGGACAGCAATTGGGATACTACCATTCTGTTGTTATGCACTGAGATTAACATGGTGTAGTTGTCACATGACAAGTACATCATGCGCAATTACATTGATGTGACTGCATATCAAAGACATACAGACTATAGAGAGCCACACAGAGGCATATCAGCTGTACATGAAACATTATTACTAATGAACAATGTTCATGAGAGATATATTCAGCAAACAGTAAATGCGAATGCTGTTCAATGCTGCTCAACGCAATAGTGTGACTCTATGACATTTCATGTGCCAGATGCACAGCATCATGCATATACCATGTCTGTCACCCATTGGTGTTACTGTAGCATGAATGACATGTTTTATCACTGAATATCAGGTTATATAACAGCATCAGGAGTACAAAATCAGAAAGACACACTTACAGCATAACCATGTCAGATGCAGCACTGTCAGAGTCTGCATCAGACATATGCCAGTCAGGGTAATTTTTATCCCACTTGTCATTACATTTAACATCAGACATGTCTGTCTCTTGGTCATCAACAGTGTCCTGTGCTTGTAAGGGCATGGTATTCGTGGAGGCATCAACCATGACTGGCACATGCTGAATACCAATATCTCTACATGCTGGGTGGAATTGTGTAGATTTAATCAATCTAGGTGCCCGTGTCCACGTGAAACATGCAATAACCTGAGAATGACAAAAAGGAACATGATCAGGAGGTCATAGACATATGACATGTGTGCTGTAGCTGTTCACATCCACCAGTACTGTTGAGGAAGTTCTCCACGAGTGTGTTCAAGGCATTGATCAAAAATGACAAATCCTGCTCAATCAGTCAGATGGCCCGGTCATAGAAGGAATGGTGCATGCAAAGAAAAGGGAAGGTTTCTCAGCAGGATGTAGTTCAAAGGACCATGCACCCAATTCTGTATTGGGCAGAGTACACACAGCAACATATAGCATCTTGCAGAAACACATTGTGTGTCCAATGGAGGGAACACCTGCACAGGTTTCAGCAACACACAACATTGCATGGCTAAAGTGTGGAACAGGAAGTACAGTACATGATGTATGACAAGAAATACTGTGAAATCAACACAAGGTTATTAGGTTATTCTCCTATGACTAAGTAGCCACAGTGGTATTGCACATGTAATCCTTACATGTAAGTTCATCAGCAGTAAAATTCACATTAATATTGAGAAGTGATAAATCACAGTGATATTGAGCTGGTCGCACCTATGAACAAGCTTTCAGCTATTGTGTCTGTCCTGTTTAAAACAATCGGGGTGAAGAACACACTGACATTGTCCCACAGTTTATATCAACCACAGTAATGTGCAGTGAAGCTATGTGTGGATATTGTTCCACAGCAAAGATGAACAGAAATGTGGACTGTTCCAGGACTAAATGGATGTGGACCACCTGTCCTGAACACCCTTAATATTTGTCAGTACAGCACTGTGGAGCTATATCCAAACACTAACAACCTTATCTATGGACCATAATTAACAACAGACATGAAGACTGCAATATAAATAACACATTATTGTTAATCTGGTTATTTATGCGGACACACACAACCACACATGGCAGTGCCACTACAGCACATGACCTATCCAAAACCCATACTCAGCATGAGACTGTTGGGCACAATCTCTCACCACCACATCCAGCCGATGAGTGAGCTACATATGTGTGCTTAGTAATGTACATAGTACGCAATCAATGACTAAACTGTCATTCATTCAGCGTATACTATGTGCACTGGTACGCAGTCCTATGAAACTCGATGTGTGGAGGACCATGTTGTCGATATTTGACACATGCCATTTTATTGATGAGTAGTACTGGTGATTGGTGTGGTGTGTGGTCTTGCACTACCTGGTGTATGTGGACACTACACTATCCAGGTTCATGCTAATGTTTAATCTGTATTGCACTATATTATATTACTACTCTGAGTTGTGGTGCTTGGATTAATGGGAATTAATGGGAGGCGTAGCACAGACAACCCTTGCAGTCCTGTATCATCACGTTAGTAACTTCCATTGAGCATCCTTCTTTCACCACCTATGAGAAGACAAGTGATCTGTCAGACTACTGAGAAAGTTAGTACGTGAAGCAAAAGTCTCCACAAGTAAGTATCCTGCAGTGAAACAAAAGTATTTTGTACCATGGTGAAGCAACATAAGCAATTTCTACCCTACCACTCAGGCATAGTTGAGAATACAGTGCACCACACTATCTGCTGACAATATTGGGAGACACCTTTTCATAATCAAGTGTGACAGATGTGAACCCAAGCACCCTTTTGAAATTTGTGAAGCAGCAATGTAATACTATAGCTAAAACAGATCATGATAAAAAGAAAGATGATGGATTGCTGTGTCCCAAGGACACAGCAGAACAGACCAATGTAATGGTCACCATGACTACACTGTGACATACTGATGGAAGAAACTGATTGAGATGGTCGTCAGCTACGTGCTCTGTGCTCTGTGGAGATAGAACAGAGAAGCAGGAGGATTTAAAAGCTTTTAATATTTTTGGTAAAGGTATGCCACCTACTGTATCTTGATTTAAATCCCCTTACCAGTATATCTTATTGTTGGCCCCCATTGTGCTGCTCTCTACAGTGCTCCCATATTGATTTGACATTTTCCATGTAACCCCAGGGTGATATTCCTGTGTTTTCCTGTAGATTACATTATATTCTATGGATGCTCAATTGCTGTGTTTTCCTGTATAACCAATGCAACTCTATTGGAACAGTTTTCCTGTAGATGCCTCCAAATCCCTGTAAAATACAGGAATCCCTGTAGATCTGGGAGCCCTGTCTCTACTACTTTCTTTCTTGTTTGGAGGAGGAAAGCTATGGTGGCTTTGATGTGGGTGTTCCCCTAGCAGACACTGGACCGCGAACACCGAGATACAAGAAAGACGCCGTTGGAACGGCGACTAGGGAGGAAATAGAAGAAGAGACTTTGTGCCTGAAGGAAAGTGTCCCCTGAGTGAATTTTAGGGGGTTTCAGTCTCTAAACCAGTTCTAAACCAGTTCTGGCTGCCATTGTTTATGATTGCAGTATCATTGTTTTTTAGTGTTTAACTCATTTTAGGTTTTTTTTTTTTTAGTTTTTCTTATTTTTGGATTTTGGATTGTATATTTAGCTTGTTTTTCCAAGATTTGTTTAATTTATTTTTAAAACCACATATACTACATATATTTTGAGTTTCACAAGCTTCCTATGACAATACCATGTGATTAACCTAATAAAGCACATGCACTGGCATTCATGAGCACTTGGTCAAGCTGCATGTTGAGCTACAGGCAAGAATGCCAGAATGCCAGATTATTGCAGCGATTCTTTTTTTTTTCCTCTCGATTTGAAAATTTGCTTAGGTTTAGCTTTTAAACAACTTGCAGTTTGGCACTGTTTAGCACTTTATAGCCATTATTTGTAGTAGTATCAGATCAGGAAATTATTCCAGACTAAGCACATTGATCACACTGAGCACACTGAAAATGCTGGTGTAGGCCTTGATGTAGGCTTTTGGATTTTATCCTGTGCTATGATCACATATGGCATACATCAAGGGTATTTTATGTGAGAATGAAGTAAGTTACACAAGTTATACTGAATTGTGATTACACTAAATGTTTTTAGCAGCTAATAGCTAGTAAGTAGCTAGTAGGTATTAATTAGAACAGTTGAGATAAATGAGGATCTACAGAGCTGTTTATGTTATTTAATATGTATACTCGGATTTACTGTTTGAAATATTAGGCATTTTTTATCTCTTAGAATTTTATAAAATGTAGGCTCATAGTGCAGTATTATTGTGATGAATTTGTAAGTTTCTGATATTTTTACTGATACTTCCTTTTTTATTAAAGTGTCTTTAGGTCAGAGAAGTGCAATCCTAGAAAAGCAGGAAGTAAGACTCTTCGGTGGATGCGTAATAGAAATTTTAAGAAGAAGCATATAAACTCATTTCTGAACTGGACTCCCTTGTTTAACTTAGGGTCTAGTAATTATAAGACCCCCAAGAGAAAGTTTAAGAGAGAGTTTTTGGGCAAAGTATTAACGCAAGAAGACTGACTTTGTGAACCTGGTCCTTCAATTCTGTTTTGGTGTTTACTGCCAGGACTTGGACCTGGATTTGGTCTTGTGGTCTTGTGATCTAAAAGCATCAAGATTCTGTTCCTTAGGAACTTTCCATGAAGAACTTCCCCTTCATTTTATAGACGCTGAGGAACTTTTTGGAATTACTGTGGCATTTCTTGTGTTTGTCTGTGTAGGGTGAGGGAACAGATTAAGTATTTCAAGCTGCCTCTTCATTATTCTGTGTTCAATTAGCTCATTTAACTTAGAGTTCTTATTAGACTAGTCATTCTTGTCTAACGTGGTTTGATATAACGCAGGAATAACGTTAGAAAATTTTATATGGTGAAAACTAGGAAACAATGGTTGGAGAAAGGTAAAGGGACATTCCTCAATTTAAGGTCTGCAAGGAATTTAGGGAACAAAGGGAACAATGGAAATAGATTGGATGGCATGTGGAAAGTAGATCGGATGGCTAACATTTCAGATAATACCCTGATGCAAGTTGCAGAGGTTCAGTTGTCTATACCAAAGGAAGACAAGATGCAGATAAATAAAGTCAGAATGAATGCTGAAATGGTAAAACCACCCAGTGTACCAGCTCAGGCCATTCAGTTTTTACTCAGTGATATGGGCTTGGCTAGAATGGCCATTAGGGAATCAAATTCAAACCATCAAAGAGAAAGGAATGAAATAAATAAGGAAGTGAAATTGATGGAAGGAGCTGAATTAAAAGAATCATATGAGTTAGAGAGAAAGTGGTAAAACAAAAGAATGAGGTATTATATACAAAAGTATATACTGAGGGGAAAGGGTTACTCAGGGGTCAATATTACTGATTGTGCCATCTTAACCTTATATAGGTTTCAGATGTATCAAGAGTGGTCATTTGATGAATTAAGAAGTAAGATTGTGCACCTATTTAGGGCAGTCATGGGAGCAGATATTACAAATTCAGATATTGCACAGATATGGGCAGATAAAGATGTGGATGGAGTGGAATGTCTATTTTCTGTGTTGCCCCATGTACAGCCAATCAAGTCTGGCTAAACAGTGGACCACTAAAAAGAGCTGGCTATATGATTCAATATGAAACTAGGAAGAAGCTGAATACTGGTAGTGAATCAGATAAGAGTAAACCAATGCAGATCTCTATCTTTGGTCTCAGATTATCAGCAAATGAGATGACTAATAGGTTGAAGGGAATATTAAGTAATATGTTCACACATGTATTAAGAATACCTGAAAAAGATCTGGGAATTATTAAAGTTTGGAGAAATACCAACAATTCAAAAATACGTCAGGAGGATGTACTCTTAAGAAGCAAGGACATGGCAGAATCCATTTTGAGTAAAGCTCTAGTGTTAGTGTTAGATGAAGCAGGGGTGCACATTATTGATAGTGCTAATTTGGATAAACCAGTATCAAAAGCTACACAGACTAGAGAATTAATGAGGGAAGGCAAGAGTTTCAATAGGCTCTACCTTTATGAACTAGGAAGAACAAAAAATGAAAATAGTAATAAACTTAAAGATACGATAATGGATATACTTGAACAAATGTTAAATATTTCTATTGATAACCCTGAAGCAATTCTGGTATGGAGATAGAGTTCTAATGTGGATTGTGACATGGTGAATATCGAGGTCAACTATCTAACCTTATTTAATAAAATACTAGAGAATGTGAGCACGCTAGACTCTATGGGACTAGATATAGTACCTGAAGAGTTTGTCTTACAGCATAACATCATAAATAGCAGTACCCAAAAGAAAACTGAGTTATTAAAGGGATAATCTAATATAAACAAGCAGTCAGATACTGTTGTATACAATATATCAAGCTCTAATATGTTTGTGGTTCTAGAGACACAGGAAAACTGATTCCTGATGAAGCAGCAAAGTTGCAATGAATGGGACCAAATTAGGTTATACCTGGTCTCCTGGAACATAACGGGTGTAATGGGTAAACTTGTGGACCTTGAATTCAAGGAGTTCATATTAAACTTCAATGTAATTTGCCTTCAAGAAACATGGCATAAGGTAGAGACAGATGTGACTTTGAATGGTTATTTAACATTTCAGTCAGCTGGATTTAAGGAAACAAAAAAGGTAGAATGGTAGGTGGTTTAGTAGTCTGGGATAAAATAGAGGAGGGAATTTCTGTAGAATTATTGCACTGTACTAGGAATATAATCATTGTATTACTCTGCTTTAAGGGCAAAAGATTTTGTCTGGCAAATGTATATGTTCCACCAAAGAACATTAAATATTACAATCCCTTAATCTGGGAGCAAATTGAAGAGCTGATATATTATAGTTGGATGTTAACTGATTGTGAGGAGTTTCTTCTTTGTGGGGACTTCAGTGCCAGGATAGGGAATTTTAATGACTGTGCAGATAATGAATTCCATAATTGGGTCCATGTGGAAGCAGCAGATAAAAAAAGGAACACGAGGGTTAGAGTAATAAATAGTTTGGGTCAGAAACTTATAGAATTACTAACCACTTTCGATCTGGCTCCCCTAAATGGTAGAACACAAGGAGATTGAACTGGGAGCTATACTCACTTAGCACCTAGAGGTCTTTTGATAATAGATTACTACTTCTGGACTGGAGACATTGCTTTTTGGGATTCTTTAAAAATTTCAATGTAGATGGAAAGTGGTCATTTCCCTTTAATGCTGAAATCAATAGTACCAGATAAGCAGTTACCGATTCAGTCACAGCCACTTGACACTGAAGTTAGGAATACTAAAATTAAATGGAAAATTGGTGCTTCAGGCAAATTAAGGAAATAGTAGTTAATATGTTCACTAAAGAAAAATAAATTAACACTGTGAATATAAAGTACACTTTGGAAAAATGTCTAGAAAAGATAAGGTCCACTCTTTCAACTCCAATAGTGGGTACTAAAATCAAGTATGTAACCTGGTTTGATGAAGAATGCTGCAAAGCAAAAAAAAAAAACCTCAACAGAATAATAAGGAGGGTGACTAAAAATAAGAGTAAAGGAGAGTATAAAGAATTAAACAAACATAGAGAATAATATAAGAACTCCTGATACAGAAAAGGGAAATTCATCAGCAAAAATTATGGGAAGAAATGCTGGAAGCTATTAGTAAACAAGATCATCAGCTATATTGGCTCCTAGTGGCCAAAGGGTCTAGTAGTGTTAGATATAAAATTGATACATATGTAACTCCAGAAATTTGGATAAGGTATTATTCTAGTAAATTCTTTAGTAACAAGAACATGTGTAGAACTGAGGTTTTGGACTTTTATATGAGCTGCTTTGCCCCATTCATCAATTAAGAAGTTTATTTGGCTTTTGCTTCTTTAAAACCAAATAAGGCTCCTGGCCCTGACCAGATACCTGTAGAGGTATATCTGAATTGTCCATCTTTATGGACTAAATATCTTACAGTTTTCATTAATAATTGCTGTAGCAACCTGAATTTTGCTGTGTCATGGAAGGGTGCTATAATAATAGCCATATATAAGAAGGGCAACAGAGCAGACCCTGCTATGTATAGGCCTATATCATTGCTGGACCAGATGGATAACATTTTCACCAAAATAGTGTTGAATAGACTTAAAGAGGAACTTTTTAACTTAGGGGATTTATCAGAAGCACAGACAGGGTTTTGTCCAGGATATTGCACCACTGACAATTGTTTTGTTATCTCACATATGTATGAGAAGTAGATAACCTTAAGGAAACAGAAATTATATGCAGCTTTTATAGAATTCAGTACTGCATTTGGCAGTTTATCTCATACTAAATTATGGGAAATAATGTATAAGAAGGGTTTCTCCCATGAAATTATAGTTATTATACGAGAACTCTACTGGGGAACTTGGGCCCAAGTGAGATTGGGCTCTCAGGGACAGTTATCCTCCACCTTTTCTACTAATAGAGGAGTCAGACAAGGTTGTGTTCTTGCCCCACTCTTATTCTGTATCTATATTGATAATCTTCTATTGGAACTTAAAGATTCATTAACTGATTCTCCTAAGACTCTAGGTAACCATTGCACTGTTTTAGCATACACAGATGGCCTGGTCTTGTTCTCTCTTACGTAGGCAGGATTGCAAACTAAACTTAATATATTGAATAATTATGCAAATGAACATGATTTAGAGGTAAATGAAAAAGAAAGTCAAACACTAATTTTTGGAGGACAAAACAGGGTGAAAAGGTGGAGGTTGGGGAGTAAAGTACTGAACACAGTAAACTATTACACCTATTTGGGCCTACAACTATCAAATGATGGGAAATGGACTAAGTAGACACAAAATTTGATTCCTAAATTAAAAAAATGTGCTATGTCTCTATACAAATTTAACAAAAAGTATGGAGGGAACTCTATCAAAGCCCTGATTCTGGCTATTAAGACTAAATATTATACTCAAGCCTTGTATAATGGGGACGTATGGCACCCAAGAGTATTGAGTAAACTAGAAGTACCTTTAAATAATTTGCTTAGAAGGAGCTTGGGACTGAGTAATTCGGTTCCAGCTTCCCTAGTTAGGGCAGAATTAGGGATTATTAGTTTAGCGGCATTTTTCTCAATCAGGAAAATAAACTACTGGATTAAAATTCTTCAACATTATCCAAGCAGGTTTACCTCACTGTGCCTGAATGAGAAATATACTTGGTTAGATTTGGGACATTTGAAATTGAATTGGTTGACTTTGGTTTCCCCGACTCTGGAGGAGACAGGGTTAATTTACCTAGAGAACTATGTTAAAAATAGTATTAGAATTAGTCTTAAATATCAGAAATATGTTAAAATAGAATTATGGAATGTTTTAACTATAAGGATCTTGAAAGAAATAATAATTTGAAGATAGCTCACTGGTTTCAATTAAATGATAATGTACACTTTTTCAGGTACTATTTTGAAATCTTAATAGATAAGACACAAAGAATGCAGTTTACCAAATACAGGCTACAGCTATTTCCTAGCAACATATGCAATGCTATTTATAACAAAGATAGCTCCGAACAAGCTAAACTATGTTGTTGTTTGTCAAATTCAGTTGACGATTTAAAACATGTTATGTTTGCCTATAGCTGGTATAAGACCCCAAGAGAAAAATGGATTTTACCATTATGTAATTCTGTTTTAACTTCAGACTTGAACACATTGCTTGAAATACTCTTCACCACCGATGATGATATAATTATTAAAGCAGTTGCTAAATACCTAGTTGCAATCTCTAGAATTTGACTTTGGCACAAAATAAATAGTTCATAGAGGTATGATTGCAACTAGACTGAGTAACTATGTAATTAGCAAGAGGTGAAAGTGAGAGCATTTTACAGTAGAGATTGTCAAAATAGGATAAAGTAATGAGCAGATATGCATAATCAAAAATGAAAATTACATTAAGGGACATATTTTATTTATTACATTAATCTTGTACAGCAAGCTCTGTAGATACTGGTTATGTGTTTTTTATTTATTTAAGAGATGTTTTACAATTGAATGTGTATTATATGTGTAATAGCAAATTGGTGTATCTTGTTTTTTTTTATTATGATGTTTGAAAAGGTCATATGACCAGTCAATAAACATTTTCAATCAATCACACTGTGACATGCAGCATTTATTGTCACAATCCATGCTATCCCCCAACACAGGATTACTTTGATAAGTCATATAATCATAGCCACACTGTGCAGTTAGTAGTGGCCAATTTATGCATGTCAATATAACCTGCAGACCATGTTGGAACCAAAAAATAGTATAATAGGACAATATTCACCAATGGGGTGACCTGGCTTGCTGCACTGCACATTGAAATACTGCTAACATCCAATACTGCAGAGTCAAATGATTCTGACAGTTCAGTTTCAGTGTCTGCTGTTGGCAAAAATTCTTGGAACACCTTGGCTTCTTCTTCCAATGGAGGAGGGTCATTAGACAGAAGCTGCCTTAAAAAGAAACAATGCAAAAAGAGGAATCAGCAGTGCAGGGTTACCACATACCAGTAACCATTCATGTATAGTTACACAACTCTTCATAGTTTTTCTAAAAGATCACATCACATATATCCATGCAATAACAGGTATGCATGGTGCATTGCTTGGCAAAGATCTCATAATCATAGAATCATGGAACATAATGGCAGAAAAGAACATCACGAACCATTTAGTCTTACTCTTACTGCAATATTTCAACATAGCACATGTTGATCACTTCTTCCACTTAGCCCCATCTGCCTGTCAAAAGCGGTCTTGATCCACTGAATGGTGTCTGAATTCACCACCTCCTCCGCAAGACCAGTCCACTTTTACAGTACCCTATTCAGGAAAATATGACCTCCCACATTTGTTTTTAAGTGAGTCCTCTGCAGTGTAACTCCACGACACGTTGATATGTTTCCTTCCTTCCTGTTGAAAAACTTCTCTGGGCATCCCTTGTTCATGCCTTTGGGCAACAGATTTTCTTGTCATCTCAAAATAGGGAGAGTAGCTGTCTGATCGGCGCAGCAGTTAGATTTCCACTTGTGATGTCAGCTACCCGGGTTTGGGAGTGGACTCGGGTTGCTGGAGGGCTGGCTATGGGAGAATGGCTTGAGTGTCCTGCGACAGCTCACCTTCTTTGGGGGGAGGTTGAGGGGTCATTGCCCGCAAAACACTTATGTGACTCTGAGCAGAGGCTTAGGGTACCACAAGCCCTGCTTGGAGGGGATGGGTGGCCAAGACATGCAATGGACATCGGCACGTAGAGCCTTGACATCAGGGGCACACACTGCATGAAGGGGAGTAAACGAGAAAATGCCTGCTGGCTCTGGGAAGACAGACTGCCTGGAGCATGCCTCCGATGTGACCCAGCTCACCCAGCCAACTCTGGACCGATGAAATGAAGGGTTACAGGGTGTCTGCATCCCCACCTCTTCCCTGCTCGAGGGCAAGCCGCAGCTACATGGGGCCCAAGAGGAAGGTTTGGGTAGAGCGGGTGGCAGGAGGATGACTCCTTGGCAGACCTGAAGGGTTGGGGTTGGCAGGACATAGGGGAATAAAGAGCAGTTTCACACAAAAAACAAAATAGGGACAGCGTACATTTCAGATTGCCTGCAATGTGTTGTACAGCTATATTGAAGAGGACTGGTTCACACACTGATCACTGGTGAACTGAACTCATTACCTGCCCAATCACTGACTGAACAATGTTCACCATGGTATACCGCACCAACTGGGACATTTGGACAGTGCAGTACCCTACAGCGAGTACAGCACCACGTTGCTGTAGGGTACTCACTGCAACATGGCACTGTCTTATGGGTGTCACGCACCACCCCAAATCAGCTCCGACTTGGAGTTGACAATCATCAGTAGGGGTGGTGGAACAGCACCCCATGTGGGGGGGTTGTGGGTGCAAAGACCCCTGAAGAAAACACTCAGTTTGGTTCGAAAACAGCACCTGACTGAAAAATGCAGTTCAACTGTCACTTTTGCTGTCCGGTCGTTCAACCAAAATTGTGGCGATGACCAGCCGTTGTTCCATTTACCACCACCGTCTCCCTGTCTGCCAACCATTCTGAAACACATCTTGTTATGTTGACAACAATGATATCCAATTTGGTGACCTGCCTAGAATGGACAATGGTGTGGAACGCATTACTAAATTCCACATAGGCCATGTCCACTGCACCACCCTGCTCCACTTCCATGCAAGACACAGTCTAAAAAAGTACATCCAAGTGGACTGGCTTGAATTGCCCATAGTGAACAACTGTTGTCTGTCATTCAGTTCCAGATACTTTGTTACCCTTTCACTGAGGACTGTACCCATGACCGTCCCCTTTCCCTCAATCACTGTTTCCCCAGTTCTGGACAGTCAACACCGTCACCTTTTTCCACTAGTCTGGTACTGTACCAGATCCATGAACAACTTTAATAACCTCTTCTATGGTTCATCCCACTACTGTCTTAGTTGCCAAATGACCTGTAGAAGCATGACATCCATCCCCATGGCCTTATACACCAACACCCTGTCCAATTCATCCATAACTCTCTACATGGCAAAGTGATATGACAACATCCATCTGCCCACTTCTCTCCTTTCCAGCTCAAGCCCTCTACACCCTCCTTTATACATAACTACACAGCAGAAATGCCTGTTCGGGTCTTCTAACCTCTATCCAGCAACCTCCAAGTGCTCACCACCTTACCCCATCAGTCTTTGAGTCCCCTGATCATCCTTATTTCTCTCAACACATATGTAAAACATGTCATTTACCATGCACTGGCCTATTCACTATCCTTTGCTCCATGTCCACCTTATCCCTTCTAATGACCATTTCCACTACTTACCTCACCTCCCTTTAAACCTATCTGTACCCCTCCACCTAAGAACTGTTGCATTTCCTAAATGCCATATGCATACCCCCTACTGCCCTTAATACATGTCTAATTAACCAAAGCTGCTTATGCCTCCTTACCCCCTTTCTGACACATTTTGGATGGATGACTCTGTGGACTCCTGAATGTGGTCCATAACAAGGTACCCGCACTTCATGAGCGTCACCTGTATCCCATAATCCTTCCATCACCTCACTCTCAAGTGTTCTTAATTTGTATAACTGTGCATGCATACACTATAGCACTATTGTGCTATTGGGGGTGCCCTAACCTAGCTTCACTAACCTTGAGACACACATTCCAGTGCTGATTTTCCCTATTTTTGGTGATACAACCTCCTCCACATTCCCTACATTCAACACATTACACGTGTGTGAAAGTCCACCAAAGGCATTTTGGCACACAGCATAGGCCATGGCATCACACAGCAATCAAAAGAATACTGTAAATTCAAAGCAGAACATGGTATCAGATAAAAAGTAGAACACCACATGCATTCCACAGATGGCATAGTGGTGCTGAGGGTTAAGGTACTACATGCATCACCTTGCGCCACATCGGCGACCAGTGTTCAGGAAGGAGCCTGAGCCACCGAGGATTGGTGGGGGCGGGAAGGGATTGAGCATCTGATAGACAATTCTCCCTTTCTGGGGAGGGTATAGGGACTGTGTCGCTCCTGAGCAACCCTGGTGACAGCCGGGGGTAGCCAGGAACAAGGCGTCACTACTGAATGGCACTGGGGGCAGAGCTCAGCGGACACTGGTAGTCATTGCACATCAGATCTCTGTGGGGCAGAGACAAGAAAAAGTGAAAATCCATGGCACCTGATAGGCGAAGGCAGGATCAGTTGTTGGTCCCCACACCGAATGCTGGGCCTTCCAGCTCTGTCCCAGGCACTCCCTCCACCCCCTGGTCGCTCCACTAGATTCTAGATAGAGCGCCAGTCCTGCACCAGGGGGCTCAGAGACAGGTGGTAGGGTGGCCAGGTGGTGCGGTCAGGAGATGGGCACTTGACCGAGGAGTGGAATCTGGGACTTCAGGTGGGTGGTAACAGACTGCACCATGAGTCCTGCTGGTGAGAGTTCAGGCAGCTAGCATATGGGGCGGATAAACAAAGTTGGAAAAAAAAAAAAACATGCATTCAGACCCAAACCTCCAACGGTGTTCACACTTCAAAAATTCCACATGTCAGTGATGCATGGTATACATTAACAAACAGGATCACAGCAGCATACTTAAGGACATGTACCATGACAATATCTGTACAATATGCAGTCATTGTCAGCGTACTCCGTTCTTTGTCCATGATGGACAGTAGACAGTAGTCCGTGTGGCAACATCACTGTTTGGCATATTTATTGCAGACATGTTGGAGTGCATCAACAGCAACTGCATCCTGTTTGTGGATGACACCAATGTGGGAGCAGTTGTGGACAACAAAGTTGTCTGACAGGGAGTGCAGAAGGATACATCAAGGAAAGAGTCTTGTTCTGACAGATCGCAGCAGGATCTCAATACAAAAAAATGTAAGGTACTGCATTTTGGAACCAAAAGATTCCAAGGATAAACTGTATTCTTGGGGGAGGGGGTGACTGGGGATGGATGGAGGTAACAGATACAGATAAGGATCTTGGGGTGCTCGTCACTGCATCAATGGACAATTGCACACAATGCAAAAAGGAATCAACAATGACAAACAAAACATGGGGGTGCATTTCAGGGAGCATTAGGTCAAAAACAAAGGTGGTTATTGTACCGTTACACAGATAGTTGCTTCGACCACACCTGTAATACTGCGTACAGTACTGGCGCTCATAACTACACAATGATGTTACAGTGCTGTAGGGGGGAGCATCAAAGGGCAACAAACAGGGGCTGGGGGAATTGCCATATGACTTCAGATTAACAGAGTTAAACAAGTAGACACTACAGCAGAGGAGGGACGGGGGACATGACTGGGACATAATACTACTTGAAGGGGATAATCAAGATAGACACAGAGGACCTATTCAGGAGGAGGGTGGGAAGACAGAGTAGGGTACAGAATTTGACATTGGAGAGTGGTACATTGAGGAGGGAGATGAGAAGGCATTTCTTACTAGAGAGGGTGGCTGAAAAGTGAAACGCAGTAGTGGCAAAGGTTGTGGCATGTAACACAGTTGAATGGTTCAAGAAGGGGTGGGACACGGCAAAGGGGAAGGTAAAGGTAGGAAAGGGGCGTGGTGGTGGGTCAGCAGCTGAATAGGGAGCTGGCTGCAATATTGAGCAGCCTACATTGACCAGGATGGCCTGCTGCCATTCAACTGTGATTTCTGGGAACAAGTCCATATTTCCATCAAAGGTTCTTGCACAGTGCACACTCGCAATGCACAATGGTATTCAACAAAACATAAAATGTGAATATTATCATGCAGCTAGATTCAGATAATATGAACATACGAAGTGGCAGCAGAAGCAGGCCTCATGGTCTATAAAGTCTGCTGGATCGTGCAACTAACACCTCAACTTGCAGCTGCTCCACATGCACCTCCACTACTCATTACCACACACCCTCACTCTGTCCCACCCTCAATTAAATCCCAACACCATTCTACATATCACCTTCTCTGCCATTGTTCCACTTATCTACCCCCCATTTCTGTAAAACAGTGTCCCATGATTTCTCTACTGAATCTCCCCCCACTGCAATATTTTATTTTATTTTTATTTTATTTTATTTCAAATTCAGATTAATACCTTTGAGCCGGGGGCTTGCTTACAAAGGTTCCAAGTCAACAAGGAATACAAGACATTTACAGGTGATGAAACATTGCAGAACAGAAAGACATCAACTAACAAGTGGTATTAGTGCGCAGTTACAACATTAATCAGGGTACAAGAAGTAAGGAGAAATAGGACCACACTTCCAGAGAAACATATTAATGCAGCACTAATTAAGTGCAGTACAGTGTTTACAATCATGTTACAGTTCAGACGGGGTGCTCCCAGTCTGCAGAAATGCATGTTTTAGCAGCCAAGGTGAGGCTTTGTCAAGGGGACGGTAGTAGGTGGTGGGAGGTGGGAAGGGGAACAGGGCAGTTGTGGAACAGGAGGGTGGGAGTGAGAGAGGGTAGCATTTGACAGGTGTGAGAACTGCCTTCAGAGGCCATGGGTTAACAGAAACACTGGCAGTCAGATTTGCTGGCAAGAAGAGATCAAAGCCCATTTTTAAAGTAACCAAGTCTGGGGGAGTTGGCAATGTCTGCAGGCAGATCATTGAACCATTTAGGCCCACAGTAGGAGAGGGATGCCAATGCTGTCTGGTATACCTCCCCCTTGTGATGTAAAGAATCCCTTCTTTAGTCATCCTGTTAATAACCTAGAAGTAATTAAAGTTTCGATCATGTATCCACTCTCCATACTCTGATTTCCAGGGACACATTTTCTACTGTCCTAGCATTGACTTGTTGGATTTTCACTCAGGTACATGTATCATCTTTGTTGGCCTATACTGTAACAACACCATAAATCGGGTGTATATGTTCACGAATGGATGCCAGTACTGCACGCAATATTGCATGTGTTGACTGACCATTGACATGGACAGGAGTGGTATCACTTCTCTGTGTGTGGATAACATTGCCCTCCTTAGGCACCACAGAAACTTCTTTGCCTTGACAGCCGCCTTCCTGCACTGAGCTGGCTGGTTCCTAATCACCATTATTACCATACCTATTTGCTTTTACTCAACTGTGCTTTCCAAGTGAACGAAGCCAAAATGATATTTCATGTGATGGGTCCTTGGTACAAACTGCAGCACCTTGCGCTTGTTGGTGTTCCAGCACAACTGACATGTCTACAGCCATTCCTCAGCATCTCACTCTCACCACGACCCTCCACCCACAAACCTCACAATATTTAGGTGGCATGAACTGTGTTTGCCTGCAGTTAGCACGCTTTCAACATGCAACATATGATTTAAAGCATGACACACATTGTCATGCAAGGCACCAAATGAGGCATGCAGTGCTCAGAAACATACAGAACAGTCAGTAACAGGTGTCCTGATACTGGCGGGGGTTGCTGCTGTGGCATATGGTTGTGGTTCATGGAGTGCTGTACACAGAAAATGCTATGTAGTGATGTTGGTACATACCTCATTGATTCAAAGTAGTACAAAATAGACACTATCTCTCCGGTTATGTTGGGGAGAGTACTTTGCAGGATCTTCAATTCTTCGTGGGATGACACCTTTCTTCAAATCTAGGTGTTTGTACCCACACTGCCTGGCAAGTTCAGGCAGCATGGTGAAGTCTCCAGGATCAAATTGGTCTTCACATAGAACGCTTCGATCACCTGGCTTCCAACTGATCTTTCTCTGATATGCTGCAACCCAAGCTCGTCTCATCTCATTACACTTGTGAAAACTAAAGAAAGACTTGCCACTTTTCTCACCATTTTTGCAGTTAGGTGCTACACAGTAAACCATTGTGTCTTTTTATATGTATATTAAAATATGTACACCTATATTTTTATACACACAGTAAACACGCCAACAGTGATGTGCCAGAAAGTACTTGAAAACTGGGCACAGGCAGCAGTAACTTGATTATATTACAAGTCTCAGACAACAACAGTTACTGTGATGCAAATAAACGGGAGGAAATTACATGAATCACAATAAGGATTTCCCTTAAACTATAACATATGTAAATGCTGGCAATACGATGCAAGAAACTGTTCTCGCAACACTGAATGCAGAACAACAGAGAAAATAAGACAGCACAGCACCTCTTTTATAGTGTCTGGGACCTTTATTTATTTATTTATTTAGCTTTTGTTTACCAGGTAAGCACACTAGACTTTCAGGTGCCTATTTTCAGGTGTGACCCGGGAGAATTACAAGGCACAGGCAATAATAGTACAAAGTCAAGCCACAACAGTCAATGAGGGACAGTCAGGTGCAGGTTAAACATTACAGAGTCATAGCACGGCAATCAACAAGGAACAGACAAGAAATAACATCAGAAATAACATCAGATAGCACCAGGGCAGGCAGGTGGGGGTACCCAGTTAGAGTACACAAGGAGCAAAGAGTAGGGAACATTTGTTACATTTATGCACAACATTCACCTCGATTGGATCATTTGCCACACTGCAAAGATTTACGCACCAAAGAAAACATTTATGTCACTGAACGTGCCAATACTTGACATAGAAGTGACATACAAGTGACATAGAAGTGACAGCCCCATTGACAGCGTTCTGTGCATATTGACCGAGCCGAAGACAGCTGTCGGGTGTTTCCGGAATGGTGGTAGTGACGTAGAAGCTCTCAGCACGTTGCGGAAACACCCGATCTCGGCAGCAGCAATGCGTAGGCGAGTAAGGCGCCATGGAGCTGGAATATATTTATAAACTTTAAGTTACTATCAACGCAAAAATGAATAAAAACACTAAAATAGGAGTTGGAAAGGAAACGGACACACACTAATTGGACAAATTAGCCAAATGGTGAGTCTGCAGATCACCTTTAAATGACTGGAAAATGTTGGCAACTCAAACCCTCTGGAGATGGTAGCGGATCTGATGCTGTGGATTCTCAAAGATGACCTGGTTGCTTGAAGCAGATGTGAACTTGCTGGATGCAGCTGAAGACACTTGAGAAAAAAACAGGTACTCAAAGTAGAAGGCTAATCTATTCCATCCCTGCTCTTACTTTACTGCCCTACTATCCCTAATACTGGGATGCAGGTGATTCCCTATAATATACAATAATTAGTTCAAGTTCAAGTTTATTGCAGGAAATAACTCCGTTGAGCAAGCTCTTTCACAAGGAGGTCCTGGGACATTTAGGCCGACAAGTACATATTGGATAATAACAACTTCAAATAACAACATCACAGTAATTAAGTACAGCTTTGGGAGATGTGGTACATAATGCTTAGTTAGGAAATAACAAGGTAGGTAATAAGCCTGAAGTGAAGAAAAAAAGGAATGAGAATGAAGAGAGGAATGTGTATGAGGCATTTACAGCCATAAAGTAGGAAGATAAAAGTATGGAGGAGCAGGAGGGAGCTAAAGGGCTAGATGGAGTAGGGAGCATTAGATGCAATTAAGGAGCGAAAGGAAAAGTAGAAATGGAGTTAGGGTAACGGGTAACAGGGTAAAGTTAGGGTAGGGGTAACAGAAAGGGGGTAGGTGGGAGTAAAAGGGAACAGGATATGGAAAACTAAAGGGCAAAGGACAGTGAAGGGAGCAGCTGTATACATCTTTTAGTGTGACCATAAAGAACATTTTGAATTAGTGGTCCGGGGCAAGTGCTATAAGAATACTTCTGAACTAGAACTAGTTCCAGATAGTTGTGTGGCGTGGAGAGGAGTAATGGCGATGATAAGGTTTAGAAATAGCTACAAGTGTCTTTTATTTTAGATGCAGCCAGCATTTTGAAAAAGTTGACAGAGACAATGCTGGACAGTTTCAATGTGGATTGGAGTTGATTCCAGAGGGTAGGAAGAGTACTTGATATGGTGCATTTGCCAAAGAAAGTGCAAGTCCTAGGTACATCAAGGGGGATGAAGTCAATTTTCCTAAGAGAGTAGGCACTGTTGGAAATACAGATGAGAGATGTTAGATAGCTTGGGAGCTTATTCAGGATTAACTTTTAAGAGTCCAGATACCCATATGAAGCATAAGTCTAATCGAAAGTGACGTCCAACCAACAGCTGTATACAGATCACAGTGGTGGATTCGGTAAGGTAAGTTTGTAATGAACCATAGAGCAAGATGATAGAGGATGTCCAGTTTTCTTAGGCTTGTGACAGCTGAGGAAGTATAAATTAAATCTCCGTAGTCGAGTAGAGGGAGGAATGTGGCCTGAACAAGCCTGATTCTAGTCTCTAACAGAAAAAGAGACCTGTTTTGGAAGAAGAAATCAAGCCTGGCTTTTAGCCTTCTTGATAGGTCCTCAAGATGGTCATTGAAGGAGAACTTGTTATCTAACTAAATACCAAGATATCTGAATTTGGAGACGACTTCCAAGGGTTCTCCTAAGGGGGTGACAACAAAGTCTTTGGTTGGGCAGCGGAAGAGGTGCAAGAGGAATTAAGAGTGAGGATCATGGCCTTAGTTTTCTTGGCATTGAGGAGGAGTTTAGCATTAATATGATTAATTTCTAGCTGGGCAAAATCAGCTTGTATATACTTCCCTCACTTCGGAGAGTGTCGAGCCCAATGTATACAGTACTGTATCATCTGCAAAGAAATTCAGAGTGGAATTGGTTATGTGTGTGTCTAGATTATTGATATATAGGGAAAAGAGGATAGGGACAAACATGGAGCCTTGCAGGACTCCCCTGGCAATCGGCAGGGAGGCTGAAAAAAGGCCATCAGCTTTAACTTTCTGTGTCCTTCTAGTTAGGTAGCTGGTAAACCACTGGGCGGTATGTGGGGGTAGCACCTATTTTAGTAAGGCTACTAACTAGTAAGTTATGGTCAACGGTGTGAAACGCTTTACTAAGATCTAAGAATACTGCACCAGTGATTTTCTTAGAATCCATAGCTGAGACCCAGTCATTGGTGACTTTAGCCAGTGCAGTGACTGTGATATGATTGGACCGAAAGCCAGATTGTGCTAGGATGAGGAGTTAGAAAGTTTCAATATGGTACTTTAATTGAGTATAAATCAATTTTTCAAAGATTTTAGAAGGGAAGGGCAAGACTGAGATGGACCTGTAGTTATTTAGGTTGCATGGGTCCCCTGATTTAAATAAGGGAAGGATGTAAGCTGATTTCCAACAAGAGGGAACTGTGACAGTGGAGATAGAAAGATTGAATATGTGAAGAATAGGGGTAGTGAGATAGAGGTCGTCTAGTTTTAGGAAAAATGGTTCTAATCCATCATCTCCGGTGCTTTTCTTTGTATCTAATTTAAGGAGCGAATCTTCAACATCTTTAAAGTTAAGAGGGAGTAACTGGAAGGGGCAAGTCGAGGTCTTGGGAGCAAAACATTGGCTGGACAACAGGACACAGAAGGTAATTGTAAATGGAGTCCACTCTGAAGAAAGGGCAGTTACTAGTGGGGTACCGCAGGGTTCAGTATTGGGTCCAGTCCTTTTTAATGTCTTCATCAGTGACATTGCAGAGGGACTGGAAGGAAACGTATGCCTTTTTGCAGATGACACAAAGATCTGCAACAGGGTTGATACACAAGGAGGCGTGGAAAGCATGAAAAGGGACTTGGCAAGGTTGGAGGAATGGTCAGACGTATGGCAGCTAGGATTCAATGCAAAAAGTGCAAAATAATGCACCTGGGAAACAAGAACCCAGGGGAAGAATACACAATGGGTGGGGAGGTAGTAACAACAACAAAACAGGAAATGGACCTGGGGGTAATCATATCAGATGACCTTAAGGTTAGCAAGCAATGTGAGAAGGCAGTAGGGAGGGCGGGGGTATACTGGGATGTATAGGAGAGGCATCAGCAACAGAAAACAGGAAGTTGTTATCCCTCTGTACAGACAGTTGGTGAGACCCCATCTGGAATACTGTGTCCAGTTCTGAGACCCCATCTCCGCAAGGACATAGACAGGATAGAGGCAGTCCAGAGGAGGGCAACTAAAATGGTGCAGGGTCTGCAAGAGAAGCCGTATGAGGAGAGACTAGAGGAGCTTAATATGTATACCCTTGAGGAAAGAAGGGAGAGGGAGGACATGATAGAAAC
Organism: Neoceratodus forsteri; assembly: GCA_016271365.2. Classification (NCBI taxonomy): domain Eukaryota; kingdom Metazoa; phylum Chordata; order Ceratodontiformes; family Ceratodontidae; genus Neoceratodus; species Neoceratodus forsteri. The sequence goes on from CM028136.1 coordinate 292,897,941, forward strand.
TTTCAAGTACCTCAAGGAATCAACAAAGTCCAAGAGGGTAGCATCTTTCAGAAAAGAGACTTGCAAGAACAAGGGACACAATTTAAAGATAGAAGGAGGGCGGTTCAGGGGCAATATGAGGAAGTATTATTTCACAGAGAAGGTAGTGGATGCATGGAACAGCCTTCCTGAGGAAGTTGTGGGGTCTAAAACTGTGGGAGAATTCAAGAATGCATGGGACAGACATAAGGCAATTCTTGTGGGGGGCAGGAAGATATAGGCTGTTGGTTAACTAGGATCTGCGGCCTATCCTGTAGGTAGGGAAATGGGCAGACTAGATGGGCCTAGCGGTCCTTATCTGCCGTCAAAGTCTATGTTTCTATGTTTCTATGTTTCAATGTTACTGCTGTCTTGGTTATTAGTACAGCCTACATATGGTGAGGAGTTGAAGGCTAAGCCAGCTGTAACAAAATGGGAGTTGATTTCTTCAAGGATTTGGCAGTTGCTCTCCATAATCCTACCATTGCTGAGGATCTTAGTTGGAATAGTGGGGGCAGCAGGCCGACCTTCCATAGACTTAAGTATCCTACAAGATTTCCAATTAACTGAGGGCTAGTCCCCCAGGTCCTAACTACAGGTAACCCTCATTAGGCTGAACTCCCTCTGGATGGGACTGTTCCATTCATGTTTGTCTCCGCTTGATCTCCCCGAAAATTAGCTGTAAAGCTCCTTTTATACCCCCTGAACATTTAATTCCTACCAAATCCTGGTCACTGATTGGGCAGGACCCTGTTCCAATCCTCAGCACCAAACAGCTCTTATTCTACTTTGGAATTCTGCAGCAGGATGAGCCACAATGGAATTCCAAATCTGAATTCTCAGCTGCCTTTCTAAAAATTCCGAGCCTACTCTGCTCTGTTAACTTGGACTCAGTATTATTGTACATTGCATAAAACACAATACAATTACTTCAAAATATAATTTAATCACCTTCACACCTTCGCATAAGAAAGTTCATATTTCTGTCTCCCTCCAGTATTTCTTATTAAAAGTTGGGCTAAGAGGTCATTAAGTCTCTTAAATGCTACAAGTCTCGATGGCTGAGAGGGACCTGTGGGTGGTGGTGGATGTCAAGATGAACAACTCGGAGACTTGTAGGAGGGCAGCAGCCAAGGCCAACAGGATGCTGGGATGCATCACTAGGGGGATCAGCTCCAGAAAGAGGGAAGTGATACTCCCTCTGTATAACTGCTTGGTGAGGCCGCACCTCGAATACTGCGTGCAGTTTTGGAGGCCACAGTTAAAGAGGGACATTAAACTCCTGGAGAGGGTCCAGAGGAGGGCAACCAAAATGATTTGGGGCTTGGGGGACAGGACCTATGAGGAGAGGCTTGAAGAGCTAAATATGTACACATTGGAAGAGAGAAGGGACCGGGGGGACATGATAGAGGTCTTCAGGTACATGAAGGGGGTAAATAGGGGAGGAACAGTCAGGGTGCTTCGAAGGAAGGAGTAGGGGGCCACTAGAGGGCATGGGTGGAAGCTGGAGGGGGGAAGATTCAGGGGAGAAAGGAGGAGGTGCTACTTCACTGAGAGGGAGGTGGAGCCATGGAATGCGCTGTCTAGGAGGCTGGTGGAGGCAGAGACGGTGGAGGGGTTCAAGAGGGGGTGGGACAGGTGCAGGGGAAGGGTTCTGGAAGCAAAATCCAATGCAGCGAGAATATCTGGAACTGGGAAGGGAGAAGCCATAAAAGGCAAGGGGGGCAGCAAGGTCAGCTCCCAGAGTGGGGGCTGACCAAACGAGCAGACGCGAAAGACCGTTAGGCCTATTCTGCTGGCATTTTAGTATGTTAGTAAATTGAAAGTTTTCCTCCCTGTGGAAAAATAACTGCTTGCTGTTTAACTCTGACACTAAACTAAGATTTCCACTTAAACTGAGCCATTTCCCTTTAAATAAACACTTTCCTTTTGTTTGGAGCTCAGATAAATTAAATATTCATTTGAGATCTGAGACTCCATCCAGGAGCTGTCCAAAGGGCTACAGTAACCATTCCTGCCCTAGAGCACACACCCTCTCCTGGCTCCTCCTTCAACCTTCCTGCCTGACAGCATGGTTTCTGGGCTGCAGATTCTCCTTCCAGAATACTCCACCTGAACAGGTCAGCGACCCCTCCTTCCTGAACTTTTTAACATATGAAACATTTTTTTTCAGATAGCCCACCTTTTAAACTACAAGGATGCCACATTTGGTTTAATTCCAACTTAAAATGGCATGGCAGTGCCTTATAGGAAAAAAGTTGCTAATTTTTACTCTTTAAATTATTCTGAGTTATTATACAGTAACATGGTATTTTAAACAGCTCTGTTTTTAAAACTAAACATATGTGGCATAAAATGTATATGCATGTGTAAACACAACTGAGTGCTAGCCCTTTGTGGCTTTGTTTTATAGTTTAATCACTTTTGTGCTCATTTGCATTAAATGTTTTGTACTTGGATGCTTTTTTAAACTAGCAGCTTGCCTTGCTGCTTAACATGGAACCTGGATCACTTTGTGTATTAGGAGCCCATCTCCATTTACACTGTGTGCCACCTTTTTTAAATAGTGTTTTAATAGTGGCAGTCCCTATACCAATAACCCGGTGCTTGCCACCTGCCAACTAGTTAATTTATTTAAACTATCTGGTTTCCTGCTGTCAGGAGAATGCTGTTACTCTTTGCACCTCTCCATGCTCTGAACTGCTCCGGCAGGCCTTAGCCAGCTCCATGACTGAGGCTGCACTTCACTCTAGGCACTCCAAGATTTCCCTTTAGCGCAGAAGTCCTATTGCTACAGAGCTGTGACTTGCCTCTCCACCACTGCTTCTTCACTTTCTCTCTCTGCACCTTGGTGCCACACAGCTGCCACTCTGCAAACAAATTAAACTCTGCAACTGCTGGGGAAACAAATGATATAAACACAGGATCAGTATTTATTTAAATAATAATTTTGCTCCTTCCTTCCTTCCTGGGCTGGCCACACATTTACTACTGGACCACCAGGGCTTAGTAACATTTAACAGGGCAACTAACCACTAGCCAGGGCATCCAAACTACAACCCTTGGCTATAGAAGTTGCTGCACCCACTATTTCTTACATAGGGTGACAGGCAGTTTTTTTGTTTGTATTATTTCTTTATGCTCCCCCATGCCCTTGGCTGATCACTCCTTTGGGTGGCCTAGGGCCCCACCACCAATTTCTGTCATCATCCTGCCACCCTCAGTACTGCCATGGCCTGGTTGACCCGATGTATCCTATTCTTTTTGCAAGGGGGGGCCCCTCCCAGGGCAGGGGAATGGGAGGGGAGACTTGCACAAAGGCTTCCTTCTATGTCTGACACACAGCGAGGGATGAGCACAGACACTTCCAGGCTTTGTGGTGAGTGGGGACTGGCCACCATTATCCAGTCAACTGAGTGGCTGTAATTTCCCACTTTTTGCCCTGAACGGTCCAACCATGGTGGCATCCTGTGGGGGGTGGGTGTTTGGTGACGTGTCCAGGCTTCACTCTGCCATGAACACCAGCCACAAGCCACCACCAGGAGCTGCCTAAGAAGTGGTATGTGACTGTCCCCCCCTGGGAGGGAAGCATCCAGAGGACACTCGTGACTCCCTACCTGCTGGACTCCGCTCCTGATGTCTGGGCTTTGGGCACAAATCCAAGTCACCAGCATGCTGAGCAAACACCCGACACTCAGTGCCATGGAGCTGGCCAGTATTTTTTTAAATGTTAGATTACTGTGTAGTGAGTGTAAGGGGTGTAGGCAATCTCCCCCCAGCTTAAACCTGCTGGCTTAAATACTAATATGCTCATGACTTTTCATTTTTTTACTCAGTGTCTGACCTCCCACCATGGCAAGATCCGGTGCCTCCTAGAAATTAAGGTACCCTATTACTTTCTTGTGGAACGGTTGATCCATAACTGTTTCACTGTCACATTTATGAGGTGGTGTGGAGAAATGGCTATGGTGAAAGTTTGGAGTTAAAATCTTGAAAATTAGCAAAGTTCTGAATGAGCTTTGAAATACTGCAATATTCACTCCTAACCTAGGCATTTTACCATATTTGTACAACAAATGTTCAGCATAGACTTCATATTACCCCACCTTGTGGAACATGGTAGGGAAGCATTTTCAAATACCCGCCAAAATGTCATTCTGCTCCGCAGTTGCGAAAACACATTTTGGCCAGGACTTGAAAAAATGACAGCTTTCATGTTCATAAGGTGGTGTGAAAAATATTTGAAAATTACCAAAATTATTCATGAGTGTAGAAAAATGTCTATGCAGGCTCATAATTTTGTCACTTTTATATTTTTTGACCCCAGATTTTCAATACATCCTTCTTATGACTCCACCTCATGAGCAAGGTGGTGAACATTTTCAAATCCCACCCAAAAGGTGATTTATGCAAAGTGACCACGAAATCACCTTTTAGACAGATTTGCATAATGTCACTGCAATTGGTCATGAGGTGGGGTTCCAAAAAGGCCATGTTAAAAATTTGGTGTAAAAATATGCAAAAATGAGAAAGTTATGAATAAAAGTTCAAACCCCCTTGAAATACATTTAACTGCAAGTACCTTATTTTCTTATATCACAGTCACTGGTTCCAGCAGCAAGACGTGTCTTTAATTGCACAGTGGCTCTATGACATGACACATTCAGGTGAATGAAGGTGTGTGGGGGGTGTGGGGTGGTGGGGGGCTGAATGGGAGGTCGTAGTGGGGTGCATGGGTATGTGTGTGGGGGGCGATCACCCTTTTCATTGAGACTTCGACGGGGCGTAACAGTGAAAAGACCTTATTACGGCAACATGCGCGGTAATGGTTCATTTTAATTGTTTTGCCTTCCCCAGTGTTCTTCCCCTCCTTGACCTACTCTGACCTGAAGTTGTAATCTTAGAGTCTGGGGTGCAGGAAGCAGAGCCCCACAGAAAACAATGAGTCAAAGGCAGCACAACACCTGCATCAGTACTGTGCCGTTGCTGTGGGGAGGTCGGCAATTTGCTGACAGGAAAACTTGGTGCTTCCGTGTGGGGGGGTCAGATTGATGAGAGACTTTTATATGGGTTTTAAAACATAATTAAAGGACAGTTTTCTTTATTATAGTTGACATTCTGACTCTGGAGATTAGGCAGCCTAGTGTTAGGCTACCTTTCAGGGAATGGGGGTGGTTGACCTGGAGGGGAGGGGGGAGAAAGAAGTGTACTGGGGTGAACGGCCCAATTCATTAAAAAAATATTGTTTATGGATCAATAGAGAGAGAGAGAGAGACAAGCGAGAGAGAGAGAGAGAGACACACAGAGACACAGAGATAGGGAAGAGGGGATCACTGGCTCACTGCTTGAGCATGACTTCCAGCTGTGGCATCAGCATTCAATAAAGTCCCCCTGTTCTCATACAGACAGCGCAGGTGACTGGATCTTCTTGCTAAGTTGGGCACCCTAGTTTTTGGGATGTGCAGAAAATGTATTTATGGTCATTATTTTAAAAAAGAAACATCATAATCTAACTAAATGGGCCCCATTAAGCTAGATTCAGATGTTTGTTTAAAATTATACCCTTTTTATGTATTTTCCATGCTTTTTAGTTTGAGTGGTAAAAACAAGACAATGTCTTTCACAGCACAAAAAAATATTTCCGTGCTGGGAGAATCAAGAAACTCAAAATGGTCTTGCTACATGAACTTTTGAGTCGTATGGGAACGTTAGCTCAAATACCCTACTGAGCATGCTCAGAACAGAAAAAAATAAACTTTAAGGGCTGGATATTCAAACTGCGCCATTCTGAGGCGCAAGCCCTTGCGCTGCACAAAATAGTTGCGCAGGGCTGTGGCCGGGGTGATATTCAAAGGAGTTGCGCCATTGAGCAACTCCTTTAAATATCACCCTCATTAGCCACTGTGCATGGCGCAGAAAGTGGAACTTGCGCCACCGCGTTGTCAGAGTGGAGCATTCAACTTGCAGTGGCGTTATAACCATTGCGCCCATGCGAAAATCATGATATTCAAAAGGTGACATGCAAATGGGGCCATAATTAATGCAAGGCGCGGGGCCATTTGCATGTGATTATGGCCCCATTTGCTATGTCTTTTATGTAGGTCGCCCGATCCCGAGGACTTGCGCCTGGCGCCTGCCAGGCAGCGGCCGTCGAGAACTGCGCCCCTGCATCCCGATGTGGGCATAGTGTGCTCCTCCCCCACCAGCCCGATCACGGGCAATGTAGCTCCTCCCCAACATCTCCCTGGTGGTCAATGGACGAAATGCCCGATCGTGGGCAGAAAGTAAACTGAACCCCGAACATCTCCCTGGTGCCCGATCGCGGCAGAAAGTAACTGAACCCCGAACATCTCCCTGGTGCCCGATCGTGGGCAGAAAGTAAACTGAACCCCTGAACATCTCCTGGTGCCCAATCGTGGGCAGAAAGTAAACTGAACCCCCGAACATCTCCCTGGTGGCTAATGTCCCCCACCCACCACACCGAAGCCCACCACCCCGCTCACCCCGGCGGCGGTAGGCGGCAGCATCCACCGCCTGCCGCCCGCCGCCCGCCGACTGACTGCCGGTGGGACTGCCGCCCACTGGTGCAGAGCAGAGCCAATGGGTGTGCAGCTCATACCGCATAAGGCAGTCCAGATTTGTGAATGAATTCATTCACAGGTCTGGACTGCCTTATACGGTATGGGCTGCGCACTGGCTCTTGCCTGCATCAATAGGCATGCATCTCACCGGCAGTCAGGTCGGCAGCGGGGTGGCAGGTGGATGATGCTGCCACCCGCCAGCCGCCAGGGGGGAGGGTGGTGGGGCTGTGGTGGGTGGGTGGGGGACACTAGCCACCAGGGAGATGTCTGGGGGTCTAGTTTACTTTCTGCCCGTGGATTGGGTACCAGGGAGATGTTGGGGTTTCAGTTTACTTTCTGCCCGTGGATCGGGCACCAGGGAGATGTTCGGGGGTTCAGTTTACTTTCTGCCCGTGATCGGGCACCAGGGAGATGTTGGGGGTTCAGTTTACTTTCTGCCCAAGATCGGGCATTTCTGTCCACTGGACCACCAGGATGTGAACGGGAGGAGGGGGAGCCACATTGATGCCCGCGATCGGGCTGGGAGGGGGAGTACACTATTCCCGTGATCAGGCTGTGGGGGCACAGGGACTGAGTTGGGCCAGCCACAGGTGGCAGCTGCTGTGTTGCACCCTGCAATGCAGCAGCTCACCTGTGGGTGGCCCTTGACTTAAGCCTTTTTTTTTGGCTCAAAGTCCTGCAGGCGCAGGTTGGGGGTTGTGCCTGCACAACTCTGCACAGCCCGGCTGAATATCGGGCTGTGCAGTTTATGCATGGTTCCTCCCCCTCCAGTTCAGCATGCATTCATTTGCATTGTGCTGTTGCTCAGCATGTTTTCTCTGGCGCAACTGCCTCCTGCTGAATATCGCAGAATGGAGCAAGTTTGGACTTGCGCAGGTGCAACCCTATTGCACATGGCGTAACCCTTTTGAATATCTGGCCCTAACTCTTTATAACTTTGGAGCCATTTAATATTTTTTCATGAAACCTTCTAAAGGCACTACCTACGCACAGCACGCTTCTACCCTGAAAGTTTTTTGGAAAAAATCCATTCTGTGTAGGCTGTAGGTGAGAACAAATCCAAATCCAATGTTAAAGGGACACATTCTTCTGTGACGGACTTGGGTCACTGAGAGTCGACTGGGGGGAGAGGGATTGAGCACCTGATGGCAGCTCTCCTTCTCCGGGGAAGGTTGCCAGCTGGCTACACCACATTACTGCCATTTTCTGGGTGAATCTGGGTATTGGCAGTGTTGTCAGGGAAGCAGAAAAAAGAAAAGGGGAGGGGCTGATGTTGGCCATGAGCCCTGAGTGGAGACACATCTTGGTGCGTCCTTGTCTTATTGGCTCTCTTCAAGTGCCAACATCAGCAGGGGAGGGCAGAGAACAAGGAAAGACACACCTGCAGCTGATCCAGGCGATGAGCCACTGCACCACATTTCTGTGAAATTGGAGCTGAGGGCACACTCTGGTGTACATCCACTCTCCTGAGGATCAGATGAGGTAAGAGTGGTATCCTCCTTCACCCCACCTGGGAGGTTGACCGGATCTCTAGAATTGAATGGAGTGGTGTACTCTAGGAGCAGACACCTCAACCCTAGTAATAGCGGAGTGGGAGTGCTTGGGGCTCTGAGAGAGTGGACCAGTTGGGGAAGAGACAGGAGTAAAAATAGAACTCAGTGCAGTTAGGCACTGCTTGATAGTCACTGACATCACAAGATTCTAAGAATGGCTGTAATGTAGTATTTATATTACATAGACTCAGTCATCTGTATCTCTGGATGGCTTCCAGCTACAGGTATGCCCGATATTTCAATCAAAAGAAGTGTTCATGGGCTTTCAAACTATGCCTGCCACTGTACATGAATGTGTCCCTTTAAATATAGCAACAAAGAAATTTAACGTCTACAGGAAAATGACATATGCAGATCTCAGAAACCACACAAGCTGCCCATCACAAAAACTTTCCATAGCTTTAGACCTTGACTCCTAGACAACACATGCAAAATTTCAGATAAGTTCATCAAACACTGTCAGAGCTATTAAGATGCAAAGTTAAGGGTTTAACATAGAACCTCTTGCTCAACCCTAACTATTGGGGCACTACTGCACCCCGATAATATACCTGTCTATCGGTCTGTCTCTCTATCTGTCTATCTATATACAAATTGTCTGCCCAGGATAGCCCAGCTGAAATGCAACACCAACATCTAACTTTCGTTGGGGTCTTGCATCTACCCATTTTTGCTGCTGGGTGGACTGGAACATGAGAAGATTATGTAAATTGCCCAAGATCAAAAAGTGAATATTTCACTCTAGTTATGCTTGAACCTATAATCTTCTGGCACCCGAGCCAGTGTTCTGACCACTGGACCACACTGCCTCCTATAATACAGTATAACATGTACATTTTTGTCATTGTTGCCATGTACTGCTGTATTAGATTTTTACACCCCTGCTGTCTTTGAGTGTTTTGGGCAAAAACATTCTGTTATAAACAGAATGATGTCATGACAGTTACAGTACAATTTTCTCATGCTAAAAGCAAGCATTTTGAACCCCTTGGCACATAACATTATTTCTGTAACAATAACTGTATATTTTCTAACTTTTGTTTGTGTCAAAATACTGTTTCACGAAGGCCTTGAGCACAGATAATTAGAACCGAATGACTAAAATGATATTATCAGAATATTATGGGCCGGAGAAATCCAGAACGGCATTGCAGTGAACCAATTACATTGACACAACCTAGCAATGTACATTTAGGAAAGAAAGAAGACTGTTGACTTATCAAGGTCATTCTCCCACCAATCTAGTGGGAATATCCTGCCACCCATTTCTCTTTGTAAGTTTGAACAACATTTTTTTATAGAACATGCATGCACATGCGTGCGCACACACACACACACACACACACACACTCACTCTCTCTCTATATATATACACACATATATACATTTATACCATGGGGGTTGGAGCTCTCTCAGTAGAATAACCTGTGTTATTTCCACTGCAGTGAGGATAAATCCTGATGACAACAGCAGAGTGAGGATAAATGGCATTTATCCATACTCTGCTCATGTCACCAGCTTTGCCCCTCTCACAAAGAAGGCAATACAAAAAAATTCATTATCACGTTAAGTAAAACCCACTTATTAGTCAATATAAACATACCAGTCCTCGAGGAGCTCTGGAAAACGCCATCCCATATAACGAGGAACATACAGAGCCTAAAACAGAAAAAGGAAAAAAGATGAATTACAAAATGAAACAAACCAGCAAAACTGCCGACAAAACAGCAAATGAACAACACTGGCTAAATAAAATGACATTGCAAAAACATCAAAAAACCATAACGGTGGAAGAGGAAGTCTACGACCCATGCTCACAATCTGAACTGGATACAGAGCCACTTCTTTAATCGGGATGAAAAGAACCAAACTTAACAATACCTGAAACCCAAGAAGAAAAAATGTCACAGAAAAACAAATATGTACTAGACCCAAAAACCAAAATATATCGAAAATAATATCCACAGCTCCAAAAATGAAAATACGACTAAAAAAACAAATGCTGATGTCAATCATTTCCATAAATTTCTTCATGAACAAATGCAAATCAGTACTGACATAACGAACATTCCTGCAGATCAATTAGATGCAATTCTATGTCACTACTTTATCTCTGCCCCCCAAAAAGATGGTTCACAATACGAACCTCTAACAATCAGAGCCCTCTTTCAAAGTTTGGAAAGATACCTAAAAGAAAAAGCATATCCGGAATCACTGTCAACATCAGTACAATTCCAAAGAACTAGACAAGTAATCTTGTCTAAACAAAAACACCTACAGCAACTTGAATTGGGCAACAAACCTTATGTGGCAGATGACATAAATGATGAAACAATTGAGAAACTATATGACTGCCAATTATTAGGACCCAGTAACCCTCAGTCACTTATAAATACCATGTGGCTAACCATTACATTATATTTTGGAGTCCGTGGAAATACCGAAACCAGGAATATAAGATGGGGGGAAATATGCCTAAAACAAGACACTGAAAACCGACAATACCTTGAATATTCCAAAGAACGGCAAACCAAAACCTGAACTGGCTCTAACCCCAAAGACACGTGCGTGATCAAACCACAGGCATATGAAGTAAATGATGCCAAAACATGCCCAGTCAAAAACTACATAATCTACAAAAACAAATGACCTGCAAAAAGTAATCATCCTGAGGCACCATTCTTTTTAGCAATTAATTATCCAATAAGGCATGAATGTAGATCTTGGTTTAAAAACCAACCCTTAGGAATTAACACAATTGCTAAAATAATGAAAAACATGATTGAACAATCAGAAATACCCACTAATAAGAGACTGACTAATCATTCAATATGCAAGCACTTAATACAAAAGCTTGCAGACTATAACGTAGCCCCAACCGATATCATACAAATATCGGGACATAAAACGATTCAATCTATAAATATCTACTCAAAAATCAATGACAAAAAAAAGAAAAATCTCCTCCATACTAAGTAATGAAGCTGAACCTGAACCTAAACCCAGCACAAGCAGAGACATAATTAGTGAACTCAACAATCAAGTAAAGTCATCACACACCGATGCAGAACCTATCAATGTGCTTCCTACTTCCCATCTGCAAACTATGCCAGCTACGTTTCAAAATCCCAACATAACAGCATCACGTAATACCTTTAATATAATACAAGGTAAGGCACACATTACTTGCACAACCTAATCACCTACTAACACAGTTCTCAATTACTAACATGCATCTTTTATTTTTACAGGACATCAATACGTCTCTACAAGCAAAAGCAAACACACATGAGTGCTCTCCTCAGACTCTGATTCCAATTAAATGAAATATTGAATGCTTCAGAAAGGCTCTGAAGTTAAGTGACCCCACATGTTAATTAACCAACTTTCATTGCAAAACCAAATGCGCACAAGTGCTCTCCTCTGACTCCAATTCCGAATAAAGGAAATATTGAATGCTTCAGAAAGGCGCTGCAGTTAAGCGACCCCACATGTTAAATGACCAAGTGTCATTTCCAAAATAAACTGTAACAAAAATCCAAGACTTAATTAAATGATAAGGCATTTAAAAGAACAAATCTCTTTCATCCTTTGTTAGTAATACATGGCTCACATTATGTTAGGATCATACTATACTTTTATTTTCCTAGAATCTTAAGCATATTATGCCAACCTATGTGACAATAAAATATAAATGAACCATTGACTCAGACTCTGTATTGCAATGCACCACAAAGACCATTTCAAAATGGCACCAATCCTGTAGCTGCATTCCTCTCTCTCTGCTCCAGGAAGTCTGGAAAATAAATGTTACATGCACCAAACATTACTTACCTAAACGATACTACAAAACACAAATATATTACAACAGCACAATTTTACAACTCCCACCAAACAAATAACACCACACCAACCAATAACTTCACACACACACTCATATGCACCAACACCCACCAATCAAATACCTCACCTTAACTCCATTCATACCCCAACACATACCATAATACCAAAAACATAATGAATAGCTCCCACACCCATAGCATAAATTGCACACATAATGGGCAGATCATGGGATATAGAAAATATTCTCACTCCGGCCTCGTGAGCTGTATATTCCCACCTGTGCCTTTGTCACTCGTGAAAATACACAGCTCACTCTGCAGAAGTGAGAATATTTTCCATATCCCACTCCTGCCCATCATGTATCCCCTATATATATCTATGGTGCTAATGAAAATATCACTGATATTTTTCCCCATTTCAGTTTTTGATATTCATGATCTCAAAAGGTCAAACTGTATTAGGGGAAAATATATGTCATGATTTCATTTAGAGCTATGGCAAATCTGATTAATACCATCCCTTTGTTATTCATATACAATGACAAGAAAAAATCCTGCATCCTGATTCGTCAGTGGCCACCATCAACAGTGATGTTATCCCAGCAAAATATCACTGTATGACGGTGAGGATTGATGAGAATGAGCTTCACCAGACTCTTAAGAAAACAAGATATTCTTCCACACAAAGAAATTAACTAAAAAACAAATTAAAAAAATAATTTCTAAATTTGCTTATTGTGCCAGCAGGCTGGGGCAGGGATGTTGAGACTCGGCATGTAAATCAGCTGTGTTATTTTGAAAGCTGATAGTAGAACAATGCTGCTTGCACTGACAGCTCAAGTGAATCGGACCTACAGTGAAGATATCTTTTGCCACTATGGACCTAGAGTGACAACAGCACAATATCCCTTTGGCACCTGTGTGAATGAAGATTCAATTCAATTCAATTCAATTCATGTTTATTTTTAAAGCGCCTTTCAAAATCAAGGTGCTGTACAGATTAAATAAAACAGGAAAATCCAACATTAAACAATCACAACTATAAAGGAAAAGCCAAAGTAAAGAGATATGCTTTTAAAGCAATTTTAAAACTGTCAACGGTTGGGCATTCTCTTAACCAATGAGGTAGAGAATTCCACAGGGTAGGAGCTGAAAAGGCAAAAGCACGAGATCCTGACAACTTCAAACGAACCCTGGGAATCTCTAGCAATCCCTCATTGGCGGAGCGGAGGGGGCGGAGGGGGCAATAGGGAACCAGAAGATCTTTCAGGTAACCGGGTCCCTGATCGTGTAGGGCTTTAAAGGTTAGTAAACCAACCTTAAAGGTGATCCGCCACCGAACAGGCAGCCAGTGCAGTTCACGAAGCACAGGCGTAATATGACTGGTTCTAAGAGTCCCAGTCAAAAGCCTGGCTGCAGCATTCTGCACCAGCTGAAGGCGGCGGATGTCAACCCCTGGTAGCCCTAGGTAGAGGGAATTACAGTAGTCCAGACGGGTGGTAACAAAGGTGTGGACCAAAGTCGAAAGGTCCTCCTGGGGAATCAGATGTTTCACCCAGGTGATATTCCTCAGATGGTAAAAAGAGGATTTGACAACAGCTGACACTTGTGATTTCAGGGTCAGACCATCATCAAAAATAACGCCCAGATTTCGCACCTGTCGAGAGCTAGAGAGCGGTACACCACCAAGTAATAAACCCGATGGCTGTCCAACACCCAAACCCCTCCCAGGATGACCTGGATCCACAACCAATACCTCAGTCTTATCCGGATTAAGTTTTAACCAGCTCAAACTCATCCAAATTCTGATCTCATCCAGGCAGTTGTTAAGTACGGGAGTGCATCGCCTGATCGGGGAGAAGGATAGGTACAGCTGAGTATCATCTGCATAGCAGTGAAAACTCAAGCTGTATCTCCTGATGATTTCTCCCAATGGCAGCATATACACTGCAAACAACATGGGAGCTAAAATGGAGTTCTGTGGTACCCCACATGGTAGGGAGAAGGCGCAGAGGAATAAATTCGTGACAACTCTCTGAGACCTACCGTGAGGTAAGAACGAACCATTCGTGGACTGTACCAGACAGCCCACAAAACCCGTAGTCGCTCCAGTAGCACCCCATGGTCTACAATGTCAAATGCAGCAGAAAGATCAAGAAGGACCAGAATGGTACAAGCCTTTCAATCTCTGGCCATTAGGAGGTCGCTCAATACCCGAACAAGGGCAGTCTCAGTACTATGCCTTTTCCTGAAGCCAGATTGGAGAGTATCATAGACATTATGGGAGGTAAGACGATCATCCAATTGCAGTGCAACTGCCTTTTCAATAACCTTACCAACAAATGGCAGGTTAGAGATAGGCCGGTAGTTAGCTAGACAGTCTGGGTCCAAGGAGGATTTTTTTAGGAGTGGTCGAACTACTGCCTCCTTAAGGGGGTTAGGAAAAACCCCCCTCTCCAAGGATTTCCAGACAATGTTAGCAAGGATTGGGTAGATAACTTCTACACAACCTACTAACAGCGGTGTAGGACCCGGATCCAAACTACAACTAGTTGGACGCATTGTTTGGATGATCTTCACAATGTCAATGAATTCCGGGCGGTGAAAATCCAACCAGACAGGCCGAGGACTAGGTACTACCAATCGTCCACCATAATCCCCCGGAAGAGAGGTCAGACCAATGCCGGACCTGATGCTGGCAACCTTATCTGCAAAGAAGCGAGCAAACTCCTCGCATCTAAGCTGAGAAAAGGCTTCTCTAGGCTGAAGACAGACTGGACCGCACAGTCTGTCCACAGTCCGGAAAAGCTGAGCCGGTCGATTCTTTGCAGCAGAAATCTCTCTGGACAGGAATTCTGCCTTCTTACGAGTGATTTCTGATTGGTAGCCATCATAATGGGCTAGCAATCTAAGCCTGTCAGCATCAAGGCCCGATTTCCGCCAGGCTCTCTCCAGCCTCGGCCTACTCCCTTAATTCCTTCAAGGGGCTATCAAACCATGGACTCCTTGGACGGATGGTGAGAGGCCGAACACGAACAGGAGCAATTTTGTCCAGAGCATCTCCCACAGCCTTATTATAGGCAAGTACAAGACCATCTGGACTCATGCATTCACCCGACAAACTCGATAGATCCAACACCGCCATTAGGTCATTGGGGCCAATACCCCTTAAAGGGCGGCACTGGCCCATCTCCGTAGGGGCAGACCTATTAGAGGGGGCCCTGAAGCTGAACCTTATGGTGTAATGGTCCGACCAGCTGACTGGTTCCACTCCCAGGTCAGTGATCTCCATACCCAAGAGAATGACCAGATCTAATGAATGACCCCCTATATGGGTAGAGGCGGTAATAACCTGTGTCAGGCCCAGTGTATTCATCAACTGGAGGAGACTTTGACCAAAATGAGAGAGTTCATCGTCGACCCAGGCATTGAAGTCACCCAGAAGTATTAATCTGGGAAACCTCAACACAAGGTCGACAATGAAGTCTGCAATCTCCTGTAGGAATTCGCCACTGTCACCTGGTGGACGGTAGACGAGGAGAATCCCACAACCTGCACCCTCGCCCAGGATATATTCAAAAGATCTGGTGTTCCCCAATGGAACATCCACAAGGCCCAGTTCCGATTTAAACATAATAGTCACACCTCCACCCCTATGATCCAGCCTTGGACGGTGTATCACCGAGAACCCAGCTGGAGTTGCCAAGGCCAATACAGGGCCAGGATTTTCATCCAGCCAGGTCTCAGTGATGCAAGTCAGATCAGATGACCCAGCAAGATCAGCTATAATAGCTGTCTTTTTTTTTATAGATCTGGCATTGCACAACACCGTCAAGGCAGGATGAGATGTCGGGGAAGACCTCGGCACCTGTCCGATATCTTCGGGACTTGGCATGGGGACAAGATAAGAGCAACCTCTATCCTGACCCCATTTCGCCCCAGGACGTCTTCTGGACCCTAAAACCCTGATCCACCCTCCCCTCTCCTGTCCCCCACAAGGCCCAGCTTTCCACCTTCGTCCTCGTAGGATTCTACTATTACAACAAGCATTTGTCAATGCCGAATGTTTGCTTGCTGGTATTAGCATTGGAAATGCAGGAGTTAGATGCAGAATAGGAATGGCAGTGAAGTACTGAACTTCACGCCAACCCCTCCTCCACCCTGCAGAGATGGACAGGCATTGGGGTATGCCTTGGGTCATCGTCCATAACGCTCATGCCATTTCATCTCACCCTATTCTGCAGACACTGACAAGTGTTGAGGTGTGCCTTGGGGTGTTTGGCTTTACAGTCACCCCATTGCATAAGGACATATGCTGAAATGGGTGCAGTATAGGAGAATGGGGTGAACTCTGGCACTGAATAGTTCAAGGCACACCTTGATGCCTGTCATGGGCTGCAGGGTGGGGGTGGAATGGCATGAGCATTACAGCCGACAATCCAAAGGCACACCCCTGATGCCTGTCAGTCTGTACAGGGTGGGATGTTTTGGTTCGAAACCCCTAATGCCCCAGGCGTTTGTTGGTATTTGCGCTACAAATTTTCAACATGGCCTTTTTGTGACACCCACCTGATTAAAGCATTTGGGAACTCTAGTCATGAACAGTGGCACTGTGATTTTGTTAATCTGTCCCGAATGTTGATTTCCCACAGCGACTGTGCCATTCTGCACCAGATGTGTGAAACCACAGTTTGGGCAGGATGTGAAAACTGACAGCTGCACCATTCATAAGGAGGTGTGAAGAGATGGCAATGTCGGAAATCTGGAGTGAAAATATTAAAAATTCTCAAAATTATGAGCGTGCATGAAAATTGCGCAACGCACGCTTGTAACACAGTCATTTTTTTAATTCTTTCACCAAATTTTCAACATAGGCATTTTGGGACCTTTTCTCAAGAACAGTGTCACTATGATTTTCTTAATCTGTCCTGAACATTGATTTCCCACAGTGACCGCGATTGGAGGCAGTATAGCGTAGTGGTTTAAGGCTCAGGGCTGCAAACCTGGAGACCTTGGTTTGAATCCCACTGCCCCCACTTGCATACTGTGTGACCCTGAGCAAGTCACTTAACTTCCTTGTGCTCCCAGGTTGCACCTGGAAACAAGCTTCTGCTTAGTGTGCCTTTCCTGGTTAAACAATTTCCCCTTTCCCTATTGTGCTCCAGATATGCAAAAACAAATTTCAGGCAGGATGTGAACAATGACAGCTATACTGTTCATAAGGAGGTATGTAAAAATGGCAATGTTGAAAATCTGGAGTGAAAATATTAAAAATTCTTGAACTTATGAGTGGGCGTATAAACTGCGCAATGCACATTTGTAACACAGTCATTTTTTGGAATTTTTTCATCAAATTTGCAACATACACTTTTTGGGATCCCACATCATGAACAGTGGCACTGTCAATTTGTTAAAATGTCCCAAAAGGTGATTCCATGCAGTAACTGCAAAATCACCTTTTGGCACCAAATAATGCCATGACAGTGACTGAATTCATGAGGAGGGGTTCCAAGAACCCCATGTTGAAAACTTGGTGCCAAAAGTAAACAAAATGGCTGAGATATTTACATAAGTTGAAAAAAAAAACATTTATGCCATTATACAGCTGACCGGCATTTCTTCAGTTCGAGGTTGGCTTTGAAGAGTGCAGACATGTTCCTGGTCCACCAAAGATCATTGCACCCAGCTCTGGAGGTAAGTATGGGGTGAGGGGGGCATGGGGAAGTGAGGTGCGCAGAAGGTGGGTGCGGGTTGGGGGAAGGGACCTGACGGTGAGGGACCGTTTTCCTTGTTTCAGGAAAAGAAAAGAAATTGCAGGAAGTTTTTTTTTTTCAGGTTTGCTTTTGGCACACTGGGATGGGCTCCCAGTGTGCCACCTGCAATTTTGGGGAGGGAGGACTTAAGCTGAGGGGGATTGGGCGCCCTGTCAGCAAAGAAAGCCTGTTTGGGGGGGCATGATGCCAAGGGGGATTGGGCACCCCCCTCGGCACACAATAAATTGGAGAGGGCATTGCGCCAATGGGGATTGGGCTCCCTCATCTGCAAATTAACTGGGGTGGGGACTGTGAGTGGACAGTGACAGCTGCCGCCATGTTCTTTTGAAATGTTACACCAGGCAAGGCACCACCCTGCAATGATGGGTCACTCACTCATTGCAGCAGCTAATTTGTTTCAAGTTGGTGGCACACCTGCTGAACTAGTGTCAGCAGCAGCGTGCCACCGCATTGGAAAGCAAGGGCCAAGCCCAAGAATGCAGTGGTGGCACTGGCCGCCACAGTGCTGTGGCTCCAAAACCTGCTTCTCTCCTGTTTCTTGCACATGCATGCAAGCAAACAGAAAAAGAAAGGAAATTCATTGCAAACAAACTATGTTAATGCAGACATTAGGGCTGAAGGATGCAGAGCGCACAAAGTAAGAAAATGAACAAATTAGGGTTTGGAGTCTCAAGAGTCTTGGCATACCAGTGGTGTGGTGTTCCTTAGTGTTTTCAACCCTAATGCTTACACTTCTCCCCCAGCCCCTAGCATTGTGACCCAAGGACAACCTACAGGTTTGGAGCTGTAGTTCCTTTGTGAAGAAAGGCATGGATAATTCTGCAGGTTCCATGTCTAGAGCCACAGTTGTCTGGCTCCAAGTACTAGACTTGTAGGGCACAGGCTTGGAACTGTAGCTTGTGCTTGTGTCACAAGGCTATGGGATGGGGGAGGGGTGGACATAGGTAGAAACCCCCAAGAAGCATTACACCACCAATTTGCCAAGACTTTCAACTCCAAAATGTAATATTTTAATTTCCTAAATTTGTGTGCTTTGCAGTCTTCAGCCTTTTTTTGCAATAAAGTAATACATACATAAATATATAAATATACCAGTATATATTTATATAAATTATACTGGCACAGTAGTACAGTGGCACACGGCTTTTTCTGGCACTCTCACTCGCTCATCTGAAAGAGCGGTGTGATTTTTCTAATGAAATGTAATATTGGAAGGTTAAAATGTGATGTCTTTGTACTGCAACACTCTTTTTTAGCTGAGTTTTACTGCGATCTGTAAGCCTGTATGTGAGAATTTGTAATTGTGCCATACTTCGCTTAAAAAGAAACCCCAACTAGATAACTTGCTTTCCTCCTTCCCCCTCTCTCTGTCTTTTACTTTAAATCCATTTGGAACACTGGAGCAGGCAACGGCGCTGACCTAAATTACAGTGCCGTCTGCTCTGTCTATCTCCCCTTCCTCTCCTTCCTGGCCTTTGTGTAGCTCCTCATCTTTTAACTCGCACCTCCGCCCCCCCATTTAAGTATTCTACTTATTAATGCTCTTTGTCCCTTCTACTTATAGCTAACCCCTCTAACTTCTTTCATTCCTCTAACTTGAGAGCCCCTGATTGGGCTGCCGACTTGCGCCCTGTAGCCGCGGCTGGAGAAGACAGCCTGCCATATGCACTCCATCTGCCCACTGAAGAGCCCTGCAGCCTGGGTTAGCTGATTACTAACCTCAGGAACATTTGGGAGCTTTGACTGGACCCAGACTCTATAGGATAGCAAGTGATTGGCTGCTGCCTCTATGGCCCAGCCTGCTATTGGCTAATTTTGACTTTCCACTTCGGCGGCTTTTTCTGGCACTCTCACTCACTCGTCTGAAAGAGTGGTGTGATTTTTCTAATGAAATGTAATATTGGAAGGTTAAAATGTTATGTCTTTGTACTGCAACACTGTTTTTTAGCTGAGTTTTACTGCGATCTGAAAGCCTGTATGTGAGAATTTGTAATTGTGCCATACTTTGCTTAAAAAGAAACCCCAACTAGAAAACTTGCTTTCCTCCCTCCCCCTCTCTCTGTCTTTTACTCTAAATCCATTTGGAACACTGGAGCGGGCAACGGCACCTATCTAAATTACAGTGCCATCTGCCCTGTCTATCCCCCCTCCCTCTCCTTCCTGGCCTTTCTGTAGCTCCTCATCTTTTATCTCACACCTCTGCCCCCCCCAATTTAAGTATTCTATTTATTACTGCTCTTTGTCCCTTCTACCTATACCTAACCCCTGTAACTTCTTTCATTCCTCTAGCTTGAGAGCCCCTGATTGGGCTGCCAACTTGTGCCCTGTGGCCGCAGCTGGAGAAGCCAGCCGGCCGTATGCACTCCATCTGCCTGCCGAGGAGCCCTGCAGCCTGGTTAAGCTGATTACTAACTTCAGGAACATTTGCGATCTTTGATTGGACCCAGACCTTACGGGATAGCCAGTGATTGGCTATTGCCTCTAAGGCCCTGCCTGCTATTGGCTAATTTTGACTCACCGCTTCGGCGGCTTTTTCTGGCACTCTCACTCGCTTGTCTGAAAGAACGGTGTGATTTTTCTAATGAAATGTAATATTGGAAGGTTAAAATGTGATGTCTTTGTACTGCAACACTGTTTTTTAGCTGAGTTTTACTGTGATCTGTAAGCCTGTATGTGAGAATTTGTAATTGTGCCATACTTCGCTTAAAAAGAAACCCCAACTAGATAATGTGCTTTTCTCCCTTCCCTCTCTCTGTCTTTTACTCTAAATCCATTTGGAACAATGGAGTGGGCAACGGCTCAGATCTAAATTACAGTGCCGTCTGCCCTGTCTATCCCCCCTCCCTCTCCTTCCTGGCCTTTGTGTAGCTCCTCATCTTTTAACTCACACCCCTGCCCCCTGATTTAAGTATTCTACTTGTTAATGCTCTTTGTCCCTTCTACCTATATCTAACCCCTGTAACTTCTTTCATTTCTCTAGCTTGAGAGTCTCTGATCGGGCTGCCGACTTGCGCCCTGTGGCTGCGGCTGGAGAAGCCAGCCAGCTGTACGCATTCCATCTGCCCGCTGAAGAGCCCTGCAGCCTGGGTAAGCTGATTACTAACCTCAGGAATATTTGGGAGCTTCGATTGGACCCAGACCCTATGGGATAGACAGTGATTGGCTGCTGCCCCTATGGCCCTGCCTACTATTGGCTAATTTTGACTCTCCGCTTCGGCGGCTTTTTCTGGCACTCTCACTCGCTCGTCTGAAAGAGCGGTGTGATTTTTCGTCCCACACCACCTGCCCCGACCCCAGCCTATATTAAATGCTCATTCCATAAGAGCTAGACCAGCCCCCTATTAGCTGATTGGATGTCTCAGATTTTACCACGCCTGCCATCCTGCTTATAATCTCTAGACAGCTCTTCCCAGTTAAAGTAGTGACACAGAAGAGTCTTATCAACTCGGTGCAATATCCCAGTAATGGGAGGCAATCTTAATACAAAAATGCCTCCTTCAGATGCTCTCCTACGTTGCTGACTTACACTACTAATCTTGGCTTTACTCAAAATGTCAGTCTCTATCCCACACTAAAGCCAAAAAATTACCTGTGCCAAACACCAGGATTCGCCCCTTACTATTAATTTATGACAACCCAGAAGAGGGACGTCTTCCATATGGTCATGCCCTTCCTCACAACAGTCTATGACAAGAGTCCCTACACATGTGCCCCAAATGGCATTGGCTCTAATAACTATCTATGTACTATCTATATCAATTAATGGCAATGTCCAAATACTAACCACCACTAAAACAACCTATACAAGATGAAGCAACAAAAAACTATTTAGCAGACTAAGACAGCATCTTAAAAAATTACTGCTACTTCTCCTATTCTGTTCAGGAAATGTAGAACTAAACCCAGGTCTACCCGCCCTCTTGGACACCCCTTCGGACCTTCCCCAATACAAAGGTCTTAGCTTTCTTCATGTCAATGCTTGCAGTTTACTCAAGAAACTGGATCGAATATAAACCTGGGCTCTACGTGCGACACCTGATTTCTTCATGATAACTGAATCCTGGTTTATGCCCTTGACCCCAGACAAATCCATCAACATTCTGGGATACAATATCTACTGATGTGATGGGCCAACTAGAGGAGGAGGGTCATAATATATGCTAAGAGCAAATTTATAGTAACGGTCGTTGACTACTTTGAAACCTAAAGAGTTCGAATGCTTGGTACTAAAACTATCCCTTACCAATGAAAAGTCGCTCCTTATTGTAGCCTGTTACCGACCCCCATCTGATGGTATAGCTCTATTACCGCATATCCAAAACCTAGCTGCTTCAGCTAACATGGAGTGCATCCTCCTGGGGGATCTCGATTTGAACTGGAATGATGACAGTTCCAGGAACTTAAGGATCTTTGAGACACAGTTGGACTGGTACAAATGACACCCATAAACACCAGACAGAATAAAAAATATCCTGAGTGCAGCTCCCTTTTGGACCTCATACTAGTAAACAAACCACAGAACATATCAAATGCAGGAGTGTTCTTCAATGATATAAGTGACCATTGTGCCACAGCTTGTATTAGACATCCCTTGCAATTAAAATCGGCTGCCTCATTTAAGTTGAAAAGAAGCATGAAAAGATTTTCCCAGAAGGAATTCCTGAAAGACCTAAGTAACATTAGATGGCAGTACATTTACCTTGCCACCTCCCTTAGTGAGGTATTTAATATTTTCCATAACCTTTTATTGGGAATAATCAACAAACGTGCCCCGCTAAGACTGATTAGATCAAAAAAAAGTCTCCCTGGGTGGTTCTCTCCTATTTTGAAAAAAGTGCTCAAGGACAGGGACTACTGGTAGAAAAGAGCGAGGAAAACTCACCTAGAGGCAGATTGGTTAGCATTTCGCACCTCCAGAAATGCCTGCACCAAACTAACTAGATCTGAAAAAGCTAGTTATTTCCAAACAGAACTAGAAGCCAACAAAAACAACTCTGCCAAATTCTGGAATATTCTCAGAGAGGTCGAAGGTTACCATGCTGACACGTCTCTTCCATCTAAAATGATATCCGCTGGATACACCTACACAAGCAGAGTTGATATCCTTGAGCAGTTTAATGAACACTTTGCCACAGCAGGACTAGTGTTTGATACCTCACCTATCAGCAAAATTAACCTACCAGGTGACTCTGCTGCCGACCTTAATGCTCATTCTAACACTAGCCTACCCAATTTCATTGCTTTTAGTTTCCATACAGTTACATTCGAACAAGTTGGGGACCTGCTACTATCCCTGGACATCAAAAAAAGTGCAGGTGCAGACAATATTGATCCTTATTTCCTAAAGTCTGGCCATTCCTACTTGACCACCCCCATTACCCACTTATTCAACACCTAGCTGAAACTTGGAGAACTCCCATCGACATGGAAAACTGCCCACATTCTACCGCTATTCAAGTCAGGGGATCCGAGTGATCTGAATAATTACCGGCCCATATCTATTTCGCGCCCGTGCTGTCAAAATTACTTGAAAAACTGTTAATGCTCAAATTAGGGATTACCTGGATTCGCATGATTTACTAAACCCTGCACAATCTGTCTTTAAAGCCAAGCATAGCACTGTATCTGCCCTTGCAAAGGTTACCACAGACTGGCAAATTGCCCTGAATTCATTCATTCGCATATCTGGACTGCCTTGAACGGTATGGGCTGCATGCCCATTGGCTCTTACTCTGAACCAATGGGCGTGCAGCCCTACTGAGCTGTCAGTCAGCAGGAGTCAGGCTGGCAGGTGGGTGGGGTGCTGCCGCCCACCCGGCTGACGGGGGAGCGAGATGGTGGGGCTCCATGGGTGGGTGGGGTGGGGGCCACTAGATCACCAGGGATATTGGACTTGGGGTGGGTTTGACCTTATGCCCACGATCGGCTTCGGTCCACTGGACCACAGGGATACTGGTCTTTGGGGTTGACGTTATGCCCACGATCGGGCTAGTCGGGGTGGGGGATGTAATGTATGCGCCGCAATCGGGCTAGTCGAGGGTGGAGATGCGGCGTAGCGCCCGCGATCGGGCTAGTCAGGGGTGGGGATGTGATGGCGCCCGCGATCGGGCTAGCCGGTGGGGGACTAATTACTGTATGCCCGCGATCAGGCTACTTGGGGGGAGTTTACATTATGCCCGATTGGACTGCTGGGGGGTGGAATACTGTTCTGCCCGTGATTGGGCTGCAGGGGGCATCGGTCCCCGACGGTTGCTGCCTGGCAGGGCGCCAGGCACAAGTCGTCGGGGATCGGTGCACCTGCATGCTAATGGCTTGCAAATGGGGCTGTAGTTAGATGCAAATGACCCCCCCTTGTGTCTTCCATAAATTATGGCCCTATTTGTATGTCACCTTTTGAATATCGCAGGTTTGCGCATGGCGCAATGGAACTTGCGCCACTGCATCTGAATGCTCCACTCTGACCACTTGCGGTGGCACAAGTTCCACTGAGCCATGCACAGTGGCTGTGGCCAGGGGGTGATATTCAAAGAAGTTGCTCAATAGCGCAGCTCCATAGAATATCGCCCTGGCCACACCCCTGTGCAACTTTTTTGAGCAGCGCAAGGGCTTGTGCCACAGAATGGCGCAGTTTGAATATCTGGCCCAATATGTATTACACATCACCATACCATGGCAGGCCAGTGCTAGGAGACTTATGATCCTACTTGTTCAAAGTTTGCATTATTGTCAAGTATACCTTACCTGTAAATACTGTATGTACTGTACTGTATTGTATTGTATTGTATTCTAATTTTTTTTTGTTTGTACAAGTGTCCAGAACCACTTTGAAAATGAGCTTGCTCACTGGTGTATTCGCCTGGTTAAATAAAGTGATTGATTGATTGACTGAGTATAGTTAAGGTCAAAGGTCACGTCAATGCTAAACCTGAATATTTGAATGTTAATAACATTGTAACCGTGCAGCAGATTTGCATGAAAACTGGCAAACTTAGGGTCTATGGACAGATCTCTTGACCTGCCAAATTTCATGGGAATCTGTTTTGTCGTTTCTGAGATATAGAGTGTTGAAAAAACAGAAACATCTATGTTTTTTGACATTTCTTTGTCCACCTGGTTCTCAGAAATGGCTTTAGGTTGTGGTCTGAGATTTTCAGGGTAGAAAGCCTTCGCCTCACAGATGTGCCTTTTGAAGGTTTGGTGAAAAAATATTAATCCATTTAAAAGTTATTAAACTTCAACGTTCCCATTATAGCCCATGGGGGGAAAATAAATGATCTGAAAGTGAAAGTAGGAAAACAGCCACAAAAAACAGGTTCTTTGCCACTTCGTAGCAAGAAAATGGTTAGGACTTTTAGGCTGAAATTTGCAGGGTGGCAAGCCAATGCCCCACAGATGTGTTCTTTGCTGGATTGTTGAAGAAATGGACACTGGTTCCATAGTTACAGCTCTCTGAAGTTGCAAATTTTTCTATCGGAGAACACTGGCGGTGTTGGTGTCTTTTGGTGGCTATATCTCGAAAACAGTTCGAGATATGGATTTTTTGCTAAGCACACCTTTAGGTGTACTAAGCATGCTTGGAGGCTGCCAGGCCATGAATACAATTGTGAAGTAATTTTTTTCCAAAGTCCCTATGGTTCCTGAGAAACTGCAGCTTTTGCAGCACAAGGGCTTCCTGGAATGGTTCTAGGCATGTGCTATGTCTCTGTACTTATGGGTACATGGGAGCACCGGGCCCCTACATTTAGATCCCATTTTGCAATTATGGGAGTGCAGGGCCCTACATTATGCAGTAGTGGGAGCACAGGGCACTCTGGGCCCTGTGCTCCCACACGGTTATGTAATATTATTAAAATATCAATACACTTATGTATAGATGGGCATGCAGGGCCCTCTGGGCTCTGCATTCCCACATGAAAATCAGAGACAATTACAAAATGTATGCATGATGGGAGTGCAGGGCCCAGAGGGCCCTGCCCTCCCAAAACCACATACAAGTAACATTACACTTTCTCAAAAGAAGGGAAATTAATTACAAAAAACATCATTAATGCATCAGTTAGAGTTGTCATTACAGCAACAAAAGTTTGGAAATTCGATGTTAGGGTAACCAATCCTAATCCCCCAGCCCCATCCCCACTCTACACACACACAAACAAGCATCGGGGTGTGCCTTGGGGTCAACGGACCTAACTCTCACCCCACTGTCCTATACTGTACCATTCAGCTTCCTTACAAATGGAATGGGTGAGAGTTAGGGCTGACAACCCCAAGGTACACCCTGACAATTGTTGGTGTGTGGAGAGTTGGAGTGAGGGTGGAGGGTAGGATTGGTAACCCTAACATCAAATTTCCAAACTTTTGTTGCTGTAATGATAACCCTAACTGATGCATTAATGATGTTTTTTGAAATGAATATATATGCAACAGGAGGACATAAATGGAGTTTGATAAATCTGTTTATCTACGTAACTGTGTATAAATTTCATTTATACACACAGTTACTCATTTATACACAGTTACTACATCATAAGTCATGCGAAAGTCACACAAATTACTATGCTGCAAGTTGCGCAAATCACGCAATCTGATCCTTAGCAGGGCACAGCGTGGTTTGCGCGATAGCCCAATATATGTTATTCAAGCATGCACTATACTGCGTTAATGGTCACCATCTCAGTTTTCATCACAACAAATCTAAACCAAGAAAAAATTGTTGCATAAATGAAATTTGTGGGGAGTGACCATGTGATAACTCATTTAAGTGGTACAGTTGCGAGTGACCTCTCATAACCATCACTCATGGCTTCACCACTCATGAGGTTACTAGAGGTCACTAGCAACTGTACCAGATAAATGAGTTTTCACACAGTCATCCCTGCATATCATATATATTTATGGGATATCCAATGGGCTTACTCAAAATATGCAATTTATCTTCAAGTGTGAGGTGGCAGAACTATAACTCATGAGTGGCAGATCAATGGATGAGTTATGAAAGTCCTGCCCACTTACAAGTGATGCCAAATTGCTTATTTGTAGTCAGGCTAGTGTATATCTGATACATGCAGCAGCAGTTTACAAGTTATAGATTTTAAATCTGCAGTTTGTTTGATGATTTTGCTGTTTTTTTATTCATTTTCACAGCTGGCTTCAGTTCTGCACTAGGCATTGTGATGTCATCAGCATCATGAAAGCTGCTCTCTGGTTGGTTCAGTACACCACTGTGATGACAGTAATCTTAAAAATATCCATTGTGATGACAGTACCAACAACATATTTTTGATATGTTGCTGTTACTGATGCCACTAGCTAAGGTAACGTGTTTATCTCATCTTTTTTTTCCCCACTTCTGTTATACAGTATATGTAAGAGATAATCTACTACAGGATGTGCAGTTGTGCTTGTATATACTCATGACTTGGGTGTGTTGTGAGGCATGAGACCACAGAGTGAGTGCATTAAAACACACAAGCCATGCATATTTCAGTGCATGACTGCACACCCTGTAGTGGATTATCTGTCTTATAAAATGTCCAGAAGCTTCTGAGGGATGAAAAGAAGTGCAGGCCTGCAGTTGTTGTGGAATGATGCATGGCCATGTGATATGTTTCATCCAGTCAGGAGACTGAATTTTCATAGCTTACCCATTTATATATAAATATATTATATATATATATGTATGTATGTATAGTGTTCATGGCTAGGTATGTGCACTAGGCTGTGATAGCATGATTAGGCATAAACTACATCATACAGCTCTAAAAGGGTAATTACCACCATACTGTAAAGCAGAGACACTCACTGAGGTTACTCAATGACCTGTATAGATGGAAAAATAACAGAATTTTAACCAGTGCTTAAAACACAGCTTCTATTGTGAAAAATGACTTACAGGTTCAATGCAGTTCTACTTTAAATATGAGATTCACACTGGGGAATTCCATTGCATTTGTAAAGGTCAGATAGAATTATATTTAACATGCTGACTGTACTCTCATGTATTATCCCTTCAAAAATATTGTATCTTGTGGATCCTGTAAAATTATCTTGATGAATCTGAAGGGGAGAGTTTTTGGGTCAAGTAAAAAAATGACACTGCTCCAATGTGCCTTCCTGATAAAATTTTAATAACTAAAGAAATAAAAAGAAAGTCTGAAAGCACAACTCCCTTGTGTTTGAAATAAAGAGCCAGAGTTCTTGTAAACTATAATAAATCTGAAACCTACACTGACCAGAATAAGGATGGCTATGGAAGAAATCATGTCTTCAGATAATGGGACAATTTTAAATGGATTACCGCCATAATCCTTGCTGAACATGGCAGAATGTGCACACCCATTGAACGTTGTGTTGCAAAACCTTGAGAAATTGTTCTATATTGTGAAACCATACCTTAGTGGACAGAGTTTTCTGAGGAATGATAGCCTGTAAGGATGCTTAAGAGTGTTCTTAGTATTTAGTGTACTAATGTGTGAGGGCCTGTTGGTGATTTTCTTGTAAACATATGCAGCATTTTTTTGTTTTGTGCTGAAGGGTGCTAAGATTAGTTCTCTAATATCAGAGAAAGGGGAAAACTTTGCAGAGCATTATTCTAGCTTCTCACCCATAATATTTCTACTCACTGTCAAATAGACCCCTTCCCTTGCTCTGTTTTACTATCCATTGACAGTGTGAAGTGTGAATGCAAACTTAATAAAATAAAATGCAACTGGAAGATAGAATTCAAGAGACAAAAAATGACTAAGTTGTTCATCTGTTCCACCTGTGGCAACTCAGCAGATGTACCTATCATGTCATTTGTCAGAGCTGTAATGCGCTTGTGTACACAATAATATTCTATTTTCATTAAGATCCAGGCACTGACGTTAGGAAAAATTGCCTATGGCAGAAACCACTAGGAACATCAGGTGCAGAGTATGTGTTTTTTCCTCTAAGACATGTGACATCACTGAGGAAGTTTACTTGAGGGATAAGACATGACAAGGTGTGTTGTCATACGGGAATAATTCACATCTCTGGTGGTTGCTAGCTACAAGGTGCAGCAGAGAGCAGCAAACATCCAAGAAGAATATTATTTCCCTTATGATCATACACCTTGGTGCGTGTTATCCCAAATATAAAATGGGCTTTCATTTGTGAAAAAAAATGTATCTGTGAGGTGAGTGGTTGTCAGAAAAGAGTCAGTCAAATGACGTTTTTCTATCTAATGAGGTTACAAGATTTTCCTGATCCATTTTACAAATGTAGTTGACACTATGCTATTTATTTATTTATTTTATTTTATTTTTTCAGTTTCGGATTAATACCTTTGAACCGAGGGGCTCCTTTACAAAGGTTCCAAGTCAAAAAATACAAGACAATACATTTGTTACAGATAGATACAGGCACACAAAACAGTAAATACAGACCAAGTTGCATGGAAATTTCAGTTACAGAAGTGCTGGAGAGAATAACATCAGCACTCAAGGAGTGTGGTACGGTGTGTAAGGCCCCTGCAAATGCGGGGCTTGTATTCCCACTTTTAGGCATCCCTTCCCCCCCCATGCCTCCCCAGAGCTAGGAAATGGGTTTAGTGCTCTGGATGCCTCAAGATGGTAGCAGAGGGCAGAAATAGGGTATATAAGGGAGCTGACAGGACGTACTGTGGCCTTTCCGGCCCGGGCAGTAGATCTGGGGCTGGAGAGGGGAGGCTGGAGAGTAGAATCAAGACCAGGACAGGTGGGCAAAATGAGGGAGCTCGGTGATCCAGGAGGGCCAGTGGGGGACCCCTTCCCCAAAGTAGAGTGCAGTCAGGACAGTTGATACGCAGGGCCAACGAGGAGTGGGGGTATGGAGCTCCACTGGGGATACAGGTAGCCAGGTCCTGTGTCGTGTGGGGCTAGGGAGTTAGAGAAGCTGTAGCAAGCCCAGCTGATAGAGTTAGGAACCCTTAGGTAGCCCAATTGGTGTTTTCCCAGGTCGCCAGGGCTGAGAGGGCTGCAGCAGGGCCTTCTCAGGAGGGTAATCAGTCGGAGAGGTTCCCCTCAATTCCAGTGGTGGCATGGCAGCCTGGAGGGGGTGGGGTCGAAGGAGCTGAGGAGCCTTTCACCCATATGTGGAGCCTGTTTGGAGGGACAGGTCCTGGGATGCCAGCCAATAAAGTCCAGGTGGGCTGCGGACCCAAAGAATTGGTAGGCCTTGGAAGGTGGTCCCTTTGCTGGAGCTTAATTCAAACCCAGGAATCATTTGAAAGGGATGTGGGCCTGGTAGGAACTCCCTGTAGGAAGAAGGTAATGGCAGGACACCCCAGAGTAATTTGGGGGCCATGCAAGGTTGAGGCAGAGACAAGTGACCAGTAGAAGTGGCCTCAGTTTGTACATCAGTGCCAGGCATTGGAAAATGGGTCAAGGCCTGAGTCATCAGAAAACATCCTACATGCCCTTGTGGCACGGGCCAGCGCCCATGGGCCAGGTGGGTAGGGCAGCTCACTCTTCCACCTCAGTGACAGGGGGGACGATCAGTGCCAGACTAAAAGGGACCTGGTGAGAAAGAGGTAAAAGGAAGGCTTGGCTTACTGGATCCTTATATGCCAGGAGATTGCAGGGATCTGGGTTCCAGGGTTTTGGATAGATCACCCAAGATAGGAAAGGTAGGAGATGAGAATCTTTCCGGTGTCTGCTGAATCAGTTGTTCTGCTGTCTATTAAGTCCAGCCAAAGTGTAAAAAGTTTGTAACCACATGGAGCGGATTCATTATTTTCTAAGAAGGAATGGTGACCCCTGTATAGCTGGAATCATTTGCCATGCAGGTGAAAATAAAAGCCAGTTAAGAAATTAAATCCTTGTCTCCCTTCACATTTTGTAGTCTAATTAATTTTTCATAAGTTATATTCTAAGTGAAATAATCTGGCCTCTGTGGGCTGCAGGGGCTCTGCAGGACCTTCATGAAAGAGTGGGGAGGTCCAGGTCTGGTGGTCATCTCAGGGAGCAAATCCATTTCTGAAAATGAGGAGATAAACCAGAAACCTTGAAGACAGCAGCAGGTAAGGACCATCAGTTTGCCCTGGTCCAGTATTGCAGTGTCTCGTATGTTAGTTCTTTGGAGTGCTCTTTCCTTTCTGCCCAGACCATCTGTGATGTATGAAAGTATGCCTCAAAATGGGGCAGGAAGGGAGGGGTTACAATTGTTTAAGCAGGTTCAGTATACAGCTTAAGGCCAGAATATTCCTGGGTTACCAAAATACATGCCATTGAAAATATTTGCAGTGAGAGAAGGCTTTGTCTAGGGTTCAGCAGATAGACATAATGAGGAGGTGAGGGGGGGAGAAGGAGGGAAAGGAGTTAGGGGGCGAAAGGACAGAGGAGGGGAGTGGGAAGTGATAAATACATGGGGGAAAAACCCGTAGTGAGCTCTAGTATTATATTAGTGTATCCTGAGTCTATACTGGGCAACAGCAGTCATTTTGGAGGGCTAGGTAGCAGCGGAGCCCATTTTTAAATGAGCCAAGCTTGCTGCATTCGATAAGGGATGCAGGGAGGTCATTATCCACTAAGGATCCCTGTATGATGGGAGAATGCCTAATTGCCGAAACTCAGGATCTCAACATTCAGGATCCCGAGTTCGACTGCTCGACATACACCTACCCGACAAACCGAAGCTGGTGCCGACAGGGGTAAGGTAGCATATGTGACGAACCGCTACCCTGCCTCTAGCCATGCACCACAAGAGAGGGGAAAATCTGAGGGCTGGCTGAGCTGCTCCCATGGCTTGGAGGGCTAAGCCACTACCAGCTCGGCCACCATTATGCTCAGACCTGGGTTCGACTCTGGGAACATAACCTTTTTGCGCAACGCTCTTTTGCCCCCCATAAATTGTTTTGACCTACTTCGAGGTCTGCTCTCCCTTGGAGTTGGTTATTTTAGTTACAGGGGGTGTGGTAGGCTTGCCCCCCGCATTGCACTAAGACCTTGTCGGTCTTCCGACAGTCGGTCTCCTAAATTCAGGCTTATGGAGTTCAGGAGACTGACTGTTGGGATTTGATAGTAGATTCCTGTATGATAGGGATCTCTGAGTGAACGTAGTGCACATGAAGGGCACCAGTAGCCCCTCTTTGATTGCACTTCTGGTATTTTTAGTTGCTGGGGGGCATTTGCACAATTTGGCGGTGGATTCAGTTGTTAATCCAAGGAATGATTATTTTTCTCCACCAGGCAGGCCTGGTATTTTACTCTGAGATGGATAGGGAGCCATCCAATCTCTTTATATAGTACACAGATGTGGGTCAGGTAATCTGCCCCGAGGATCAGCCTACAGGCCTTATTAAGGAGGGTTTTGACCCTTTTTAGTATGGTATCAGAACCACACCATCGCACATTACATAATTTATATTAACTGGCATGTGCCACAAAATTGCTACCATGAATTTTAGAAAATCTTTAAAACTGACTTCATTTCTCACTTGTGTTTGTTCATATTGATAGATGTTTACAAGCCTATTTAAGCCACTGCGTTTTGAAAGTATATTATTATTTAGAAAATGGGTTAAACAATTCCTGACTTCTGATTGGCTAAGCTACTTGTCTAGGTGGGCATTAATGCAAGAACAATGCCCACGTAAAACAAGTCTCTATGCCAAGTGCCTCATTACCTACTGAATTCCCTCTGCCACATTCCAAATTTAGACTTGAAAACTGCCATTTTTTTTCTTGCTTACTAAGCGAGCTACTCAGCTGGTGGCTACCCCCCCCCCGCTCTTTAGTTGTACTTCATCATGTTAAAGAAAGTTTAAAACTGCCAACTGTTTAAATAGATAACTGTTCCACAAGGCTGCCTGCTGCATTACTGATATCCCTGTCAAGCTGCCCACTACATTACTGATGTTCCCATCCTACAGCCACCCGACCACACTTCCTTCTGCTACAAGACAGAAGCATGTCTCCATCTGCAGTACTGAAAACCAGCTCAGTACTATGGATCTCATCATCGATACTGCCTCTTTCTTGGGATTTCCCCTGCTTGGCCCTGGCACCCAACCCCAACCACGTTTCTCTGTGTGCCATCTTCATGTCCTGATAGCAGCATCATTGAAAAGGAAAAAAATAAAATAACCTACTCACTCACTCACTCAGCCACTCACCCCTCATGCTCAAAATGCAACAGCCACTCATAAAACAAAAAAAGCTGTTTGCCCAATGGTGCTCAGAATACAACTTCCACCAACAAAACAAAAAGAAAACTTCTAGGTGATACTGTTAATTTGTTCTGTTCTGTGAATTGCTGGGGGGCCGGGGGACAAGAAGAAGAAAGCAAACAGCCTGGCATAAATATCAGTGCCCTCTACTGATAATTGTACCAGCAGAGGGATTACTTTGCAAGAAATGTTATTGAAATGATTTTATTTCTTTGTTTAACTTTTAACAAACCCTATTGGTATCCTGTGAAAAGAGTGAGTACAAAAGGGTGAATGCAAGAACAGTGACGGCGAGGCACAAAGAGTGACCAGGAAAAACAGCAATAGTTGAAACAGTAACCTACGGCTTTCTCCCCCTTCCCAAGCTGTGTCCCCCTTCAGAGTTGGTTATCTATAGTTAAGGGGGTGCAGTGGGTAAGTCCCCTGCAGAAGGAGGTGTGGGGTTCAAAGACC
This sequence comes from Neoceratodus forsteri, assembly GCA_016271365.2. Taxonomy (NCBI): domain Eukaryota; kingdom Metazoa; phylum Chordata; order Ceratodontiformes; family Ceratodontidae; genus Neoceratodus; species Neoceratodus forsteri. Next base: position 292,931,331 of record CM028136.1, read on the forward strand.
CCCAGAAACTCACTGCAGCTGTGTTGCTGCCGTTTCAGCAATCGCTGTTATTTCCTGGTTGCTCTTTGTGTCAGCGCTGTTTTGCCATAGCCTTTTTTTATTCACCCTTCTAAGCTTGCCCATTTCACATGGAACCAATTCTATTTATTTCTAAAAAATGCTCTACATATACCCATTTTCTAAGTGCAATAATACCTTCCAGGGTGGGTAGTATGGGCTATACCTGCCTTTCCAGGGGCTATAAAGCCCTCTGCCTGCAGCTTCGGGCCTCATTATCACCTCTGGGTGGATGGATAGTTATAGATCAGTACTCCCCACCCTGTTGGGTATTATTGCTTGCTTAATGAAACAGTGCTCATAGTTATCAGTAAAAGTCAACAATATATAATCCACAGACAAAACCTATTGCTATATAGCTAACCTTCACTGACAACTGCAATTAGTGATTTATGCTAAAAAGAGGACACATACAAAAACATTAAGTATTAATTCCACTTGAAACCCATAATATTATGAATATAAAAAAGTGAGAAGTCAAACTAACTTTTAAAGTTTTTCCCCCATAAACTGTACTCTTTCAGATGAGTGTAAGATACACGTAAACCTAGTGTGTAGCATTGTGTAGCCTAGTGCTGTGCTACCTACAGTGCATGTAATCACAATTACTGTTCATAATGTTGATAACATTGATGTTCGCTTACTTCTAGTAGTTTGCAGAAACACAGAAACTTACAATCTGATGGCAGAAGGAAACCAATAGCCCATCAAGTCTGCCCATATTTATTACTACCTTACCCGCCAGCCTAGTACAATGGTGGGTTATTCATTACCTGTCCCTTTTCTGCTTCCTTCCTCTCCTTGGCTCCCCAAGTGGGACTATGTGTCCTGTGGCCTTGTCCCACCAATGTTTGAACCCAATCAGGGTCATCATCCCCACAATCTCCATTGCTCCACCACTCTTTCAATGAAGAAGAACTTCCTCACATCCTTCCTGAATGTACACCTCACCAATGTCCAGTCGTGTCCTCTCATGACTGTATGTCTATTTCCAATAAACAGGTCCTTGTAGTTTACCTTATTTATACCTCTTAGGAACTAATGAGTCTCTATCATGCCCCAGTTCTCTCCTCTGGCATCTAATGAAAAATATTTGAGGCTTTCCGCCGTTCCTCTTTAGATCTGCATGGCTGGCCCTGGATCATTTCTGTGACCCTCCACTACATAAATGCCAGTCTATTGTGGTCCTTTCCCAGCTGAGGACTCAAAAATTGGGCACAGTACTCCAGGAGGGGCCTCACCAGTGATGTGTATGTGAGTAGTATCACCGTCCCCCTCCAACAGTCAAAAACAATCCCTATACACCTCCGCATCCTAGATGCCTCTCCATAGGCATTATTGCACTGGCTGGTTTGCTTACTTATTCCCTAAGTGTGTCACCTTGGACTGTTTATCATTTAATCTTAACTGCCAGACCTCTGACCACCTCACAAGTCTTTCTATGTCCCTCTGAAGTACTTTCACCCCTTCCTTACTGTCCACCCTGCCACAGAGCTTTGTGTCATCCACAAAGAGACACCTCTTTCCTTGGATAACTTCTCCTATGTCACCCACTCTTGACCCTACTGCCCCCAGATTTAACCCTGTTTATCACCACCCTATGCCACTTTCCCCTAACCAGTTTCCTACCCACTTAACTAATCCCTTCTTTACTCATACGTCCTCCAGTTTTTTGCAGCCTACTATGTGTGCACAGAGTCAAAGGCTTTGCTGAAGTCAAGTAGAGCAAATCTACTGCCTAGCCTCTGTCCAACACCCTTGTTAACCAGTCAAAAAACATGAACATGTTGGTCTGACATGAACTTTCCAACATAAACCCAAGCTGCTTGCTGTCCTGCAGTCTGTTATCTTCTAAGTAGGCTACTAGGCCTTCTTTCACTATGGTCTTCATTAATTTACCCATGATGGAAATAAGTCTTATTGATCTATAGTTGCCCGGGTCCTCTTTATCCCCACCCTTGTGGAGTGGGACTACATCCACAGTTCTCCAGTCCTCTGGCACTATCCTTGACTCCAGTAAGACACTGGATAGCTGGGTTAGGGGCTCTGCCAACTCTGAGTCTGGTTCACTAAGTACCGTCAGATTCAGGCCATCTGGGCTTAGTGCCATATCTACTATAAGGGCCGCTAACTATTTCCTTACATGTTCAGCCTTGCTCATCACCCTCCCCTTTTCCTGGTCTCCCTTGTTGCTGCCTTGATCCTACTTTCCAGTAAAGGTCCATCATCCTTGCGACAAACTACCCTTTGGGTCATACAAGCTTACAGGAGAGTTTGGGGGTCTAATTCACTTCTTCTGCCACCTCCTGATTCTATCATGAAATACCCTGGTCCTGCTAAGGGACTTGGAAAGTCAAACACAGTAAAATATGGTAGAGTGCACTTCAGATGGCAGACTTTAAACAGAGAATTCTCACCTTGTCAGCAGAAATAATACATTTACCTTTCCAATAAGAATATACAGCCACTGGGTCTATAAAAATAGATTATTTACTCCTAAACACTAGAGATACTTACAAATAGAATCTATACAGCAACCAAAAAGATTTACACATTTACAAGAAAGAAAAAATAATGCAGTTAATCAGACAGAAGACTTAATGAAAAAGCTCACAGTCTAGTTTCACACTAGGCTCTATATTTACCTGCCAGCTAACTTGAAAGGACATTCACCTAGACTGCCCTTCCCTCATGCTAATAAGCTAGTTGTCAAGCAGGGCTCTTCCTTCTCTGGGATCTACACCAAGAGAGTCTGGTCCTCTTCAAAGGTTGCAGACAGTCAGGAGGAAAGAGTTGGGATCCAGCTTCTCCATTTATGAGCTTAGGGCTGTAGGGTGGGACCGCTCCTTGGAGTGACAGTCCCTCCAGTATTCCCCACCCATGTGAGTGTGTGCGTGTATGTGTGTGCATGTGTGTGTGTGTGTGTGTGTGTGTGTGTGTGTGTGTGTGTGTGTATATGTGTGTGTGTGTGTGTGTATGTATGTATTCACATCTCCAGGCCAACTTGTCTTTTCCCACCTAGACTTTCCTCACATCTGACTTATTATTTACTGCATCCTGCTGGCTCAGGATGCCTTTGTGGGAAAAATCCACATTCACCCAGATAGCAGTTGTTTCCCCTTGGAGCTTCCCCATGAGAGCTGTCACGACATGTGACCTGGGGTTCATTTTGTATGCCCTATGTAACTCAAAACAGCTAGAACTTATATGAGAATAAGCAGAAACACAAATTAATTACAATAACAAAAAAAAAACAAGCATTTGTCAATGCAAAATGTTTCTTTGTATGGTGTATGTGGAGAGAGTGAGAAAGAGAACTGCAAGCTAAAACACCAGAGGGGTTCAATAGATAAGTAAATACATGAAGTACTAGTAAATAAAAAAATGACCAGCCGCCTTGCATGGAGACAGTAGCGCACGAGCGTTGGTATGGCAACATTCTCTCATGCTCCAGTGTTTCAAAACTGCTAATGCCATCAACTCTTTTGCTGTACACCATAGTAGAATTGGTGGCATATTTCGTACAAAGTAAATAGGAAGAGCAGGGGTAGGAACCACTGGCACCAGCTAATGTGTTTGGGTTTTAAGTTGGAAGGGGGAACCACTAGTGGGAGAACTGAAATATTGGCAAAGAAATGAAGCACTAGTAAATAAAAACAAGCATTTGTCAATGCCGAATGCTTGCATGTATGGTATGTGTGGCAAGCATGCTCACTGTAACTCACTGTGGTGAATCCTGACCTCCTACTAAGTGTAGGTCTTTGCCTGATCTGTAATTTAAAACTGTCAGGCTAACCTACCAATGAAATGGTACTGGTGAGGAGGAACTGGCCATCATTCAGTGGCTCAGCAGCAGTTTGGCTGGTCAAGCAGGCCAACTCTGTGTGAGTCCGGAGAAGCAGAAACCCTGATAAGGATGGACAATTGAATCACCCTGGAGTGTAAGGCTTGTGAGAGGTGTGTGGAATCATGTCAGTGATTACAGTCCTCATCTTTTTGTGTTGCCAGAACCAAATGCTCAGTTCATTAATGCAGGGATCACCCTGTACGTTAATGCAGGATTCATCCTTTATAATATAACGAGGCTCACCAGTACACTAAGATGGCATTCATTATGCTGTGGTTCACCTTGTACATTGTTCTTGGGTTTACCCTCTACATTGTGCCAGTGTTTGTCCTGTATTGTATGTCACAGTTTCCCTGTACATGGCAGGCCCTGTTTACCCTGTATTTTCTGCTATTGTTCACATCAATCTGTACCTTTATGCTAATGTTTGTCCCACATAGCAGCCATAGCTAATATCACTGTAGTAAAGTAAAATAGCTCCCTAATTCTTTCTCTCCCTCGTACCAGTTTTTTTATACTTTACTTCTTCCTACCTGTTTTCCCTCGCATTGTTTCCCTTTCTTTACCTCCAAGAGGAACAGTCAGCACAAAAGACCCCATACCCAAGTGTGGGGCTGATCCCAATGTTCACTTTGTGTGCAAAGAAGGGTGGGTGGTTAGAGCAGGGGGCAGAGCAGGTGGAAGTACTAAACAAGTACTTGTGTTCAGTGTTCTCCAGGAAGAAGGATAGGCCTATACCTCGGGGGGGGTAGGGAGAGAGGAGTTGACAGACGTAGAGATCCCAGTTGAAAGGGTGTTAGAGGGCCTAAGGTCCCTGAGGGTGGATAAGACACCTGATCTGGACTGCGTGCATCCTTGGGTACTCAGGGAGCTGGTAGGCTTCCTGGCAGGATCACTGGCAGTCTTATTCAACACTTCCCTGAATACTGGATGCATGCCCAGAAATTGGAGGATGGCACATGTGGTGCTATTCCTTAAGGGTGGGCCCAGAGATGAACCTGGGGACTACAGACCAGTGAGCCTTATAGCCATTGTGAGAAAGCTAATGGAGACTATACTCAAGGAAAGGCTGGTGTATTTCCTGGAGAAGACTAGCTTACAGGATGACAGGCAACATGGATTTATGTCTGGGAGATCATGTCAGACCAACTTTGTTGATTTTTTTGATTGGATGATGAGGTCACTGGATAGAGACCATGCGGTTGATGTCCTATAGCTGGACTTCAGTAAGGCATTTGACTCTGTTCCACTCAGAAGGCTGAACAGCAAGGTAAGTAGCCTGAGAGCAAGGAGAAAGCTGGTCAGGTGGATAAAGAACTGGTTGCAGGGCAGGCAGCAGAGGCTGGTATTTAGGGGAGAGCTCTCAGCACCCAGGGCGGTAACCAGTGGGACACCACAGGAGTCAGTGCTAGGACCAGTCCTATTTAACATATTTATATCAGACATGGCAAAAGGGGTAAGGAGTAACATCAACCTTTTTGCAGATGACACTAAGATCTGTGCGGAGACAGGTAGTGAGGAAGGAGGTAAGGTACTGCAAGAGGATTTGGAGACACTTGAGTGCTGGTTAGCCACATGGCAACTGGGGTTCAATGCCAAAAAATGGAAAGTCTTGCATCTGGGGGTAAAAACCCAAAGAACAGCTACTGGTTGGGGGGAGTGCAGTTGGTCACTTCAGATGAGGAGAAAGATCTGGGACTGCTGGTGACAGGGGACATGAAACACTTGGCACAGTGCAGGGAGGCAGCTGCAAAGGCAAACAGAATGCCGGGATGCATTACCAGGGGAATCACCTCTAGGAAGGAGGAAGTAATTTTGCCCCAGTACAGGTCCCTGGTGAGGCCACACTTGGAGCACAGTGTGCAGTTTTGGTGCCCATATCTGAAAGGGAACATCAAACTACTAGAGGGGTCCAGCATAGGGGGATGAAGATGATCCTGGGGATGGGGGACAAGACATACAAGGAGAGATTGAGAGAGCTCAACATGTACACCCTAGAAGATAGACGGGAGAAAAGGAATACGAATGAAACATTCAAGTATCTGAAGGGCAAAAACAGAGTTAATTCAGATTTTTTTTTAAGTTAAAAGAGGGGAGGGACACCAGGTGACACAGCCTGACATTGGAGGGAGGAAGGTTCAAGACAGAGATAAGGCAGCACTGTTTCACAGAGAGGGTGGTGACTGGTTGGAGTGTACTGCCAGAGGAAGTAGTGGCACTGCAGACAGTGAGCAGCTTCAAGAAGGGTGGGATTTGGCCAAAGGCAGGGTCAAAACTGTGGAGAGCATGGGGGAGAGAGGTTGGAAGTGGGGGATACTAAGTTAGAAGGGGGAGTGGGGGGCAGCTGCAGTTGAACAAGACAGCATGCTGCATACTTGAGAAGACTAGATAGACTGAATGGCCTGTTTGCTGGCAATTTGGTATGCTCATAAAAACAGTTTGTCTTATTACTGTTTACTATAGTTCTGTAGATTGTATCAGACTAACCCATAGTGTAGGGTCTCTCCCCATTGCCTGATCTCCCACCCGTTAATAAAAAAAAATAATTTTCATAAAGTAGGGTCCCACTCCATTACCTGATCTCCCATCCGTTAATAAAAAAAAAAATAATTTTCCATAGTGTAGGGTCCCACCCTGTTACCCAGTCTCCCACTCAAAATGAAATACATTGTCTTTCCATAGTGTAGTTGTCCCTTCCCCCTTCCCGGTCATCGATCCTATAATAAAGGAAATGTTTCCATAGTGTGGTGTCCCACCCCCAGTGACTGAACTCTCATCCAATATTGTTCAACCCCATTTCTGTAATGTAGTGGTCCCCCCAGCCCCCACTCACTTTGCAGCAGAGTTCTCCTCACACCTCCACGGCTGCCCGCCAACTGAACTGTCAGTGACAGAGCACACTAGAACAGCCACATAATATCATGACAGGCTAGAGACTCCTGTTGTCATTCTATGCTCACGTGTCCCACCTCAGTCATCCAGAGACACAGAGTGAAGAAGCTAGCAAGCAGGTACTGTCTGAAGAAAACAGTCACTGGTTGTGGTATGTGATTTAAAGAAAAAATTGCAAGCTGCTGAGCTGTAGTACTGCCTGGTCATGCTGTAGCGGTACACTATACAGTAAGCTTGTGAACAGAGGTTGAGAGAACTGTTGCTGTGTTCCTTACAGAAACAAAATGAAAGACTGGACTGGTGGGTGTGGGACCCATAACAAAGCATATACTGTGTGTAAAGAAACAAATAAGCTCTCTTTCTCTCTCTGTCTCCTCCATGCTACCGATGCTGTCCCTGTCTCACGCTGCTGATAAATCTAAGTTGGGCAGCGACGGATGAGAGAGTAAGAAAGAGGACTGCAAGCTAAAACTCCAGAGGGGGGTTCAACAGATAAGTAAATAAATTAAACACTAGTAAATAAAAAAAAAGGCCAGCCACCCTGCATGGAGACAGTAGCACACGAGCATTGGTATGGTAACATTCTCTCATGTTCCAGTGTTTCAAAATTGCTAATGCCATGAACTCTTTCACTGTATACCTTAGCAAAGTTGGCAACATGTTTTGTACAAAGTAGAGAGGAGGCGGAGGAACCACTGGCAACAGCTAATTTGTTTGGGTTTTAAGTTGGAGGGGGGAGTCACTCATGGGAGAACTGAAGTATCGGCAGAAACAATCCACAGCTGCTTGCCAGCTGGCTTTATGTAAATGAAAGTATTGAAGCGCTCTCTCATTGGAGTGCTTCAGTCCTTTCAAGTACACAATGTTTACACCCATGTTACTGTGACCACTGTCATACTCAGCTTGGGTGGTTATTGGTCTGTCAGGGATGAGCCCAATGTAGATTGCTCTGCATTGGGCTAGTCCCTGACATACCTCTGAAATGCCATTCTCTGAAGCAAAGCAAAATGTTTCTTGCGCACACGCAAGGAAACATAACAAAATGTTTCTTGCACACGTGCAAGGAAAAATAAAGAGATTACATTTGTTCTATAGGTTTTCATCCTCCAGAATGGATCCGGTAGCTGTTTCCACTGTATCCCCGCCAGCTCATGATACCTCTGGTGAACTGGAGAGATCAGTCAGGCCACTGACATTAAGGGCAGAACTTCATGGAGCTTGTCCTCCATTTTTCCTCCTGATTTTCTCCCCTTGGCTCAGCTGTACGTGCAACAAGTGCTATGTGTGTGCTTTGCATCTGCAGAGGTGCCCCCGGTACTCTAAACACTGGCACTTCCATTAGCTATGGGATTCACATGCACTACCACCTGGATTCCTCCAGGTGGCAGTTGAGCAGCGAGTCTTGGAATCCCCCCTACCCGAGGGAAGAGAGCTATCCTATGGACACTCAATCTTCCCTTTCCCCGCCGAGCCCCTGAGCAACCTGAGTCCATTCCTGAACTTGGGTCACTGGCAAGACAACAGGGAGGCATAGATGCCTCAACCCTAAATGCCACTGGGTGTCCCCCCCCCCAAAAAAATAAGAGAGATTAAATTAATCTGGTCACATTCCCGTCACAGTCCTCAACTATAAACACTCAGCAGAAGTACTGTGCTCCCTCCCTATAGCAAATAAAATCAGAACCACATCAATTGTTCATTACATGACTATAATTACTGGTGAGTCCATTTATTGACTGGACTGACACCATTATCTAATGCTGTAATAACCAGCCAGTTGTTATGGAATGGAACCCAGTTATTACAGCTTGGGTGTCAGCCAGTCAAACTGAAAGTGAAAGTCTCTGCCATCTCCCTCTCACAGAAAACCAATGCCACAGAAGGGAAAATGGTCTTATTTTTAACACACAGCACTAAACCAACTAGCAATTATATAAAATAATGAGGTGTTACATTTATTAATTTTTGTACATGCTCTCAGTGTGTAATACCATCACAAACCACTTGTGCTTCTCACACATGGTTTATGTGGTATTACCTACCTCGAGTGTGCAAAAAAAATTAAAAATAGATAAGGGACTGTGTGTTATGAGGCTATAATACCATTGAGAGGTTCTGATGACATGGGATCCTCTAAAGTGAAGCTCGACAGGTAGTAACATGCCACCAGAAACTCGAGATGGTATTTCACCTGAGTGATACACAGTCCCCTATTTTTTTTAATTTTTGTAATATATGGATCCAGGAATGTTTCTTTCTCCCCTCCAGAGCTGTAGCAGTTTCTCTCTCTTCATCTCTCTCTCTCTTTCTCTCTCTCTGGTAGCCATATGCTTGACAGGGTTTCAGAGCCACAGCCGCTGTTTATTTAAAGTGAGCAATCCTCTGTTAAATGTCCTACCCTCCCTTCTTCCAAAGCCGCCACAGCTTCTTTCTCTCTCTCTCTCTCTCTCTCTCTCTCCCTTCCTCTCTCTCTCCCTTCCTCCCTCCCTCCCTCTCTCTCCTACATTCACTTCATTGGAAAATGAGAGCAGAGAATGAGAGCAGCATGCAGTAAAAATCCACCTTTTCTCCCTGTTCAGGGGCAGTGTTTGGGGCAGAGATCAAAAACAGTCATTTTAAAAGAAGAGAGAAGACACCCAACGTGGGATTTAAGCTAGAGACCTGTCACCCGTTCTCATGCTTGACAGTCATTCACTGTTGATAGGGCTTCATGCAACAAAGCTGAAATTGACCTTGCCATCTCCCATTCTCAAGTCTTGGGGCCTGATTCATCAAGGGATTTGAATTGGTGCAGGACACTTGCACCAGAGGGTGTGATGCAAGGGGTGACTTGTGTCAAACCGTGAGGGAAGTGCAATTCAGTATGGACACTTGTGGCAAACCCCTAGCCACATGTCTCCTGTGCTGAACATAGCAGGATACACTAGCTCCCCCCTAGTCCACCTGTGTGCCATTGGTGAACCCATATTACGGGGCTTGCACCAAAGCAGTGGCACAAGCTGCTGGAGGAAACTGTCACAACTGCGCCAGTGCTTTGAGAATCGGGCTGCATTGCAGTTGCACCAATCTGTGTGGACGATGTAGGGCTTGGTGCAAGCCCTGCGTCATCCTTCTTAAATCAGGCCCTTGGTCTCTCTCTGTCTCTCTCTCTTGCTAGGTCTCATACTGCAGATTTCACCAACACACAAACAGGCAGACAGCATTCAGAATTTAGCATTCTGAACAACCAAAAACTGCATCAGGCAGTAAAGAAAAACAAATTATTTTGAGAGAGCCATTTTTATCACAGTCCAGTCAGCAGGACTCGGCATTTACAATACATAAAAGCTACAGTAAACACCTGCTTATGCTGAGCACGAGGATTTAATCAGTGTGCTGAGGAGATGGAGCTCTCATAATACTATGGTTGAGGGATCAGAGCAATATTATTACATGTTCTGAACAATAGTATTACGGGAACTCAACTGTAGTATTATGGGGTTTTAAGTATAGTATCATGGAAAATGTTTTGGATGGCTTTCAATAGTATTACATGGCTTATCCATATATTACAAACTCATAATGTACAACACCCCATCCATTATGCTCTATTTGTTCATTACATTGAGGGACAATGTATATTGGCATTGCTTTCTAATTATACTGATCGAAAAGCAGTCACATTATTATTTAATGCTAGGACAGTACTGGGCTTTACTGGGCATTAGCAAAGTGCTGCCTGCTAAATAAATGTATGTTTAATGTATCTGTGTAGCTTTGATAGCTTAGCTAGATAGATAGATAGGATAGATGTTTCTTGTTTGCTTTCAGAGGTGTGAGAGAGAGAGAGAGAGAGAGAGAGAGAGAGAGACAAATGAGGCAAACAACAGACCTTTTGTCGGTGGATCAGAGGATCGACATATAGGGGGTTCTGAATCTGGGTGGCAGCAAAAGTAGTGGCTGTGGAGGTAAGCAGCAAAGAAACAGAACAGCCCATGTGGAAAACTAACATGTCACAGCAGGAGAGCTGAATAAACATTAATGATTGGCAGAGCTGTGTTAGCACTGAACCCAGAAATAAGCCAATGCACTCAACATTTGTTTTTCCCACTCCAAACCAGCACACATATAACCCATGAATTGCTTAACTGCGGCTACATAATGTACTTGGCATATTGTATAGTAATGCACTTTTTTGTAGTCAGGGTCACAACCCCCTTTCCCTGAAGTTGGATTTGTGAGTAAAGTTAAGTGCAGGCAGACTGGATTTTTTAACTGTAAGCCTGTTTAATATGAAACAATGCTGGTACTGCATTTCTTTGATTGTATTACTTTTACTGGCACAAGTCTCTCTGTGACCACGAGTGTGGGAACAGCTGATTCATGCTGGGTGTCACAAGTGCCGTTTGTTATACCCAGGTATTTGGTATAATGGGGTTAGATATAGCAAGGGAGCACAGTAATTATTTAGGACATTAGTCTTCGACTCATTGGCTGGGATAGTCAAAGCAGTTGTGCATGGTGCAACTGAGTTGCACTGGCACAAGTGCGGACATGCGGCAAGGAGCGATATTCAGCAGGAGTCATTGCACAGTGCAGATCCCATTGCACCACTGCACAACTATAATGAATGCAGGAACAAGAGCAGGGGGTGTGCCCATGAATATCCAGCGCAGCGTGATATTCAACTGTGGTACCATGGCGCAAGTGTGGAGCAAAACTGGGATGCGCTGAGCAGACTTGAGCCTATAAATACAGGGTGCAAGCACACAGACAGCACTTGTGCCAGACAAGAGGGAGGGAGAGAGAGAGAGAGAGAGTGTGAAAACATAGAATTGAAGGAAGGACAGACAGACAGAAAGACAGACCAAGAGAGACAGAGCGAGTGAGAGACAGAGAGACTGACACAGGCAGAGACAGAGGGAGAGGGACAGAGGTGGCAGTGGAGAGGGAGTCAGGGGTGGAGAGAGTGAGAGGGACAGGCAGGCACAGTGCCAGGCAGTGCACCAGGGTGGTACACAGCCCACAGCAGCCGACCACCCAGGGGAAGACAGGACATCAGGGGCCATGGATAGTGCACCCTTCCTGATGGAGGCCATAATGAGGGTTGTGAGGGGGCAGGAGGAACAGCGACGTGGCCGAAGAAGGGCCCATCAGCGGTATGCTTGGAACAGGTGGTACCGTGCTTGCACCACCTTTGAGAACTGCTTCAACATGGAGATTGTGGGATGGTACCACCTGAACAGGGTCATTCTGAGGCAGCTCTGTGAGCTGTGCAGTGAGAAGATGCAGGCACCCACAAGACAGAGCCACACAATGTCAGTGGAGATCAAAGTGACAGCTGTCATGTGCTTGCTTGCCACAGGCACCTTCCAGAGACCAACAGGGGACACCACAGGCATAACCCAGTCGGCCACATCATGCCTTCTCACACAGCTCCTCAATGCTTTGATGCCATGTGCTTTGGAATACATCCATTTTCCCAGCACATAGGCAGAGCATACAGCAACCATGCAGGACATCCACAGGGTAGCACATATACCTGGTGTGCTTGGGGCCATTGACTGCACCCACATGGGCATCTGCATGCCACCTGGCCCTGAGGGTGTGGCCTATATCAATAGGAAGGGGTTCCCAAGTGTCAACTGCCAGGTGGTGTGCGATGCCTAGGGGCGTATCACCAATGTCTGTGCCACACACCCTGGGAGTGCACATGATGCATTCATCTGGCACAGCTCTGTGCTGTGCCATAGGTTTGAGCATGGGGACATCCCCACGGGCCACCTAGTGGGTGTGTATGGCATGGGCAAGCGGTGATGGGCAGAGAAGGCCATGGGATGGGGGAGAGAAGGGTGGGGTGCAGGCAAGGAGCACAGCAAAGGATGTCACAGGGCTAACCATGTCATTATCCAGCAGCGCAAGACCATCTGTGATCACATTGTCAATGAGATCCTGGGATGCAGTCGTGGCCTCCTGCATGCACTGTATCACTGCCAGAAGCTGCACAGTGCCCCTCTCACTCTGCTCGGTCACCCAGCACACCTCCGTGCACAGTGCACGCATCCCGGTGGCAAGCAGCACCTGTTGCTTCATGGAGACCTGCAGCAAATGGGTGTGCTCTTCCAACAGATCGGCATCCTGGGGTACCTGGGTGGGATGATGACCCTCCTGTGGTGACCGACCACGCTGCACAGCCCTCCACTCAGGTAGACACTGCACAGTGGGGTCCTCATGGGGTATGTCCCTAGCAGGCACCCCAACAGTGGACCCTGCATCTGGCTGCCCTGTGGCTCCTGCAGCCTGCTGCCATTGCCCATCCAGCCGCTGAACGCTGCCCAGCACCTACACGGCTGCACCACCACCACACAGCACAGCTGTGGCAGTGCACACAGCAGCACCCACAGTGGCGGCAAGCAGCTGTTCCACCGCTGTCAGGTCACTGGGTGTGCTGCCTGTGTTGCTGTCTGGTATGGGCATCTCCTGCACAACACCGCCCATGCTGTCCAGGATTAGGGTGAGGTCGTCATCGGTGTCGGACCATGCCCCGATCTTTGACTTCATGCAGAGTACGCAGAGACTGGCATCCTGTAGAAACACATCCAGGGCCTCATCTAACTCCATGCCCAGGACATCTGGCTGGACAGTGGTGGTGTGCTGCAGCCTATCAGGCCCCCGGATGCCCATGGAGGTGGATGACTGGTCCTCTGGGGCTGGTCCTACCTCCACGGCTGCTGCTGGCACTCCATCCTCCACACGCAGGCATGCTGGTGCTGAAAGAGAAAACAGGTGTGTCAGTGATGCAATGCCCACGACTGCCCTCGCAAAACACAGCTACTGCATGCTGTGCATTCCCAACATACGTACCATGCAGTGATGGGCTGCCACCCAACTGGAATCCTCCACTAGGCACACCCTCCACGGTGCTGTGGTGCATGGTGGCTGCCACCAACTCCTCCTGCACCATGAGCTGTGGTGCATCAGCTGGCCCCCTTCTGGTGGCATTCTGTGCCACACAGATGGCCGCCACCTTCTTCTTAATGCACCGCTTATGTGTGCCCACCTTCTTGTGGCACTCCTGCACTGACCACTGGTGTCTGCCTGCTGGTTCATGCATGCTACCACCTCCTCCCAGCCCCCAGCCCTGGCCTGTGGTGTGTCCGTGGCACCACTCAACAGTGGTTTTCTGTCAAGGTAGGCCTCAAACAGGGCATCTGCTTCTGCCTTTGTGAAGTTGGGCCTGTGCTTGCAAGCAGGCCTACGCTCCTCACCCTCCTCACGTTCCAACAAGTCACTTCCTGTGGACATGGACAGCACAGTGTGTCAGTGTCAGCAGCACCCTATTCCGACCCCACTGCTGTGCTGGCTGGGCTCAGTGTGCTCCAGCAGCATGTGCTACTTACCTCAAAAGGTTACAATACCGGTCCATAGCCTGTGCCGGTCCGTGGCGCTTTTATGGTGCAATGCATGCAAATGAGCGTTGGCGCAATGGTAATGACATGCTAATTCCCCAAGTGTGCCACACATTGGCTGATGAGCTCATTTGCATGTGGCAGCTGAATATCACATGTTTGCTCTGTGCACAATGGGATTGCTCCGGAGCAAGTCGCGGCGCAATGCGCACACATGCGCGGCGTGCAGGACCACAGTGTGCATGCTCTGGACTGTGTGTTGTTGCCTATTGCACACTATGCACTCACTGCGCAATAGGGACCACGGCACACAGTGAGCTATACCTGCTATTGCACACATGCTCACTGTATGGCAGCTGACCCCTGACCCCTGCTGTGACCTCTGCCCCTGGGTGACACCCGTGACTACATCTAGCCACGCCCATGCTGCACATTTCTGTGACTGTGTGATGGGTGGACACAGCGCATTTCCCCTTGGCCCACGCATCTGGAGCATGCAGTGGCCACATGCACCTCCTGCTGCCATTTTGCTCCATGGCTCACACCAGAGATATGGCACAGCAGAGAACGGGACAGGTGGCAAACTGGATGCAGGTTGAGCTTACCAACCTCGTGGCCTGCGTCCAGCCCCACATACCCCAGCTGTTCGGGCAGGTGCCACTGCAGCAGCCCGGGGTGGCTGTGTGTTAGGCAATTGCTGCCTCACTGGGCCAGCACACAGGGGTGGCCAGGATGGGTGAGCAGTGTCACCACAGATATGAGGACCTGGTGCGGAGAGGCCCAGAGTGCCTCATGTGTGCTCTGGTGCTGTACTGTGGTGTTGGCTAGGCTGCCTGGTGTGTCCTGCAGGGTGGTGTACTACCATCATGTGCATTGCAGGGTGGCATCGCCCTTCGCTACTTGCATTGCACAGCACTCTGTGGGACGTGTCAGGCAGGGGCTCACCCTGTGCACAGGGGTGGGGATTGTGGGCAGCTGCTGTGGTTGGTTACTGATGTGTACCTGTTTCTGTTCCATTCCCAGGACCTGAAGACAGAAGATGGGTGGTGCTGGTGGGACACCAGGCCACAGCAGCCAAGGGTGGAGGAGCGGCTCTGGCACCAGTGGGGCCCTAGAAGGCAGGTAGGCACTGACATTGTTCTGCACACCATCATTGGGGGGTGGCAGAGGCATGGGGGGGCATGGCTACCTGTGCCATTTGCCATGGCAGCTGTGTGTGTCGCACTGTGCGTGGTGTCCGCCACTGTGGTGCATCAATTGGACATGTGTGCCAGCTGCTGGTGGGGTGGGTGTGCACCCAGCCACCACTGAAGTTGCTGTGGTGCTATCGGGGCACTGTGCTATGTGACTGCCATAGCGCAGTCGGATGGCCACTGTGCTGCACGGACCACCGCTGTGTGCTGATGTGGTGTGCCATGTTGCCTGCAGGTGTTGGCCCACACCCCTGTGGGTGGCCTGCATGGGCCCTCCGGGGGTGTGTGTTCCCCCTGCCTGGTACGTGTTGTGGTTGGGCCTGGTTCCTTGGGACATTGCACTGATCACCTGTCCTGTCCCTTGTCCTAGGTGTCAGCCGACGGCGCAGGAGGTCCCTCTACTGCCAGCTGCTGAGACAGTTGATCCTTATAACTTCTACAATGATGAAGGCAGTCCTGCAGGTCTGCAGACTGATCCTGGTGGACAGGAGGCGGCGACATCAGCAGGGGTGGCAGCCATAACCGCCGCTAGTCAGGCCTGGAGTTCTCCTGTTTCCCCAACCATACCTCCCTCTCCAGTCCCTCATCCCACTGTACATTCCCTGTTCCCTGTCCCCTTCCCTCGCTACACCTATCCTTTCCCAGCCCCTGGTTATTGTAAATAGTTTGTTACAAAATATGTTTTTCTGACTTACCTGCCTGTGTCTGTGTTTGCTTTGCAGGTGGCATGAGGAGCCATGCTGCAGTGGCCCAGTGCCTGTCTGTGTGGTGTGCATGTGTTGGGATGCATGTTGTGCTTCTGTGGATCATTGCTGTGTGCTGCAGTGTGTCTCACGGTGGTGGTGTCCCTCCCCTCGGTACATGGCTGTGCCTTGGGGTGCCCTTTGGGCAACTGTCAGGGTTGTGTAGCAAGTGTGTCTGCTTGGCTGCATGGTCCTGGGTGTGGCTTGCCCTGCCCTGGATGTGCAGGGGGGGCACAGCCTGCTGGCTATGGGGGGAACCCTTGGTGGCCCTCTGTCTCCCACTGGCACCCCCTGTTGTCTACTGTCTGTGCCACTGTTGTGTTCTGAGGTGGGGGTCTGGGTGCCTGTGTGTGCCCCCTGCTGTGCCCAGCTGGTGGTGGCCTCCTGTGGCCTGTCATTATGCTTCCCTTGCTCTGTCCCTGGGTCTCCTCTCTGTGCTGTGTCCCCCTCTGTTGCTCTGTTGCTGTGCTCCCATGGTTGCCCTGGGGCTTCTGTGTGTGCCCATGGCACACCTCTGGTTATGCCATGGTGCACCACTGGTTATGCCATGGCGCATTTACGGTTGTGCCATGGCGTAACTGTACCATATTCAGCTGGGTTGCACTGGCGCAGTGTGGCCAATGCAACCTCTGAATATGGCTCCTGTTGCACCACGGTGCATCAGATTTGTGCTGTGCCAGACTTACGCTAGCCTTTGGTGCATTTCTGAATATCTGGCCCATTGTCTTCCACCACCCTGCACTTTTTAGTAAATCTGACAATCCCTCTTTTAGCCTTCCTTTTCTCCCAAACATGCTGTATTTAAAAAATTCCTTTTCCCCTCCCTTCATACCCTCAGTAATTTGCAGCTCACAGTAAAAAACAGCAGCACTCCCACCCTGGAAATAGAACTCCCCAAACAGAAAAATATTTAATAAATTTGCCAAAATTTAATGTGAAACAAATATTGTAAAGTCCATACACAATCACTGCTGTGTTTGGTTATGTGGTAGTCAGCCTATAGCAGCCCTCCCCCCAGTTGTTCAGCAGTGCATGGTTGTGGTT
This sequence comes from Neoceratodus forsteri, assembly GCA_016271365.2. Taxonomy (NCBI): domain Eukaryota; kingdom Metazoa; phylum Chordata; order Ceratodontiformes; family Ceratodontidae; genus Neoceratodus; species Neoceratodus forsteri. The sequence goes on from CM028136.1 coordinate 292,948,495, forward strand.
GCTTTGGGGCAGCAAGTTGCAGCTCCCTGGCTGCCTTTGACCTTCTTACTGCTACTTTTATCTCTTTTAGTTTGGCTTAATATTCCTGCCATTCATCCTTCACTTTAGACACCTTGTACCTTACGAAGGCTTTTCTTTTTACCTTCAAAGCCTCCCTTACCTCCCGTGAAATCAGATCAGCCTCTTGTGCTTGTTCCTTTTGGTGACTTTCTTGGTACAAGAATTGGTCAAATCCAGAATTTTCCTCTTGATCTCTCCCCACTTTTCTACTATTCCTTTGATCTGGTCTATCCCCACTAAGTTTTCCCTGACCCCTTCTCTCGTTTTTGGCAAATCTGCCAGTTTGAGATCCAGAACCACTGCCCTTGAAGGAGGACCAGAGTTCCCCAAAGCCATTTCAAACCATACAGAAGTTTGGTCCCTGGACCGTGAAGGTTCATTGACTGCCACCCCCTCACTACTTCAGAGCTGGTAAGTACTTAGTCAAGGATGAAGTCCTGCCCCATGGGTTGCTTAACCTGTTGCACCAGTAGACAGTCGTGTGTCATGTCCAGCATTGCCTGAACTTTGGTGCTCCTGTCCACCAGTGTATCCCAGTCTATGTCCAACAGGTTAGTTTTGTATCTTTATTTTTGTGGCGTTTAATTTTTTTTTTATTACTTCAGCAGTCCATGATAATGCAGTGATGAAGCTCATCTGATTTATTTGTCTAAACCATGTAGAATTATTTCTGCCCATTTCTTTAGCCCTAACCCTTATCTTCCACATACTCCCCCTTTTGGTGTCAGTACAAGCTAAAACAGTGATTATGGCTGTTGAACTGTACCATTTGAGAATATTACAAGATGTCTGCCAGATAGTATGTTTTTAATGATAAGCTTGGTAAGTCATTTGCAAAATGCTGTATTGCCTCTTTAAACTGGATTCTGCTGGTGTAGGGCAAAAATGACTCTGATTTCATATACTATGAATATTGGTGTCTCGAGGAAGACTGACATCGAACAAATGAACATATAAATTTATGAAAGAAAGAATACCACCAGTCCATTGAGTTCTCACCAGCTCAGTGGGAGTAACTTGTCACATACTATAAATCAAACACAGTAGTAATGTGTTGCTTGAGGTGGCTGGTGCAGTTGTTTAAACAGAATCCACCATACAGTAACAGCAAAAATAGCAATGCACTACGGAGGCCAGTGCAGATCCATTTAATTGCATTTCAGGTTTCACCAAGATATACCTACGGTATGTTACAGGTTTTATCCTGGCAACCTCTGGTTGTCTTCACTGATCTGTATATGCTGCTACTGTGATACATGTTTAATTTCTGTATGAAGTACTCGGTACATTGCTTTAATGCCTATATCTTGTATCCATTGCTTCTGTATATTTATTATGTACTATATCTTCATGCCTATGTTCTGTATCTATTACTTTTGTATGTTATTATGCACTATGATTTTTTTTGCCAGTGCTATTATGCTGCAGTACGCACTGCATCTATTGCTTTGCATATTTGTCTGTCATTTTCTATATATGCTGCACTGTAGACCTTCTACACCTTCTTGAATGTCCTAACTAGGACCTATTCACAAATGGGCATCACTCAATGGAGCCTTTACCTGCTAAAATAAATAAATACAGTACTAGCAAATTCATCAAAAATGGATGTAGTTGCTGTAAGTATAATTTATTCATCAGATGTACAGGGCCTGAAAGCTCTGGTGCTTCATGGTGCTCCGCTACTTCATCAGGCAGTGTGGCAAAGCAACATGAAGCACCAAAACTTTCAGTACCTATAGAAATGCTTAAGTAAATTGTACTTGTGGTCATTTCAGACATTTTTGATTTCTATATATGCTAGTACTTTGGAGTGTGCTGCTATTTCAGATGTTATGGGAATAACCTATCATTTCTTTTCAGAACGTTTGTGCCATTTCTGGAGCACTGAATGGCATGCTGTGTATGCCTGGCTGGGTCAGAGACTTGCATAGACTACAGTTCGAGATCTGCATGATGATGATTTTCATACAGTAGAGCGGATACAAACATTTCTATAACAGCACTGAAAAATAAATTAACCTGACTGGCCAAGACTGATCACCTGACCATGCATTCATTTCATATGGATAAACTGTCATTGCTAAAAAGCTTGTTTACTAAACAACAGCATGTGATTTTATAAATGCAATAACCCAATACAGGGCGTGCAGTAATGCTAAACTGATGCACTTTCCAGGTGCATACAAGCACAAGGGGATAACGCCTCATGCCCTATCACCCCCTGGGACAGGCATCAGTTTAGCATTATTGCACACCCTGTCATGCTTTATTGCTTCCATGAAAACAGGAAAGAAAGGAGATGCTTGGCCTATCATGTTTGTTTCTCCAACAGTGTACATGTAGTGACCATAACCATTTATTCCTTTTTCCTTTTTTAAACTTTTTGTTAGCCGAATAAATGTTGGGCTCAATTCTCAAACATGTTGGAATGTCACAAGCCCCAGATATGGCGAACAGATGGTGCATGGGGCTTGTGGCATTCCTGGCCGGCACTCGGGATTCATGATCCTGTGCACCACATGCTGCAAGTTAGACCAGCTTTTTGCTGGTCTAATTTTGCGGCAATCATGGGACCTTTTTATTGGATTTTCACCAAGTATTTTGGCACAAGCCACCTTAAAGGGGGTAAAGTGTTGCAAATGTGTGCAACCTTTGAGAATTGGGAGCAAGGTGCAGCAATGTGTTTGGCACAGTGTAGGGTTTGATGCAGGTCTTGATGTAAGCCCTGCGTCAACCTTTGAGAACTGATCCCATTATCTTTACCCAGCAAAATATTTTCTTTTTGTTTCTCTTCTTCCTTTTTCCTCCAAATACTTGTTCAGCCTCTATTTAAAGACATGGGTGGCTTCAACTGATACAGTATTACCTTAGATGGGTAACTAGTCCACACCACTCCTCTGAAATAATAGTTCTAAATATTAAATATTCTTCCTAAATCTTCACCCCTTATTTGCCCACATATGTGCAATAGTTCTCTCCTTCTTTTGATATATTTAAAAAAAACAAAATTCTCAATCCTGTGCATAAGTTTTTAAATGGATCATTTTTAAATGGCATAGGTTTTATGGGGTTTTATTAGATGAGTAAGACTCAGTGAGGAATGAGCATATATGCATGCTTTTTATGATGTCTTTGTCTTCAAATTCAGCCCACCTGATTGTGTAGCTGCAATCGTGAGTAACAAATTTAAAAAGAAATGCATTTATCAAGTTTATGATGAAGCCATTACTTTTACCAGTTTTAAGACTCTTACCTTATCTGTGATTTATCTTTTTGTTTCTATTTAAGGACAACCCTAATCTACATTGTCTGTCCTTGGTGTTTAAATTGTCAGTTCCATCTACTGTTTTACTAAAAGAGACTAACTGGATGTAATTCAAAGCACTGTAAAAAAACTGCATAAATACTGTATAGGACTCATTATTAAAAGGAGAAAATTAATCTGAATTACTGTACATGAGCTAGGAACTTACACAGGCTTAAAAGAATTAATGATTTTGAAAGTCAGAATAAAAGCTTATAGGAACAAGTCTGAGTTGCTACTGTGATTGTGTCAGCTCATATTGCAGAATTACATACTTTATAGGCTGGACATTGTGAAATTTTTCTAGATAAAGTGGAATTTACTTTATTTAGAACAAGGCAGAATTATTATGTAGAACAGCAGAAACCTGAGGTGTTGGCTTGGTGACATGAATAAACCAGTTTGACATATCCTATTCCAGTAGTTGCATCCCACCACTAATTTGGTGCAGAACACCCCCGTCAGAAGCCTGTTCCACCTCTCCACCACCCACTCTGTAATGAGATATTTTCTGTCAGCCTTCTGGAATCTCCTCCTCCAGCTCCTTTGATTTTCAGCTTGCGCCTGTGTTCCCACTCACTGGGGCCTGTGCACAAAAGGTATGATTGCCCACATACCCCATACCCACAGCTCGTATGCAACCCTAAGTTGGCATGCTGTGAACCAGAGCTCCAGTGGACCCCAATGGCATTCTCAGATGGGGCATGTGCCTCTTGCCTTAATCCACTGGCCAATTGCACAACTACTTGTTATGGTTAGTCCAGGGGCATGCCTGCACTACACGCCACTCACTAAGGCACAATGTGCCAGGTGAGGGGGGTGCAGGATATAGCAGCAGAAACCCTGTTGAAGCCATTACATGCCCTCACTAGTGAAATCCCACAAGCTGCAGGAGACTGAAACACCCCCCTACAGTGCTGTCTCAGCACTCTGGTTGGAAAGGGAGGACTGGGGACAGCCATTCAGGCATTCACCTGACATTGTCAACTTTTGTGTTCCCACACCTTTCCAGAATCTCCTGCTCACATGGAGCAAATAATCCACTTCAGGACTGAGAACAGGTACTTGAATGGATGCCTGCATCTATCCTTCAACTCACCACTGTGCAGCTGCATGCTGGGGGTGGATCCATTGACAGGTACCCTGCAGGGGCATATTGTTGTGCATACCATGCACCCTGCACTTGTCTGCAGGTATGGAACTACACAAGCCAGGTACGTGTGAATCATGCTTACCCAGCCCACAGTAGTGCATAGTCCCCATTGTAAGCAGTTTCCCAGTGTCCACCTTGCTTATACTGTGAAGAAACCAACTAATTTCAATGCTGTCTGCCCTCCTTCCTGGTCTCCCCATGTATACATGTTAAGGTCCCCAAGCCTTCCCATATATGACTTCTCTTGCTGCCCCTGATTCATTTTAACGCTACCCGTCTTTTTTTGAGTAGACTCCAGAACTGCACACAGTACTCTAAATGTGGAGGTATCAGGAATCAGTACAGGGGCAGGATCTCCACATTCATTGTGTTGCTGATCCACCTGTCTATGCACTTCGGCACCCTATTTGCTTTCTCCACTGCTCTGTTACACTGCACTGACTTTTTAAGTTGTTTGCTATTAGAATCCATGGATCCCTCTCCTCTGCCATTTTTCCAAACACTACATTTTTTTTTTTTCAATTACAGATCTGGACCTGTGTAGTACAGTATAGTCTGCAAGCCCATTGGTCCACACTGTGGTTCAATGGGTGTACAGATCATACTGTACACTGTCATTCGGCAGGCAGACTGGCAATATGTGGGTGGGGTGCTGCCGCCCGCCCGATGATGGGGTGCTGGGTGGCGGCCTCCTGTGGGTGGGTGGGAGGAGACCACTGGACCACCATGTAGACATCTCGGTGTGCTATGGCCCGCGATCGGGCACAGGATGTACTATTGTCTACCTACAGCTCACGATCGGGCATTGGGTGTCATTTATTCCACCGACAGCCCACGATCGGGCATAGGAGTCATTATATCCTAACTACTGCCAGCGATCGGGCATATGGGGAAGGAGGGGGGTCCACTAGTCCACCAGGATTATCTATAGGCATACTACTACCCACATTTGGGCATGGGAATAATAATAGTCACACTACTGCCCGTGATTGGGCATGTGTGGGAGGGGGCACTGGATGTCCAGGGGGGACCGGGTGCTTGTGTTCCAGCTGGGAGGGTGGCCACCCACGGCTGGTGGCTGTGGTGTTGTGCCTTGCAACACAGCCACCCACCTGTGGGTGGCCAGCTTTTGAGCCTCTATTTTATGGATCAACTTTAAGCACCTGTGTGTGGCGCATGTAGGGATTGTGGCAGCATATGAGCCGCACATCCCGGGCTGAATATCGGGATGTGCTGCATATGCATAGGCACGCCCCCTGCATCTGCACTGCATAGGATTACATTGTGCCCCAGTGCATTGGGATTTGCGCTGCACTGGGCAGCCTTTTCAATATCCCGCCAGGGCGCAATGTGGGATTACGCTCCTTTGAATATCCTGGCCTATATGTGTACAACTGTACACATTTTTGCATCAAATTTTAGCTGCCAGACACTTACCCAATTTTTTTCCAGTTCCTTCAGATCCTTCCTCAGTGTCCTGATCCACTCATCATTGTTCACTCTACCACAGAGTTTTGTGTCATCTACAAATAGGCATATTTTCTCTTGGATCCCTTCCTCGATGTAACAAATAAAGAAGTTGAAAAGTACTGCGTCTAAAACTGATCCCTAGGGAACCCCACTAGCACCTTCCCTTACCTCCAAGACTTTTTATATGTAGCACTGCTATTTGTTTACCCCAATTCAGTCAATTTCTTACCCATCCTTTAATCTTGTCCTCCATTGCTAGGTCCTCCAATTTCTTAGCCATTTTCCCATATGGGCCAGAGTTGAAGGCTTTGTTAAAGTCCAGATACAGTGTGTCCAGAAACAGATGACAGGATAATAATTTTCAAGAAGACTACCAATAGTAGAAAAAAGAAAAACTAACTTCTGAAAAAACCCTAACTTTTTTAAACTTTCTTCTTTACTGCATTTCTGGTAGTACATATGATCTCTTTTGGCCTTTCCATAAGTGCCTTTCCTATCCCGTGATGTTTGTGTATGACTTTTTGTGTATAATGTTTTATTATGTGTATGTAGTGTATTTGTCCAGCTACTGTATATCTAGCCTTGACCAGGGCACAGTTCATCCTTGTAAAATACATTTTAAATAAATCAGATAGATCTAAGGTAACCCTCTGCCACTTCAGCCACTGAGCCCTCTGTAGCCCTCCTCTAAGACTCAGTGGGCTTTCCTCACAACAGGGCATGCCTACCTGGCCAGATTGTTGGGAACTGGATCTGGTGAGGGGAAGGAATGGAGTAGTCCATTAGAGTGGTTGGACCCCAGCAGATATGGAAGATGCGAAACCATCATCTGCCTGTGGTTCTTCTTATTCTCAGCACAATCTTGGACCCACCCTCTGGGATGGCATGGTTTAGTATCAAATTATGCACTCCTTAACTGCTCCACCACCTGCAGTCACCCAAGTGGTGGAAAGCAGCAGGAGTCACCGTTCTCTTATTGTCAGAGAAATCTTCTTCTTCTTGGTCTGCAGCAACATCCCCGGTTTAGGACACAAACTGGGGTCCCTGACATGGCTGTATCTGAAGGTCCAACAGTGCACTCCCACTGTATAACTACTGTGCATTTCTGGATTTGGTCACAAAGAACTGGATGCTATATTCATTATTATATTCAAGCCCTAAGGAGTGCAGGTTGCCTCTTTGTATAGGCTTCCCAGCTGTGTTATAGCTTTTCCCTTCATTCACTTCTCTCCCTCCTCCACACTGCCCTTAAAGCTCTTCTCCGTGACCACACATCTTGTCTGTTGTTGCACTTGACCCCTCTTTTTCTTCTTGTCCCTTGATTCATGCACACATTACCAGTCTCTCTTATTAACCCTTTCTCTTCCCCTTGGTCTAATTTCTTACTCCCAGCTGTATGATCTTGCCCATACTTACCTTGCATTTTGCTTGTGTTCTAGCCACCTTGCAGGGCTTCACTGTCGTAGCTTACTTTGGACATGGTAGTTTCACACCATTGCCACAGGACTTCTGTGTGCCAGATTGTTTGCACTGTGTCTCTTTTGCACATGTTGTGTTTACCATGGAATGTTCCCCTCCATTTATACACATTGTATTGTACCATTATTTTTACTGGGTGCCCTGTACACCTTCACCCAGAATCCATCTGGGAATCAGCTGTTCACAGCTCAGTGTGCTCTTCTGGTAAAAAATCTTTTAAATCAATCAATCAATCACTAAATACATAAAGTCAATGCCACTTCATCTCCTTCTCAAAGCTATGGAGCCAACATGTTTCCGTACCAGTAGCTTTATAGGATAAGGGTTTACTGGGCACTAATAGGTAAAGCTTTAGTTGATAATGAACACACTATAGAGGGTACAAAGCATTAGGGTGGGGGACATAACACAGTGGCAGCCAGTGAAAAATATTGGTATATTTAGATATATCACTAAGAAATCCCTGGTCATGTCAATGGGATTTCCAGTGTTATATCTACACATCTAGTGGTAGCTACAAAGCTATGTATCATTGTCTGCAGCTGTAAAAGGAAAACAAGTTTTGGAGACTAAATATGTTCTGGTACATTGATTTGTATGGGCTGATTTTTAGGTTTTGCCATGTTTATTTCTTCACTAAACATACATTTCTACAGTAGAGCACATTCTGGCAAATACAGTATACTTTGGAGTGAAAATAGAAGAACTAAAGACTGAATGAAATCAGAACAGATGTGCCAAAGCAAAGACATTTGAGATTTCTGCAAGTACTGTAAGTGTGTAAGTGGACAAAAGATGTGGGGAAGGATTTTGTGGTTCTGTTGCTCACAATTTGATTGTGTTAATAATTTAATTTTAGTATGAATAAACTTTTTTATTAATAATATTACCTATATGGACTCAAATATGCTACACATTCTCTTTTTCATGCAGAAGACTCCAGTTTTAATTGCCACTTGGGGCAATTAAAGGAATTTATTAAGGTCTCAAAATGTCCTTTTTTGGGACATGAAAACGTGAAGTCTCATCTTGCTAGTAATCACAGTTCCTGAGAAATTCTTATGTCAAAAGCAGACGGTTTAATTGAAACCACAACTCATCCTTACTACTTTCAGTCTGTAATAGAACTCCCTTTTCCATTTCCATCAGATGAAAATCAATGATCTTGCAAGGGAGAGCCAATATGTCTAACTGAAAATGACAGGTCAGGAGATCAATCAGTCTCTACTGAGACACAATGCTGGGTCACATAGACTTGCCTTGTGTAGATACATTTCTTTCGGCATTAATCCCTTCTGCTGAACTGGTACTTCTTTTTACAGTGTTAGCCAAGGATCTCTGCTACCATTCCTGTAAAGAAAGTCTTTTTTTTTTAAATGTTGTTTATTACTATATACTGCTTTTCAAACATCTAGTTGTTCCTGGTGCCAAGGGTTGAGGTGCTGGATGCCACACCTCGCTCCATGCTGGCGACCTGGGTTCGAGAATGAACCCGGGATGTCGAGGGTCAGCAGGGGAAGGAGAGGATTGAGCATCTGAGGACAGCTGTCCTCTCCTGGGAGGGAGGGAGGACACATGCTCTGTGCCTGACTGGCCTCTGGTGGAAGCTGGAGGCATAGCAGACAGGAGCGCTCAGGGGTTGGGAAGTGGCAGACGTTGGTGGATATGCCTTGACCTCAGGGCGAAGGCCACTCCTGAGGAACATCAGAAATACCCCACAGCACTCCTGCATAGATGGAGCACCAGGCTCTGATCCCTAACACCCCTACCTGCCCCAGTGACCGGCGTCCTGACGAGGCAAGGATTTTGAGGTGCTTGCCTCCCCACCTCATCCCCGCTGGTGGGTAAACCAAGGCTATGTGGAGGATGGACCACCATGGGATACAGGTAGGATGTGGGGACTAGAATGGCCATAGGTGTCTCCCGGAGAGAGGGGAGTGCCGTGGGAGGGAAGGAGTATAAATAGAAAGTATAAAAAAAAAATCTAGTTGTTCCCCAGGGCTCCAGCTGGTACCCTGACCACTATAATCAATGCCTTTCTGAGTGAGGGACATCTGCCTTCTCTTGAAACGGGGTGGAGCTGAGACTCCTGCTCCAGAAGGTAGGTGAAGATCTGATTGACCTTATTAATTTTAGACCTATCTCCAAAATGCAATTTTTACCTAAAGTGCAGAACAGAGTGGTGGCCTGTCAGACTGCTGATTGCCTGGAATAAAATAATGTCCTGGAGCCATTCCAGTCTGGTTCTGGAAAGTTCCATGGCACCAAGATTACACTGGTTAGAGTATGCTGTGCTCTCCTCCTGGTGAGAGAGAACATGAAGTGCCTTTTCTTATTCTCCTTGACTCGTTATCTGCATTTGACACCATGGACCAGATGGATCTGGGGGACAATCTTGGGACTACAGTATGTAGGGTTGAGGGGAACAATGGAACATTGGTTCCAGTCATTCCTAGTTGACAGGAAGCAATCGAGAATCACTGACTCACACTGGTTGCTAATAGCCTTACTGTCATGTAGGACTCCCCAAGGTTCTGTCTTCTTACCACAGTTTTTTGTAGTGTCTATGTTGCTATTTGGGAGACTATAATGTGCTACAGCATGGGTTTTCACTGCTGTGCTTATGATGCCCAGCTGTATGTGTCCTTTGCTAACGACCACTCAGAACTGGTGACTGTAAGCGGCTGGCCTCCAACTGCTTGGTGCTAGACCCGAACAAAACAAAGTTACTACTTGGCCCAAAGAATCAACTAGCAACACTGCTGTGTACTCTTAGGCTTCCTATACGTGAGGATATTCAGCTGAAGATGGCGGAGAACGTATGTGAAATTTTTGACAGTTGCCTGCCATTTGAATCTTAGGTATCAGGTATTGTCAGGAGCTGCTTCTACCATCTTAGAAACATAGACAGGCTGTGACCTCTGCTTGATTCTATGGATCTGTGCACTTTGATGCATGTGTTCATCTCATTGAGACTGGGCTACTAGTAGTGTGCACTATGACTCACTCTGTGATCTGATCTGCCATTTGCAGCTAGTCCAGAATGCAGCCAGAGGCTATTGATATCCTTTTTGAAAGTCACAGCATATTACCTCCTCACTTCAGCTCCTGTGCTGGCTGCCTGTTAGGCTGTAGATCAACTACCAGGTTCTTCTACTTACCTAGAAGCCCTAAATGAATCAGGACCTCAGTATATCTGCAAGCTTCTAACCCCTTTTTTGCTACCCAGGGTGATGAAATTCTCAGACCAGGGGCTGTTATGTGTGCTGCTATCTTGACTGAAGTCTGCTTGTGACTGGACTTTTGCAGTGGCAGCACCAGCTCTTCGGAACTTCTTGCTCATTAACATTCATCTTTCTGAGAAGTCCTTTAAAATACACCTTCTAGACCTTTTTGGATAAGCTTTCCTACGATCCTGTCAGACTGGGATCATATCTATTTCTGTTATTTTATTTAAATTTAAACATTTCTGTGCTGGAATTTTTATATTAATCATACTGTGTATTGTTTTATTTTGTGGATTTCGTCATTATCTGTTTCTTTATTTGAATTTGTTATTTCTATGCTTTGAACAATGGAAAATTGCATTATACAGTAAATAAAAATGCAATCAATCAATCGATAAAAGAATCACAGCCTGTCTCTTAGAGTCATTGTTTTGATCCCAGGACCACAGATTGCTTCTCAGTGCCAGATTGTACTATTGGATATATGACTGTTTCTTTGGGCAGCTGATTATACCCCAGAACTATAAATTCACAAGCTGTCTCCCAGGGTTTGCAATTTACCTCCAATTCATGTACTGTCTCCCAGGGCCAGTAATTATACCCTATGACTTCCAAGTGTCTCTCAGGGCTGTGAACAGCACCAGAACCATTGATGACACCTCACGATGAGTGTCTCTAAAGAAAATAGCCAGCTTCCCAAACCATTGATTTTTCCTCTCAGAATAAGGGTCTCAAAGGTCTACAGACAGCTCCCCAATATCACTGAGTGTCCACACAGGATTGGAGAACATCTATCAGGACCATGGACCCCCATGACCTAATGACTTTGGCCATACCATAGACCTGGTTTTCACACTGGGACTTGAAGTCATTGACATCAGGGTTGATCTGCACCTTTGGTTGGATTGTCATGTAGTGCAGTTCTTGTTCAGGGACCCTCACACAATACTTGCTGCAATGGAAATGATTCAGTGTTATCCAAATAGAAATCCTGAGCAAAATAAGCTCAGGTAAATACTTAACATTTTGTTGCCTGTGCAGAGGATCTTGACAAACTGATGGACAGCTAAAATTTTGCTTTTCATTTTTTAGCTGTTGACACTCTTGCACCAGTATATTTTAGAACTGTATTGTGTAGTTTATGTGCCTTTCTGTCACATAGTTCTACAGTAGAACATGAATCGCTTATGCCAACAATGTAAAGATTGATTAAGGGTATATAGTGGTGATCACAAAAAAGATCCATATTGCTGTGGAACGCTACAGCAAGTGTGGTACCATATACTGTAGCAACCTATTGTTTTTAATTGGAAGTTACTCCAACTAGCACAAGGTACTTTAAAGTATGCTGTAAGAAGGAACTTTTTTTATGGCTAGCTCTGTAAACTACATTTAATACATCTAAAATGGTCTGTACCACCAATATTTGTAGCCCCCACTGGGGCTTACCTTTATAGTTCCCCACATTTGCATATCAAAGGTGCCAGCCACAGTCAATGCAGCATATGTCTCAGCACTCCCACTGGAATTGGGAAGTCCCCGGTCATTGCCCTGACCAAACCATACACATAAGCACGTATGTGCAGGACTGATTTGGGTCCCAAAACACTCTTCGCAAGCAGAACTTTGTGTAAACAAAGACATCTGTAGAACACTGCCTGATGACTACAAATCCAGCTGCCATCTTTATCACTTCTGACTTGAAATGCCATGGTGATAGGTTCAGATGGTGACTGGACAGCCAATCAGGCTCCGAAGCATTTGAAGGGAGCCACAAAGACTCACGAACTTGTTAATGTATTCATTAATTCATGCACCTTAGAGGCAGCCAATAATTGGTCAAGTGGTGAACCTCCAGACCTTTTGTGGTGTGATTGACAGCCTAAACTGCCACTTGAGAGATGCAATGCCTCAGTAAACAGCAGCAGCTGTTCCAGAACTCAGAGCTCAATGTGTAAGACCATGAACAGAACAGATCTGTCAAGCTGTTGGGAGAGACAGCCTGGAAGCTAAAGTGGAAAGGAGACAGATCATTAACCTTTGCAAACTGAAGCCAAAAGCTGCAGCTGAGAACTGTGAGATTTTGCTGCACTGCAGCCCAAAAGACTTTCAAGCTGTGACTGCAGATTTCTGCCTGGGAAACTGTCCTGCTGGTACCATGGCTCAGTGCTGGTCATTGCAACACAACAGGGACTGGATACAAGGATGGGATGTGTTTGCCAGACTTGGTTTGGGATTTTTCAGGCTGAGCTGCCCCAGGAGAGAAGATCTTGTACTGAATGCAGAGGTCAGAAGAAACCTGGCTGGACCTGAGAAAGCAACTGATTTTGCCCAAAGACACTAGAGGCCTTTACCATAAGGGAAGCAGAACCAACTAGAGAGGGACTCGCTGCTACTATGCCACAGCACCCTGTGCATCGAGGGAGATCTCCTGGTCTGAGAAACCATAACTCAGGACTTGTCCTGCAACAGCAATCTACAGTGTATGTAAGTTAATTGGGACATATATAATGGACTGGGCCATCTGATCAGAAGTACAAGTACCCATTTGGATTTTGGATTTTGGGTTTGAGTTTGTAACAAAGTATGGCCTTGTTTAGGGTTTTTTTCCTTGGACCCAAGGGCTTTGTTGTGTGGGGTGCCTCAGGGTTCAGTACTGTCACCCATGTTATTTGCGGTGTATATGCTACCCATCAGAAACATTGTAAGAAGGTATGGGCAGAGGTTTCACTGTTACGCAGATGATACCCAGCTATGCCTTTCTTTTGCTTCCAACCAGGATGGAGCTCTCTTGGTCTTTAACAGCTGTCTTAAAGAAATCCAGGAGTGGGTGGATTCCAACTGGCTGAAGTTGAACTCGGAAAAGACAGAGGTACTGGTTGTGGACCCAGGTTGACAGGTAGGGGGGTCGGGTGTTGGTACACCTTCCGGAATTTTTCTTGGTGGCGTTTCTCTCCCGACCTCTAACAGGTGCGTAACCTGGGGGTGGTTCTTGGTGATAGACTGACACTGCAGTTGCAGGTGTCAGCTGTCATCAAGACTCCCTTTTACCATCTTAGGAACATTGCCAGGGTTAGGCATCTGGTTCCGTCTGACGACCTTCCAACTTTGGCTCATGCCTTTGTGCTCTCACACTTGGACTACTGCAACTCCCTTTATCTAGGGCTTTCAGGGGTTTAAATCCATCACCTACAGCTAATGCAGAACACAGCAGCCTGGCTTTTGATGGGCTTGAGTAGATCCTGTCATATTACTCCGGTGCTGCGCGAACTGCACTGGCAGCCAATATGGTGGCGGATTACCTTTAAAGTTGGCTTGCTGACTTTTAAAGCCCTACATGATCAGGGTCTGGTCTATCTGAAAGAACTTCTGGTACCCTACCGCCCCGATCGATCGCTCTGCTCAGCTGATGAGGGATTGCTAGAGGTTCCAAGGGTGAATCCGAAATCATCTGGTGCTAGAGCTTTTTCTTATTCTGCTCCCATCCTTTGGAATTCTCTACCCTGTCGGTTACAGGAGTGCACTTCTGTGGAGGAATTTAAGAATAGTTTGAAAAATGTTCTTTGGCAAAAAGCCTTTTTGGAGAACTGAACTGGTTGTTTGATTATGATTTTGGCTGTGTTGAATATTATTGGATTTTAATGGTTGTTTTAATTGTTTTATATGTAAGGAGCTTTGAAACAGAAAGGCGCCATATAAATAAAAATTATTATTATTATTATAATTGCTTTAAAGTGCACCAATGTTGGCTGACAACATGCTGCATTATTGGGCCTACAACAGTTCTGTGGCTGGGTACCCAGTGAAGTACTGGGAGCTCCCTAGTAATAGCTTAAGGGTAAGTGCCAGTGGGGTGTAGTTAATGCTCAATAGTACACCTGGGCAAGCAGCTTCTGTGCACTCTGAAGTTTGGGAGCAGCTACTGTTTTTGGTCTGAGCCCTGAAGGGCACTGTATGCACAGCCTGGGTATAAATATATATTAATTGACTGTATCTAGGAGGGTGACAGAAAAGAAGCCATAATACTATACTGCTACCTCATGTTGCATAACCCATGTTCTTCTACTCAGGCCTGCAATCTGACCCTAAATAAAACTTTTGTTATTTTGCTGGTAATTACATATACCATATTTCATCAAATTGAAGCTGCTCTCAAATTGAAGCCATCCCTGAATAGTACCCACATCTCATTTTGAAATCTTACTAGAAGCCACCCCTGTTTGAAGCTGTGGCTTCAATTTAGTCAATTACGGTATTACAGTGACTGTTGGTGGTACCTTTTAAGTTTAAAAGGCTCATATACAATCAGGAAATATCAGTAAATTACTCATAGACAGTACCTTTTTGAATCACTCGGTATAATATTGGTACTTGTAAAACACGTGAAAGTGCTTCACTCACAGGAGTTGAAAAAAAATGCAGTAGCCAAATACGTAAGAGAGTAACAAAATGTGTATTACACTGTTGAACTATGCCATCACTGGATACAAAAATGCACCATATGTTTCATTAGTAGTCTTTTTTATAACAGGTCAAAAAGTTTGGGAAATAATAAAAAAAAAATTATAGCTTACTTTATTAGTTTGCCAGCACCTTTGACAGCCACGACCAAAGGCTTCCTAATGGAAGACTCCCCCAAACTGAAGCCACCCTCTGAATTGACCCAGGGATTCTAATAGAAGCTGTGGCTTCAATTCAGTGAATTACAATGTCATATATATCTTTCAGAATAATAAGTTGGATTCTTTTTTGGGACTGTTATTGAACTGTGTTGGTTCACAGTTGGGCTTATTCTTTGGGAAGGATGGTAAGTACCACATCCCAGGGGGTGGTACTATATCTACACTAGACTCACTTAAACCCTTCTTTGATGAAGGCCCTGTGCTATTTATCACTAACCACTGGATATGGGCCTCTTAACCAGGAGTTTAATGAACCCAGGCTCCTCAGCCTTGCTGTGTCCATAAGGTAGGGGTAGTAACTGCAACATCCATGATGACTCAATTACATCTGTGGAGGCAATTCTGGGATCTCCTGTTTATCATCTGGTCACCCACATGGACCCTCGGTGAGGTCAACAAGTTTGGTACCCCCTGCCCACAATTTTTGAAAATCACAATGGCCTTCCAGGATTTAGAAGGATGGTGTCATGCTGAGTAGCTGGACCCCACAAAAAGATGTTCTTGGTTCTGAATATCCCAGAGGAATTTAGAAAAACTTATGTAGACAGAATATTGCTTAAAGGTCTAGAGGGAGATGGAAAATTAATGGCACAGCAGGTAATTTATAATATGGGCACCATAATTACAAGTGTCACAGTGGAAAATGACAAGGAACTAAACACCATGCAGTTTACTATTAAACATTAGAATGGACCCCCCAATCAGCAGTGTAATGAACTCAGGCCAGTCAGCCTTGTTGAGCTCACAAGGCAGGGGTAGTAAACACAACATCAAAGGTGACCTGTTTACATATGTAAATCAGAAACACCAAGTTTAATAAAAGTCCGGTAACGACAGAACAATGGCAAAATATGACTGAGTAGTTAATAGAAGGCTTCTAAAGAAAATACAGGCTTGCTGGTTAAATGCAGTTCTCATTTTTATTTTGTTTATTTTTTGAAGACTTTGGAGCATACTTTTGAGCACAGGTGCTCATTTACAAAGGTTCCACATCAAATACATTGTCACAAGAAACACATTACTAGCACAATAAGTAGTTCCAGAGGAAATGCAGTTGAATCAGGCTCAAAGCACTTGACAGATCAATTACACACAGTTTTGAAAAAATCTGTATAGTTTGTCGTATAAAAAGTCACAGAATCTGTACAGAGAGAAATCAAATAGAACAGTTTAGCAGTTGCATTGCAATGAACTGCAAGGGAAGACAACAAAGATCTCTTCAACTGATTAATCTTGGGAAGATTCAGCAGAGCATCAGACAGTCCATTTAACCACTGTGTGAGGCCCTGATAACAAATGACCGCTTGCCCAGCTGAGTATGCCAGAAATGAGGCTTAAGGGCATTCCTGGTCATATTCTCGGTGTTGTATCGGTGAAAGCAGGGGGTGTTAGGCCCAGGAGCACCTTTCTGGCTAGCAAACAGGTCTGGAGCTTTATTCTGCAGGGTAAAGGTAACTAATCAGTGAGTACATAAAGGGTACAGCGATGAATGTGTTTATGTGTGGCTATGAATGTGGTTATCTGCATCAAGTACAAAGCAGCATACCTCATTACAGGTCAGCCTTACTGTTTAAGCACTGTGTCACTGGCAGCTGCACAGACAGGGAGCCCATAATCTATAAGTGACAGAATGGAGCTGGCTTCATTAAGGCATCTAACATCCCCAGTGAGATTGTTCTGGTTATTATGGTACAGGGCACCCAGTCTTCTGTTAACTATGGTCACTAGATTCTGAACATGGGTGGCAAAAGATAAGGTTCCTGATTCTCAGTCAGGTGCACCTGATGCAAGGGAGTTGCAAAAAAGATAATTGACACAAGTTGTAATTTGAGGCACAACTTGTGTCAAATGGGAATTTCAAACACAGCTTGCGTCAGTGCCAGACACAGCTGCATCCAAGCCCACTTGAGCCAGGATTGCATCCAACAACCCGGGGTGCCAGGTTGCAAGTGGGCTTGCACCATAGTGGGGATGCCACATTCCCTTTTATGGGATTTTGCAAGCCCCACCATGGACACAGGAGGGGCCACCTGGTAGACCAGCAAAGAGGTGATCTAACTGGCTTGCACTACTGGAGTGAGGTGGGACAGGACCCTGCAAGGGTGCATCAGAGGCAGGTCATGTCATGGTGGGGGCATGGATGGGGGGAGGACAAGCCACCCCAGCATGTGGCATGATGGCGCCAGCCAGAACCTGCATGTCACACAATAGGCACCCCGTGCCCAGAATGTAGGGCACTGTATCCATCAGCCTCCCTATCTGCTGTGGCATCCCAAATCATTGGTGGTCCAGTGGCCCCCCATCCCTGATCCTCCACAAGATGATTGGCAATTGCTCCCAAGTCCCCCCTTACCTGATCTCCTGGCAAACTCAAATAATCCCATTTATAGTCCCTGGTGGTCTAGTGGCCCCCACTGTCCCTACTCCGACAGGAAGTGGTCACCCATCGCACTCCCCCTCATCCCCAGCACACATTCATGGCTGGCACAGCTCTCCTCACACACCACCATGGCGGCAGCACAATGTGATCTCACAGACCGCGGCGTACTGTACACCTGATGCGATCTGTGAGATTATATTGCAGCTGGCTGTGTGGTATGAGGAGGGCTGTGCCAGTTATGTTGTGTGTTGGGGAGAGGAAGTGGGTGGGTGACCACTGCCTGTTGGGGTGGGGAGGTGAGGTACTAGACCACCAGGTATTATGTGTGCGGGCATGTTATGTGTGGGGGTGGAGGGGATGTACTGGGACCATTAGCACGCAGATGTACACAGGGATTGGGGGTCCTTGTGGGTTGGGGCAGAGGGCAGTACACCAGGGACAGATGAACTATTGGTTTGTCTGGCCTCCAGGGGGTACACACAGCTGCCCTGTCAGTCATGGGACCCTGCCCTGGGATGGCCAATGTGCCAGTCCCATAACCTTGTGGCAGCTGCTCCTTCTGTGCCTGGGTTCCAGGCATTGTGCTCCTCCTGTCCCCTGGGGTGTCCTCCTACACACTTGTCCACAGATGTCTCTGTGGACTTGTGCCAGGACCTCTAACTATGTCCAGCTCTTGGCTGCAAGACGAATTTTGCTGCTGTTCCAGAAGGTTTGGCATAAGTTGCCAACCTTCTGGAATAGCAAGCTTTGTATTTGCTGCACCTGCATCAGACGTGGCCCCTTTTTCTGCCACAAGTTGTGTCCAACACAGGCAGCTTCAAAAATTGGGTCCAAGATGTCATCTAGAGTTACTCCAAGGTATTTGAAGGTTTCCATCTGTTCAAGGTTTTGTCTCTGGTCAGTTCGAATGACAAAGAGTGGAATTTTCTCCTTCTGCGGGAGACTAGAGAAGAGCATGGTCTTTGCTTTTTTGTAATTGAAGATCATTTTTTTATTGGACAACCAGCTTTCTAGTGGCCTGAAGTTACTTTGGAGAGCAGCAGTGAGGCCATCAAGGTTAGGGTTTTTGGAATAGATGACAGCATCATCTGCACAGAGGAGTATGTTGACTGTCTGACAGGTATCAGGCAGTTAATTTATGAAGAAGCCAAATAGGAGTGGGCTCAAGATGGAGCCTTGCGGGACACCAATAGCTACTCCCCTTGTGTCAGACAAAGATTTATCAGTCTTCATATGCTGGGAGCAATTAGTGAGATAGCTGTAAAACCAGTCAACTGTGTTCTGTGATAAACCTAGGCCAAGGAGTTTGTTAAGTAGCAGCTTATGGTTAAGCAGGTCAAAGGCCTTAGTAAGGTTGATACATATAGCTCACCTTTGTAAAAAAGGTCTCATGGGCATAGTTGGTGTATTGCAACAGCACCGTGTTGGTGCTGTGTAGCATTTCTGGAAGTCATGCTGCTGTACACACTGGACACTGTATTTTTCGAGGTATGTGACAAGTTGGTCAGAGACTATTCTCTCAATGGTCTTAGATGGGGAGAAAATGGAAATGGATCTGTAATTGGCAAGGCTAGTGCAGTCACCACTTTTGAAAACTGGCATAACCAGTGTGGATTTCCACTTCTCGGGGAACTGCAAGTAGCACAGAAAAAAGTTAAAAATTCTAGAGATGGGTGGGAAGGAAAAATGCCTCTACCACCAGGGCAAGAAGTTTCATATCAAATAAATCACTCCCACACCTAGTTTTGCTAAGTACCCTACTGAGATATTTCAAGGTGTCTTTGACTGAAACAGCCTTAAAGTGGAATTTAGGGTACCCTGCATAAGAGACAACCATTTGTGAGGCTTCAGGACTGGGTTCCCTACAAGGGGTATGGGCAGGCTCAGTGGGGATGATGGAACTGAGGTCAGAAAAGGCTGTGTTGAAGTAACTGGCAATTTCAGTGGGATCAAGGACCTCTCAACCCTCCAACATGAGCATTTGAGGAGTGATTTTAACTCCCCTGCCAAGGAGCTCCACGATGTTGTCCCAGAATCTTCTGCCATTGCTCCAGTTCTGGGTCTGCTGATCCTTATAGAAGTCAGACATTTGGCCTTTCTAATCATACTGATGCACTTATTGTGGCCGTCCTTGTACCTTTGCAGTCAGACAGAGGATCCTAATTCCCTGGCCAGTGCCCACAGATTGTCCCTATCCTTCATGCAGGGAAGCAGTTTGGGTTGATCCATCCTGATGGTGTTCCTTTTGCTTTACATTTTTTAAAAGGTGCAAATTTATTACAGGCATGTGTGAACTCAGAGACAAAGAATTCTAGAGCCGAGTCAATATTAAGAATGGCATCTAAGAAGCTCCAATCAACTTGGCCAAGTAAGATTTGAATTTAGGCACCTTCTTTTTGTTTAGGATTTGGCTGACTGTGATCCGGGGGATGGGGGTGGCCTTATCTGTTTAACTGCCCATAGATATTGCATCAGGGAGAGGTATCTGGCAGAACCTTGACAGCTTTAATCCAACCTGGGTGTGTAACTAGCGCCCAGTCAAATAGCGTCATGGAATCTGTTTTATAATTGGTCCTGGTGTGCTCAGTGACCATTTATGTGAGAAATAGGCTAGACATCTTACCCCTATGACCTGTGCTGGACTTAACATTCCAATTGATATTAAAGTCACCAGTTACAATGTATTTCCAGTTATGACTGTGTTGCATGAAGTAGTGAGTAAGTGACTCTATGCCTGGATTCTGTTTACCCGGTGGATGGGTGGTTAAGGTTGGGAGGAATGCCAGCTGTTAACTGGTGCAGAATGGATTTATAATTTCAAGGATGTTCTACTTATAGACAAGGTCCCCATATTTAGAGCCAGTTGCAAGTGCACCACAGCCTGTTGTGCTGCACCAAGTATAGCATACTGCTGGCTCTGAGCAATATTCAGCCAGGTAACACCCACTGACAGAGTGTGCTGACTGAATACCGGGCTGTGCCACAGTGCTAGGTGGATATACTCTGCACTGACATGGAACAAGGCTGCATATGGCCTACAGGAGATAGTGCTGCCTGAAAAGGGATAGTGCCAGGGCTCCTGTGAGCCATATTCAGCATGAGCATGAAAATGAGCCCATTAGACATGCAATGCACTAAGGGCCCATTTACATGCCCATTATGGGCTCATTTGCATGCCACACAGCAGCCTTTTAGTGCACATGTTCTATAAGTAGATCGACATCCCTCATGTCTAGTGAACCCCCCCCGATTCCCCTTGTATGATACTATTCATATATCCCTGGTAGTCTAGTGGACCACCCTCCCCCTCCAATCATCCCAAGTCCTCTGTATAATTAAAATCTCTGGTAGATAGTGCCAACCCGCCCAATGCACAGCATATCCGCCGACCTGCTGAGGACCCCCACACCGCACACCCCCACCCTGCTCTTCACTCACTTAGAAAACATAGCAGATCAGTGGCTGGCAAAGACCTTATCTCACCTTCTTGGCCAATTGCTGCCTGACAGGTACAGAGCATGATTGAGAGTAAGTGTGTGATGCACTCTGTCAGTGTCAGAAAGCAGAGTGACACATACAAGAGTAAAGCTTCCTACCTCTAGTGTTGTGGATAGTGATGCTGATTCAAAGAGAGAGATGGACAGTCAGGATGAGCATAAATATGACACAATAAAACTGGTGCTGGAAAGTCAAAGCATACCAAAGGCCATCATGGCCCCGATTCTCAAAGGCTTATGCCTGGCGTAACCTAGCTTATGCTAATAGAACTGGTGCACTTAGCAAGTTATGCCAGCAGTTGCAACAAATGGTATTCTTCAAAGCAGCCTGTGACATGCCACAGGCTACTTGTGCAAAAGTGGCCTTATGCCACCAGATATGCCCTAAACCCCCTGTGACATGGTGCTAGGGTGCTTATGGCAGTAGTTGCACCCTATTCTGGAAGGGCAGCAAGAAAGTCCCCCAGGGTGCTATTTTCCAACAACCCCCAGAGGAGCGCTGCAGACATACAGTTACACCATCAATTAGCTGGTGTAACTGTACTTATGCCCTTTGGGGGTTGTGGCAATATGCACCTGGCCCATCCCCAGAGGACATGGCACATTCCCCCACCAATGACCTGCAGATCTCTGCATGCCCCCAAATGCCCTGTCCTTGAGCTGTGGCACAGCAGCCCCACATGGTATGGCATGTCCCCCAAATGCCCCTTCTCTGAGTTGTGGCACAACAGCCCCACAGGGCATGGAATATCCCCCAAATGCCCAATCCCTGAAATGCACATAAAGATGCCCCACAAGGGCAGTGCATGGCCCCCAAGCCCAGAACCCTGAAGTGCCGCATATCACATCCCCCATGCCAGGCAATACCCAATGATCCCTGGTAGTCTAGTGGCCCCCCACCCCAACCCAATAATGCCAGACCACCCTGCTCCCACCCCACCCAGTCAGTAACTGGCACAACCCTCCTCTCACCTCTGCCTTCAGCTGCCGACTGAGCCCCATCCATGTGCATACTACTGTACAGTACATAGTATGCACAATGACTGTCTTGTGCATGTACTATGAACTGTGCAGTGGCTCCCAGTGGAGACTTGGAGTGCTACACTTAGCAGGGATGAATATGTTAGGTGAAGGTGTCAGCAGATGTTTGGGGGCAGGTGTAGGAGCATGCCCACCATGTGCTGACATCACTGCACATCCATACCTCTGGGAGGGTAGAACAAAGGAAAAAAATCCGGCAACCAGGAGGATGAATACAGACCCACGAGTCTGTCCTCCATGCCAACCACCAGATCCTACCTACCAGTGCTCCCAAATCCTCCTCCACCATCTGATCGCCAACTAGATTTAGAGGAAGGGCAATGAAGGGAGTGGCAGCCCTGCCTTGGGGTGTATGCAAGCTGTGGGGGTGGGGTCATCAGGTCAGACTGGTGAGAAGCTCCAGAGGGGGGCAGATGTAGGAGGATGTCAGGTAGGTGGGAGAACAGACCAACTCCTCTGGGCCACATCTGAGGGAGATCCCAGTGTGGCTGGTGATCGGGGGGAAATAGAATGGGAAAAAATAAAGTACAGTATGATTTGAAGACCCATTCTGAAGTTTTGGAACCTATCCTGTCACTTCCAGTCCCTGTTTTGTTTTCTTTCTTTGGCTAGCTGTACAACATGTACAATGATTTTGCCAATTATTTAATGCAAAAGGGTGCACACCTTAAAATGTCATAGTCTGCCACTGACTAGTGGCATTGCATATAGTAAATGTGCCGCGCTGTCAGTATCTGATAATAGATGGTTCATCACTGAGCCATAGGAAATCAAAAAAGAGCCAAGCACCCATACAGCCAGCTACAGACAGTCCAAGTCACTGCTGTAGTGCAAAAGATTTTTATAAAGTGTGTAGAAACTGAACACAGATAAACTGCACCAAACGATCACCACAACCTAGCACTGATGTTTCATGCTATAGATGAGTGCTTCATCAAGGTATAAGTACCACCTGCAGGTAACATCTTATATAACCCACTTGTAATTCAAATTAACCAATGTCTAAAAAATTATAGGTCTTGAGGCATTTAAACACAGCTCAATAAATACAATCAATGCAGTGCAATTTCAATATAAATGACCATACACGTTTCCCTAACATACCTTGTGTGCGAATACATATAGGCTTTATAACGACAAAGAAACCACATTTTCATGGTGATTTGCATATATTTCCTATGGCACTTTGCATTACGGAGTTATGTGTGATTTTGTATTTTTTAAGCCCTATAACATTTTATAAAATGTGCCACATGGCATAAAAAGGAAAGGATGGGAAATAGGGGCAAGCAAGGAGGAAGGGAAGGTGATGGGAAAAAATGGGAGGGGTGGGAAAATAGGGGATTAAGGCAAGCAATTGGAAACACAATATAAATTACACATTATAGATAATACACTCCTACAGTACTTTCATATTTGTAAAATAGAACACTATTAAGAGCTTTAATAAAATAACTTAATGTGAGCAGTGGTGGGATTAAAACACACTGTGACTTGACCATAAAATTAATTATTAAGGGAATTTCAGTAAAGATACTGGTGAATGTGTTCTGCAAAAGGATTAAGAAAAAATATTAGTAACCAATTCTATCTAAGAGGACATTTAAAGAAACATTTTATAAAAATAGCAGCATATAATTTTTTTAAATTTGTCAAGAGGACTCATAGGAAAAAAAACTTAGTTCTTTTCTTAACTCTTTTGTATCCCCCAAGCTCAATTTAGGCATGGACCCAGCTGAAAACTTTTGTTAATGCTTTGTGGGACATTGGCACCAAAGACATACTGCCAATATGTCTGTCTTCTCAGTAGTTTATTCTCTATGTCCCCACCTCACACACCAATTTTGACATATTCAATGTCCTGTAATTTGAAGCTGTGCTCCCTTCCATGTCCATTTACATGACACGCCAGGGCATTTGTATCAAGCCCTTTGTCAATCATTAGCAAATGCTTTCCAGTCCATTTTTATGGCTGCAGTGGGTATAGCCCTGCAGATGTCTTGCTTTGACAGTAGATAAAGGGAGCTCTCCAGATACCCAATGGACTAGATAAAATTAGAGGTTTTGTAGGATCACTGCACTAATTGAAGCAAGCAGTCTGCTGTGTTCATTTGAACTGTTCAGTCTTGAAAGCACTATTTTGTTCAGTGTGGGTAGAATTCTCTTTCATGAAAGATTCATAGATCATAAATGTGTCAACTTAATCAGCCTTTCAACTATAATTGAGATTGATATCGCTCTCTCTCTTTATACCTTTTTTCTCTTGCTCGTGTTGCATTGAGATGCACAAAATAGGTGATTTCATAGCAGGCCTTCTCAAAAACCAAAACAAAAATACAATAAATAACAGTTTCATTCTATACGTGAATGCCACAGTTTTAGAGAAATAATTAGCTGGGAAGCACAACACTACAGCTAAGATGTAGCAATGTCAAGGTCAAAAGCCACAAAAGGAATGCTATGCAGATATGCTAGCTCATAAAACATCCAATTTTAAAGTCTGTAAGACTAGAGAAGCTGAAAGACATGCTGCAATTACATTTTCAATGCTGACACTGTGTAAACATGTTTCTACCTGTAACTATGTGTTCATTTGTCAATATTATTTGTGAATATTCAAGCTTACACTGTTTAAACATGTTCTGTCTATAACTTTGTGTTGCACCGGAAACATAACATCTGACCTATATGGTTTTCTCTCTCCTATTAATACCATATAACTGCAACTTTGCTATGTATTTCTTTCACATTACCATCAAGACACAGTCTACACAAAAGAAGAAATGTCTTCATACTTACAGTAATTTCCTTTTCTGTTAGCACCAACATTGTCAGTGGGTAATCACAACAACTGAGTATTGTGCACCCCTACCAGAGGAAATTGCATAGCTCAAGCTTTAGAATGTATGGCATATAAGAATTCCTAGCAACAGCAACTACCCAGTCACTACTGACTGTGAGTGCCGTGAATTTATTACTTTCATATATTATAATCATTTCCCTGTATGCAGCATTCCTTAATACTGTAATTATGTAAATGGTGGTGAGTTCGTTATGGGCCTTGGCCTTTTGAACTCATACACAACTATGAAACTGAAATTACATGCTGCCTTACCTTCCTGACAGACATCCGAAGAAGAAAATGCTTTCCATTGCACTCAAGGTTTGAATGATTCGGTCCTCCCCACAGGAAAGAACAATCAGGCAACAAGGAAGGCTTCAGATCAGTTGCTTATCTGGAAAACTGAGGCTGACCACACAATAAGGCATAACTTTCAGGCAACAGCCGAATGCAGTGAGACTACCTGCAACAAGGAAAAACATCTTAAGAGTTATCAGTAAAGCTGTTAACCTGCGGTCACAGACTTATTGAAAAATATTTTTTTTTATGTATAGTTTATTTATTAGTACAGCACAGCAAAACAAAAAAGGAATGTCTGAAAATGTAGGGGATTTTAACAAACAGTACATCCCTCCTGGCATACTGGATAAAATTCTTCCGCAGGAGTTAGGCTTCTGGGTGGGTCCCATTGATAATGCTGGAGCTAACAGAAAAGGAAATTACAGTGAGTATGAAGAAATTTCTTCTTTCTGGAGTGCTCCACATTATCAATGGGTTATCTTAACAACTGGGTTCTGAGAAGCAGTACCCAGAAAATACCGGAAGGAGGGAGAATATTATCCCATATGCCAGAGGCAAGCACTAAGAATTACTCATGATTTGCTGTCTGTATCACTCTGTGACCAAAAACTGCATCAGCAGAACTCTGAACATACAGTTTGGATGTTTTGTGAACATGTGGACAGAAAACAATGTAGTTGCCTTGCATAATCCCAAAAAACAATTCTTTACCTGTTTTTTCCCCAGGGCTGCACTAGTGCTGGTGGAGTGAGCCTTGATGCGAGCTGGAGGCCTCTTCCTTTCCGCAGTATTAGCCTGAGTGATGTATACCTGCACCTTCTTAGCTAAGGTGGCCTGAAAGGCATCTTGACCTTGCTTGTCTGTTCCAAGAGAACAAACAGACTATCTGACTTTTGGAATGCAGCTGTCCATTTAAGATACTGTAGATCCTAATGGTGCATGATAACTCCCAGCTTGTGCAATTCCTTCTTTTTGAATTGAGAAGGTTGTGGACAGGAGTATGAAAGGCCTATTTTCTGGAACTCCTAGAAGTCTGTGATCACTTTAGGGATGACAAATCGGAACCGTTCTGAGCACCACCTGTCCTTACACCAAATAAGGTATGGCTCTTTATGAGGAAAACCTGTAAAACAATACATCCAGCAATATGGATGAGAGTGGTTTGAAAAACTCCTTCAGAGAGCATTCAGAACTCAATTTAGATTCCACAGAAGAAATGGAGAGCAGGACACCAGATGACTCATACTAAACACACACCTATTAGTTGCTAGGTAAAAACCCCAGGGTACTCCAAGATCAGAAACCTGGCCTCTCAAGACCAACCCCACCTTTCTGTAGAAATCCCAAATCTATGGAATAGAGGCAGTTGAAGGCTTAAAATCTTTCCCTTTTGGCCCAAGATCAAAAGAGGTGACCCCTACCAGAGCATGGGTTGTGGACATAGAGGTTTTTCAGCAGCCATCAAGGTGTCAACTAGTTTCTCAGAGAAACCTAAATTTATTTTTATGGGGGGGCCTCCTCCTCTTAGGATCCAGGCCGTAAGCTGCACCATTCTCAGATTTTGGTGGAGAATAGGACCCTGACAGCAGGTCTCTTCACACCAGAAGGCAGAGGGCAGGTTACAGAGCTAGACTCACTAAATCTGATAACTACAGTCTTCTTGGGCACTCTGCAGCTAATAAGAGGCAGCTTCCTCTAGAGTGTCTTTCATAATTATTTATTATTCCTTTTTTTTAAAATATATATATATATGACTTTGGAAGAAGAGTTAGTGGAGGAAGCATATGCTCTGCTGAAGGTCCTCTCCTGAGGCAGAGTGACCACTGCCTCCATCTGTGGACACAAAAAATGACTGAGGAACCTTTTCATTTCTGAAAATTGTGGCTGGATGTGAACAGATCACTCTGGGACTGACTGAACTGGTTGCATGGGAGTTTAAAACCTCTGGTTTCCAACTCCACTCCATGGAGTGAACATTTTTCTACTTAGCCAGTTCCCTAAAGGTTCAACTCCCCTGCCAGTTGTACTGCTGACAGGTCGGTGGCCTCTCAAAACATCTCCCTACTTGTGCCACCTTAATGTTTATGTATGCCATGCTTAGCAACATTGTTTTAAATGTGAAGGGGAGCTAGGAGGACCACCTCTATCTCCTGAACACTGATGTGGAGATGCTGGTCTTAGACTGACCAAGTTCTCTGAGTGGAAAGTTGGCTCCGGCTTGTCCCTCCTCCATGCAACTGACATCTGCTGTGAGAGTTAACTCTGGGGAAGTTCCAGCGAAACCCTTGCTAAGATCCTCCCATCTACATTTACCAACTCAGCGAGTGATGAAGGTGAGGGGTGAAGGCAAAACTGGCTTGATAATCCTCTGATGAGAGATCCCAGGCCATCAGTAAACCCATTTGAATAGGTAACCTATGCAAGCGAGCTCACAGGATTAAATCTATTGCTGCCTGACATAAGACCAAGAAACTGCAGCAGACTGAGAGCAGATGCCAATGACTGCATCCTGAGCCACTGGCCTTTTGTGAAGTGTTTCATTCCGGGAAGGCAAGAAAAAACCTTACCTAGTTTTGTGTCAAAAATTTTACCACCAGATATTCCAAGGTCTGAGATGGCTAGAGAGAGCTCTTCTCCAGGTTCACCACCTAGCTGTGAGACTCTAGCATCTCTAGAGTCTTGAGTACTGACCTCTTGCCACCGACAAAGTTGGTGGATG
Source organism: Neoceratodus forsteri (assembly GCA_016271365.2). NCBI lineage: Eukaryota > Metazoa > Chordata > Ceratodontiformes > Ceratodontidae > Neoceratodus > Neoceratodus forsteri. Next base: position 292,976,652 of record CM028136.1, read on the forward strand.
AATAAGCAGGCCATTCAAGGTGAATAGACATGATGCCCTTGCTGACAAAATTGAGCCACCAGGACTATCAACACCTTCAAGGAACTTGGGGAGCTGATGCATGGGCCAATAGAAGCATCCTATACTGGAAAAGTTGGCCCAGAATCAAGAACCTGAGATACTCCAGGTAGGACTGATGGATAAGAATGTGAAAGTAGGCATCCGTCAGATGTATTGAGGCTTAAGGAGACCCTCTGACTGAGCAGCTCAGGAGATTGACCCTTAGGGGCTCCATCTTGAAAGGTTTGTGCTGCATGAACATGTTCAGGTGCCTTTGAATCCAGAATGGACCTAGCCCTGCCCCCATTCTTCTTGGAAACTATGAAATAGATCCAATAGGACTCCTGACCTTGTTCGCTTAGTGGGACTTGTACGATGCCCCTGAATGAATGAGAGGGTCAAGATCTGTGACAACCCCTGGGCTTTGTGATGTCCTTGGAAACCAGGGTGGAAGAAAGCATCCCCTAATAAGGCATCTGACATTGTTTTTGGCCCAACTTAAGAAAAACTCCTGTAGTCTTCTGCTAAAGAAAAGGAGTCAAGGATGGACCCATGTGCCTTTCTGTGAGGCACCAGGATTTTGGTGCTGAGCCTCCTGCATGGCACCTGATCAGGGCTCCTCTGATACTGTAACCTTTGTTACCTGAGTAGGTTCCTCTGTTCTCTGGAGCCAAAATTCCAAAGGAATGGAACCCCCCTCAGAACTGTCTGAGCCAGCTGTTACCTTGACCCCTTTGGGTTAACGTAGTCTTGCACTGTTGTCTGACACTGGAGATAGCCCTTCTTACCACATGTTCCAACAGTATTTGGGTTGGAATAAAACCATAAGCCTCCCTCAAGGGGAAGTTAAACAGCTTAGCTAATGAAGCTTGATCAGTGACCCAATGACTAAGTCATAAAGCCCTCATGGCTGAAACAATGAAGTAGGCTGATTGGGCTGATATGCGCAATCCTCCAGTGTATAACTACCTAGAAAGGTGGTGGCCATGGCCATTAATTGTGAAAGGCTCACACCATCAGAGCAGGTGGAGCAAAACTGGTCAGAGTAGTGACACATATGTTTAAGGTTCTGGCATTAATTAAAGAAGCATAAGACATACAAATGTTTGTGTTGATAGAGGTGAAACCCCTCCTGCACGTGGTGCCCACTTGCTTGACATGAGAGTCTGCTAGGGCCAGAGAGCCTTTTGATAGGCAGGACAGTGTTTTTTAACAGAAATACAAATAACCTTGTCTTTCAGTGGAGGAGCTTCCCACCTGCCAGATCCTTTCCTTAAAAATGGAAGATCTGTGACTTTGGCTGGAAAGATGCTTTTTCTGATTCACACCTGCTCATTGCTGCTCAATAATTTTGGTCACCATGGACTGTACCACCTGAGCTGTAAGGAACTACATGCCTCAGCTATCCAAAAAAGACAAGGACTAAGTCAAGTGGGGGAGGAAAGGAATCTCTGACTTCGACTCAGTCCACTCCCTTTCTTCTTCCTCCTCTGCGGAAGGAGGGGAACGTTCTCCTCATCTGAGTTTTTTTATTTAAGCTCAGTAACTTCTCCAAGATCCCCATAATCCTCATCCTGTCCTTCTAAGAAGGCAGGATCAGGGTCTGCCTGCATATCTGTTATCACAGCCTTAGCTCATTGCACTGCACCTGGACATGCCTGTATGGGCTCCCCCTGACCTAAGGGGCCCAATTGATGTCAGATGTGTCTGCTGGGATGTCCTGCATGACATCGAGGCCCAAGCTCACTCAGGAGCCATAAAGTTGACTTTTCACAATTCTGCTTGCTACTGCCAACTGAAAAAACAGGTACTCCCCCTTCCCAGGTCAGAGAACCAGTTGGGGGTACTGAGAAACACAATAAGGGCAGAAGGAACCCATGGGAGAAGACCTCATCACCCTTTTGCAGGTCTTGCACTGTTTCATGATTAATGGTCTCTGATAAGTCATGGTGCCAGAGACACATACAATTGTGTGCCAAGTAACAATTGTGAAGTGAAATATAATAATTAGCCCTAATATCTGGATATAGCTTTGCTGGGCTAAATAAACTCTCCACTGTGCTGTAGGCAGTGATTAGCATGCCAGACGATGCTAAATAGGTGTGTGCGCTCACTAGCGGGTGCACGCAGGGTGTTAGCGCACTTGTGCGGGTGTGTGCACACCAGCAGGTGTGCAAGCACAGTAGTACAATGCAATTAATAGGCTGTTACACTGTGCTAATGTACCATGAGCTGCGCAACATGCACACCATGGACATGTGCAAAAACAAAGGTGGGAAAATGCCCTGAGGGAGGAGCGCGTGCCCAGCCATTAATGGTGGACATGCAAATGGGAAAAAACAGAGGGCTGTAGAGAAAAAACACAAAAACCTGTGAGGAATATCAAAAATTCAATTAACTGAGGAAATAAGAAATACAAAACCTGAAGCTGGGGTCGGGGAGGGAACCAACGCCAAAGCTGAAGGACCTCCACAGAGACCCTACACTCTCAGAAATAAATTAAATTTTAACTACTTGTGGCACCTTTTTTTAAATCGAGACCATTAAAAAACACCCTAACAAGGCAGAAAAGGCTCCCAATCCACACAGGGAAAGGGGAAAAGGTAAGTTATTCAGTTTGAAAGCCGCAGTTAACAGGCACAATTTTAATTTAGGGATGCTCCATGAAAACAAGAAGCCCCAACATGCTATGCAGAATTGTAGCCCCAAAGATGTCTTGAAATCTTGAATCATGGAAATCTTGAAAGAAGATAAAAGTAGCTCTGTCCCCTTCAAATGACACAGCTTAACTGGGGAGTTGTTGCTGCTTGGGATCATCATGAAATCAAATCAAAATTTATTTCTTAAGCGCTGTTTTCCAAAGAATCGAAACACTTTACGTTATAATAAAATATTAAAAAACATATAATACAGACATAACTAATAAAAACATAATAAAATCTCACTATAATAAATTAAGCATCCTCAGGGAATCAGTGCTGAGTAAACATATTCAGTTCAGATTTGAAGCTGCCTGTGGTCTGGCACTCTCTGATCCGATGAGGTAGAGAGTTTCACAGGGTTGGGGTCACAAAAGCACGGGCTCCAGATGTCTTTAATCAGACCCAAGGAACCTCTTGCAATCTCTCATTGGAGGAGCGGAGTGGGCAGGAGGGTTGGTAAGGTGTTTTAAATGGGGACTCCATAAGGGTGTGCCATAATCTAGATGGGGAATGATGTATGTCTTATATAATTTGAGAATGCAGTCACTATCCCTAGTTAGAAAAGCTTTATTAACAGAGTGTAAAAGTTGGTTGGTGGTTAAGGCAGTATTTTGACAATGAGTCAAAGCTGACAACTTGGAGTCCACCCATATCCCAAGATCTTTTTCGCTAGTTATAGCTCTCAGTGTTTTGCCATTAATTTGGTATTTATATTCTTGATTTTTACATCCAAATTGTAGGACACGGCATTTATTTTCATTAAATATCATTTTATTCTCAAGTCCCCATTGTTCTATAGTTAGATCATGGGTAAGTGTTTGGTGTTTTATGTAAGAGGATACATCTCCATTCTTAGTGTCATCAGTGAACTTGGAGACAACATTACCAAGGCCTTCGCCCATGTCACTGATGTAAAGTCCAAACAGTATGGGCCCCAACACTGTGCCCTGTGGTACTCCACTACTCACGTTGTTATATATATTTTTTTTTATTTATTTATTGCAAATTCGGAAAGTACCTTTGAGTCAAAGACTTGTTTACAAAGGCATCACGTCACATTTAGTAGAACAATACAACAGTAAACACAATTCCAAAGCAGTACTCAAACAGACTTGTTACAGAAAATACAGTAAATGGCTACCAGTCAGCTCCAAAGGACTATTTGAACAGGTCTAAGACAGCTTGGTAAAAGGCTCCCAGTCAAGAGCTGAGCAGGCTGCTTGGGGGGGAGGGGGAGAGCTGGCTGGAGGCCATTGTTAGGGGAGGGAGACATGGAGATCAATGACAGTCGCAGGGGGTGGAGGACTGGAGATGGTCTCTGAGAGCGGTTTTGAAGGGGCCAATTCTGGTTTCGTTAGCAAGTGCACTGGGCAGACAGTTCAACAAGGAAGGGGCCCTGTGGCTGAAGGGTCTTTGGAATTGGGAGGTTTGACACCTGGGAACTGATAGGAGCATCTTGCCAGAGCTACGGATGTTTCTATGCGTCAGGGCCGGTTGGATAATAGGGGTGAGGCCAGCGGGTGATTGACCCAGGGCGATCATTTTGGCCATAAGACATGTGTGGAACCATATTCTATTGTCAAGGCACAGCCAGTTAGTGACAGTGTATAGCGAGTATGTATGTGTGAGGCGATCACAGCCAAGGATGAGATGGCAGGCTTTGTTCAGGGAGAGTCCAAGTCTGCCTAAGGCAGATGTGTTTGCAGCTCCATAGATAAGAATACCATAGTCAAGGAGGGAGAGGACCGAGGAGGAGACAGTGAGCTGAAGGGCTTCAGGAGTAAGACAATGTTTGAAGCAGTAGAGGATTCTGAGCTGGATAGTAAGGGCGGTAGACAGGTGATGGATATGTTGGTGGAAGTTAAGGACTGGGTCTAGGGTCATACCCAGATATTTGAAGGTAACCACTTGCTCTAGGGGGGTCAGATTAGTGGTAAGGATTTGAGGGCAGAGTGTCTTCCGGGAGATCAGAGAATGTGAGAAGTACATGACTTTAGTCTTCTTGTAGTTTAGTGTAAGATGATGTGTGGAGAACCATTTTTCAGCATCAGAGAAGGAGGACTGGAGGGAGTTGTGTAGTAGGGTAGGGTCTGTATTGGAGGAAAAAAGGACAGCATCATCCGCATGAAGTAGTAGATTGCCAGAGCAGGACAAGGGGGAGGGAGTTAAGGAAGAGACTGAAGAGTAGAGGACCAAGGATGAACCCCTGGGGCACACCAGAATGGACTGGTAGTCTGCTAGAGAGGGTGGTACCAATTTGGACCTGTTGGTACCGATCCATCAGGTAGTCTGTGAACCAGCTAAGGGCATCCTGGGAGAAGCCAATGTTGGAGAGAGTGTTAAGTAAAAGGGAGCGGCTGTCAGTGTCAAACTCCTTGGAGAGGTTAACAAATACCGCACCTGCGATGTGACCTCTGTCTAAGGTGGAGTGGAAGCGTGAGGTGAACTCCAAGAAGGCTGTCGTAGTACTGTGCTCTTTGCGAAAGCCATATACAGAGTACATGTTTACAGAGTAGGTCGTATTTGTTAAGGTGTTCAGTGAGCTGGTCGGAGACAATACACTCAAGTGCTTTTGATGGGGGCGGGAGGATAGAGATGGAGAGATAGTTGTTAGTGGCAATACAGTCCCTACTTTTAAATATGGGGGTAATGGAGGCAGATTTCCACCGGGAGGGGAATTTTCCTTGGCACAGCGAGTGGTTGACAATGTGGGTGAGAGGGTGGGGTACCTCATGAAGTGTGAGCCGGAGAAGTCTCAGGTCCAATGAGTCACTACTGTAATTGGAGTTGCTAAGGGCTTTTTCCCAGATAAGGCTTGGCTGATGCAGGGGTGACGCATCGAAGGTGGAAAGGAAAGTCAGTCGGAGGGGTTGGACGGTAATGGGTAGGGGGAGGGTCAAAGTAGTTGGGAGGAAGGACATGGTTGAGATTTGTGAAGGAGCGATTAAAGGCAGAGGCAATATGGGTAGGCACCCATCTACCTCCATCTGGTTTGGGGGAGGGATTATGGTTCTTGCCACAGATGTCCTTAATATTATTCCAAAGCTTGTGCCCTGAGCTCCAGGCACAGGTAAGGGAAGATTTGTAATACTCTGCTTTTGCTTGGTGTAGAGCCCATGTGCAATTGTTCCTGGCCTCCCTGTACCTTTGTCTATCAGATGGCAGGCAGGTCTTGTTGGATAGGTGCCATAGCGAGTCCCGGGTGCGCATCAAAGTCAATAGGTGGCTGGTGATCCAAGCTTCAGGGTTGCCTTTGATCATCCTTTTAGAAAGTGGGGCAAGGGAGTCACAGATAGCATTGAAGGTAAAAATAAAAAGGTTGAGGGCTCGGTTGGGGTCGAGGGTATCCATTATGAAGGACCAGTCCAATGAAAGGACGGGGAAGTGGTTACTTAGGGCATTAGAGAGTACGGTGATGCTTGTGATCTTGTGTGGATGGTTTATGAAAACCAGGTCCAGTTGGGAGGAGGACCCAGTGTGTTGGTTCAGGCATGTGGGAGCGTGGACTACTTGAGTAAGGTCTTGGGCAGTTGCAGCGTCAATGAGCGGGGTGGCAGTCCTAGCCAGCCAATTGATATTGAAATCCCCTAGTGCTATTATTTCATTATGTGATGGGAGGGTGGTGAGGTAGGACAGGACAGAGTGAAAAGCAATGCTCTGATTCCTGGGGGGAATTTATACTGCCGTGATGAGAAGGGGGGTTTGAGAGCATCCCAGAGTAAGTTTGAGTGTAAGAGCTTGGGTCCAGGATTCAGTGGAGGGGGTGGGAGTATTTGATCATGCAAGGTGTCCTTAGTGTATATGGTGCATCCTCCCCCTCTTTTACCCTGCCAGTCAGCCCTGTAGAGGTTGTACCCCGGGAGAGTTATCGTCGAGTCTGGAATATGGGGGAGAGCCAGGTTTCACCCATGGCAAGAATGTCGGGATGATGTTGAAGGACACATCCCTGGTAGGTGTCACACTTTTTTAATAGGCTGCAGACGTTGATGGTAGCAATGAGTAGACCAGTGGCCTGGTTGAGCCTGGGTGTGGAGGTGGCGAGTGGACCTGGGTTAGAGTGGATATTGCCAGACATAAAGAGGAGAAGGAGGAGGGATCTGAGGATAGAATTCCAGGCCAACTTTTTGAGGCAGTGAGATTTGCATCTGAGGGACTCCCTGAGTGCTAGATCAGGTTGGAATGGGGAGGGTAAGTATGTGAGGGGTGGCCAGTGTGAAACGTGAGAGGAGAGGGGAGGGGGGTCCTGGGAACCAGTAGGGGTGGGAGAAGAGGGAAGAGAGGAGTACAGAGGGTGCATCTGGCATAGTGGCAGTAGCTGTAGATTGTAGAGAAAGTGAACAGAAAGGTGGCCTCGTCCATAAGGGAAGATGATATCAGAGCCAAAAGGTTGTCTACACAAAGGAATCTCAACTGATTTGTTTGATGTGCAGCATGGGAGAGCTGCCAAGTAGGCAGATAGTTGTCAGGAGGACAGGGGAAGTTGATATTCAGGGAGAAATGAGTAGGGGAGAAAGAGCACTGGGAGCAGCAGAGTGAGAAGTAGCAATGGCATGGCAAAAATAGGAGGGAGACGATCTAGGGAAACGCCTGCAAGCGGAGATGAGTGTGTAGAGATTGCCCCTAGTGGCCAACTGGTATAGCCTGCTAACAGAGAAGCAGACTAATTGGTTCAGGCATTCAGACAACCCCCTATAAAGGGCATGCCCACCAAGGGTGGTGGTGGTGGTGGTGGGGAGCCGACACGATAGCGTCGGTGGGGTGAAACTTTGGTTGCCTGATGAGTTCATCTTTGGATTTCAGCCTGGTGATTCTCTCGTGTGCCATACCTGTATGGATGTTTCGGGGGTGGGGGAGGGTGACTGTTCTGCAGCCCTCATGACCTCTGTGGCACCTCGAGCAGGCAGCTGTGAAAAAACAGTGACATGCAGGTGAGATTTATACAGCTGGAGTAGGGGGTGGAGATGAGAGCTTTACAAACCCTGAAATTTACTATTCACATTCGGAACATACTGAGTTAATCCTAACAGACTGCTTTCTATTTGTAAGCCAATTATGCATCCACCTCACTATATATTTGTTTATTCCCATTGCTAAGAGTTTCTTAACTAGCAGATCATGTGGTACTGTATCAAATGCTTTTCCAATATCCAGATATATTATGTCAACAGGTACCCCATTGTCCATAGCCATTGTGATATAGCCTGATATTTATCATGCATAGTTATTCTCCAGAGTCTCAAGATGTGAAATGTTTCATGACGGCACCTTGTATGGCTTTTGAGATATAAAGTGGTAAAAAACAGAAAAAAACTCTTTTCCCATTGGTTAACATGGGATTTTTTGTTGTCATCTACAGCCCAGACAGAATAAAATTTTTTTCTGAAATTTTCAGGGAATAGGATCTGTGTCATGGGTGTGCCTTTCAATAGTTTTGTGAAGTAATATTATTTATTTATGGCATTATAACATGGCTTTGGATAGCTGCAAGACAGGCAGGTAATTGAGAACCGTTTGAACTGTTAATACTTAAGGATTTACTGGTCGTGTTCAGAGAAATACAGTTCGTGATGTCAGCCATATTTTTTTCAAACAATTTGAAAAATAGTGCTGTACACAACTACTGTGTGGTAAGGACAGCACAACGCCTGTATTTAGGTCTCAGTGATATGTTCAGTTCAACCTTTGTCTTAAAATGAGAATATCTGCATGGCAAATATGTTTTTTTACTGAAAATCATGCCTTCCGTCACTTGCTAAGTAATTACTGTTCAAATTGTTAACTGTTCAAACTTTACTGTTTGAACAGTAAATAACCATTTGCACTTCCTAATAATTCTAACTTTACAGTACGAATGGAAAATTCCCATTCACAGATCTGGTAGTTCAGAGGTCCCTCCTTCGATGTCCAATCACCATTCCCATACCAAAAAAAAAATGTCTCTGGTAGTCCGGTGGTCCCTTACACCTCCACTGTTCTCTGATCGCTGTCCCAATAGTAAAACAGATTTCCCCGGTAGTTCAGTAGTCCCTCCACTCTCCCCAATGTCCAATTACTGTCTCTGTACCTCCAAAACATTTCCCTGGTAGTCCAGTGGTCCCTACCCCTCCCACGTTCTCTGATTGCCATCCCCGTATTTCATTGTCTTTCGTTGGTAATCCAGTGGTCCCTCTCCCCTCCCCATTCTCTGATCACCATCCACATGCTGCCATTTATGTCCCTGATTGTCTATTGGCTCCCCCTTCCCCATTCTCTGATTGCCCTATCCATATTAAATAATGGCATCACTGGTAGTCCAGTGGTCCCTCTCCTTCCCCCATTTTCTGATCACTGTTTCATATAAAATATATATTTCCTGGTGGTCCAGTGGTCCCTTCCTCTCCCTGTTCTCAGATTACTGTCCCTGTATCTAATAAGATAATCATTGGTAGTCCAGTGGTCCTCCCCCTTCCCTATTGTCCAATCGCCATCCTCGTGCTGATGGTATATGTCCCTGATGTCTAGTGGCACCCCCCACCCCACTGGTGTCAATCCCTGAAATAAAGAAAACTGTCCTCGATGTGTTTTTTTGTTTCTGCAGATAAAGAAACAGTCCCTTGCCAATCAGCCCCCACCCACCTCCCACTCAGCACCCACCACCCACACCCCTGTACACTCCCACATACCCTCATTCACCTGAACATGTCACAGATTGAGATCCACTCTCTGATAGAAGACACATCCTGCTACTGGAACCAGTGACTACAATATGAGAAACTAAGGTAAATGCGGTTCAGTGTATTTCAATGGGTGTTTCAACTTTTATGCATAACTCAGACATTTTTTTAAATTTTGACGCCAAATTTTCAACATGACCTTTTGGGGATCCCACTTCATGAACAATATGACTGTCATTACCCAATTCTTGCTCAAATGGTGATTTTGCGGCTGGTTGGCAAATTCCCCTTTCAGGTGGGATTTGACATTTTTATAGCCCTTGTTCATGAGGTAGGGTCAGAAGGAGACTATGTCAAAAATCTGGGTCAGAATATGTAAAAATGCCAAAGTTATGCCTATTCATTTCATTTCTGCTACGCATGCTTGTAACTTTGGAAATTTTACATATTTTTGACCCCAAATTTTGATCATAGCCTTCTTATAACCCCACCTCATGCATGTCACAACTCACATTTTTCAAATCCTGGCCAAAATGTGTTTTTGCACCTGTGGCGTGGAATGGCATTGCAGTTTCATGAAATTACATTTTCGAAGGGATCTGAAAATTTTCTTTACTGGGTACATGAGATGGGGGTAATAAGATGGCTATGCAGACAGTCTGGTCACTGTTGCTCTATAAATGGAAGCACAGAGCCCTTCCACAGCTACATACATATACGTGGTATCAATAGAGGGATGGGAGCGCAGTGCCCAAAGGGTCTTGCACTCCCACAGGTAAATAAGGATACGATTACTCTATCTCAGAAACTATAGATGGGTTAGCCCACAGGCATGTAAGGCTACCATTATACTATCTCAAAAAGTCAAGAAATTAATTGCAAAAAACTATATTAATGCATCAGTTAGGGTTAAAGATAAAGCAACAAATATAGGGAAATATAACATTAGGGTTTCCAACCCTAAAACATCTGCCTCACCCCTGAAGTGAATGGGGGTGGAGTCTTCCTCGAGGTTGTCAATCCTAATGCTTAGCCCATTGTATGCACTCATGAAACATACACACCTGTCTCCATCACATCTTAGCTTTTCTGTTTCTGTAATGGGGTGAGCGTTACAGTTGACAACCCCAAGGAAGACTCCACCCCTCATTCATTTCAAGGGTAGGGAAGGTGTTTTAGGGCTGGAAACCCTAACGTTCGTATTTCCCTACATCTGTTGCTTTATCTTCAACCCTAACCGATGCAGTAAGGTAATTTTTTGCAATGAATATCAGGAATAGACACTATTAAAGTACCTGAATTTTCTTGCACTGGTCCCAGAAGGAGATAGGCTTTTCCTTTCTTGCAGAATAAACCTTTGACAGAGAGAGTCGACTTTCTTGAGCTGTGGTAGTGGTTTGCTGCAGTTTATCTTTATTCAACTTTTAAACACTTAATAAAAATCTTTTGCACTACAGCAGTGTCTGGACTGTCTGTAGCTGGACATGCAAGCACCTGGCTTTTCTTTGTTTTCCTATGTATCAAGTATGCTGAGAGCACCACGCCGAGAGTTCCAAGGCAGCCTCCCCAAAAATAATCTCTGAGACAGAATATGTGCAATGCTATCTCCCTCATGTTGTGGCAACTAATAAACATGTAGCAAAGAATGGTATTTTAGTCATGTGTTTGGATTCAAGGTGAGCAGTGACCAGGGGTGGACAGTTGCAGTACAGCCGCCCTACCTCCAGGGGGTGAGGCACAGCCTTAGTACTGCAATAAGACAGAGTTTATGGTGGCAGTAAATAGTGCTGACAAAGGTGTCTCAACATACTGCTGAGCTGTTACGCACAAAGGACTCCCTTATTTGCATAGGCACAACGATATGGTTAGACAGATCGTGCTGCCAGGTTTGGGCAGCACTCTGGGGGCCTCTGAATATGGCCCTGCCTACAGTACTGGCGCAAACACAGGTTAGCATGGGTATTAACGCATTAGTGGCTGCATAATCCTTAAATATGGAGCCCTATATGTTTTATTGCTATAAGACAACAATAATACGCACAAGGAAATGTAAAAGATATTTGATGTACTAAATAAACAATTTGTCCTGTTGAACTTTTGACTGATTATATTGATGGTATAAGTCATTAAGTTATTGTTTTTCTTCCACTTACATAGCTCCATCTTAAATTTTTGATGGTTTGTTTCTAGTATTCATTGGTGTGATATGCGAGTGTTTGTCTGTTTTGTTTGTTACACTGTACAGTTGTCCCTCTTTGTAACAAACCCCTTGGAAGCCGTAGTGAAAGTTTGTTATAACGAGGATTCATCATACTGGGAAAAAGTGACATTCATGATACTATCACTGGTGCTGTGACTGTACTGTATTAAGGGTGAGACAGAATGAGGCGGAGATGTTTTTGTTTTTAAATTAGGTATCAAATTTTATTAGGGTGAACATTATAAAATAAAAAGTTCTAAAATACTGTATTTATAAATATTGGCCCTGATATTCAAACTGCGCCATTCTGAGGTGCAAGCCCTTGCGCTGCTCAAAATAGCTGTGCAGGGGTGTGGCCGGGGCGATATTCAAAGGAGTTGTGCTATTGAGCAACTCCTTTGAATATCACCCCCCAACCACAACCACTGCATGGCGTCAGTGGAACTTAGCACGCAAAGTTGTCAGAGTTGAGCATTAGAAACTTGCGGTGGCTTCAAGTACCATTGCGCCATCATGCAATTTCGATATTCAAGGTGACATGCAAATGGGGCCGCCATTCATGCAAAGCGGGGGGCCATTTGCATCATGATTATGGCCCCATTTGCGTACCACCATTAGCAGGCAGGCGCCTGATCCCGAGGACTTGCGCCTGGCCACCCTGCCAGGCAGCAGCCATCGGGACCGACGCACCCTGCAGCCGACGGCAGAAACGTGAAAACAACCCCCGCCCAAACATCTCCCAATGCCCGATCGCTGGGCAGTATGTAGAATGACAGCCCTCCCAACATCTCCCAATGCCCGATCGCGGGCAGTATGTATAATGACAACCCCCCAACATCTCCCAATGCCCGATCATGGGCAGTATGCATAATGACAACTCCCCAACATCTCCCAATGCCCGATCGGGCAGTATGTATAATGACAACCCCCAACATCTCCCAATGCCCGATCAGCGGGCAGTATGTAGAATGACAGCCCCTCCCAACATCTCCCAATGCCCGATCGCCGGGCAGTATGTATAATGACAACCCCCAACATCTCCCAATGCCCGATCATGGGCAGTATGCATAATGACAACTCCCCAACATCTCCCAATGCCCGATCGCGGGCAGTATATATAATGACAACCCCAACATCTCCCAATGCCGATCGCGGGCAGGCGTGGCTACCCCAGTGCCCGATCGCGGGCAGAATGTAAAAGACCCCCAACCCGAATATCTCCCTGGTGGTCCAGTGGACCGTAATGCCCCGATCGTGGGCAGAATGTCCATTGACAACCCCCAAACATCTCCCTGGTGTCTAGTGTCCCCCCCCACCCACCACCATGACCCACCGCTCCCCCCTGGCAGCGGCGAGCGGCAGCATCCCACCCGCCTGCCACCCGCGCCGCCGACTGACTGTCGGTGGGGCTGCGCCATTGGTGCAGGCTGGGGCCCATGGGCATGCAGCCCCATACCGCCTATGATGACAGTCAGATTTGTGAATGAACATCATTCACAAATCTGAACTGTCATCATGTCTGCAATTATCGACTACTGCCCTAATGCAACCTGACACAACGTCGGAAGGCGGCGGGCAGCAGGTGGATGTTGCCGCCTCACGCCGGGCCGGGGGAGGCGGGGTGGTGGGCCAGGGTGGGTGGGTGGGGGACACTAGACACCAGGGAGATGTTTGAGGGGTTGTCAATGGACATTCTTCCGGATCGGGCACTGGGGGTTGTCAGTACATTCTGCCCACGATTGGGCATTAGGAGATGTTTAGGGGGTTCTTTCACGTTCTGCCCGCAATCGGGCTGGTGGGGGCACAGGGACTGAGTTGGGTGCCATCCACGGCCGGCAGCTGCTGTGTTGTGCCTGCAATACAGCAGCTCACCTGGGGTGGCCCTCAACTGATCCTTTTTTGGGGCTCAAAGTTGTGTTGTGCGAAGAAACGGGTTGGGGTTGCGCCTGCACAACTCTGCACAACCCGACTGAATATCGGGTTGTGCAGTTTATGCATGGTTCCTCCCCCTCCTGTTGAGCATGCATTCATTTGCATTGCGCTGTTGCTCAACCTGTTTTCAGTGGCGCAACTGCCTCCTGCTGAATACCGCAGAATGGTGCAATGTAGGACTTGCACATGCGCAACCCTGTTGCACATGGTGCAACCCTTTTGAATATCTGGGCCATTGTGTTTAAAATCAATAAATTGCTAATTGCACTATCATTTGCAAAAGAAAGAGTTCAAAGTTGTCTGTACCAACTAGTGTTGCAGCATTTCTTTCTTTGCCTACATAATTAGCTGTCTCAGTTGGAGTAGCTTCAGTGATGAGGCATATGGCTGTCTCTGTAGGTAGCAGAGACCAGTTTCTAAGCCTGCTATTTCCTATGTAGCATGAACAAAGTGACTTGCTGCTTTTGCCCCATCATCTTCATTATCTGAGTCCAGCGCTGCAATTTCCCTGCCTTGCCCCTGTATTTCTGATAATAAGGCAGAGTCACTCATGGGTTCCAATGTCGGGATTGTTTCATCTTCACTGAGCCCTGCATTCAGCTTCATGACCGGTCCCCTCAATTAGCCCCAAGCTGCATGCAATGCTGAAGTCTTCTGTATTGCTTACTGCATCAGTGGCTGACACACCAGGCAACTGACCTGTGCTGCTTTCTTCAAAAATCAGCCCAAGTGCATCATGCCAACAGTTTTGTTTTTTTCTGCTGTTATTGAGTCCCATGCAGTTCCAGTGACATATATCATGCCCTTGATGGTAAAGAATTTAAGGAATTTTAACAACTCTGTACCAGTGTCCCATATAGTAGTTGCTTCCAATACATTTTCTTTAAATTGGCAATAATGCCCTTGTCCGTGGGCTGTATCATGGAAGTTGTATTGGGAGGGAGATACAGCACGGTAATTTTCATGTCTCTGCTCTGTAGTTCTTCAGCTTTTGGATGGGCTGGGCACTGATCGAGGAGCAGTATGGCTTTGGTGTCCATGCCTTTACCTCTGACAAAACAGCAAACAGAGGATGCAAAGTGTTTGTGGAACCATTCCCTAAAAATCTCTCTTGTCATCCATGCATTGGAACTTGAGTCATATAGGAGAAACAGGGCATCCCAGATGATGTGGTGATGTGGTAGCCTGGGTTGCAAACTGGCTGCACAACAGGACACAGAAGGTAATAGTGAGTGGCTCACATTCTGAAGAAAGGGGGGGTCACTAGTGGAGTACCTCAGGGCTCAGTACTGGGTCCAGTCCTCTTTAACATCTTTATAGGAGACATTGCAGAGGGTCTGGAGGGAAAGGTATGCCTCTTTGCAGATGATACAAAGATCTGTAACAGAGTTGATACACAAGGGGGGTACAAAGGATGAGAAGGGACTTGGCAAGGTTGGAGGAATGGTCAGACATATGGCAACTTAGATTCAATGCAAAGAAGTGCAAAGTAATGCACCTGGAAAACAAAAACCCAGGAGAAGAGTACACAATAGCAGGGGATATACTAACAACAACAAAAAAGGAACGGGACTTGGGGGTAGTCATATCGGATGATCTAAAGGTGGGTAAGCAATGTGAGAAGTCAGTGAGGAGAGCCAGGGGGATACTGGGATGCATAGGAAGGGGCATCACAAGTAGAAAAAGGGAAGGGGTTATCCCTCTGTACAGACAGTTGGTGAGACCCCATCTGGAGTACTGTGTGCAGTTTTGGAGACCTCATCTACCCAAGTACATAGACAGAATGGAAGCAGTCCAGAGGAGGGCAACTAAAATGGTGCAGGGTCTGCATCAGAAATCATATGAAGAGAGACTGAGAGAGCTCAATATGTATATCCTTGATGAAAGGAGGGACGGGGGGGACATAATAGAAATGTTCAAGTACCTCAAGGGAATCAACAAAGTCCAGGAGGGTAGCATCTTTCAGAAAAAGAGATGTGTAAGAACAAGGGGACACAATTTAAAGATAGAGGGGGGATGGCTCAGGGGTAATGTGAGGAAATCTTTTTTCACGGAGAGAGTGGTGGATGCGTGGAACTGCCTTCCTGGGGAGGTTGTTGGGGCTAAAACAGTGGGGGAATTCAAACATGCATGGGACAGACACAAGGCAATTGTAGTGGGGGGTGGCAGGAAGTAGGCTGTTGGTTAACTAGAATCTGCAGCTTATCCAGTAGGTAGGGAAATGGGCAGACTGGGTGGGCCAAGTGGTCCTTATCTGCCATCAAAGTCTATGTTTCTATGTTTGCATACATGCCAATACACAGGGGCTGTAATTTGTGCTCGCCAGTGGCAACTGTGCAGACAAGCATGGTTAAGCAGTCCTTGTAAATGTTAACCCTTCAGAGGCATCATTTTCAGTTCTGGCAGTTAGTGTGTGGTCAGGCAAGCACTTGTAGAATAGGCCAGTCTCGACTGCATTATACAGTTGTGCAGGTTCATAGTCATCAGCCTCGAGGATGTCAATGAGCTTTGGAAAAAATACAGCTGCTGTAGCATCGTCTGCAGATCTTTGTTCACCAGCAATTTTTAACTGGTGAAAACCGTTTCATTTTTGAAATGACCAAAGTCAGCTGGTGGATGATTTAAAATTGCACTCCTCTCCAAGAATCTGCTTGGTGAAAGCTTCAGCTTTTTTTTTTTTTACAATTGCCCCGGACAGAGGAACACCTGCTGCATGCTGGCTTTCAAACCACAGCTGTAAAGTTCGATCTACATTGGCATTACCTGCCAGCTGCAGTTTTTTCACTGTAATTCCTCCTTCTCACAGCACTGATCTGTGAATGCTCTGAGAGAGTCTTCTTGATTGCATATAGTGCAGATTGTAGATTTTGTGAGGGAGAATTCAGATGCAAGCTTTGTGAGCCCTTCACCATTCTTTAGCCGCTCAATAATGCACAATTTTGTATTGACATCCAGAGCTTTTCTTTTCTTGGGCTCAGCCATTGCAACTGACACAGACACAGAACTTAGAAAACTGTTGCATTCAGAGGTCAGTGAATGCCATTGTTTAAATGCAGTAGTAAGCACTAATTGATTTACACAGGAAAATTCACAGAGTGGTTAATTGATGTTTTGATTTGTGTGTTCTGGGCCTGAGGGAATCAAAGTGATTCCGCATTAGTTCTCACACTTTATGACAGTGAGCCTCCCCTAAGCAATGGAAAAGATTTTGAGCCTCCCTCAAATTTGGAAAACAAAACTTGGGACTCCTCATAGCAACAAAAGATCATATTTTGCACAGTACACCAGGAATAAAGTGAGACTAATAAATCTTACTGAGTATATTCTCTTTTTATTCAACTTATTGTTCTCCTCCCCCAACCCCACACCCCAGGTTATCCTTGTCACTCTACTTTTCTGACTCTTGGGCCCTTGTCACTCTGTTTTCTCTCTATCTGTAACAACTTACCTAGCCACCTTCATCTCACCCCCTCTTACCATGTTGTTAAGCAATTTCACATACTCTTCCCTCAGGTGACACCTGAAACAAACAATGGCTCTGTGTGCCATTCCCAGTCACTCATCTGCTTATAAACACCTACTGTAGAAACAAGCCTTGGGTCTGTGCGCCTTTCCCAGTCATTAATTTACATACAGTATAAACAAACACCTACTGCAGAAACAAGCTTTGGGTTAGTGTGCCTTTCCCAGTCATTAATTTACATACAGTATAAACAAACACCTACTGCAGAAACAAGCCTTGGGTTAGTGTGCCTTTCCCAGTCATCAATTTACATATAAATACACACCTAGACACAAGCTTTGGCTCATTGGATCTTTCCTGGTCACAAGTTTGTGCATAAGTAAAGAAATTAAGCTGCCAATATTCATATTTCGTTTGCTTCATCGCATCACACAAAACATCCAGAACTTAAAATGTTAATACTTTACATTGTCAAACTTGACCAGGCCTCCCCTGGAGCAGTTTGGGGCCTCCCTTAGGAGGCTGGCCTCACCAATTGAGAACCACCGAATTAGAGTGATTTGACAGCTGTAGCGGAACCAGGAGCAGTTTCAACTGCAGTATCAGTATTGATTAATTTGTTTATTGATTTGTGTGCTCAGGGGCCTCAGTGTATTAGAATGATGTCGTATTAGAGCCATATTAGCCATAGCAGAACTGGGAGCAGCAGAACAGTTCTACCCTCACATATTGGTATACCCAATGCTGCACTTTTCACCCTCTCCCCACCCTTCCTACATTCCTTCTCCCCCCCTTCCCTCTCCCTATGACTCTGGTACTTCTTATGTGTTGTCTATTTTCTCTGACAAATGCCGCTGGCTGCTTTGTTACAATGCTACCCTTGAACTGTATTAATCTGTACTCTGTTTGCAATGTCCACATTGTTGTAATGTCTGTCTTGATGTTCCCCATAATTTGTATTTCTCTGACGTGGAACCTTTGTAAAAGAGCCAAGGCTCAAAGGTATTTGTAATCCTAGACTTGATAAATAAATAAAATACTGTGGCATTTTAAATTAACTTTTGACACTTCACACTACATCAATTACTGAATAGCAGTGCCATGCCATGCTTTTACATGCTTTACATGCTTCTGAGCTAGTGAGGCTCATTTTATTCTGATAATCGCCACACACACAAAAAAACGCAAGATGCAAAATGAATACCACAAGTTCAAAAGCATTGCCCTTGATGGGAGCCAAGTAGCTGGTTCATTACAACCAGGATTTGTTATAATGAGGAACAACTCTGTTTAGTGTTTTTTTGTATATCTGTAAACAGGAGGACGGTATGTGAGTTTATTAATATATTTTGCATGGCAATTAGGCATTCATCTAAGAATGCAAAGCATGTTAAGTATTATTAATAATTTATTGCCAGGGATAGACACACTGAATCAAAGAACATTTCTAGCTTCAGCTCTATAGGGGGTGGGGGTTACAAGGAGGAAATCACCCACACACCAAAAAAAGACACTTTGTATGCTGAATGCACATGGGTTGAACTATGAGTAGTTTGTTTTTACACCAGGCCTCTTTGTGTACTAATATTATGTATTTTAAGTTAGTTCTGTAAACTTTTCCTATGCGACACATGTGTGCTTTGGTCATTTTTGTTTTGTTTTTGGGAAAAACTACAGTAAAGGTGGAAAATATATGTATTAAAATTATAAACCACTGCACAGTAAAAGAAACATTGTGGTAGCAAATCTGAATGATCAGGGTGCCTAGAATATGGATTCGGTTGTGAACTGAACCTGAACCAAATGTGAACTGTTGGATTTTCTAACTGAACAAAATTCGAACCCTGTCACAGAAACCCCCATTGAACCTGAACCAAACTTGAAGCATGGAACAAAAGTCCCGACAAACTGCAGTCACAACCAGAGACAGAAAAATGTCCCATTTCCAGGTGCACAATCTTAGATGAGTGGCCTCTACAACCATATCAACCTCACCACATTGATTGGACAGCAGGGGGGCCCTTTTGTCCCAAGGCAGCCAACTCCCTCTGCCAGGTGAATTAGCTGGTCCCCTTTGCAAACGTACCCAACTGTCACCAACCTTAGGAGGAAGCTGCCACTGAGTGATCTGGCTGTCCATATTTTAGTCTTTGGTAACCGGGTAAGGCCCACTAGGCACAAGTGCCTGTTTTCAGGGGCGACTGGGAGCACTGGGTGGTTAAGTGACTTGCTCAGAGTCACACAGTATACAAGTGGAGGTTGTGAGAATCAAACCAAGGTCTGGTCTGCTGGATGCACCAAGCTCATTCACAGCTTGTTACTCTAACCTCTAGGCTATAACGGCATATAGAAATCCTCTGCTGGAGTCTTGCAGAATGCAGATCGAGAGAAGTTCACTGCAACCGGCAGAGGCAGGAGTAAGGAAGGGATCATGATGAGGAGAACAGAGGGGCCAATCAGTGAGAGGGGAAAAGGCACCAGAAAAACAAAGAAACGGGGATTTTAACCCCCTATCCTAGGGAACCACACCATTAAAAGGAGAATTTTGACCAACAGGGCAATGAAGGCAGAGTCGGAGTGTTGGAAAGAGTGAAAGCAGTTAAGGGAGGGCTGAGTGATTTTAATATATATTTTGCTCCTGAAATTGCTACACTTTTACATATCTGAGGGATTTCAAAGTACTGTTGGATTGCTAAGCAGCTGTTGTATTTTGCCATGCTGAATGATTGCAAGAGGCTGCTTTTACTGAGGGATTAAACTGGGCTGTTTGGACAGTGAGGGCTATAAAATAGACTAATTTATTGAGGCTGCTATACTTTTTTTTCCCTTGCAAAGTCCTGTAATTTTTGCCCCTCTGGGGGCTTAAACTATTATTGGTTGTTTGTACGAGGTGCATGTAATTTAGGCTCTTGGGGATTGCGAGCTTGTTTGATTAGATAGTGTACAAGAAAGCAGGCAGGTGATGAGCCTTGCTGAAATGCAGATCGAGAGAAGTGGGCTGATTGTTTTTCTCTACAAGGGTTTCACAGTAACTGGCAGAGGCAGAAGTAAGGAAGGCATCCGGTGGCTGTACACTTGGGATAAAGGCACCATTTCCAAGTGGCAAAAAAACCCAAAATAGTATCACGATATTGCTAGTTTCAGTAAAGTGAAGGAAACCTGTATCATCTTCACCAACTATCAAACAGAACTGAACTGAACCCGAACTCTGAAAAATTTAACGCTAAATGAACCAGACTGAACACAAACTCTACTGGGATGAACCCGAACCAAACCAGAACCACAAAAATTAGCAGAACCTGGGCTCTAATGGTGCCACAGTTACTGGATGCAAATTATATAGAACTAAAATGCAATGCAGTACCCTTGAGTTAATTAGTGTAATGGAGATAAGGAAAAAAAAGAGTATACAGATGAGACAGTGATTGCAGTAAAGGAATGGAACAGGGAGGGAGGAGAAAAACAGAAAGGAGAGGGGTAGGAGAAAAAGAAACGGAGGGGACTGAGACAGTGTGGCTAGCTGCAGGCAGAGAAACAGGGCACTTTTATTTTGCTTTCTTTGTTACAGACCCCTATCGTTAAGCTTAAATAGTTGCTGGCTGTCCATCCTGTTTGTTCCCCTCAAGTATTTGAAGGTTTCAGTCATGTCTCCACTCTCTCTCTCCTGTACGCCAGGGACTATATGTAATGGTCAGACAGTCTATCCTCATAGGTCCTCCCCTATTGGCCATGAATAATTTTGGTTGCCCTCCTTTGGAACATCTCGAGATGATCATTGTCCTTCTTAGGTGAGGATTCCAGAACTGCACATAGTACTCCATGTGTTGCCTCACCAAGGACCTGTAATGGGGCAAGATCACTTCTTCCCTTTTATATGAGAAGACCCTATAGTACCTACAAACCTCACCATCTTGATAGCCTTCCCATACACCTTGTTACACTGGCACAAGGTCTTAACACTGTATCTTATTATAATTCCCAGGTCCCTCTCCTCCACGGTCTGTTCTAGCCTTGATCCCCTCCCTCAGCCAGTATTTGGTTATCAGATTTCCTTCCCCTATGTACATAACCTTGCATTTGTTTTTTTCACTGAGCTTCAGTTTCCAAATCTTGCTCCTCCTTTTGATTTCTACAGGTCCCTTTCTAAATCCCTTATGCCCTCCTCATTATCCACCTTGTCACATACTGTGTATTAGTGTAATCTTCAAAAAGACACATATTGCCCCTCTCAGATTTCTGAAATAAACATATTGAAAAACACCATCCCTGGACTGACCCCTTTGGCACCCTGATGGTTACACAGTTGACCTCATAGTGTATACCAAATAGTCCCAAATTTGGATTCTCCCTCCTAGCCAGCTGTCTAGCCACCTTGTGATTTTCTTCCCCACCCCAAGTCCCACAACTTTTTCACTAGCTTTTAGTGAGGCATTGAGTTAGAGGCCTTGCTGAAGTCCAGGTATAAGATATCTAGCACTTGGCTGTTGTCCAGTGCCTGAACAAAGTGTTGAAGCATTCTATGTGGTTCATCTGATGGGATCTCCCCTTCACAAACCAATGCTGTCTGCTGTTCTGAGACCATGGAACTCCAGGAAGGCAACACCTGTTCTGTGATTATAGTCTCTAGGAGCTTTCTACAATGGAAGTCAGGCAGACCAATCTACAGTTCTCTGGGTCTCCCCTGTCCTCACCTTTGTGCAGAGGGCCAATGTCCACCAGCCTCCAATCCTTGATTATAATGCTCGTCTCATCTAAGCATTGAAATAGGCCTACCAGAGGAGCTGCAAGAACCTGCCCCACCTCTCTAAGCAGCCATGAGGGCAACCCATCTGATCACAGGGACTTCCCTACATTTTATCCTCTGAGTCCCTTGATCGCCTTTTCTTTGGTGATGGATCTCATTACCATTTTGGTTTCCCTCCCTGATATAATGTTACATTCCAGAAATGGCCCTCCTTCCCAAACTGGGAAGACTGAGCAGAAGTATTAATTTAGAATATCAGCTTTTTACTCATACACTTCCAACCATGCCCCACTTACTCAGCCTCTCAATACCTCCTTGCTTCTCTCTTTTCCTTGATATGCCTAAAAAAGACGTTAGTGTTTTCCATCACCCCTTTAGCTATTCTAAGCTCTGCCTCTGCTTTGGCCTCCTCTCTGCCTTACATGCTTCCTTTTCTTTGTTAAGCTAGAGTTCCCTTGTTGTTTCCAACTTGTCAGCCCTATACCCTATGAAGGCCAATCTTTTGATTTGCACTGCTTCCCCAATCTCCCTGGACAACCATATAGGCCTGTTATGCTTCCTCTCTTTCCCTACCTGCCTGAGGCATGCCTTTGATACCTCATGATCCCTTGCTTAATAGATTCTCACATGCTCTCTGTCCCTTAAAGGAGAACTGCGCTGAATCTATAAGTAATTTTCAGGGCTGTGGGTGGAGCCTACATCCCTATTGGGATTGGATCGTAGATCTAAAAATGGCCGATCATGGAACCTTCCATTGGACATTTGGAAGTATCCTTCTGAATGCCCAACAGAGCTTGAAACCCTCCACCATGATCGACCACTACGGAATAATAGCTGCACTATTTCGGCTGTTACTTCTGCAGTCCAGTACATAAACTGCGCATGTGTGACTCACACGCTTGCGCAGTTCTGCTGGTGCAATCATGTAGTGAATGGCAAACTGCCATTAACTGCAACTGCGCATGCTCAAGTGCCATGCACGTGCAGCTACATCACCACCACCAGCACCACAGCATTCTGTGGCCCTCACCCAACTCATGTGGCACACTGTGAGCCTACCCCAGTGTGCCCAAAGATGTTCCATTTTACCCGCCAACATCGGAGTGTCCAATTCACATGTCGGCATTATGTGGAACTCATCTCATGCAGTACACTGGGAGCCCACCCCAGTGTGCCTAACTGTTGTTCTTTTTTCCTCCACACCCTGCCAACACTGGGGTGCCCAATCCTCATGTTGGCATAATGTACAACCCCCCCCAGTCATGTGGCACACTGGGAGCCCACCCACTGTGCCCAAATGTTTTTTTTTTTCTGTAAAAAGAAACAGTCCCTCATCTTCGCTTCCCCAGAGAATGTCAGGATGCCTAATCTCCATGTCAGCATAATGTACAACCCCCAGTCATGTGGCACACTGGGAGCCTACCCCAGTGTGTCCAAATGTTTTCTTTTTTCCATAAAAAAAGAAAATGGTCCCTCATTGTCGCCCCAGTCATGTTTTTTTCCCTGTAAAAAAGAAAATGGTCCCTTGTCTTCACTCCAGTCCCCTTCTCCCATCCCCACCCTCCCACTGAGTACCCACCTCCTCACACACCCCTTACCCCATATTTACCTCCAGAGGTCAGCACTGTCTTCTTCTCTGGACAGGGACATGTCTGCACTCTTCAAAGCCGAACTGCAAACTGAAGAATCAAAGATAAGTGTGCTATAATGCCATTCAATGGGGTTTTCAACTTATGCTGATAAATCAGCCATTTTTTTGAATTATTTCCCCCAGATTTTCAACATGGAGTTCTTGGGACCAAACCTCATGAAAACTGTCACTGTCATTTTGTTACTCAGTCCTGAAAGGTGATTTTGCAGTCGCTGCATGGAATTAACTTTCGGGACGATTCATGAAATGAAAGTGCCACTGTTCATGAGGTGGGGTCCCAAAAAGCCCATCTTGCAAATTTGGTGAAAAAGTTCCAACAAATGACTGTGTTACATGCATGCACTGTGCAGTTGTCTGGCCTCTGACCTCAGCTATGTGATAACTGGAGGAGGGGCTTAGTCAGAGTTGAGGTAGCAAGTGAGTTTTGTTTTCTCATAAGAAGCCAGAAGGGGAAGGAAACATGTTCAATTCAGTGCTTTACAGTAACTGGTAATTGCTATTTTTCTCTTTAACTTAGATTGTGGGCTTTTAGTGACACTGTAATTTATTTGTTGTCTTTACTTAGAATTGTTTTTTGGGCTGTTGAAAATTTAAAACATAGTGGTGATGTATTTCTTTGCTGTCTTTAATTGCTGCAAATTTAGTCTTGGCTTATCTGACTTGCCCTGTAGTTTGGGTGAGGGGTGTTAATTGTTCGGCTGTATTTAATTGCTGCAAATTTTCACCCTCCCCTTCCCTCTACTCTTAATTATAAGCCCTGTTAAATCTGATTGACAGGAGCTAAACACAGGGGATAGTAAGGGGTGTGGAGTAGGAAGGGCATAAGGGGGAAAAAGCCCACCCTCAGCACTACAAGTGTTTTGACTCATTTATTTATTTATTAGTTTATTTTCTTTTTTTTAAAAGAAAAGTATCTGAAGATCAGTGGCAGGATTTTTAGGATGGGTAAATTAATAAAAACGGAACTAGCAGCCATATTCAGGCAGACCTTCTGGACACTGAGGTGCTGCCCTATCAGCTTTCATCTCTCTGGACTGCGGAATGAGGTAGCCAGACTCAGAGCGGAAGTAAACTGGGTCAGGAGTACCATCACCCCTATCCAGAGACCACCCAGTCCAATGCAACTGCCTCAAAGGATGCCAAGAACGAGGAGCACTTGGGTGACAGTGGGCTCAGGGAGGGTTAGAGCAGTCAGGCAGAGGCACATCCCCAGATCCTATTCCACTCAAGAACTCATATGCCACACTGGCAAATGGGGACAACCAAATAGAGCTACCCAGAGAAGTGGAAAGAAAGGATGTGGAGGTCAGCCAAGGAGGTGACCTCAGCAGGGAGAGCAGTGGACCCCAGAGGAGGAGGAAGTGAATCCTGGTGGGGACTCCATCACAAGAGGGATCCAGCTAGGAACACAAGAGGGGGAGGACAGGGAGGTGAAGTGCCTACCCCGGTGCCACGGCATGGAGAGATGGAAGGAACATCCTGGGGATCACTGGGAAGGCAAGATGGGAGGGTGAGCTGGATGTCATTATCCACCTAGGTACTAATAACCTGGCAAATGGGGAGCCAGAGGAAGTTCAGGAAGAGTTTAGGAAATTGGGGTGGGGTCTCAAGCAAGTAGCTACTTCTGTCACTTTTTCAGAAGTACTACCTGTGAGAGGCAAGGGAGAGCATAGAGGTGCATGCATCAGGAACTTTAACTCATAGTTGCAGAACTGGTGCTGTGGGGAAGGGTTTGGATTCATTAATGACTGGGGACCCACCTGGAGGGATGGAAGTTTGTTCAAGCCTGCGGCCTGCATCCATCCTGGAGGGGAATCCAAGCACTCAATGATAAGTTTAAATGCTACATTGACAAACATTTAAACTAGCAAAGGTGGGTGACAGGCCAGCAAGGAGGGTACCTACTTGCTCACCCCCCACAGCTAGCAGTGGAACCAGTGAACCGGAGGAGTGGCTATCTCTACAAAGCAGTGTGCAAAACATGGAGATTAGTGCCCAAGAGATGGATAGGGAGAAAAGGGGAAAAATTCAGCAGATGGGCAGATAGCAAGGAGAACCAGGGATAAAGGACAACCAAGGAAGGGGCTGGAGTAGAACAGCGAAAGAGTCTAGGGAGATCAAATCATGGAAAGCCATGTGTGCCAATGCCAGGAGCATTAGCAACAAGATGGAAGATCTGGAGGCTGTCATGGTGCAGTCAGACCTGGACATTGTGGCTAATACTGAAACCTGGAGTAATGATAACCACAACTGGGAGATGGCCATACATGACTACAACATATTCCAGAAGAGACAGGGCAGGTAGGGAAGGAGGAAGAGGCACTGTATGTGAAAATGACATAAGGGCCACAGAGATCCAGGAGGAACAAAATGGGGAGAGATACTGTGGTTAAGCTGAAAAGGAAAATGGGGCCAGCCATCCGCACAGGTGTGGTCTATAGATCACCAGCCCAGGAGGAAGAAACAGATAGGGAGCTGATGCTAGCCATCCAAAGGATGGCAGACAAGGGTGAGGTAGTACTGGTTGGAGACTTCAATATTCCAGACGTGGACTGGAGCATCCCAGCAGGAGTATCAACTAGGAGCAAATTTATCCTGGACTCCCTTCAGGGTGCCTTCCTCAAGCAACTGGTCATGGAACCAACTTGGCAAAAGGCAATACTGGACCTTGTACTCACAAACAGGGACAGTGTGATGGGGTAACAGTGGTGGAGCACCTGGGGAACAGTGACCACAAGTCATTGTGGTTTGAAATCACAGAAAGAGCAGAACCAAACCACACAAAAACATGTATCCTGGATTTTAGGGGGCAGACTTTGGGAAAATGGGGAGATACTTGAAAGAGGCATTAAGGGGAATGGAGCAGGAATCAGGGGTTGAGGAACAGTGGGCAGTATTTAAAATGGGGATTACAAGAGCAACAGAGTATGCATTACAGGTTAGCAAGAGGAAAGGAAGAGGAGACCATTATGGTTTTCCAAAGAGGTAGCAAAGAAAGTGAAAGCCAAAAAGATTGCATTCAAGCAATACAAAAAGACACAGGCAGAAGGGGATAGGGAGAACTACCAGGAGAAGCAAAGGGAGGCAGGGAGGTCAGTAAGGGCCAAAGCTCAGACAGAAGAACACATTGCAAAATCAGTGGGTAGAGGACAAACCTTTACAGGTACATAAGAAAAAAGAAAGGCA
Source organism: Neoceratodus forsteri (assembly GCA_016271365.2). Lineage (NCBI taxonomy): Eukaryota > Metazoa > Chordata > Ceratodontiformes > Ceratodontidae > Neoceratodus > Neoceratodus forsteri. The sequence continues at coordinate 293,003,222 of CM028136.1, forward strand.
AGGAGGATAGTGAGACTGAAGGGAGGATGGAGGTCATGGAGGATGACAACAGTAAAGCTGACATATTGAACAGGTATTTCTGCTTAGTCTTTATTGAGGAAGAGGAGGATAATGGGTCTGAAGGGAGTACAAGGGGTGAGAATGGTGCAGAAATGGACACAGGTCCCTTTACACGAGAAAGGGTCCTGAAGGAACTGGAAGTAATAAGAGTTGATAAAGCAATGGGGCCAGATGGGGAGCACCCCAGGGTCCTTAAGGAACTAAGAGAGGTGGTGGCTGAACCTCTGGCTATCCTGTTTAGCCAATCACTGGAAACAGGGGAGGTACCCAAAGACTGGAGGACAGCAGATGTAGTCCCTTATACAAATGTGGGAACAAAGAGGAAGCGGGAACTACAGACCAGTCAGCCTCACCTTGGTAGTGGGGAAGATCATGGAAGCACTACTGAAGGAGAGATTGGTGGAACATCTGGTTGTCAATGGACTACAGGACCCAAGGTAGCATGGTTTCACCAGGGGATGTCATGTCAGACCAACCTCGTTGAATTTTTTGACTGGGTGACTAGGGAGGTGGATCAGGAGAGGGCAGTGGACATGGCCTATCTGAACTTCAGCAAGGCCTTTGACACTGTGCCACATAGAAGACATTTACATAAACTGGGGAATATGGGTGTGGGCAGGACAGTAGTGTGGTGGGTAGGTAACTGGCTGGGCGGAAGGACACAGAGGGTTGTGGTAAATGGCTGTCACTCCACAGAGGGAAGAGTGACCAGTGGGGTCCCACAGGGATCAGTGCTGGGACCGGTCCTATTCAACATCTTCATCAGTGACATTGCACAGGACCTAGAAGGCAGAATTTCACTGTTCGCTGATGACACAAAGCTCTGTAACAGAGTAGACACACCAGAGGGTGTAGACAGAATAAGAAGGACCTGCAGAAACTTGAAGAATGGTCAGGGGTTGGCAGCTGAAATTCAATGCAAAGAAGTGCAAGATAATGCATATGGGGCACAAAAACCTGGCACAATATATCAGTTGGGGGTGAGGATATAGCATGCACCAAGCAGGAAAGAGATCTTGGGGTTATCATCTCTGATGACCTCAAGGTAGGGAAACAGTGTGACAAGGCAGCAGGTAAAGAAATAGGGTGCTGGGATGCATAGGCAGGGGCATCACCAGCAGGAAAAGGGAGGTCATAATTCCACTATACAAGACACTAGTGAGGGCCCCACCTGGAGTACAGTGTAATAGTTCAGGAGACCTTACCCACGTAAGGACATAGACAGGTACAGAAGGTTCAGAGGAGGGCAACAAAGATGGTACATGGATTGCATCACAAGTCCTATGAGGACAGGTTGAAGGAACTGAATATGTACTCCTGGAGGAGAGGAGGAAGAGAGGGGATATGATAGAGACATACAAGTATCTTACAGTGAGGAACAGGGTGCAGGAATACACTATTTTTAAGCAAAAAAGATGTTCCAGGACTAGGAGGCATGGGATGAAGTTGGAGGGAGGACGATTTAGAGGAAATGTGAGGAAGAATTTCTTCACAGAACGGGTGGTGGACAAGTGGAACACCCTGCCAGAGGAAGTGGTGGGGGCTGAAACAATCACGCGATTTAAGAATGCATGGGATAGATATAAAGGAATTCTGGAGGTCAGGGGTAAGGGGCAACAGACTTCTAGGAAAACATAAAGTGAACTTACAAGCTCAAATGGGCAGACTGGGTGGGCCATAGGCCCTTATCTGCCAACACTGTCTGTGTATCTATGTATCTATGTAGTTTCTACTCATGCTCCTAACTTTGCCACTTTTTAATATTTTCACTCCACATTTTCAACATTGCCATTTTTGCACACATCATTCAAAACAGTACAGCAGTTATTTTCCACAACCTGCCCAAAATGGGTTTTCACGCCTGTGGCACAGAATAGCATGTTTGCTCTCTGAAATTACCTTTTGGGACAAGTGAACAAAATGACACTGGCACTCTTCATGAGGAGGGGTTCCAAAAAGGTCATGTTGAAAATTTGGTGCAACACCTCCAAAAAATAGCCAAGTTATAACCGGGCGTTGCATAATTGCTATGCACATGTGTAACTTTGGTCAATTGGTAGCTCTTCATAGCCCTGTCGGCTGTGGCTAGAATTTGTTCACAGTATTCGCTGCTTTTTAAATATTGATTCATATAATGTTACTGTTCCAGCTATACAGGCTTTTTAGTTATCCTATGGTTGCTTCTGATTTCTATGCTGCTAGTAAGAACCAGTTTATGTCCCTGTTCTACTCTCCTATTGCTGGCCCAATGCATTCATTATCTATTTCAGAACTCTGTCGTTGTTTGGGAAATAAACTACATCATGCAGTTCTAAAATGGTACTTTCCAACAGACTGCAAAGTGAAAACAATTACTGGGGTAACTAAATGGTACGTGTAGATGGAACAATAACAGAATCTGAACTAGTACTTACAAACCAGCCTTTTCTGGGAAAAATGACTCACAGGTTCAGTGCAGTTCTCCTTTAATTTGTTATAACCCCCTAAGCCTTTTCCATGACTCCTCCTTTTCCTTCAGTCTGCCCTTCTGAAGTCCAGGACCAGCATCCAGGACTTCTGGATTTGGACTGCTAAGGCCCTGGAGAACCCACTCTGCTGTGGTCACTACACTCAAACAGATCTTCTGCTGTTACCCCCACCATCATTCTGACTTGACTGGACAGGACTGGGTTGTGGTATGGCCCCTACTTTAAACTGTTTCTATTCATAAGGAAATCTTCTATGTAGGAATCTCTAATGTCCTTTCTAGGTTCTGATCAGAAAAATTATCCATTACTTTAGGACAGCCTATGAAAATGAATTCTATTTTCTGCTACTATTCTCCATGGGAGCCCTGTTTAAATTCACACATTAGTGAATCTACTAAAGTGACACCCCTGGATTACTCTGATCTGCAATATAGAACAATTTTTCTGAATAATGTTTGTTTGACTGGCCTACATCACGTTGTTCAACAGCAAATATCTGGAATTTTAAGCTCAATGAATGATGTATGAAATATCCTTACAACTGATGAAATGTATACAAAGGTGTATTTGTTTTAAATGGTTTTATACTCTGTGTAATGACTGCTATGTTGAACTAATAAAAATGAACTGAACTGAATTGCCACAATTCTTAAAACAGGATTAATTTTCACAGAACATTCTAAAGTGATGTATAATTTTTCTAACCAGAAACCTAAAAGTAGATGCGACACTCGAGATTCTGACTTAGAGCTCTTCATGAATATTGGAGTAAGTAGGAATAAGTAGGAATTCATCAAGTGACAATGCTGAAAATATTATTTCATTACAGCTGGAAAATTTCAGTACTGAATATTTATGATTTGTGTAATAAAATTAAAAAATATATGTTTAAAGCAGTGAAGTGATATTGCTTATGAAAGTATTTAACATAAATTGTGAAATTGTATTAAATGAAAGAACTTTGACAAATGACTGAAATAAAGGTAAGCATTGTTCTTTGTTTTCTTAATAATCCAATTAATGGAATAACACAGTTGTGATCCGTGGCTCCAGACATACCAGATGAATCAGTCTTTCTGTGGAACCACAGACTATTAGTCCATCAAAGTGAAAAAAAAAAAAAACTAGAGTTGCTCTACAGGTCCCAGGCCTACCTCTCCTTTAACAGGACAAGATTTATGGATAATGCAATGCTTTTGTATTGTGTTTTGTATCATTCATACCCTTGTCATGCCTGTAAAAGGGCCTGTGGCCAATGTGCCTACCTGGTAATCAAATACCAATAAGAGAAATAAAAATAGCACTCCAATTACTCCCTTCCAGTCATTGATAGTGTATAACACCATATACCACCTACACCTACCCTAGAAGACATAGTTTGTGGACGTACATGGGGGAGGCAATATACTATAGTGTATTGGTTAAAAGCAATGAACTGTAAACCTGGAGAACTGGGTTTGAATCCCACAATCACCACTTGCCTACTGTGTGACAGTGAGCAACTTTCCTGTGCTCCCAGGATGCACCTGGAAATAAGCCTTAGCTTAGTGTTTCTGTCCTGGCCAACAATTGTAAAAAAATATATATATACATAATGAGCATTAGGGCCGATGACCCCAAGGCACACCCCAGATGCCTGTCATTGTCTGCAGGGTGGTAGTGAGGTATTAGGGTTGAAAACCCTAACTCCATTTTTCCCTACTTTTGTTGCATTAGTAACAACCCTAACTGATGCATTAACAAAGTTTTTTGCAATGAATTTCCTTACTTTTTCAGATAGTATAATTATATCTTCAGACCCTGCACTCCCATCCTTCCATAGATGCGTGTATGTATGTAACCATTGAAGCACAGGGCCCAGAGGACAACAGTGACCAAATTTACAGCATAGACATCATATTACCCCACCTAATGAACCCTGGTACAGACATTTTTTGAATCTCTGCCAAAACATAATTTTCCACAACTCCAATGCCATTCTGCCCCACAGGTACGAAAGCACATTGTCATAACTTTGGCATTTTTTCATATTTTGAGCCCCAAATTTTGAACATAGTCTTCATATGATCCCACTTCAAAAACCCCATAGGTACAAATGTTCAAATCCATGCCAAAATGCCATTCCATGCCACAGGTGTGAAAACACATTGCAGGCAGGATGTGAAAAGTGACCGCTGTATTGTTGATCAAGTGGTATGAAAAATTGCTATGTTGAAAATTTGGACTCAGAATATTAAAAATTATCAAAGAGACATGTGTGCATAGAAAATTTAAATGATGCTCATAACATGGCCATTTTTGGGAATTTTTTTCACCAAATCTCTAACATGGACTTTTTGGGGATCCCACCTCATGAACACTGGCAGTGAAATTTTGTTACAGTATTCAGTCCCAAAGACGATTTCATGCAGTGACTGCTAAATCCCCTTCTGGGCCCAATTAATGAAATGACAGTTGCAGTGTTCATGAGATGAGGTCCCAAAAAGCCCAAGTTGAAAATCTGGTGAAAAAATTCCTAAAAAGGGCAAAGTTATGAACATACAGTAAGTTCAAAACACTATTGAAATACATTATGCAGCACTTATCTTGATTCCTAAGTTCACAGTTTGGCTTTGAAGAGTGTAGACGTGTCTCAGTCCACAGAAGATGGCAGCCTATGACCCTCATAGGTAAGTATGGAGGTAAGAGTGTGTGGGGTTTTGGGTGCTCAGTGGGAGGGTTAGGATGGGGGTGAGGATGATGGGGATGATGAGGGACCATTTTCTTTTTTTCAGGTTAAAAGCAAAAAAAGACATCCGGGGGTTTGTTTTCTTTTTAAAGGTACTACTATATTGATATTTGGGAACACTGGAAGTGGGCTCCCCAGTATCCCACTCTGCTGGGGGAGGGAGCTTATAATGTTGACATGAGGATTGGACCCCCTAATGTTGGCAAATATTAACAGAATGGGCTGCAGGGGACATCTGACACCGGGGGGTGGGCATCCCAGTATCAGATTATATAAAGAAATAAAATTAAAAATACAGCTAAATAAATATTTGTGGACATTAGAGGTGTGCTCCCCAATGTCCCCAACTGCTGTGGGGGCTTGTAATGCTGACACAGTAATTGGGCCATGTGATGTCGGCAAATAACACAAGGCACTGAGGGGGAACATCTGACACTGGGGTGGGCATCCTGCTGTCAGATTATATAAATAAATAAATTAATTAAATGAAGTATGGGATTTGAAGTATTGGGGGTGTCACTAGACACCAGGGAAGTGAAGATATGGGAGTGGGATGTGACTAGGGACAGTGATCTGTGGGTTGGGGGGTGCCCATAGGTGGCCAACCTTATGGACTAGAAGTTGTAAAGGATAGATTAGGCTAAGAAACAGAAGAACTGTTGCAACAGATTTTAAGAATAAAGATACGGTCCTTTAGAGTGATAGTTTCTCCCTATCACAGTGTAATGACCCTAAAACTTTGTCCAGCTGAAACTTAGATTTAATATGTTATGCTAAATACTGCATGAAGGGCCTAAAATACTTATGCCTATGTAGCTTGGTAACACCATTTAAGTATGTGCTTATTTTGTTAATTTCTTTCTGCCTAGAACTAATTAGTGTTTATTACTCTCGTAGCTTTTTGGCATCATTTGTTAAGCCAAAGTGCCCCACAATGGGTGAATATACCTGTAACATGGAGTTCCATTATATGCCTCAGGAGTAGCCGAAAGGAGTGGCTGGATCAAGGGGGAATTCAAGGAGGCATGGAGTGGCATAAGTTGCATGGTGCCCCTATGCACATGCCTCAATGCCTGTGTGTCCAACTGACCATCAGGCAAGTGCAGATGGGACATGGTGTGAATGGTTGGACCCTAATTGTGACACGAAGTTCCACTATATGCCTCAATAGTAGCTGTGACATAGACAGCCAGATCTGAGTGCTGTATCAAATGTTTTATTACATATAAAATATGTGATGAGAAGGTCAGTTTGAGGAATCTACTGTCTTACTGGAACTGACACATCAAGACCCCCCAAGGATAAGTTCAAAGGACAGGACATAGCTAAACTCAGATATCTGGGGTGCAATTACCTTGTCAATTTGCTTTCATCCCAGAAAATAAGATTAGCCATTCATAATTCCCTCAGGGAAAATCCTTTGACTTACAATGGTTGTCAGGAAGAACTTGAGAGGGAGGGGTGTCAGAGAGAAGCCAGAATGGACATTGAAGAGAGTTTGATGTCTGGGCCAGGGAGGACCCAGACGAATTTGGAAGGTCCAATATACTTTCCCAGGGAACCCTTGAATTACATCACAGAGACCTTTGAGGTGTAGATTCCAAGGCCCAGATGGGATTAAAGAGGCAAATACACTTTTGCTTGAATACAGTGACTTAGATCAAAGAAACTTTTGAGACGTATGTGTAGCAGAACACAAACCAGTTTGGTCTGGTTAACCTGAGGGAGGAAAGGCAGTGTGGTCACCTATTATGTTTAAATATTTTATTTGGACATCCTGTGAGATAAAATATAGATGTACCACAAAGGCGGAGTTATGTGACCTCAGAAAGGGCTGGCTCAGAACTGAGTTTAATTGCTGAAAGAACCTTGACAGAGAAAAACAAGACAATATTTCTGACTGAGAGAAGAGAGACCATCAAAGCACTGAAGTAAGGACCTTAGACAGGATTAGTCTAAAGTTATTTTATTTATTTATTTAGTTTTTGTTAACTGGGTAAGTGCACTAGCCAGCAAGTGACTGTTTTCAGGCACGACCCGGGAGGTAAAATTACAGAACATAACGATACAGTAAGGATAACGAAAATACATGATGCACAGAAATACAGGAAGATACATATGGCAGGATACAATGCATGACAAAGGAAAATACAAGGCAAAATACATTTCAAGGACATTTTCCATTGAGCGCATACATAAAGTGCATTGAAGGACCTAGGAAAGGGAGAGGATAGATTGAGGTAAGCAAAAACAAGATGGAAATGACAAAAGGGGAAGGTGAGGAGGTGAGGAAAGGATATAGGGAAGGATAGAGGGGCAAGGGCCAAACAGGGGGCTAAAGAAATGGCTAAGAATATAAGGACAGAGAGGCGGTGGCAGGAATAGGGGAGGTAGGAGGGAGTAGAGGAGGGATGGCCAGGAGAGGGGAGGGAGGGAGTGAGGTTAAAGAAAGCTGGCAAATATGGCAGCGGCGATACAAGGTTCCAACCTGCGGCCGAGTCGGTGGAGCCGAAAGACGGCAAGTGGAGAAAGGGTGACAGGGGGTTATGGCAAAAGACGGCAACAGTGGCAAAAGGTAGCAGAATGTGGCTGGGCTGGTGGAACCGATAGATGGCAGGGCAAGGGTGATGATGCCGGTAAGAGGAGAAGAGAAGTGAAAGAGTTACGGCAGTAGCGGAAAAGGTAACAACGCCAAGCCGAGCCAGTGGAACCGAGAGACGGCAGGGCAGAGAAGAAGAGGTCGGTAGGAGGAGGTAAGTTTACGGCAAGTGGAGGTAATAGGGAACAATGCTCAGCTGGGAGGGTGGGACGAGTGAAGGGCAGGGGTGACTCAGGAGGAGGTAAGGCGAGGCACGCAAGCAGAGAAAGGAAGGGGAGGCAGAGGGGAGGGGAAAAGGAGAGTGCAGGAGATGTGGTCAGGGGGGGAAGAGAGGAGCAGGGGAGTTGAGTGAAGGAAGGCTAAGAGGTGAGGGGAGAAGAAAACAGGGATCAAGGGGAAGCCAAGTGGTGGCAGGAAGTAAACAACAACTTGTAAGTGGCAAAAGCTAATATTTGGCATACAGTCAAACAGATTCAAGCAGCAATTATAGTAAAACACCACATAAAACAACCATTGGGAAAGGCACAAGTGCTAGCAATAAGGAAGTGGGGAAAACAGGTTATTATTAATTGTAGGAACTGCACTTTTACCTATTTGTTTTAAGGCTGTATGTGTTGGGATATATATTTTGTTCTATAATTATTGTTCTGTTTTGATATTTTAAAGTAAAGAGATATTTTTACAACGGAAACTACCTGGAGTGCCTTGACATTTGTGTTTATTTTAAGTGGAGCTTTTAAAGGTTATAAGTAACACCGTGTATGAGCTTATTGTATACCAAACTGGGAAATGGACAGAGTTCTCTAAAGTCTTGCATAGAGTTCTAAGGGTTCATTTGAAAGACCTGGTTGGGTGCCCGTAGGCAAAGATATCTGTCCCCCCGAAGACAGAATTATCTGAGCCTGATAATTGGGTACGCTAACAAGAGGTTATCAGTTTGAATCCCTCCAGAGCTTGAGACTAAGGTGACTTGAACCCACAAAACAGACAAGAGGATTACCTTGTTCTGTTCACTGTACACAAATCATACGCTCAGAGGTTGGCACTTTGGGAGTAGAGGGCTGACCGGCTGAGCGAGTTTGTGACAGACTGGTTGGCAGCAGTGGCATAAAAAGTTTGGTGGTATAAGCTTCATTGTTCAGTGTGTTAACTTGAAACTGTTCAACTCACTTGGAAAAAAAAGGCAGTGTTTTACTTAAAAAGGAAACAGAACTATATCCCTTGACTTACAGTTAAGTTCCCACCCATTTTTTTTTCTCTGAAGTGCCAGTCAGAATAGTACTAGTAGTCAGGGAAGAAGAAAATGGCTTCTGACTACAGCAGGCACACTGTAGATTTCTTAAAGCAGTTGTGCATGAATAGGGGAGTCCCATTTTGGGGTGAAAGCCGGTAAGTAGAACCTCATAGAGGCCCTGATGGTAGCAGATACCCAGAGCAGTGAGTCACAGACTGTGACTGAAAGGGACCAAACCTCAAGTCTGGAAGGGCTAGCAGCCAGTGAGGGGTCTCGAGCTGATGAGGCGGACAGCGGGGCACTGTCAGTGAAGGACCACAGCAGCAGGGACAAGTCACCAGTATCCTGAATCCAGAAGTTCTCAGGTTGCAACTTGAGTTTCGCAGGATGGAGCTGGAGTCCCAGGAGAGGAGAGAAAGGGAACAGCAAGAGGCAGGCCGTTTGGAGTATGAGCACCAGCGAGAGGCAGAAGAGAAGAGAGAGCAAGAATGCAGAGAGGTAGAGCGAGAACAGCAAGCTGCAGAGGAGAGGAGAGAGGAGCGCCGGAGGCAACACGAACTGGAGAAGCTACGACTCCAACCAGTGGCACCAGGGCAGGTAAGTGGCTTGGGTTTAACTGGGACTACAGGACTGGGTTACAAATTGAACTCTAAATTAATAGCCGAGTTTAAGGACCGGAAGGACATGGACGCCTTTTTAAATTCTTTTGAAAAGGTTTGTATTCAGGCTAAAATTCCTAGAGAGTCCTGGAGCTTCCAGCTATCCCTGCTACTTACCAGAAAAGCTTGGGATGCATTGGGTCAAATGAACAATAAAGACAGTGAAGGCAATTCCTGTGGGGGGTAGGAAGAAATAGGCTGCTGGTTAACTAGGATCTGCGGCTTATCCTGTAGGTAGGGAAATGGGCAGACTAGGTGGGCCAAGCGGTCCTTATCTGCCGTCAAAGTCTATGTTTCTATGTTTCTATTACAGCAAGTTAAAAACTGCACTGTTAAAAAAAGTTTGAATTAACTGCTGAATCATCCAGAGCTAAATGACGTAAGCTCAGGAGAAGCCCTGATATGAGCTATGAGGAGCTAGCCATGAAACAATGTCAGTTTTTAAAATGTTGGTGGGAAGGAATTGAAGCAAACACTGTTGATAAAATTGAAAATGTGATTTTATCAGAACAGTTTTATTGGGCATGCCCAACAGAGTTAAAAACCTGGCTAGAGGACCATGATCCAAAAACAGTGCAAGAGGCTGCTGAACTCTCGGATCACTATGCCAAGAGTAGACCTGCTCTGAGAGCGAATGGGGCGAGTGTGACAGTGCAGAAAGGGAAAAAAGGCGCCTTCAGGGCAGGTAAAACCCTCACTGCCTCCCCCAAAACCAGTTAGCCCCAGGTTTTAAAGAAAAGATTTCTCTGAAGTAAGAAATGTTTGTTGGTTATGTAAAGAAACTGGGCACATTGCCAGACAGTGTCCAAGAAGGGCAAGCAATAATACGCAAAGTAGTACTAGAAAGGAAGTTGGTTGTTTGTGTGTCCCTGGAAGCATGCCAGTGAACATGAGGGAACACAAGCACCCAGTCATGGTAAATGGCATACAGACGCAGCGGTTAAGGGACACAGGGGCATCCCTGACATTGGTAAAAGGGGATCTTGTACAGCTTTGTCAGCTTATACCTAATAAATACGTGACTGTACAGGACACTGCAGGTGAAGAGAAAACATTGCCACTGGCCAGTGTTCTCCTGGACTGGGATGAAACAGGGGGAACTATGCAACAGTTGGCTGTAGCTAACACATTAGCAGTGGATGTGATCCTGGGTAACAATCTCCAGCAGGGGGTGGTATGTGCAGTTACCCGTAGCCAAGCAGCCAGGGAAAATTGTAGTTCCCTGAGCCCACCAGAAGCCATTGGGGAAGATACTGAGAGGCTGGTTCCACAGCCTGTGTCTCCAGAGGGGGAGACTGATAAAAAAAATTTCCCCAGTAGCAAGTAACCACATAGCTACAGAGGGTTACTCTGAAGAGGGAGGGGTGACTTCTTGTAAGAGGGTTGGGATTGACAGTGATCCTGAGAGCCCTGATGCTAGTGTTAGGGACCCAAGTTTAGCAACTGAAGGGGACCTGTCCCATGCCTTGGGAAGGTGTGAGGGGTTCACAGATGCTCATAGAAGTGATCCTAGTTTAGAGAAGCTCAGGGCTTGGGTAGACTCAGATGGTGCACAGGGAGGTGATGGCAGACATAGGGTTTATTGGGAAAATGGACTTATGTATACACAGGCAGTACAGACAGAGGGAGGGATGCTAGGCAGGCAGCTTGTCATTCCCCAGGGATATCGTGAGCAGTTGCTCAAGGTTGCCAATGATATTCCCTTGTCTGGTCATCTGGGAATCACGCGCACAACACAGCGGTTGACACAGAATTTCTACTGGCCTAACTTCACCCAGCAGGTGAAGAAGTATTGCAGGTCTTGTCACCGGTGCCAAGAAATAGGGAAGGCGGGCAAGAAAACCCAAGCCGCCCTGATCCCCTTGCCCATAGTGGAGGAGCCATTCTAGAGTGTAGGAATGGATATTGTGGGGCTTTTAAATACCCCCAGCTCCTCAGGGAAGAGATTCATCCTGACTGTGATGGATTATGCCACCCGGTACCCAGAGGCAGTCACCCTATCCTCACTAAGGACAGACAAAATGGCAGATGCCTTGCTTGGGGTTTTTCCCATGTTGGGTTTCCGCAAGAGGTAATCACTGATCGAGGGGGTTCCTTCATGTCTGACCTAATGAAATGTCAATGGAAGAAGTGTGGGGTGGTGCAGAGATGCACGACACCGTATCACCCACAAGCCAATGGGCTTATGGAATGCTTCAATGGTACCCTAAAGTCAATGCTCCAGGCGTTTGCTGAACAGCATGGGAGGGAACTGGTTGTTCGCATACAGGGAGGTGCCCCAAGAGTCGACAGGATTTTCCACCTTTGAACTCTTGTATGGACACTGGGTACGTGGGCCCCTAGACTTGATCCGGGAGGACTGGGAAGACAAACATGCCACCCAGGGAACTCCCATTGTGGATTACATCCTAAGGTTTAGGGAAAGGCTGTAGGAGCTTATGGGGATAGCCCAGAGCAACCTGGCAGCTGCCCAGCAGAAATAAAAAGTATTGTATGACCGCAGAGCCAGAGCTCGCTAGTACATGGTGGGTCAGGAAGTCATGGTCCTTATTCCGGTCCAGAAAGACAAGCTGCAAGCTGAGTGGGCAGGACCATACAGAGTGGTTAGGAAGGTAAATGACGTAAACTACATTGTGGAGTTACCTGACCGTAGACAGCCAGAAAGGATGTACCATGTCAACATGATGAAGCCATATGTAAAGAGGGCTGACATGGTGTTTGCAGTGTGTAGTCATGGAGAGGGGACAGACGAAGGAGACCCCCTTCTGGACTTGCTTGAGGAAAGTAAGCAGGAGTCCTCTGTGGAGACAGTAAAATTGTCTCCCCAGCTGACCCCAGGCCAGATCCAGAAAGTGAGGGAGGTTTTAGCAGACTTTGCCCCCTTGTTTAGTACCAAGACTGGACTAATCCCCATAGCAACACATGATGTGGAGACAGGGACACAGGGGTGGTCTCTGGGATAAGGAGCAGCAAGTGCTGCATGGTGCCCCAAATGGATATGCCCCCAATGCCGGCATGTCCTTCTGGCTACAAGGCAGGCATAGTTGGGACATTGTGTGATCAGACGGGCTCCTCTTGTAACATATAGTCACACTAGGCACCTTGGGAATGGTCAGCTGGAGTAGCTGGTTAGGAGGTGGTCTAGAGGGTATGGAGCAACCTCTGCTGCATGGTACTTCTGATGGATTTGCCCCATAGATTCAGTGTGTTCAACTGGTTACCAGATGAGTATAGATGGAACAGGATGTGATTGGTTAGGGTAAACTCTGTGGGACAGATTAAGCTGACATGGTGCCATCTGGCCTAATTTTCATTTTTTGGCTCCACTCTTTGAATGTTAGCCTGGATTGATTTTTCTCTGGGTCTGGTGAGGTTAAAATAGGCCCTCTTCAAAAGAAAATGAATCAGTAAGGCCTAGTGAATTATAAGTAAATTAAAATGACTTATATGAAAAAGTAAAGCTTGAAAATGTACTACAGCATAAAATGCTTTTGCTATTTGATGTTGTTAACTAAGGTGCACACTAACTTAAGACGCATATTTAAACAACTGATTGACATTTATATATATTTTTAGTATATTTTCTTGCCAGCCACCCTGTTATCAAATGCATCTAGAATTGAACAAATGCCTACTTCTTATTCGGAATATCTTATGCCGCTGGAAATTCACTGATACTGTTATCTGTATTTTATTGCAGCTATTGATTTATCCTTTAATATGTATTATGTTTGTAATGACCTTTATTCACGGTCCAACAAATTAACCTTACTTACTTACCCTTTTCAGGTAAGATCTGAACATTTCACCTATCAGGTTCATGAAGTGGGATCATAAGAAGACTGTTTTGAAAGGTTTGGGTCAAAATATTAAAAAGCAACACAGTTATGAAGGTACATTAAAATATTTCAACACTTGCTCATAACTTTGATAATTTTTTTTTTGGGGAGGAGCAGGATGGCCACACTGTTGCTCCGCTCTGGATGGCTCCACTCTTCTCTCTGGTTTCAGAGTTACTTACAAGGACTTTCCTGTGTGGTTTTCCTGCTTTTTCATTTTGTTTTAAATTGCTAGTCAGACTGCTGCATGGCTCTCCTTTCAGGTCGGATGAGCTCTTTTATGCAGCTGGAGAAAACTGAGCATAAGCTGAATGCTGGAGCCAGAGGGGTATTAAATGCCATCGCTTTTGTGCGCTGTACAATTAGGAGTCATTTTTTTTAGACTCGATTCAATGGCATATGAATTGTTTTAATTTTACCCTGAAGACTAGTACACAGAGGATTTAGATGTTGGAATGACTGAAGTTAATGCCTAATGGTGTGGAGGGAGCCTTGTTTAGTGGAGTCATGGAGTCATGGAGCTCTTCCCATATTGGATCGGATGTCCTGGAAAAATCTGGCCACACTATAAGTTTGTGAAGGTGCTTTTATCTGCTTGAATAGGTATGCTAAAGTTGCCTTGGGAGACGGTCTCCTTGCTTTATCTGTTTAAGAAAATACAATGCTCAGTGGAGCATTTTTCTTTTATCTTTTAGATGGATTTGTATGAACCAGAGCATGGAAAATGCAGCTCAGGCACCTGAAGAAGAGAATGTGATGTAGCAGCTGAGAAATGTGGAGTGGGTCTGTATAGGCAAGGACTCATGGCCGATCCCGGTTGAGGACATGAAGCCCAAGATTCTGTGAATTAAGCAATAAGGCACGACAGGGTGTGTGTTGTGCTGGGATAATGTCACGCCTGGGGTGATTATGCATGAGGCCGCAGGCCGAGTGCGACTAATCACCCCAGAAGTGATGTTATCCCAGCACAACACACACTCTGGAGTGCCTTATTGCTATTATACAATGGCTCGTTTTATTTTAAGTAGAAAAAGATAGGAAAACCTGTTTAAAATATAAATTTATTTCATTTTTTGTTTGGGCAGGTATACTTATTGAAAAAAAGTGCACAGTTCCTGTCTTGTGCAGGAGGTGTTTGCCCCTACATGGTTTCTCTGTATTTGTTTTAATGTTTGTCTTTGTAGCAGCTCCCCACTACCTCCTCGTTGACAGGACGATCAGTCTTACTACCTGGTCTGCCCCTACACACAACAGCACTGTGTTTTGAACACCGAGTTCAAATCTGCTCCTAAGTTACCTGATAAAAAGCAAACTACATCAGGAACTCTGTAATTTCAGATGTGAGTGAGCCTGCATTTTAAACAGTGACCACGCGGCTCTACTCATAATGCTCGCTGAGTCCTCTCTTGCTATAACGCTCGCTGGCTCCTCGAATACATTTCTTGTGCGTCTAGAAAAGACGCATGGCGTGCATTTCATCGCTCAATGTGGTGATTCACTTCACTCGCTCAGTGTGAGGAGTCAGCGAGCATTATGGCAAGAGAGGACTCAGTGAGCGCTATGAGTAGAGCCACGCAGTCACTGTTTAAAATGCAGGCTCACTACGGCCTGAAATTACAGGGTTCCTGATGTAGTTTTTTTATCGGTATCTTAGGAGCAGATTTGAACTCGTGTTCAGTAAAACACAGTGTTGTCAGTGTAGGGGCGGACCAGGTAGTAAGACTGATCGTCCTGTCAGCGAGGAGGGTAGTGGGGCAGGCAATCGCGTTGTGGAGTCATTTTTTTTTTTTTTAACATTTGATGCGGTCTTTTCTGTGCTGGGACTAGATCCATGATGTTGTACTGGGATAACATCACGGGTCCAGTCCCAGACTGACGAATCAGAGCCCAAGATTTTTTTTTGCCATTGTATAATGAGGATTAAAATTATGTTTTGGAATGCTATTCATGTACTATAATAATCAGCTGGTAGGGAAAGACTGCTTTTCAAGTACAGACTCGCTCCCATGGATGTGGGTGTTGTGCTGCATGAGCCAGTAACTTTTGACAGGGAGAATATGAACTCCTGTACACTAAGATGCAGCTTTTTACATTTACTTTATATTTCCTTATATGAATTTCTTTCCTTCAGCTGTGGGGAAACTCCCTTATGAGGTATTTCATTTGATTTATAGTACATGTAGTATCAGTTGCTACTTTAATACCCAGACTGACTAGTGAAAAATGGTAACTGGGTATTTTGACCCGGCACTGCTTTATTGGTGACTATTATGGAGTCTGAACTCCCATCACAGCTACCTCCTTTAAACAAAGATGTTTTTTCTAACAACAGTAAACTCCTGCTGTTAAATTTATATAAATGTTGTTCCTGCGAAGATCAGACAACTGGGACTCCAGTGCTCAAATGGAGCCTCCATTACACTTAACTATTCGTTATTTCAAGTAATAGTTCTTCAAGTATTTGAATAAAAATAAAGAAATCCTTAGCGAGACTCTACAATACGATTGGAGCCGTGGAAGGATTGGCACGTCAGTGGAGTGGATTTCTGGCCCTCATTATGTGTTTTATGGATATAAGATGCACAAGAAAAGAACTTCTGTGTGTTGAAGTAGGATTCCTGTTTTGGAGCCGGCCGTAGTGCCCAATGGAACTGGACTGGTAACAGTTTGTTCACACCTGTAGCACTGGGCCTGATTTATTTTTAAAATTCACTCACTACTTGAATTTTGTGTATGTTATACTTAAGAGTAATCTTTATATTCTGTATATGTGTTTGGTTTTATGTCAAAGTGGACACATTTTCAAGTTTTAAACTCACCTGAGCATTTATCTGTTAAACCAGTTTGGAGCACTATGGTGATTATTTAAACCGCTTGTTGGATTCCTCAGTAAAGTGAACACTGATCCTTTTCTGCAGATCTACACTAGGGTACCAATTTGGAAAAACTGATATTTGTATAAAAGACTGCCAAAATGCAGCTAATTTTCCAAACTTTCTTAAGTATGATCCCAGAACCCTCTTGAAATACCTTATTAAGGCATCATTGATAAAGTCCACTCTGTACTCTTGGCTTTGCTGACCTAGCTTTTGATTCTAAAGTATGGTTGAACTCTTGCAAGTGTCATATAACTGACTGGGATAATTTATTGAGCTAAGCACATATTAATGTTCATGATTTAGTGGTTTCCTTCCATTAACAGTACATTTTTCTGAACAGAGGACAATATTTTTTACCATTATTTTTCTGCATATATGTTTATGGAGTGAATTTGCTTCTTTTACCTTCAAAGCATTTCTCTACATTTCAGCTTTGTAGCAGTTTGATTAATAGTCCTGGATTATTGTGCCATATCAAATGCTTATATTACTTATCTGTGCATTTTAATTCATTTCATTCTTATATTGTATGGACTTTTTCTTTCATAATCATATTTTTAGAACATTGTAATGGCAAATGCCAATCAATAAACATGACTTGACTTGATTTGATAATTTTCAATATTTTAGCCCCAAATTTTCAACATAGCCATTTTTTCACACCACCTCATGAATGTGGCAGGTGCAGTTTTTCAAATCCTGGCCAAAACATGTTTTCGCACTTGTGGCACAAAATGACATTTCCACCAAGATTTGAAAATATCACCTACACCAGGTTCATGAGGTGGGGTCATATGAAGACTATGTTGAAAATGTGGGGTCAAAATATTAAAAAAACAATGAAGTTATGAAAGTACGGTATGTTGTACTTTTTCTATGCACCCTCATAACTTTGGTCAGTTTCAATATTTTGACCTCAAATTTTCAACATAGCCATTTTTTCACACCTCCTCATAAGTGTGATAGCTGCCCTTTTTTCAAATCCTAGCCAAAATGCAATTTCCCACTTGTGGCACAAAATTACTTTTTGTCCAGTATTTTATTAAATGTCACCTGTTATGTTCAGAAGGAGTGGTCATAGAAAGACTGCTGAAATTTTGGAGTCAAAATGAAAAAAAAATTAAGGTTGCTTTCAGGGACATCCATTAGTCCTGTGAGGACCATGTTACCTTTCTGTGCCAGTGACCTGAGTTTTGGTGTTAGGTCAGTGAGCTGGTTGAATGGGCCAAGGCTTAGGGAAAGGCACTGTGGTGTGCAGCACTGGTCTCAGCCTGGGGAGGGACAGAGCAGTGTTTTGTGCACACATGACACACTGTGGTGGGCTGGGGATCCTTTCCTCACAAGTTGTTGACATGTATATCAAGGCCTAATAGGCCCATGCACTGTGTCAGGGCTATCTCCAGTATTCTACAGGGTATTTGTGCCCAAACACTAACACTACACAAACAAGAGGATCTAATTGCAATCCATTTAAAGTCCCCTTCTGCTGCACCTCACAAGGTCAGTGGTCCTTCAGATACTGGGCACCCAGCTGGCTCAACTCTCTCCAAGGTGACAAAATGGCTGAAATGAAGCTTGATCCCTTCAAAACAAAACTATGCTGCCACTGTATAGAACACACTTGTTGTGACTGCAATTTCTAAATAGTCACAGTGTGCCACTGGAAAGATGTACAGTCCATGCACTTGCACCATACCCCAACACAACTGGACCCCCTCTTTCTCCCTCCCTGCTTCCCATATCCTATCAACCCTGTCCCTCCTCCATCATCTCACCTCTATTCCACTTGCCTAGGACAAAGTCCGTGTGGCAGATATTCTTCACATTATTATCCCATCATTTTCTCTGTGTTCCCCTTCCTTTCAATTGTATCTAAAGCACTGTTCACCACCATAAGCAGCTACTGTATGTCTCTGTTTTTTTATGTCTTTACTTGTCCCTCTGTTTTAATACTACTTACTACAATTCCCAAAAAAACTGTATGTTATGCTTGTAAACAATTGTATGTTGTCTACATTTTTTGTATCCTTATGATGTGGAACCTCTGCAAATGAGCATCTAGCTCAAAGGTATTGTAATCTGAGCAATAATAAAGAAATAAAATATTTATTTCATTTTGTGCAGGTCCCAAAGTGAACTTCGTAAATGAAGATATGATTCCACCATCAGAAAGAGAAGGGAAATTAATTACAGAAATCTATGTTAATGTAGACATTAGAGATCAAGACTGTAAAATGTACAAAGTAGGGAAATGAAAAACATTAGGGTTTGGAGTCTCTGGAGTATTAACGAATCATTGGTGGGTTCTTCCTTGGGGTTGTCAACCCTAATGCCCACCCTCTCCCATGAGCAAACAAGGTCAAACATGATCTCTTTTCTTTATGCAGGGACCTCTGTGAAGAAAGCTGACATTCTGTTTGCAAACATGTGGCAAGCCATATTTCTCTGCCTTTGAAGATTGTATCACTACGAGGCACTGGCTTGAAGTAGTACCTTGTACTTTAGACAGGAGGCTACAGGCTAGGGGGAGGAGATGGTATTAGGGTTGACAACCCCAGGGAAGACCCCACCAGTGTTTGCTAATACTCCAGAGACCCAAAGCCCTGATGCTTTTCATTTCCCCACTTTGAGCGCTTTGTGTTCTTCAACACTAATGTCTGCATTAATGTATTTTTTTTTGCAATGAATATATCTATCTATCTATCTATCTATCTATCTATCTATCTATCTATCTATCTATCTATCTCTATTCTTTGCAAAATTTGCAAAAAGCTTCATTAATGCACCAGTTAGGCTTTGGATTACACTGATAAAAGTAGGGAAATGTGGTGTTAGGTTTCCCAACCCGGACACATACCCTCACCCTGCAGACAGCAAAAGGAAAAACCACTACAGTTTCCCCATTCATGACTCTTTGCAAATCAGGGCTGGGGTGTTCCTTGGGGTTGTCAACCCTAACACTCACCCTATTCCATCAATAAAGAACATGAGATATGCAGGCAATATGAAAATAAATGGGGTCAGCAATAGAGCAGAAAATCCCATTGAACACCCCAGGCCTGATTTGGAAAGAGTCAGAAAAGGGAAACCATAATGTTATTTGCTTTTGCAGCATGGGGGTGGGGTGTTAGGGTTGGGAACCCTAACAAAACATTTCCCTACTTTTGTCGGTGAAATCTGAACCCTAACTGTTGCATTAGCAAAGTTTTTGCAAAATATTGCCTTACTTTTTGAGATAGTATAGTCATATCCTCATCCACGCAGGTGCCTTTGGGACCTGCAGAACATATCCATTTACCTATGGAAGTGCAGGGCCCTCCAGGCCCTGTTCTGCCATCCCTCCATAGTTGCATACATCCATGTTAGTGTGGGGCCCTGCACTTCCATTTTTCCCAAAAAGCAATTTATTCACTTGATTGCATGGGTTGTTAAAATTCCAATGTTATCCTATGGGAATTTCGACTTTTTCATTTTTATTCTTTTTTTTTTGTATCACCCCTATATTTTTCTTTTTTGGGGGGGGAGGGTTATGTGCTATTCTTGTAGTACTCATTAAGACTTGTTTTTTGACATACAGAATGTCCCTTAACTTCAATATTGACAGAGTTAATGGCTTGCTGAAGTTGGAGGGGGGAACTAAGTCCAAATTATTTTTTTCGTATGAATGGATCCTTTTTTGTATGAATGAGACAACCTCATGATAACGGATCCCTTCATATGAAAAAAAGAATGTGAAAAAAACAAGTCCAAATTCTTTTTTCATATGAAGGGGTCTTTTTTGTACATTTTTTTTGTTAATAAGACAAAGGATACTGTGATGCAAAAAAGAATCTGGAATAACAAAGTCCAAATTATTTTTTTGTACGTAGGCATCCTTTTTCATATGAACGAAAAAAACTCGTGAAACAGGATCGATTCATATGAAAAAAAGGATCTGATTTAGTTTTTTCAGATTCATTTTTGCATGAAGAGATCCTTTTTCATGAGTTTTTCTCATTCATACAAGAAAGGAGGCTTTCATATGAAAAAAGAATTTGGACTTCATTTTTTTCAGATTCTTTTTTAATATGAAGGGGTCGTATATGGCAGAAAAGTGCAGCAATATGAGAATGGTAAAATCCGTGAACCCAAAACAGTGTAAGAGAATATAGTGACAGGGAAATAATAGTGCTGAACATTACAACGCTTACCTGTAGCTGTTTTCAGTATCACTGAGCAGTTGCAGTTAATGCTGAGCAGTTAAAGTAAGGAACTGAGGGGGGATTAAGCATGCTGCCATCATGGCTCAGAAGATAGAGCCATGCTCGGAAAGCAGTACTGAGTCAGGCATCAGGGGAAATGTGTATTTTTGTTTTTCTACTCCTCTGTGTTCTGTTATGTGTTTTGTTTTCCTTTTGCACCCTACCCTTGCCGCCCCATTTCCATCCCCTTCTCCTAATATGGGCCTCCCTTTGAGTTGATTATATTTAGTAGAAAGGTACGTGGCAAAGCCCTCCATGTGGGAGGTGCGGGGGCATAGCACCCCTCATTAAAATGTAAAAACTGTGATGCTTGTTGTGTGCAGTTGTGGAACACTAGCTTTGCAAGGTTGTTTCCCTTGCTGTTTTCCCCCAATGCAGTCTTTCACCATGCCATTTTGGTTGTGAAGTATTCAACCTCGCTAGCATATCTTCATGGTTATTGACCTGAACCAAAGGGGTCATTTTTTATGAGGTTGTTTCATTCATATGAAAAATGATGGCGTCATACAAAAAAAAAGACTCTGAAAAAAAAAAAAGTCCAAATTCTTTTTTCGCTTGAAGGGATCCTATTAGTATGGCCCAATTCCTTTTTCAGATGGCTATGTGAAAAAAGAAAATCGAGTCATGAAAAACGATTTTAAAATACATAAAAAACACATTTTTGGGTAATTTTTCCAACGGTAACTCCAGAATCCACCTAATGGGATCCTGATTAGCAAGATATATGTGTTGGTGTCTCTGTAGGATGTCATTTCTATGAGTTTTCAAAAAAATATTTTTATTAAATGGAAACAAGATAGCGGCTATACGAAAAACACATTTTTTTCCATGAAAAAGGATTACTCCCATATGAAAAATTATTTTTTTTTGTATGGACCAAATTCTTTTTCAATTCCAAACAGCTATCCAAAAAACTGTACTGAGCATGACATTTCACATTCTTATAACTTTGGAATAGATTAATATTTTTTCACCAAACCAGCGAAAGTCACCACTGCGGCCCGAGCTCTTTTTACGCTGAGAATGTCAGAGCAAAATTCCAAACTGTTGGTGCTAGGCAATGACAAAAAAAAAACCAGCAAAAAAACATGATTTTTTTACTTTTTTAGTATCCGTATCTTGGAATCCACACATTCAACCAGGATGCAACTTGGCACATCAAGAGATCTTTCCCCCGAGACCATATATGCAATCTTTTGAGCAAATCCATGGACTTGCCATGAAGCTATTACAGTGCAAATTTGGGGTTTAACATAGAAACCCCTGCTCAACCCTAATAATAGTGGTGCGATAATAATACATCCAATGCAATGTAACCCTTTTGGGTGTATTTGCTGTTCTATTTTGTCTCATTGCCCTTATTATGTTATTGTTTTATTACTACCATTGTAACTTTGTTGCTGCTTCCCCCAGGACTCTATTCTAGATGGGAAGCTATATCCAATGAAGGTACTATAATGGGGAATACATTTCCAGATACATAAATAAGTAAGCAATAACCCACAACATGGTGTGGAGTTATAGGCATTTAATCCACACCTGGGGTGCGTAGTGAGGCACGAGACTGCAGGCTGAGTGTCCTCACAGTGCCCAGGTGTGGATTGAATGCCTATGACCCCACACCCTGGAGTGGGTTATTGCACTTATAACATCGGTTACCTTACACACATACGACAAGCCCCACCAACACAATTACACCTTTGTTTTCCTGGTAGAAATGGATTTTATCCTTCCACATTGTAAAGTTGTCCACTAGGAAAACATGTTTCTGTTTAATTTTCATGTGTGTACAGGTTTCAGTATGTTCTCTCATACATGCTTATTTCTATGTGTTGTGCAGTACAGAGTTACAGACAGTTGCAGCCTGTTGAATGGTTTCAGACACGTGTACACTGTCGGCTGCCTGGTACCTGTGGATTAAACTCACAGTTTAATGCATGGTTAGTATGGAAGTATAGGTCATTTAACACATGATTGCCAACATATTTGCATATGGCTCACAATATATAGACAGGTTGCTGCACACCCCTGTACTGCCATTTTTTTACAGTGTTTTCATCAGTACCATATAATGCCACTTTCTGTTTGGGTTTTACAGTGCTCGCTGCTACCATGGATTAAATGGATTAAATGCACCGTTTAATCCATGGTTGCTAAAACAGGAGACATACTGTACCTACAGAACCATGACATGATAACATTCAGTCACTCTGTCTCCTAATGTACAACACACTGACTAATTGCAATGCATGCGGCCACTGATGTTTTAGTCTATTATCCTACTTACTTACTTGTATGCAGTGGCTTTTTCACTTAGCCTCAGTAATCAATGTACACTTCTGTGCTAGGTCCTTTTCATAGATTAGTGACCACTACTTGTATTTCTACATGTTTTTAGTGACCACTGAGTCATTCTCATCCCACTGCACTCAGGAAAGAAGTCTCCTGTAACTGCAGTTCTTCTGCCTATATGGAATGCATGACAGTGTTCTGAGATCCACAATTTTCAAAGCCTCTTTTGAGTGGTGATGGGGCGGGGGGGTTGGAACATCACCTGTTTTATTATACATGCCGTGTTACTGTCACTGCCGTAGTCCATACTACCTTACTGTACTGGAAATCATTACTTCAATATACCTTATGGGGAGAGTCACCAAATACAGTTTTGTGTATTCTTGCACAACTCATGGCCATCTTTCACCCCCCCCCCACCCTCCCCTAATCTGGGAGTTGCTCTAAAATACTGTGTACTGCATGTTTTCATTCGTGTTATGGGTGTAGAGTTGTACATGACAAAACCAGCCAAAATGATCTGCACACACATTCTGTTTTGTGCAGTGCACTTACAATACAGTTTGTGATGCATCTGCTTTCAGTCTGCAGCGGTTGCGCAACAGTCTTTGTGTTACATCTGCCACCCACAACTTACTGCACATAGTGTGTTTTACCCTGACAAGGTGAGATATCTGCACATTTCTGTTTCACAACATGATTGCTCAGTTTTCACGGCACACTTCTCATAAACTGTATCATGCACCACTATAGAACCTTGAGTCTCTGACCTGAGGAAGAAGAGCACTCACATTACTCATGGATAAACTTAGTTTTATTAAACCAAACAACACAACTGGATATGTAGTCCGCTGTTATTATAACAATAACATCTGTGGAAAACAGAGATTACATGTAAAGACTGCTTCAACACTACAAAGATGCTAACAACTGTGTGTTACAAACACTTCACAGTATTCTGGTGGTCTTGGCTAACACCTAATGCCAGTAACATATACTATTACTAAAAAACTGAACTGTGACGCAAATGTTTTTCTACAGTACTATGGTGTTTGATGTGGAATATCACATACAGTATGTTGATGGTGCATAACACAAAAGTGTTATCCTTACCCATGAGACATGCTGCTATTCTGACTTGCAGTAAACCACATATGTATGACTGTGTCCAAGTTTGTCATACTGTTTGCTGTTTATGACTGTTTATGTGCTGTGACATAACTATTAACTTTATTGCTGCCTAGATGACTGGGTTCTACTACACTACTTCTCCTGTTGATCGTGGTAGTGGAATTGCACCATTCCATGATTATTGAAATTTGAGAGATCAAATGTTGACATTATGGCCTGCTTGCCCCTGCTGGAAATTTCTATTGTATCTGCTGCTGCACTAGGTGTTGTTGGAACACTCCCAGCAGGTACCAAAGCTTGACTTGTGTTTCTCCTGCTGCTATTTGAGCAGGCCTCAAGATCACTGGGCAATGCAGTCTTTCTCTCTTGTTGCTTTCCTTCTACAGTTCTGGTACTTTGTGATTGATAGTAGTAATCTGAGTGACGTTATCTTTGATGTGTGCTGAAATTTCTGCCCATAAGATAAGAGCAATGTGCTCCACTTCTGCCAATCTGATGTGGATGCAGATCAGTAGTTTTTATGGCTGTTTTCACATCTGTGACCAGTGGTGGCCATGATTTCTCAAAAGACAAGGCCAGCCTCTGACAGCATTTGTACTGCTATGCTGCAAATACAGTGATTAGTGTATATTTGGCCGAGTTCTGCCACTACAGAGATTCTAGCCCTTAAATCACCTAGATAATTGATGCCCATGGGCTGCTGAGTGTACCAATACTCTCATTAGGCCTAACAACTTGTTTAGGGTGCAGGTACAGAAAACTTGCATTTGGAGGGCATCTGATGATGTAGTTTTTGTACAGTTACAGTGAGCATGAGGGATTTCTTGGATCTGCAAAGAGGATACCTCGCTGACTCTCTTTGTTTAACTCACGAATATCACCATGGTTCTTTGTGTGTAGGTTATGTATGAAGAAGAAGAAGAATCTGCCTTTATATAGCGCTTTTCATACACAGTATCCCAAAGCACTTTACAAGCAATGCTAGACTGGTAGTGAAGGTACTGAATGTGTGGTGGCGGCCATATCACACATCATCACCCACACACAGCCTGGATAATTGCATGAACCGGTTTATGGGAAGGGGAACGTTGGCCAGGACACCAGGAATTTTCCCTGCTCTTTGTGAAGAGTGTCCTGGGTTCTTTTTCTTCCACCTGGACACCCACCAGGACAACACCAGGATGGGCAGAAGGTACCTCGGTTTAACATCTGATCTGAAGGATGGCACACCCCAGCAGTACAGCACCCCCAATACTGTACTCGGATGCCAGTGATTTTTAGGTGCAAGTCCAATCCCAGTGTGGGACGAGAACCCTCGACCTTCTGGTCCAGAGGCGGATGTGCTACCAACTGAGCCACGCTGACACCTGGGAGTCAAATACTTATTTCCAGCACTGTCTCTATTAATAACAAAGGAATTCTGCTGCAGTTCCCTTACTCCCTCATGGCCACGTCATGCTAGTCTCAACTGCAACTCAAACCAGACACGTTTAACTGGTCCTGCAGGTGTGTGAGGAGACATTGCTGGAGAGCTGCACAGCTTCTTCAGATCCAGTTCACTTACTGCTGGGTGATGTGTGGATCTATCTTGCCCCTTTTCTAATTTGTTTGACAACATATAAGAAGATGTTGTTTGCACTTTTGAAAGCTGCGTCAGTACAAATGTTCACATTTAGGTTGTTCTCCGTGCTGTTTAAAAACCTATTAATTCCAGCACTTAAGCATAGAAGATTGCTAACAGTGCAGGCTTTTCCTTGGAACCCTCAAACTGAGGTGTAAAACTCTCTTAGTGCTGGGGCCAACTCATAAGCAGTTACAATTTTGTAATTTATGTTTCTTTTTCGCTTTCAACCAGTCCTGCAGGACATTGATGGCCCAGACAGTACTTTTCTGAGAATTCTTTTCATCCTTAGCTGTTTCAAGTAGGTCTAGCTGCTCATTTGACAAAGACAGATGTCTGCTTTCATAATCACTACTACTTGTACTATTACCAACAGAGTGTGTCACTTGTGCTTCTGTTGGTGGTTTCCCTTTCTTTATCTTGACTCTGCACGCTGGGCATTTGTACACTGCCCAGTAATCATAGATGCATTTGACACTTTTGTTTCTATGTTTGTTACTGCTGATGACTGATCAGTATTAGAAACAATGTTTACGTCGGTATAGGGCCTTAGATTATAGGAATACTGAACGCCTTTGCATCCATTTTTACTAGTAATACTGTGTGTTGAGGTGTGTCCTGCTGCCTGTTCTCCAAGCTGTGGATTTTGTGAAGACCAAACTTCTGGTATTGTCTGCTGCCTAACAATACCAGTGGTGCTGCTGTGTTTCACTGTGCTTTGGTACTATGAACAGACAGAATATTTACTTGTACTGTGTGGCTTTTGCAGGGCTGTGCTACTGTTTGGTAATCTTTACTCACTATTGCACTGTCTGTTTTCCCTACTTGGGATTGTATTCACTGTGTTCTTTGATGCAGTACACAACTTTACACGTTTCACCATGCGTTGAGGATCATTGTTACTCTTTCTGATAGTTGGCACACTATGTGGCTCTTGCCTTTTGACACTATAACTTGTACTACTGGCATTTGCAGAGTCAAATGCTGGCAGTATAGCCTAGAGGTTAGAGTAATGAGCTGTGAATGAGCTTGGTACATCCAGCAGACCAGACCTGGGTTTGATGCTCACAACCTCCACTTGCATACTGTGTGACTCTGAGCAAGTACTTAACCACCCAGTGCTCCTCAGTCGCCCCTGAAAACAGGCACTTGTGCCTAATGGGCCTTACCCGGTTACCAAAGACTAAAATAAATTAAAAAAAATAAATAAAAATACTGTGTGCTCCCCTGATGCACTGGTTCCAGACATGTAGAAACCCTCAGGTACTTTACACTGAGCTAACTGATTGGTTGCGGCCATGTTTGCACATGCTTGAATTCTACATTGTCTCTGCTGTTTGGCGTACCATGCATGGAACTCAGCCTGCTTCTTATGTGCCAGTAACCTGTGTACTGCTGTACTGCCTACTGAAGATGAAGTTACTGTGGTCTCTGCTGTGCTGTTTTTTAAAAAGGACTGTTGTTGACTTTTGATGCAGGAGTTTGCAGGATTGCTTATGTATTGCTCATTGCACACAAACTGAGTGACAGAAACAATCTTTTTAGGAAGTGAGGTACTGCAGTTTACAGCTTGCTTATATTCTTCAGACTGATTGATTTTTATTTCAGTCATGTTTTGACCACTGTTCATGGTTGTGTTGGCAGCCACCATTGCTGCAGATTGCTGCTGAGAGCGCAAAATATGTGTAATGCTCTTTTTTGAAGTGCTGCTATGCTTTGTCACTGTACAGGTCAAAGGTTTTGCTTGACTTGCAATGAAAGTTTTTGTAATTTCTTGGCTCATGTGCAACACTGTATGGGATACCTTGGAGTGACTTAGCACTGCAGATTGAGATGTAGCAGTCTGTGACGATTTCCATCACCCCCTTGGCATAGAAAGGAAGCCCATATTGGAATGCTCTAGCTAATCTCTTTTCCTGTTACAATTAGTATCATTACTGCTACTGCATCTTACAGTAATCCACTTGTCCAGTTCTCTTTGAAGCAAGTCCCTAGAGCAAATCACTTGGCCTGTGTAAACATCTACAGCATAATATGTGTCACTCCTAGCTTGATCACTGCCAAATGTTGCGGTCTGCTGAACTTTTGCAGTGCTTGACAAAGGTGACTGTAATGCTCCCCACTTGCTAGTACTACTATTTGTATCATCGTTTTGCAACACTGACATGGTAGACACAACATTTTGTTGTACTTCTTCTTGATTCACTGGTGTCATGAGACACTTAAGACTGAGGTTACAGGTTTCTGTACTCTGCTGTTGGAGACCACCAAAAGGAACAGACACTGTGTCTGCGCTGTGCACTGTTGTAATAGCACACAGTTGAACTGCTGTCTTACCACCACATAGTGATGCTGGAGCTGCAGATACAATCTGATGTTTGGAATATTATGCGTGATTGTGCACTCTGTAACATTAATCTGTTCCATCTCATCATTGGCAGACGTATCTTTTATTGCTGCAGATGTGTTAATATTCTGCCGATGTACAGAACTGTCAGCACCTTCTAACGTTCTGTTGCCTGGAAAATCAGGTGTCTTCTGCATTCCAGTGCACTCATATTCTGCTGCTTGAGGTGTGACAGTGGCCGTGTCTGATATTTTAAATTTTTTACCCGATGGATCACGACTTCACCATCGGGAAATTGCTCATTTACCCACTGATTGACTGATCTGTTCCCAAACAGTGAAAAATTTAACTCCATTGCTGTCCCATGACTATATGCCACTCTGCACAAAACTGTGGTAAACAAGAATTGCAGACTATTGCAAGGAGCAGAGTGCAGATTAGATCACAGGATGGATTGATCAACTTGATCTCAGACACAGTTAATGGATGTGTGCTGACCACATATGCAAAGATGCGCTGCTCACAATGACATCCTCCATCTTCAGAAAATGGCTCACAGACACGGACAAATCTGCTTCACTTAACAGACGCACAGTGGGAGAGAAACCGGACTTTCATGGCATTTGACAGTAAGTGCCCCGATGTCAATATCACTCTGTGAGTGTCACTCTGTTTCTGGTGACTGAATTTCCTTGCTCTTTCTGCAGGCAAGTTAGGGAGACAGGAAAGGGGGGTTGCATTTTGGAACAAAGGAATAAAAAACACCACTCCTTGTATCCCACTTCTACTGAAAATCAATAAGTGAGATGGACAACTCCTTACAGACAGAGCACACAGTGCCGAAATTCTGCATAACATTTCTTGTGTTACTGTGATGGTCACACGCACTCTGTCTTTGCCAGCAGCTACCACAGTGTTCAGTCTCTCGACTTGGGGGGGCCAAGTAAACATACATTTTCGTATAACAGACATGCATGTTCACTATGTAAGGACAATCAATTAAGAGTCTTCATAGTGGACCAAAAGATTTGTGTCAGGGGGCATCAGTGTACCATGTTAGTGCAGTAATGACAGATGTCTTTGAGTAACTTTTTTTTCCCATTTTGGGCCATGGCTTCTGTCTCGCCACAACGCTGATGATTTATACTTGTTGATGTACCTCTGCCACTAACCACATTATGTTACTGTGATGGTCACATGCCCTTTTTCTCTGCCAGCAGCTACCACAGTGCGCAGTCTCTCAACTTGGGGGGGGGGGCCCAAGAAAACATACATTTTCATATAGCAGACATGTATGTTCACTATACAGAGGAAATCAATTAAGAGTCTTTGTGGTGGACCAAAAGATTTGTGTGAAAGGGGCATCAGTGTACCATGTTAGCTCAGTGATGACATGTCTTTGAGTAACTTTTTTTTCCAGTTTTCAGACCATGGCTTCTGTTTCACCACAGTGCTGATCACTTATACTTTTTCATGTACTGCTGCCACTAACAACATCATCTGTATTATACCACGGAGGCTACAATCCACTGTGCTCGATACGCTAAAAAGCAATGTGGCTGCTAGTCAAAACAGAGCTGAGCAAACTTTGTAGATCCCTCCACAGTGTGGTCAAGCCTACATCTTTCTTACAAAGAAGATCAGGCACCAAAACCATGGATTAAAAAGGGAATTTAATCCATGGACAGCTGACAGCTCTCCTCCAATTACATTAACTACTGCAGGTAACCCATGTTATAAATGTC
Source organism: Neoceratodus forsteri (assembly GCA_016271365.2). Classification (NCBI taxonomy): domain Eukaryota; kingdom Metazoa; phylum Chordata; order Ceratodontiformes; family Ceratodontidae; genus Neoceratodus; species Neoceratodus forsteri. The sequence goes on from CM028136.1 coordinate 293,033,065, forward strand.
AAGAAATTCTTCCCCAGCTGGTGTTGACAACTTCATATAGTGCATTTTTTGGATCCCATTGGCCCCTTGGTATGCCACTTCTTCAGGCTTTCTTGGTGCTTGCTCACCCTGCACCACCAGGATCTGTCATGAGCCTCTGGCACCCAAACCTCAGGCAGCCCAGTAGGACCTCATGTTTGCAGAGAGGGACCCCCTTTTTAAGAACTCATGAGCAGAAGTAAGGGTTCAGGAAGACTTCCCAACCTTCCTTTTCCCAGAGTAAGGGTGGATTCTGTAGTTTTGAATTCCCTTGACTCTGCACTACTTTCAGTATTTGAATCCCACCCCAGCCACTGGCTATGTCTTGCCTAAGTAGTTTTATATGATAGCCAAGTGGTACTATCTTCCAAGGCACACAGTCTTTCAAAACCCTTATGTTAAAAATGTTTAATCACACGATCAGATCCCAGGCAGAGTTGATAAAAAAATCATAAAAGTTTACTTAAAATAAAAGCAATACAGAAAAGTCTACAGTTTGGAAGAACTTTGAAATGCAGACAATATCAAAAGTAAAACTGGATGGTTCACAGAAAACACTAGATACTGCTATTCTAAACTATACCTTGTTTTGATGTTAGAATCCAGCAAGATTAAATGTTCTTGTAGAGATGAGTCCCCAAGCAACAGTTGTGTAGCAAGTGTGTGTTCCAAGTCAGTTCTCTGAAATGTCCTTTTCTTTTTTTGTCAATATTTTATTGGAATTTAAACAATGACATAACACATATAAAATCAAAACAATCTCTACCCTCTAAACATACCTAGCTAGAGTAAACTCCATGGAAATACATCCTAAAGCACCATGTGAGAAGAAAAACCTTACAAATTACCAAATCCATCTGCCCCCCCAACCCCCTCCCGTCCTTCCCCTATTAACTAATGCTAGGAACTTACCAGGACCCATCAGGTCCAACAATAGGCACCTAAGCCAGTCTCCAGAGTCTAGAAGGACAGCTTGGGGCCTGAGAAGAGCGAGATGCAGGGTCTTGAAAACTACAACCTCCACCTCTTCTGGGACATGCCCCTTTGTCCCAAATTACTAGTTGTCCTGAAAGTTACCAGTTGTCCTGGAATGTGAGCAGTGAGGAATCCAAGTCCTCCCTTGTGGGATGGAGACCTGCATGAATTCCAAGAAGGGTCCCCATACCTTCAAAAACTTATCAGGTTTGCGCACTGCAATATACAACAGTCTTTCAAAGCCTGCTACCTTTAGCATACACTCATACCACTCATCCAAGGAGGGAATGTCCATTCTCTGCCACCTATGAAGAATCAGCCTCTTGGCCTCAGTGACGGCAGTGAGAAACCAAGCTTTCTGATAACTGTTTAAAGTGCCCAACACACAGGTATTCCCCAGAATCAAAAGAGATGCATCCCACGGAATTTGTCTTCTTAAAACAGTACTTATTATCCCCTGAATCCTCTGCCACCACCTCTTTAAAACTGGACATTTCCATAATATGTGAAGTAAAGATCCCCCTGACCAATGCAATGCCAACAATTCGAGTGTGAGAGGAGCCACATGCGAAATAAAACCTCAGGCATTCTATACCATAATAAGAGTGATTTGAGATGCATCAGTTTTCTGCTGGAGTCCCTGACCTGACCATAAGCATTCCGCCATATCTCCTCCCATTCCTCGTCCCTAAGCTGTTTCCCCAGGAGGCCCTCCCATTTCTGCTGAATACTTAAAATGCTTGGTGCTACATAATCTCGAAAACTGCAATATATCGTCCCTACCCCCGGAAGGGTCAGGGGGTCTTACATCCTGTTATCCTTCCCAAATATCACCTCCCATTCTCCTTTAACCCCTTTCTCAGTAAAACCCCTCCCTAAGCTATGGACCAAATGCCACATTTGGAGAAATTTCCAATGATCCTCTTTCGGCAGGTTTGCCTGCTCCTGAAGATCCTGGAAGGGTCTAAAAGAATCTTCCCCTTCTGAAAGAAGGTCCCCCACCCTTGACAGGCCCCCCTCTCCCACGTCTCCCAAAAAAGGGTCTGTCCTCCAATGGAAACTCCTGGGTTCCCCCAACGGGGCCAAAGTGATAATGGCACAGCTCACTGGGGACCCCAAAGCCTCTTAACTTGGCTCCAAATATAAACTAGATAATCAGTGGTGTCCAGTCTCAGAGAGGATAGCTTGGCGCCCAATAAACAGCCCTCCAGTGGATGTGAAGCATACCAGTCTTGTTCAAGTTTGAGCCACCTAATCTGGTCCTTGAACCTTTCCCCATGCAACCACAACCAGATCTGCCTGAGTCCCACTGCCAAATAATAGCCCTTAAACCATGGTGCCGCAAACACAGCCTTACTATATAGTGCCATTAGTCGAGCCTTGGCTATCCTGGGCTTACGTTCTTCCCAATAAAACTAAGATAAAATCTTATGCAGCTATTTCCACCAAGATTTAGGGACTTTCAGTGAGAGATAATGGATAACATACAATAGTTTCGGCCCAAACATCATGCGCATGACCCGAACCTTACCCCATAGAGATAACTGTAAGTGGCACCCTCTGGCCACATCCCCCTTCAGTGCATCCAGAAGGGGAGTAAAATTAAGGGTAGGCCAGTCCATCAGCTTTGAAGAGATCTGGATCCCCAAATATGTTATTGGGCCTTCTGTCCACTTGATGCCTCCCCCTAACTGGAGAAGACCAGAAATGGAGAGACCTATCGGGACAATTCAGGTCTTTGCCCAATTGTTACCAAGACCTGATAGCTATTTAAACTGCTCTAACAAATGAGCTAAGTGGGGAAGAGAAATAGCTACATCACCAAGTGTGAGCAAGATGTCATCTGCAAACAATATAGTTTTGTAAACTCTTGCCTCACCTGCACACCCACAATCTCTTCTGAGTCTTTGATCTTCTGAGCCAAAGGCTCAATCATCAGTACAAAGAGAGCCGGGGGAAAGGGGACATCCCTGATGAGTTCCCTGTGACAGGTCAAATGCTGGAGATAGCCTGCCATTTGTCAAAACTGATGCCCTGATGTTTTTCTAAATAAGCTGCACCCATCATATGAAGCTTGGTCCAAAACCAAACTTCTCCAGGACTGCAAACAAGTATGACCATTCGAGCAAGTCAAAGGCTTTTTCTGTGTCCAACCCCACCACTGCTGGAACTGTGGGGATCAATGGGACCACCAGAAAGAGACCCACCAGACGCTGCAGATGATCCGCTCCATCCCTTCCTCCCACAAACCCAGCTTGGTCCGGATGTATGAGCTGGGACAGCAAGGGAACAACCCGATTCACCAAAACTCTTGCCAATACCTTGTAGTCTACATTCAAAAATGACACTGGTCTATAGTTGGTACAAAGGAGGGGATCCTTTCTCTTTTTGGGCAGGACTGATATAACAGCATCATACATAGTCTGAGGAAGATGCCCCTCCCTCCAGGCATCGTCCAATACCTCCGTGAACAATGGAAGAATCTGATCTTGTACCACTCTGTAGAATTCTACTGGGAAGCAAACTGGGCCTGGGCTCTTCCCTACCTGAAGTTGTCCTAATGCCGTTCCTACCTCCTGCTCTGATATAGGCTGCTCCAAAGTTTTCCTCTGGGTTGCCGACAGATTAGGTAACCTCACAGAGTCCAAAAAACACCATGTTTTGCCCTCCCCATTACCCAAGGATACAGAGGAGTACAATTTCCTAAAAAAAGCTTCAAATTCTTTGTTAATCCCACCTGGATCTAAAGTGAGACCGTGGGGCCCCTTGATCCCCAGGATCACCCTCTCCACCTCCATCTTTTTAAGCCTATACACCAAAAGGCGCCCACCTCCCCCATCCCAAAATGTGTGGTGGGTATGATACAAATCTGGCTTGGCTTGCTGAGAGGTCAGGACATGAGTCTGAAAACGTGTTTACCTCATCTGCCTTACAAGTGCCGTCCCTGCCTCTCCTGCTTTATGTTGAACCTCCAAGGAGGAAAGCTGGGCCAAAAGGGTCTTCAGCAGTTCCAGTCTCTCCTTTTTCTTGGTGGAAGAGTAGGATATCAGTCTTCCTCAAATAAATGCCTTCAATCCCTCCCACACCCACTGAGACAAAACCTCCCCTGTGTAATTAATCTGCATGTACTCTGACACCTCCCTTCGAAGCCAATCACAAAAGGAGGGTTCCTTAGGAAAGTTGGCATTACAGCGCCACCTATTTGCCTCATTGATGTCCTGAGCACCAGTGTAGATCCATACTAATGGCACATGATCTGAAATCACAATGGGTTCAATGGTACACTGTTGTGACCCCTGCAGAAGTGCGTGTGACACCAACCACAGATCAATTTGACTATAAGACTGATGAACCGATGAATAAAACATATACTGTAATCCCTCCCTTTGGGATGATGTAATCACCGTACATCCCTAAGCCCTCTATCCTCCAACAAGCGTACCAAGGATTTCGAGCCCAGGGTGGCTGAGTGGGTGGGCTCTCCACTGCAATCACACAATGGGTCTAAGACTTCATTGAAGCCACCCCCCACTATCACATGACCCTCACTCTTCTCCTGTACCACCTGAGAGAGACCATTGAAAAGGAGGAGCCATCATCATTAAGTGTGTGCATATACTGAAGCTAAAGTATATAGCTGCCCAGCCAACATACCGGTCACTAGTAACAACCGCCCTGAGGGTCCCGAGACACTGATTTTGTGATCCAGTTTTGACGTCGAGCAATTAAAATCAATACCCCCCGCTTCTTAGCTGAGTAAGAGGCTGCAAAAACTGCACCTTTCCAAGCCTTTTGTATCCTTACCACATCTTTACTGAGGAGATGGGATTCTTGCAAGAAGACAATTTGCCCACCAAAACATCTAATATGCCCCAGAACTCTCCTCCTCTTGATGGGCCCATTCAACCCCCTCACATTCCAGGACACAATGCGATATGCTGCCATCCTAACATCCTCTACCCCCTTTTTCCCCCAGGTCTCCCCCTTCACCCCTCCATTCCAGAGACCTGGCATTACCCTCTTCCTAGTGTAGAGATACACAAACAATAAGAAATGAATAACCGAACAACCCCCCTTCCCACCCAAGTAACTATATACAGACCATAGAGGAAAACATTTGTCCCCCTCCATTAGCATACTCTTCCCAGGTACTTACTTTCTGAGCCATGTGCTCCTCACACTTAAACCCCTTAATTACAGTTCCTCCTTTCACCCCCCATCTACCAATTACTCCCGCATATAGGAAACAGATAGCGGTACACCCTCTAGCTCTCCAACGTTCCCCCTCTCCACACCTACCTGAACCCCCATAAGCCCAATTAGACAATGCAATAAAGTTCCCCGAGATATACAACAGAAATACACAATATCATCATCGTGAACAAGTAACCCCACCCCCTCAGTCCATAACTTAGAATGTTGCCAGCAATCCAGGTTCGCATGTCACAATATTCTTCCTAACATTGCCATAGTGGTGGGTATCTTCAGTTGTCCTGTTGCATCCATCCACTCCTACCTGGAATAATAGAAGAGCAGAAAACAAGCAGAAACCTCGGCACGCCACAAACCCACCCCAGACCCCCACTAATAAACCTGTTGGGACCCTCAGAACTGCCCTCCCCAATACTTTTAAAATCCAAGCTTGCATGAGAGGATTATTATTCATCCCCTTCTTCCCTGTAGGCCTTCTTGCTACTATCCCACTGGGTACCGCCCCACACACTACGCCTAACTGCATATACCCCTCTGTACAGCCATGTTGCCCATCCCTGCACACCTACCCCACATTCCCCAAGCTATCCATGCGTTGCCTTGCTCCAGGAGTCCCCAAACATTGGCAACGGATGGCATGCACCCAACCAAATAAATCCTCCCCCCCAGTCCATGAAATCCACACCTTCTTGTCATTCCTAAACATTTGCCCTATGTGATCCTCCTGGAAGCTGACCATACATAGAAACATAGAAACATAGAAGTTGACGGCAGATAAGGACCGCAAGGCCCATCCAGTCTGCCCATTTCTTTTTCTACCTTATAAATGTGCCATCGGCCTTTGCTCTGTCAGTGACCTATCTATTCATAGTCATTTGTATTGCTCCCTTATGCCTATCCATGCCTGTTTGAAGCCCTGCACTGTATTCATAGCCACCACTTCTTGTGGTAAGCCATTCATGCATCCACCACCCTTTCTGTGAAAAAGAATTTCCTCACATCTCCTTAATCGGCCTCCCTCTAATCTCATGCTGTGTCCTCTTGTCCTGCTATTTTTCTTATATTTAAACATGTTAGACTCTTTCACCTTGTTTATGCCCTTAAGGTGTTTGAATGCCTAGATCATATCACCTCTCTCCCTCCTTTGCTCGAGGGTATACATATTGAGCTCCGTTAATCTGTCCTCATATGTCTTCTGATGCAGTCCCTGCACCATTTTGGTTGCCCTTCTCTGGACTGCCTCAATTTGGTTAATGTCCTTGTGAAGGTGTGGCCTCCAATACTGCACACAGTACTCCAGATGGGGCCTAACCAGTGTCTTGTACAGAGGGATTATTACCTCCCTCTTACGACTTGTGATACCCCTACTAATACACCCTAACACCCCCTAGCCTTACCTCTGCTTTAGGGTCTGCTTGGATGATTTTAGGTCATCAGTGATGATGATGCCCAAGTCTCTTTCTTCCTTTGTGACTGCTAGCAAATCCTCCCAGCCTATAGGTAGCTTCAGGTTTCTCTTCCCTATGTGCATGATTTTGCACTTCTTTGCATTAAATCCCAGTTGCCACTCTTCTGACCATTCTGCTAGTTTATCCAGATCTCTTCTCATTCTGCCCACCCCATCTGGATCATCTACTCTGTTGCAGATCTTGGTGTCATCTGCAAACAGACAAGCCTTACCCTCTAGTCCATCTGCAGGTCACTAATGAAGATGTTGAGAGGACTGGCCCCAGGACTGATCCTGAAGTACCCCACTTGTGACTTGCATCTCTTCTGACTGTATACCATTTACCACCACTCTCTGTTTTCTGCCCGTCAACCAGTTTGCCACCCAGTTGACCAACTTCTGACCCACCCGAGCCTACCCAGCTTATTTATCAATCTTCTATGTGGAACAGTGTCAAAAGCTTTGCTTGAAGTCAAGGTAGGTGACATCAACTGCTCCCTGGTCCACCACTCTGGTTACCCAGTCAAAGAAATCTGAGATTAGTTTGACAGGACCTTCCTTTTGTAAACCCATGCTGTCTTGGATCCTGTGCCCCTATGGATTCCAGGTGTTGCACTATCCTTTCCTTAAGGAGTGCCTTCATAATCTTGCCCAATACTGAGGTAAGACTGACCGGTCTGTAGTTCCCCGCCTCCTCCCTGCTACCACTCTTGTGGAGCGGGATCACATGAGCCCTTCTCCAGTCTTCTGGGACCTCTCCTGTGCTCAGAGACTTCTGCTAATGGCTCTGCTAGTTCCTCCTTTAGCTCCTTAAGTACCCTGGGATGTATTTCATCAGGTCCCATTGCCTTATCCACCCTGAGCTTAGCAAGCTCTTGTAGGACCCTTTCTTTTGTGAAGGGAGTAGTGCTCACCTCCCTCCCCCCCTGTGTCCATGATGCTGAGCTGTGGGCCCTGCCCTACCTTCTCTTCAGTAAATACTGAGCAAAAGTATCTATTTGGGATAGATGCCTTTACAGGGTCCTCCTCCTCACATGCTCCCTTTTCTCCATTAAGCTTAGCAATACCCCTCTGGACTTTCTCCTTTCACTAATGTATCTATAGAAAGTCTTGTCACCTTCTTTTACTGTTCGTGCTAGTGTTTCCTCAGTTTGGGACTTTGCCTGCCTTACTGCCTTACCTGCTTCCCTTAGGGCAGTTTTGGTATGCCTCCCTATCTTCATCCCGCTGTGTTCCCTTGTATTTCCTGAAGGCCGGCCTTTTGGCTCTGACCTTTTCTGCTACTGTATTTGAGAACCAAAGTGGTTTCCTTCTTCTTTTGCACTTCCTTTTCTGTCTAACACAATGGGATGTTGCTTCAATATTGCATCATAATGCTTGCCCACTCTGCCTGTACCCCTCACCTGTGTTTCTTTTGGGGCTAGCTTAACTCTGTTGGCCATCTTATCAAAGTCAGCTCCTCTGAAGTCCCATATTTTGCCTTGGAATGGGATGATTTAGATGTAGTAGCCAAATTGAACCATACCATGTGATGGTCACTGGCCCCAGGTGACCTTCTACCTGGAGATCTGTGATCCCTTCTTTGTTAGTCAGTACTAGATCTAGGATAGCCCTGTCTCTTGTGGGTTGCTGTACCAGTTGTTTGAGGCCCTCCCCTGCAGGAATCCACTATGATTCTAGTTCTGGCAGATGTTCCTGCTGGTATTGACCAATCTGTATCTGCATGTTGAAGTCTCCATTATCAGAACCTCCCCTTTAGCTGTCATGTTTGTATATCTTCTAACAGTAATGTGTCTATGTCCTCCCTCTGGTCTGGGGCCTGTAGACAACCCTGGTTCTTATGGCTGTCCCATTTCCTGTTTCCAGGGTGACCCACAGTTCTTCTGGCTCCTTATGTATTCTGAATTTCTGTAGCTTTGATATTTTCATTAACATACAGGGCACTCCTCCCCCTTTTGCACCCTCGGTCCTTCTGAACAATACATAGCCAGGTACTGAAGTCTCCCAAGTGTGGTTACTGGTAAACCACGTCTCACTAGTGCTACTATGTCCAGTTTAGCCTCTGACATTATTGCCTGCAGGTCTGGGATCTTATTTCCCAGGCTGTGAGCATTGTGTACATGATTTTCCATTGGCCAGATTTTGGTGTGTTAGTTGTTGGGTGAAGTTTGGCATTACCCTATGCGTCGTGTGGGAGACAAACCTTTTTCTTACCTGGTGATGCAAATGAACAGCAAACACGCTGAATTCCTGTTTGACCACTAGCTGAGGGGGGAAGGGTGTTCTTCCCATTCGACGTATGGGGTGCTGCACCCCTCTCCCCATTTGCTAGTTTAAATATTCTGCAAAGACGTCAAACTTCTGCCCCAATGCACTGACGCCCTCTTTAGTCAGATGCAGTCCATCAAATTTAAAGAACTTTCGCTCCCAGAACTGTTGCCAGTTCCTACAAATCTGTGTCCTTTTTCCTGGCACCAGTCCTTGAGCCACGTGTTTAGCTCCCTATCTCCCTTCTCTGACCTTCCGTCCATCTGCTCCCTCTCCCAGACTGGCAGGATCTCAGAGAAGGAGATGCAGACGAAATAGATGATAGTTTGTCACCCAGCCTAGTCAGGTGTTCCTTGGTCTCCACAACTGACCGGCTGGTGAGATCATTAGTCCCTATGTGTACTAGGACATCAATGTTTTCTCCTGCTTTGTGAACAATTTTAGTAATGCGGTCAGTGTCTCCATGCTGATGTACCTGGGAGACATCTGACCATCACCCTGGCTGGAGATGGGTATCAACTCCCGAATCATGGAGTCTCCTATGATCAAGTTTTTGATTTCCTTTGTGCTTGTTTAGTTTTGGTTCCTGATTTGGGTGAGTTTTGTTGTGCTAGCTCCTTTGCATGAGTGTCCTGCTCTGCAGTGTCTTCTGCCTCTTTATTTGATTTCAGAGATAGAGGCAGATACCTGTTTGTAGTGTTTATATGGTTTTTGGAGGTAATGTGTTGGAGAGCAGAGAGTGATGGGGTACCTGATTTGCTCCTCCTAACCACCTGCGAACCTCCTGGACCAACTACCCTCTGCGGTTGAGGTTTTTTCTGTTGGATGCTGGGGAAATGGCGGGTGGTTCTTATACTGTATTTCCTCTTCAATATGAAATTTGAGGCGTGCAATCTCTGCCCATGCTGCCGGAGCTGAGCCCTAAGATCTCAAAGGCAGCATGAGGACAGTGTCCTAAATCCTGTAAGACTGTCCTTCTGAAAATTGTTTCCACAGTACCTGCAGTTAATGAAATCCATTCCAAATAAGTTGCTGGGTTTGTAACCTAGTCAGAGTAATTAGAAGGAAAAAAAGGGGAAAAATGCAAGTAATGGTTTAATTGTGCTTTGTTTAACTTGTTATAACAAGTTAAATTACTAGTGCCTAAAGCGAGATCACCTGCGGAGGCCCCACTGATCCGCCCCTTCCTGCTGTGCCACAGAAAATGTCACAACTGTGGTACCCTATAAAGGAGTGTAGCGTGGGGTGGTTGGGGATGGGGGTGGGTGGCTGGGCCCTTCCCTGCCTAAAGAAACCACGGATGAAAGAACAAGGAGGTAGAGCAGAAACAATCAGTCAACAACAAATGCAGTAACCCTGAAAGCTTATCCTAATGTTAGATAAAACTGTAAAGCACCACCTGTAATAATTTCAGAGAAGATATACCCTGTAAGAAACACTTTGCTCCAGAGAAAAATAAAGCAGTAACAGAAGATATACCTTGCAAAAGACAATTTGAATCAGAAGATTACAGCAGTAATCTGTTAGGACACACCTGTAGGCACACCTTGTAATAATGCAGAAGAAGGTATACCAGCAACAACAATTTGAATCAGAGAAAAAATAAAGCAATGAAATGTTAGCAACAAACAGTAGCAACCCCTGTAAGTAAAAAATAAAAACACCACCACACAGTAAATCTGCTTAGCCAAACTAAGTCTTAATCCTTCTCCTTTGCTCTGGTAAGTTTCTCTACTCTGCCTTTCAAGCAGTCTTAGAAGGAAAGAGCTCAGGTGAAGCTCGATTGCCTGGCCAGCAAACCAAGTCTTCTACCTCCAAGATATCAACTAACCTGACTTTTTAACCCTTCTTTCTGTTGGAAATTACTGACAGTTTGCCAGCTCCACCCCCCACATACACACCTAATCCTTTGGAAGAGCTGTGGGAGGAAAAGCAATTAGCACCTTCAATCTGAGAAGGAGACTGAAACACCTCTGAGACAACAAACCTTTTCAACAAACAAGAATAAAATAAAACACAGTGTCAAACAGTAATTTTGCTTAGCCCAATGATAAAAAAAGTCACAAAAATGTAAGCTCCACCTGTAATACAGTAATTTCGGAGAAGATATACCCTGTAAGAAACACTGTGCTCCAGAGAAAAATAAAGCAGTAACAGAAGATATACCTTGCAAAAGACAATTTGAATCAGAAGATTACAGCAGTAATCTGTTAGCACACACCTGTAGGCACCTGTAGGCACACCTTGTAATAATACCTGAGGATGCTTTAAGAGGCCCTCTGCCTATGTACCAATGTGGAGAACAGAAGGGCAAAAGTCAACCTATCAATTCAGTTACCCATGGTCCCATCTAGCCCCCTTCCCTTCTTCTAATCCCCACTACCACTACCCCACCTGCTCTCTTGTCCCCTCGGTCCTCTGTAAGCTTTGCCAATAAACATCCCTGTGCTAATGATCCCTTACGCCCTAACAGCACAAATCCCCCACACACCATCGAACCCCTCGTGGTCATACGTGCATCCCTAGTCAGATACCGTCCTAGTCAGCATCCCTCCTGATTCACCACTCTGCAAGCAAGCCCACTAAATACCCCCCAACCATATCTGCCTCCCAACCATTCACTCTCCCCCAAAGACACCTCACAGGTTCCTCCAATTCTCTTGACTCCTGGGGTGCATTATAGGAAATCCCTGAGTCACTCAGCCTACCCCTGAAAAATCCCCCTGTCATCCTCGTACACCCCATCATACAAACTCCCTCCACCACCCCAACCCGTTAGGCAATACCAAACTGCCAGGTAAATAACATGGCAACCAGCCTTACCTAGAGAAGAAACTAAACCAAGGTTCAGAGAAGAAACCTCAACATGCCAATGTCATCAATTCAGTCCATTGAATCCTCCTTCTGGTCCGTCGGCTGGGTTGACTGGGATGTGGTCTTCCTCATCGATGCCTCCTGCTGATCCCGTCGTTGTTCATTCGCCTTCCCCCTTACCGCTGATCCACCGCTCAAGTCCTGCCTTGGCTGCCTCTTTTCCAAAGGTCCCACAGCAACACTAAACTGGTACAGGAATTCCTCAGCTACTCCTGGAGTGGAAAAGAAGTGCCTTACCGGGATACAAACTTTAAGGTAGCTGGGGGGACCAAGTAGGCCTTCAGATTCTTTGCCCAGGCCGCATCCTGCACCTTATTGAAGGCCTTCCTGCATTGCTGCACCCACTAGGGGAAATCTTGCTGAAATTGCAGCCTCGCCCCATTAAAACAAATATCCTTAAGCTCCCTGGTATCTCTCAGTATCTGCTGGCAATCTAGGAAGTGAAGCAGTTTAAATACCACAGACCATGGCCGAGTTGAACTGTCGTTGGGTGGGGGACCCATGGGAACTTGAGCCCTTTCAATTTCTACCACAGTCCCTGGCTCTCACTTAAGCCAGGTCGGGAGCTTATTCTGCAAAAATGTAATCATATTGTCCCCCTTTGCTTTTTCCGGTAACCCAAACAGCCGGACATTACTTCGTCTGCTCCTAGATTCCAGATCACCCAGTTTATCCCATATCGCCCGAGTATCTCTCTCTAGGTGCCCAATACATCTTTCTACAGTGGAGGCCCAGTCCTCCAGCTGACTTACTTTCTTCTCTACTTGCTCTGTCCGGAAGCCCAGCGCCTCCATGGAGACACTTACTGCCGTGAACTGCAATGTTATTTGGTTCAAATCCACTCGGATACTGCCCATAAAGGCCTTAATTTCAGCCAGTTCATGAGTTACAAGACTGGGGTAGATTCCCGCTCAACAACTGGCTCCGCCATGAACCCGACAGATTACTCCCTCGGTGGTGATGCAGAGAGCTTGTATTTTTCTTACTCGCACTTTTACTGTTATCCTCAGATGGATTTAGCATCTTCGAACCCAAAGGCACTGGGTAAGTGTAAAACAGATCTCAGATGACTGAAAAAAAGGGGGGGTTGTGAAAGTGTGCTGTTAAATCTCCAAATACCTGTCTAATTCTGTTTCACAAGTCTACTGCAGTAGCACTCTCTGAATATCTTTACTGTCCTTTCCTTTACTTTGCCCTTTTTAATTCCCTTTTTCCAGGCAGGCCACCTGGATAAGAGGCCCTTTCTATCACTTTCATTTCATTAAAAAGACAGGTATGGAGCTTCAGTACCCCCCCAATGATAGGCTACAGTGTATAGACCTGGGGTTTAGCATATTTGGGCTAGTAGTTCCTCTTTTCATGTTTAAGCAATGCCCAGAGACAAATGTGAATGCCAAATATAGGGAATTCTCCTCAAGTACCCCCAAGACATAAAGTGCTTAGGTATAAAAGCCGTGGATGCTGAATAGTGAAGGCATTTATGTGAAATGTAGAAACATATAATATATACACATGGATATTTTAGTAGAAGGAGAACTCTTGTTTGGTTCAGGCAGGAGTTCTGCAGTTTTTAAATCTCCCCCCCCAGACATAGAAAACCTTAAGAAAAGATTTTCATTTGCAGCTTGGTTCATGCCTCTAATGAGCCAAAAGAAAAGAGTTGTACTTTTCAAATTAATAGTTGCAGAGAAGGAGAGAACCTGAATAAAATAAAAACTAAAGATAACCTTTGTTAGTAACCCCTCTGAAACAGCTCTCTGTTTGAGTGTTTCAATAAACTAAAACTCAGTGTTTTATTTAAAGTGTGGAAGTATGCTAGCTTCTAAATGAATAAAGTTGCACTAACAAAATACATGTAGGAAATGAGACCAGGGTCCTAAATATTGCATGGTGTGCCCTTTGACAAAGAAGTAAATTTAAAGTGAGCAATATATTCGTTTGTCTTACCTGTTGAGCTGCATGGGTGTTCTATAGGGCAAGGGCAGCCACAGTCTGTCTGCTTTTATAGAAGTTGCAGTGAGTGAGGTCACTATTAAGGAGGGCTTAGCCTTATTGAATCTAATTAACTCTTGAACATTGTTTTAGGACATCAAGGTAAGGTTGTGGGATTATTTAGAACAAATACTGTTATACACTTATATACCTGATGTTTAGGAATGAAATGTAAGAAAAAAGAACCTGTAGTATGTTATTTTGATTTTTCAAAAAGGAGGTGGATCATCTGATTATGATGTCACTCCTCAAATGTATAAAAGATTACCACTAGGGAGTTAAGAGAGAGGATGTCAGTTGGAGCTGACTGCCAGAGGTGCTGAGCCTCTGAAGTATATACATTTGCAAGGAGATAGCCTGGTGGTACTGCTGAGCAGAGCAGTGGTTCATCCTGAGTAGAGCTCATCTGTTCAATATTTCGTTGAGACTTTGAAAATGACTGAACTAACTTTATTTTCCTGAATTCTGTGAATCCTGAAGTCAGCGTTTCCTGACAGAAATAAAATGATAAGTGCCTTTCCAGCACTTTTTATGCAGCTCTACCCCAGCAGACCCCCAAGTCCAATCAGCAGGCATGCCTCTGGGCATTTACATAAGCTGCACATATTCTGGACCTGTGGCATGCACCAGTTCTAGACCCACTGGCACCACAACTGATCTCAAGAGGATGAAAAATTCCTCACTACTGCACCATATTTTTTCAGTTCTAAACAGGCCAGAAAGAAAGTTCACAAAGTACAGACCTTGCCCATCACCCAATGAGGTGGTCCAAAATGATTCTTGCACCCTCAAAATTACATCCCTGTTGAGCCCACACGGTGTAAGCCCCAGACCTTAACAGGGTCCAAATGCGCCGTCTTCTGGTGCTGTGCTGGAATAAAGTTCACGTTAGCAGTTCCATCAAATAAGTGGAGTCCACATAAACATAACATTAAACAGGGGGATCCCATTTAATGATCAACAAACTTTATGGTGTTATTCAGCAGTTGATCTGTACAGCTGGACCGCAGGGGTCTCTTGCTGGGGAAATTAGTGGGTGCATTGTGGTCAGAATGACCCCACTAGCATTGGCCAGCTTTCTTCTGGGTTGAGATCGCAACCATCAAATTACAGGCAGCAGTTCTCTGGCACCGAATCAGGCCCTGCAAAATGGCAGCAAGCAATCTCTCTCCCTCTCACACCATGGTTCACGATTTCTCTCTCTTCAAAATCCTGAAGCTGACTGCTCTTCATTCACCAACTACTGGATCTCTGAAATGCCGGTCCTGGTAAGACATCCCCACAGAACTGTACCCTCCAGGAGGGCATTTTGGACTCTGGGCCTTTTGCTGTGAGTCCAGGCTTCCAATGAGACCCCCTGACTGAAACTTAATCTTCCTCACACTAGCACTAGAGCCCATCCTGGACACACAGGCATGGCTGTGACCCACGTCCCCCACACTGCACCACCGGAGCTGCCACATTCGGGTTGGTATATTGACTCCAGGGCTAACGTTGTCCCTTTTTCTTGTGGGTTCCACATTCTCCGCTCCGGTCTCTCTCTCTTTCTCTCTCTCTAACGTAGGCTGCACTTTGACTCTGGGCTCACCCTCTCTGCTCCCAAATGTCCTTTACTTTGGCCATGGATTCATTGGGGCACTGCTGGAGGGCATACTACAGCCACCACCACGTCACTTGCCGAACTGCTCAGTTGCCCAACCTATAGATAAATTTTCAGTGCACCGAGAGCAGGCTATCAGCCCTGCTCACCTCCTGGACCTCTTCTCACTTACTCTCTCCCATTTCACTCTCCCTCCTTTCTGGTGCCACAACCCCAAATTTATAACCTCATGCACCAATGCTGACCTCTGATTTTCAGAGTTCCCATCATTGTGGCAGAGGAAAATGTAACCATTTAATTACGGGACCCAAAACAATGTCCT
Organism: Neoceratodus forsteri; assembly: GCA_016271365.2. Classification (NCBI taxonomy): domain Eukaryota; kingdom Metazoa; phylum Chordata; order Ceratodontiformes; family Ceratodontidae; genus Neoceratodus; species Neoceratodus forsteri. Next base: position 293,048,773 of record CM028136.1, read on the forward strand.
AATGTGTACGAAACATGTACATACCCCACGGGGGGACACTAACATAGTCCCTTCCCTATTATGACTCGCCATACTAAAATTATTTCATATAGTGTGACTGGAGTGCATAACCCCGTGAAATGCATCAATCTTCTTTACAGGGAAAGGCAAACTTTATTCTCCTACAGGAGAAAACATCTTTCTCTACAGGAACATGAAATATTTCTCAAATTAGGATACAACCAGGCTTCTTACTCTTCCCATCACTGGGACTGGTGGGGGGGGCTCTTACCCTAATACACCACACAAGGTTGGATCGTAAGGGGTGGGGGTGTGGCCATTATGTTTAAATCTGAGCTGGGCCTTGTGGATGTGCCTTTGGGAAGTGCCAGATCCTTCGAGTATATCCTAGGTGAGGGTGTAGGCTGCAGGATACTCCTCATCTACCATCCACCAGGAGATGGTGGAGCATTCCTGCAGGAGATATCAGATTTCATCGTCGACATGGTGTTGAGATCCCCCATATGGATAATTCTGTAGGACTTCAATGCCTGGGTCAACGATGAACTCTTGCACTTTGGTCAAAATCTCCTCCATCTTATGATGACGCTGGGCTTTACACAGGTAGTTACCTCCTCAACCCATGTAGGGGGGCACTCATTGGATCTGATCTTTCTTTTGGATATGGAGATAGCTGATCTGGGGGTGGAACCAGTCAGCTGGTCTGACCATCACACCATAAGGTTCAGCTTCAGGGTCCCCCCTAATAGGTCTGCCCCTATGGAGATGGTCCAGTACTGCCCTTTTTGGGGAATTACACCTATTGACCTGTCGGCAGTACTGGACCTATAGGGTTTGTCGGGTGAATGCATGAGTCCAGGTGATCTTGTATTAACCTATAATAAGGCTGTGGGAGATGCCCTGGACAAGATTGCTCCTGTTCGTGTTTGATCCCTCACCCTTCGCCCAAGGAACCCTTGGTTTGATGGTTCCTTGAAGGAATTGAGGCAAGTTGGTCGAAGGTTGAAGAGAGCTTGGCGAAAGTCTGGCATTGATGCTGATAGACTTAAGCTGATGGTACATTATGATTGCTATTAGCTAGAAATCATCCGTAAGAAGGCAGAGTTCCTGTTCAGGGAGATTTCTGCCACGCAGAATCGACCCGCTCAGCTTTTCCAGACCGTCAACAGATTGTGTAAATCCAATCTGCCTTCAGCCCAGAGAAGTTTTTCTCAGCTGAAATGTGAGGAGTTTGCTCGATTCTTTACAGATAAGGTTGCCAGCATCAGGTCTAGCATCGGCATAGCCTCTCCTACGAGAAGCTGTGGTGATAGGTGGGATGTGGTGTGCTCTCGGTCTCTCTGGTCAGATTTCTGTCAGCCAGAATTCACAGATATTGTGTTGGTCATCCAGACTATGCACCCAACCAGTTGTAGTTTGGAAACGGGCCCGACACCCCTCTTATTGGGACGTGTTGATGTTATCTGCCCGATCCTTGCTGAAATTGTCTGGAAGTCCTTGGAGATAGGGGTCTTTCCAGAACTCCTAAAGGAGGTGGTCATTCTACCACTTCTTAAGAAACCCTCCTTGGACCTGGACTGTCCAGCTAACTACCAACCTATCGCTAACTTGGCATTCGTTGGTAAGGTTATTGAAAAGGTGGTTACGTTGCAACTGGATGATCATCTTTCAACTCACAAGATCTATGATACTCTCCAGTCTGGATTTAGGAAGAAGCATAGCACGGAGACTGCGCTTGTCTGAGTATTGAATGACCTCCTGATGGCTAGAGATTGAAAGGCATGTACCATTCTGGTCCTTCTTGATGTCTCCGCAGCATTTGACACTGTAGACCATGGTGTGCTGTTGGAGTGCTTGCGGCTGCTTTGTGGTCTGTCTGGCACAATCCTCAAATGGTTCCAATCTTTCCTCACTGACAAGCTTCAGAGAGTTATCACTGGAATTTATTCCTCTGGCATTTACTCCCTGTCTTGTGGGGTGCTGCAGGGCTCCATCTTGGCCCCCGTGTTGTTTTCAGTGTATATGCTGCCATTGGGAGATATCCTCAGGCGATGCAGTTTGAGTTTTCACTGCTATGCAGATGATACTCAACTGTATATGTCCTTTCTGCCTGGACAGGATGCTGTTTTCTTTGTGCTAAACAACTGCCTTACCGAGATCAGAACCTGGAGGAATATCGCCCGGGTGAAACACTTGGTTCCTCAGGATGACCTTCCAACACTGGTCCATTTCTTTATCACTACCCACCTTGATTACTGCAATTCTCTCTACCTAGGGCTTCCTGGGGTTGATATCCGCTGCTTGCAGCTAGTGCAGAATGTGGCAGCCAGGCTTTTGACTGGGACTTCCAGGTCCAGTCATATTGCTCCTGTGCTCCGCGAACTGCACTGGCTGCCTATTCAGTGGTGGATCACCTTTAAGGTTGATTTGCTAACCTTAAAGCCCTACATGATCAGGGACCCAGTTACCTGCAAGACCTCTTGATACCCTACTGCCCCTCCCATCCTCTCCGATCCACTGACGACGGATTGCTAGAGATTCCCAGAGTACGATTAAAAACATCAAGTGCTCGTGCTTTTGCTTTTTTGGCTCCAACCCTGTGGAATTCTCTACCTTGTCGGTTAAGAGAATGCCCGACCATTGATAGATTTAAGACTGAGCTAAAAACGTATTTATTTAATTTTGCCTTCCCTAATGACTAATGTGTGTTATCTTCCTGTTTTAATGTTATATTTTGTAATTGATTTCATGTGCAGCGCCTTGGTTCTTGAAAGGCACTATAAAAATAAAGTTTGATTTGATTTGATTTGATCTAATATGCAGGGGTGTCCCATTTTAAATTCATGGAGAGGAAAAGGACTCTGAGGGGTGCAATGCCATTGTTACAGGCACCCTATATGGTCACCTCCACTCATTGATAAATGGTTACTATCCTCTGGGGATGGATAAAGGAATTTTTCAACAATTCTTTAATAAGTTACTTAGGGTAATGTAGAATCAAGTAGTTATGGGAGATTACTTGAATTTCATGTTGAATCCAGAACAAGACGCCTCTTCTCCCAAGTTATTTTGACTTTCTTTTTTTCACTACTCTTTTTATCTCCTACCCCCAAACTGTCTCAGGCTTCCCTAACCCACTGGTCCACTCTACCACCCACCATGGTCCTCTCTTCCTCAACTATTTTACTGCCTCTCAACAGACCCATGCCAGGCAAGCCCCCCAACTCTGAGCCCCTCGGGGCAGGGCCACCAATCACTCCCAGCACTCTATCTACAATCCAGATCACCCAACCAGTCTGATGAGAAGCCGAAGGGGTGGAGAGAGAGGACCCGGTGTTGGACAGTTGGCAGCCAGTGCTGTAAGGAACCGTCATCTATCAGGAGAGAAGGGGTGTTTTTTTCCCTGTTTTGTTACGCCCTCCCTCCTTTCCCCCTCAGAGCCTGAGTATGCAATGATGTCAGGTCGTCCGTCATGGCTGTATGTCCCACTACTCCAGTCCTGAGCATTGCAGTGCCTCTGGTCTCCACTGGGGCTGCTGTGGTGCCAGACAGTCCCTGGATCCCCTCGAGAGAGGAGAGCAGTCCTCTGGACGCTCAATCCTCTCTCCTCCCCTGCTGGCCCCTGGCAGCCCTGGTCTGTTCCAGAACCTGGGTTGCCGATGTGGTGCGAGGAGTGACATCCAGGGCCTCAGTCCTCAGCACCACCGGGCCGGCTCATTTTGACTTTCTTCTGTGTGAAAATATGTGTGCAAAACTTTGCTACACATGGGCTTTCTAGATACTTGGCATCATCTCAACCCCTCAAAAACAGAATATACTCCTTTCTCAACCCAACATGGCAGCTATGCCAAGCTCAATTACATCTTCACTACTTTTGAACACATCGGCACTCTCCATGAAACATGGTCTTTCCACCTCTCAGGCCATACCCCTGTAACTGCCCTCTTCACCCTGCTGAAACCCCAAAAATCAACCACTGGTGCCTCCATCCCAGCCAGTTATGCGATGAAACTTTAATACAAAAACTAGAAGACCACATTCCTCAACACCTTCAGGACGACACCTCAGACATCTACCCCAACATTCTCTGGGATGCCCTGAAGGTGGTGTTGTGGGAAGAGATAATTGCCTATGCCTCAGCATTATGTAGGGGCTAGGAACAAACCTGAAGGAGCTGCATGTACCTTGCACACCCTGCAACTTTTTCATATACAAGGGGTACACTTCAGTCCACCCGCAGCCTCTTGCCACCAAAGGTCAAACTCAGAAACTGTCAGACCAAAAGGTGGAGCATGTGCGTATCAGGCACAAGTATTCTGGGGGTGCCCAGTCTTAATACACTTCTGCGCTGAGGTCACATGAATCCTGAAGACTATGTTGGATTGCCCAGACTCCCTTACTCTCATGCTGGATCTAATGTCTGTGGTCCTCCTGTCTTATTACTTAGAAGGAGACCACTAAAGTCACTTCTTTTTTTACTTATAGGAGCAAAGAAAGTGGTTACCAAGCTATGGCTAAAACTTCAGCCACCTACAATAGCCCCAGTGGACTGCACTTACAGACTCAATTACCTAGGAAAACAAACTTATTATAACTCGAATCACTTACAGTATTTGAAGAAATCTGGAGAAAATGGACTTTATATAAATTAAAGACTGACACAGTAGTTGTACCATGATCAGCTTTATCTGAAGGTTACTGTTGCCGTGAAAGAGAGATTGCTAAATATATACTTTTTTTGCAGTTGTATTTAATTAGGGTTACCGTAGGTGTATTTCTGCTATGGGATATAAGTCTTATTTCTGTTAATGTATTGGGGCTCTGTCAATTGTACTACCCTAAAAGCCTTACTCAGATTTGTATTTTGTAATATCTTAACCTGAAATACCCGCTGCTTTTGCCTCTTGTATGCTCTGTCTTGATTCTGTGCTTTTCTCTGTCTTTACAAAAAGTTCTCAATAGAATACTTTATCATAAGAAAAGAAATATGATAAGAAAGAGCAGCAGCTTGCTACTGCAGAGAATTGAACACTATGTAGATTTGAAGGTACAGCAAACCGAGATAATTCATTTATTAGAAATTGGACAAAGCACATCAGGATACATGACTGACATGGAAAGGAATATGGAGGTTATTTAACAGTATAACATGTATTCCCTGCCATTTTTAAAGTCTTCTAAGATTATAAATGGCTTTGGAGAAAGAGCACTGTACTCCTCAGTCACTCAAAGCATGCCCAGGGGTGTACTAAGGCACGAGGCACTTGTGCCGAGTGCCTTATGCCCCTTGGCGTGCTTTTATCAGCATGTAACCCACACCTCGGAGTGTGTTAGTGCACTTATAAAATGGGTCTCATAGTAAAGAAATCAATTAAAAATGGAAAGCAGAAGTGTAGATAAAATAAAAAAAAGTGACTACATTAGTAGAAAAAGTAAAAGTAGTCCTTATTGTGTGGGAATACAGCTATTTTATTAAAAGTCAATTCAGGGTTTTTGTGTCTCTCTGTCAGTATACTGAATAGCCACACACTGACGATCTCATATAGCAGGGTTACTTTACTTTTTTATTCACATTTTTTTGTGTGTTTTAGTTTTTTTAAGGCGTGATCGATATTTGCTATGGTGTCTCTCGGCAGCCGCTGTATGAGCAGTTTTCTGGTACTGTGTTTCCCCATTTGTTCTGAACACACACAAACATGATGCTGTATAGTAATTTTTTTCTTGTGTGTTTCTGAATAGATGCGGCAATGCAGAGTTTTTTTTACGATGAGTGGCGGCGAGCGTGCCCCTCGCTACTCGCCATATTTAGGGTGCAATTATAACACTTCCAGTTTACGTGGTTCGGGAGTTCACTCTGAACTGGGAAATTAAAATAAATTATTAAGTAAATAACAGTTTTTAGGACGTGGTGGAGGATTGAGGGTGGCGAATGATGGAGGAGAGGGTATAAGTTTAATTTTAAAGCCGCGACACGTAGAAGTCGTGATTCTCACTGGATGAATTTGTGTTGCTGTTGAGGTCAGTTACTGTTTTTTAGTAGGACAGAAAGCAAAGAAATATGAAAAAAGTATTTTTGTGCTGATGTGCAATGCAAATGGTGGTGCAGGTAACGGATGGTGCATTGCAGAACGGCATGAGGAATGGGCATTCGTGTGTGGTTCTGTGGGAAGGTTGTTTAAAAAAATGGCAGATTATTGATATTTTGTTGTTGTGAGGTCGCTCAAGGAAGAAAAGTGCCAGTTGGCATATATATCGGCTGATAAGGACACGGCTCGAAGGTCCTTTCAGCAAATCAGTTTGTAGCATTGTTTTGACCCATTTTATAAAAGACAATACACAACAGGTACAGTACAACAATAATTATCATATTATAAGGAGCAGTGGGTTAACAAGGTAGGAGGTAGTAACAAGGGGTGCAGACTAATGCAACTAGCAGATGCAGTTTAGGTACACATGCAGTGCAGTTTCTGGAAAAGGTGGGTGGTGACTTGGGCCTTAAAGGGGGAGAAGTGGGGCATAGTGGTGATGGTGTTGGGCAGGGAGGTCCAGGTTTTGATTGCTCTAGTTGCAAAGGAGCATTGGCCAAGAGTAGTTTTTATGAATGGCAGGAGGAATTTTCGATCCCCCATCAACTGAGTTCCATATTTGTTCATGAACGGGGAGAAGAGGTTGCAGACATCTGGCGGCATTTGACCAAGAAGTGCTGTCTTGCGTAGAAGGGCTTTGTTGACTCGTAGGTGGAAAGGAGGCTAGTTGGTGGTGAGGCATAGGTCACAGCAGTGGGAGTCTGGTTTCATGTTGAGTGCAAATCTGCATACTTAGTTGAATGCTACTGAGATTCTTTTGAGTATGGTGTTATTGGCTGCAGAGTAAATGACTGCACCATGGTCAATCCTCAAGATGATGAGGCTGTATCATAATAAAATATCATAATTTTCTTTCTGCCTATATTGGCTACTTACTTATTTTATATTTATTTTATATCCAATAGGAGTGGAGGTCTCTTGGTATTCATTTCAGTGCTCTGATGTGAAGTAAGCTCAGCTACCAAATGTCATGCTGGACCACCCATCAGCTACGTTTGTATTCTAACATGTCAATGCATGAATTGGCTTCCTTTTTATAAGGATCACTGCCAAAACTGACTTTCTTTCATTAAGGTGCAATCCCCAGCCAATGTGTAGCTAATGGGGAGCCTTCTAATGGAGGCAACCATACAGCTCCCAAAGAATAAACAAGCACAAAATTAGCAGCTCAAATGGCAGGGTTACTGGGTGCGGGTAGCACTGGCTCCCTCCAGTGCAAGTTTCCAGAGGCTCAGGCTCTGACTGGAGTCTGAGGTTGGGGACAGTGTGGGCCTGTTGAGGTGCACTCCCACACATGGCCTCCTGATGGCTTTCAAACCAACTGTGCTTGGTATCCTGAAAATGGTGGAGAGGTTGTGGACATAGTCCTGAAAGAGCCCATGTGCTGCGGAAGATCAGATAAGTGGCACAGAGGATTTGAACCCCAAGGCAAGAAGCATACCTGGTATCTGGCGAATGGTAAGTCACTGTTGTCTGCCACTGATAGATGTGACTCTAACCACCATAGAGGCATGGGGTTGGGGCAGGCCATCCAAGATAGCCAGATACCTTCCTCATTAGTGTGTGTGTGTGTGTGTGTGTGTGTGTGTGTGTGTGTGTGTGTGACAGTATAAGGGAAAATGCATTAATTTAACCCCAAAGGTGCATCACTCCCTCCAGTGCCAGCCAGCCCTGGGTACACCCTGATGGCCTCATCCCATTCACAGCAATGAGGAGGCTGCAACCATAAAGGATATCCCTGTGTGTACTATCATGTAACAGGGAATGGGTAACAGAAATAAACTGGAATGTGAGCAGGAGGGGATAGTATTCAAACTGTAAATATGTTTTAACTTAATCATGCTGCTAATGGAAATCAAACTAGTGTTGCTCGGATAGTGCTTTTATGGAGCCTATTACTATCTGTCAGATAGTGCTGTTATCCTGTCTTGGATCTTACTAGAAAGCCTGCCAAAAACAGATGTACAATCCAGGGTCAGATAGTGGTGGATCCTAGTTAGGCTCCAGGTATCCTAGTTAGGAGCCAGGGATCCTAGTTAGGATTCTGGGATCCTAGGTCAGATAGTTAGGATCCGGGGTCAGATAATGATGATCCTAGGTCAGATCTGGGGGATCATAGGTCAGATAGTTAGGATCCAAGCTGGATCCTAGAAGGCAGGATCCATTGTCTAATAGCACTACTATCCTACCACAGCAACTATCTGGACAAATGGGAGGCATCTGTTGGTATCCTAATTTCTAGGATACTGTCTGTGCAACACTAAATCAAACCCACAACCAGCTGGTTAAGGGACATGTACAGAATGTGATTGTGATGAATCATGCCAAATATGATTACATGCTGAGCAGTATGTTGGTCTATTGTTTGGATGATTGCTGGGTCTAAATGGGGGCTGTGGGGGCAAACTCTGCACTAACTCAAGCAAGTGCATTACTTCTGTAAATAAAAGTTTGAAGTTTAAGAAAAAATAAAGTTTAAGTTTTGTGTCTTGTGTCCATGTGATTACTGAAATGGGCATAGTTTGTGGGTAAACTGCAATTGCAACAGCTAATTGTAAACAGTTATCAAGTTATAGATTACAGTCTAAATAGAGTTACGGCCTTCCCCAAGTTGCCATGCAGGGACAGTAATGGTATACACTGTTAATGCAAGCAAAATCTATTTTTTGACCAATAAATGTGGCACCATGCAACCCCGGAGCCAGAGGGATGACAACTGAAATGAATAAAGGAGAGCTTGAGGGGTCACAAGTTTGAGCATGTCTGGGCTCTTCAAGCCGCGGAGTGAGCAGGGGTTGCAGCACTGGGAGGCTGCAGAAGAGAAGGGTAAGCAGTTCTCCTCCAAAGGGGCATGGTTACTAGAGCATGGCCAGAACAGTTCCTGCTAGGGACACACAGAGATTTTTATAGCAGGCACTTTGGCAGGCCATGCTTGCAGTGGTGTGGGGACTGCCAAGCCTGCATCTACAATGTCCCCAGACATGGGAGTGTCCCATGAGGTTATTGCCCATCCCCTTCCCTCCACAGTGCAATAGTAGGAGAAAGTCCTTCATCCTTACCATAATTTCCTATTTTGTTAGCTCCAACATTGTCAATGGGGAATTTATACATATGGGTAATGGTCTCCCCCACTGGAGTAGTATTACAGGCTAAAGCTGTGACCAGCTTAGAACCCTGGGCACATGAACATTCTGAATATAGCAGTTACTCAGTTTACTATTGTCCGTGCAGTGCTTCTAAACATGCAGAACCACTAATATCCATGCCCCCAAGTGAACCCTCTTCCATTACAATCTGATTCGATCTGAACCTACCAAGAAAAAGACAAAAGGTATAGCCAACCTTATTTGAGGAAAAGACTTCTACCACCAAGTCAGTCAACCTTCTCAGGCTCACTGATTCATCAGGAAAGGACTGCCTCACGCCTGGTCAGGAATTGTGAATGAACTGTAATCAATGGTGAAACAGTAACACGTGAAACATAAACAATGTGCAACTTAACTCTAAAAAGAGGGTGCTAATCTGGGCCAGGTTGCCAACCTTACAATTTTAGAAATCGCAACCAGTTAACCTGTTGGTCTATAATGCCAAGTGTTGTTTCCTTCCATGATGCTCATGGATAGCAGATAAATCCTGAGCACCACAAAGGTGTGTTAAGCATCTTATTTGTGAACAAACATCCATAATATACTGTATATTTGACAATATTCCCTGAAAGAAGCCAGTGACTCCAGGAAGAGGTCCCATTGACAAGGTTGGAGCTAACAGAAAAGGAAATTATAGTAAGTATAAATGAATTATTACTTCTTGTATTGCTCCACTTTGCTAGTGGGGAATTATACATATTGATTCTGAAATGCAGTACCCATTTTCCAAAGGATGGGAGAGAATATTGTCCCTTATATGAACCATAAGGTTAACTACAAGCCTCATCTGCTAACCATTGCCTATAATGCTCTGCACCTGAAGCCGTATCGGGGGAACTCTTAACAGTCAGGGCTCGATTCTCAAACGTCGGTGCAAGAAGCACCAAATGTGGCTTGTGCTGATTGCCAGTGTACCAGGGACCCTGCACCCGATTCTCTATTGGGTAGGGTCCTGGCTGCAAAATTCCATGGCTTGCAGCAATCATAGCCATGCACCAAATGGAGGCCACATCTGGACTGGTTGCCGTAAGCTACAAGCAGCCACGCAGCAATATACCTACCATTCCCTGGTGGTCTAGGGGACCGCCCCCCACCCCAATCCCTGATGATGCCCATAGCTAATATTTTAATATTCCCTGGAGGTTTAGCTGACCACCCCAAAGCACCAATCCTCATTTATTAAATTAATTACATCCTTGGTGGTCTAGCGGCCCCCCCACTCTAATACCCCATATCACCTGTAGCTGAGTCTTAACATTCCCTGGTGGTCTAGCGGACTCACCCGCCCCGATCCCTGATGTCACCCATAGCTAATATTTTAACATTCCCTGGTGGTCTAGCTAACCCCCCAAGCTCTGTTGCCCATTTATTAAATTAAGTCCCTGATGGTCTATTGGCCCCCCCAAGCCCCGATCCCCATTTATTAAATTAAATCTCTGGTGGTCTAGTGGTCCCCTAACTGCAGGGGTGAGGGGTCCACTAGACCCTGAACTGACTGTTTGATTACAAATAGGGGATCAGGGCTTGAAACAAGACCCTGACAGAGAGAATGTTAAGAACTACCAAAGCTATGGGGACATGGGGATTGGGCAGGGGACCTCTAGACCACCAGGGACTTAATTTAATAAATGGGGATCAGGGCAGGGGGAGCCACTAGACCACCAGGGACTTACTTAATTGAATAAATGGGGATCGGGGCTTGGGGGTACCACTAGACCACAAAGGACTTAATTAACTTATTAAAAGGGGATCAGGGCTGGGGAAGGGGACTATGGCACATTGCTGAACGTTGCTCAACTCTCCCAGATACATTATTAAGCATGCTTAGACCAGTCCTAGATGGTCTAATGGTACTTAGAATTCAGCCCTCTGGGAGGGTTTTGAGAATCCCAATGTACTGGATTTGGCAGCATGCATCTGCTGCAAGTCGCTAGCGCCAAGCTGTAGCCCATTTTGTGATGCACGGATGGTGCAAGCCCCCTTTGGTGCAGGCAGCCTATGGTAGACGCAAGCTACCTTTGAGGATTGTTCCCAGTACATTCTGTGGTGCAAGGGGCACTTGTGCCATTCCTTGTGGTACAAGCCCCTTGCGCCATGATGGGAGTTTTGAGAATTGAGACCCCAGTCTCTAGTGCTTCATGAATGTACGAATGGAGGACCACGTTGCTGCTTTGCACAGTTCCGACACAGAGGCCTCCCCTATTTCTGTTCATGAAGCAGCAAGAGCTCTGGTGGGGTGTGCTCTGATCAGAGCAGGAACCTTCCTCTTTTTTTGCTACACACACCTTCGTGATACAAGACCTTACCCACCTATGGGGTTACTTGAAGCCTTTTGCCCCTTTTTTGCAGCTCTGAACAGTGCAAAAAACCTTTCTGATTTTCTGAACTCTTGTGTTAACTCTTGGGTTAAGGGTGGAGAAAAACAATTCTTCAGATATATTAAGGAAAAACAAAAGAAGGGAAGGGATATTGTTAGGTTACAAGGGGGGGGTACTAGAGGAAGATGAACAAAAATCAGCCATCCTTAATGATTACTTCTGCTCTGTCTTCACAAGGGAAGACAGCAGGTCCCTACCTTAAAGTGGCATCAAGGAGGTTGTCAGTATTCACCAGAGAAAGGGTCCAGAAGGGGCTTGGAGCCCTAAAAGTAGATAAAGCCCCAGGGTCAGATGAGATGCACTCAAAGATGCTCAAGAAATTGGCTGCAGAACTGGCTGAACCCCTAGTAGTGCTATTCAATAGCCCAAATCAGACAGGGGTGGTTCTGAAAGACTAAAGAGTAGCTGACATAGCCCCGCTACACAAACGGCGGAAACAAGGAGCGACTAGGGTCTGTTAGTTGAGTCGTGGCTTTCATATACTGTATACCAAAAATAGCTTTGTCACATAAATTTTTTTTAAAAACTGAGCCCCATAGAGTTCTATGGGGCATGCCCCAGTGGTCTCCCTGATTAAACACCACAAAATGTCAGAGCATGGGGGCGTGGCCGGCGGACCAGGAAGTTTAAGGGATTGACTGGCCATCGAGCTCGACCCTATTTACGATCCCTATTCTTCCTAACAGGACTAATAAAATAAATATTTTATGCCACAGAGGACTTGTGTGGCAGTAAGGTAATGGGCTATAAAGCCCAAAAGCCCCCAGCAAAATGTTTGAAATTTACTTTAAGTTAGGCAGGACCTGATCCTTGCAAGACTTTGTGAGCTAACAAAGCAATCTTGAAGGTGGTGTGCCACCTGATAGGAAACCAGTGAAGCTGCCACAGTACAGGAGTAATATAATTTATGATCTCGGTAGGACACCCAGCCACCAATCTGGCTGCGGCATTTGGCACCAGCTGTAGGTCGCACACCAAACCTCCAGATAGCACTAGCTAGAGAGCATTACAGCAATCAGGTCTTGAGGTCACAAAGGCATGCACTAGGGCTGCCAGAACCTCTTGCACTAGATAGTGTCTGGTCTGGGAGATATTCCTTAGTTGGAAAACTCCACTGTGGACAACAGCAGACATCTGATGTTTCTAGTGTCAGCTGTGAATCAATAATTCTTAAACTTACCCATGGCTGTCAGAAATGTGCCATTCAGAGATGGTAATCTGATAGCATTATGTCTTCCAGGAAACACTCAAGGACCCGGTTCCACCAGTAACAAATCCAACTTGCTTGTATCAAGACTCAACCAGCTGGAAGCCATCCAGTCCGTGATTTCTTTAAGGCAGTGCTCCAGCACTGCAACTGCCTCCCAACCGTCTGATGTAAAGGATGTGTACAGTTCACCATGCTGTTTAACAACCCACTCCAGTGGCAGCATATATACCATGAACAACATAGGGGACAGAATCAAATCCTAGGGAACTCCATAGCTGATCACTACTGACATGAAGAAAAAGCTCCCATCACACCCTACTGCATCTTGCCAGTGAGGAAGGACTCAGACTATTTTGAAATTGTCTCAGGGAGTCTCCCATATTCCCCAAGGTGCTCCATTAAAATCCCATTGTTCATGGTATCAAATGCTGAACAGAGATCAAGAATACCAACAATAGAGTGCCTCTCTCCATCTCTCGCTAGCAGCAGATAATCAAACACCTTGATGAACGCACTTTCTGTGCTGTGGTGAGGCCTGAAACCAAAATGGAGAGGCTCATAGATGTCAAAACTCTCAAGGTGAGCCTTAGACTGTGCTGTCACCACCTTCTTGATAACCTGCCTTAATTAAGGAATGTTCAAGATAGACCTGCAGTTTTCCAGCATCTTTGTGTCGTCCTGGGTGATTTTAACCTGAACTGGTCTGCTCCACAAGTTTGACCAACCACACACGAGATAGAGGCCCTCAACCTCACACAGCTCATATCTGACCCCACAAGACTTAACCCTCACTCTAACAACCACTCACTAATTGACTGGATTCTAAAAACACATCCTCACAAATTCACCTAAGCTGGCACTCTTCTGGATGCCTTCAGCGATCACTGTATCACCCACTACCATAGGAAGTCTAATCCCCCTCTCGCCCCTCATAAGTACATGTGGTTCAGGCCCCTAAGGACCTTGAATCAGCAGTCACTGCTAGTGGATCTTTACCTTACCGATTGGTCCAGTGTATTCTCCTCACCAGACATAGATTCAATACGGGCAGCCTTCAGCTCCATCTTCCTGAATATCTGGAACTCCCACCCCCAAAGGTTGAGACTCTCTTGCAGGCACCTTCCCTGGATCTCTCCTCACCTTGTGAAGCTCTTCAAAAATAGAGATCGAGCTTGGAATGCTTACAAGGCCTTCTCTGATGCCTCTGACTTTCAAAAATATGAAACGCTAATGAATGCCTACACCAAGGCGATGAGATCTACCAAAACCAATTTCTTTAAATCCCAGCTCGATAATTGCCATCCAACTCCGGCCAACTTTTGGAAGATTCTTCATTCCCTGCTAGATTCCCCTTCCCAATCCCCCCCTCCATGCTCTCAGTCCTCTACTGGCACCAGTGATACTGCCTCTTCCATAAATCACTTCTTCACCACATGTGCCTTACCCTTGGGAAAGCCCCCCCCTCCCCAAACTCATCAGCACTTCCCCTCTCCCCCTGCACCCAACCATACACCCAGGCAACCCTCTCCTCTCCTCTCACCATGTCGTGCACATAGTCACACTTCCCTCCCCCTTTCCAACCACACCATCCCCCATTACCCCTTTAGAGGTAGTCAGAGCCCTCAAATCTCTAAATTCCACCAAACAGAGTCCAGATGGAATTAACCCCATCCTTCTGAAAATATCAGCTCCAGCCATAGTCCTGCCTATCAACCATCTTTTCAATCTCTCTCTCATCTGGCTCCTTACCTAAGGCTTGGAAATTGGCAAAGGTCATTCCCCTTCACAAAGGGGTTGATCCCTCTAACCCCAGCAACTACAGGCCTATCTCCCTCCTCCCCTCCCTCTCCAAGATTCTAGAATCCCTCATCTCCAAAAGATTAAACTCTTTCCTATCCTCCAATGACATTTTGACCCCATACCAATTCAGCTTAAGGCATCACCACTCCACTTCCTCATCCCTTCTCCGCCTTACCAACCATATCCATTCTGCTATAGATAAGGGTCACCTTACACTGGCTATTTTTGTGGACTTAGCCAAAGCTTTTGACTCCGTTCCCCATAAAATTCTTATAGACGACCTCATAGCTATAGGCCTCTCACCCTCCACTACTGAATCGTTCAAGGCCTACCTCTTGGACAGGTTCCAGTTTGTACAGCTCAGTGACACTAAATCTCCCCCTTCCCATCCTAACTGGTGTTCCACACGGGTCTATCCTTGGTCCCATCCTTTTCTCTATTTTTGTGAACAACCTTCCATCTGTCTGTCCTGCATCCCATGTTCAAATGTATGCCGACAACACCGTGATCTTCGCATCTGGCCCCACCCTAACCCAAATCGAACCTGTCCTCCGATCTGACTTTGAGAATACGTTACAGTGGTTTGACACTAAATCTCTCAAATGCAATAACAAAAAAAACAGTCATGATGGCTTTCGGCACCACCCAGAAGTTGGCCAAACTGTCCTCCCCTTCCTCCTTCTTCAGCTTAGATGGCTCCAAAATCTCAGCAGTTGACAGCTGCAAGTACCTGGGAGTATGGCTTGACCCTAAACTGGATTTCTCACTACATCTTGATACCATCCATAACAAGCTCTGCTCTAAACTAGGTATGTTATATAGGCACAAGAATAGTCTCTCCTTTCCCATTAGGAAGGAAATAATCACCAAGCTCATCCTCTCCACCTTTGACTACGCTGATGTGGTTTATAGTTCAGCTCCACAATCCTCCCTTGCTATATTTGACTCACTGTTCCACGCCTTCTGCTGCTTTGCCACTAATCTCCCCTACCGCATGCATCACTGTCTCCTATACCACACAGTGTCCCTCTCCCCTCTTGCTAATCGGCGGCTTGCACACTGCCATCCTTCTTCACCAAGTTTTGGTTCAACACTTTGTCCTCCTATCTCTCCTCCCTTAAAGCCCCAGCCCCCAGCACTGGCTATGCCCTGCGTTCCCGAGACCAACGCTCCTTCGATTTGACCACTCCGTGTTCACTTGCTGGGAAACAAGCCTTTGCCCACTGTCTCCCTGCTACATGGAACTCATTACCTCTCACTGTACAGAGTTTGCCAACTGCTGTGTCCATTAAAAAATACTTTAGGCATATCCCTCTCCCCCCATCTCTGCCACCTCCCCCTTAATCATTTGCCCCCACGCCTGTCCCCTCTCACCCGTTACTCTCTCTCTCTCTTTTCCCCTTTTTCCTTGACCTCTTGCTAGCACTAGCTCTTATTTTTTTCCCCTTGTGTTCAGGATTTATAACTGTGTATTCAGAAACAAATTGTCTTTCAAAGCACTTCTTACACTGTTGTATGGTTTATGTAATGTTTCCAAGCCCTTTGTTTCACTTGCTATACCCATGTAGTATTATTCCTCTGTATTGTTTCTCTGTGCTGTTATTGTCTTCTACTTTATTTATTTATTAATTAATTAATTACTTTATTTATTTATTTAGGAAATCGGAATTACAACCATTTGAGTCATAGACTCGTTTCCAAAAGCTCCACATCAGAAAAAAAATAGACATTCTTATAGTACATACGTATAATAAATGTGGGTGAGCAATCATACAGAGTATAAGAACAATGAGCACTGGTTAGTGCCTATACATTTGGTAGCTAAAACAGGGCAGAGCTATGGACATATTTACCTAATGAGCGGTTAAGACCTATACAATTGGTAGCTAGAGCAATGCATGATAAGAGTTGGTAGTAAGCCGCCTCAGGGAGGCCTTGTCTTATACATGATACAATGCATTCATAGTCCAGTGCAACTATATGCTAACTGAGGGAGGTGAGGAGCCTCTAGGCTAGAAATAGTGAGGGCTCTCCACTGCCAGGCCAAGTGTGGGTGCGTGGCCTAGCGGCGTGGTGCAGGATCCACAGGTTACCAGTTACACTGGCATTGATGTGAGGAGAGGATATGGGCCCTTAAGGCAGCTTTAAAAGGACCTAGATAAGTGATTGATGTGACGGCCGGTGGGAGGGCATTGTACCAGGATGGAGCTCTAAGGGGGAAGGATTGCTGGGCCAGGGTGGTCCTGACCCTAGGCACCTTCCAGATAGTTTTTGAGGTGGCCAGTGTGGACGCTGAGATGGTGGCTGCCTGAAGAGAAGCCATGACACCTATTGGGGGTTAAACCCAGGTGGATTTTTTTTTTGGTAAAGAGACAGGTCTGGCATAATAGTCTTTCCTCAAGGGAGAGGATATTAGGATGCAGGTATGTGTATTTCTGTCAGCACCACAGAGGAGCCGGCAGGCCTTATTGATGACTACTTATATTTGATGAAGCGCCGTAGGGTCAGCGGCAGCATGGATTGTGAGGCCATAGTCCACCAGCTATAAGACCGAGGAGGTAATGGCTAGGTGAAGTGCTTCAGGTGGCAGGCACTCTTTATGTCTGTAAAGGAGACCAATGCGGGTGTTGGTGGTGGAGGTGAGGATTTTTATATGTTCGTGGAACGAGAGGGAAGAGTCAAATGTAATACCTAGATACTTATACTTTTGGACCTGTTCCAGTGGGATGAAAGAGGCGGAGAATATTTCAAGGGGGAAATCCTTTGATCTGTTTTGGCGGTGGGCATAGAGCATCATCTTAATTTTTTTAATGTTGACCATCAATCTGTGTTCAGCAAACCAGTGTTCAATCTGAGAGAAGGAGTTTCGTAAGGTATGCTGGAAAGAGACAGAGAGAGAGGATCAGGATGTGCGGCGTAAAGAACAGCATCGTCCACGTATTTTTTTTTTCCAATTGTTTAACCAGGTGAGACACACTAAGCTGAGAGCTTGCTTACAGGTGCAACCTGGGAGCATGGGGAAGTTAAGTGACTTGCTCAGGGTCACACAGTATGCAAGTGGGGGCTGTGGGATTCAAACCCAGGTCTCCAGATTTGCAGCTCAGAGCCTCAAACCATTTCACTGTACTGCCTCCTAAGGTAGAGGAGAAGGTTGCTGGGGCAGGATTTAGGCAGGGCATTGAGGTAGATGCTGAATAGCAGGAGACCTAGGATAGATCCCTGGGGAACTCATGAGTGCACAGGCAGCATAGTAGATATGGTATTATTAATTTTAACACATTGGATTCTAGATGAAAGATAGCTGGAGAACCATGAGAGTGGACAATGACAGACCCCAATTTGTTGTAATGTGTTAAGAAGGAGGGGGTGAGAAATCGCGTCGAAGGCCTTTGAGAGGTCTATAAACATGGCCCCTGCGAGGGAGTTAGTGAATTCTGTGAGGGCGGTTGTAGTGCTATGACCAGCTCTGAAACCATGCTGCTCCCTACATAAGAGGTTGTGTGTGAGGAGGTGGTCAGTGAGCTGATTGGCCATGATCTTTTCAAGGGCTTTGAAGAGTGGGGGGAGAATCGAGATGGGCCAGTAGTTGTTTGAGAGGGAGCTGTCACCACATTTCAATATTGGTGTTATCACTGCCGTTTTCCATGAGGTTGGGAACTGGCCCAGGTGTAGGGACAGATTTAGAAGGTCCATGAGAGGGGAGATAACTGAGTCTAGCACAAGGTATAGGACACGCATATCGAAGTCTACAATTTGTACCTGCACCAGTTGTTAACTTCTGTTCTTATTTTTGCATCAGTTATAAACTGTACCCTTGCCCTTGCCCTGGGTCACACATGGAAACGAGCCCTGGCTCAGTGTGCCTTTCCCGGTTATCAACTTTTAAATATATAAAGATGGTTTCTTTAGGAATAATCTCACCACAGCTTTTTTAAGAGCCAGTGAGAAACAGCCCTCTTGCAAGGGTCCCTTAACAATGCTGGCAACTATTGGACCCTGGGCCAATCAGCAGTTAAATAACAACTGAGCAGGCCCTGGATCCGACTGACAGTAGGTGGGGTTCAGAGCTGCAATCAGCTCAAGTACCTCCTCCATAAAAACTGTCTGAAACTCACTACAGACCACTGGAATGCCCTTGCTCCCCCCTTCACCACTGCTGGCCCTGGATAGTCCATCTTTTGAGATCCCAGCTTGAATGGACGATACTCCTGCCAGGAAGAAAGAACCAAATTCCTCATACTTTATTTGAGACAAAACTCCTCTGGAATGCAGACAGGATTTATTAATCTGTTTACAGTACAGAAGAGTTGAGTTGGTCTATTTCCTCCAGAGGTAATAACCCATGACAGAAACGTTGCCCTTTTCAGGATTATTGACCTCTGATAGTCCTTGTAATGGAACCTCAATGCCATCCTGTCATCCACTGAGCCCAACCTTTTCCAGTAATGCTCCAGTCTCCATCCTGTTGCCTTCAACCACTTCAGTTCATCATTATACCACAGCAAACAGTGGTGGGAGGTCAGTGGGAGGACACAGATCAGTGATGTGGTGTCAATCACTGCTGTAGTGACCAAATTACAGCCATCAATGACTGCCTCAATGCCTCCAGTACATGCTGCCTCCATACACAAGATGTCTAAGACTGCTAAAAGCTTTTCCAGTACCAAAGCACATCTAGGGCAGTACTGAATCATCTCTACATGGGGGATGGTATCCAGGGGACCCCTGCCCCAAAACTAACAGCATGGTGATCCAGCTACCCCACTGTACCCATCCTAAGATCAGAGATGTTCAGCTCCAGTGAAAAGATGAGGCTCAAGATGTGGCCCTGATCAGGGGTAGTGGTGGAAACAAGCTGTGTGAGGCTCAGTGACTCCAGCAACTATAGAAATCGATGAGCAAATTGTGAAGTTTAATAATTGACCAATTCAGTGAAATCCCCAAGCTCAATTAATTTGGGGGCAAGCTGGCCCACCGGCGCAGCGGAAGAGTTACAGCTTGCGATGTTGATGACCTGGGTTCAAAAGCAAACCCGGAGTGTTGGAGGGCCAGCTGGGGTAGGAGGATCGAGTGTCCAAAGGGCTGCTGTCCTGCTCTGGGGTGGTGGGGGGTTGGGATGCTCCTGGTGATTTACTGACCCCTGGCAGAAATCGGGGGAAGGACAGCTGGAGCTCACAGTTTGGGGAGGTGTGGCAGACATTGTCATGTGCACCCCATATCTCCCAAGGGATGAACAAGGAAAATGTCGGATCGCTGCAGGATGTCATCCTTCTCGCATCACATGCCCCATACCATCAAACCATGGCACTCCCTGGACACAGAGCTAGAGGCTCACCAGGGGGAATGGGGCCTCTCTGATGGTCCTGCCCTGGGGCGTAAGCCAGGGAGGAACACTGGGAGAGGTAAGTACCTGGGAGATGGATGATGGGGCTGGGTGTGAGGGTAGGGCTGATGGGGGCTGGTCCGGGTGTGGGAGGCAAAATATTGTTGGGGGCATTCAACGATAGGGCAACAATGAAATCCACAAATTCCATTAGGAACCCCTATCTCCACCCTGGAGACCGATAGACCAGGATAGAGAATCCTACACAAACACATACACACACACACACACATATCACCCTTCAGTACCACACATTCAAGGACCCAATGTCCTTCAATGATACACAGGTAGTTTCAAGCAGGATCTAAAACAGATGGCCACCCCACTTCCCCAGTCTACCTGCCTTGGGCAGTGTATCACTGAGAACCCTGCTGGGATTGTTGCCTCTAGGACAGGCTATAGTCATCACCAAGTCAAGATTCAGGTAAACAGATCTGCTTCCTAGAGGACTTGGTTGGTCCGAAAGCTAGAGCACTTTGTTCTTTTGTTGTAACATCTATGTTGGTCCAATAAAAGGTATCAAACGATTTGCTTCTGGATCTGCTTCCCAGAAGAACCTGCAGTGAAATCTGACACCATGGCCATCTTATTCCTCAGGGATCTGGCATTGCACAACATGACCCAAACTGAAGGAAGCAGAGCAGTCAACCCTTCTGCTATCTGCCCCCTGTTCCTAGGGAGCGCTCTAGGGATTGAGACATGACAGAGGACTCTGCCCCATGACCCTCCTATCCCCAGGGTGCCTGCTCAGCCTGGCACTCCTTACCTTACTGTCTCCAGTTCCTAACCCCAGAACATGCATCCACTCTGTGGCCCACCTTCTCAGTATCCTCAGCCTCAAACAGCAGTCCAAGACCACCTTCAGAGAAACCACGGCTGAAAAGGTTGGAGTGAGTGGAGCAGTTCAGAGGAACAGGAGCATGCCGGGGCCTCCAACCCACACATATGATGTATACTGAACAGCAATGCTGTTACAGTGAATCTCCCACAGTGGCACCAACCAGTCAACACCTGTAGCCTTCAAATGGGCTGTCAGAGCAATGAACGATTCATCAACTCCAGGGTTTGGCTGCTCTCCCTCAACATATTTCCAGTGTTGGAATCCATAAGTCCAGGGGTGTGAGGTGCTTCTTCCATCACGCATTAACCCGAACAGGCGTTGGTGTGATCCCTGGTCACAGTTGGGACCTGGCGATGTCTGGGATGTCGACGACAATGTGTCGCTGTGGGGGAGGTCAGTGAAATTCTTGTCACCTCGACTTGGTGGAACCCACACATGACATGCCTCACTAACTAAAAGTAAACATAAAAGTAACTAATTATGGATAATAACTACCCAAAAAACTGTAACACACCAACCTCCCTAACCCCCATGCACATCCATTTTCACCAACAATCAGTCTATAAGTACAAATTTCTCCTTTTCACTCTGAGATTCCCATATATACAAAACTAATTTGCAATGTAACACAGCATAAAAAAAAGTAAAATAAAAATATATAACAGCCAGTAAAGGGTGCACTTAAGTTATTAGAGTATGATCACAGCATATGTCCTTTATATCAAACATAATCTCTGGAAATTAAATGTCCAGATTGCTCCCCCTCTCACTGTTACCAGAGCGGGAAAAACACAGTTTGTACCACTTTCTAATGACTGGGAAAAGAGTCAGTTAGCCCCTCTCTAAAGATAAAATGGTTAACTCTCATGTAGATTATTTTTCATAGTTGTCAGGAAGGTTTGAAATAGAAAGTCTCCAGCTTTTAATATGTGCTGTCACCATGTCAGCACAGTCCACCAACAGCAGGAATAATAGCAGACGATAACAGTCTTAGCACTGTTCATCAACCCCCACAACTTAACTACCTCCACGCGGACCCCATGTCACTTTGATGGCGGTGGAAGCTGGCCAGCATATAACTACCCCCTAGTTTGGACAAACAATCTGGGCACCCACTGCCTGTTACTCACAGTTCAGCTAATTCAGCGAATCCCTCTTCATAGGTGGGTCACAAGGCAGGCTCCCTCTTCAGCTAGCCCCACCTACTCTCAGTCACAGTGAACCAAACCTCCAGAAATCCCATCAATGTGGCTGGGTCCACTGTCTCATCCTAGCTAGTCAGCGTGT
Source organism: Neoceratodus forsteri (assembly GCA_016271365.2). Taxonomy (NCBI): domain Eukaryota; kingdom Metazoa; phylum Chordata; order Ceratodontiformes; family Ceratodontidae; genus Neoceratodus; species Neoceratodus forsteri. The sequence continues at coordinate 293,070,904 of CM028136.1, forward strand.
TAGTCATTTTGAAAGCCACAGTATAAAAGGCACACTTTCTAAATTTACGGGTGTTCCCTGATTTCAGGTAGCCCCAACCTACCTTAGAGTTGCATAGTCCTGAGGAAAAAATGACAGATAGAGGCTGAAAAGATAAATCTTCTACAGAGCTCTGACTTACTTCCGCTTCAGTGGCACAGCAGAAACTAACTGCTGTATTTGGAATGTTCATTTGAACAGGCTTCTATGCTGGTCACAGCTCTGTGCTGTACCACAACACCAATGGGGGAGCAGATTACACATAGGTATTAATTCCCCATTGACAACGTGGAGTGATACAGAACAGAAGGCGAAGATGGCATGCTGTGAGGGTTGTGTTGTATGCGGGAGCTGATCCAGGATTGAGATGGCATGCTGTGGGGGTTGTGTTGTACGTGGGAGCTGATCTGGGATTGGACAACTGACTGGCTACTTAAAATCTGCTGCCTGTGCCCATGTGGATTATACATGTTTTGAAAGTACAATGCCCACTGCATCCTGATCAGCTGACACCAGTGCCATGCAAAAGCTGCAGAGACTGTTTTGAACACTGCTGCACATGGTGCCACAAATGAATTCTGTTTCTCCCTCCAAACTGGGACTCCCTTATTCCACTTTTCACATTTCATCAGGCCCAATGAAGGCCAACCAGCTTGGCAGCCAGGTGAAGTACTGCTTTGAACAGACTATGTTACATCTGGCCCATCCAGACTAGAGACTGTGTGCCAAGGTTGTGCCGGAGCATTTCTACAGGATTTTCAAGGAGGTCATGAAGTTTAGAATGGACTTGCAAAGTAGACTCCACCCTGTTTATTGTCTGAAGCTACTACAGCAGCTCCTCTACTTCAGCTTTATGTGTCAGAGGACCCTAATCATGCTATACACCTGCTACCTAACACAGAACTGGTTTTTGTGTGCCTCAGATTTTTTAACTCTCCTACAGGGACTGTGCAAATGGTGTCCCACTATCCTGGTTGCTCTCAGACCTACATTTGGCTGCAAGGGGACTTACTGACTAGCCAGGACTTGAGAATCTTCCTGGAAGGCTCTGTGGAAGGCTGGACCAGAGCACCTCCAACCTACTGTGTGCTTATGGATCTATTCCTGGAACAGTTTGCTGCTTTTTTAGGATCTGACTCATCTGTCATTGTAGGAGCACCCAGGGTGACCCATGAAGCTGTCATCGACCTAGGAGCAGGACCATCAGTAAGTTTTGCTGTCCCTGACCAACCACCAACTCAGCTACAGCAGTGACCTGACATTCTCAGCTCCAGTGACCAGCATCCCAGAAGGGAAGCACCACTGCAAGCTATGTAGAAGAACTTGTAAAGGACTGAACTTTAAAGTTAGAGTCACATAATGAAAGTAAGAATCAGCAAAAAAAAAATATAGTAAACTGGAGTAGTGATACAGAGGAGATGATCCCCCCCAAAGAAACATGGAGCAACTGGCCAGGCACACTGAAGTGATAGGACTATCCCAGAGGGCTGGAGTCAAGGGTTAACTAGTGGTCTCGGTCATAGGAGCTCATTTCGGCCTAGGCTGTCCCACTGAACCAGAGGCCAATGGCCTCATCACTATTAAAGGATGGTCCATAAGTAAAATGAGAGTACACCTGAAGCACTGGATCAATGTACAGTATTTATTACTGAACAATTCTCCATGGGATCTATGCACAAAACTTTGAATTGCCTATGTGCCACATACAGTATTTATTTATTTAAAAGTTTGGTAACTGGGTGAGGCACACTGAGCCAAGGCTCATTTCCAGGTGCAACCTGGGGGAGGGGTACAAAGGTAGCAATACAAGCATACAAACATAAGGATGTACAGGCAGGTTACATAGGTGCCCGGATCATAGTGCGAGTACATATTACTCTGTTTCTTCAATGATGCCTTGTATGTATACTGTATGTTTGTGCTCTCCCGGGTCGTTCCTGAAAATAGGCATACTACTTGTCTAGTGTACTTACCCGGTAAACAAAAGCTAAATAAAATAAAAAAAAATAAACATAAGTGCATATACGCAGGCTGGTTACAGAAGTGCCTGGGAGGTAAACAATAACAAGACATTAGAGACAGGATATAGACCATAATTTCAGTTCAGGTACAGGGGTTTCAAAGGTGTGAATTAGAGATATTGCATAGGCAGGTTCGAATGCAAAGGGTGCAAAACAGGAGTAACATGAAATGGGCAAGGTACAAATTTGGCAAATAGGTTTAACACATTGAATAGAGCAAACTATTCTAGTACTAGTATTCTAGACTGATGCAGTGGGGCTCTGTGAGGGGGTGGGTGTGTGGGGAGATGCAAAGCCCTGCAGGGAAATTAGTCCGATTGGTGGCAAGTTTATGGAGGAAGAGGTGAGGAGTAGAGGGTACATTTGATAAGATTTAGTGAAGGTAGCAAGCGGAGCGAGGAGGGGAAGGAGTTTCATGTATGGGGGGAGCGAAAAGAGAAAGCAGCCTTGCCTAAGTTTGAGTAGGGGCATGGAAGGGCAAAAGAACAAAGGGTCTTGTGTGCAGAAGTGGTAAGATGTTTGGGGAGAGGGAGGGAGGTGAAGTGGAGGGGGAAGGTGTCGAACCAGTATTTGACTGATAATGATAGAGGAGTGGTGGTTACAGTGGGAGGATCGGGAGGAGATTGATTGTGAAGAGTAGAGGATGCAGTGATGAGTCCTGAGGGGGCTATTTAAGGAGAAACGACAAAAGGTGTTGAATAGAATGTTCAGCCTGGAGAAGGTGGATGCAGAGGTGGACCCGTAGATGAAGTCTGCATAATCGAAGAGTGGTAGGATAGTTTTTGTGAGGAATATCAGGCAGACAGGGAGGGAGAGATAGAGGATTGTGTATGAGCAATCATACACAACAAGGCAGTTGTGATCGAGAGGTTTCCGTGGTAACCAGAGACCTTAAGAGCGCAGCTCGAGAGGTCCGTTAATACAGAAACCTTGAGATCTTACAACTGCCTTGTTTGTGTATGGTTGTTCATACACAATCTTTTATAGTGTGTGGGCAACCATAAGTAGCACTCCGTGATCCCCCAAACAAGTCTACCAGAAAAATATAAGCCTTACTTCTGAATCTGTAGCAGCACGCTAACTTCTGCATCGCCATGGGCCACTCAATTGCACATGTGCGAATGAGTTCAATTTGATCTTGTTGTGCTGCACCGTTGATGTACTCGGTGTAGCACAACAAGATCGTGATGCACTGAGTGCAGCACAACAGTGCTGTTCCAGGCATGGATTTCCATGTGGAACAGCATTCCACCATACATTATAGCATCTTTATTTCTGAAAAGAGTACCAAGTTTGGAGCAGAGCTTGGAATGAATGTAATTTAAATGTGTTTGAGAAGTTGAGGCAACTGTCTAGCTACTATTGGTTGGGACTGTGTCCAGAGTGGTGCCATCAAGGGTAGAGAAAGAAGTGGGTATAGTGAGCTAAGTTAGTTTTTGGTGAGTGCCGAAAATCATGTAGAATGTTTTTGTGTTATTTACCTTGAGTTGGTTAGTTTGGAACCATTTCAAGATGTGAGTAAAGTCAGTTTGCAGTTGTGTGGTCACTTTGTGTCAGAGGGGCCAGAAGTGTAGAGGATAGGATTATTAGCATACAGGTGTATATTGGAGGAGTAAAATATGAGAGGGAGATCATTGAGAAAGATGGAAAGAAGGACAGGACCAAGAATAGAGCACTGTGGTACACCTGCTAGAATTGGGGGGACAGTACGTCACGCACCTAGCTGTGTTGGGAGTGACCACAGAGGTATGATTTGAACCAATTTACTGATGGGGGGAAGAGTCTGGCAGATTCTAGTTTGGTGAGTAGGAGAGGATGGGTGACAGAATCAAAGGCCTTGGCTAGGTCTATGAAAATAGCAGCAGTGAGGGAGCCTTGATTCATGCTGTAAGAATAGCATTTGTGACTTGGAGGAGGAGGAGACAGTAGGGCGTTGTTTCCGTAAGCTGACCTGGTAGGAAGTTAGGAAATCTGAGGAGGTGAGGAAGTGGATGAGCCTGGTAAGGACAGGGAGGTGGGAGATAGGGTGATAGTTACCTGGTGAACAGCTGTCACCACCTTTGTAGAGGGGGATCACTTATTCAGATTTCCAGGCTTGAGGTACTGCATCAAGGGGGAAAGAGAAGTTTAGCAGATGAGACAGAGGATGAGCAATAGCAGGAGCAAAAATCTAAAGTAGGAGAGGGTCATGTCTGATTGGGCTAATTTTGTGAGGTTTCAGAGATTTAAGGGCACGAAACACCTCATGTGTCATGATGGGGAAGAAATGAAATGTATTCGGACTTTGAGTAGTATGCAGAGAAGTGGGGTGTTAGCAGGAGTATTTGAAGTTGGAGGGGTATGTGGTGGGGTGGGGGTCAGTGAGGGTGAAGGGTAGGGCACAGGTTGTAAAAGGTTTGTTTAAAGTATAGGCAACAGTGAGAGGATCAGAAACTAGTTTGTTGTCAATGAGGAGGGACAGAGAAGAGGAATTTGATGTGGGGGTTAAGGAGGGAAGAGAGTGTTTGCCCAAATTTGTGAGGGGAGTTAAGGTTTTCCTGTAATGTGTTCTTGAAATAGTTGGATTTGGCAGTCCTAATTTCTTTGCTGCATGCATTTCTCAGGGCTCTGTAGGTAGAGAGGTCATTTGGGGGTAAGAGATGCTTTATAATGAGCCCATGTGCGGTTGGGAGCATTACAGAGCTTGATATTGTCAGCTGATAGCCAGGGATGATGGAATTGTCTCATCCTGCGGTGACGTGAGGGGGGCATGTGTGTTCCAGGCCTTCTTAAATGTGTGACAGAAGAGAGAGAGGGCTGTGTTAACATCATTTGAGTAGAAAAGGGACCAATCAAAGAAGGCAAGGTCATGCAGGAGATTTGCAGTGTTTAGGCCATGTAAGGAGCGAATCCAGCAGTAGGTAAGGGGAGAGTGGGGTAAGTGTAATTTGTGTATACAGTAGGTAATTAAATGGTCACTAAATATGTCAGGGAGAGTACAAGCAGAGGAGATCCGCTGGGGATGTGAGGCTAGGATCCAGTCAAGGAGGGTGTGGTTGTGGGAATGTGGGTTTGGTCTGGTAGGTACATTTATGAGCTGGTGGAGGTTTGGAGACTCTACTTGTTGTGTGGTGGATTTTTGGGCAGGGGAGGCCCAGTCCAAGTTGAAGTCACTGAGTAAGATGAGTTCACTTGAGCTGGCAGTGGACGAAAGGGAGGAGATGGTGTTGACTACAGAGGAGGGTGAGGTTTTAGGTGAAGAGTTTAATACACCAATGAATATGGGGAGGGATGAGGGGGTAGCAGTTTAATCGGGAGGAGTTCATGTGCCTATGGGACAGCCTCACTTGTTACAAGTGAGACTGGTATGTTTTGACGGTGGTAGATTGCGACTCTACCAACACGCATGGAGCGGTCTTGCTGGAGGAGGTGGTAGCCTGGTAGATAGAGCTGGGAGTCAGATATTCTGCATAATAGCCATGCTTCTGTGATACAGAGTACGTCGGGGGAGTGTTGAGACACCCAAACTCTTAGGAGGCCAATCTTGGGTAGTAGGCACCTGGCATTGAGGTGATATATGGAAACACCTTTCTGGGGTGAGGAAGGTAGGATGGTAGGTCCCAGGTTTTGGTGGATATCACCAGTTAGTAAGAGGAGTAGATAAAGAAAAGTTTGCAGGCAGATTTTTATGTTTTTAACCTATGGTGAGTACGTTTGTGGGTGGGTGTGAGGGAGAGGTGGAGCCTGTGGATGAGTTCCATACTAAGAGAAGGGAATGGAAGTCTGCAAGTCTGCCAAGAGGGGGAGAGAGGAGTGGTGTGGGTGGGTGTTGAGAGAGGAGGGTGATGAGCTGGTAGAGGATGAGAAGCCTGGGGTGTTGTTAAAGGTGTAGGGAGGGAGGAGGGATGTAGGGTGAGTTGGAGACATGGAGGATGGGACAGGAAAGTTTGAGAAGGAGGGCTACTTGGAAGGGGGGAGGGGGAGTGGGGGGGAAGGAGGGCAAAAGCAAGCAACCAGATGTGTACGTAAGGCATCTTGTGGTTTGGAGGGTGAACTGGTTAAGATTTTTGATTTGGGTAGTGGGGGCGAGTGAAGACCTGGCTGTGGCTAATGGATTCCTTGCAGCAGGATCTCACTCAAGCAGGTTTCAAGTAAGGAGTCTGAAATTACAGGGGGTAGTAGAGGGTTGTGTCAATGATAAATGATGTTGGGTAGGAGGAGGAGGGAAAGCTGTCATTCAGGGGAGAGTAATGAGGGTGAGGGAGGAGCAAGAGGTTTGCATATACTGAGCAAATGGGGGAAGGGCAGCAGGGAAGGGGGATTGTTTGTGGAGCACCAGTACCCTTTCACCTGTGATCTTTGACCTTTAGTCACTAGAAAGGTAAGGCGGCCCAGGAGGGAGGGTGGGGATGGGTGGGGCAGCTGCTGCTCTAGCGGGTACCCCAAACAGGGAGAACTACTGAGCTGCTGAGGACTGCATACCTGTTGCTCTGATGTTTGGGTGTCCGCTGGCTTTAGGCAATTTAAACTAGGGAGCAAACTGCTGTAAGACAAAGGAGAGAGGTACTTGTGATGCTGTGTCTTGGAGGGGGGTGCAGACAAAAGGGGGGGTTGCAGAAGGTGGGAAGGGACTTCTAGACTTGCTATTGTTCTTCATTTAACTGTTAAACTTAACCTCTATGCTCTAAGTTACTTAATAAAAACTGGTATATTTCATGCTGTTTTAGTGTGTGTCTGGGGCTGTTCCTATGCTATTTATTTATTTATTTATTTATTTATTAACTTTTCGGAATTACAACCTTTGAGTCAAGGACTCCTTTGCAAAGGCTCCACATCAGGACAAACAAACAGATTATGATAGACAACGGTTTACGGAAACATGTGCCCAAGCATCAATGCTTAATGTTACAAAGTGTTGCTTTACAAGTTAACAACAGACCTTTACAGAGAGTTGCAATGCTTTGTTGTATACAGCCCTGGGCAGGATAAGCATCCACTTTCTGAGTCTACATTTGAGGATAAGGGAATACTAGGGGTTAATTAGTACCCTGCGTTGAGGGGGGATAGATACTCAATTGCAGCTGCATTTCTCTGAGGTTAAGAGGTGTCTCATGGTTTTGGTTTTAAATTGGCCTAGGGTTGGCACCAGGGTTATAGTAGATGGGAGTTCGTTGAGCCAGGTGGGTGCACGGTAGCTGAAGGATCTTTGGCCTAGCGCAGTCCTTTGGTAGGGGACATGGATAGGCACGTTTGTTTGGTGCCTTGGGGTGCTCCTACGGGTGTTGGTTTATATTAAGGAGTGTAGGCCGAGGGGTGCAGCTTTCAGCAGGATTTTCTTAGCCTGGAGAGAGGTATGGTATTTAAGCCTTCCTTTAAAGTTCAGCCAGTTCGCTAATTTGAAGAGGTCGCAGGTGTGGGTTAGGTGGTGGCTTCCGGTGATCAATCGGCTAGCTTTGTTGAGGGCAAGGTCGAGGCTTGAGGAGTCCTCAGTAAATAAACACAAGCTTAGTAAGTGAAAATACATATCCATTGTGCATAGGCAACTTAAGTCAGAATGCTGCGCACTGGGGGTCCAGCAGACCCCCAGCTGCATTCAAAGAAGGTGCATGCCTCTTACATACTTGATCACCCAGCCATTCATGCAGCTATGTGTGTGTGCGGACAGTCTGGAAGTGTGTCTGGGGCATGCCCGCACTCTGCACCATTCATGAAGGTGTGGAGTGCCTGGCAAGGGGGCACAGGATACAGCAGCATGGTCACTACTGTATTCATCATGCATCCCCCAGATTGTACCTGTTGGCTGTGGCGGGATGAAGAATCCCCTTACTGTGCTGATCCAACCCGCTGGGCAGACGGAGAGGACTGGGGGCAGCCATTCCGGAACTCGCCCTTCACTTTGAAAATGTTCAGTCCTGTGCCTTCCCTGAATTACCTGCTCTGCATAGAGCAGGGGATCCACCTGGTAATGAAGATGGGCATCCAACTGGGATGCCCATCTGTGTCCTCTGAGAAGGTTGTGCATGATGGTCAACGTATGCCTGTCAGAGGGTGTGGAGCTATATGGACTGGGTACATGGTAGTCATGCATACCTGGCACATCAACCATGCACAACCTCCTATAAGCAAAATGAGAGCACACCTGAAGTGCAGAATCTAGTGTAACAGTCGTGGAATGACTGTTCCACAATTAGCTAATCTGGGTACCTTAATTTCTAGGAGGCCTCCTGGGTAGGAGGTTTGTCGCTGGGATCTGCCAGGAGAAAGGGTAGACCCTGAAAAATAAGCAAAAAAAATATTTGTGAGCATATTATTAGTACTGGAGGAATACAGCTAAGGGGGGAGAACAGTGTTGATTAGTTACATCCCTAGCTCCTACAGTTACAGAAGCAAACACTATAAGTAAATTGTATGTCACCCTAAGGTAGTGGCAATAATGGGTGCAGTATCTGGTAGCCTTGGGCTAGCAAAAAGGGTGCCCTGGCTAGTGAGTGTAGCTCTGGTGGTCTAGTGTTCCTGGTGCCAGCCTGGGTCACAAATCAGAACAATGATTTTTTTTTTATATTAAAATAACAAGTTGTGCCCTTGTTAAAGTAAGTTTCAGTCTGCTGCAGAGTTAGTGGCAGAGTGGCAGCTGTGTGGCACCGAGTCACCAAGAGCAAGAAAGTGAGTAGGAGAGCCAAGCCACAACTCCGGAGTTTGGTGCTAGCGTGCTAGTGGGAAAATCCCCTTGCAGCAGCCGAGGAGTGGCTGTGAGAAACTGCAACTTCAGTCGTGAAGCAGGCTAAAGCCTATCAAAACATAGCACACTCGAGAGGGAGAAGCGGTAATGTGCGCACCTCTCACTGGGAGGACACCAGATATTTTCTTTTAAATTAAATTAAGTAGTTGACAGTAGAGATGCAGTGAAGTTTTACTCCATGGGAGAATATGCAGGGAAGTCGCCAAATTCGCCTCCGTGGAGCACTTTGTGTAATTTTCCCAAATTAACCAAAATTCACCATTTGTGACTTCACCTTATGTTTTGGGAATTTTAGGTGCAAATCGCACTTAAAAAAACCCAAAGCAAGTAGAGGTTACAAATGGGGAATCCCCAACACCTCCCCCACTCTATCCCTGGTGTCTAGTGGTTCCCCTCCAATTGCTAGTCCAAGTTTAAAAAAAAAAAAAATATATATATATATATATATATATAAAACAAAAATCCCTGGTGTCTAGTGGACCCCCCACCCCACCAATCTCCGTCCCCAATAATGACAATAAGTCTCCCAACCCCTGGTGTATAGTGGGCCCCCACCCTGCCAATCACCAGCCCCAATAATAACAAACTCTGGTCAGAGCCGATATGGCTGTGGAAAACTCTTGGGATGCTTTTACCCATTATTGCTAATGAATTTACACAATGCAGATCTGCTGAGTGGCAGTTTCAATGTGGTCTTCCTTTTATGCATTTTTGCAGTGTGTTTTTATTTTATTTATTTATTTGTTGAAGTCTTGGAATTATAACCCTTTGTGTCAAAAAACTCTTTTGCAAAGGCTCCATGTCAGATTTATAAACAGACAGGATACGAAACATTACAGGACATTAATACAGTACATTATACGTAGGATACGAGTATACAGATATTACAGTACATCGTACTTAAGTGCATCATAAATGAGTGCATGGCAAAGAAACAACATGGTGAGTAGATTTAAAACAGACAGGATACGAAACATTACAGGACATTAATACAGTACATTATACATAGGATACGAGTGTACAGATATTACAGTACATCGTACTTAAGTGCATCATAAATGAGTGCATGGCAAAGAAACAACATGGTGAGTAGATTTAAAACAGACAGGATACGAAACATTACAGGACATTAATACAGTACATAATACATAGGATAAGAGTATACAAGTAATGCAGTGCATTATACATGAGTGCATCATAACTGAGGGTGGAGTACATGATAATAAAACAAACATGGTGGAGGCACTGCTAGCTAACTGTGTAAACAGATAGAAAATTAAAGAAAAGTAAGGGAGACCAGAAGGAAATCAGTTAAGGAGAGTTGTGAGACAGCTGGGGGAATGTAGGGAGAAAAGTTGAGTAGAGGGGTGTAAGGTGTAGAGAAGGAGGAATAAGAAAGCATGAAGGTAAAGGATGAGTAAAGGGCAGGAGGGGAACAAAGTGGGGAGGGAGAAATTAGACCAAGATAAGGTGGTGAGGAGCAGGGGGAAATTGAGGGACAAGCCAAGCAAATCCAAAGGGGTACACCGCAAATCGCACAGAACCAAAACCAATTGTGCAGCATTTAAAGAAGGTGGTTAACCTTAAAGCAAAATATCCACAAGGAGTAAGTGTGCAACGAGACCTCAAACACCAAAAGTAATAGGTCAGTTCAACTGTGAAGACAAAGCACAGTCCACAACTGAGTATCTCAGAATTCAGCAGAGGACTGCAATTTATTCAATAAATGGTCTTACATAGTGAAAATCAGACAAGTAGCAAAATAGTGTATCAGAACTTCTGCAAGTGAAACAAACACCCTTAGAGTAGTCCCAGATTGACCAGTAAAAGCTAGGAGCAGTCACAACTATTCACAGAGATTAGGTGCTGGCAAAGTTTAGTTTTAACTGTGAAGGAAACCAGAGGAGGCAGGCCATTGAGCAGGACAGGGGCTCTGTTGAAGAATGCTTGCTGCCCTCGGGATGTCTTACAAAATGGGACTAGGTAGGTAGGTAGGTAGGCAAGGTTTTCCTAGAATATGCCTGCTGATTGCTATGTGTTTAGCCTGGACAGTTCACAGAAGACATGGGGCCAGATATTCAAAGCTTTGCACCTGGAGCAAAGTGCAGTGCTGGAATAGCACTGGATTTGTGCCAGCCTGCAATATTTAGAAGCCCTAACAGCACTGGCGCTGTGTGATAGCACCAATGCTAAAAGTAAATGTATGCAGGGGCGGGAATCAGGAGAGTGGCCAGGAATGCTGGCTGCATGGCATATTCAAAAAGACAGAGCTGCGCTAAAGGTATTAGCGCGACCTGTAGCGTGGTGCCAAATACCGCTGGCAAAAAGCTGGCGGTAATGCTGCAGTGTCAACCCCCCCTCCCTATCACGAGCCCTGACCCCTGCTAGCCCTGAAAATCACGTAAAGCCATGGTGGTTTAGTGGTTCCCCAACCCCAGCATGATCCCGACCCCGCTAGCCCGAATAACACTTAAATCCATGGTGGTTTAGTGGTCCCCCACCCCCCAGCACAATCCTGACCCCATTGGCCCAAAATCATGTAAATACCTGGTGGTCTAGTGGTTCCCCACCCAGAAGTCGAACCCGTTAGCCCGTGGAAGCCGGCCGGCTCAGCCTCCTCTCACCACCACGGCCAGCCGCTGACTGTGCATGCCTGAGTGCTACTGAAATGAATTCAGTAGCACTCAGACTAGAGGAGGGCTGATCCGCTGCCGCCCCTAAGGCTAACGGGTTACACCTCCGAGTGGGGGGATCACTAGACCACCAGGTATTTACATGATTTTTGTAGCAGGGTCGGGATCATGCTGGAGGGTGGGGGGACCACAAACCACCAGGTATTTATGTGAATTTCAGGGCTAGTGGGGTCGGGGTCATGCTGGGGGTGGGGGACTACTAAACCACCATGGATTTACGTGATATTCAGGGTTAGCAGGGGTCGGGGATCATGCTGGGGGTGGGGACCACTAGATCACCATGGATTTAAATGATATTCGGGGCTAGCGGGGGTTGGGGATCATGCGGGGGGGGGCTGTCATACCTCTCAATGCTTTGTCACTGAAATGGGGGACATGGACATATATGGACACTCTAACAGAGGGATGACAAGGGACACAGACCCTCAGAGTGAGGGACATTGTCCTCAGACATGGAGGTACAAGGCAGAACAGTGTGTGAACCATAGTGTTCACCTATCATAAAAATTGTTTGGCTCTAGTAGGTTAGACTGTTAAGTGTGTCTGCTGTACAATCTGATATCACAGCACATTCACTGTGTGGGCAGCACCTTTGCCTTGAGGGATAGATGAGGAACAGAGCAGTGCTAAGGGGACAAATGAGGGCTGACCCTCGTACTGAGAGACACTTGTGAGGTATGGGGGCTGTCCTCCAGGGCATGTGTGGACTGAGGCAGTGTGTGTGTGTATATATATATATATATATATATATATATATATACATAGTGACAAGGCGCAACCTCGCCACAGGATTCAGGATCAGCTTTGCGGTGGTTAAGGAGTCTCAGGAAGACCAGTTTGTTAACATCAAATCAACCAGGTATATTTTTATTTTCTCAATATGGTTGGTGACACAGAGCTTTGGGCTTCTGCCCTTTTCCTTTTTAAGCCCCACCTGGGAAAAAGAAACAAAAACAGAAATAAAGAGGCCTAGCTCCGGGTGGGAGTGCTGACTAAACAATCCCCGACCCTAACTAGAAACCCCCCTTTTCCAGAAAGTTAGACCTTCTGGAAAAACACAAACAGTAAAACGGAAAACTCACAATGGAAATAACTTTTTTTCTTTTTGGCCTAATTCAGGAGACCAATCTCCTGAGGGTTGCTTAAGGGACTCCTGTTCTGGAACACATCCAAGCAGCTTGTCAGCCCTCTACCCCTGCAGCAACTGCCTGCTGGGTTTTCCTTCCTGTTTTTAAAGCTCTCCTGTCTATGCAGCTGCAGCTAATCAGCCAAATCAGCTGCAGCTGTACCCTGACTATCTTACTCAGAGAAATCCCCTCTCCTCTAGTACCTGAGTTTACCACAATATATATATATATATCTATATATATATATATATATATATATATATATATATATATATATATATATATATATATATATATATATATATATGCTCTGTAGTCCATGCTGACCAACAGGGGATACTGTGGGCATGCCTTGGCCTGCAGTGTCCAGCCTGTACTGTCATTCTGACCAAAAGGTGGAGCTTTGTGCACCATGCAGTAAAACTGGGCAAACTGCATGGTAATGTATGCTAAGCAGCATATAATGAGATGCAAATGTTCCTGTTTGCCCACGGATTACCTAAGTGGGCTCATTTGCATGGGAGCTTCTTTGAATACAGCTCTTGTTTGCCCTGGGCTAACCAGTTTGCACCGGGCTAATATGTTAGCACTGTGCAATCAGGTTAGCCCCGAGCAAACCTCACTTCAGCATAGCACAGTTCTGCAGTGTGTGGCTTACATTGTTGTTTGCAGTCATACCTCTCAACTGTCCCTGATTTTCAGGGATGTCCCTAATTTTACCTTACAGTTTTACTCTGTTCCTCCTAAAACTTTTGTTTCCATGACCAAACAGTGGGGTTGTAAGCATAATATAATGTCAAACATTATTGTTACAGATGTGTTCTTCCTTAGTAAATGCATTTTACACTACACCACTTATTTTCCCAGCTTCCTGAGTGGATATCACCACATTATATGACTGTGGGTGGAGCCTACAGGAGTATTGCATGTACAAAAGAAGTGATGTCATGTTTTCTGTCCGTGGAACTGACTGAAGGTTTAAATAGTCTCCTCCGCCTTACCTTCCTCCAAACAATGTTTTCGGCCCTCAAATAAATACGCTTTTAGGTTAGTCAACGGTTGCAGGGTACTATTTTTTTCTTAAATGGGTGGCACAAGAATTGGAACCTGAGTAGTGGGAGGCAGCATTAGGGTTTTTTTTTGGAATAAGATCCACCTCTTCCTCCACCCCAAACTTTTTCTGATTCAGGTGAGAGGGGCATGAGATAGCTCTAGATGCCGTAACCAGATACATTAGTTTGGGACCTTATCAACCAACAGACATGCTTGTGCAGTGGAGAACAGAACAGAAGTATTTAATGCCTTCAAACTGACTTAAAAATCCTTTGGAACAAATGATTATCAGAGCCACCTGGTGCCTCAGAAGAAGATCTAGAGACACATCTAGCTCTGTAAGAAAATGTTCATTTTTTTGTGGGGGCTGTGGGATTCAAACCCAGCTCTAAATGCCCAGATCATCAATGCTATCAACTGCTATAATTAACAGACTATAGCTGTTTTCTTACAGAAACCCCACTCAGTTAGATTTCAAGTATTTGCTAAATTGTAAATGCAGGTATCAGCATTGTTAGTAGTTAGTGCTGATTGTGGTCTGTGACAAGATCATTTTTTTTTACAAATGAAGTGTATGGTAGGAAGCTGAAAAGAGACTTTGATGATAAAGTGTGTTTTTTCTTTTAAGTTTGAGATGTATAGAAAACACTGAATGAGAAAACAATTGGTGATTTTAAAAGCTATTCTGATCAGAGCTGACATAAAAAAAATCTTAACTATGTTTTCTTTTCTCATGGACAATAGAAATAGCATGTCAGCATTCACTCCATTAAACCTGTTTTTCAGTTTTTTTTGTAGCATATTGCCAAGGTAATCTTTCCAGAATGCAATCTGTCATGGGGGGGGGTTGAGGTTTGGTCCTGCACTTTATATAATGTAAAAGGTACCTTGCTGATGCGAGTTAGACTCCTGCTGACATGTTCTCTAGACCTTTTTTTATGACACATCATGTATTTTAAACTCACCACCTTCTTCTATCAAAAGGTAGAGGAAACTCCTCTATCATCTACCTGACCAAAACACCATAAAGTAGTAGGTCTCATCCTGCTTTGACGGAGTGGTTTGGCTTGTTCACATTTTGGCCAAAGTTTGATAACTAAGAGCCCCTATTTGGGACATGAGAGATAAAAAAAATCCTCCATTACAGGCCTGTTTGGGCAGATGAGGTGGGGCACACTGGACTTCATTTGTTTGTTGATATTGGTCACAACGAGGAGCCCCTCTAAAAACAATTAAATACATTTATAAAGCCAGGGTTGAGCAGATCACACATTGAATTGGTATGGGTAAAACCCAGATCACCAGACCAGGACCAGTGCTGTCAAATCTGCTCTGGGCACAGCTTGTGCAAATATTGCTGATCCAGTGGATCAAATAAATACGTGCAAATAAATAAATACTCAGCTTCGCCTCATGCTTCAACCCATGTGATGTTATTACATGATAACACACACCCTGTTGTGCTTTATTGCTTAAATATGCACTTTCTCAATATACTATACTATACTTTGATTCAGTTAGTATGTGCAGCAGCCTTCATGTGAAAACTCTGGGCTTCTCTTTGACTCCTGATGTCTATTTGCTTTATCTATTGTATATTGTTTGAACTGCTTTGGTCTTCTTGATGTGGTGCCTGTGTGCCTAAACTATGCAATCTGTTTATCTACTGTTACCTATGTATCTCCAGTGAATGATTGTTATAACTGTCTGCTCTCCGAGCCATTGTTTTTGGAATTGTTAACTGTGTTGTCTTTGTATTAGTTTCAATGAGGTGCCTTTGTAAATGAGTCTCTGACTCAAAGGTTTGTAAATCTGATATTTTTTAAATAAATGTTTATGTTTAAGCCCATGAAACACCCTTATCTAGTTAATGCATTCACAGTTGTAGTGGCTCTGCCAGAGCTTGTTATGATCTGTCCCTGATTTTCAACCTTTGTCCCTGATTTGTTTAGGCCTTGCCCTGATTTATGAGGCAGAAGGTTGTGAGGTGTGTTTGCAGTAGATGTGAGACGTCTCTGTGGAATCGCACACAATGTTCTCCACCTGCAACACTGGCTTGCTACAGAGTCTAATGAGCTGCAGTTGCAATTTGCACTTCCCTGTTGCTATATTTAGTGCTGTCTTATTCCTGGGCTATTTTTGCCCTGCACTCTCAGACCGGTTTTCCCAGCTTTCTTAGACTGCTATATTCAGCAGGTTTAGCTCCGAGTTATTCCTATTGAATATAGCTTGCTTTGTGCTCCGGGCTAAGTTTGTCCACCGGGCAGTGCTAATTTAGCCCCGGGGCAAAGTTTTAAATATCTGGCCCTTGGCATCTTATTTTCAGTGGGACTCTGCATCTACGCAATATCATGCTGCATTGCGTAAAATCAGAACACACTGAAAACAATATTGTACATCTGGAATAGGCTACCCTGAATAAATACATTACAAAAATGGTTAAATCATGACCCCACTGGAAGCAAGATATTGCATCTAATCTGGGACATCCTGGGTAAATACAGTGCAAAAATGTGTACACTAAAGATCACAATGTCAATGAGATGTAACATCTCCCCAGTGCTATCCAGGATACAAAATATAGGATAAGAAATATTTAAAGAACCAGTGGAGCCAAAACAGGCAGACAGGAAAGTAACACAAATTTTAAGTAGTAGTCAGTTATAATTTTTTTATTTCTGAAGTATTTTTCTTTTTCCTTTTGCTCATCAGAAAGTATTCTATGTGATAATATTGTGCTGGATGTGTGGAACAGCTCTTAGCCTTGCAGCTGACAGCTTTTCCTACTGCCCCACACTGCATCATCAGCATTGTGATCTCACTGACTAAGACATCACTGGTGAATGACCTGGCAGTCTCTCACTTGCTGTTCCTAAGTAGCAGTGATGTCACAGTCATTGAGATCACAATGCTGATGATATAGTGTGAGGCAATAGAGTAAGATATGTCAGCTGCCAGGCTAAGAGCTTTTCACACATCACACCTGCTAACATCAGGTAAATAATCTTCTAATAATATTTGTTGTTTTGTTTTGTTGGTTCCCTTAAAGACATCGTTGTATGTTGTGCTCTTCTATTGGTTGGCTTTCTCCTACTTTTAAGTTTGTCTGTTCTTTGGGTTGCAAATCTATTTATTTTTCTTTTACTTTTCCACTCTCTGATCTATTAACTCAAAGGTGTACTTCTACTAATTTACGGTCTGCAAGGGGTATTACCCTCATTGGACCTGGGCACAAAACTAATTCAGGCCTGTGCTCTTTTTCCATTGCTGCTGCTACTTTGTGGCATAAATTACCATTAATGCTGCGATCTGCTACCTCTTTTATGAGTTTTAACCCTTAGGCTGCTGTCAACAAGATATCTTGTCCTAAAAACCTATGCGTTCTAAATCTTCCGGCAGCCTAAGGGTTAAAGTACAATTTAGAAGGTATTTGTTATCACTGAATATATGTAAGTGTCATTATTTGTAATTTTATGTATGTAAATTTTGTTGTATTTGTAATGTTTCTATTTGTCTGTATCGGTCCTGAAAAAGGGCTTTTTGCCCAGTGTCCTTTACCCGGTTAACAAATTTAAAAATAAATAAAATAAAATAAACAAAGGGAAAAGAAAAAGTACCTCAGATATAACATGTAGTGGTTGACTGCTTTTAAAATCTAATATTAGTTTGAGGCAGTACAGTAACTCTTTAATGGAACTTCACTGTGTTCACTGACATAAACAGTATTTTTTATTGTTTTATAATGTATTAGATTGCAGTTTTTTTTTGAATGTTGTGACCATGCGGATGGTGTGTGTGTGTGTGTGTGTGTGTGTGTGTGTGTGCACGCGTGTTTGCTGTAGCTCAATATATTTTTTTCCCCAGAAAGCATAGTAAAAAATGCCTGCTGATTGATATATAATTTCTGTAGCTCGGATAGTTCACACAAGACCTGGCATACTTCTGAGAGTGCTTATCAGATAGTGTTTTAGGAGGTTAAAAAAACCGGTGTAAATCTTTGTACATTTGTTCCTGAGAAAAGGTGACATTTATGAGGTATGACTCTTTCTTGAAAGACAATACTTGCCCAGCTGAAGCTTGTAGCAAGAACATGTTTAACTGCTAAGTATTTAAATGTGCAAGTTGTTGCATTTTGAAGGAGGTAAACAAATCTCCAGTTTAAGAGGCAACCCATATTTAACAAGCTGTTTCAGTTTCCTAATGGCCATCTGATAAGCAGCTTTAATTTTATTTCATTTGGCATAATAATTCATAGATGTGGAAGAATACATTGAAATGTCCAAAAAAGTATTCCATGTTCCTCCATTTTTCCAGCTACAGTCAGCAAGATGGCTGTAGGCTCCACCCACAGCCATAAAAAAGTATCTCAAACCCTGGTGTGTAGTGGACTCCCACCCTGCTGATCGCCAGCCCCAATATTAAAACTAAGTCTCCCAATCCCTGATGTCTAATGAATGCCCCATCCCACCGATCGCCGGCCCCCCCACACACAAAATCCCTGGCGTCTAGTATAACCCCCTGCCCACCTCACCCCATCAGGTTGTGCTCTACCACCACCACTCCACTCCTCCTGAGTTCAACCTCATTCCTGAGTGGGCCACCGGCACAGCCCTCCGCTCACCTATGTGGCTGTCAGCCCAACTGACCTGCTCTGAATGAATGAACATGTGGTTGTACAAGCATGCGCTCATTCATTCAGTCAGTCAGTCAGCCTGCTTGTCATTGTAGATGACATTTATCAGGGTGCTACAGAAGGCAGTGGGGCTGCTCTGGTCTTCTTTGGGGGATGGTGGGGACTCTCTCTGCCTCGATGGGTGGCATGGGATTACCTTGGACAATTAGGTACTACAGATCATAGAACATGGGCACACTCTGGTACTCCTAGAAAGGCCCCCCTGAAAATCCTCCAGGCAGCTCCTTTCCCCCCTCCCAGCTCATGTGCATCTCATCTGAGAGGAGATTCAGGTCCTTTTACAGAAAGAGCCATGAGTCCATCAGTCTGGCACAGTGGGCAGGGGATTCTACTCCCACTTCTTCCTGGTCCCCAAGAAAACCGAGGATCTCCAGCCCATTCTGGACCTGAGCAACCTAAATCTGTTCATAGAGTACAAATGCTTCAGGATGGTCACCCTTCAAGGTCTGTTGCCCCTCCTGCACTGGGGGGACTGGCTCTGCTCCTTGGATATGCAGGATGTGTATCTGCATATCAAAATGTTCCCTTCTCAACAGTGCTTCCTCCACCTCCACTTCCAGGGAGCCCATTTCCAGTTCTGGGCTCTCCCTTTTGGCCTGTCCTCAGGCCCCAGGGTTTTCACCAAGTGCCTGGATTTTTTGGGGGCCACTTTAGAAGTACCAGAGTATGGCAGTATTCTATGAGTTGTAGTACCTAATTGTCCGAGGTAATCCTGTGCCACCTGCTGAGGTGGAGGGAGTTTTGACCCCTGATTGCCTCCCCCAGAGTCCCTACTGAAGGAGAGGAAGCCAGCAAGGAGTCAGGCAGTGGGAGTGGGTGCCAGGAGGGCAGGGGCAGCTGCTTGAGTAGCCCTGGTGGTGGCTGTGGCAGGGGGTGATGCCACCTTTAGCTTGTCCTGATGTCTGGCAGGAGGATGGGCCAGTCTGTGAGAGAAGTGAGGAATGGAATGGAGTTGTGGGTGGGGGGTAGATTGAGATGGTGGGAACCGTGAGACACCCTGGGGTGAAAGGAGTCCAGGAAAGGGGTCCTCCCTGTCTTGTACCCATACCCAAGGGCTCCACAGTTAGTGGGCAGGTAGCCCGAACAGTCTCATCTGCCTATCCTTCTTGGTCAGTGACATGCAATGCCAGCTCCATAAAAAACAAGATGGCAATCATCGCTTGATCTTGTTTCAACAGCTGATGTGGCATGCATCACTGCGACCTGGTTGAATGAAAATGCTAGCTGAATCTTGAAATCATCAATTCCAACCGGGTACTCAGTGATTCATTGCCCGAGAAAGGATCATAGTGGTGGGGGTGTAGCAATTTGTTTTAAATCACACTGGAACCTCCCGGCCTTCCTGGTAGGAACAATGGATCCTTTGAATGTGTAGCTGCTCAATGGGCTGCAGATGTAGGTTGCAAAATCCTTCTCATCTACCATCCTCTGGGGGATGGGAAGGCATTTTTTCAAGAAGTCATGGACTTCATCGTCGAACAGATATTGGAGTCGCCCATATGGATTATATTGGGTGACCTAAAAGCCTAAGTTGATGATGAACTCTCACAGTTTGGTCAGGACTTCCTCCAACTGATGTATTCATTGGGTTTAACACAGGTTGTTACCTCTACAACCCATATACAAGGCCATTCGTTGGACCTCATTTTCCTGCTAGAAATGAAGGTCATTGATCTTATGGTGGAACTGGTCATTTGGTCGGACCACCATACTGTGAGGTTCTCGTTCAAAGCTCCCCCAACAGATCTTCCCCTACGGAGATGGTCCATTACCGCCCTTTAAGGGGTTTGACCCCACAAGGTCTGATGGCAGTGCTGGACCTATCAGGCATGATGGATGCATGCGAAACATAGAATCATAGAAGTTGATGGCAGATAAGGACCGCAAGGCCCATCCAGTATGCCCATTTCTTTTTCTACCTTATGAATGTGCCATAGGCCTTTGCTCTGTCAAAGGGCTATCTATTCATACTCATCTGTATTGTTCCCTTATGCCTATCCCATGCCTGTTTGAAGCCCTGCACTGTATTCATATCCACCACTTCCTGAAGTAGGCCGTTCCATGCATCCACCACCCTTTCTGTGAAAAAGAACTTCCTCACATTACCTCTTAATTGGCCTCCCTTTAATCTCATGCTGTGTCATCTTGTCCTGCTATTTTTCTTATATTGAAACATGCTAGACTCTTTCACCTTGTTAATGCCCTTAAGGTGTTTGAATGTTTCAATCATATCACTTCTCTACCTCCTTTGCTCTAGGGTATACATATTGAGTTCATTTAATCTGTCCTCATATGTATTCTGATGCAGTCCCTGCACCATTTTGGTTGCCCTTCTTTGGACTGCCTCAATTTGGTTAATGTCCTTGTGAAGGTGTGGCCTCCAGTGCTGCACGCAGTACTCCAGATGGGGCCTAACCAGTGTCTTGTAAATAGGGATTATTACCTCCCTCTTCTGACTTGTGATATCCCTACTAATACACCCCAGCATCTCTCTAGCCTTACCTACTGCTTTAGAGGTCTGCTTGGATGATTTCCGGTTATCAGTGATGATGATGCCCAAATCTCTTTCTCCCCTTGTGACTGCCAGCAACTCCCCTCCCAGCCTATAGGTGGCTACAGGGTTTCTCTTCCTTATATACGTGATCTTACACTTCTTTGCGTTAAACCCCAGTTGCCAACCATTTTGCCAGTTTATCCAGATCTCTTCTCATTCTGCCCACCCCATCTGGATCATCTACTCTGTTGCAGATCTTGGTGTCATCTGCATCCAGACAAACCATATCCTTCAGTCCATCTGCAATGTCACTGATGAAGATATTGAAGAGGACTGGCCCCAGGACTGATTCCTGAGGTACCCCACTCGTGACTTGCATCTCTTCTGACTGTATACCGTTTACCACCACCCTCTGTTTTTTGCCGGTCAACCAGTTTGCCACCCAATTGACCAACATTTGACCCACCCCGAGCCTACCCAGCTTATTAAGTGAGAGGATCTCAGATCTAGAAGTGGGTTGCCATCTGGGAACAAGTGACCACCAAACAGTGTGGTTCACTGGAAAGGAGCAGGGAAATCCTAGCCCCCTCAAAAAAAATCACGGTAGTAAATGCGGTAAACACCAACATAGAGGTGTCGATAGGGAGAAGGGCAGGGGTAAATGGGGAAAGTGACAAAGGCAAGAAGGACAGAGATGGGGCGAAAAGGAGTAAGGCCATCAGGAAATGGAGGGTAATGTGTACCAATGCCCGTAGTCTGGGCAACAAGCTCCCTGAGCTGGTGGCCTTGATAGAAGAGGGATGTCTGGATATTGTAGCAGTCACAGAAACATGGTACACAGAGAACCATGACTGGGATGTTAACATACCAGGGTACATAACCTACAGGAGAGACAGGCAGGGGAGAAAAGGGGGAGGAGTAGCTCTCTATGTAAAGGAAGGGATAAAAGCAACTGAACAAAAGAGTAAACAGTGAGGATAGGAGGCACTGTGGGTCACCTTGGAGGCTGGAAAGAGCACCACAATCTGCACAGGGGTTGTGTACAGACCCCCATGTCAGAGGTAGGGAATGGACAAGGATATGATAGAAGGCATTCTTAGGATGGCAGAGAAAGGGGAGATACTGTTGATGGGAGACCTGAATATGCCAGATGTTAACTGGAGCACATTTGCTGCAGCCACATCCAAAAGCAGGACCATTCTCGATGCCCTACAGGTGGCAGGCCTCAGACAGCTAGTTTCCGAACCCACTCGTGAGGGAGCAATCTTAGACCTCATACTCTCAAATGGCGGCAGTGAGAGGATCTCAGATCTAGAAGTGGGTTGCCATCTGGGAACAAGTGACCATCAAACAGTGTGGTTCACGTTAAACTCAGCTACAGAGTCAAGCCATACAAAAGTGAGGGTACTGGACTTCAGGAGGGCTGACTTTGGCAAGATGGAAGAGTGCCTCAGAAAAGCAGTAGCAAACAGGCTAGAAGGAAGGGTGGTGCAACAATGGGGAATCATCAAAACTGCCATCACAGAGGCAACAAGCCTTTGTGTGAAGCAAATAAACAAATCAAAATGAAAGAAAAAGCCACTATGGTTCTCAAAAGAGGTGGCTGGGAAAGTCAGAGAGAAAAAGATAGCATTCTGGAAGTATAAGGAAACACAGAAGGAGCAGGACAGAGAGCTGTACCTGCTAAGGCAGAAGGAAGCAGGGAGGGAAGTCAGAATAGCAAATGCACAAACTGAGGAAAAGATAGCCAACTCGGTTAAGAAGGGGGATAAAACCTTTTATAGGTACATCAGAGAGTGTAGAAAGACAAAGGGAGGGATAGTGAGGCTGAATAGAATGAACTGTGGGTGGGCAGAAGGGGACAGTGAAAAAGCAGGGATACTGAATTTATATTTCTGCTCAGTATTCACAAAAGATGAGGGGGAAGTGCCTAATCCAATTAACAGAAGCACTCTTGATAGGGGGGTCGATCCCAGTCCTTTCACAGAAGAAAGGGTTCTGCAAGAACTCCTAAAACTGAAGGTGGACAAAGCAATGGGGCCTGATGGAATTCACCCCAAATTCTAAAAGAATTAAGAGAACAAAGCGAAACCACTGGCTACTTTTTAATAAATCATGGGAGGATGGTGTGGTACCCGAGGACTGGAGGAAGGCAGATGTGATTCCCTCACAAAGTGGGACCAAGACAGAGGCAGAAACTACAGACCTGTCAGTTTGACCTCTGTGGTAAGGAAAGTGATGGAGTCACTTCTGAAGGAAAGAATTGTTGAGTACCTAGAGGCCAGTGGGGCGGGACCCAAGGCAGCATGGGTTCACAGTGGGAAGGTCATGTCAGACGAATCTAATAGATTTCTTTGACTGGGTGACCAAAGTAGTAGACCAGGGAGGGGCTGTGGACATGGCCTACCTAGACTTTAGCAAGGCATTTGACACAGTCCCACACAAAAGATTAATAGTCAAATTAACCAGCCTTGGAGTGGGTCCCAGGGTGGTAGCCTGGGTAAAACATTGGCTGGACAACAGGACACAGAAGGTAATTGAAAATGGAGTCCACTCTGAAGAAAGAGGGGTTACTAATGGGGTACCGCAGGGTTCAGTACTGGGTCCAGTCCTTTTTAATATCTTTATAAGTGACATTGCAGAGGGACTGGAAGGAAAAGTATGCCTCTTTGCAGATGACACAAAGATCTGCAACAGGGTTGATACACAAGGAGGCGTGGAAAGGATGAGAAGGGACTTGGCAAGGTTGGAGGAATGGTCAGAAGTATGGCAGCTAGGATTTAATGCAAAGAAGTGCAAAATAATGCACCTAGGAAACAAGAACCCAGGGGAAGATTACACAATGGGGGGGGGGAGTAGTAACAACAACAAAAAAGGAAAGGGACCTGGGGGTGGTCATATCAGATGACCTTAAGGTTAACAAGCAATGTGGGAAGGCAGTAGGGAGGGCTGGGGTATACTGGGATGCATGAGAAGAGGCATCACCAGCAGAAAACAGGAAGTTGTTATCCCTCTGTACAGACAGTTGGTGAGACCCCATCTGGAGTACTGCGCCCAGTTCTGGAAATCCCATCTCCGCAAGGACATAGACAGGATAGAGGCAGTCCAGAGGAGGGCAACTAAAATGGTGCAGGGTCTGCAAGAGAAGCCATATGAGGAGAGACTAAAGGAGCTTAATATGTATACCCTTGAGGAAAGAAGGAGAGGGGGACATGATAGAAACTTTAAGTACCTCAGTGGAATCAACAAAGTCAAGAGGGTAGCATCTTTCAAAAAGAGACGTGCAAGAACAAGGGGACACAATTTAAAGATAGAGGGAGGGCGGTTCAGGGGCAATGTGAGGAAGTATTTTTTCACAGACAGGGTAGTGGATGCATGGAATAGCCTTCCTGAGGAGGTTGTGGGTTCTAAAACTGTGGAAGAATTCAAGAATGCATTGGACAGACATAAGGCAATTCTTGTGGGGGGTAGGAAGAAATAGTCTGTTGGTTAACTAGGATCTGCGGCCTATCCTGTAGGTAGGGAAATGGGCAGGCTAGAATAGGCCAAGCGGTCCTTATCTGCCATCAAAATCTGTTTCTATGTTAACAGTATCGAAAGCTTTGTTGAAGTCAAGGTAGGCAACATCAACTGCTCCCCCTTGGTCCACCACTCTGGTTACCCAGTCAAAGAAATCTATGAGATTAGTTTGACAGAACCTTCCTTTTGTAAATCCATGCTGTCTTGGATCCTATGCTCCTATGGATTCCAGGTGTTGCACTATCCTTTCCTTAAGGAGTATCTCCATAATCTTGCCCATTACTGAGGTAAGACTGACTGGTATATAGTTCCCTGCCTCCTCCCTGCTACACTCTTGTGGAGTGCGATCACATGAGCCCTTCTCCAGTCTTCTGGGACCTCTCCTGTGCTCACAGACTCACTAAACAGTTCTGATAATGGCTCTGCTAGTTCCATCCTTAGCTCCTTTAGTACCCTGGGATGTATGCCTTCAGGTCCCATTGCCTTGTCCACCCTGAGCTTATCGAGCTGTTGTAGGATCCTTTCTTTTGTGAAGAGACTAGTGCACGCCTCCCTCCTCCCCCCTGTGTCCATGGTTCAGAGCTGTGGGCCCTGCCCTACCTTCTCTTTAGTAAATATTGGGCAGAAGTATCTATTTAGGATAGATGCTTTTACATGGCCCTCCTCTTCACATGCCCCCTTATTCCTTTTGATCTTAGCAATACTCCCCTCTGGACTTTCTCCTTTCATTAATGTATCTATAGAAAGTCTTGTCACCTTCTTTTACTATTCATGCTAGTGTTTCCTCGGTTTTGGCCTTTGCCTGCCTTACTGCCTTCCCTGCTTCCATTAGGGAAGTTTGGTATGCCTCCCAATCTTCATCCTGCTGCTTTCCCTTATATTTCCTGAAGGCCAGCCTTTTGGCTCTGACCTTTTCTGCTACTGTGTTTGAGAACCAAAGTGGTTTCCTTCTTCTTTTGCACTTCCTTTTCTCACTAACACAATGGGATGTTGCTTCAAGTATTGCATCTTTAGTGCTTTACCACTTTGCCTGTACCCCCTCACCTGTATTTCTTTTTGCCAGGGCTAGCTTAACTCTGTTAGCCATCTGTTAGTCATCCAGAAGATGAGGCCAACTTACTGTCATTTGGATCTGGGACCAAAGTGCCTCCTAGTGGGGTGTGTTGATGTCATCAGCCTGATCCCAGCCAGGATAGTCCGGTGTTCCTTGGTGACAGAGATCTTCCCTGAGCCCTTAAAGGAGGCAGTGGTAAGACCCCTTTTTAAGAAAGCTTCACTGGACCTGGACTGCTTGGCTAATTACAGACCTGTCTCTAACCTTCCCTTTGTGGGTAAAGTTATTGAGAAGGTGGTGGCCCTTCAACTGGAGACCTATTTGTCAACCTGCAACATCTACAGTCCTCTCCAATTTGGTTTCAGGAAGGGGCGTAGCACCGAGACTGCTCTTGTTCAGGTGCTAAATGATCTCTTGGTGGTGAGGAACTGAGGAAGTTGTTCCATTCTTATTCACCTCGATCTCTCAGCAGCATTTGTACCGTGGACCATGGGGTGCTTTTGGAGCACCTGCAGGTCTGTTGTGGACTGACTGGTACAGTCCTAAACTGGTTTCGATCTTTCCTCACTGGCAGGATGCAGTAGGTGGTGTCAGAGATTTTTTCCTTGGTACCTGCCCCTGCCATGTGGAGTCCTGCAGAGCTCCATTTTGTCCCATATATTGTTCGTGGTGTATATGCTCCACTAGGAAACATTATAAGAAGGTATGGGCTGAGTTTTTACTGCTATGTAGATGACACTCAGCTTCACCTATCTTTTGCTCCCAAGCAGCAGGAGGCGGTGTTGGTACTCAATCAACATCTTTCTGAGATCCAAGAATGGATGAAAGCCAGCTGGTTGAGGTAGAATCCAGACAAGACTGAGGTACTGGTGGTGAGACCTAATCACCCAGAGGTGAAGATGCAATCTGGTCAAGTCTCTGGGTTAAGGCTTGGGGACTCCTAGTTGCTTACCTCAGCCAGAGCAAGAAAGCTGGGCATTGCTTTGGACTGCAGCCTGACACTTAAATCACAGGTGTCGGCTGTGGTCCAAATTGCATATTGCCATCTAATAAACATCACCTGGATTAAACATCTAGTTCCCACAAGTGATCTCCCATCCCTGATCCATGCCTTCATGACTTTGTAGCTACATTACTGTAATGCTGTCTACCTGGGGCTACCGGGGCTTGATCTTCACTGCCTACAGCTAGTGCAGAGTGCATCAGCCAGGTAATTGACCGGTCACTTGAGATTGTGTCATATTGCACCTGTGCTGTGCTCTCTGCATTAGCTGCTAATTAGCTGGCGGATCACCTTCAAGGTCGGTTTGCTGACCTATAAAGCTCTGCTCGGTCAGAGGCCTGGGAACCTGCAAGATCTGTGTTCCCACTGCTCTGTCCATCCACTCCGCTCCACTGAGGAAGGTTTTCTAGAGGTTCCCAGGGTTCGCCTCAAAATATCGGGCACTCTGGCTTTCTCTTTTGGTGCCCCAGCCCTGTGGAACTCCCTTCCTTGGTATGTAAGGGAATCTCAGTCTCTGGATATTTTCAAATGAGAATTAAAAACTTTTCTATTTAGTCAGGCCATTTATTTATTCGGTATTCAGAAAATAACCTTTGAGCCAAGGCTCTTTTACAAAGGTTCCACATCGTGTGAACAGAGTAGAGACTTTCAATTTAGAAGGTTACAGAGCTTTAGGATATTTGAGATACTGAACAGCACAACAATCAGGAAAAGGTTAGAGTTTCTTAGACATTTAAAACACTATACAGCATATGGACATCAACTTTAGTTGATTACAACTAAGTGCAGGTAAGGTGCAGAGGCACTAGAGGTTAGGTTAGGTTGGGCAGAGGGTCAGTAAGGACAGGATTTTGGTAGGACCTCTAGTAAATGTGGTCAAGGAAGCAAGCCTGAGGCCAGGGAGACAGAGACCCATCCTAGCATGGAGACGGGGGAGAGGGGTGAGGGTGTAGGAGCAGCCCTTCAAGTGATTCAGAGGCATTGTCAAGGAGCGTGTGGGAGGGTGGCTTCTGTCTTGCACTGAGAATAGTTGCTGTTAGCAGAGCCAGGCCTGGTCATCCATAGTCTATCAGCTGTTGGAGCAGCAGGTTTATCTGATTAGTTTGATCTACTACTGAATCCTGACAGTCAGTCTTCCGAACTCCATAAGCCCGAGTTTAGGAGACTGACTGTCGGTAGATCAAGGTGTTGGTGCAATATGGGGGAAAGACCCCCGCACCCCCCACATGGGGGATCCACCACCCGCACCTTCCATAACTAAAATAACCAACTCTGAAGGAGGTCAGACCTCGGAGTAGGTTAAAACAGTTTATGGGGGGCACAAAAGCGCCGTGCAAAAGTGTAGACTGGGGAATAGAACCTGGGTCTGAGCACACTGGTGTCCATGCTGCTAGTGGCTTAGCCCTCCATGCCATGGGAGCAGCTCAGCCAACCACTGGATTCTTCCCCTTCTTGTGGTGCATGGCTAGAGGTAGGATAGTGGTTCGTCATATCCACTACCTTACCCCTGCCGACACCAGCATCCGTCTGTTGGGCAGGTGTGTGTCAGGTAGCCAAACTCGGGATCCTGAATGTCGGGATCCCGACTTTCAGCTTTTCATCATACTCCTTGACCTGTTTTAAGTAACTGATATTATTGTATGGTATGTTTTACTGTTTTATGATTTCATTTGTGAAAAGTGCCTTGAGTTTCAATTGAGAAAGTGCGCTCAATAAATAAATGATGATGATAATGATGAGGGGAAGGAGTGGCATAAGGGAGGCCACTGACCAGTCTTAGGATGAGTATGTTACAAGGACTGGATGGACTGGAGGGCCTGGCCCAACTCCTGAAGGGAGGAGATCAAATCCTGAACATCTCTCCCAAAAAGGACAGAACCCCGAAAGGGGGTGTCCAAGATGCTGGACTGCACATCAGAAACAAATCCAGACACCTGGAGCCAAGAGTGGCACCAGAGACAGATGCCAGCAGCTGCCCCTCTACCCAAGGCATTAATCACATCATAGGCAGTCCAAAGGATATGGGTCCAAATGTCCGAGCCTGCCTTGAGAGCTTGGGCCAGTGGCTTCTTAGCTGGGTCATCCGGCAAGGCTTGAACCAACTCCTTGGCCTGGTCCCAAGGGATATTCTGGTACTGTACCATGTGGGCCAAATAGTTAATGGCTCTGATGGCAGAGGCAAAGACCCACTAGCCCAGGTGGTCCAGCTATCTGGACTCCCAGTTCATGGGAAGAGAGCCAAAGTGCTTAGGTTTTTTTGGTGAGGTCATGCATCACACTGATCACCACCGAGTCAGCTTTAGGTTGTCCCCCTAAAAATGGTATACTAGCGGGGGCATGGTAAAGCTGATCAGCCTTCTTAGACACTGCTGGGGTCAAAGAAGGATGATTCCAAGCTGCTCTGGTGACATCCTCATAGGAGTCAAACCACCAAGGGGAGAGCATCGGGCTGCCACAAGTAGACCGCTAGCCAACGTCAGTCTGGGTCCTGTTCCTCAGTCTCTCAGCCCATGGTGGCTTGAATGTGTCTCATGATGTCTCTGAAATAGGTGTCAACAGGAGGAGACTTGGGGACCATCTTCACGGGCTTCTCATCATCAGACAAGTCCCTATGAAGAGAGGAAGACTGTGTAATCAGAGTCATCTTCATCCTCCTCATCCGGTTCACATTCGTCTGGCGGGCACTGGTCATGGCAACCACTGGAACTGGCGTTGAGCATGTTCCCAGGAGTGTGAGGACCTCTGGGACCAGGTTGGAGTTGGTCCAAGGGAGGGTGACCCCTGGGGGGCCACTAAGGGGCCACCAGGGCTGAGTTCCAAAAAGGTGGGATTCTGCTTCTGCATGAAAGCCCAGCAAGAGGTAAAAAGAGCATTGTAATCAACCAGAGGAGGGTAGTTATAGACCGTTGGATAGGGGTAGGCCAGTGCCAGGTAAGGAAAAGATGACGTTGGTCCCGGAGGGGCCACATTGGGTACCCTGGCAGATGCCCTGCAGGTGCAGGTGCAGGTACAAGCTGTGCATCTGGTGTCAGGCCCACTGATTGCAGCTGAGGTAGAACAGGTACTGGCCTAGAGGGCACCTGCTGAGGAAGCCTGGGAGGAGTATCCACTGGAGAGACCAGTGCTGGGGGGGGGCAGAGACCTTCCTGGTGAAGGCTGAGGCAAGACTGGACTTGAGGAGATGCTGGTAGCCTGCAGCAGGTGCTGCCTAGAAGGATTGGTGGTGGCCTCCATAGAGGTGATTGACACAGGCAGTGCCCTGGTTGGGGGAGAGTGCTGCAGTGAAGAGCTAGCACCAATTACACCACCAGTAGCCTAGTCTCCTGGCTGAGAGCAGGTGGAAGTCAGGAGCCTGAGCATCAGGAGCTGGAAGCAGGAGACTGGGTCCCCTTCCCTGAAGAGCCACCACCCACCATTGAAATAAGGGCGGGTGGTGGGGCCATTGGCAGCCCTGAAGGAGTAAAGGCTGTTGGGACAGAGGAGGCCAGCCTCTCATGGAAAGATGACCCAGATGTGGTCAATGGTTTGTGAGGAGACCATGAGCAGGAAGCAGATTGGGCCTGGTCCTAGTCCTTGTCCTGGTGCTTGTGCTTCCTGTTGGACTTTTCCTAGGACTGGGAAGAAGAAGAAGACACTCCAGAGGACTAGGCTGGTGAAGCCGAAGAGCTCCTGGCCTGCAGCTCCTGTTCCATTACGACAAGCTTTTACTTGATGAGATGGCTCTCCAGAAGTTTCGGGCGACATCTCCATGTGGCCTGATTAAATTTCTGGCAGATCTGGCAGGCTTCGGTGTTGTGGCTGTGACCTAGGTACAGGATGCAAGCAGAATGTCCTTCCTTTTCAGGAATCTGTTTGCCACAGGCACACTTCATGGAGCAGTCAGAAGACGAGGCAGGATGAGAAGACATAAACCTGAATCTGGTAACACCGAAAACTTGATGGTAACACTAAACAAAAAAGGAAAAATAAAAAAGCACGAAAAGTGCAGGAAATGGCAGTCGACTGCAGCTGCAGCAGTTTCAGTGGTCCGTCGTGTGTGGGTCGATGGTGGGAAAGAACTGGGAAGGGTGTGGGGGACTGTTTGCCTTTATAGGATAGGCCTAAATCAGCAGGGTGACGTCAGTGGCAGGTGTTCCCCTGTGGTACACGGCTAGCTAGAAAGTTTCTGTGTGGCCCTGGTGCCTGATGGCTTAGTCCTGCTGGTGCTGGCCTGCTGCAAGAGCCTCCCTCGAAGTAAGATCAATCAATCATTTTTCTACTCAATCTTTCTTTAGCATTTGACACTGTGGACCATGGGTGGTGTTGGACCAGCTGAAAGAGTATGTAGGATGTACTGACAAAGTCATCTGCTGGTCTGAGTTCTACCTAAGGGATAGAACCCAGAGGATAATGATGGGGAATTTCTCCTCATGCCCTTTTCCTCTGCCCTGTGGTGTACCTCAGGGGTTAGTTCTATCACCCATGTTGCCTGCAGTGTACATGCTGCCCCTTGGGAGGATCATTAGATGATACAGTGTGGGTTTTTATTGCTTTGCTGATGATACCCAACTATATCTGTCTTTTGCACCTGGGATGCCTGATGTGGTGGAGGTGCTTAATTTGTGTCTGGCTAAAATCCAGGATTGGATGGCATCTAGCTGGCTGAGATTCAACTCAGACAATACTGAGGTAATGGTGATCAATCCAGGCTGGAAGGGAGGCGTGGTAGCTGCTGGAGGTGACGGTGGCATCAATTTGGTCCCTCTAGGACTGAGGCCTCCACTAAGATGAGAAATCTGGGGGTCATTCTAGATGAAGGGCTGACACTGGAGGCTCAGGTGTTGGCTTTAGTCTGGAGTGGCTTTTACCATAAGATGAACATCAACCAAATGGCTTATCTCCCCAGTGACTTCATGACACTAGTGCATGCATTTTTGATGTCCAGGCTTGATTTCTGTAATGCTGATTATCTCTGAGCCAATGGTGATACCCTTTGGAATCTGCAGCTGGTGCAGAATGTGGGGGACAGGTTGCTGATGGGTCTTCCATGGGTATGTCATGTGATTACAGTCCTTCATGAACTGCACAGGATGCTGGTGAGATGACACATCACCTGTAAGGTTGGGTTACTAACCTACAAGGCCCTATATGGGTTGGGTCTGGGCCGTCTGGCAGAGCTCCTGTCTCCTTGCAAGCCCTTCTACCCTCTTGGCTCTGCTGAGGTGGGCCTCCTTTCTGTTTTCAGGGCAAGCCTAGAATCTTCTGTGGATCTGGCCTTTGAAGTGGCCAGTCTGCATTTCTGGAACTCATTTTCCAGAGTCTTGAGGGAGGCCCCCTTGGTGGAGGTCTTTAAAAGAAGTTTTAAAACCTACCTCTTTAAGGAGGCATTTAATAATACACTATATAAGGGCCCAGCAGCTCTTGCTTGATTTAGTGACTGATGTTGTTTTATGTTTTATATTTATGTAAAATATACTTGTTTGTTATTATGTGTTTATTTATTTGTATATGTTTTGCTCCTGCGCTGAAGTTTTAATCTATGTTGTGTCCTGTATGGCACTCTGAGCCTCTGGTGAAGAGCACCTTAGAAATAAAAGTCTACCACTACTACGACTGCTACTGCTACTCCACATATGCAGTAATTCCACAGGTACCCATGCCAAGACTGTGTGCCAAGCTAAATGCACTCAGCACCGTTCATCTTTAGAGTCAATTCATCCATCCACACCACTTGTCATTAACTGCTTAATAAGACTTCCTTATGACTTCCTTATGACCTTATCAGCGAGCGTAGAATGACAAAGTGAGGAATAGTGAGGCTGAATAGAATGAATGGTGGGTGGGCAGAGGGGGACAGTGAAAAAGCAGGAATACTGAACGAATATTTCTGCTCAGTATTCACAAAAGAGGAGGGGGAAGTGCCTAATCCAATTAACAGAAGCACTCTTGATAGGGGGGTCGATCCCAGTCCTTTCACAGAAGAAAGGTTTCTGCAAGAACTCCTAAAACTGAAGGTGGACAAAGCAATTTGTCCTGATGGAATTCATCCCAGAATTCTAAAAGAATTAAGGGAGGAACTAGTGAAACCACTGGCTACTCTTTTTAATAAATCATGGGAGGATGGTGTGGTACCCGGGGACTGGAGGAAGGCGGATGTGATTCCCCTCACAAAAGTGGGACCAAGACAGAGGCAGGAAACTACAGACCTGTCAGTCTGACCTCTGTGGTAGGGAAAGTGATGGAGTCACTTCTGAAGGAAAGAATAGTTGAGTACCTAGAGGTCAGTGGAGCACAGGACCCAAGGCAGCATGGGTTCACAGCAGGAAGGTCATGTCAGGCGAATCTAATAGATTTCTTTGACTGGGTGACCAAAGTAGTAGACCAGGGAGGGCTGTGGACATGGCCTACCTAGACTTTAGCAAGGCATTTGACACAGTCCACACAAAGATTAATAGTCAAATTAACCAGCCTGGGAGTGGGACCCAAGGTGGTAGCCTGGGTAAAACATTGGCTGGACAACAGGACACAGAAGGTAATTATAAATGGAGTCCACTCTGAAGAAGGGGTTACTAATGGGGTACCGCAGGGGATTCAGTATTAGGTCCAGTCCTTTTAATGTCTTCATCAGTGACATTGCAGAGGGACTGGAAGGAAAAGTATGCCTTTTGCAGATGACACAAAGATCTGCAACAGGGTTGATACACAGGAGGCGTGGAAAGGATGAGAAGGGACTTGGCAAGGTTGGAGGAATGGTCAGAAGTATGGCAGCTAGGATTCAATGCAAAGAAGTGCAAAATAATGCACCTGGAAACAAGAACCCAGGGAAGAATACACAATGGTGAGAGGTATGTAACAACAACAAAAAGGAAAGGGACCTGGGATAATCATATCAGATGACCTTAAGGCTAGCAAGCAATATGAGAAAGGCAGTAGGGAGGGCTGGGGGTATACTGGGATGTATAGGGAGAGGCATCATCAGCAGAAAACAGGAAGTTGTTATCCCTCTGTACAGACAGTTGGTGAGACCCCATCTGAGTACTGTGTCCAGTTCTGGAGACCCCATCTCCGCAAGGACATAGACAGGATAGAGGCAGTCCAGAGGAGGGCAACTAAAATGGTGCAGGGTCTGCAAGAGAAGCCGTATGAGGAGAGACTAAAGGAGCTTAATATATATACCCTTGAGGAAAGAAGGGAGAGGGGGACATGATAGAAACATTTAAGTACCTCAGTGGAATCAACAAAGTCCAAGAGGTAGCATCTTTCAGAAAAAGAGACTTGCAAGAACAAGAGGCACAATTTAAAAGATAGAAGGAGGCGGTTCAGGGCAATGTGAGGAAGTATTATTTCACAGAGAGGGTAGTGGATGCATGGAACAGCCTTCCTGAGGAGGTTGTGGGATCTAAAACTGTGGGAGAATTCAAGAATGCATGGGACAGACATAAGGCAATTCTTGTGGGGGGTAGGAAGAAATAGACTGTTGGTTAACTAGGATCTGCAGCCTATCCTGTAGGTAGGGAAACGGGCAGACTAGATGGGCCTAGCGGTCCTTATCTGCCGTCAAAGTCTATGTTTCTATGTTTCCATGTTTCTACACATCGTAACCAGCACTTCATACAACACCTGATCCAATATCTCATTTATGGTTTCAGCATAGTACACTTATCTCTGCCCCACTTTGTTAATGTCTTATCAAAAGCCTGATGGCATTACACAATTACTTCTGAAAGACCTCAACAAGAACGACTGGCCTATTTACATTGCTATCATTTTCTGCTTTTTGCATATTTTCACTCAGCATGGGCAAATGAAAATTCACTCTAAAGAAAAGGCCTGTCTGCAATTTGTTGTCATTATAGGGCTCAATATATCCCAACATCAACACTCATTCCTTCCACAGAATTTTCCTTCAGTTATTCTTACATAAACAATGCTATCTCTCACTTCAAAAAAAGTTGGCAAAGGCCCCTGGCTTACTAAGATCAACATCACCAGTGCCTTCAAACTATTTTCAATCCACCTCCATCAGTCTCCTACAGAAGCATCCTATCGCACATCATCAAGCACCTAGGAAGGTGGATGTCTTCATGCTATGAATCCTACATCTATAATCCTGTATTCAAATTTAGAACAGCACAGAAATAGCTCTCTTCCTAGATAGCAGCCTGCAGGAAAGACTAAACATGGCTTAGATTCCTCAGAGGTTTCCTCCTTAGAAGGGTGTTTTCCATTCCTCTATTCCAAGGTTAATATATCCAAGAATTAGGCTGTTTTTCAGATCCAGTTATATTGGGCAGTCTCGATACTGAGTAGTGAGCTCAATGGGAGGAGCTTATCATGGCTTCCCACAGAACCACAGACCAATGAATGCATTTAACTTGGCATACTCTATAAGCAGCTCCCTCCCACACTACTTGTCTGCAACACTACTCACACCTTTCAAAGTTCTCTGAAGAGTCATCTCCTTACAAAGCTCTCTTGCACTTGTATGACCACCCTCTATGATTCCTAACAAATACCTCCTCTCACCTACCTTGTGCCATCTCCCACTGTGGTACTTAAAGTCTGATCTGCTCCCACCTCCTACCCCCCTGCTTTTACCCCTCATCTCTCCCACTTAGGCTCCCTCTCTCCCTCCCCTACTCCCCCTTTCTCCTAACACTCTGTGCATGTCATATTTTGTCAGGAATTATATGAGGAGCTATACTTCCTTCATTACTGTCCCTGTATTCAGTCCACCTATGAAGTCTCTGAACAGCCATTTATTACTATACCCAGCTCCTTTGTTCCAAGTATCTTCTGTGGAATTTCCTTTATACCTTATTGCTTGTACTCATTATATAGTTATATAAGATTGCCTGTAACTATTGCTCATGACTGTTAGCCTTTTCCGTTGTTTATTATGCTATCCACTCCTTGTTTATACTTTGTACTATGTATATTGTTATCTTGTACCTTTGTAACCATTTTTAAACTGGACGTTTGTGAAAATGGACATTTTTGCTCACATACCTTTTCAGTATAGAATAAACTTGATTGATTGATTGAAGTTTCCTTTAGCCAAGGTCTATATGCCTGAGTACCTCGTACAGGATGAAAGTATACATCAAACCACTAAATCTCATGTTGCACAAGCATCCCTATGTCCTTATTGGCTGCCCCATTGAAGAATAAGGCCATTGGCCTGTGGTTCTATGGGCAGCCATGAGAAGCTCCTCTCATCGAGGCCACAACTTAAACCCTCAACTCCAGCTCTCCAGACTGGTCATGTCCTTTGTTCTCCTACTGCCTCCCTCATCTCCTCCTCCTCCTCCTCTCCTTTAGCCTCCTAGGGATAGTCTTGTTTCCTTTAGCCTAGGTCCATATGCCTGGTCAGTTCCTACAGAGTGGAAGCATACATCAAACCACCAAATCTCATGCTGCACAGGCATGCATTACATATATCCTCATGACTGTCCCAATGAATCAATACCTAGATTCTGCACTTCAGGTGTGCTCCCATTCTGTTTATAGAGAAATTATTCAATATAACTAGAAACACTGAAACATAGAAATCTGTCAGCAAACGAAGGCCTCATAGTCTATCCAGTCTGCACCGTGAAGCAGTACATACACCCTAGGGGTCCATAGCCATCATTCCTCACCCCCTCCTCCACAACTCTCTTAACCAGAGCTTTCTATTGGTACCATCTCCTTTTGAATCCCTCCTAATGCTGTGTCTAGATCCTGCACTTTGGGATACTTTTAGTCTGTATAAAGAACATCGTCAATAACTAAAGGTGTTTGACCCTATTGGGATCTTCAAATACTGGCTGCAGAATTATTTTCTTAAATCAACCTTATGGTATTCACTGATCTGACTCCACTGTTCAGTGAATTTGCACTATGTGTATGCCATGATTTGATCTTACTTAATTGAATAAATACTTTTTGTTAGTTTCCAGAACAACAGAAAAAGTGAGACTTTGTCACTTTGTCTCACTATTGAGCCCTACAAATGCCAATAAATTGCAAATAAACCTCAATGAGCAGCACATCAATGTAACCTTACAAAATACTGATACATAAATCAATAACTAACTAAATAAAGAGCACAGGGATAAGCTCAAAACAAGTGTATCCCCATTGCACCTCCACGTGCCTCAGGACTGCATGGGGGCAGGTGTGATCCACAGCCCCATCCTCCTCACTCCCTGCAATTGTGGAGCACCTGTGCAGGACCAGTGGTGGTGCCTTGGGCACCGTGGCCAACATCACTGGGCATCCAATCAGATGCCTGAAGTTGGTGTGCAGTGGATTCCCTGCTCTGTGTGATGCAGAGGACCATGGGATATGTTAGTCTATGCCAGTTCTCCATGGGATGCCATATTCCTTTGCCAAATACTCAAATATTGCAATTGTGACTGGTCAGTGACTCCCTCAGCCCCATACCTCTGCTCCTTGGGATGGGATCTGGCAGAGAGTGGGCCGCCCATGCCCTGTTGGTGATTTGATAGCTGAGTAGAGAGGGTCACAAAGCACCTAGGCCACATAGCATGTACTTTCTCTCAGGAGGTTGCACTCGCTGCCCTGGCAGCATCAAGGATCACACAGCTGTCTGCCCTGCTTCAACTCAGCTTGTCACGGACATAGTTGCACAGCCGGGGATCAGGCACAATGTAGTCACACAGCCATAGCTGTGGATGATGCATAGTGCCCGAAATGTGTGCAACCTGCATGTAGTTAGCACTCTGTGGCTGTTCACAGGCCTCCATGAATATGGAGAGGCTGTGCAACTTTTGAGGATCGAGCCCTAAATCCTGTACTTCAGGTCTGCTTTCTCTATATAGAACATCTTTATAGAACACAACATGAAGAATTTGTTTTCAGAAGAAATCTTCTTAGCCCATTATATCTGCCCCAGTATTACATGTCTAATGTGGTACGAGAGAGCCCTAGTGGCTTTCCTCCATCTCTCTCCCTCCCTCCCACCCGTTTTTTCTTAATATTTATCACTCCTTGCTCCCTCGGGTGGTACTCCTTCAGACAGCTGCAGTGCCCATATCCTGTCTGGCCGAGACCCTCCTGCTCATAACTCTGGACCACCTGGTTCAAATGTGACATGCCTAGTGGCCAGGCCCCCTCAGCTTGCCCCCTAAGTCAGGGTTATCATCAGTGCCATGGCTAACTCCCCACACCATTTGGTTGGCACCACAGTTGTAGATGAAGGCCAGGGCATCCAGGCCTGAGCAGGTCAGGTCTGACAGAGGACAGAGTAGGCAGGAGCAGCATCACACCCCCACTGATGGCCATTTTCCATCCTGATTTTCCTCCCTAGAAGAGAGGATGTGCAATGACATCCTGGTAATGACAGACATGCTCCCACACCACACACAGATGTCTGCCTCTCCTCCAATCCCCAAGCTTCTGTGGTCTCTGGCTTACTTACCTCCAGCCAGTGCTAGCAGTGTGGTTATTGCTGAGCACCACAGACATCCCTCCCTGGAGCAGGAGAGCTCACCACTGGACACTCAATCCTTCTGCCCCATGCTGTCCCTCCAATGCTTCCAGTTTATTCTGGAACTCAAGTCATTGGTGTCATAAGATGTAGTGCTACCTCTGTGCCAGCAGGCCAGCTGCTCCCCCTCCATTCTTGATACTCTCTTTATCAAGCCCTCATGTCTGTCCCACCCATGTTTGAATCCCCCCAACTATTTTGCACAGATCACTTCTCTCATCAGCTTACTGATTTCTCATTAGACCACCCCTTTTGACAGTTCAATAACCTGATATCCAAGTTCTGTACTTTAGGTGTGCTCTACGTCCATGTATAGAACATCTTCTATAGCTTAAAACATAAATCATGTGCTTCAGTTGTACTCTCAGTTCATATATAGAACCTTTTCAATAATCTAATACCTAAAGCCTTCAGTTCAGGTGTTCTCTCAGTCTGTAGATAGAACATCTTCAAACAACTCATGCCTACATCCTTCAGATCATTTGTGCCTTCAGATCATTAACTCTTGCATCTTTATTTGCTGCTCAATCCCTGTATAATGTGAAACTGTACATCTTGTAATTGTATTTCATCATATTTTGTAACTGTAACTGTACTTTCACCTGTACCTTTTTATACCTGTACTGTGTACCTGAAACTGAAATGTTTGACTATGTTATTGTTTGTGCCACCTGTATGGCCTGGGTCATGCTTGAAAATAGTCCATTGGATCAGTGAGCTTACCTGGTAATCAAATACATACATACATACATACATACATAAATAAATATACAAACAGCTTTAATAAGCTAGTGCCTAAATCTTGTTCTTCAGGTGCGCTTTCAGTCTGTATATAGAATATATTTGATAACCTAATACCTAAATTCTGTACTTCAGGTGTGAATTCAGTCCGTACATGGAACGTTATGCACTGGGCAGGAAAAATCATGAAAGTTGATTGGTTGACAGCATTCTATGCCCTACTTACATTCCTTCATAAAAGAATGGGTAAAAACAAGGGCCCTGAGCAGAGGTTGTTCACATACAGCTCTATCTCTATGCCCTATCAAAACTCTTCATCACAGAAACCACTCACCTTCCAATGGATCAGCTTCCTGAGATGACTTTCAGCTTTCTTAAGGGAAAATATTTTGAAAACTGTCCAATTCAACATTTACCAAGGCTAATTTACCATTGTATACATGCTGCATTACAGAATGTTCACTTAACATTAACAAAATAAAAAAGCCTAGTTTCGAATATTTATTGATGTTACATGAAACTGACCACTTGTAATGCGTTATTTATGAAATATTTATTGTAATCAGTTACACGTTACTACAGTTACCCTGATTAATGACTCCAGCATTGGACTATTTTATGTGCTAATGTACTTCAACAGTTTAAAAACAGTAAAAAAAAAAAAAAAAGAAAAATAGTTTGACCTGTGTTTGTGTCTTTTTTTACTTTACTGTGGGGGTTCAGTGCATAATCTCAATAATACACTACAGGGCGTGCTTTATCGTAGGATATCAGCACTTCTCCGGTGAATAAGGCCCTCGGCTTCACCTCGTGCCTCACAATGTACCTGAGGTGTGTGATATCCTATGATAAAGCACGCCCTGTTGTGTACTACTGCTTAATTATAAAATAGCAAAAATAGTTTCTAGGCTTCTGATTGGTCTGTGGCCTCCTTGAACAGTGATGTTACTCCAGAACATCAATGTATCAAGGTCCAGCAGCAACATGACCATCTCACATGTAAGACTGATTAAATGAATCAGTCCACATAATTCCCTAGCATGCTGCAACTGAGCCAAGCAACCTCATGTCCCCTCAAATCAGGTTTCTCCCAGGCCTTTTTGGCAGACCAGTGCCACCAAGCCAAACCACATTTTCTTTTTGACTGACACTGGCTCGGCTCAGCAGATAACTTAACTGATTGCTCATTTACCTCTTGCTCTGCTCTGCTCCACCTTCTGATTCTCACAGTCAGAGGTCAGCTACAAAGTTGAACCATCTTTTTATTTTAATTACTGCTGGCTACTCACTGTTCCATCAAACAGTTTCAAATTCTTCTGTCCATGGAGCTGCAATAGAGAGTGAGCACATGCACAGCAGCACTTGCTGTACTCCCTGTATCACCAGCTTCATTATGTTACACACTTTTCTCTCACTCATGGTCTCATTCAAAATGGACAGTAAATCCCTGTCTTGGTCACTACTAACAGTTAACGGGGGATGGGAACAGAGAATAAAGTTGCAGTAACCAAGAAGGATTGGAAGAGTGTGCAGACACAAAAATACACTTACAGCACCAGCTACTGAACAAAATAAAATAACTTTGATTACACTTTAAGTGTCTGTTTCAATGTAACTAATCATTAATTATGTGCAGCAGGGTAATTACACTGTAGTTACATGTTTGTTGCATGCAACTACATTGCAATTGCAATGCAGTTATAATGTAGTTAAGTAACACTTAAAGTGTAACCCAACTTTTTTCTTCATATACTTCCACATTCAAAATAAAGAGAAAATCTTTAAAAAAACTTTTTTTAATTGTTTTTTAAGAATGAGCCAATGTATAATAACAATAGTGCACTTCACGCCAGGGATGTGTGTTGTGCTAGGTAATGTCACTTCTCAGGTTTTGAACGCACTCAGCCCCCTTCAACCACCCGAGGCATGATGTTATCCCAGCAAAACATGTACCCTGTCATGGATTATTGCTTAATTATTAATAAACTATTACCTAAGTCTTGTACTTCAGGTGTGTTCTCAATCCACATATAGAACATTATTAATAACAACATAATATCTAAATCCTGTTCTTCATGTGTGCCTTTAGTCTGTATACAGAACATCATTAATAACTTGATTCTTTGCAAAAAACTTTGCTAATGCACCAACCAGTTAGGATAGCTTACTGCCTGCCACACAAGTAGGTAAATGTAGCATTAAGTTTCCAACTCTAACTTCCCACCCACAAAGCAGCAAAAGGAAAAAACATATGGTTTGGGGTCTTCAGAGTCCTGGTAAATCAGTGGCGGGTTCTTCTTTGGGTTGTCAGCCACAACTGGTGCACTTATGAAGTTTTTCGCAAAGAATGTCCTTTCTTTTTGAGAGAGCGGAATCATATCCTCATTCCTGCAGGTCCTATTGGGACCTCTGTGAACAGATGCAGATGCCCTTTGCCAAGGGAAGGCTCCAGCTGCTTTCAGAAGTGCAGTGATTGATGTGAAGACTTCATGGGCCATCTGGTGGGCTGTGGAAGCGCAGGACCCCTATGGTCTCTGTACTTCTATGTGGCCACAGATACAGATGCACAGGGCAACAAGTGCCTCATTAACCAATTCACAGGGCCCTCTGCCACCCACGGGTGGAGAGGGACAGGGCCTATGCCAAAAAGACAGTTGTTTTTATTATATGGTACCTGGGCCTGTGCAGACAACCCTACACCTTTCATTCCCTGGCTGGAGGGTGTCACATAACAGTGCCATCCCACCACCTCACCCTATCTAGCTGGGTCATTGTACTCACCATCAAACTCAGCTCACCAGCAGGGGATCACAAAGTATACCCACTGGGGTCAAGACTGGCACTGCACACAAAGTTAGTTAATCATATACATATATATATATATATATATATATATATATATATATATATATACACCCCACATTTTCAAGGTACTTGTTTTATTATTTGTTTTATAAACATCACATGTACCATTTATAGTATATTGGAGGAAATGTTATTTTGCACCAGAAGTGTGAAAACACATCTTGTCCAGGACTGAAAAAATTACACATCATGTTTATGAGGTGGTGTGGAAAAATGGCTATGTTGAAAGGCTGGAGTCAAAATATTGAAAATTAGTGATGTTATGAGTGAACATTGAAATACTGCAACATTCACTCATAACCTGGGCATTTTACCATATTTATACACCGAATATTCAGTATAGTCTTCTTATTACTCCACCTCATAAACCCGGTAGGTGAAAATTTTCAAATCCTCACCAAAAATGTCATTCTGCACCAATGAAACATTATTCTGTGCAACAGGTACTGAAACACATTTTGGCCAGGATG
Source organism: Neoceratodus forsteri (assembly GCA_016271365.2). Classification (NCBI taxonomy): domain Eukaryota; kingdom Metazoa; phylum Chordata; order Ceratodontiformes; family Ceratodontidae; genus Neoceratodus; species Neoceratodus forsteri. Next base: position 293,112,846 of record CM028136.1, read on the forward strand.
CGAAAAATGAAAATTGTAATTTTTGTGATGTGGTGTGAAAAAATGGCTATGTTGAAAATTTGAGGTCAAAATATTTTAAATTGCCAAAGTTATGAGTGAGCTTAGAAAAATTTCAAACGTACGTGCCATTTTTACATATTTTGATACCAAATTTTCAACATAGCCTTCTTATGACCCCACCTCATGAATATATGTATAAATGGGGTTGCCCTTTAAAGGGCAAACTGAATTGTCAAGGGTTTTCTAGTGGAAATGGCAGGGGTGCTGGCTGGGGGGTTAGGAAGGGGGGGAAGGGGGATTAGGACTGGGTATTTATTTATTTATGACTTTGATAACCAGGTGAGTGCACTGATCCCAGGGACCATTTTTAGGCATGACCTGGGCCATAACACATGGCGCAGGGTGACAGTGGAGTACAAGGTAACAGTAATACACATGAAATATTTTTGATACAAGCAACAATAGTAAGCACGATATACAGGTTTGATGCATAGGTCCATTTGAGAACAGTGAATACAAGGTTTCAATATTGGATATGAGGAGATTTGGTACAAAACAAACTAATCGTAGGCACAGTGTACAATGTGTGACTGCATCGTCCAGTGAACAAGTAATACACAGAATACTCATTAAAAATATATATACAATATGTACAGGCAAGGAAGTCAAATATTACTGTGAAAAATACAATATAACAGTTGTAGGCAGGGGAGTTGACCAGTGTGGGTAGGTGGGTAACCCCTGGGCTGGGGAGTTGACTAATGTGGGATGGTGTCAGACCCCTTGGAGCAGCAGCAGGATGAGTTTGCCAGGAACCAGACTTTAAGGTGGGACTTGAAACTGGAATGTGTGTCAATGGAATGGAGTTCAGCCGGTAGTTTATTCCACTGCAAAGGGGCAGCTGCAGACCAAGCTCTGCTACCCATGTAGGTGGATACCCTAGGAACAGCTAGAGGGGGAGTGCCATTAGAGCGGAGGTTGCGGAGCAGCGTTTGGGTTTTAAGAAGGGCAATTAGGGGGATTCTGGAGCCGTGCGGATGACATCATCCACCATGCAGCAGAGGGCTAGGTCAAAGCGACCTTGCAGCAGTAGCAATCCAAGGGAATTATAGAGGGTACAGTGGTGGGTGGAGAACAGGGCCAATAAAGTAAAGTGACAGGCATTGTTGTAGGCAGCAGAGAGTTTAGCCATGGCAGTAGCTGAGGTCCTGGCATAAATAGGGGAGCAGTAGTCAAGAATAGGGAGAAGATTACCCTGGACAATGGCTAGTCTGGCTTCAGGGGTAAGGTATTGCCTGAAGCTATAGACAGCACCTAACTTTTGATGAAACCTTCTGACAAGGGAATTTGCATGCTCAGTGAAAGTGAGGGAGGGGTCGAGCAGTACTCCTAAGTATTTGTAAGTGTTGACATCCTCCAGGGCTGGGCTGTCTGGGCTGAGAATGCGTAAGGGGGCATGGTTTTTAGTTTTGGCTAGGAAGGGCTTAGATCTGAACTGCATGGATTTATTTTTTTTGGCATTTACTAAAGTTTTTTTTTTGAGAACCAGCTGTGGGCCGCAGCATAGTTGTGTGAGAGAACTGAGGAGATTGTGGCCATGGATTTGTCACTGTGGAACAGGACAAGGTCGTCGGCATACAGGAGAGAGTGACAGTTGAGACAGTTGAAGGGAAGCACATTAATGAATAAGGAGAAAAGGAGGGGACCCAGGATTGAGACTTGAGGGACCCCCACAGAGACAGACAGGGTGGGGGAGCAGGTTTGACCAATACACATGAATTGTGAGTGATCAATAAGGTAGTTAGTGAACCAGCTTGTGACTTTCTGAGAACAACCAAGAAGGCTAAGCTTGGAGGTAAGGAAAGTATGGTTAACCATGTCAAAAGCCTTTGAGAGGTCGATGAAGACAGCCCCGATGGCTTTTCCATTATCCATGTTAGAGAGGATGTGGTCAGTCAGAAGGACGAGGGCAGTGGCGGTGGAATGATTCTTGTGAAAGCCGTGCTGTTGGTTGCATAGGAGGGTGTATTTGCCTATGTACTCAGTGAGCTGACTGTGGACTGATCTCTCAAGTAGTTTACTGAGATGAGGGAGGATGGGCATCGGGCTGTAATTGTCGGAGGATTTGGGGTCACCAGATTTAAGAATGGGGATAACCGTAGCTATCTTCCATGGGTCAGGCATGGCAGAGGTAGAAAGGGCAAGGTTAAAGAAGAAGAAGGTGAGTGGCTTGGCAATCGCCGGAGAGATCAGCTTAAGGAAGACTGGAGATAGCCCATCAGATCCGGAGGAGCCGTGGTTAGGTAGACTTTTGAGTAGCTTCACTGTGTCATGTATGGAGAGAGCTTTAAAATAGAATGGGGGTATTTTCGGGTGAGCGGCAGAGCTGGAGGAGGATGGCAGTGTGTCAGGTATTAGGGCTGAGCTTTGAGGTTGCGCAGTTGGCAGCTTATTTAGGTACATGGATAAGTTGGTGAACTTACAGTTGAAGACACTGGCCACATCATGAGGGTCGGTCAGCAGCCCATCCTGGGAGTTGAGATGTGGTGCAGCGTAGCTGGAGTAGGGGTTTAGGAGGGAACTGATTGAGTCCCAGAATTTTCTAGGGTCTCCAAGGTTGGCCTTTTGCAGATTGCGGAAGTGGGTCTGTTTCAAAAATTTGACCTGTTGTTTACATTTGTTCCTCATGCGCCTGTAAGCATCCCAGAGGGTGGGAGAGGGGGTTGTTTTGAAAGTGGACCAGGCACGGTCTCTGGCCTTCATAAGGGTTAGGAGGTCTTTAGAGACCCAGCGCAAGCACCCGCCTCTGACCCGTCTGGTAGTGACAGGGAAAAAGCTGTCCTGGAGTGTTAGTAGAGTCCGGGTAAATGTGGAAACTGCCATGGCTGCATTGGAAAGGAAAAAAGTGTGGACCGGTCCAAGGACTAGGCCTCCTCAAGGAGATTTGTGGAGACTGGGCAGCTGGAAATTTCTGAGAGATAGTTATTTGGGTGGGGGGGCTTTAGTTTGGAATACCAGAGGAGATAGGTTGGTGAGTGATCGCTATAGAGTCAGTCATGGTGCCAGCATGTAATGCTTGGTCCTCCCTGTTTATGAGGATCCAGTCTAGTAGAGTCTGGGTGTCTGAGTGTGGATTAAGTCTGGTGGGGAGAGTGATCACCTGCACCAGGTTGTGCTGCTTTAACAGGGATTCATAGTCAGATTCATGGCAGCTCAGCCAGTTTAGATTAAAGTCGCTGAGAAGGATAGATTCCCTATGGGGAGTTAGGGAGCTCAAGCCTTGGAGGAGACTGGTGAGTCCAATGGTTCCAGTCACGGGGGGGGGGTTGTAGCAGCAGCCAATATAGAGCTTTTTGCAGGATCCCAGGGTAAATTTGGAGAGTAGCCATTCACTAGGTGAGGAAGGGTCAGAGTGTAGGACAATGCTAGCTGAGAGGGGTTCCCTTAGGAGCAGGGAAACACCACCACCTATTTTCCTGCCTGGCCTTTCAAGGCATAGGTAGGAGTCAGGTATTTTGAAGGTGTTTTCGGTGTGGTGTAGCTTTAGCCATGTTTCAGTGAGTCCCAGAATATGGGGCTTGTGTAGCTCAATCCAAGCCTCAAGGTCAGTGAATTTGAATGGAAGGCTGCAGACATTGATATGTGTGATTTTAAGACCGGGACATTTGTCCAGATGCTGGAGGAGGGGGTGATATGGGAGTTTGTTGGGCCAGGGTCGCACTCAATGTCCCCAGCAAGGGAGAGTAGTGATAGTAGGAGAATGTATGGGCAGGAGGGAATAGTAGGAGACCAGGAGAGGTTAGCCAGGTAGTGGCCAAGGAGGCGGCATTCTCCTTTAGTGAGTAGAATGAGAGAGATGTACCCCAGGGTGGACTTATCCCTAGTAGTTAGTGAAGAGAGTTGAGTCAGGGGAGGGAGGGGGAATGAGAGGAAGAAGAGGCACTGTTGATCGCAGGCCAACACCGTAGTGCAGAAGTCGGTCAATACCAGAGCAGTAGTTAGGAAGATGGCCCATAATATAGGTAGTGCCAGCTTCATCTTTCTGAGGGAGAGTGGGGGAACAAGGGGAAGTAGTAGGAGAGAATTAGCATGGTCAGCCTTATGAAGAGGGAGAGGAGGGAGTGGTGAGGCAAGGGGCTGTGAGAAATGTAGTTCTGTGGGGCAGGGCTGCACTCTAGGAGGTGTTCTGCAGCTTTAAATTTGTGTAGGGCAAGATGGCCAATGCGAGGAGGTGCACAGAAGGGGGAGTGGTTTAGGTGTATTTAATAAGTTGTGGAGGAGGGGTGTGGAGGAGGTGGTGGGGGAGGGCAAAAAATCAGCAGTAGGAATCCCAGTTTTCAGTTTAGCTGTAATTGGTATTATGTACACAGACTAGTAGCAAGGGCCAAGCAGCACAGACTACAAAATTTGTGCATGGGCATGCAATTTGGCGTGTCTCTGTACCGGAGCAAGGGAAAGTCATTTCAAACTTGGCGGCATAGTCCTGGGAAAGCAGCCACGCTGGATTCCAGAGCTAGCCATTCAGGAAGTTCACCAAGATGGTGAGCGGCCAGTGGGGGCACTGCAGTCAGATGGCGCCAGGAATTCAGAAAAAAAAATTCAGGATCTTCGCTGCAACAGCAGCTGAGGGCTCAAGATCTGGCTTTGGCAATTACCTGTGCTTGGAGAGTGGTGGGCAGGTGGCAGCAGGCAGGAAGGGGGAGGAGTCAGATAACATCAGAGGGTGAGTCATATGATGCAGGGGGGGCATTGTGATTAGTCAAGGTGGAGTGAAAGGGAGGTCTAGGGGACTATAAAAGGGGCTGCAAGAGAAGAGAGCTCTTTTCTTTTGCTAACATTGAAATTAGCAGGTTTAGCACATCAATTGGCAACACTGTGTGGCAGGGTTTGGAGACATCTGAAGGTACGGTAGGTGTATAATTTTGGAATGAGATGGTGGGCCTTTCAAGAAAGGTTTGTTTTCAACAAAAATGCATAAATAAAAGCAAAAGAAGCTATAGAGTTCTTTTCGTAGTAAGGAGGAGAATATTGGGTAATTGGGAGTGAGCTAAGTTGGTAGGCCATTTGTAAAAAAAAAAAAAAAAAGGAAATCACAAAGTGATAAGATACTTGGGTTCTAGTCGGTCTGTGTGGAAGACACATTGTTGTTTGTTGTCATAGGCACTGCAGGGACCTGATGGGTAGAGGTTTAACTGGTGACACCAGGAGTTTTGTTTGAGGCCAGGAAGCAGGCAGGCCATGAGGGGAAGCAAGGCCTGGTGTAAGGGTGAGTTGCAAATGAAAGAAAGGTTGTTGCTGGCAGTAGACCCGAGTAGTAGTGGCAATTGGGAACACACACAGTAATAATAATAAAAAAAATAGATGTAAAAAGGTATACGAGCAAGAACGGGTACTTGTTGAGCCAGAGGCGGCCGAGCGATTTTTGTAGGTAATCCAAAGTAGGTGATGGTTTGTTTGGTAGTTGCGCCTCTTTCCCCGCATGGTGCTATCATGCAGAGTATAAGAGACAGTGCCATGGTACTGCAAGTGGACGGATTTTTACCATTTTTCAAGTACAGGAGGCTTACTGGCACGGTTTCACTGCTGAGTTCCGCTATTTTCATTTATCAAACAGGGTCAGGATAGTGTGAGCTTCTGTGTCCATTTTTCAGAGTGCTAGCTTATTTCTTTGGAATTAGTACCAGCAGTCTGTATCCAGGTGCCTCTAAGAGATTTCTGGTGGGGGTACACAAATTCAGTTGTTGGTGAAGAAAAGTCATTCAAAATAAAAAAAATAGTAAAAGATACGGTATGGCAGAAGATCGAGTTGGGCCGGAGGGTGCAGGAAGCTAGACTGGGGCCAGGGAGGACTGGGGAGGGGAATGCCGGAATCCCTGAGGACACATAACAATATGGGAAGAGGGAAGGGTCACTGCATGTAGGTCCTGTCCCCAATGTTAAGTGGAGTTTAAATGGTGAAACAATCTGGGGGTTTGTACATTATGGAACTGGACAAAATGGGGTTGGACTGGAAAAAAAATGCAAAGAATGCCATACGGTCTGAAGGATTAAAACGGCAGATGGCCTTACCAAGTTTTCAAAATGGTGGCGGGGCCATGTGGACATTTTTGGAACAAAATGGCGGTTGCCTATTGGTGACATACAGGGTGGGAATGCCATGCATGCTTGGAGACCAAAAACACACAGCCTGGAGGCACAGATAGTGATGCGGGGAGCACAGAGCAGGATGCTTTGTGGGCTTAAATAAAAAAAAATGGTGGGTTTAAGGATATGGACAAATTTCAAGCTAAGCACGTGAAGTGTGGCCAGAACAATTAAAGGGGAGCAACCCTGCTATTAAGACAGTCCTGGCAAAATGATCTTTGGCATTTAATCCATATAAAGGAGGTAAAGGTGCCCTTTCGTTTTAGAGACTAAAACAGAGTTTGGCATTTAGTCATCCAAAGATGTCACCCCATAAGGCATTGAGTTGAGGAGGGACAAACTCCAAGGTATCAAATTGTTTAGGACATCGGACAAATTCTTCGGACAAAAACTGGGGAATAGGCAGGTGCGTTCCCACAAGGTGAAGGTCCCAAGCTTAAGGGCACAGAAAAAAGGCAAGGTACTTGCAAGCCCAGTAAGGAGCAGTAAAATAGGGCATTGCCTAGAGGGATGTGAGTAAAAAAAATGATGAAAAGGAAAGGTGGATTTTAAATATTAATTCTTTTTTGTCTTATCACTTGAGCTAACAGGAATGGCAGCCAGGAGGACACCAGGGAAGGGCACAAGTGTGCAGCTGATGGAACAGGTGGCCGAACTGATGTGGAAGGTGAATGAGCTCTTGAAAGTGGCAAAACAGAGAGAAGAAGAGGGAGAAGCAACCAGGAAGAGAAAGACACCAGCCCAGGGTGCAGGGAAGGGAGCTGAGCACAAGAGGACACCTGAACCTGAGCCACAATCAGAAGTCCAACCTGAGCTGGAGGAGCCAGACACAGGGAAGGATAAGGAGCCAGGGGTTGACCTGACTAAGGATGGCAACCTAAAGGATTATCTGGCAGGGATCATAGAGGAGTTGGGGGATAAAGGTTTAGAAGAAATGGAACGAGTACTAAAAGAGATAAAAAGGTTACCTGGGGATGATCCCAAGGGAGGTAGGAAGGAAAGTGATGGGATACTGGGGATGATACTGGGTGACCATGTCCCACAGTCCATTAAAGAAAAGATATGGAAAGTGGAATATGTGGACATATTTGCATTGGTTGATAAGGAAACTGATATTAGCAGAGGGAGACGGTAGGTAAGTCTGAAATGGCAGTGGCATTGACATTAGTAGGTAAGATGTCTGAGGATACCTCTTATAATGAGAAAAACATTGACACTTGGCAGGCTGGCTTTACAGTTTTCAGTGCCATTACGTTGGAAAAGCAATTGGATTTAGCTATCACATTGTTGGCCTATTCAGCAATAATCAAGGATGCATATAAGGTACAACTAGGTAACAGATGGTTGAGGTACGATGAGGCCTTTTGGCAGTGGATGGCTTCACATGGGGACCTGAGGTGTAACTGTAAACACACAGACCTGTCGGTACAAACCCTATCTGGGCAGGCAGGTGGAAGTGAAGAAGGAAATAGAAATGGAGGGGAAGCCAGTTTATGAAGACATGTTGGGGGTATAATAAAGCCTCATGCACTTGGCCAAACTGTAAATTTTGACATGTCTGTTCCAAGTGTGCAGGACAACATCCAGTCTCATGTTGCTGGGTGATGAGCGACAGAACAGGTATGTAAGTTTACAACAGTCAGCCTTTTCAAGGTGGTTTCAGAGGGCAATGGGGCAATGCATTACAAGGCGGCAGGGGCAGGGTTTTGGTGAAAGGAGGACATGCAGATCCAGTTATGGTGGGAGATAAGGTAGGGAAACAAGGGACAGCAGAAGGAAGGTTTTCAAAATGGGCCACACACTCATTAGACTGGATATAGTACAACAGTGGATTAAGGAGTACCTGGACAGAGGAGTGGGGAAATTGTTGAGAGAGGGTCTCCCAAATGGTCTTGATTTGGGGTATCGGGGGATGCAGAGAAAAATGTTGCTAAAAAACCTGGGGTCTGTTAGGAACAAGGAGGAGATGGTGGACAAGAAAATTTGGAAAGAGATAGCAGCAGGCAGGGTGGAAGGACCATTCAGTGGTCCCCCATTGAAAAACTTCAGGGTGTCACCACTGGAGGTGGTACCAAAAAAGCAAGTGGGAGAATTTAGGCTCATTCACCACTTGTCATACCCAGAGGGGGCATTGGTGAATGACAGCATACCGGTGGAGCAGAGTGCGGTGTCCTTTGTGACACTGGATCAGGCTGTGGAGATGATTCGGGCAGTAGAGGGGGCATGGCTGGCAAAAATCAACATAGAAGCAGCGTTCTGCTTACTACCAGTTAGGGCAGAGGACTGAAATTTGCTGGGGTTTACATTTCAGGGTGGGTACTATTTTGACAAGGCCATGCCCATGGGATGTTCGGTGGCATGTGCCACATTTGAAGCCTTTAGCACATGGATGCAGTGGGTGTTTGGGGAATGATATGGGCCCAGGGCAGCAGTACACTATTTGGATGACTTTCGGCTGGTGGGACAAGGAAAACAGGGGACAGAAAAAATGTTACATGACTTTCAGGACATGTGTGAGATAATGGGGGTACCCTTAGCTGAGGGTAAAACAGAAGGGCCAGCCAGGAGACAGGAGTTCTAAGGTATCAAAGTTGATGCCATGGAGGGTGTGTTTTGTTTACCAAGGGACAAGGTAGACAGGTTGAGGGATCTAATAGGCAAGGTGAAAAATAAGAGAAGAATACCATTAGCAGCAGTACAGCAATTACTTGGTCACCTAAATTGTGCATGCAGGGCAATAACACAAAGGAAAGTGTTCACCAGGAGGTTGGCATGGGCTGTGGGAAAGGCAAAGCTACTGCATCACTGGGTGGACATCTCAAAAGGTGTACACCAGGATTTGGAGGTGTGGGAACAATTTTTGATAGGATATAATGGAATCATGTTTTGGCAGGAGGACTTTTTTTTAATACAGATTTAGAATTGTATACTTACGCTTCCGGGGCACATGGTATAGGGGCATATTTTTTGGGGGGAATGGATTTTGGAGGCATGGCCAGACGAGTGGAGAAGGAGAGATTTGCTGAAAGATATCACTTTCTTGGAAATATTCCCAGTATGGTTATCAGTGTTAACATGGTATAAACAGCTGAAGAATCAGAAGATAATCTTTTGGCGTGACAACAGAGGTGTGGTAGAGGTGATCAATAGGCAATGAGGCTCCACAGAAACTGTGACCAGGGCATTATGCAGCTGGTACTGGAAGATTTGCATTTCAACCTGCCATTCAAAGCGAGGCATATTGAAGGGGTTAATAATGAGGTAGCTGACAGCCTTTCCCGTCTTCAGTTGGATAGGTTCAGGTCCTTGGTACCGCAAGCCACAGTGCAGAGAATGCTGGTGCTGCCTCAGTTATGGAAGATTGGCTGGAAAGAGCCCAGCTGCTGTACTGAAGCTTTTGGTCTGCAAACATGCTAAAAGCATACGAGTGGGTGTGGAACGCCTTCCAAAAGTTTCAGCAGCAGGAGGGGATGGAGGTAAGTGAGGCTGTAGTGGAGGATCAGGTCATGAAATTTATGGTCAAAAAATGGTAGGCGGGGATTTTCAGTGATTTTCTAGTGGAAATGACAAGGATGCTGGCTGGAAAAGTTGCCATCCTCTCTTTTTGCAGGGAGCTGCACCCCCTGTGCCCCCATGTGAGGGACTGTACTCCCCACAACCCCTTTTCTAAGGATACTAACTCCAGAGGGGGCAGACCTTGGGGAAGGGGTGGCAAATCTGGCATTTGGTGCTGTAATGACCCGGCACTGTAATGCTAGTGCCCTAATGGCTGGAAAAGGGCTGTGTGGGTAGATAGGTTAGGAAGGAGGGAGAAGGGGGCGGAGGGATTAGGACTGGGTATAAACTAGAAGGAGGGGGGAAGGGGAGGAATCAGATGACATCAGAGGGTGATTCATATCATGCAAGATGGACATTGTGATTGATCTGGAGTGAGTGAAAGGGGGATCTAGAGGGACTATAAAAGGGGCTGCAAGAAGAGAGAGCTCTCTTCCTTTGCTAAGATTGAAATTAACCCACCCACCCAAAGAATATGGCGTTAAATAAAAAAAAAAAGGGGTAAAGGAAAGGAGAAATTCCAGGAAGGACAGGGCCACTAAATGAGAGTGACAAAGCATGAAAGGGACAAATTAGGGGTTGCCTAAAAAGGGGAGCAGATGGTAGAATTGATTGGATAAATGGAACTGCCAACAGTGGGTGGTATAAAGGGCTAAAAAAAAGAGATTAACTAATCCTGGATGGGTTGCCAGTAAGAGGGCAACAGCGGATTGTGGAAAGAGATTGCTTGAGGCCCAAGCACTGGATGAACAGGGGTGGGGAAGGAAGGGTGGTAGAAATGGGGAGTGATGGGGAAGGGCACAAGGAGGGGAGGTAAGAGGGGGCACTGGGGGAGGGAGAGGTTGGGAGGTAAGTGGCATCTGACCATGGCTGCAACATGGTGGAGGGATGGTCAGAAGGTAAGCTGGGGGTCAGGTTACCGGCATCCGACCCCAGAGAAACAAGAGAAAGAGAATAGGAATTGGAAAAGGGTGTCCAGTTAAGCATCCAGACCCTGAGAAGAATTTGGGAATAAAGGAAGAAAGGCCAAGAAGGAAAATGAACTAAATGGACTTGACTTGTTATAAAGAATTGTAAATATAAATATTTTGAATTGCTATAATATGGTTGTATGAAGTGCGACAAAAGGGATGTATACAATAAATTTATTGCCAATTGAGCACCCAAACAAATTATAGTTGGTGTATTAATTTCCACAGGAAAATCCCACTGACAATGACAATGAGGTAAAAGAGGAAGTTTTTGAGCCAGGTGAAAAGGTCTTGCTACTGTTACCCATTACAGACAATAAACTGTTAATGAAGTGGCAAGAGCCTTACAGAGTGCTTAGACGTACAATACTGGCACAGTTAACTATGAGACTGAGACCCTTGATAGGAAAAATCCTACCAAGATATATCATGCTAACCTCCTGAAGAAATGGGTTGAAAAACACCAAAGGCTGATTTGCTAGTTTTACCAGAAACTACTACAGAAGCTATTGATATAGCTTATGACAGACTGGAACAAACTGTAACTGCTGATGCTGTAAAGCTGAATGTTTCTTTAACCTCTGAACAAACCACAGAAATTTGTTACTTGGTAAAGACATTTACCAGTACTTTTGCCACAGTGCCAGGCCAAGCAAAAGGGGTCAAGCATGTAGTAGTGACAGAGAATGCTCGCCCTATTAGACAAAAGACATACTGATTAGCAGAGCAGTAAAGAGCAGATGTGGTTAAGGAAATACAACAAATTAAACAGCTGGGTATCATAGAAGGCTCAAGAAGTGCTTGGTCATCACCAATGGTGATCGTAAATGAAAAAGAAGGGGTGGAAGAATCTGCCTTGATTTTAGGAAACTTGAGTTTCCAAATTTTATAGTTATCTTAGGATAGATGATTTGGTGGATAGATTGAGAAGTGCCAAGTACATCAGTACCCTTGATCTCACCAAGGGTTACTGGTAAACTCCGCTAGCTAAAGAATTCAGAGAAAAAATGTATTAGCCACTTCTATTGGATTCTATCAGTTCACCACCATTTTTTTTGTTTACGTGGTGCACATACTGCATTCCAGCATTACATGGATGTAATTCTAGCCCCTCATCCTGGTTATTGTGCTGCTTACCTGGATGATATCGTGGTGTACAGTCCAGACTCGAAAAGTGACCGGGAACACTTATGAGCAGTTATCCAATCTATCAAGTAGGCAGATCTGATCGTTAATCCTACCACATGTGCATTGGGCATGCAGGAAACCAGATATTTTGGGATGTGTTTTGGAAAATGGAGAAGTAAAGCCAGATATTTTTGAGATAGAAGCTGTAGCTAATGGAAGCACCATGTTTCATCGACAGTAAATCTGCCAACATCCTGTACAGCAATGGCACAATGCTGATGACTCTGCCCCCCCTCACCCCTCACATTTCACTATAATCAACTCCAGGTCAGAGCATATTCAGGTAGGGGGCAAAACACCGGGAGAAGCATCATCAGTGAATCACAGACCATTATAGTGACTTTTGCTGTAATGGTCATTTTTCATCTTTTGCGGTTTTGGTGTTGCTCTACTGTGGGCCACCGGTAGCAAACAGTCCTGTCCCTAAAAGGAAGAAACATGTCAGATCATTTTTAGGACTGGCTTGTTACTATCAGAGATTTGTTACTAACTTTTCCCAAATAGCTACCCCCCCCCCCACTCAACTCATGAAGAAACAGTGCCTGAATAATGCGAAATGGTTCCCAGGGTGTGATGAGACTTTTTGAACCATCAAGGCTACATTATGTTTATCCCCTGTTTTAAGAAGCCCAGACTCTGAGAAACTATTTTTGTTACAGACAGATGCATCAGAGGTAGGCCTGGGTGCAGTCTTGATTCAAAATATAGATGGGAAGGAACATCCCCTTCTATATATCAATAGAAAATTACACAACAGAGAGAGAAAAGGTACTCCACTATTAAAAAGGAATGCCTTAAGGCAAAGTGGGCCTGAAGTCTTTTAAGATTTATTTGCTATGAGGCAGGAGCTGACTTTATATTTACAGCAGATCACAATCCTACTTGTTGGCTTAATCAAATAAAGGATACAAATTTCAGAATCACAAGGTGTTATCTGACTCTACAGCCATTTGAATTCAAAGTGATGCACAAATCTGGAAAAGAGAATGTCACTGCTGACTTTCTGTCATGATATGGATCAGAAATTGAGAGTCTGAAGATAAAAAAAATGTATGGGTTTAAACTTAACTATCTGCTGTACTGGTTGTTATGGGAAAAGGGATACTGCATATGCACAGAACTATAAATGTTACAAGGTAATGCTAGAAAAGAATTAAACATTTTGGAAACCTGTTTTTAAACACAGGTTCCCTCTTAAGAGGGGAGTATGTGACAGGGTTGAATAAGACCCTGTTCCATTTGTTATACAGAAAGAGTTAATATCAATGATCTGTTCTATGCTCTCCTTTTCTGTCTGTTGTCTGTCTGATTGTGCAATCAAATTTTCTTGTGAGACCTAGGAACTAATCACTCTGACAGTCTCATTATCCCCCCCCCCACTATCTCCCTGCCTTCACTTGCTGTTTAGTCTCTTTTCTTCCCCTTGCTTCTCTGTGGTTATAAAATTATATGTGGATCTTTATGTGAAACTGGGTTCTGTGGGTTGAAAATGTATGTAGTTATATTGTTAAAATGATTGCAGAAAGCTAATTGGAACTCAAGGTGTTAACTGTGAGATGCAGTTTGACCTCCACAAACTCATTTGCAGAGTTGTCAACAGGAGATTAAATCTGGAACACAATGTTCTATTTTGTTGCACCTGCAAAGAAAGAAACTGACTAATTTATGATACATTTTGTGAGAAACAGGAGATATCTTAATGAGCTCAGGATGCAGAAGTTAACTGCTAGGCACAGACTTCTTGTAAGAGAGCAGCAATGTTTTTGTTGGAGAGATAGAGACTGAGATTTAGATTTAGAACTACACTCAGATGAAGGACGTTATTTTGTTTGAACTGTCTGTAAAAAAACTATCCTACACAATTCTGTTTTTTATTTTTATTTTTATTCTGTTGTTTATTGATAATATAATGCTACTTCTGAATTTTATAACTGCTCCTGGTTTGCCTTTGCTTCGTGATTCAGGCCTCAACAATATACAGTACCCTAGGAAGCCAGACTAAATTAACCCATTGCCTGATCTATTTTAATAACTTTATTTAACCCAGAGGTTTAGTGACAACCATCCTCCCGGGAAGGTGCTGGATTTCACTTTAGGTATGTTCTCAGTAGATATATAGAACATCTTCAATAACCTAATACTTAAATCCTATACTTCAGGTATGCATTCAGCCTGTATATAGAACATCTTCCGTAACTCAATGCTTAAATCCTTCACTACAGATTCAGTCTCAGTCCGCATATATGAGATCTTCAGTAACCTAATACGTAAATCCTAAACTTCAGTTGTGCATTTGGTCTACATATAGAACATCTTCACTAACCTAATTCCTAAATCCTTCACTTTAGGTGCACTCTCATTAGCTGTATAGAACATCTTCTATAACCTAATAGCTCTATCAGTATATATGTGTGTGTGTGTATATCTGTCTATATATATGATATATATATATATATATATATATATATATATATATATATATACACACACATATTCAGATTTTGTTGACCAGGTAAATGCACTAGACACTGCCTATTTTCAGGCATGGCCCGGGACATTACAGAGCAATGGTACAACAGCAGTACCAGCAACAGACAGTCGAAAAATAATACAGCATACAGAACAATTCTTTTTAGCGATATATACATTTTCAGGAGGAACTAGGTATTCAGCATGACACTACAAGCATGGTCAGAAAAGTGAACTTAGGTGATTGCAGTGTGGGAGAAAACAGTGCAAATACACAGTCAGTAGAAATTCTAAGGGGAACACTGATACCAGTGAAGTTAGACACTTGTGTGAAAGAGGAGGCAGGGAGCAAGTGTAATATTGAGAGGATCATAGAAGATCATCAATAACCTCATACTTAAATCCTGTACTTCAGGTGTACTCTCAATCAGCATGAAGAACATCTTCAGTAGCCTACAGTAACACCTAGATCATTTATTTCAGATGTGCTTACATTCCATGTATACCTATGGCACACCTTCAGTAATCTAACAACAAATGTAAAGTCTTCATTTCAGATGTGATCCCAGTCTGTATAAAGAACACCTTCAATAACCTAATATCTAAACCTCATACTTCAGGTATGCTCTCAGACCATACGAAGAACATGTTCAGTAACCGTATGCCTAAATCTGTACTTTAGGTGTGCTGTCAGTCCTTATGCAGAAAATGTTCACTAAACTTATACCTAAATACATCACTTCAGGTGTACTCTCAGGCCATATTTAGAACATTGTCAATAACCTAATACCTAAATCATTTACTTCAGGTGTGCACTAAGTCCAAATATAGAATATTTTTCATAACCTAATACCTAAATTCTTCACTTAAGATGTGCTCTCAGTCTATAGCACATCGTCATCAACTTAATACCTAAATCCTGTACTTCATGTGTGCTCTCAGTACTTATATAAAACATTCAATAACCTAATACCTTAATTCTGTACTTTGGGTATGCGCCCAGTCCATATTTAAAACATTGTCAAATAACCTAATACCTAAATCCTGCACTTCATGTGTGCTGTCAGTTCATATTTAGAACATCGTCAATAGCCTAATACCTGAATCCTCATACGTCTTAACCATGGTGGATCACTATTCTAAGTTTATGGTCATCAGTGCTGTAAAAGATTTGTCTGCCAGAACCACAGCTGAGACATTTGTAAAGCTTTTCATTCGTCCTTCTGGGTATCCAACCAAGATATTGACTGATCAAGGAACCGCATTTGAGTTGCAGCTCGTCAGAGAACTCTGCACCTTATACGGCAGTAAGAAAATAAAAAACACTGCATATCACCCTCAGTGCAATGGATTGTGTGAGTGAACGAATCAAACAATACTAGGAATGTTAAGAGCTCTTCAGGAATATAAACGTCCATATTGGCCAGCTTTGCTCCCTTAACTAGCGTATTTGTATAACAACACAGTCCACTGTTCTACTGGATACACATCACACTTTTTAATGTTTGGTCACCATGGAAGACTTCCTATGGATCTGGTACTTCAAGTTCAACCAAATGAACCACCTGTTACTGACTGGGTAAAAGAGCATAGTAAGAGATTACAAGAAGCCGTGCAAGTTGTGAGCCAATGCATGGAACAAGTACGACTTACGCTAAAGGTGAACTATGATGCTAAAGCCAATGCAACCCCATTGCAGATTGGTGAATGGTTATTGCTCAAAAGGACTCAGAGATGCCATAAATTAGCTACCAGATGGGAACCAGAGCCTTTTCTTATTGTAGAAATCCCCTACCCTGACCTACCCGTGTACAAGATTGAAAAAGAGACTGGTAGTGGCACAAAGATAGTGCATAGAAATCTTCTTAAACCTTGTACCTTCAGAGACAGTGCTCTAATTGATACTACAAGAAAAGCTACATCAGAGGAGAGGCAGGAGAACCATGCCAACCAAGTAAAGGAGATGGATTTACCGACAAAATGGTGTATAGATCCTTGGGTTAGATGTTCGCATGTACATTCAGATAATTGCCCTTTGGCAGAACCAATAGCAATGCCAGAACCTCCTGATTTACCCAAATCAGCAGTTAGTCCAGAAAGACCAGTAGCTTTTCAGCCACATAGATCCCAGAGATGTAATTTTGGTGTACTTCCTAGGAGATACATTTTAGAAGCTCCTCAAATAGTACCTTCCTTCTAGGGATAATTCTGTTCAACTTGATACCCCATGACACGGTCACTTAGCTAAGTAAATAAGAAAGTTTTCCAAAAGTTATAGGAGCTTAAGGATGTTTTAATTAAAGTATATAGAGCTTTAAGTTAAGTGTTAAAGTGGTAAGAGATATTCTAAGAAACCTATAGAAGTAATGTTAAGAAGTGTTATATAAAATGCTTAAAGGGAATACATGGAGACATGTATTTTTAGGTGGGCCCGAATCTGTAATGCCCCAGAGTTGGGGCACCACAGTAAATAAATAAAGCTTAGGGGTTGCAGGTTCCCAGGGTGCCAGCTGTAGGAATGGGCTACAGGGTACAATAAAAAGGGCCCCTTGTTAGCAAAGTTTCCCCTCCTGGTAACAGGGAAATGCTGTAAATAATAGAAAAAGTGCCTTGTGCACTTAAAATATGGTCAAAAAGTAGATTTTAATGCAGCTGCAAAAGACAATGGTTTGGATGGAATGCTGTGCTGAGCTGCTCGTGCACAGCATTCCAGTCCAAACACTCTAGAATTAGAAGTCTAGTTTTAAAAAGTTTAACAGTTTTCTTTGTCAGTTCCTGCCACGCTGTGGAGAAGAGAGGACACCACAAGCTAAGGGGAAACCTGTGTAGGGCTTACCTGGTGATTGAAACCATTTCCCTGGGGGTTTGGTGGTGTGCCTGTTCTGGGCTCCCGCTGGCGAAGACCCTGTGAAGCTCCGGTTCGGTCCACGGTGCCATCAGGGCACCAAAAGTAAAGTAAACAGACGTTTACTGTGGTTTGGGCTGATGAGCCCCGTTGTTTTGTTATTTTAGCCCCCCTGAGTTGTTTAAAGTTAAATCCGGTCCCTCGTCGGTGGCAGAGAAGAGCCGCATCGTGACCGTGCTGCTGTCGGCTGTTCGAGGCCCCCTGTCATCCTCCTAGCTGCCTGCATGCTCCCTCCCTCTGCCAGAATACCTCCTGCCTCCCAATAACACAGAGCAGCCCGAAGAGAGCAGCCCAAAGAGTGGTGAGTCGGCGGTAGTACAAAGAAGTGTGCTGACCACCTGTAAAGGAGGAGACAGTGCTGTATTTTTCATTTAAACTGTTAAGCGCTGTAGGCGCTTGGGGAAAGTTACTGAGTGCTGCAGGGCAGGTGTGTCAGAAGGATCCTAAATTAAATATTCAGGAGGGTGGGGTTATCGACGCCCAAAAATGAGGGACCAGGGAAGAAAGGTCAGTGTAAGACCTATGTTTATTCATGAGGGAGGCGGAACAGAAGGGGATGGAGTGACAGCTCTCAGTGAGCTGGATAATTAAAGAGGCCCAGCAGTATTTCAGCTCCCAGAAGTCAAGAGAGGGCTACCAGGCCCAGGATTTAAAGGTAGGGCTACCAGGCCCACAGTTTAAGAGGGCGCCAGGCCCAGGTATAAAGAGGGCTACCAGGCCCATGATATAAAGAGGGCACCAAGCTCATAGTAAAGGAAGGGCACCAGGGCCACAGTAGTAAAGGGCACCACACCCCAGTAAAGGAAGGGCACCAGGCCCACAGTAGTAAAGGGCACCAGGCCCCAGTAAAGGAAGGGCACCAGGCCCACAGTAGTAAAGGGCACCAGGCCCCAGTAAAGGAAGGGCACCAGGCCCACAGTAGTAAAGAGCACCGGGCCCATCGTAGTAAAGGGCACCAGGCCCAAGTAAAGAAAGGGCACCAGGCCCATCATAGTACAGGGCACCAAGCCCAAGTAAAGGAAGGGCACCAGGCCCATTGTAATAAAGGGCACCAGGCCCCAGTAAAGGAAGGGCACCAGGCCCATCATAGTAAAGGGGCACCAGGCCCAGTACAGGTAGGGCATCCCAGCCCATAGGGAATAGTGCAGCAGGGGTATGGGTAATTAACGGAACCAGGCTGAATAGCCAGGGAAAGTACATTAGAGTGCTCAGGGGTAGCCAGATCCTAAAGAAGATAAACCCCACTGGAAAAAGGGTTCGACTAAGGGGTGCTTAAGCACACAACCTGTCATAAAGTGATCACCAGCTTTTGTACGGTTTCTTTGAACTGTTTATTCTTCCAGCATCTTAACTGTTGTGTTATTGCATGAAGCACCGAGACTGTGTTGTATAATATTAAGATTGTGGTCATTTGCCCCTGTCAGTAAATAATTGTCCCGGAAGTGAACAATTGCCCCAAATTGTTGCAATTTGCCCCTGTTTCAGGCAAGTTGCCCCTGCCAGTGAACAATTGCCCTGAATTGTTGCAATTTGCCCCTGCTTCAGGCAAGTTGCCCCTGCCAGTGAACAATTGCCCTGAATTGTTGCAATTTGCCCCTGCTTCAGGCAAGTTGCCCCTGCCAGTGAACAATTGCCCCGGAAGTGAACAATTGCCCTGGATTGTTGCACTTTGCCCCTGCTCCAGGCAAATTTCCCCGAAAGTGAATATCCCAGTATAACATGCTAACAGAAGTACCATTGTGCAGCAGCAGGTTTTGATTCAATCTTCAGCCTCCAACAGCTCTTCATCATAGCAGCCTTCAGTCTTCATCAACTCTTCACCATAGCAATCTTCAGCCAGCAGAAGACTTCAGCAACTTCTTACCCTTTTGTCCACCATAGTCGAAATCGATGCCCTTTGAGTAGTCATGGCCACCGGTTCCTGATCAGCTTGGAAGAAAGATGACTTGAAAGTGTCTCATCCGTCCCTCCCAGACGCCCGCCGGTAGACGAGTCCTTCGTAGCCAAGTGTGTTCGTGGACGCTGTTTCTTATTTTGTTCTCCATCTGTGTGAAATTCTGATCTTCACCTTTCACCTCTTCTTGCTTGTGTCATCCTGCATCGCCAGAGCAATCCTCGGGTAGCAGCCCAAATTTGGTGGTCCTCCAAGTGGATCTGTCACCAAAAGCAGCCCAGCAGTTCTTCTTCTTCATCCTTGGTAGTCATTCTTCTGGATTCTTCACCAAGTCCAGTGTTCGTTTGGCAGCCCTAGTCAAGGGTAGGTGCCAAGAAAACCCACAGCAGTTCTTCTTCATCCTTGGCGACCCTGGTCGAGGGTTGGTGCCGAGGGGAAAGCAGCAGATTTCTTCTCCTGTGGCAATCCTGCAGGTGGATCCCTTGCCACATTTTGGTTCTTCAACCTTGGAAGCCCAGTTTGGGGTTTTTGCACCAAGAAAAGAGCATTTCCCCAAGTTAGTCTGTTCATGCTTTTGTGTTCCAGCAACCCTGGAGATATAATAATCTACAGCATGATGTTATCCCAGCACAACACACACCCTGTTGTGTATTATTGCTTAAATGTACTATTCATCTGGCAAGAAGATGAAGCACATCTAGACTAATAAAGAACTGACTATGAGAAAGAACAAGTAGAGACAGTGAGGAGATTCAGGGATAGGAAATACAAAGCTAGCACATTAAGAGTGGCTACCAGCAAAATCAGTACAGTAAAGAGGGAACAAACCCTAATACAAAAAGATAGAGCAGGACCAACTGCGAGGCAGATAAACTTTAACATGAAACACAATATACACATGCCAATGGTAAAAAACATAATCTTAAGCAACTGGAAAATTCTGCAAGAAAACCCAATCACAAGGGACAACTTTACATAAAAACCATTTGTAGTCTCAAAGAAGGCACCGACATTGTGAGATAAACTTGTACATGCAGAACAGAAAACAGACAAACCACTGAAGGGAGGGCAGTCATTATTGTGACCCTTTAAGAATGGCATGACACCTTGTGGTCGATGTGTAGCATGTGGACACACCACCAAGAATGACCATTTTAAACATCCACACATCAATACAGAATATAAAAGCAAGAGCCACATACTGTAGACTACAATTCAACAGGGGTGGTGTATGTGTTACAGTGCTCCTGTGGTTGCCGCTATGTATGAAAGACTCTAAGAGAATTAAAAACCAGAATCTCCGAACATAAGAGTTGGATAATGAACAGTGATGACAGTTCGTCTGTAGCAAGACATTATATAGAGAGGGGGCACACTGATGTGCAGATCAGATTCTGTGGGTTAGAAAAAGTTCCAGAACCCCCAAGAGGAGGAGGCTATAATGAACTGGTAGAGAAGCATGAGATGTGGTGGATCCACAAACTAGGGACATATACAGAACAGTGGGGTTTGAATGAAGAAGTAAATTGGCAGGCATGCTGGTAAAGGACACCAGTAGTATCACTAAAGAATGCACTATGGGAACAAATCTATGACATAGAAAAAACTTTAACATACAAGACATGAACCAGTGCCATAGAAAATTGCAAATTGAAAGAGTATTTCAAATTAAGCACAGGAAGACCAAACAAGTAGACCACCCCATCAGATTTACTTCTAAGAGTACACTACAGAAACAGATTTTTAACATAGATAAAATTCCAGCATGGAAGCCCTGCACTACTACCACAGAAAAAGCAAAACTGGAACAGTAATAGCATTAAACATAGGAAGGTCAAACTTGTTGACCACCCCATCAGTTTTAATAAGTCAGAAGGAAACTGAAGAATATAAGATTGAACATCAGATCCCTAGTCATTAGGAAACTGAGCATCATGTAACACAAAGCAAAAGGTTGAACACGAATAAATCACAACATAGAAAAAACCTTGGAACAATTTAAAATGATATGCAATATGGTGCTGTTGAATCTTTGTCGGGTGATATGGTGGTGGAGAATGATTCTCCTGCTCCTCTAATAGTAAACACTGTAATACTATTCCGTATTTATTTAGGAGCTTTCATCTGATTTTATCTCATTTGTTAAGCGCTTTGATACTTTGTGAATTGTGCTGTAGAAATAAAAATTTGATTGGCTGATTGAAACACTAACAGCAGAAACAATAAAGATACTATGCTTTTCACATTAGGACAGTTAAGATGAAACACCTTCCTGTATTTTACATGTTAACAGAGAGCTACAAACAGCATGGATCCATACTTTTGCAATTAACACACATAGACATTTGTACCAGTATGCAAGCCATTTCTGCATAGGGAGAAACATTACTATGGTAACGTGATTTCACCACGTCACACGGCTGCATACTGGTACAAGAGGAGGACCGATGGAGGCACTTCCCCATTGCAGCAACCAGTCCAACACTCAGGGAGGAGAACAAAAGGGATTTCAAGTTGAAGTAAGTGAGATATCTGCTGTTTACTGATAAAATGTAATTAAGTCATGAGAGAATGCTGTAAAGATTTATAAGAGCCCAAATTAAGCAAATATTAGCCTTTCTTAAACAATGAAAAACAGACTGTTAAGTAACTATAGAAGCATGTGTTATTGATACAGGCAACCTGAAAGAGCAATAATGAAAGAGGAAGAGACAAGAGATAAACTAAAGAGTATGTTGGTATAAAAAAAGAACAATAGTATTCAGAAAGAAATTAAACTATGTTTTTACCAGAGATCGACTTAAAGCAGATGATGAGGCTGATTATTGTAGCAAGGTCTTGGCAGAAACACAGTACAATATGTTATGTTTTTACAGTCAAAAGCATTCAAGGATTACAGATACCAGTGAACAAAAAAGTATGTATAATTTTTATTCCAGAGATCTGTTTATACTTGGAAGAAAAAAGTATATATACATAAAAAGAGTTTAACTAAAGAATAAGAAAATATATGGGTACTATATAACATACATATTAATGAATTATCGGTCAGGAACAACTGCATAATGTAAATATTAACATGCTTCAATGGTGAAAGTTGCTTGGGAAAAAGGACAGTGTGACTGATTACAAGAGATAATATTTAAAGCTGTTCACACACTGATTAACGAATGTGTTAGTTGAATACGTCTTATCTTTTTGTAAGATTACAAATCAAATCTATGATGAAAGAATGACTGTAGCAGATGAAGGGATACCTGAAGACCAGTGAAACGCCAGTCAGTATTTATATATGAACTTGAGAAAAGGAGGCTATTATAAAAGTATGTTGAACAAATTAATTGAATAATCAATAAATGTCTAATGATATGTTATGAATTTGTTAACATAAAAATTTAACTCTGTATGTGAAAAATAGTTGGATATACCACTGTAGGGAACAGATGGCACTGATAACTAAAAATAAGAAATCATATTTAAAAAGTTCAATTTTTTTTCTGTTTTAAACAAAAACAGTCTATAAATTTTAATGAAGAATGCACTATAAATATTCCTATTTGAATTTCATTTATAGCCCCCCGAAGAAGCCAATAGGTGAAACATTGGGACTTGGCATAAAAAAAAAATCTAAAGAAAAATAAAGAATCTGTTAAAGAAAGAAATTGATGTACAGCTTGGTTCATTTGGAATCAGAGCTACCATACCCACATTTGTTTGCATTGTTTGAAAGATTTCAGACACTTAGTATGCTCCACCTAAAGACAGTACCAGAACACTATCAATGATTTCCCTCAGAACCCCCACAACCTTTGACAAGAAGATTTAATTGTACCCTAAAATTGATGATCCAAGTGTTTGCTGAACAGCATGGGAGGAACTGGGAGAAATACCTTCCCCACCTGTTGTTCGTATACAGGGAGGTACCCCAAAAGTCAACAGGGTTCTTCCCCTTCAAACTCTTATATGGACATAGGGTATGTGGGTCCCTAGACTTGATCCAGGAAGACTGGGAAGGCAAGCATGCCACTGCCCAGCAGAAGCAAAAAGTCTGGTATGATCGCAGAGCCAGAGCTCACTCATACAGTGGAAGTCAAGAAGTAATGGTCCTAATTCCAGTCCAGAAGAACAAGTTGAAGGTTGAGTGGGCGGGACCATATAAGGTAGTACAACAGGCCAATGACGTGAGCTATATTATGGAACTGCCTGACAGGAGACTTACCCGTAGGATGTACCATGTCAATATGATGAAGCCAGCCATATGCAAATAGGGCCGACATGGTGTTTGCAGTGTGTAGTCCTGGGGAAGGGAAAGATGAGGAAGACCCCCTTCTGGACTTGCTAGAGGAAAGCAAATGGGATTCATCTGTAAAGGCAATCAAGCTGTCACCCCAGTTGATCCTAGAACAGACCCAGAAAGTGAGGGAGGTTTTAGAGGACTTTGCCTCTTTGTTTACGGCCAAACCAGGACTAACCCCCTTAGCCACACATGACGTAGATCCAGGGAGGCAAGTGGCAATACAGTGAACAGCCTACCGGGTGTCTGAGGCCATCCTAAAGAACATTAGGAGGGAGGTGGAGGAAGTGCTGGATTTAGGAATAGTCCAGAAATCCCACAGTCCCTTGGCCTCGCCCATAGTCCTTGTTCACAAGCTGGATGGGTCTACTCGCTTTTGTGTACTTTATCATAGACTGAATGCAGTCATAAAATCTGATGCCCACCCAATGCCATGGATGGACGAACTACTAGGCAAACTGGGAGGGGTGACATACGTTACCACAACTGACTTGACAAAACGATACTGGCAGGTGGCGTTAACTGCCAGAGCAAGAGAATGGTCAGCCTTCATCACTCCCATGGGATTATTCAAATTCCAGGTAATGCCATTTGGAATGAAGAACGTCCCTGCTACATTCCAAAGGTTGGTCAACCAGGTGTTTCAGGGTACTGAAGAGTATGCAGTGGCTTATCTGGATGATATTGCCATCTTCAGTACCAGCTGGAAGGAACACCTTCCCCACCTGAAGGACGTTTTGGGCAGGATACAGGCAGCAGGGCTCACTGTCATGGCTGAAAAGTGCCAGGTGGCTATGGTGCAGGTGGCATAGCTAGGCCATGTAGTGGGGTGGGGCAGCTTCATCCAAATAAAGCAAACATTGAGGCAATAGAGGCATGGCCCACACCTGAAACCCAGAAGCAAGTTAGGAGCTTCCTAGGGACTGCAGAGTGCTACCAAACATTTGTGCCCAATTATAGTAACCTGGCAGCTCCCCTATCTGGCTTTCTGAAGAAAAGACAGCCTTAAAAGGTATACTGGGAGCCAGCCTGTGAAAGAGCCTTCATACAGCTAAAAGCAGCACTGTGCAGTGCCCCTGGGTTGGCCAGTCAAGATTACACTAGGCAGTTTATAGTACAGATGGATGCCTCAGATGTGGGAATTCGAGCAGTCTTCAGCCAGACATATAATCAGGGAAGAGACCACGCGATAGTGTACCTTAGTAAGAAGTTACTTCCCCGGGAGTAGGCATACTCCACGGTTAAAAAGGAGTGCCTTGCACTGGTATAGGCCCTGAAGAAATTACATCCATACCTGTATGGAAGGTGCTTCGAGGTACAGACTGATCACAACCCCCTGGTGTGGTTAAATCAGATGGGCAAACCAAATGGACGGCTTCTCAGATGAAGTATTGCCCTTCAGGGCTATGACATAGAAACATAGAAACATAGAAATTGTTGGCAGATAAGGACCGCTAGGCCCATCCAGTCTGCCCATAGGCCCTATACATTGTATGTGGCCACTGACCCTATGTGATCAATGGCTTTTCATCACTCCCTTCCCCTCTCAGGCTTCCCTTGTGCCTGTTCTAGGCATGCTTAAATTCCTCCACTGTGCTTGCCCCCACTTCCTCCTGTGGCAGACTATTCCAAGTGTTGACTACACTTTCTGTGTAGAAAAACATCCTCACATTATGTCTTGATCTATCCCTTCCAATTTCGTATTGTGCCCCCTTGTTCTAGTACTTTCTCTACATTGGAAAAGGTCCCCCATCTGCACCTTGTTTATGCCCTTGAGGTACCTGAAAGTTTCAGTCATGTTCCCTGCTGTCTCCTCTCCTCCAGTGAGTACATATTGAGGTCCCTTAGTCTCTCCTCATATGTTTTGTGGTGTAAGCCCTGCACCATCTTTGTTGCCCTTCTCGGGATAGTCTCCACCTTTTCTATGTCCTTGCACAGGTGTGGCCTCCAGAACTGCACACAGTACTCCAGGTGAGGCCTTATCAATGTTTTATACAATGGCATCACCACCTCCCGCCTCCTGCTAGTGATACTCCTGCCCTGCCTATGCACCCCAGCATGCCACTGGCCCTCTCTGCCACTTTTGTGCACTGCTTGATATCTTAAGTTCATCAGAGATGATGACCCCTAGGTTCCTTTCCTCTTTGGTGACAGTCAGCTCCCCCCCAACCTGTAGCACTCTCCAGGGTTCCCTCTACTCAGGTACACTATTTTGCACTTCTTTGCATTGAATCTCAGCTGCTACATCTCCGACCATCTTTCAAGCTTCTCCAGGTCCCTCTTCATTTTCTGCACCCTTCTGGAGTATCCATCCTGTTGCAGATCTTGGTGTCATCTGCAAACAGGCAGACCTTTCCTTCCAGCCCCTCTGCAATGTCACTAATGAAGACATTAAATAGGACTGGTCCTAGTACTGATCCCTGAGGTACTCCACTGGTCACCCCCTCTCCCCAGATTGTATTCCATTTACCACCACCCTCTGTCTCTTGTCTATTAACCAGTTCCTAACCCAGTTCACCACCTTGTCTTCAATGCCCAGACTACCCATCTTGTTAATCAGCCTTCTATGTGGGACGGTGTTGAAGGCTTTGTTGAAATCTAGGCAGGTGACATCTCCCACCCCTCCCTGATTTATTTCCCTAGTCATCCAATCAAAAAAATATATTAAATTCGTTTGACATGACCTTCCTGCTGTGAATCTGTGTTGCCTCAGATCCTGAGCACCGCTGGATTTCAGATATGCCACTATCGTTTCTTTCAGCAGTGTCACCATAATCTTTCCCACCACTGAAGTGAGGCTGACTGGCCTGTTGTTCCTCACCTCCTCCCTACTGCCACTTTTGTGCAGTGAGACTACATGTGCCCTCCTCCAGTCCTCTGGAATGACACCCATGTTGAAAGACTCTGTCAACAGGATCGCCAGAGGAGCTGCTAGTTCCTTTTGCAGGTCTTTTAATATCCTTTGGTGGATACTCTCTGGCCCCATGGCCTTATCCACCTTCAGCTTTGTGATTTCTTCCAGAACTGTCTCCACTGTGAATGAACTGGTGTCCACTCCCCCCCCCACATTGCCTCTGCAACCCAGCTGTGGTCCTTGCCCCTCCCCCTCCTTAGTGAATACTGAGCAGAAGTATTTGTTCAGTATTTCTGTCTTGTCTAGATCCCCCCTCCTCCCCTTTGAGCCTCACAGTCCTCCCCTTTTTCTTCTATCACTGATGTACCTATAGAATGTCTTGTCCCCTGTGTTCGCAGACTGTGCTAAACCCATCTCTGTCTGTGCCTTGGCTTTCCTAACAGCCTTCCCTACCTATCTGAGACATTCAAGGTACACCTCCCTGTTTTCCTCCCTTTGGGTCCCCTTATACTTCATGAAACTTGCTCTTTTAGCCCTTACTTTGTCTCCCACCTCTTTAGAAAACCATAGTGGTTTCTTTCTCCTTTGGCTGCTATCCTAATGCATTGGTTGGTTACCTCCATAATGGCTCCTTTTAGTCTCCCCCACTGTTCCTCCGCCCCTCCATTACCTCTACCTTCTCCAGGGCCACTTTTAAACATCTACCCATTTCACTGAAATCCACCCTTCTGAAATTCTAATACTTTTTCCCTTGTGTGGCTTAATTGAGTCTCTGTCTCCATGTCAAACCACACCATGTGGTGGTCATTGGTTTCTTTTGACTCTGTTCCCATTGGTCCATACCAGGTTTAGAATCAATTTGTCCCTGGTTGGCTCATGCACCAGCTGTCTGAGTCCAGCTCACTGCGATTCCATGATGGCTGTGCTTCTGGCTGAAGCAGCTGCCTGGTTGGTCCAATCCATGTCCGGCATATTGAAATCTCCCATCAACAGGATTTCACCTTTAGCTGCCATGTCATGAATTTCCTCCACTAGTACAATGTCCACTTCCTCCCTCTGTGCCGGAGGTCTGTAGATCACCCTTGTAAGCATTGCTGTGCCATTTCTTGGTTCAAGGGTGACCCACATTGCCTTGGCCTCCCCCCACCTTCCCTGTACTTCTGTAGACTTTATGCCTTCTCTGACATTCAGGGCCACCCCCCCTCCCTTTTACCTTCCCTGCCCCTTCTGAACAGTGTATAGCCTGGAACATTGATGTCCCAGCTGTGAGTAGTAGAATACCATGTCTCTGCTATTGCTGCTATGTCAAGGTCTGCATCCATCATCAAGGCATCCAGGTCTGGAACCTTATTTCCCTGACTGCGGGCATTTGTGAACATGACCTTCCATGTTTTACTTCCTGCCTTTCCTCTGTTACTGTTTTCTCTACTTTGCCTCTTCCCCCCACCCTGGTATTCATGTTCATGTGCTCTTTCCCTCTCTTGATCCCCCCTTATAAAAGTTTACCTTGCCTACCTGTCCTGCTTGCTTGCGTTGTTCCTGTTCTCAATTTGTACTTTTGCATGTTCTCATGGGTGGGGGTGTTTCTAAGCCACCTGTCACTCCTGGCTCTCCCTCCTTGGCCAATTTAAATGTTCTCTGCTGAAGCATTCCAACTTCTCACTAAGGACTGAGGTCCCCTTTTCAGACAGATGCAGGCCATCCTCCTGATACAAGCTTGCATCTGACCAGGTTGGGCCCCAGTCCCCTATGAAGCCAAATCCTTCCCTTCCACACCAATCCTTCAATCTGAAGTTGAAGGTTTGGATGTGCAGTGCCCTGGCCTCCCTCATGCTTTGGATGGGTAGCACCTCTGAGTATGACACAGAATGTGCTATCCATTTCAGGTTCTCTCCCAGCTTACTGAAATCCTCCTGGAGTCTGGATAACTGTACCCTTCTTCTCACCAAGTCATTGGTCTCCAGGTGGACAATGACATCCAGCTCCTCTCTCATGGCTATTGCCCTAGCCCCTAGTGATCCTATGGATTCATTTCCCATCCCACCATGCAGCACTTCCTGGGAGGCACTTGACCTCCCTCTCCCCCTGCTAGTTGTCCCTATTTTCACACTCCATACAACACAGTTCCCCTACTAGGAGAAGCTTCCCCCTCCTCTGGGGTCCCTTGCCCCTTTTTTCTGGGACTCTGGATTGGAGGTCCTGACCATCCTCCCTGGTCCCAGCTATGGGTGATTGTGTGGGACAGTCCTGTTCCTCCAAAACAGTGTAGGAGTTATTAAGCTGGACTGGTTGGGGGTTGTGTCTCTGACCCCACCCCACTCTCTCTGAGCTCACTGTCGTCCAGTTATCCTTCTTCCTGGGCAACCTCTGAGGTTGATGCTGTGGACCCAGTGGTCTCTAGGTGGGGGGTGGATGTCACCTGTAACCTGGCCACCTCTGCAGGTGACAGGCAACCTTCTCCATTAGCCCAGAGAGGTGCCTAAAGATAGGGCAGCACTGCAGCCTCCAGAACATCTCCCTGAAGACTGCTGCTCCACAGCTATTGCACTGCACCACTCCTGTCATGTCTGATGTGACCCAGCCTGCAATATAACTTAGGTATGCCCTCTAGATGAACCCCTATGCTTCTCCCTTTCCTTGGTGTGGCACTTCCTGTATGGTTTAGGAAGGTGTAACACTATGGACCCACACCCTATAAAAGGAGGACTAGCCCAAGGGTGGGTGGGATTACCTTCTGGCTGAGTCCAGAAACAATCAGCTGAGGACCCCTTTACCCTATGTTCACAGAGGGCAAGCCCCAATGAAAAAGGAAAAGAAAAAAAGAAAAAAAAACAGATCCTCCAAAAGCTGTTGAAATATGAGACCTACCCTAAAGGTAACAGAGTCAGACAAGTACAAACAGTTCCAAGCTTACCAGCAACTAAATCCTACACTCCTGCCCCAATTACACACAGGTCAAGGTCTGCCCATGCAAACACAGATGGCCTGTCTCACCAGTTAGAACAGTAACTGAATTGTGGAGACCCTGCCATACAATGGGGGCATGTTTCCACAAATTCAGTCTAAGGAGGGAGGGATGTCGTGATTTGGCCACCACAGTCATATTTAAGACATATTGCTGTCATATGTCTCTAAACATTTTATGATTAAATTCCCCAAAAAGGCCAGGAAATCAGGTTTCCAGAAGGATGCCCATGTTGTTTTTAAAGGGTACTTGAGAAGAGAGACTGCATGTTGCAAATGTCTGACATTCCTCTTTGCCTGAGACAAGGCTTGCTAGAGATAAACACGTTGAATTTCAATGGGGAATTGAAAATTTCCTGGGAGCCATCTCCTCCACTAATAACCTTTTATATTTCAAAGGGGAAAATTGGTATTTCCTGGTAAACTGATCAAAGGAGACAAGTCCAGAAGGACAGGAGATAGGAAAAACTATCTTGCTGTCATAAAATTTACACTTCAAAGAAAAAAATACTTTGAGAACAGGATCTGGAAGTCTATTGTGAATACGTTTCAAGTGTCATAATTCATCTCCATTTGAAAGCGGTCGGGGATACTGTATCAGGCCAGCCAGGGAGTTGGTGTGGTGAGGAAATCTAAATCAAATTTAGGGAAAGAGCAAGAGAGACCTCTGCTGGCCTAAAGATAAGACCACTACTAATCTGAAGGACAGTTTTACAGACTGCAGGACCAGGAGTACTTAAGGCCCCTCAAAACAGAAACTCGGGGCATTTTGCAGAAGACACTTTTCCTGACACACACAGCCAGACTTCCAAGCATACACTGAGGACCAGTGGCTGCAAGAAGATCTGGGACTTTGCAGACTTCACTTATTTTCTTAACTTTTGTTTCTCCACAAACAAGGTAGAAACTAGACAGTTCAATTTTACAGTGCGTTTTTGTATGTATATTTTTCCAACTTTTGTTTATTATCCTGTAACCAAATTTATGAATCTTTTGTTTGTGAGTCTTGTATGATTATTATTTAAGTACTAGTAAAAGCACTTGCTTGTAATAACTGCCTGGAAGTAATTGTGTTGTGTGTGTGAAGGTGGGAAGATTTATTCAATCTGTGACAGCCTGTTTAATGCTAAGGTGCCACCATCACTACCAAAGACTAGGATCCTGGAAGGGAATCTGGGTGCCTATGTAGAAGAAATATACAGGGTCTCCAGAGGGATCTGTGGAGTTTAAACTAGATTCCTGCACCACCTGGGGAAGAAGACACAAACAGGGTTACAAGGACAGCCCCGAAGAGCTCTTAACACTTGGGTCCTTCCCTCAGTGCAGCAACCAAGGAGGGTTCTTACCTGACTACAGACTCGAGTCTGTATTTTACCCTTACCCAGATTAGAGAGGAAGCCCTGGGCCCTCATGGCAAGTGTTCAATTGTGAACTCAGTGAGCACTCTAGAAGGACATGGGAAGTGTATTCCTGTTCCCACCTGCCATGGATTGCACTTAGGGGTGGGCACTGTGAGCTCAGTGGATCCAGCCCCCAGGAGTGGGTTCATGAAAGGATTAACACCCCATAGGAAACTGTGAACTGTCTGCTTGTGTGAACTGTGTCTTGTGAAATATGGGATCATAGTGGTCCAAAGCATATGCAATGCCTACCTCAACCCAACTATTTTCTACTCCATGGAGTGTTATTAATTTTGTTATTAAATGAGATCCTTACCATTTGTTCTACAAAGTTGGTTGTTTCCAGTTATTCTATCAAATATTATTGTGCCTAACATTGATTTCCTTCCACTCCAACACCTTAAGAGCCTTGCACCCCGGCGTGTGACTGTAAGACCTGGTAAAAGTAAGTAATTTGTGGAACAGTATTCTGCTGCGGTCCCTCCCCCATCATGGACAGTTACCATCATACCCCTAGACACTGGGGAGGGGGTGGGCTACACTAACTCAGTCCTTTACTTCAGGTGTGCCCTCAGTCCAATGACAGACTATTTGTAATAACCTAATACTTAAATGCTTCACTTTAGGTGTGCTCCCAGTCTGTACTGAGAATCTTCAATAAATGGATCCCTCTCAAATTGCTTAAGAGTATTTTCAAACGTAAACATTCAATGATTGTGGTAGACTATATTCTACTTGGTCTAATGCCAGGTAAACCAGATAGTGTTTACTTGGATGCTGTTGCATCTGAAAAGGATGTATTTGTGTGAAATAATTACGCAAACCCAGATGTATATCATTCTTTAATGCAAATTGGCATAAATTATGGCTAAATGTCACAAATGGATGCACTATTATTTTTTCAAAATTGGGTGCTTGACTTTGAGTGCCATGGGTCATATGTAGACACATGTGGCTCAAGCTGCTGCATCTCTGGTCAATCCTTTTGAAAATCTGGCCATTAATTTGCCAATTTCACACTTCCAGGGTGCTTTTAGAATGTAAAAGCAGACATTTTGCTTTGCTAAGCTGCAATGTTTCCTGTTTTTTTTTTTGCATATTAACAAAGCAGATGGAGGTAGTTTGGCCCAGTTTTTAAGAGCACCGAGCTGTGAGCCAAGAGATCTTATTTGACTTCCACAACGGCCACTTATTCACCATGTGACCCTAAGCAAGTCAGTTAACCTTCCTGTGCTTAACCGCTCTCTAATTTCTATGTAATCTAATTCCACATTTCCTAATTCTCCTGTACACCTAACAGCAGCAGCCTTCCCTCCTATTCATCTGCTGGATTGTAGAGTGCCTTGGTTTGTGGGTTGCAATTTGTATGATAGGTACTATGTAAAACAAAATTCCTTTCCTTTGGAATATTTCTGTTGGTTATTACTGCCTGATGAAGCAATAATGCCAGTCTCCTCTCTTATCTGGGATGTGTGCATGTCTTTGTGTGAACGTGGGGGAGTCTGTTCAATTTCTATAGAAATGAGTAATACAAGGAGACAATTCTAACACCAACCTTCTCATTAAACCTGCTGCCAATGCAAGCATCTTTAGGGAAGGTTCTCATTACATTGATGAGAGTGCTGAATATTTAATGGCCTTTTTTATACTTAGTAAAACAATCCTAATTTATATCCTTTAATCAGTAATAGCAACCTGAGACGGGGATTGCTATTTTTATCCTGGCTGTTTAATAGGGGTTTCCCACGTGGGAGGAAACTTCACATTAATGCCTTAATGAGAATCAACGTGATATAAAAAAATACAGACAGGAACATCCAGCCCACTGAAATTACTTTACACAATGCTCTTTACACTAATCAGAATTCTCTTATTTTTGTTCAGTCTAGGATAGTTGACGCTATGAACCACAGAAGCAATACCTTCCTCACAATGTGGGATAGAAGTAGCTGTATTGTGTTAACAAAATAAGAAAAAAATATGTTATAAAATCAAATTTGCCTGTGGCTGGCAATATATCCTAGAGGTTAGAGTAACAAGCTGTGAATAAGCTTGTTACATCCAGCAAACCTGGGTTTGAGTCCCACAACCTCCACTTGCATGCTGTGTGACTCTAAACAAGTCACTTAACCATCCAGTGCTTCTGTGTCACTCCTGAAAAGAGGCAATTGTACCTAGTGAGCCTTACCTGGTTATCCATCAATATAATTTTGCCAAACACAGTTGACATGGAAGCCACAGTTAGTGGGGGATTTAGTAGTGGCACATTTAAAATAGTGATCTTAGTAAGTTAGTAAAATTCTTAACCTCTCGCTCTGCTTTGGCCAGTTCCCCTCTACTTGGAAGAGAGCCATAATCACTCCCATCCTGAACAGCGGTGACCCCACTAACACCAGCAACTACAGACCCATCTCAATACTACCACCTCTCTCCAAAGCTCTAGAAAGAATAGTCTCTGACCAGTTAACCGAACACCTAACTAAGCATATGCTTCTCAGCCAGGAGCAGCATGGTTTCCGCTCAGGCCATAGTACCATCGCCGCTCTCACAGAGCTCACCACGTTCTTACACGAAGCCCTCGACCATGGCTCAATTGCCGGGGCCATATACGTGGACCTAACCAAGGCCTTCGACACGGTCAGTCACGAGCTTCTGCTTCAAGTCCTCCCTAACCTAAATGTGGTCCCGGAGACATTGACCTGGTTCAAGGATTACCTCACAGGCCGTTTGCAACAAGTCAGGATATGCTCCACCCTCTCCACCCCTAAAACAGTTTCCTCTGGGGTCCCCCAAGGGTCTATCCTAGGCCCACTGCTGTTCACCCTCTTCCTAAACTCCCTCCCTAAGGCATGCAGCAGTCAGTTGCTCCTCTATGCCGATGATGCTGTTCTGTTCTGGAAACACCCCCACCCTACCGCCCTCCAACAGGCCCTTCAAAGGCGCTTCTGGGAACTAGAGACCTGGTTCACTGAACACCGCCTAATTATCAACTATAATAAAACTAAGTCCATGATTTTTGCCCACCGCCAAAGTCCTCATAGTCAGTCTGCTCTCCTCATCAAGAACGCTCTAGGTGCCCCTCTGGAACAAGTTTCCAATTTCAAATACCTAGGTGTCACTCTAGACACCTCCCTCTCTTACCAGAAGCATACCCAAATTCTCTCCTCCACTATCAGCTCCAGAGTAGGCATCCTGTACCGGCTCAAGCACTGCTTACCCCCTCAGGCTATGCAGCTCGCAGTCACCTCCTCCATCCTCTCCCTTGTGGACTATGGGATTACTATATATGGCTCTGCTGAACCCACCTCCCTGAACAGGATAAACATTGTCCTAAACAAAGCCTGCCGCCTAGTCACGGGTTGTGATAGGCTAACCCACACCTGTGATCTCTATGCGTTATCTGGTTGGTTAAACTTCCAACATCGATTACAGTTCCACACCTGCATCCTCGCAAAAAAGATACACCTTCACCTAGCCCCCGTCGGACTTTTCCCCTTAATCAGTTCTGCACCTCACAGGTGCAATACAAGGCTCTCCATGAAGCTCTCCGTTCCTTGTACCTCAATGTAGAACTTCCCTAGGGCAAAGATCCTTCGATGCGAGCCCCTCTCTGGCTCAATGCATTACCACACTCACTATCACAGACCCACAGCATCTCTCAATTTAAAACAGGCCTCAAAGCTCACCTCCTTGAGAGAGCCATATGTGACTGCGCTAACTCTGCTCACCCAGTTGTCCGCCCTTCCTCCCCTACCTCCTCACTCAGGGTCCCACAAGGCCCCATCGTATTTCTCCAAAAATCCCGCCTGGGTATACCAAGATTGCTGCCTAACTTCCTCACCATTTATTAAGTTTTGCCTGGACTGCTCCTTTGATTCAGTTATGTATATTCTGCCTGTTTTATGTATGTTCTCTACTGTATTTGTCTACCCTCCACCCTTTGTAACCGACGTGGAGCCTTTGCAAAAGAGTCTGTGACTCAAAGGTTTGTAATTCCGATTGTTTCCAATAAATAAATAAATAAAATAAAAAAGTAGTGGGGGGTTCACGAGGTAATAATGATATCTGGGACTACATAAATCTAAGGCCTCAAGCCAGGGTGTTTATGAAGTCTCAGATATGGTAATTATTGAGTTTGACCCTCTCTACTGTAGCTGGTATAGCTATAATATTATACTGAAAATAAAATTTTAAATAAAACAAATAATTAGAAGAAATGTTTAGAAAAGCTAAAATGATCTTCTATCTGTCATTTTAACTGTACAGGTTAGGGACAGAATGTTGACATTAAAGAGCAATTGGTGGGTATAAGCCAATTGGAATGCAGGGATTAGCATACTGTCCAGTAATTTAGTCTACTGACCGATTATACGAACATATGAAGAAGCCATCAGAAGAAGGCCATTTGGTCTGTCTAGTCTGCTCATGTTGCAGGGTTCACAGCTTGAGCTACTGACCCTGACCCCCTTCCCACTCCTCCCATCCTTTCCATCCTCTCTACCAATGATTCTTACCTTACCCCTATGCCTATCCCAGCATCTCTTCAAGCTGCCCACTGTCTTCAACGAGACCACCTCTTCCGGAAGCGCATTCCAAGGGTACACAATCCTCTCCATAATGAAGTGCTTCCTGACCTCCCTCCTAAACCTTTCCCCTCCAGCTTAAGCTGTGCCCCCTCATGTTATGATTGCCACTTAGTTCAAACAGATGCTCCTTATCCACCTTATTTATCCCTTTCAAGCACTTGGAGGTTTCAATCATGCCCACCCCCCCATCCTCCAGGGAGTACATGTTCAATGCCCTCAACCTTCTCATATCCCTTACCCTGCTGACCTGCTATCATCTTTGTAGCCCTCTTCTGGACCTTCTCCAGCAGGTTAGTGTCCTTTGTGAGGTGTGGGCACAGTACTGAACTCCGTACTGTAGATATGGCCTCACCCATGACCTGTACAAGGGCAGTGTAACCTCCTCCCTCCTAATATTGATCCCCTAGCTATGCATTCCAGTATCTTGTTTGCCCTTGCTGCTACTTTCTTGCACTGTGTGGCAAATTATAAAATAATAATGAATAATTATATATAATAATTATAATAGTAATATATAATAATAAAATAATAATTATAGAAAAAAGATTATGGGAAATTATAAAACATTTCCTGCTTCCTGACAGGTTAAATAAGTTCAGAGACCTAACATAGTAAACATAGTAACATAGTAGATGATGGTAGATAAAGACCGCTAGGCCCATCTAGTCTGCCCGTATTCCATGCCTGCATCAGTGGCTGTTGATTGTACCTGGTCATTGGCTTTTGCCTTTTTTACCCCATATCTAGGGTTCCCTTATGTCTATCCCATGCATGTTTGAATCCCTCCACTGTATTATCCCCCATCACTTCCTGGGGAAGTCTATTCCAAGCATCTACCACCCTTTCCATGAAGAAAAACTTCCTCACATTTTCCTTATCCTGACCCCCTCCAATCTCATAGTGGGCCCCTTGGTCTTTGTACAACTCTTGCACTGGAAGATGTTCCCCACCTGTACTTTGTTTAAGTCTTTAAGATACTTGAAGGTCTATCATATCTCCCCACTTCCTTCTCTCTTCAAGTGTATACATACTGAGGTCTTTTATCCTATGTTTTCTGATGCAGGCCCTGCACCATCTTGGTTGCCTTTCTCTGGACCACCTCCACTCTGTCTATGTCCTTGCAAAAAGTGTGGCCTCCAAAACTGAACACCATATTCTAGATGAGGCCTGACCGGCATTTTGTACAATGGCATTACCACCTCCCTTCTTCTGCTAGTGATACCCCTTCCTATGCATCCAAACACTCCACTGGCCCTCCTAACAGCCTTGTGACACTGTCTGGCCACCTTTAGGTCATCTGAGATGATTACCTCTAAATCCCTCTCTTTCCTGGTGACTGTCAGCAATCCCCCCCCCATACTGTAGTTCTCCGCTGGGTTTCTTTGCCTCAGGTACATGATTTTGCACTTCTTTGCATTCAGTTTTAATTGTCACACTTGCAACCATTTCTTCAGCTTTCCCAGATCTCTTCTTCATTCTGTTGACCCCCTCTGGTGTGTCTACTCTGTTGCAGATCTTGGTATCATCTGCAAATTTGCAAACCTTCCCCTCCATCCTTTCAGCAATGTTACTGATGAAGACATTAAAAAGGACTGGCCCAAGGATCAATCCCTGAGGCACCCCACTGGTCGCCATTGTTTCCTCTGACTTTTTTTTTAAATTCTATTTATTCACCCCTTACTCACCAGCCTCTCCAGCATGGTCTGTTAGTCAGCTGGCTCTGCCCGTCCAGCCTGAAGCACAGATTGTCCGTATTCTGGCTGAGGAGCACCCCCACTCCTTATGCAGCCTGTCTTAACCCCTCGGGTCTGAGTCCTCCGAGGAAGGACTGCCATTCTCCTACCAGTGCTCTGTCTAAGAATTGGAAGGCAGCTGTCACAGGAGGAGGGAACCGGAGTGGACGTCGTGACGCCCGGTGCAGGACGTGGGGTCATTACCACTGGATCCACCTTTGCCTACTGGTGGAAGTCTTTTTTTCCATATTTTCTCCCTTCCTCCGAACTTGGGGTGTGCAATGTCATCCAGCCCACTATGTGAGCACACCTGCACACATCTGGAAGATGGTCGCCCATTGTTCCCCTTTCCAGCGTGGTCCCAATGTCTGTAGTGTGCCCCACATCCACTGGGTGCCACTATCTGCGCAAGACATTCCTCCCTCCCTCCCAGGAGCTGAGAGCAGTCCTATGGATGCTCCATCCTCTCCTCCCCGGCCAATCCCCAGCATCCCAAGCTCGTTCCTGAACCCGGGTCATGGGCATGGTGCAAGGTGTGGTGTCTAGTGCCTCAACCCTCAGTGCCACCAAGCCAGCCCCTTTCCTTGGACTTGATCCCATTTACTACCGCCCTTTGCTTCCTGTCCCTCAACCAGTGTCTAACCCAGTTCTCCACTTCTGCACAGGGTTTGTGTACAGACCCCCATATCAGGGGGAGGGAATGGACAAGGATATGATAGAAGGCATTCTTAGGATGGCAGAGAAAGGGGAGATACTGTTGATGGGAGACCTGAATATGCCAGATGTTAACTGGAGCACATTTGCTGCAGCCACATCCAAGAGCAGGGCCATTCTCGATGCCCTACAGGTGGCAGGCCTCAGACAGCTAGTTTCGGCACCCACTTGTGAGGGAGCAATCTTAGACCTCATACTCTCAAATGGGGGCAGTAGGAGGATCTCAGATCTAGAAGTGAGTTGCCATCTGGGATCAAGTGACCATCAAACAGTGTGGTTCACGTTAAACTCAGCTATAGAGTCAAGCCATACAAAAGTGAGGGTACTGAACTTCAGGAGGGCTGACTTTGGCAAGATGGGAAGAGTGCCTCTGAAAAGCACTAGCAAACAGGCTAGAAGGAGGAGTGGAGCAACAATGGGGAATCATCAAAACTGCCATCACATAGGAAACACGCCTTTGTGTGAAGCAAATAAACAAATTAAAATGAAAGAAAAAGCCACTATGGTTCTCAAAAGAGGTGGCTGAGAAAGTCAGGGAGAAAAAGATAGCATTCTGGAAGTATAAGGAAACACAGAAGGAGCAGGACAGAAAGCTGTACCAGTTAAGGCAGAAGGAAGCAGAGAGGGACGTCAGAATAGCAAAGGCCCAAGCTGAGGAAAAGATAGCCAACTCAGTTAAGAAGGGGGATAAAACCTTTTATAGGTACATCAGAGAGCATAGAAAGACAAAGGGAGGGATAGTGAGGCTGAATAGAATGAACGATGGGTGGGCAGAGGGGGACAGTGAAAAAGCAGGGATACTGAAAGAATATTTCTGCTCAGTATTCAAAAAGATGAGTGGGAAGTGCCTAATCCAATTAACAGAAGCACTCTTGACAGGGGGGCCAATCCCAGTCCTTTCACAGAAGACAGGGTTCTACAAGAACTACTAAAACTGAAGGTGTACAAAGCAATGGGGCCTGATGTAATTCACCGCAGAAATCTAAAAGAATTAAGGGGGGAACTAGTGAAACCACTGGCTACTCTTTTTAATAAATCATGGGAGGATGGTGTGGTACCCAAGGACTGCAGGAAGGAGGATGTGATTCCACTTCACAAAAGTGGGACCAAGACAGAGGCAGGAAACTACAGACCTGTCAGTTTGACCTCTGTGGTAGGGAAAGTGATGGAGTCACTTCTGAAGGAAAGAATTGTTGACTACCTAGAGGCCAGTGGGGCACAGGACCCAAGGCAGCATGGGTTCACAGCGAGAAGGTCATGTCAGGCGAATCTAATAGATTTCTTTGACTGGGTGACCAAAGTAGTAGACCAGGGAGGGGCTGTGGACATGGCCTACCTAGACTTTAGCAAGGCATTTGACACAGTCCCACACAAAGGATTAATAGTCAAATTAACCAGCCTTGGAGTGGGTCCCAGGGTGGTAGCCTGGGTAAAACATTGGCTGGACAACAGGACACAGAAGGTAATTGTAAATGGAGTCCACTCTATAGAAAGAGGTGTTACTAGTGGGGTACCGCAAGGTTCAGTACTGGGTCCAGTCCTTTTTAATGTCTTTATAAGTGACATTGCAGAGGGACTGGAAGGAAAAGTATGCCTCTTTGCAGATGACACAAAGATCTGCAACAGGGTTGATACACAAGGAGGCGTGGAAAGGATGAGAAGGGACTTGGCAAGGTTGGAGGAATGGTCAGAAGTATGGCAGCTAGGATTCAATGCAAAGAAGTGCAAAATAATGCACCTGGGAAACAAGAACCCAGGGGAAGAATACACAATGGGGGGGTAGTAACAACAGCAAAAAAGGAAAGGGACCTGGGGGTAATCATATCAGATGACCTTAAGGTTAGCAAGCAACGTGAGAAGGCAGTAGGGAGGGCTGGGGCTATACTGGGATGCATAGGGAGAGGCATCACCAGCAGAAAACAGGAAGTTGTTATGCCTCTGTGCAGACAGTTGGTGAGACCCCATCTGGAGTACTATGTCCAGTTCTGGAGACCTCATCTCTGCAAGGACATAGGATAGAGGCAGTCCAGAGGAGGGCAACTAAAATGGTGCAGGGTCTGCAAGAGAAGACATACGAGGAGAGACTAAAGGAGCTTAATATGTATACCCTTGAGGAAAGAAGGGAGAGGGGGGACATGATAGAAACTTTAAGTACACTCAGTGGAATCAACAAAGTCCAAGAGGGTAGCATCTCTCAGAAAAGAGACGTGCAAGAACAAGGGACACAATTTAAAGATGGGGGGCAGTTCAGGGGCAATGTGAGGAAGTATTTTTCACAGAGAGGGTAGTGGATGCATGGAACAGCCTTCCTGAGGAGGTTGTGGGGTCTAAAACTGTGGGAGAATTCAAGAATGCATAGGACAGACATAAGGCAATTCTTGTGGGGGGTAGGAAGAAATAGGCTGTTGGTTAACTAGGATCTGCGGCCTATCCTGTAGGTAGGGAAATGGGCAGACTAGATGGGTCAAGCGGTCCTTATCTGCTGTAAAAGTCTATGTTTCTATGTTTGTGGCCCACCCCCAGGCTGCCTAACTTGTTCACCAGTCTTCTGTGGGGTACAGAGTTAAAGGCCTTGCTGAAATGAAGATAGACGATATCCACTGCTCAAACCTGATCCACCTCCTTCATTACAACAACACTCCTTTTCCTCCGAAGTTTTCAGCAATCTGAAGCCAAGACCACCTAGTCTCCTTTTTCTAGTGTTGCATCTCATTAGTCCCATCCACCAATCAAATCGCTTCATTTCCTCTTACTCAATCATCACGTTTTATTGCATGTGGGGCAGGCACCATTTTGTTTCCTCACGATGCTTCTCACAGTCTCAAAACTATAACTCAGACTCCTAGAACAGGCTGTGGCCCACCAATGTTCCATCACCTCAGAAGCTCCTCCACGCCATGTCAGGTATGTAATTAGCAACTCCATTCGAATCCTGGACAGTCCCCATTTTTGTAACCTCCATGCTGCTGGTTATTTCAAAATTGCAATCCACTGTGGTAAAACACTTTACAGTCTCTAGACTCAGTCACTACTGCCTGGGGGGATTTGGATTAGTCACTGGCAGGCAGCAGACTCTCTGCTGTCAGTTCCAGAAGTTAGCATTTCAAAGAGGCCACCCCACTCCCTTCCCTGTCTAGGGGTTTGGTTGTTACCGTCTCTGAGAAAAGGGAGGGTTACCAGTTAGACTGAACAGCACATTAGCAGGGATACACAGTACCTTTTTGTTTGTACAAACAGGATTTTTCCATGATGGCATGAACTCCATCGAGGTGCAGACAGATGACACTTCCCCCTCCATGGCTGGTGACTTCTCTCACTGCTGGAAAGTCTGTGGAAACAGGGTTAGGCACAGCACACACACACTTGCAGGACTCCAATGATTTCAGCCCAAGTTAACCAGTTTTATTTTTTGTACCAAAAGCTCAAGCAAAAACACTCCATGGAGGTGCACAATTCTTTTGTCACAGTCCCATTTCCCACTATGGCAAGGTGCCATGACATCGGTTAGAAAGACTCAGGTTCGAGCCTAGATCCTGACAACTTGTTTCCCCTTTCAAGCTGAGCCAGTTGGGGCTCCGCTACATATAGCAAGAACACTTTCAGTGTTCCCCAGTTTCTTCAGCCTTTCCCTGCCAGTGGGAGTGGGTGCTTTAACTCACATTGCTCACTAATCTCTAAATGGGGGGGGGGGGGTCTTATCTCCCAAGGCACAGTCCTTTACTCTCATCCTGGGGCAAGCCAGTGGCTGATCCACAGCAGGGCTCACACATGATGGCCGACCCCTTACTTTGCAGTCATCAGGAAATTTCCATTAGCCTCCCAACACTTTGCTTAGATGGACACAGAGAGTAGGGGCTGCTTCTGCCCTAACGGTCCCTCCAAGGCTTCACTGCCACATTGGCCACAGTTCCTGCATCATGGCAGCCACCTCTCTCTCTGTCTCTTCAGTCCCAAGTGGAG
This sequence comes from Neoceratodus forsteri, assembly GCA_016271365.2. NCBI lineage: Eukaryota > Metazoa > Chordata > Ceratodontiformes > Ceratodontidae > Neoceratodus > Neoceratodus forsteri. Next base: position 293,154,477 of record CM028136.1, read on the forward strand.
CCGACTGGGCTCCTCATCTGCATTCTCTCTCTTCCCCTGATGTAGCTGCTGATTTCCTCCTTCTTTCCCCACGATGAAAATGTAGAAAGTGTGGGGGGGGGGAGGCAATCTGGAGGCCCTCCATTAGGCCTACATGCTGCACCTCACTCCTCCTTCACGATGACTTCCTCTTGCATTAACTTCTCCAACCGTCACTCTCATGCCAGTGGGTGCTTGAATCCCTCATGCACTACCCAGGTCACACCCCCTTGGCAAGCCTGGCAATGCACACTCCTCCCAATGCCAACAGGACATCCAAATTAGTAAACCCCTCCAAATTTGGCACAAGGGTTACACTTTCCCCCCACAGAAATGCTTCACCTCCTGGGGAAGGGGTTTCCATCCTGGCCAACCATGGCTGCTGTGCTCCATGGGATAATGCACACTCCCCCACAGGCCATCACATCCATGCTCTATCAGTCTGACTGCATGTCAGCAGTCGATTTAGAACTAGGTGGCCCTACCCACCTACCTGCAGCTCTCTGGCTCCACTAAGGGACATAGCAACTCGACCTGGCTTCCCAAACCATGGCTGTTCCACCAGGCTGACATTCCTCCCTAACTCACCCCCTAGCAACACCCTAATCTATCTATTTCTGGCTCCAAATGTTTCCCCATTGGACCTTGTTCAGTACCCAACTGGGCTTATTTGGCACCACAAAAACATTTTTTAAAACACAAATTTTTTCTCAAAGGCATTTGCTTTACCACATCATTCCAGTCTATCAACTACTAGAAAGGAACTGACTATACTACACTACACCCCCAAGGGGTGGTGGGCTAAACACAGACTACTAGTCTGCTTGTACTCCTACATAAACATTACTACTTGGCTACATTCTACTGCATAGGATGCTACACATTGGCTCCCATTTGCACTACTGAACTTGTTCCTCCTCACAGAAATGTCTAACTACTACTCAAAATATTGCAAATTACTGGCAGAAACATGCTATCTAAATTTAACCTACTTCTACTGTTCTAGCATACTAACCTACTTAGCAAGGGAAAAGGGGGCACACTTTACCATTTTAAATGTCCATACCAAATGCTATGGTGCTTATTGAAGTGTTTGGAAAACTGTTTCTATTTAGCAAAGTCCAAATAATCCCATAAACAGCACCAGTGAGTAAGTGTGCTTAATCTCTAGGGTGTCCCTACTTAACAATCCTAAACTTACAGTCCTATGCTACCACACATTTCTAGGCTCTAATTATCTAACTAAATATGCAGATTAGAAAAGCATTCACAGTAAATGGTGCATAAGGAGAAAAAAAATTACAGTGGCTGAATTTAAAAACAAACAGCAAAGGTTTTTTTTTCAAAAGCAATGCAACTTTAGCACATTTCTGTGCATCTAAAGTGCAAATGTATTTTTTTTTTTTTTTGTAAAAATAAAATTAAACAATCTCACCAGTAATTACAGTCCTCTATACTCAGTCTCTCCACAAGGCTGTAAGGCCTTTAAGGGGTCTTCTTCTCTCGGGGGGTTCTGTATCTGGCAATGGGGTCCTCAGGTAGAAAGTATAGGCAGGGGTCAGGTTTGGTGCATTCGACCCCTCTACTGTCGTGGCTGACTACAAAGTACTTAATACGGTGTCCATTCCTGTCCTGCACCAATGCAAAGGTTTTAATCAAAGTCAGTCCTTCCCAAGCTGAGGATGAGCACATAGATCTAGCCAGGGAATAGGCCTGTTCTTGCAAGTCCACTCTGTACCTGAGGTGCACTTTCTCTACAGCCCCTTGGAACACCCAGTCAGACCTCCGGCATTCAATGAGATCCTATGTCAGGTATGTAATTAGCACCTCCATTTGAATCCCGGACGACAGCCCCTATTTTTGTAACCTCCCTGCTGCTGGTTATTTCAAAATTGCAATCCACTGTGGTAAAACTCTTTCTAGTCTCTAGACTAGGTCACTACTGCCGGGGGGATTCGGATTAGTCGCTGGCAGGAAGCAGGTTCTCTGCTATCAGTCCCAGAAGTTAGAATTTCAAAGAGGCCACCCCCTTCCCTTCCCTATCTAGGGGTTTGGTTGTTACTGTCTCTGGGAAAAGGGAGGGGTACCAGCTAGACTGAACAGCACATTAGCAGGGAAACACAGTACCTTTTTGTTTGTAGAAACAGGATTCCTCCATGACGCCATGAACACCATCGAGGTGCAGACAGATTACACTTCCCCCTCCATGGCTGGTGGCATCTCTCACTACTGGGAAGTCTATGGAAACAGCACACACACACTTGCAGGACTCCAATGATTTCATCCCAAACAGAGTAAAGTCAATGAAACAGTTTTATTTTTGTACCAAAAGCTCAAGCAAAGACACTCCATGGAGGTGCACAATTCATTTGTCACAGTCCCATTTCCCACTATGGCAGGGTGCCGTGGCACATCACTTAGGAAGACCCAGGTTCAAGCCTAGATCCTGACAACTCTTTTCCCCTGTTAGTTGAGCCAGTTGGGGCTCCGCTTCATACAGCAAGAACACTTTCAGTGTTCCCCAGTCTCTCCTTTTCTTCAGCCTTTCCCTGCCAGTGGGAGCAGGTGCTTTAACTAACATTGCTCACTGACCTCTAAATTGGCGGGGTTCTTATCTACTGTCATCTCAGGGTAAGCCGTTGGCTGAGCTACAGCAGGGCTCACACATGACGGCCGCCCCCTTGTTCTGCAGTCATCAGGAAATCTACATCAGCCTCCCAACACTTTGCCTAGGTGGACACAGAGGGTAGGGGCCGTTTCAGCCCTAACGGCCCCGCCGAGGTTTCACTGCCACATAGGCCTCAGTCCCTGCATCATGGCAGCAACCTCACGCTCTCTTCAGTCCCAATGAGAGCCAATAAGGCTCCTGATCAGTCTTCTCTCTCTCCCTATGTGGCTGCTGGCTTCCTCTTTCCCCCCATGATGGAAATGTGGAAAGTGGGGGCAGGGGGGCAATCGCCCCTCCCAAGCCCAGGGCCCATGCAGCCCCAAATGGAGGCCCTCCCTCAGGTCTATGCGCTGCACCTCACTCCTCCTTCATGATAACTCCCTCTCGCACTAAGGTCCCCAACCATCACTCTCGCATCAGTGGGCACTTGAATCCCTCACACGCTGCCAGGTCCTGCCCTCTTGGCAAGCCTGGCAGCGCTCACTCCTCCTGATGCCAACAGGGCATCCAAATTAGTAAACCTCCAAATTGGGCGCAGGGGTTACATATTGATACTGAACCACACTGTATGGTGGTCACTGGACCCTAGGTGCCCATCCACTCATATACTAATTCCCCAGGAATGCACAGTTTGGAACAAGACCAGGCAGTGGGATTTTGAATTTAGGCCAGATCACATACTGATTTCTTGAGGCACTTGACTCATCCTTGTTTGCCATTACAAACATCGCTGACACCTTTACTCGCTGAATACTTTTGACAAGGCCATAAAAAGTAAAATGCCCTTAAATTAAAACAAGCATTTGTCAATGCTGGATGCTTGCTGCTGGTATTAATGTTTTACTGGGTCAAGGTGAATATCCGAGGCTATGCTGAAAGACTAAGGCTTGGACCTGGGGGGGGCAGTTATGGTGGGGCAACAACTGACAAACTGAAGGGAATTTAAAAGAAAAAAAATACAGTTTTCACCATTCTCTGCTTGGAGTCAGGGCTGGGCTCTCAGTGTTGAGGTTCCTCTGCAGCAGTGCTGCTGTAGTATGGTGTACATAGGTGACTTCAGAAAGGAATGTGGCTTCTATTCCCACCAGTCTGGTGTGAGCACATATAAAACTTAACTGCAGGCTGTGGTAGAGCTGTGCTCTTTGTTAGGAATAACTGGAGCACCCAGGGACATATTTTTCTAACCTCTCCCCTTGTCTTTCTTAGTAGTTTGCTGCAAAAGTGCCATTTTCCTATCCTATTTATTTCCAATTTTATGCCTCAGTACATTGGCCATATAACTAGGTAGTCTTTCCTCTCACTATTCTTTCTCTTACTTTTTTTTATTTTCTGTCCATATGTGGTGACAAAGTGCCTGTTGTGCTGAATAAAATGCTTGATATGCATATGAATAAGAAAAACTGCTTAAGAATGGTGACAGACATGCACTAGTGAAGCTCTAGATTGAGAGAGGTAGCTAGTTCTGTATTGGGAGTGAAAGGGTTACATCAATTGTCTCAAAGAACTGCTTCTATAGTGTATGGTGGAATGTGGTTGTGTATGGAAATCCATACACTGCAAAAAGTTGTTCTGCTGCAGTAGTGACGTCCTCACTAACGACTTTTCGTTCTGCATTAGTGAGGACGTCATAATACAAGGGGCTACAGCAGACGTCCTGATTCATCCCTTGCTGTATGAGAGGGGCATGCAAGTGTGCTGGGCAGCGGCAGCTGTGAATCGAGGCAGAACCGAGTGAAAATATGGAAAAGTGAGTCTCTCTTTGTCTTTTTTCCGGGCACCATACACTATGAAGAACGGTGTTTGGTTACCCAAATACTACTCAGCTATTCTTTCACCTCGTAGATACAATGCCGACTTGGAGACCTCTTGAGCTTCACTCTCGAGGTCATCAGTCAGCATTGTATCCACTCGGTGGAAGAATAGCCTTGTAGTGTATTGGTAACCATACACTATCTTATATAGTTAATCTGGCAGAAGTCTCCTCAAACAGATTTATAGCCTTTCCCATGTGTAGCCCACATTACAACAGACTTAGTGCATTCCAGATATCATGCTTCAGACACATATATTAACCTTTCCCTGCTATGACATAGAGAATGAAAGAGCTGATTTATGAATGTGTCTGTTGGCACAATGTTTTGAAGTCCATGCACTTCATGCCTGATGGTGTCATAAATAGGGTTGCCACTAAAAGGCAAACTGAATTGTCAGGTGGCCCAGATGGGAATGACCTGGTGATTGGGGGGAAGGGAAAAGGAGATGCAGCTGGGGAAGGGGGAAAGGCCTGGTGACATCATTACTGAGGTTACACAGGTAGTGTCATATGATGCAGGTGCAGGACCAGTGTGGTGACTGGTTGAGGGGAGGGGCCAAGTGGAATCCTGATTGGGGTCCCAAAGGGGTTTATAAGGTAAGGTAGCCCACAGATCTCCCTCTTCTGCTGAGAATTTGATCGAGACAAGTTCTTAGCACTTCGCTGTAGCAACAGGTTGGAGTGGAATACCATTTTAGATATGGTACAGGCTTGCAGGCCAGAGCAGGCTGCTGAGCCATGTGGTTGTTGGTGTAGTAAGGTATAAGTTGGTTCTGTTATGATTAAACTCAGAGCAGGAGTTTTGTTTTAGTTTGCATATTTATCTAGTATTTGAAACTGTTGTTTTTAAAAAAAAAAAAAATATATATATATAATAAATAAAGGTAAAGAGAGAAGGATACGTGACTGTGTTTGTTTATTAGCTAAGGTTGCTAGAGAGCTAGCTGCAGGGTTTAGCCTACGGGCTATGTGTACTTTGAGTCAGGGTTGCAGTGGTTTTCAAGAAATGTGGTGGGCCTTGAAAAGAAATTAGGTCGGGAGACTACAGAGGTAGATTTGGCAGTGGGCCTGGTGTGGGCATCATGGAGGAACAGGGCTAGGCTCGCTGGATGATGAGGGAGCTTTCCTCACATTCGGGGCTGTTTTACTGTTTGTGACAAGCGTGGTCACCGGGCCATGTGGCCCTAGAGATCACCCAGTGGGGGCCGTGGTGGCTCAGGTGGTGCTTGCTTCCTTAAAGGGATGTTTTGTGGCCATTTGGCAGGGAGCATTGCATTTTGCGTCTCGTTTGGGAGCGCCCAGTGGGACCGTGGCAGCCCGAGCAGCGCTCGCTGCATTGGAGGGCCGCGGATGGGCTGTGGCCATTTTATTTAAGGAGCATGGGAATGCGGCTCATTTGGACTGCATGATGGGCCTTGCAGCTGGACAACAAGATGGTTGTGGTGCCGGGGGAGCGGGGCGGGCAGTCACATGGTTGGGCCTGGAGACCCCCGGCACCGTGGGAGGGGGGTTGTCAGAGTTCTTCTGTTGTGGTTCCAAGTTTTCAGCCAAATTGGGTGATGGGAGCCAGCAATGGCAATTATCGGCATCAGGGGAGCGGGGCAGGTGGCCACATAGCCGGGCCTGTGGCACCCGGCACCGCGTGGGAAGGGGTTGGCTAAGTCTCCTGGTGTGGTGCCCAGGTTTTGCGGCAAAAATGGTGATAGTTGCAAGAGGCCTTGCACTTCATCCAGGCTGTTTTCATTTCCCTTTGGAGGGGATGACATGCAAGTGAGCTCAGACAGACCGGGTTAGGGGAAGGAGCCTCCGGTTTTCTTGATGAGTGGGTCCTGACTGGTGGTCTAGTGCGGTGGTGCAGCTGGCCCATTCCTTTCTGGGCTGTTGAAAAAAAAATGGTCTAGAGGGAGATGGGAAAAGTGGAAGGGAAAAGTGCTCAGGGAAATTTCTTCCAGTGGCACGGCTTGAACTGCGGGCAGCCATTGCAGAGTGCGGAATGTGTTTTGCAGGAAACTGTGGTGGGTGCTGCTTGTGGGAGTTTTGTTCGGTGGTGGATGTGGGAGTGGCATGGGAGCCGCCAGGGGGTTGGAGGCCACATGGAACCATCCAGTGTAGCGCCATGGTGGGCAAGAAGGCTGAAGTGCATGCCAACAAGAAACAAGAGAGGGGGCATGCAAGCCATAATAGGATTCCTTGGTCGACACCATCCCTCCACATTTTAGGATGGGGGGCTGCAGGGTGCAAATGGCAGGGACACACAAAGAGGGAGGGGACACTAGAGGTACTGGCCACAAGGCCAAGGGGAGGTATGGCCAGGGTCTCGGGGCCTGGGGCCCAAAGGCAACTGCAGACTACAGGGCAATTTTCTGCAGCTTGCCCGGGTTAGTTGGCTCAGAAGAGTGAGGGCTGTAAAATTGGGGAAAAATACCCCTGGAGGGCCTGACACTCAGATATTTATGAGCCCTCATTGGGCTATTGAGGGGATTGAGCTCAGGCTCACGGCTGCTCGGCTGAGGCAATTTTTTGGCCAGTGTGATGATAGGGGCATGAGGCCCGCATCCAGACTGACAAGCAGCATTCTTTAAGTTATGGCCACATTGCAAACAATTGCCATGGTGACTCGGGAGATACAGTGCTGTGCCATGGGTTTTGGGTGGCTCGGTACTGCATGGAGGTACATTGAAGGCAGCTGTCTGGTACCGCAGGGTGGGATGAGAGCAGCCAGGTGCATAATCTTGTTTAGCTGTATCGAGGATTGATTCGAGATATTCACCACCTTTTTTGTTCTTATGCAGCGGAGAAAGATGGCACCAAAGAGAGCCTCAGTTTCCAGCACCAAATTGAGGGAGGAAGTGTTCAAGCTGATGGAAAAGATGATGGACCTCATTGAGGTGGCACTGCTTCAGGAAGAAGAAGAGGAGGAGGCATCTAGGAAGAGGAAGGAGCTGGAGGAGTGGACGGGCCAGGGCAGAGGGGGAAAGAGGCCATGTGGAGCTGCGCCAAGCCCATTACCCATTCCTCAACCTGAACTGGCACTGGCACCAACACCGACACCGACACCGGCACCGGCACTGGCGGGGCCTAGCCCTGGTGGTGATAGGGGTAATGCGGATCTAACCAACAAAGGGGATTTGAAGGATTATTTAGAGGGGCTCCTTCAGGATATGGGGAGAAGGGGCTGGAAAAAATGGAGTGGGCACTTCAAGTGATAAAAAAGGGAAGTAGCGAGGATACTGGGACAGCAAGGACAAGAAAGGGGGAAGAAACTGTATGATGGGCTGCCTGGTTTCTCATGACCCCACTTCTATTAAAGAAAAGATTTGGAAGGGGGAGTAGGTGGACATTTTTGGGCTGGTAGATGAGGATACTGTGAGGAAGTATGAGCAGAAGAAGTTGGTGGGCAAGTCGGAGATGGCAGTAGCATTAGCGGTGGTAGGACATAGGGAAGAGGAGGCTAAATACAAGGGGAAGAACATTGACACGTGGCAGGTGGGGTTTCTCATTTACAGTCCCTGTTACTGGAAAAGTAGCCAGAGCTGGTGATTCCTCTACTGATGTTCACGGCCATCATCTACTTTGCCTACTAGGCTAATCTCAGCCATGGGTGTCTTAAGTATGATGAGACCTTTCGGAAGCAGATGGCGGCAAAAGGGGATTTAAGATGGGACTGTACCCACTCCGAGCTGTGGGTACAGACCCTATCAGGGCCAGTGGGGGGGGACTAGGGGACAGCCAAGTAAGAAAAGTGCCCCTACCCTGGCAGCCAAGACATGCTGGGGTTACAACAGAGCATTCTGCATGTGGGTGAACTGCAAGTTCAGACACATATGTTCCCGGTGTTCGGGGCAGCACCCAGCATCCAGCTGCTGGGCAGAGGGGATGGGGGGCAGCAAGGGGGACAAGGGCACAAGCAGTCCTTTCGGGGTGGCCACGGGAGGGGAGTTTCAATGGGAAAGGATGAGGGATGCACAATAGGGGAGGTTACAATTCCAAGTACGGGTGGAACTGAAGACCCAGTTGGGAGGGGGCTATGGGGTTTCACCCTAGAAGCAAACCCTATAGTCAAAGAGGTGGTTGAGGCCTGGATGCAGCTTTACCCAGACAAGGAGAAGGGGCATTGCTGTGTCAGGGTTTCAGGGAAAGTTTCCTTTTAGGATTTGGGGGTGTGTGGATAGAAATGAAGGTAAAAAACTTAGGATCAGTGAAGGGGAAAGAGGACGTGGTCATGAAGAAAATCCAGAAAGAGGTGCAGGCAGGCAGGGTGGAGGGCCCCTTCAATGTGCCCCCCGTGCCAATTTCCAGATATCTCCACTGGAGGTGGTACCCAAGAAGCAGCCAAGTGAGTTTTGTCTTATCCACCACCTGTCATATCTGGAGGGGGCCTTAGTGAATGACAGGATTCCTGAGGACCTCCAGGTAGTGTCTTACACATCCTTGGACCAGGAAGTGGTGATGATCAGGGCAGCTGGTGGGGAGGGCACATGGCTGGCAAAGGCGGACATTGTGTCAATTTTTCGGCTGCTACCAGTCAGGCCCGAGGATTGGGACCTGCTGGGATTTCAGTTTGGGAGGGGTGTATTTTGACAAGGCCATGTCCATGGGCTGTTCAGAGGCATGTTCTACGATTGAAGCCTTCAGTTCATGGGTGCAGTGGGTTTTTGGGTGGAGGTATGGGCACAGACAGATAGCACATTACCTGGATGATTTTCTGCTCATCGGGCAGTGGAAGGGATGAGATGGAGAGGGTGCTGGCAGATTTTAAAGAATTGTGTGGGAAAATAGGGATCCCACTAGCAGATGGGAAGACTGAAGGCCTAGAGTGCAAGCTAGAGTTTCTGGGCATAGAGGTGGACATGGTACAGGAATGTTTTCATCTCCCAGGAGATAAAGTGGCCCGCCTTAGGGGGTTGTTGGAACAGGTAGAGGGTAGGAGGAGGTTACCACTGATATTAGTATAGCAGCTGCTGGGGCACCTTAATTTTACTTGGAAGGCCAAAAGCCCAGGCTGAGCATTTACCTGGAGATTGGCATGGGCCAAGGGGAAGGCGAAGCTGCCACATCATTGGGTGGATATCACAAAGGGGGTGTGGGATGATCTCCAGGTTTGGCTGGTTTTTTTTGGAGAGTTACAATGGGGTCACATTTTAGTGGGAGGAATGAGCCTATGATATGGATATGGAGTTATACACAGATGCCTCGGGGGCCCGGGGGATGGGAGCATACTTTAAAGGGGAATGGCTCTCGGAAGCCTGGCCGAGTGCATGGGGTGAGGCGGGTTTGCTGAAAGACATTACTTTCTTGGAGATATTCCTCATTTTCATGGTGATAAAGGTTTGGGGGGACAGGATGAGAGGAAAGCGCATCCTGTTCTGGTGTGACAACAAAGGGGTTGTGGAAGTGATCAATAGGCAAGGGGGGCTTATGGATATGATGGATAGAGTTATGCGACGAATGGTATTGCTGGGTCTACAATTGAACTTATCTTTCAAGGCTTGGCATATTGAACAGAACAAAACTGCTGACAGTCTCTCCTGCTTGCAGTTAAACAGGTTCCAGGACTTGGCCCCACGAGCAGCAGTACACAGAACCAAAGTTCCAGACCAGTTGTGGGAGATTGGCTTGAGAGAGCCCGATGGCTGTATCAGAATTACTGGTCGGCCAACACGCTACAGGCATACAAAGGGGCGAAGGGTGCCTTTCAGAAGTTTCAGGTGCAGGAGGGGTTTGAGGTGGGTATGCCAGCCACAGAAGACCAAGTAAAGCAATACATGGTCAAGAGATGGGAGGAAGGGATGGCCCACATCACCATGGGAGTACAGCTGGCAGGAATTGGATGGGCACATCGTGACAGGGCATGGCCCTACCCAATGAAGGGGAGGGCCATGAGACAGATGCTACTGGGTTGGCAGAAAAGCCAGGGGGTGTGGATGGACAAACAGTGACCCATCATGGGGCAGCTGTTGTTGCGGTTTCTAGAGCAATGCAGCAAGTTTGTACATCGGCCAAGGAAACCTGCTTATTTTGGGACATCTTTGTGCTCATGGCAAAAGGGGCATTCCAGATAAGTGAGGTGGTGGTGCAGCAAAAATCTGATCTGTGGGGGGGGGGATTGCAGGAGATCGATGTGTTTTGGCCAGGGCACAGTGGTGGTCCAGCTGCCAAATCAAAAACCAACCAGCTTGGCAAGGGGGAGGAAGTGGAGCTGCAGCAGCAGCAAGCACCCAAGGAGGTTTGTGCAGTTACAGAGTTGGGGGAATACCAGAGAACCTGGGGGTTTGGGGGGGAACCTAGTTTCAGCATGGTGACAGGAGTTCAGTGACGGGATTCCAGGTGGGCAGGGTCCTCAAAAAGGCTTTAAAGTTTATGGGGGTGGACTCAGACCTATTTGTCCCTCATTCATTCCTGATGGGGTGGTGTCAGAAGCTGTAGCAAGGGGCGGGTCAGAGGAAGAGGTGAAGAAGGTGGGGTGGTGGAGGTCCGGTTGCTAGAAAAAGTGTGTCAGGAAGTGATGTTAACAGAGATTTTCTTTCACCCAGCAGGAGAAACACAGAGACACATTTGGATTGTGGGGCATGCCTTTATTTAGTGGGCTGAAAAGTTTGCAGCAATCAGGCGTGGTGAGATGCAGCCGAGGATAGATTTTGAGCACATGATGGTGCATTGGAAGGGAATCCGTGGCATGAGATGGGCCCAACTGATGCCACTATTAGAAGAGCTGAGGGTGCGATGGAGCAGGCCGGACAAGCTAATAATACATCTGGGGGGTAATGATTTAGGGGAAACCCCATGGGGTGCATTGTTGCAGGCCATATCAGCAGACTTCGAAAGGGTGAAAGGGTGGTGGCTGGTGGTGGTGATCGGCTGGTCAGAGATCACCTCCAGGAGGGTGTAGCAGCATGCCAGAGATGTCAGATCCATAGTGAAGCGGAGAAAGTGGCTCAACAGGAAGGTAGCCAGGCTGGTTATAGAATTGGGGGAGGATGCATATACAGCACAGGGACATTTCATTCAAGACCGATGAGGTTTACAGGTCAGACAGGGTCCACCTCTCAGAGTTCGAAATGTGTTTTTTCCTAAGGCCCTTGATAGACCTAGTGGGTAAGTGGGAGGAGCCCTAGATACTAGCCTGCAAGAGGAGGAGCCCCATCTTCTGTCACTTGGCTGGAGATGGGTCAGTGGAAGGGCAGAGGGGGAAGCAAGAGATGGAATGGGGGGGCAGACAGAAGAGGGAGGGGGCATGGCAACAGGGCTGGGGTCAAAGGCACCCAAGTGTGGACGTAAAGGGGAGGGGAAAAAGGGGGTAGTGCTAGGGGTCAGATCTTAGTGTCCAGACCTAGGAGGGAGGAGGTCCTGGTAAGTTGGTACCTGGTACTGGTTATGGTGGTGGGAGGTCGGATCTAGTGCCGGACCCCACAGACAAAGGTCGGAAAAAGAGAACCAAGGTGGAAGATCAAGGAAATATGAGAAGAAATGGACTGGATTATACAAACATATGAATGTGCCAACAGAAACAGACCACCTGGCCTATCTAAGTCTGCTCGAGTGTGCAGCTAGCACAACTAGTTTGCAGCTGCCCCACCCCCTTCCCTTTGTCATCCCAGTGCTGACCCCACCTCCCCCACCCTCACTCTCCCTGTTCCCTGTCCCATGCCCTTTTAAAGCTGTTCACAGATTTACATGATACCGCCCATTCTGGTAGTGTGTTCCATCTTGCTACCACCCTCTCTGTGAAATAGTGTCTCCTCATTTCCCTCCTAAATCTTCCCCCCTCAATTCTTAGCCTCTGCCTGCTGGTGTCCCTTCCCCCCTTAGCTTAAAGACTCCATCTGCCCCATCCTTACTGATTCCCCTCAGATACGTGAATGTCTCTATCATGTCCACCCAGTCCCTTCTATCCTCCAAGGTGTACATATTCAGGTCTCCCAGCCTGCTCTCATAGTCTCTCTCCTCCATTCCACATATCATCTTTGTTGCCCTCCTCTGTACCCCCTCCAGTAGCCTGATATCATGCTTCAGGTATGGCCTCCAAAACTGCACGCAGTGCTCCAAATGCTGCCTTACCAGCAAACTGTAGAGTGGCAAGATCACCTCACTTTGCCTCGACAAAAAAAACCTTACTATGCACCCCAGCATTTTGTTCACTTTTGCAGCCACTCTCCTGCACTGGGCAGTGTTGTTCATGGTCCCTGTTACCACTACCCCTAGGTCCTTCTCCTCCTCAGTGATACCCAGCTTAACCCCCCTCCCCAGCCAGTATTCTCGCCTTGGGTTCTTCGCCCCGAAGTGCATAACCTTACACTTCTTTGCATTGAACCCAGCTGCCACCTCTCTGACCACTCCTCTAGCTTGCTTAGGTCCTCCTGCAGCTACTTCCATCCCTCCCCTCCATTCACCACTGCTTCCATTTTGGTGTTGTCTGCGAACAGACTTACCTTGCTCACCACCCAGTGCACGTCTGATATGAAGAGCCCAGATAATACTGGTCCCAGCACAGAGCCCTGTGGTACCCTGCTTGTCAGCGGCTTCAGAGTTTAGAGCTCCCCTCCCACCACCACCTGTTGCAGCCTCCCACTCAACCAGCTTGTATAAAATGTGGATTTTGGACTAGAATATGAAATGTGTGACTTTATAAGAAACTGAGTGTGTAAATATTAATGGTGTTCAATAAAATGTTCCCAGCAAGCATCCAAGCTAGAAGTGTGCTGAGTCTTCATTTCCAGAGGGGTTCAAATGACAATCAGTTTTACTGATTATTGGTCAAGCTCCTTGTAGACTCTTCTGGATTGGATCACTGCGACACACCTCTCAAAGCCCTGTACCATATACCAAAATGCTTTGCCTATGGCAAGCATAAAAATAGTAAAGCATTCTTTCCTCTATAATACTCTCATTTACACACATAAACAAATGAAAATGAGCGCTGGCAAATGTCAACCATGTCTACTTGAAAGTTTCAGTAGTGAAGTTTTTATGCTTAGTGACAAAAGGGAAATAATTAAAATGAGGACATACCTTTTTCCCAGGACTTGGGGATTTCTGAGGGCATGAGGAATCTGCAACTGGGGCCTTGAAAATAAATATAAGAAGAAGTTGTGGAGACACAAAGAGTTGGATGTCCTAGATGAGGAGCCAAGACAAAAAAAAATAACAAGGATGCATATGTGATAGACAGATAACTAATGTCTGGGGGAGACCTGGGAAAATAAAGGCGGACTAGGTTAGGATAGACAGGGATACCACTCTCCCATTGTTGCCTGTGACCATGCTGCTCAGTTGGGGTGCTACTCCTGCTTTTGACTCTCCTTACACAGTGCACGTGCAGCACTCTGGTCAGCCTGTGCTTCACACCATAACTTGGTGCTGGCATTATAGTGGCATTAGCCAGCAGAAACAAAAACAAAACAAAACAAAACAAAAAAACAAGAAGGTTTGGGTCCAAGAGATTTGGTGAGCTGGGAGTGGGAGTAGGGGTGGCGGGTGGGGATGAATCCCTTACTCAAATAAAAAGTAAACACACAAAGGGGGAAGTGTATAAAATTATTGGCTTTAGTCTGATACAGTAGTACAGCAGTTGGACAGCTGCTTCAATGACGGTGATGTGGATATTATGTATCCATGCCTTGGCCATTGCTGTGTGCTAGCAGAGGGCTGTTGCAGTGTCTGCCTGTATGCTCTCAGTTTCTGCATGCAGGTGGTGATTCATCACAGTGTCTTGTTGACCTTTGGTGGCCTAAGGGGTACAGCACTTGTGATGCCTTAGTGGTGAGTGGGTGGGTGGGTACACACTGGCTGGTCCCACACTGGGTGGCTATGCTGGCTGTCCCACATTGGCACATCATTGCATATGCATACCTGAGGGCCATTGACATCAGTATCCCTGGGGAGGGGCAGGGACACAGAACAATGGAAAACTATTTGCAGTCATCAGGTGGATAATCCAGCACTCTTTGGGCCCCTTGCTTCTCCTCACATCACACTGAATATTGGAATGTGTATAGGGTGGCCCCGTTAGCCACACCACAAGGGGAAACTGTAAGCACTGCAGCTACAGAGGTGAGGAGTTACTGGAAGAGGGGGTTGTCTCAGAATCCTGTGGGGGAGTCCTGCATGTGGAAACACAAAAAATATATTACAAAAAAAATTACTGGCTTGTCATTCCGGTCACAGATGATGATGCATCACAACCTACACCCGACTCCTGTCCCCCTGAACAGCACTGCAATGCTAGAAATAGTGTGGGGGACGTAACAATTCTGATTCAAAATTAACCAACTCTGCTTGAGGAAATCTTAAATTCTACATCTTTGATAAAGATTCCCCTGGCAGGCATGGGGTGGTGCTTAAAAAGTCAGACTGTTAAACATTTATTCAAGGCTGCCTATTACCAAATAAAGGAAATTAAAAAAACTAACCAGTGTCTGTCATTATCTTGTTTGACTGGTTACCTGCTGAACTGAACCTGCCCCACCCCAAAGTCATGGGGTTCCTAACCCAACTTTACAAATCCTGGCCAGCTGCCTGTAAATGTTCTTCCTCATGCAGGGATGGTTGGGGGAAGGGCACATGTGGCTGTAACAAGGTTGTCAAGTGACAATATTTTTTGTGAATGGCCTGTGGGCTATTTGCATGCTGGCCGATTGACAGTGCCCCTTCCTTCCACACTGAAAATATGTTTAGTAAGGATGCAGAGAAGGATTACAATTCCCATTGAGCAGTAGGAAAAAAAAACAGGTACTTAACCTTGAAACACTCCTCTGTCTCTGCCCTACAGAAATACAAGTCCACATACAAGACCAATTGCAGAAATCTGTCTTTTTAGTAATTGTGCAGAAATGTGCAAAACTCCACAATGGCAAAATGCAAACTAATCCCTTTTATTAAAATACTTGATGCATAACCCCACTTCAACTGGGAATGAGTCCACAAATGTTGACAATGGCTCTGGATTAGCATACTGTCCAATTATTTAGTCTATTACCCGACTGTTGCAAATTATAAGACTGATTGCAAATGTCCTGCTTCATGATAGGCTAAATAAGTTCAGAGACCTATATACTATATATTAAAGCCCTGCGTGGCCTATCCCCCATAGGCCTATCCAACTCCATTTGCCATGCTGCACTGACCCTGATCACGTGCAGCTCGTCAAGAGCTACCCTAGTTATTCCGAGAGCCAGGACCTCAAATCAGAGGCATTCTCACTGCAAGGCCCCACTGGTATAACTCCCTCTCTGCCAGTGTCTCAAACTCACTAACCTTAGCTTGCTTTAAGCCCAGGCTCAGAAACTTCCTGCTTAGCTCTTGCAAATGCAACTGCCGCTAGCCTAGTGTAAAAAAAAAATATATATATATACTCTGTTTGACAATGCTCACTGAGCGGCCCCCCCCCTTCCTTTCCCTACTAATTCCTCCTCCCCTATCTCCCTCCCTTCTACTCCCACCAGCTCTCCCCCGACCATAAGTTTTGCACCTTTTGTTATCTTTTGCTTCGTTGGAGATTGTATTCTATTGTAACAAAATTGTAATTGAACTGTAACTTTTTTGTTTGTAAGTACTGTGTCCCTTGTACTACTGTTCTGATGTCCTCTTTGTGACGAGGTACCTTTGTAAATGAGCCTCTGGCTCAAAGGTTTCTAAACTGATGTTTAACTAACTAACTAACTAACTAACTAAATAAATAAATAAATAAATAAATAAATATACTAGTTCCACAGGAATGCACAGGTTGAAAAAGTTCAGGCATTGGGATTTGGAATTTAGGCCATATCACATATCAAATTCATGAGCCACTTGACTCATCTCTGTTTGCCATCACAAACATGGCTGCCACCTTTACTCATTGAATAGCTTCAACAAGGCTGGAAAAAGTAAAGTGCCCTTAAATAAAAAAAATAAATAAATAGTGAAACATTCTTTCCTCTATGATACTCTCCTTTTCACACATAAACAAATGACAACTCTGGAAGTGAGCAAATAGGTATCCACTGAGTATAGCGACTGAATATGAGCAACCATCAAAACAGTGACTCATATTCAGTGCTATCCCCACGGGCTACCCTGCAAGGGAAGTGACCCTACGCGAAAGCGAGCATAGGGAAGGGTGATCAGAAGAGGGGGATAGCGAGGGGAAGGGGAGGGAGAAGGATAGGGAAGAGGTTGGTAGGGGAGTGGTGAGCCTGCTGCAGTTGAGCCAGCCATGTGGTATGGTGGTGAGGGTGGCTAGCTCTGGTGCAGCAGGTACTGGGTTCGGGGCTGGGGACTGGGAGACAATATTTTGCTGCTGCCTTTATTTTTTTGTGCCAAACCAGAGTGTCACCCCTTCCCTGACATGCACCCCCTGGAGTTAGGAATCTATAGTCAGGGGGTGCGGGGAGCAAATCGCCCCATGAGAGGGGGCCCGGGGAGCACAGTCCCCCCCCTTACAAAATTACTTAGTGTTGTTACTGGATGTTGGGTTGCCGGCATATGTATATTGCTGATGTGCTTTTCAGCGATGTACATGCTCCATAATAGCTATCGCTATTATGACATGGAACTGAGCAAATACTGTTAACAGTGGGATGACCAGATGGATTAGTGAGTAACTTGTGCACTTCTGGGAGGATATAAATAACCAGTTTTACTGGGTACTCAATTGTTAAAAATGTTTTAGTATGTAGGTTGCTGAGTCCATTCTGATAGACTAGCTCTAGTTCAACATCCAGATGTTTTTCCAAATATTTTTCTACCCCAGTTTACTGTTCCAGCACATATATAATGCCAGGAATCAGACACGATTAGATGTGGGTTATGACCTGATAAGCGCATGCCTCAGATTCATTATGAGGCACAAGGCACTTGCGCCGAGTGCCTTTAGCACCTGGGAAGTGCTCTTATCAGGTCATAACCCACACCTTGGAGTGTCTTATTATGCTTATAAAATGGGCCGCCTGGTATGAAACCCCCCAGTAAAAAAAAATAAAATAAAATAAATAAAAGTGTGGTAAAAACTTTTAAAAATGAAGAAAGAAGAAAAATAGTCCATCTGCACTGCATACTATATTATATAATGCTGCCACTGAAGGGTGTTGCTGTGTCTCTCTGTTTCCTACTGTCTCTGCTCCCCAACACTGTAAAACTTCATTTTTTTCACCAATTTTATTTTACTTTTGTTCATGATTTTTTTTCTCAGTTCTAACCATCAGTCAGCTTAACTGTGAAGCACCATGTTACCGTGCACTCCGTAGAGCGCTTTCCTATGTGGTGTATGTTTTCTTTCTTGTATTGTGTGTCTCTCTGAACACTTCTTTCTTTTTATTTCTTTTCTTCTTTTTGCTTTTCTTTACACTTTTTTGGCGCAGCCACTGGCCCACTTTGTTATGAGCGAGCATGTTTCTTACCGGCCACCATCCAGGTCGTTTTTCACTTTGCGGTTTCTAAACTGAAATGTCTGGTGTTTTACTGCCGTTACAAGTAGGGAGTTTAAGTTTTTTATGTTCTCACATGGATGGGGATGGCTGCTTAGGAGGGCAGGAAGATGGGAGGGCTGGAGGATGAAGGCTGGTGATGGTGGAAACAGAGATGGAATCTTCAGTTTGTGGAAAGAGTCAGCTGTTCGTTGGCAGGGTTGGGACTAAAAGACATGCACTTGGCAGGGCAGCCCGGCACTGAAGAAAAATAAATGACAGTGATAACTATTGTGAAGGAAGGGGGGGGGGGATTTTGGATATATTTCCTGGCATGATTTTTGTTTTTCTGTTAGTAGCAGCATGGCACTGTTTCAGTGTAGCGCTTCAAGTGCTTGTTGTTCTGTGGTACCGTATGTGACAAGCTGCATTGGGAGACAGGTGCCATGGATTGATTTCTCCCTGTGGTGGGGCTTTGGTTGCCAGAAGTAGTGCACTTTGAAATGATATGCGCTGATAAGGATACAGCTGGAGAGGGCTTCCAGACAATCAGCATTCGAGATTGTATTTGCTCATTTTATAATAGTCATTATTAAGTGACTGTTTTAGAATGTAACACCTTGAATCTTGAATTGTGCAATTGACAAAGTACAGTAGGGGTGCATGGAATGTTAGAAAAAATGTTAGTTTGGGGGTCTGCTGTTGATGAGTTTTGCACGTTTCTGAACAATTAATAAAGATAGCATTGATGTGGATTTCTATTTTTGCAGTGCAGTGTACAGAGAAGTGTTCCAAGGTAAATGTCCATTTTTATTTTCTTAATTGCAGCATTTAATATTTCCATGGGCATGTGGACCTTCACCATGTTTTTATTAATTCATGTTGTTCATAGCAAAACAGTGACTCAAGGTTTCTGATGACGAAACTGCATCTAAGAATAAACCATATGGACAAGATTTTCAGGCACAGATCCACTCATCCTGTTTTCAACATGGACATAACATCCACAGTTAGACCTGCAATTAGCTGGTCTACAAGTACCCAACTAAAGTCTAACTGTCAGACGCACTGTTTCCCGCATTTGTGATAATAAATTGCACAAGGAACCACAAAGCTCAATTGGTATCATTTATTGATGTAGGCTAAAAAATGTTCATCAATTGTCAGAAATCAGCCACAGCCTTTACTAATAGCTACAGACAGCTCAAGCTCAGACACATGCTCTCTGATGCAGCCAAGAACAGATCTCACTCATGCATGTGCCTCAGGATCGTTGAGAATTCTGCCTTATGTGTCCACATTACTGTTTAGTTTATTGTAGACATATCTTCATTTTAACATAACATCCACATTACTGGGTTGCAAAGGTGTTATTTAAAAGAATTGGATATAAACCCCTTTAAAGCAGCAGTGCAAAGAAATTGGGCAAAAAATGTGACCCTACCTTTTTGCACTATAAAAGATTCCAGGCATCTTTCAGTTTTTTGGGGGGTGGTAAACTGTTGTAGTTTCATCAAAATCTAAGTACTTTATAAATATTTTAATTTAGTTTTTTTCTCAAGATAAAAAATATGGCCACATATTTGGCATAGAAATAACATTGTAGACCTGGCAAGGATTACGAGTGAGAAAATAAAGATACTTATAAAATGGGGAGAGAAAATCCTGTGATTTCCTTGTTTTTTACCTGTGCATCAAATCCATTTGATACACAGATAAAAATAAGTTCTCAGTTGTAGGACTGCATTGTACAAAAAATCAGTGTGTAGTTAGAACGTTCGTGTTTGAAATGCTGCCATTGTTTTTTTCCCTGCTAACGCTCGCTAGATCCTTCACTGCTGCCACTGTTTATACAGTTCATCACTGCTCTGTCAAAAAAGTTATAGCACAGAATCTCAGTTAAGCCAGGAATTAATTGTTAACATAAACAAAACCACACTGCTCTGCTGCTTAAAGTTCCCTGAGTCCTCGACTGTTCCCATCTGTCACATAATTTTCTCTCCTGTAGCCCTTCTGTATTTAACTTTTAGTCTCTTGCTATGCTAGCTCTCTCACAGGCAAACAAATTTTATAAGCTTTTTTTTAATGTGCCACGGACCTGCCCAAATGTAGATCCACTCAGCTCAGAAACCCAAACAGAGACCAGTAACCAATTTTTTTTAAATCAAAGTAGCACGCATAGGCACAAACAACACTGACAAATTCAAATTATAGATCATAGCATTGTAGCAACTCTGACCTGACGGCTTCATCTTCATGCAAAATGCTTGCCCCCGATGTGCCTTTTATAAAATTGCACTCCTACCTTTTTTGCTTACTGTATAAGCATAAACGACGGTTGTGTACAAGAACATTTTTACCTTGGAGAAACCATCTCTCCTGATATTGCAAAGCTGTCTTTTCAAGTCTCTACTTGTTCCTGACTATAGTACCCGCCCACTCCTGGTGTGGTACCATTTGTGTTGCCATCAGTTGCGGTTTAATGGAAAAATAAAGATAATGAAAAAGGAGGCAGATCTCGCTCCTCTTCTGTCCATTCCAGCCTCCCCCCCAAAAGGAAACTCCACAGCAATACATAGGCATCACAGGTGTAGTGGACCATTATTACAGATGCCACTAAAGGACACATTTCCTGCAGTACATGTACAATGAGGTCATTATCAAGTTGGTGGGAGGATTATTTTATCATAAATTCCTACAATCAAATATGTTTATTCTGTGTAAACAAAACATGATTTGTTTGACTATAACAAGTAAAAAATGTGTAACCCATTTTATAAGTGCAATAAGACACTCCGGGGTGTGCGTTGAACAGTTATGACTGCACTTCCAGGAGCTGAAGGCACTCGACCTGTGGCCTCATGCCTTACTATGCCCCTGGGCTTGCAGTAATATCTGTTCAATGCACACCTTATCATGTCTTTTTACTTATATATGGTGTGCAGCATATGAGGAACCTAGAAAAGTAGATTTGACAGGCATGCTAATACTTGAGCAATAAGGTATGACCAGGGTTATGTTAATGTTCCAGTTAGTCACTCCTTGGGGTGTAATGAGGTGTAGTTGATTGTCACACACCCCCAGAGGGTGATTACAAAAGAACATTAACATAAGCCCTGGTTGTACCTTGTGGTATTATAAACATGTTTTGATCAGAGTCAATACAGCTGCTTGAGAGTGGAGAGTCTGAGTGAAAAGCACTTATAGCTCCTGCCATGGCTATCACCATACTTGTGCCATGCCCAAGATGGCTACTGTGACAGAAGTGTGCATGCGCAATATTTGCACATGTGCAATGACCTCACAGTGGCCATCTTGGGCATGGCGGCCTCTTTTGTTTTGCCTGCAACTGCGGAAGTGATAGACTGAAACAAATAGTGCCCCCGGGGGGGGGGGGCCCGTGGAGAGGAGGGGTGGCAGAAAATCAACACTGTGGACATGACTGCAGCACTGTGGAAGCATGCCAGAGAGGTATCCAGTCATGTGCTTCCATGTCTCTTCTCTCTCCTACTTCATAACAATATGACAGCATGGCTCCGCCCATGTAGCTGTAAAAATTGGTTCAACCTTTTTTTTTACCTGACTTTTTGTTGTTTTTTCTTGGATTTTAGTCACATCTAAAGTGAAATAGTTCCTCCTCTGTGTTGCAGCTCTTGCTCAGTGGTCGTGTGCTGTTCTAAAAGTCTGTGTTCAAATCTTGAACATGAGCTGCAACATGTGATCAACGAACATGAATGTGACAGTCCCCAAGAATGTGAGATCAGTAATGTAACACGATCATCAATGCAGTGCTGTTCTAGCACCAATGTAATTCTGTCTGACATGACTTTAAAATTAATATAAGCCACAATGCTAGTAAATGTAAAGAGCTGTAAGAGGCATGTGTGCAGGACTGAATGGGAACACATGCGTGCTGCTGCTGTGGCAATGCTAAGTGATTCTGATGGCCAAAGTGTTTTTTTTTTCTTCAGTGGAACTAAAGTTTTAGATTAGAATACAAATCTATTAAACAGGCACTAGTTCCCATTGTGGTTTCACTACTGTTTCAGTGTGCGCGGAATGAACACATATATTTTGTCTGTTGAGTGCACATACATACACTTCATTTTGGTGGCATGGGGTCAATATAGCAATGACAAAAACAGTGCAGTCAAATACAAAGAAGTCAATACAGCTAAAACAAATATAGCGCTTGGTAAAAATACTGAGCGCTAAAAACAGCTACACAAAAACACACAGACAAAATGACTATTCAATATTTGGAATGGTGCAGTGTTTAGGATACTAAGGCCATGTAACCACACTGAGTAACAAAAAGAGCCACCAACACCTTGTGATGCACTTTGAAAAACACAATACTGTATTTGCACACAAAGCAGCTTATATTACTCATTAGTTCTGTCTTTCTTATACCTATTATTTATTGCTGAGGTCATATGCATGAAAACAGGATATTTTTTCCTTGAGGGTTCATTAGGTCTTACTGCTTCACCCCAGCCTGATGTCATAGTACTCTGCTTGTGACATCACAGTTATTCTCATGGCAACAGACTATGATGTCATAAGAGAGCATTGTAATTTCAAGTAGGGAATAAGCTTCAGAGGCAGATGAATTTTAAGGGATAACGATCTCGTTTTCTGGGAATTCCCTCATTAATATATAATGGAAAGGAGAAATCTATGAAAGATATATGAAATACCACACTAACTTATATTGAAATATAATGTTTTCTAAAGTTTTCCCAGAGGTGTCAGCTGCTCTTTACAGGGGAATGTCCAAGTAGGCAGCTCAATATTATATTAAGGGTCTGTCCCCAATTTACACATTAAGTACTAATCTGCAGCATTTTACTTATGTGCCAAATGTTATATGTGCCCATATCTGGTCAATTCTGTGACTCCTTCCCCTACTGTGAAGTAAACAAAAGCCAGTCATGTGGCATCCCCTCCCAAAGGGAATTAGCTGCAAAAGATTCAGTTGTATTTCATGTGCCTTGGAGCTGGTTAATGCCCCAGCAGACAGGGGGAAGGATTTTCAAATGCCCTAGATCGCCACATGCCCCAGTGCTCCGATGATACGGCACATGGGGCAATCTAACGGGACTTTCTAGCCTGTGCAGCAATTGTCACAAGTTAGACTTACTTTTTCTGGTCTAACTTGCGGAAATCCTTGGGGCATGTTTTATGGAGCTTGCACCAAATATTTGGTGCCAGTTGCTGTAATTTGTGAAAACTGTTGCAACTATACCTGAGCTTACAGAATCTGGTGCAGTTGCAGGGGAAGGGTTTGGCACACTGCCAGATCCAATGTTTTGTGGCACAGGGATGGACATAAGCCCTGTGTCACATTCTGAAAATTCTGCTTAGGATGTCAATCTTGCACTACAGTACTCTTGAGGCAAGGTACAACTAAAACTGCTGGCACTTAGGTTTTGAATAAGAGGAAGACCAGCAAACCCTACACTAGAACACTAAGCATCTCCAAGAGGCCTATCATGTAAATGAAGTTCTCTAGCTGATCCTGGTCAAAGAGGTTCACTATGGGGGAGTCTCTGATGCCATGCAAATGACTTTCATTTATGTCATGGACTGGAAAAGAGTTACAGGATCAACCAGATGTAAGAACACATTAAGTCAGACAAGTTAGTAAAACTTTTTAAATTGACACTTTATGTACTGTGCAGCTAAGGGGCTGGCCCACACATTGGATGTATAGTGTTTTGTATTTTTAATCCAAGTTTTGTTTATGAGAAAAAAAAAGAGCTACAGAAAAAATGCAGCTTTGTGGCAATGGTGACACCCTGAACTTCTGCCAAGGCTTATATCCCCAAGAAGATATAGCCTATAAAACCTGACACCCCACACTAATTCATTGAAACTTCATTAATTCAGTCTGCAGGATGCTGAACATTTACTTGATACTAGTTTTACACTTTGTGTTCTCTAAGTGGATATGTCATGATAAACTGAAATTGTTCGGGTACAGTAGGGTAAATGTAAATAGGCTCTGTCAGCTGCTGAAATAAGTTAATCTGTGCTATTCCATTAAAGCCATCATTTAAAAACTGCTATAGTAAAGCCTAGTAAAGCTAGGGAATTTAACAATACTGTGAATTAATAGGTATTATCATGATACAGGGCATTTAGAAAGAAACATTATGGTAAGAAATAATAACTTTTTAATATGTTTTTGTTCCCACCTAGGGGTCAGGAAATGAACAATGGTGACTCAAGATCCTACAATACAAGTCACACAGTGGCAGTGCTATTGCTTGTGACCCTGAGGACTTGGGTTCAGGAACAAGCTTGAAGCACTAAAGAGCCAGTGGGGGGGGGGGGAGTAGGATAAGTGTTTGTCAGACTGTTCTCCTCTTTTGGGTGGGGGGGCTGGTGCACCTGGTGACAGGCTAACTCCTAGCAAAGGCTCAGAGTACAGTGTCCAGTGATTGTGAGATCTGGGGAAGGAGGTACAGCAGATGTTGACAAACCATGCATGGCAGCCCACACGGATGTGCCTGGATATCATTGCATGTCCGCACCTTTGAGGGAGAAACATGCAGACAAAATTAAGATGCATTATAAATATGATAACAATCTTTATGTATTGGCCAGGGTTGAGCTTGCTAAATCTTTAATATTGAATTGCAAGTGGGAGAGTTGTGGCCTTCTCCTAATTAGTGAGCTCCTCAGTTATCACCTGTGAGCCTCTTACTGGCCAGAGCACAGAGCCCGCTATATAAGAAATTAAGCCAGAGAGTGGTTTTCCCATAAGACAGAAAGAAGAGAGACCTCAGCCCATATATGGCATAGTAAAATTTAAAATGTGAAGCTTTTTTCTGATGGATGAGTGGGTCGTCTTGTCATTGGTATTCAGGCTGATCATAGTTCAGCTGAATGATTAGACCAAGAACCCCTCTAACATGTTAAAATGATGAAAAAAGCAAGTAAGAAAATTGAAGTGATTTGCATGAATTGCAGGCTTTAAAGCATCTTTTTTTGGGGGGTGCACTGATATTAAAATTGTTTGGGGAAACAGGCAAAAAAAAAAAAAAAACCCTGCTGGACTGCATTGTGAAACCCAGAGCAACCACAGCACTACTATGTTGAATGACTGCTGGCTGGGGATACCAGATAGATATGTTTCTCTCTCTTTGCCCCTTTGCTATGGGGACAAGCCATGGGTCTCCCCATGCTGGCAGGATGGGGGGTGCTGGGGTGGGGATGATGGTACTCTGGTGAGGAAAGAATATAGGGTATATCCTCATTCTGCCAGTAGAGCAAAAACAGAATCTAAAGAAGCAAAAGAAAGTACTATACTAGTGGAGAATGTGGGGAAAGACATCCCTCTGGATTGTGTCCAGGATGGCTCTGACACTGTCATGTACAAATACTATTGGCATCCCAGTAAAGAGCTGGAGCTGCTGCTACAACTTAGGGGGTATGAAATCTCACAGGTTTAGAGCTGAATGACCCACCCTGAAGACTTTCGAACCATCTATTTCTATGCCAGCAGTTTAGGCACAGTGGTGGAAATTCATGGTACCTCTGTTCAAAAAACTCTTTTCTTCTTTTCACAATCACTGCCTTCAGAGAGATTGCTCACTGGTGTGTGTGTGTGTATGTGTGTGTGTGTGCACACATGTGTAAATATTAAGGCACTGATTAAGAGAGCCAATTCCTGAACTCTTCTTTTTTCTTTCTTGGAAAGAATAAGAACAAAATTATCTGAGAGTATTCTACAGAAATAGGAACAGCTTTCTCTCTCTTGTTCTCCCTTGTGCTCTGTCTTTCTCACACACATGTATGCACACACGCATGCACGCACACACGCTCGCACACACACACGCACACACACAAGATTTAAACAATGAACCTGTTAATTTGATGAATAACTTACCTTGGTAGGAAAAATTAAACAAAACATTTTTGTTCTATAAAAGAGTGGTTTTTAAAAGAAAAGAAAGACAAATTCAGAGAAGGAAATAAAGCAAAAGAATGGTGAAAAGGAAAAAAAATTGGTTGCGATCTTGTTTTGGGGCTCCCACTTCTCAGAGCTCCCCTGACAGCTGCACCAGGTGGTAGATCTTGGTTGGGGATCTCAGAGTGCCATGCCAGTAGTGAATCAAGTGCTGGGCCTTCTAGTCCTCAGGAGACCCCATGGACTTCTGTGCCAGGTGACAGATCTTGTATTGGGTCTTCTGCTCCCCATAAGCGCCCCAGACTGCTGTGCCAGATGATGGATCAAGCATTGGGTCTCTCAGTCCTTGGAAGCTCTCATGGACTTCTGTGCCAGGTGGCAAATTTGTATTATGGCTCCTTCCCCCTCAGGAGACCCTAGACAGCTGCGCCAGGTGGTGGATGAAGTGTTGGGTCTTCCAGTCAGAAAAGCTTGTATTGCCCCCCCCGTTCTTCTGGAGCCCCCTGCTCCTGCTTGCAAAAAGCACTGCCAACTGGCTGCTGGCCCCCTACCAAACACAGCTGCACAAAAGCTATCAATTATGGTCACTTCTGTGACTGCTTTCCTTCTTGACCACCAGGCTAACTGGGCTGCACCTGGGGAATGTGTCCGTTACCACTTGCTGCTGCTGTCTGCTTGACTTCTGGGTCTTGGGGTGGGAGACTTCACAAGGTAAGCTTCAAGCAAGCCCTGCAGGACTGCTACTGCTGCTGTTTTCTGAATCCTGCTCTTTTTTTGACCTACAAAAACAGCAGGTATGTCATGTATCTGGTTTTACATTGATGATGATTGAGGGAAGGGTAGACTGGATGGTGGGCCAAATGTTTGAAAGTGAAGTATATGCAGATTTTGTCATTGTGACTTAATGTCACACCAAGTACCCCCTCAAGCTCTAGGGAGTGATAGTCAGTCTAAGGAAGGTAGGAGCCAGCCAGGTAGGGTTGAGATGAGGGGGTTTCCAGGTAGGATGGGGAGAGTTGGCACCCTGGTGAAAAACATATAATGGTCTGAATAGGAGGGAGAGAAAGAGGGTGGGAGACCATAAGGGTCATGGTGAGAGGACACCTTAGTCATAAAAAGAAAGCATCTACTGGTTTTGGAAGAAGGGTGCTGAGTGGGGGATACATTGTACTGATCTGGGAGGATTCATGCAACATTTTAAAAAATAGTGTAGGTCTGGAAAGGTGGGTTGTGGCTGGGAAGGTCTGTGCCAGGAGTGAGGCTCATTTAAAAAAAATTGTGCAGGCCTTCTGTGGTTGATGGAGGGGCTGGTAAGGTCCATGCTGTGAGGGGAACTTGTTTAAAGTAATTGTACAGGTCTGGGATGGTCAATGAGGGGGTGGAAAGGTCAATGCTGGGAGGAGGACTTGTTTAAAAAAATTGCAATGGTCCAGGAAAGTTGGTTAAGGGTGGGAAGGTCTGTGCTGGGAGGGGGACTTGTTTTAAAAAATTGTGCAGGTCTGGAATGGTTGCTGGGAGGTGGGAAGGTCTGTATGGGGATGTGGGCTTGTTTATAAAAAAATGTGGAGGACTAAGATGGGTGCTAGGGGGTGGGAGGTTCTGTGCCAGGAGGGATACTTGCTTAAATTTTTTTTTGCAGTTCTGGAATGGTTGCAGTAGAGTGGGAAGGTTTGTGTTGGGTGGAGGACTTGTTTTAAAATAAAAACTGTGCAGGTGTGGGAAGGCCTATGTTGAGTTATAAGGTCCATGCTGAGTGCAGGGGTGGGGTGGTGGGGGCTTGTGTGAAAAAAAACCTTGTGCTTGTCCAGGAAGGTGGGTGGAGGGTTGGACAGTCCACACCATGTGGAAACTTGTGTAAAAAAAGAATTGTATTTGTCCCAGAAGGTGAGTAGAGGGTGGCAAGGTCTGAGCCAATTAGGGGGCTTGTTGAAAAAATGTGCATGTCTGTTAACATGGCTGGCTGATGGGAAGGTCCATGCCATGTGGAGGCTTGTGTAAAACAAAATCATGCATGTCCAGTTAGGTGAGCTGAGAGTAGCAATAGTTACTTTACACTTACTTTGTGGTCATGAAGTAGGGCCCCACAAAAGTCTTTGCAAGGGGGGCCTTAATGTCTTGGGTACATCCTTGGCTCCCCCACACAGCTGTGCAAGGTAGTGGATCAAGTGTTGGACCTCCCAGTCCTCAGGAGCCCTCATGAACTTCTGTGCCAGGTAGCAGAGCTTATATTAGGGCTCCTGCTCCACAGGAGTACACCCTGGGTTGCCATGCTCGGCAGTAGATCAGGCCTTGGGTCTTCCACTCCTCTGGAGCCCCCTTGCCTGCAGTGCCAAAAAGTGGATTTTATGAAGGTACAGATTTTATGGCAGAATAGACCCCTTGGCCCATCATGTCTGCCCACTCTTAAAACTCATTCTCTCTAGAGTAGAACTGTGAGTGTTCTGCTCTTGAGTCTGCAGAACACTGCAGGTATTACCCTGAGCCTATACAGCCCAAATGCAGCTCAATATACCATGTCTCAAACAAATGCAAATAGCTCACAAACCATAATAGCTACACACAAAGCGTGAGCAGAAAAGTTGTTCATGACAAAATTATGTTTCTAATGATGGTAAATAAACCCATACAATCATTTCTATTTTTTTCTATACCTTGTGAAATACAGAAAAAAATATTTCTTTTGACAAAATCCACCAAAATAACACAATATTTTGTCAAATATAAGGCATATCTAACCCAAACTACTCATGTATATGTAATTTACAGTTAGTCAGTGTACTGACTAACAAAAATAAATTTTGTATATGTGAATTTTTTTTTTTATAGATTTATTTCAGTTTGCAGTTGTAAATTTGAAATTTGCTCCATGGCCCCATACCTCAAACAAATGCAAATATCTGAGAAAACATAATAGCTACACACAAAGTATGAGCAGCAAAGTTGTTCAGTACAAAATTACCTTCCTAATGATGGTAGGCAAGCCAAAGTGATAATTTCATTTATTTTCTATACCTTGGAAAATATAAAAAAGCTGATTTTTTTGTCAACAAAATCTGCCACAGACACATATGTTTTTAATAAAATATAAGACATAGCAAACCCAAACTGTACATGCACCTATATTTACGTATGTACTACTTATGCATGTGCAGTTTATGTTACATGCCTTATAGTTCACTAAAAATTGCATTGCCGTGGTGCATTAACTTATCTAATGTGGGATGTGAGAACCCTAGCGGCTGTTCACTCCCCCTCTCCCCATCCCTTTTTGATACAGTCTTTACCAAGCCCTTGTATCTGTCCTGAAAATGGCTGAATCCCCCCACTGATTCCACACAGACCACCTATTTCAGTAGCTTATTGCACCCCTCCACCACCCTCTCAGTATGTACCAATGGGGTGTCTGAGGTAAATGCTGGCTACCTTTTACACATCTTTAAGCCATTCTAGAGGACAGATCAAGGCTGAAATTACTATCAGAACCCCACATCCCACTTCACAGGTTCAACCTCCAACACACACACACACACACACACACACGCATGCACACACACACACACACTACCCATTTCCCTCCTTTAGGTTGCCCCTGTATTCGCACCAGATAACATGAAGCAGAATCCTCCCCCAACAAGTTGAATTTAAGAAATATTGTAACACACACTTCCCCACACAGGTCAAACTTAAAATGTGCCCTCTACAGTAAAAAAAAAACTCACAGGGAAAACAACTGTCCCTAGCACTTGCAATGTGACTGCAGAGCCTTTGCTATTGTTAACTGGCTGTGGCTTTCAATATGTGCCCCCATTGATTTATAGTTTTTGATTTTACTGTCTTAAGATAGACTGTACTCAAGGGCTGTAGTTGTTTTTGTCCCAGTTAGCAAAATAAAAACTACCAAATGTCCCAGGTCTATAACACACACACACACACACACACACACACACACACACACAAATACAGTATCTATCTCTGTATTCTTTGCAGGGTCTTCACAGTCTTGGCGAATCAGTGGTGGGGTCCTCTTTGGGGTTGACAACCCTAATTCTCACCACCTCCAACCTGTAGCCTCCTGTCCAAAGCACAAGGTACAGTTCCAAACCAATGCCTCATAGTGACACACTCTGCAAAGGCAGAGAACTATGTCTCACCACATGTTGCCAACAAAGAAGAAGAAGAAGAAGAAGAATCAGCATTTATATAGCGCTTTTCATACACAGTATCCCAAAGCACTTTACAAGCAATGCTAGACTGGTAGTGAAGTGACTGAATGTGTGGTGGCAGCCATATCGCACATCATCACCCACACACAGCCTGGATGATTGCATGAATCGGTTTATGGGAAGGGGAATGTTGGCCAGGACACCGGGAATGTTCCCTGCTCTTTATGAAGAGTACCCTGGGTTCTTTTACTTCCACCTGGACACCCACCAGGACAACACCAGGATGGGCAGAAGGGACCTCGGTTTAACGTCTCATCTGAAGGACGGCACACCCCAGCAGTACAGCACCCCCCAATACTGCACTCGGATGCCAGTGATATTTAGGTGCAAGTCCATCCCGGTGTGGGACGAGAACCCATGACCTTCTGGTCCAGAGGCAGATGTGCTACCAACTGAGCCATGCTGACAAAATCTATTGTAGCATTCTTTGTGCAGGACCCACAGGGAGATCACTTGTGACCTACATTGCTCAAGGGAGCAGGTGAACATTAGGGTTGACAACCCCAAGGAAGACCCCACCGCTAACTCGTCAAAACTCTGGAGACCCAAAATCCTATTTTTTTTTCCTTTTGCTGTGGGGGAAGGGATGAGGGTGGGAAGTTAGGGTCAGAAACTCTAAAGCCACATTCCTCTACTTTTTTGCATTAAGCTGAATTCTAACCAGTGCATTAACACAGTTTTTGTAAAGAATTCCTTTCTTTTAGTGACAATGGAATCATCCTCAAAACAGATGAAAACTTGCAAGGTCCTGGATCAAGGGAAAACTCCATCCACATATAGAAGTGCAGGGCCCTGTGGACTCTGCACTTCCATGCAGCGATGGATGTCAATAATTCATGGGGCTGTCTGGTGGGCTGCATTTCCATTTGACCACAAATACAGATGCACAAGGCAAACAGTCCGTCACTCAGACAATACACAGTGCCCTCTGCTACTCATGGGTACAGAGGTGCAGGGCCCTATGCCAAGACAAGAGTAGTCTTCAGTATAAGGTACCTGGGCCCATGTGGGCAACACTGCATCATTCCTTTCCAAGCAGGGGTTGGTGTTGAGTAACTGCACCATGCCCCCAGCATTGCCCCATTGAACTGGCCCATTGAGCTCACCGGCACGGGATCACAAGGCACTACTCAGTGGGGTAAAGGCTGGCACTGCACACATTTCTAAATAATTATTATAGATGCACGGGTGAAGTCATGCTGAGGAACTGCTATGACTTAGGGGAGAGAGAAGGGACGGTGGAAGCACATGACCGGATACCCTCACTGTGTTCTTCCACAGAGGAATTGAAACACATGTGGTCCTCACCATTCACCACAGTGCTGTCTCCCCCCCCGGCCCCATGCACTAGTTTGTTGTTCGGTGCTCACTTCCAGTTAACTTTTGTAAATCTCTTAAGAATATGCAAGTTACTAAAGTTTAGACTGGCAAGGATGCAGTTTAAATTATTTTGGGGTGTTTGGCAACATATTAACAGTGCTGTATTTAAGTAGCAAGTTACTGAAGTTTAAATCTGTGAAGATGCAGTTTAATTTATTTAGAATGCGTTTTAGGTTTTTGGCAACAAACTAACAGATGGTGCTGTTAGTATGTTGCCGAACACCCAAAAAGCAATCTAAATAATTTAAACCACATCCTTTGCAGGTTTAAACTTTAGTAACTTGCATATTCTTTAGGAGTTTTTAGTAAATATCAGTGGTTCCAATCCTGGCACATTTGGGGTCAAACAACTCTACAAAAATGACAACGTGTGACAAGTAATCCAAATACAACCTACTGAGAGCCAAGTATGGAAACCTTCGGTCTGTCAAATATGATGCTACACAAAAGCAAACCTGTATTGAAATACATGAATGTCCATCTTGGCTGTACACAGGAATTCAAATGTAAGATGTTTTTTTTTTTAAAGTATTTGGAAGTTGTTTGGAATGATGCATTCGTACAAAAAAAAAACAAACAAACAAAAAAAAACAACTGCAGTTCTTACATTCTTTTCCTTGCCTGGCCCTCATTATATGGGAATTAGGTGAATTAATCCCCTGGTTGGTTGGTTGGGTGGTTACCATTTTCTCTGGGTGGGTTGGTGGGGTAAGAGTAGTTTATGACATCAGAGACAGATGTCAGGGTTACCTATTGAGATCTGCGGGGGGAGGAGCAAAACTTTCCCTCTCCATACTCAACACCAAGGGAAGGAGACCAACCAGGGAAAGGAAAGCAGGCTGGTTAGTGGGATTGCTAGCAGATAGTGGCACTCAGTTAACTGCTCGGCTGGGCTCAGCCCTAAACCATTTGCTCAGCTGGTCTGTGTCCATAGATTTGAACAGATCCAGGCACTTGGTATTTTGACTTAAGTGCCAAGTATAAAAACCTACTGTCTGTCAAGTATGATGCTACACAAAAGCAAAACTGTATTAAAATGAATGAATGTCCATCTTGGCTGTACACAGGAATTTGAATGTAAGAAGTTTATTTTTAATTGTTTAAAAGTTAGTGATGCATTTGTACAAAAAAAACAAACCCTGCAGTTCTTACATTCTTTTCCTTGCCTGGCCTTCATCAGATGAGAATTAGGTTTATTAATCCCCTGGTTGGTTACCATTTTCTCTGGGTAGGGTGGGGGGTTGTAAGAGTAGTTTGTGATATCAGAGGCAGACATCAGGGTTACCTGGTGAGAACTGCAGCAGGAGGAGCGAAACTTTCCCTCTCTGTACTCTATACCGAATGAAGGCAACTGACCGGGGAAAGGAAAGCAGGCTGGACAGAGTGGTTAGCAGCAGAGAGTGGTGCTGATATGCTTGACTGGGCTCGGGCCCTGTACCATTTTCTGAGTGGCTCTGCTGAGTTCGTAGATTTGAATGGAGCCTGCCACTTGATATTTTGACTTGGTTTGCACTGTTTTTGGAGTGGATCTATAGCCACAGAATTGCCACTCTCACCTTAGAGCAGTCTGACTCTGAAGTTTAGGATACAGAGTAAAAATGTCCTGTTTTGTTTTTCTGACCAGGACTGCAATTACTATCTTCCCGGCTGCTTAGTTGATATTTATATTTTTCGAACTTTGAATAATAAGCTAATACTGATATTTAGAAATTATATTTTTAGAATGATCAGCAACAGGGCAATCAATTATAATATAGTGATTTATCAAGCAAATCAACATACTGTGTAATAATCAAATTACTGAACTTAATATTGCAATTAAAAAAATGATCTTTGACTGAATTCTAACATATACGTGTTTACGTGTATGTTTGGAAGCATATTAAAAATTTATAGGAAACTTAATCAGGAACTTTGCAAGTAATCAACACCCTTAATTGATAACTGACTCTCATTAATTGAATATTATTGTGTTGTGCTACAGGCATTTTGTTTAATGCACTTTTCTGAATAAAATGAATAAATGTAATAAAATTAATTGATTTATCAAGGGCCACCACAAGTTTGCATGAGGTACAACTCCAAATTACTATGTAAACTCTCACAACACAGAGCATCAGAATATTATTTTGTTTAATCTTTCTTTCTCACTCCACACTCCCGAACTCTTTCAGGGGTGGTCACATGGGGTATCGGTCCTTGTTTCCACTCATCTGAAGCCTCCCCTTCTTGCCCCTTCCATCTGCCCTGCTACCACCAGGCCCCCCCAACTCTAAATCCCCTGAGGCAGGACCACCAGATACTCCTCCTGGCACTCTATCAAATAATCAAGTCTGGTGGAGCGAGGTGGTGGAGAGCACACATGGGTGAGAGGATGGCCCGACTTTGAGCGTGGTGGACTTCACCCCCCTAGACCCTCCATCACCTATTGGAAGGTGGAGGGTTTTTCTGGTTCCTTTTTCCTCATTGTGCCCTCACCCCCTGTCCCCCCCCAAGTGGACCCCTGATGTGCAATGATGCCAGGGAGCATCTTGCCATGGCTCCACAGCCCTCTAGTTAAGCCCTGTAGCATTGTGGTACCTCCAGTCTCCATCAGAGGTCACCATGGTGCCCAGCATAGTCCCTGGATCCCCCGGAGGAAGGAGAGCTGTCCTCCAGATTCTTGATCCTTCCTCTCCCCTGCCAACCCCCAGTGGCACAGGCTCACTTCCAAACCTGGGTCACCGGTGTGGCACAAGTTGTGGTGTCCAGCACCTCAACCCTCAGCGCCACCAGGCAGGCCTGCATCAGAATATCATAACAGCTGACAAGACACCATGGAGTATGTGGGAACCCTCATAGATGTGATTATCTTGTGCATGAACTGGCCTGAGTTCTTTAGAATCACAGTGCTTTATTTTAAGGTAGTAAGCATATGAAATTGCATGCCAGCCAAGCTGTTTTCATGCACATCTAGCTGAGACTGAGCTTGAAGTTTAAGCACTTCTTACATCCAAAGCCTGCAAATATTTCATATCCCGAGAAAAGTATATGATAAAATATAATGTGTTCTTTGAGTGGAGTGTGTTTTGATGCTGTAGGAGACGTCTGGTGATATCTATGTGGCTGAGCTGTTTCCTATACCTCATGCTGAATATTGACTTACATAAAGTCACTAAAAGTAAGCAAATAAAGAGAACTATACATTATTTACCAATCCACACATTAATTCTATATCCTTTGTCAGACTGATACATTAGCAGTCATTTTGGCTGTGATCAGAGTTTGTTTTTACATGACTCCCTGACGTGGTATTTATAGTGTGTTGGCTAAAATGTCATTTTGCATCACAAGTGTGAAAACACATCTTGTCCAGGATTTGAAAAATGTCATCTGTCATATTTATCAGGTGATGTGAAAAAATGGTTATGTTGAAAGTTTGGAGTCAAAATATTGAAAATTAGCAAAGACACGAGTGAACGTTCAAATATTTCAAGGTTCACTCCTAACTTGGTCATATCATATTTTTACACAAAATTTTTAACATAATCTTCTTAGGATCCCACCTCATGAACCTAGTAGGTGAATCTGGTACTTGAAAATTTTCAAATCCTACCTGAAATGTGATTTTATGCAGCAACTGCAAAATCACCTTTTGGGATGGATTTGAAAAATTTCTCCTGTCTTGTTCATTAGGTGGGGTTCCCAGAAGATCATGTTGAATGTTTTTGTGGAAAAATGCTAAAAATTAGCAAAGTTATGAGTGAATGCTGAAATATTTCAATGTTAACAAATAACTTAATTATTTAAGCATATTTTTACACCAAATGTTCATCATAGTCTTCTTATGAACCCACCTCATTAACCCAGTAGATGAAAATTTTCTAATCTTGTCTCCAAAGTGATTTTGTGCAAAAACTGCATAATCTTCTTTCGAGTTGGATTTGAAAAATTCCCCATCCTTGTTGATGAAATGGGATCCCAAAAGGCCATGTTGAAAATGTGGAGTAAAAATAAAAAAAAAATGACGAAGTTATGAGTAAAAGTTTAAACTCCACTGAAATACATTACACCAGACTTACCTTATTTTCTCATATTGCACTCACTGGTTCCAGCAGCAAGATGTGTTTACGATTGGAGAGTGGATCTACATCATGGGACATTTTCAGGTGAGAGAGGGTCTGAGAGTATGGGGTAGTGGGTGGTGAATAGGGGGTTATGGGGGGGCTGGATGGGGATAAGGGAGGGGCCAGATCGCTAATGGACCATTTTCTTTTTTACAGGGTTATTAAAAAAAAGACATTGAGGGACTATTTTCTTTTTTGCAGTTTAATAATTTGTATTGGATTCAACTCTGGGGATTGGGCACCCCAGTATTAGCTAAACTCTATGGTGGCACCAGGAGTGAGAACCCTGGTGTTGCCAATTAAAGATTTTGGTGGCAACCTGGAGGGAAGGGGGTCTGGGCAAGCAGTATGGGGGGTTGGCGCACTGGTTTGTTTTATTAATTATTTTTATTTTTAAATATTTAGTGGAAGGACAAGGAAGGGTTGGGTTAGGTGGGAGAAGGAAGAATAAAATAACTAAATAAATAAATAAAAGATGGATGATAGATAGTCAGACAGACAGACAGACAGACAGACATAGAAGAGGGAGAGAGGTCATGATTACCAGCTCACTGGTCAGACTGAAGCTAGCAGCACAACACCAGCTGTGGCTTCACAAGTCAAGAATGTCCTGCTGTTCTCATATAGAAAACATGGATAAATGTCTCCTGTTGCTAAGCGGGGCACCATGGACTATGGGGAGCCCAGAAATGATATTTCTGCAGATTGGTTTAAAAAGCAACCAGAATCTAGCTAAATGGATTCTATTATCAGTATCAGTGGCTCAGTAGATAGCACACTTGCCTCTGAGGTGGGAGATCAGAGGGCTGTGGGTTCAGTTCCCACATCTGACACTTGGGTTAATATCCCAATACTGACACTATAGTGCAGCAGGAGGGGGGTGCTGCACTTCTGAGGTGCCGTCTTTTGGATGAGACGTTAAACAGAGGTTCCATATGCCTGGATTGGTGGTAGTTCAGATGGATGCTAAAGATCCCATGGCACCTATTGAAAAAGAGTAGGGGAATTTTTTATTACAACCAGAAAGCAAAACATATACAAAATAGTGTTTACAGCACACAAAATCATAATATAAAACAAGGATTAACAGAAATAAGTATTACATCATACATTCAAAAATCAGCAGCAGTTTAGCGACCCAAAAAACTAACCAGTACCAACCCCCCCCAACTAAAATAGTAGGGACTTGTTTATTATCATAACAGTAGACCAAAAGTGAAATATAAACTGTGGTATGTCACATAAAATAATAAACAAATCATATGGAAAACAAAACAAATGAGTATTGTCAACACACCATGTCAGAGCAATGTAAAAGAAATAATATGAAAACATCCCCCCCCCCACTAAAAAGGATTAGGGGAGTATTTGCAACTAAAAAGCAACAATCAAACAATAATATATACAGTAGAAATCATAATGCACAACAAATGGAAACAAAACAAGTATACTAGCATAGAAATGGGATGTACAGGAAGCATAGAAACCAAGTATGCACAACAAAACAGCATCATAAAATGATTGGAAAATTAAAAAAACAAATAGTACCAGAAGATACAAATGCCCCCCCTTAGAGCGAGGAAGTGGGTCTAAAACAAAACTAACATGTATGCAAAAAAATAGCAGTCCCCACCAAAATTACCCCAAAAGGAGGTTCTAGCCTTGCAAGCAGGGATACCCAGCACTTTTCAAGAAAGCCTGGACATAGCACCATAACCTTTACCCTGTGTCAAGCCAGTTCATTTTCCTCCACCACAATTGAAACAGTTCAGGATGCACTTTTTCCCTTTCCTGAAGTCTCCAGCTAAGTACTACCTTCTTAATGTTATAAATAATCTGGGATGCAGAGAGTAATTTCTGCCGAAGTGTCAAATTACACCGTGCTTGCTACAGCTGAAAGCCTATATGACCCATTAACAGGCGCATAGTGATTACATCATAAGTCACCCAGGAGCCTGGCAGAACCCCTTCCACCCAGATCTGTGATGTAGGATCCTGAAAAGGATTTAAAGGCCACACATCCTGAAATTGGGACCAAAAGGAAACTACAAAGGGACAATCCACAAAAAAATGTTCCATAGTTTCAACCGCCCCTAAGCAGGTTTCCTCCCTGGGACAAAACCTCTCCAAGAGTTCTTTATGCCTCATATTGCCTTTTACCCCTAATCTCTTGTGGAGACATAGCCATAAAAAATCCCACATATAGCGGGGTACCCTCTTGCTTACTAATAATTGTAATTTGGAATGTTGCTCAGAAACTGGTAAATCATGAAACCAAGGATCCACAAAAAAGTAATCCTGCAATATAGTACTATAGAATTGCTGATGTTGAAGAAGAAAGGATTTTCTGACAACATGCCAGGATTTCAACTTTTGAAACATCGTATTACGTGACTAGTCAATGCACATAGCCATACCTGCCGGGCCAAAAAGGAATCCTGAACCCAATGCCTAAGAAGGGGATCTATACTATCAGCCACCCACGGGGACCAGATCTTAACAACCCCCTTGAGCAAAGGAACTAAATTATAAAAGATAAATAAACTATGCAAGAATACAACCGGATTCACCATACCCAAACCTCCTTCGCCAATAGGTAAATAAGTGATACCCCTCTTCACCGGATTTAATCTATTACCCCATAAACAAAGAAAAAATACATCATAAAGGAGGTTTCTAAAGAAGGGGGAAGGGGAAAAACTGCAGCTATAAACAAAAAATATGGCAACAAAAAAGTTTTAATCAAATAATCCGCTTTAGACATTCGCCCTTATTCCAGAGTAACACCCTATTACGTGCCTCCAATAATTGGCTCTCCCAATTGTACCGATGATCATCCACACCTCCAAAATAAACACCAAGAATCTTCCTATAGCCAGTTTTAATAGGCATGTCCCAAATCAATGCCACATCAGTGGCCTCATACCCCAAAGGCAATATCCCACTTTTAAACCTAGTAACAGAGGAATCAGACATAGCTGAAAAGGTGTGCAATAATGTCCGTGCAGCAACAGCAGAATTTTTATCTGACAGAACTAAAACTAAATCATCTGCATATGCTATTGTCACTATCTGTGGGTCCATATAACCAATTGATAATCCAACAATATCATCTGTATTATTTAGAGCATGCAAAAGGGGGTCCAAGGATAAGACATAGAGTAGGGGACTTAGTGGGCACCCCTGCCATACTCCCCTATGTACCTCAATATCTCTTCCCAACCATCCATTTATGCTAGGTATCA
This sequence comes from Neoceratodus forsteri, assembly GCA_016271365.2. Classification (NCBI taxonomy): domain Eukaryota; kingdom Metazoa; phylum Chordata; order Ceratodontiformes; family Ceratodontidae; genus Neoceratodus; species Neoceratodus forsteri. Next base: position 293,193,230 of record CM028136.1, read on the forward strand.
GAGTGATGTCTGTATAGCAGGTACGTAGCCAGTTTATAAATTGTGAGGGGAAACCCATACTGTCTCAAACTCTCCCACAGATAACTATATTCTACTTGATCAAAAGCTTTAGCCTGGTCAAGACAAACCAGATGCCCAAACATGTCTCCAGATGCTGCTTTAGCTATAAGCTCCCTGAGTAGGATCAGTGCATCCTGAACCCTTCGATGTGGCACCCACTAAATTGTGATGGATGTAATAAGAGACCAATACACCCGTAATCTAATACAAAGATTTTCATCAAGATCTTATAGTCAGTGTTCAAAAGAGACAAAGGCCTCCAATTATCTAAATCCCCACGCTCCCTTTATTTTTATACAGTAAAAGCAGCACACTCTGTAACATGCTTTTAGGTAGAGACCCTGCCTGTAACCCAGCATTCAATATCCGACATAGTTCAGTACCCAAAACTTCCCACAAACTTTTATAGATTTCATGGGACAATCCATCAGCACCTGGAGTAATTCCCGACTTCAGAGACCAAATTGCAGTCTTTAGTTCATCTACCATAATGGGTTGGACCAAAGTAGACTGCTCATCTATAGACAAAACAGGGACTGGTCTTCTAAGAAACCAATCATTAATGGGGGTCCAGGAGCAATCTACTCTTAAAGGATGCAGTAACATAGTCATGTATCGTATCTAAAATACCAGTGTTTGTTGTAACACGCCCCCCCAGTTGAGGTGTTTAAATACATCATAGCTCGGGAGTGTTTAAGAAGTTTCAGATTTTCGAAAGGTAAAGTATCCTTCTTTGTACCACTAATCCCATATTTATGCTTTCTCTCCACATCCTGTAAAGCCTGAGATTGTAAATTAGCCAACTCTTCCTTTACCTTTTTAATTTGATCCAAACCTGCAGATCCCAAAGACTGGCGGAAAGTAGACAAAAAATGAAGTCGTTCTCTAAGATATTGAAGTCCATCATGCCGGAATCTCCCATTTAAATGACCTATGGTTTGAAAATAGAGTCTGACTTCACATTTCGTGTCCTCCCACCAAATATTTAAATCTTCATATAGAAAGAAAACAGACTGACGTGCTAAAAAAGGGAATGTAGACCATCAGCCACACCAGGGATATCCAATAAGATAACATTTAATTTCCAAAAACCTGGCCCCTCGAACTTCAGGCACGTCACATAACACTAATCTAAGCATTTTATGATCTGATGTGGCCACCTCCTGCAAGGACTGTGATTGCACTACAACCCCTGGTGAAAGAAAAAATAGTCAATTCTGGAAGCTCTAGTTCCATAAAATACGTATTTCAAACCCATTAGAGGTAGGCCCAAAGCATTATTCAAACCAGTATCTGCAAGAAGTTTGACAAGCTTGCCATATCACTATACACTTTTTCCTCATTCCAGAAGAAACACTGGAAGGCAAGGAGCAGTTAAAGTCCCCCCCAAGGATAGTAACATAAGAGGTGCATAGAAAAGGATATAATGAATTAAAAAGGGTTACTCGATCAAATTTAGATTGAGGTGCATAAACATTAAGTAACTGTAAGGGTAAGGAACCCCATTTAACATCCAAAACCAAGGCCCTACCGGCTAAAATCTCTATCTGATGAATTACTTTTATATGTGAATGAAAAAAAACAAATCCCCACCCCACTACACAAATCACTTCCCAAAGACCAAAAACAATCTCCCCACACCCAACCAGTAGTGGCAGCCTCTATCTCCATAGGAGAATGCAAACGAACATCCTGCAGGAAAACACAGTCCAGATTTTCATATAAAAAATGAGAATAAGTGCTCTGACGTTTAATAGGAGATTTAATGGTATTTGCATTTAAAGTTGCCACTCTAAAGTAAAAGGGAACCATGAGTTAATGAAAGGGTAAAGTCACTTTACTTTGCTAGATGCTCTTGTTACCCTTCCACTTTTCCCATCTAATGGCTTAGGGCCAGTCTGTCCTTCAGCAGGTTCCAAGGGCTCAGGCCTTAGGGGGGATGCAGAAGGCAGAGACATGTCGGAAACCGCCTCTGGAGCCTCTACCAATACTGCAAAGGTATTAGGGTCAGTAATAGAACCATGCATGGAAGGTAAAGCTGTTTTCCTACCCACCTTCCCCTTTCCTTTAACAGATTTCCCTTTCTTGCCACTAACCATAGTAAAACCGTCTACCAAGGGGTCCAAACTAGACAATACCGAATCCTGGCAAATAATCTCCCCTTGTCCTATCTCTGGTACCTCATGAGTCACCACTTCAGGTATATCTATAGAGTCTGTGCTTGAGGTAGAGTTAGCAATCAAACCTGACACGGGCAAAGGGAGACTAGCCCCAGAGGTACTTGGATCTAACCTTCCTCCAGTAGGAATGCCAAGTCGAACTGCCTCCCTAATATAATGGTCCTGTACCCCAAAATCAGCTTCCGGTGTGTTTTTAGCTGCCAAAGGGCAAAGTTCAAATGTGTGACCTACCACATCACAAAGATTACATTTAGAGGTTTGGAAACAGTGAGCACTAGGATGACCAAACTCCCCACAATAAGAACATTTTAGCACATCACAAGAGGTGCTTACCACACTTGAAGCAAGCCCTTGGCTGACCTGGATAAGAAAGGAACCCCTTATCCCTCCCCAAAAAAAAACAGTTGGGGAGATGCACCAAATCAGAATCAGTAGAGTGGAGTTTAATCCTAAATTTCCAACTCCCATTCCAAAATCCCTCTGCATCCAGGATAGGAACAGGATTCCCCTGTATTTCACATCTTTTAGATATCCAGTTAACAATATCTATGACATTAACCCCTTCATTTCTGAACATGATCGTAATGACCCTAAAGGCCTGTTTTGAAAGGGGCAGTACAATAAAGTCCGACCACAGGGGATTAGTTTTTAGATTTAAATAGCGACTCCAGAATAGTTCCAAAAGAGTTGGGGTGCGAAAACTGACATCAAATGTGAACTCTCCAGGAACATGGATCAAGGCGTAGACTTCAGAAAGGGAAAAACCCATACTTTTCTTCAATAAAGTTTTTCCAACATAAAATCTATCAGGGGGATTATCCCTGGGCTCAACATATCATAAACGAATGGCATTTCGTCACTTGGCTAATTCTAGAGGTTGCCTAAAATGACTGGCATAGGAAGGTTTTTCCACAAGTTCCAAAGCTGGCCCCTGTATGACAGAGGAAGTAGCCACATCTGCAGCCATTTCCACTGACAGGCTGTCCAAGGGTAGTCCAGAATCAGTAGTAGATTTAGGAAAAGGGGAGGCTGGAAGTGCAGAGGCTTAAACAACAGGAGAAGGGACTGTTAAAGCCACAGTACTTATCTCTGCAGACTCCGGTAGTGCTGAAGATCCATCAGCCGGCTCCCATGAATCACCTGAAATTGGAATCCAGCCAGCCCCACGCAGCGCATGCTCTGGAGACCAGGATTCATATACCAGATCTCCCCAATCTTTAAAAGTCGAAACTTCACTGACTTTCAGCCTTTCAGTAGCCGGATGCAACTTGCTGGGCCCCGCTGCTGCTGCAGTGCTCAGGGAACCCTCCGATCTCTTCCGCTTCCTGTCATCCTCCACAGCGAGGTTCCTATGTTCCTGTACCAATAATGCACTCACATGAAGTTCCTCTTCCAAACAGCGTTGTTTTTCCGACAAACTAAGCCCCAACGTAGCAACAGAAACTGAAGGACCACTTGAGTCGGCGTTTTGCTGGCCACCTCGCAGGTGCATCCCAGCCACCATTTCAGTGTTTCCAGACTCGGTGAAATCAACAGGAAAGGAATTACTCTGGGCTATCGCAGCCCCATGTGCAGCTCCTCCACTGTCCTCCTCCTCCGCCATCTTGGTCCCACCAGAAAATGGGTCCCCCCTGCTCACAGGAAGCAGGAAGTAGGGGAATTTCCCCGGTGTCCTGGACAAATTTCTCCCATTCACTAAAATACCACCAACAGCTTAATCTGGTTCAATTTCAGTTGCTTACCGTCTGTATCCCCCCTTCCCCCGGTCACCCCTGAAAAAGGGACTTCTAGGCCCATTGGGCTTACCGGGTCAACAATATTCAATAAATAAATAAATTTAGCTAGGTTTATGTGTTTGTTTCTTAAAAATACACAATTTTTATGTATTTCCCATGTTGTTTTGTTCATGGAAAAAACAAGATGGTGGTCATCATGACATAAAAACAAATTTGTGTTAAGAGAAGCAAATGATAAGAAACCAAAAATGGTCTCACAACATAACATTTTTCGTGTTGCATCAGGTTATCCAAAAACCCACTGGGCATGCCCAAAACAGCTAATAAACTAAATGTTAAATCCTTATAACTCTGGAACCATTTAATATTTTTTTCACAAAACCTTCCAAACGCATTACCTTGGCAGAGCTCACTTCTACCTAGAAAGTTTCAGAAAAAAATGTCATACTGTCTAGGCTGTACTTGGGAGCAAAACCAAAAACCCATGTTGAGTGCAGAAAAATAAATTAGAACATCCACAGAAAAGAGGCATATATACAGATCTCAGAAACTGCACAAGCTGGCAACATGAAACTTTTCACTTGTTGAGACTTCACACACTAGACAATGCATGCCACATTTCAGGCAATTTTGTCCTACGATGCCAAAGCTATTAAGGTGCAAAGTTAGGGTTTAACATAGAACCTGCGATGCAACCCTAACTATACTGGTGCTACTGTGCTGGTATGATACAGTAAATATAGGATAGTGTATGGGGGACAGTTGACAACAGGGCTATTCTTTCACTGAGTTGGCACTATGACAATGGATTACCTTGAGAGCGCAGCTCAAGAGATAATCCGTCGTCATAGTGCCAACCAGGTGAAAGATGCCCTGTTGTCAACTGTTCCCCATGCACTTTTCTTTATAGTGTATGGTGGAACGTCATTTTTTTGGGGGAAAAAATCACTACAGCATGTTTCTGCTTCAAAACATTTTTACTGGGTTACTAGAAGGAAAAAAGAACTTTACATTTTGAATGTTTTCACGCCTGACATTTTAACTGTTTAAGAACTTTACATTTTGAATGTTTTAACATTAAACATTAGTACCGCCACCGACATTGCTGCTTTTGCTACGTTTCCTGTCTATGGAGTGAGCCCCAATTGTCAAATGCTGCTTGAGGACACAGTGTGTGACGTTCGCAGTGCAGTAGAAAAAATCGTTATGCTGCACTGCGAACGTCACTAGGGTGTGACTACGCGGTTTCAACAATGATGGATTTCAGTGGAGAACAACGTTCCACCATACACTATATACATATACAGATATACAGTAAATACACACAGTACAGGCATGATAATGCCTGTATATTAGGGTTGAGTAAGCACTTCTATGTTAAACTCAATTTTTTGCACCTTAATAACTTTGCCCCCTTTCAACAGCTTTACATTAAATTTGCAAAGTACAGCCTTTGTAGAAGGATCTCTTGATCCTGTAAATTTCATGTAGATCTGTTCAGTGAGGGCCAAGGTTTAGAGGTGTAAAAAATGCAAAAATCTCCATTTTTGAAAATGTTAAGACTTACTTTACCATTCCATAACTTAAAAAATAGGAGCCCGTGAAACCTGAAAATTTCTTGTTTGCTAGAGGTTGGTACAGTGTGTGTGCTTTTGTGGCTTTTAAGCCCAAATGTTTTATGGTTTTTAAAATATTTAGAAAAAATATTCTGTTTCTGAGCATGCACAGTTCACAAAATCAATGTTCTAGTCATAACTGAATTTTTATGACATCAACTGGTTCCACTATATGCCACAACTCTCATTTACTAACAAAGGACAGCTGTGTCACATAATTCAACCAGCTGTTGTCATGACTCATACAGTAGATCAGGGACAGTGCTACTATCATTATAGCCCACCATCCTGACTGTGTTGTGGTTGAATAAACTTTTATATGTATACCGGGGGGCCCTAATCCCTGGTGGCAGTGTATTTACTTATTTATTTTTTTATTATTTTTATTATTATTTATTTAGCACGTTTAAATAAAATCTGACACTGGGATGCCCACCCCTGGTGTCAGATGCCCTCCAGCCCACTGTTTTACTAACAGTGCCCACATCAGGGGGCCCAGTCCCCATGCTGGCATTTACAACCCCCCAGCAGTGTGGACACTAGGGAGCCCGCCCCAGTGTCCCGAAATAGTTATTTATTTGGTCCATTCCTGCAAAAGAAAAAAAGTCCCATGATGTCTTTGTTTTTTAAACCTGATAAAAAGAAAACTGTCCCTGCCATCACCCTCCCCCAATCCCAACCCTCCCACTAAGCACCCACCACACCACCCCCCCCTTACCCTATACTTAACTGCTGGGGTGGTATGCTGTCATCCTCAATGGACCAAGACATCTTTGCACTCTTCAAAGCCGAATAATTAACTGAGGAATAAAGCTAAGTGCCATATAATGTATGACAACAGCAGGTTGCATTATATGACACAGCTGTCATTTACTAACAAATGGCAGCTGTGTCGTATAGTGCAGCCAGCTGTGTCATGACTCATATGTCAGGGATGGGGCTACTGTCATTATAGCCTCACCATCCTGACTGTGCTGTGCCTTAAAATGTATCTGCACACTGGGGGCCCCAATCCCCGGTGGCAGTTATTTATGTATAATTTATGTTTTTTTTTTAATTTATTTATGTATAATAATCTGACACTAGGAAGCCCACTCCCAGTGTCAGATGCCCTCTCTAGTCCATTGTTTTACTAACACTGCTGACATCGAGGGGCCCAAGTCCCATGTCAGCATTTACACCCCTCCTGCAGTGTTGACACTGGGGAGCCCACCCCGAGTGTCCTGAAATTGTTTTATTTATTTATTGTGTCCCTGAAAAGAAAAAACCCTCCTGCAATGTTTTTTTTTGTTTTTTTAACCTGAACAAAAAGTTCCTCATCATCCCTGCTGTCCCCCTTCCCCCATCTTGAACCTCCCACTGAGCACCCACAACATCTCACCCCCATTACCCTATACTTACCTGCTGAGGTTGTATGTTGTCATCCTCTGTGGACCAAGACACATCTGCACTCTTCAAAGCTGACCTGTAAACTGAGAAATAAAGATAAGTGCAGTATAATGTATTTCAATGAGGTTTTGAATTTATGCTTATAACTTTGCCATTTTTAGGAATTTTTTCACCAGATTTTCAAATCATCCTTTTTGGGTCCCCACCTTAATGAACAATGGCAATGTCATTTCATTAATTGGGCCTGGAAGGTGATTTTGCAGTCACTGCACAAAATCACTTTTCGGGACCAAATAAAATATCACTGTCAGCGTTCATGAGGTGGGGTCCCAAAAAGGCCATGTTGACAATTTGGTGAAAAAATTCCAAAAAAGGTTATGAGCGTTCATTAAAATTTTTCTATGGATGCACATAACTTTGGTCATTTTCAATATTTTGACTCCAAATTTTCAACATAGCCATTTCATTTATGAACAGTACCAATGTAATTTTTCACAACCTGTCTGAAATGTGTTTTCACACCTGTGGCACGGAATGGCGTTTTGGCATGGATTTGAACATTTTCACCTACTGGGTTTATGAGATGGCATCATAAGAAGACTATATTGAACATTTAGGATTAAGTAATATTGTTTGCAGTGATGTCTGTTGAACCACTGGGGAAGACGCTGCCATACCATGTCAGTGAGCTGAGTTCAGGTGTGAACTCAGTGAGATTGTTAATGGGACAAGGTGGATGGGGAAGGTCCTGCAGTATTTAGTACCAGCCCAGGCCTGGATGGGACAGAGCAGCAGTCTGGCACAGATGCCACACCCTGTAGTAGATCAAGGAAATTCACCCACAATGTATCGACATGTGTGCTGGGGCCTGCTGGGCCCATGCACTGGGTCTGGACTGTCTCCAGTATTGTATTTATCTCATTTTGCACAGGTCCAAAAGGGACCTGTACAAATGTGGACACAATTCCATTATCAGAAAAAAGAAGGAAATGTGAAAGGAAGATGTGTGCCCTCCACTGGGATTTGAACCCAGGCCCCCAGCACACATTTTCCTTTCACATTTCCTTCATGTTTTAAAAAGAATTGCCTTGCAGTGGCTTACTGCACAGAGAACTTGATTGGGGCAGAAAAAGAAAGGAAATTATCTGCAAAAAAACTACGTTAATGAAGACATTAGGGTTGTAGAATGCAAAGCACACAAAGATGGGAAATTAAAAACATTAGAGATTTGAGTCTTTGGAGTATTGCTGAATCAATGGTGGGATTTTACTTGGCATTGTCAACCAATTAGTGGTGGGTGAAGTGGGCTCAATCCACTCCGCGAAGTGACTTCGCGGAGTAAAGGCAGATTCGTGGAGTGCTCCGCAACACGAAGCGGAGTACTCCGCGTTATAATGGGTAACGCGAAGTCCATTGAAACAATGACTTCACATTACTCCACTTTTCCACACCACTACTCCACCAAATTTTAAGGCAAAGTGCATTGAAAGCAATGTACTTTGCCACACTTCACCTTGGTTTTAAGCTCCGAAGGCAATGACTTCACATTACTCCACTTTTCCACACCACTACTCCACCAAATTTTAAGGCAAAGTGCATTGAAAGCAATGTACTTTGCCACACTTCACCTTGTTTTTAAGCTCCGAAGGCAAATTTTGCAGTGATTCATGGGATTTCAGGTCACATGGGCTCTATATTGATCTGCACAGCCTCAGTTCGGGGTAGTGTGTGTAGGAAGCTGTAGGAGACAGTGTGCTCTGAGAGCTGTCTGTGAAACCTTCTAAAAGCTGTTAAAAAAGTGTTTTTGAGTTTTGTGTTGGGCTCAAACTTTAGTTCATCAATTGTAGGAAGCACTCCTGTACTCATATCATTGAACGTTTTTGTTTATGTGTGGATTTTGAATGTTAATTTACAATATTGAGTGTGTGTAGTAAAAGACAGTGAAATTGTGCTTTGGGGAGGGGTGTATCTGTCGTGTAGGTAGATTTAAGTTGCAGAAATAGGGATTTCTTCATTTTTTTGGTTATATTTTTGTTATATAACTGACTGTGTTAATGTACACACAGTAATATTGTCAGTAATTGTTGAAATGTTCTTGCTGCTTGTGTGTTGTGTGGATCTGGTGCAGCAGTTCATAATTTCAGGTTGTTTACAATACGTGGCATATTACTGAACTTTTCAATTTGCTACGCATTACTCGTTCACCATTGTAGACAGACTGTTCTGTGTGTGTGTGTGAGTGTGTGTGCGGTGTTGCATGACATCAAATAATACACCTTTTATTGTGCCACAGTGTAACTGTAGGCGCAGCAGTGTGATCCTGCTATCCACTGCAGCTGCCTGATTTTGTATTGCTATCGTGGAATCTGTTCTTTGTTTTGCTGTTTGTACTGCCGTAAAAAATGTGCAGTCAGTGCCCCCCCCCCACTCCCACTAGTAAAAGCTATTTTTTTCCAGATTGGATTGTTTGTGACCTCAGCACCACAGGTTACTGAAGGTGTTTTCACTTGTGAATTTGCGTGACCGTCTCTATCTGTTGCTGAAGCTACAGTTGTTTTTTTGGCTTCACATCCAGTGTCCCCCCAATCAGAGAGTGAACATACCAAAATCTAAATTTGTTTAGAATATTGTTGTTGATCCCCAAAAATGCCTGCAAAGAGACGTGCAAGCAAAGTTGGTTTTCACCATGGCACTGCTGCCAGTAAGATAGTTTGTGGATGTGGTAGTATGCAGATGCAGAAGCGCATTGCTGATGTGAGGAAAGGTATTTCTCCTGCAATGTTTTTTTACAGCTCAATCAGTAGCTTCACTCATAGTTGGCGGAGATGATGTTTTCCCAGCTGGTGGTGTTAGTGCAGTTGCTGGTGGTGGTAGTATGAGTATTGCTGCCTCAAGTTAGAATTCTGACCTGTGCACCGTATCCAAAAATATAGTTGAGTGTGAAGCAGTGGAAGTGAGTGGCAGTGTAGATGATGTCATACTTCCCAGTGCCATCCCAGTAACTGAACCTGAAGATTCTGATAATCATGTCAACGATAGCATACAATATGATATTTCGTCCACCGTGGTTCATGTCACCCATTTTCCATGCAGTAATTCACAGTGTGGTGAAAAAATATCAGGTGACGGTGGTGTTGGTGATGATGATGATGATGATGAATGTGATGATGACGATGATGTTGCTGTGGTTGCAACATGCAGTCCACATGCCAGCATCCAAGCAGAAGATGTTGATGTGTGTGATGTTGATGAATATGATGATGATGTAATTGACCCCAGCTGGGAACCGGAGAAAAAGAAATTCAAGGTGGCTGTCTCTGAGTCTGTTTGCATTAATCCTCCCCCCTGTAAAAACTTGTGATTTACCAGTTTCAGTTGATGATGATGACCCAGCAATAATGATAGGTAGTCATGCTGGTCAGTTGCAGCCCAGGTGTGCAGTGCCCGAAACATCACGTAGCCCCCCCCACTTCAGTGCTTAAAAGGACGGAGTTCAGTAAGCAGCATCATGGACATGTTAAAAGTAGAGCATCACAATCCCGTTTGGGATTTTTTGGTTCAAAATGCAAATGGTGAGTCAGTTGCAATCTGCCAGGTTTCCCACTTGCGTGTGAGTCGAGGTAAAAAGGGGAGCCATCTGGGCACAGGAGGATAGCATACGCATCTTAAGACTAGGCACATGGCACTGTGGACAAAGCACAAGATGGCACCTAATACCACAGTGGGGCGTTCACCCTCATCAGCAAAAATAATGAGCATGTTATCTCCTTCCATGAGTGTTAAGTCCAGTAGGAAATTAAACGTGTGCAGTAGTGAGGTAATAAGAGCAGAGGATTACTACAGGCATGATGAGGTGGAGGACCATAATGATTTTGAAATGTTGACCAGTGCTGGTAATAGTAGCAGTTTTGGTGGTGGTGGTGGTGAATGCAGTATGTGTAGTGCAAGTGACACATCAACCCCGGTTGGCAAATCTGGCAAAATAACTGCATTTCTGGGTTTGTCATCATCACCTGTGCAACCGTCTTCATTAAATGTCCACACTCCACCCCCTGGCAATGCCATTGATCACAGAGCAAACCATTTGTCATCACACTCTGTGTAAAACGTTTAAGTCAGCCCACGTTACACAGTGTTTTTGCACATGAGCTGAAGTACCACCCCAATCAGACAGTGTCACGTGAACTTAATGTTGCTGTAGCTGAAATGCTGGAAATTGATCTTTTGCTCTTCTCACATGTGGACAATTTTGGGTTCCAGCAGTTTGCTGCACATGCCTGTCCAAAATGGAAAGTCCCATCCAGGACATACTTTTCTACCCGTGCTGTCCCCGAGTTGTTCCGTACTGTGTCCGACTCAGTAAGACATGCCCTTCAACATTCCTCCTCTCCATTCATCCATTTAAGAATGGATATGTGGACAAGTGGCAAAACAGCCGAGAGTTCATATCTGTGTATAACTGCACACTGGGTGCAGGTGACGGGGGTTGTTTGTGATGTTGATAGTGTGAATAATCAGTGCAGTAAGGTAGATTGTCATGGTAGTAATCTTCCAGGAGTTTGACAGCATGCAACGATTGCTATGCGCAATGTGACCTGTTCACTCACTGGCGAAAACATGTTGGACGTGGTACTGACTGAAATTGACAAGTGGCTGAGCCCCCTGCCCCTGAGAGCTGGGTTCATAGCAAGTGACAATGGGTCAAATGTGGTGAAATGCATCACGAATGGTGTTTTTTTTCCTGTTCCATGCATGGCCCATTGTTTAAATCTTGTGGTGCAGAAGTTTCTGCAGCACCCTGATGTAAAGGAAATGCTGACCATTGCATGCCGTATCTGCTCTCACTTTTCACGATCTGCAAAGGCCCGTGACCAACTGCGGCAGTTTCAGATGCAAAACAAAACAACAGAAAGTTCAGGCTGCGCTCATTGCTCAAGGGGATACACTTGCAAATGGACAGCCATCTGAAAATCAACAAACAAAGTATGAAATTGCAGTGCTCCACATAACTAATCAAAAAAACCCACAAAAACGCAGATTTAAACAACTATTGTTGCATTTAATTGTTCCATCCCGTGAGAGCCCCACAGGTGGAACAATTAAATCGCAACAATAATTGTTTAAATCTGCATTTTGGGTTTTGATTAGTTATGCGGAGCATTGCAATTTCATACTTTGTTTGCAGATGCAAAACAACCTGCCCCAGCATCGCTTGAAGCTGGAAGTTGTCACCCGATGGAACTACACTTTATATATGGCAGAGAGGTTGTATGAACAATACAAAGCCATCTCAGAATATCTTGTGATGCACACTAGACATGACAGTTCCAGGGCCTCCATGTCTATGATGACTGAACAGTGGCACCTCATGGACTCTGTAATAACAATTATGCGGCCTATTGAACATACCGCACAGGCAGTGAGTGGCGAATCTGCCTCCATTAGCCAATCAATTCCACTGCTGTGGGTGCTGAGGCAGACATCGGTGAATGTACAACATGGCCTTGATGTTGCCGGAGACAGTGCTAGCAGTATGTTGCTGAAACACATGCTGACAGTATTCAACCAGAATCATCACATTTTGAGCATTCAGCGTAGTGACAACTTTGCCATAGCAACAATGCTGGACCCACGATACAAACGTGGAATTGCATCAGTACTGGAGGAAGGGCTTGAACAGGTAAAAAATATCAGTGGCCAACTGGTGCGCTTGGTTCATGGGGCACAGAAGTCACGTGTCAAGGTCAGCAAACCTCAGCAGCATAATCCAGCTGAAGGTGTACCTGGAGGACCATCAAGCATATCCTGCAAGGAGAAGGGGACTTCAGTTCCAGGTGGTCTGTCATCCAAAGCAGCTGGTGTCAATCCGCTTTGGGAGGCTTTGTCCTAAGTGGGGATTTGTGAAATAAATGATTCCAGAGAACAGGATGATGCATCAACCACTGGACTTAGTGTGACACAGAGAATGGTAGAGTGATATTTGTCTGAAAAGATGCATCTAACAATAACTGATGATCCTCTTTTGTACTGGAGTGGAAAGATCAGTGAATGGCCAGAGCTGACTGCAGTGGCACTGAAGTACCTCACATGCCCACCCTCCAGTGTAAGTGTCGAGTGGGTATCAGCTCAGCAGGGGCAATAGTCAGGGATTGTCAGACAAACCTCTCTGCTGCAAATGTTAGTTTGCTAACATTCATTAAAATGAATGAGAGGCACATACCAGGACAGACTGCAACCTCGGTATTCATACCCTGGCCTAGTTGTGGTGGTTTTGGTGATGTGGAAATGAACCATCCTGGTGGCACTGGCAGTGGCAGGATGAAACGGCCCACCAGTGACATAGATAATGACACAATGGAGTAAGAATTTCCCAGTGGTCAGACTTCAGACATAGATGACTGTGAGGGCAGCTTTCTTTATGAGGATGATGATGTGGTAAATGTTGGCAGGTTTTAACTGAAGTTGTTAAAAGACGGTGTGCCCCCCCAGACCACCACCACCACTGGGACTGATGCTAGCCACTGACACCTCTGAGCATGAGTTTGTCTGCCCACCTGGACCACCACCATGACTGGGACTGTTGTTAGCCACTGCCACCACTGAGCATGAGTTTGTCCACCCCCTAGACCACCACCACCGTGACAGATGTTAGCCACTGCCACCACTGAGTATGAGTTTGTCCATCCCCCTGGACCACCACCACCACCACCGTGACTGATGTTAGCCACTGCCACCAATGAGCATGAGTTTGTCCATCCCCTGGACCACCACCACCACTGGGACTGATGTTAGCCATTGCCACCACCACCAGATGCAGGAAGATATAACAGAAAATGTCATCATGTGCCACATTTATCACCACCAGTGTCATTCAGACAATATTTGTCCATTACATTTACATTTACCATGTCAAGGCAGAGGGAGTCAAACGGGAGACCTCATCCATCAGCCACAGGCACAAAGCTTCTTAATATTTAAACTATAATGTGAGTATGTGTACTAATGTTTTTTATACTATTTAACTTCCTTTAGCTGTATGTTTTGTTTTCCGTAGCTTTTCAGAGCCGCAATGGTCAAACACATATGGTAAACTTATTTTGTTTTTTTACAGGTTAACAAAAAACTCTCCTTCACTGAAAGTCGGTAGGAATGGTACTGCAGCTATACCATACCCAGGAACCTATGGAATATCCATTTGAAATCCATACTGGTAAGTATCAAGATTTTATTTTATCCGTTCAATTTTTTTTGAAAGACTGCAGCAAATGCGACTGAGTACGATTCATAAACTAGGTGACACGTGTATGTTACCAAAACTATTTCTGTAAGATATCATGCACTGTATTCTGAACTTGCAGTTGTGCAGCCATGACCATGACAGTGTTGAAAAAGTTGCACACAGGTTGTGTTACTTGACAAAATGTGGTTTTGAAATACAACTTGACCTGAGATTGAGAACCAGAGACAAATTACAATCAAGTTGTAAGAAGTCATTCATTTCTTTTTTTTAGGAAATTCTGGATGTTTTGTTGCTGTGTCAAAGTGGCCTTATCCAAAGAAGTTCTTCAACATCAGGCAGATATGCAACATGCAGAAGTCGTTTCATTTGATGACCATAACCATCATTGACAACCATGCTCTAGAAAGATGCAGATGAAATCTGTGAAGAAGTAACCAAATAAGAAACCATTAGAGACAAACCTGCAAATATGCTCCCCCCACACACCCCAAAAAAATACTTACCTTATTTGCTTGAGAGTTATCCATTTCAAATTTCTATGCAAAAAGTTCTCATCGAGCACTGGAATGTGCACACCAACAGTATTTGTGACCTGTGATGCAAAACAATACAATGAGTACATGTCCATGTTAACCCCCATCTACAAAATACACAAATATATATTTATATATATCAACTCACCAAGGCTACTATTAGTGTACAGACAAAGGACACCCTTCCATCCAGTTGAGATGATCACATTGCATTTGCTGGAATCGCAGCACACATTGGACCAACAACAGTTCGCTCACTGTCATCATTTTATTCTGGGGGACTTTGCATGTGGTGTAACACTCCCATTTCACTTTGTTACCACTTGTAAATTTTCTGGACACAAGGCAGATGCATTTTGGGGATGCAGAAAAAATCTGGGGACTCTGTGTGACCACTGCACGCATGACTGAGTGTGTCATTAATTCTGGGGGACTTTGCATGTGGTGTAACACTCCCATTTCACTTTGTTACCACTTGTAAATTTGATGGACACATGGCAGATGCATTTTGGGGATACAGAAAAAATCTGGGGACTCTGTGTGACCACTGCACACATGACTGAGTACGTCATTAATTCTGGGGGGCTTTGCTTGTGGTGTAATGCTCCCATTTCACTTTATTACCACTTGCCAATTTTCTGGACACAAGGCAGATACATTTTGGGGATGCATAACAATCTGGGGACTCTGTGTGACCACTGCACGCATGACTGAGTGCGCCATTAATTCTGGGGGACTTTGCGTGTGGTGTAACACTCCCATTTCACTTTGTTACCACTTGTCAATTTTCTCTACACAAGGCAAATGCATTTTGGGGATGTAGAAAACATCTGGAGACTCTGTGTGAGCACTGCGCGCATGACTGAGTGGACCATTAATTCTGGGGGACTTTGCATGTGGTGTAACACTCCCATTTCACTTTGTTACCACATGTCAATTTTCCAGACACAAGACAGATGCATTTTGTGTGTTGTGATTGTGAGCTCATGATGTCATACTGAAATTATCAATTAAAGTAGCATTGCAAGAATGTGGTGACAATTTTGAACTGTACTTTTTTATGCTATTTTACATTGCCAGCCACTAGTTACCTCCGAGTCATGACTTGAGTGATATACTTCTTTTCACAATTTCTGTCTGCTTTACTACTTTTTGTCATGCATGAAAAAAAAAGGAGCACACCTTTCAGTATTGTTATGACCAGGTTTGTAGCACTATTTGCAGTTACTTTTCAATAAATATTGTTCTGTGGGGTCATTAAACACTGCCTGCTGCATAACTGCTAATTTACAACAGAAGTGATATATAAACTAACTGATGTGATGGAGAAAAGCAGCAGAAAATACTGACAAAGACCTGGTCAGCACCATATTAAAAGGAGTGCACCTTTTATTATGTCAGACATGAAAAAAAGTAGTACAGCAGACTCAAATACTGGAAATTACAGTATCATGCAAGTCAGAATGTAAGTAATGTAAGTGGCAATGTAACATAGCATTAAAAATATAGGTCAGAGTTCTCAACAGATTGTTGCACTGCTGCTTTACAGAGATTCACCACGTTACATAGTTATTATGGTGTTGCTCCTAATATATGGGCACATTACTTCCAGGGGAATCTTTCTTGCTCCACATGTCTCTTACATAGTGCAATACATTTCTGTCAAAGCCACCTATAATTTCATTAAAGTGTATCACGTCATGGAAGAATTCCTGTTCTGAAAAGCCGCCCAAATTCTGCCCCCCTTTCTCAGCAATGTTAGGACGTGATGGCAGGGAGAGCGTGGGTGCGTGCTCCATTATAGTGAATGTCCGTCGAAATGTTTCTTTATGTTATAATGGTCAGTTTGTGGTGAAATGTGTGGGCACGTTTCCAGTAACAAGAGCCTTGTTAGTGGAAACGTGCCCAATTTTCACCACAAACTGACCATTATAACATAAAGAAACATTAGGAAAGCTGACGAACATTCACTATAATGGAGCATGCACCTGCGCTGTCCCTTGCCATCACGTCCAAATGTTTCTGAGAAAGGGGACAGAATTTGGGTGGCTTTTCAGAATGGGAATTCCTCTGTGACGTGACACACTTTAATGAAATTACGGGTGGTTTTGGCTGAAATGTATTGCACTACGTAAGGACATGTGGAGCAAGAAAGATTCCCCTAGAAGTAAGGCACCCATATATTGAGTGGCAATGCTGTAAGTTGGTGAATCTCTTTCATGTCTATCTCACAAACAAAATAGTTATAGAGCCTCAGTAATGTTTACTTTGTGTTGGGAGCGAGATTCATGAATCAGATTTGAAGTGTTTCGCAAACAGCATGAAGACTGAGCAATGCAAGTATGTTGTGCTAAACTGCATGTGTGCCGTCAGTGTTCATTCCTGTGTGTGCATACATTGTCCAGCTTCATGCAAACATATATATGGTAAGACTTGTTGTAGTATCAAGAACAAAGATAACAAAGAATACCTGATGTATATTTTATTGGTGCCATCAGCACCAGCAGAGTAAGTGCTATGATATTTTTTCAGAGGTATTGGGTCACTGTGTACCTCAGTCACTCACAGTGCACACATGACTTTGCAGAGATCATAGCACAAAAAACACATGCTCTCCTAAAAGTCATGTGTGCAGTATGTGACTAAGGTGCACTCTGACTACACACCTCTGAAAAAGTATCGTATCAAGTAGTCCACTGATGATGATGGTGACAATAAAATATATGTTATTCTGCTTACTATTCTTTATACCATAAACACTGCAACAAGTCAGCAACAGCAATATATGTTTGCAACACGCTGCACAATGTCTGATGTCACACACTTACACAGAGGAAACAACACTGACTGCACACATGCAATTTAGCACATCATACTTGCACTGCTCACACCAGCTTGTCCACAAGCACTCCACAACAGAAAGTCAACATTACTGAGGCACTGCAACAACAGAAGGGCAAATGTCTATGATTAAACAACAACAAAAAAACTCACAAAAACAGTACAGCACAGTAGTGGGGGGGGGGGTCCAGAAAAAAAATCCCTTAATGGGGGATTCCATGGTGCTCAAGCAGCAGGTGGAGCATTGTCAGTATCTGCAGCTGCTGTTGCTGGATTTGATCCACCTGCTGCTGCACAGCACCCACCCTCTCGTTGCTTTCCTCGAGGACCGCCCACACCAGTACAATGGCTGCCTGAGTTGCAGGCACTGTGGTGGAGTCCACTGCAGCAGGAAAGCCAGGTAGTGGTGGTGGTGAGGGTGAAGCTGGTGGTTATGGTGGCGGTGGTGGAGCAGCTGCTTCAGTTGCCGTCCTCATGCTCTGGCGGTGAGGCACAACACCCCCAGCACCTTCTGCCACTGCCACAGAAGAGCCAGCAGGTGGATGTCTGGCCCCTTCAGCGGCAGCCTGCCACTACACTTTGTGGTGGTTTGCCATGTGCATGCCCTGGGCACCGGTCCACAAATGTGTCCCCCAGGGGCCACGGCACACCAACACACCAGCACACCACACTGACGGCAAACCACAATGGTGCTGTCTCCCCCTACACAGTTAAAAAACTGCCACACTGGAGAGCTGTGGGGGGGACCAGTTATACTGCCAAAACCACCTTCATTTATCTGGGGCTCCATCTGCAGCTGTGAAGGTGGTGGAGGGGGTGCTGCTGGAGCCCCCGCAACTGCTATTGGTAGTGGCAGACTAGGTGGATGCACTGCCACCAGTGGCACTGGTGCTACTGCTGCTTCCACATGGAGAGATGCAACACCCAAGAGACAAGAGTGGTCCAGTAACACCCAACCATCCCCACATGTATACACTCCTCTCCTCTCCTCTGCCTACGCCCACGTGACACAGACTCTCCTCGTCCCGGGTCCATCACACACTAGTCCCCGACTATGACCGATGCCTCAATACTCTGACCTTCACCCACACTCACAGTCTCACACACACACACACACACACACACACACACACACACACACACACACATATGAAACAAAACTTAAAAAAAAATTCAGTAGCAAAAAAGCAATGAAAAACACAGTACAAAAAAAATCAAGATGTAGCTTTTAAAAAAGCTGTTTTTTGTGCTCAAAATCACAAGATGCAACTAGAAAACAAACTCTTCTCTCTCCACACGAAAAAGGCTTCCTCCTTCTACAGCTGCAAAGGAGAAAGTGAAACTAACTGGTTTTCTGACTCAATTCTTTCCTGGCTAAAGCATGTGACTTACAGTACTGTAAGCCATGTGGTGTTTGGGGGGGTTGCCTATATTGTTGTCACTTCACCTTACTTCACGTTAATGTGGAATGACAATGCAAAGTCATAATGAAAAGGCGAAGTGAACACTTTACAGTGGCCACTTCGTGTAGCATTCCGCCAATGCGAAGTGGCCACTTTGCATCCACTTTGCCGGTGGATTTTAAATTCGCTGCATCTCTAACCCTAATACCCACATCTCCCCTAATCATACGAGATCAAATGTGATGTTTTCAAGCAGGACCCATAAGGCCTCGCATGAAGAAAGCTCTGACAGATTATTTTGGCCATAAAGTATCACTATGAGGAACTAGGTTGGAGCTGCATCTTGCACTTTGGACAGGCAGCTACAGGCTGGGGGAACAGGGTGGGCATTACATTTGACAACCCCAAGTAGGGCCCCACCACTGATTCACCAATACCTTGAAGACCCAAATCCCTAACGTTTTTCATTTCCTGTCTTTGTGTGTCTGTGTGTGTGTGTATATTTATATGTATATATACTATATATATATATATATATATATATAGGCACAGTAACACCCCTATAGTTAGGGTAAAATCTTCACTTCTAAGTTAATTTCAAAATTTTGCACTTTAATAACTTTGCAATTGTTCAGGCGATTCGCATGACATTTTACATGTTCCATTAGGGACCAAGGATCTTTTGATGTGCCAAACTTTGTTCCAGTCAGATGTGTGGGTGCGGAGACACTGAAGGCTAGATATTCAGATTGCACCAGGCAGAGGGTTCAAGCCTGGGCACAACGCAACTGGGTTGAACCATGGCATTGTCCAGGTGATATTAAATGGTGCTGCACCATGACTCAGTACCATTGAATATGGCACTGAGGGCACATGCACTGCACTCAGCGCAGTGGCACTGCGCCAGTGCATGTGGCAGCAGGGGAGCAGGGGGCCGCACCAGAGCAGGTGCAGTTGCAATAGGTGCAGCAAGAGCAATATTCAGCTGTGGGCATGCAAATTTGGCCATAATGCATGCAAGGCACAAATGGGGCCATTTACAAGTCATTATGGCCCCATTTGCATGTGGTACATTGATCCCCGGCGGCTTGCGCCTGGCACCCTGCCAGGCTGCAGCAATCGGGGACTGACACGCTGCTGCCCCTTGGCCAGTGCTGCACCCATTTGCCCGATTGTGGGCATGAGCAGAATTACTCCCTGGTGGTCCAGTGGACTGCTATCTCCTGCCCAGTCATGGGCATGTATCAAAATAATCCCTGGTGGTCCAGTGGACTGATCTCCTTCACCCGCTCATGGGCATTAGTCAAACACCCTGGTGGTCCAGTGGTAACCACCCTCCCACCCGCCCCGTAGGTCCCCACCACCCTGCACCCCCAGTCAGCTTTAGGGGCGAGCTCCCACCCACAAGTTACCCAGCCACCCACAGGCTGACCGTGTACAGTAGTAGGGCAGTATGCCTATTGGTCCACTGTGTGGGCCAATGGGCGTGCAGTCCATACTGTACCTCACAGTCCTGATTAATGAATGAGCATTCATTCACAAATTGTATTGTGTAGTACAGTATGGACTGCATGCCCATTGGCCCACGCAGTAGACCAATAGGCATACAGATCTACTGTACACTGTCAGTTGGCGGGTGGCCGGGTGGCTTGCGGATGAGGAGCTGCTTCCCACTGCTGACTGGGGGGGTGCAGGGTGGCAGGAGACTACGTAGACGGGTGGGGAAGGGGGTACCACTGGACCACCAGGGTGTTTGACTAATGCCCGCTAGCGGGTGAAGGAGATTGGTCCACCAGGGATTATTTTGATACATGCCCATGATTGGTTAGGGGATAGCAGTCCAGTGGACCACAAGGGATTATTATAACACATGCCCATGATCGGGCAGGGGATTGTAGTCCACTGGATCACCAGGGAGATATTTCACCTATGCCCATGATTGGGTGAAGGGGTACGGTCCACTGGACCACCAGGGCTTTGTTTTCACATGCCCATGAACGGGCAAGAGGGGCACGATGCACAGGTAGGAGGCTCGTGGACTGTGTCCTGGGAGGTCTGGTGGCCACCCACAGCAGGCGGCTGCTGTGTTGTGCCCAGCAATACAGCAGCCTGCCTGTGGGTGTCCCCCACATGTTTCTGGTTTTGCCGGGCTCAACATTGCACCCCCCTATGTGGTGCATGGCGAGTAATTGCCTGCATATGCGCCGCACATCCTGGGCTGAATATTGGGATGTGCCACATATACATGGGCACGTCCCCCGCACTTCTGCCACATACATTACTGGTGTGCCCCAGCACATCGGGGGTTGCGCAGTGCAACCCACCCATTTGAATATCACACCGGGGTGCATTGGTGGGTTGTGCATGGTGCAACCCTGTTGGATCATGCGCAACTCCTTTGAATATCCCACCCTAAGTGTCAAACAATGTGCAAATTACCATTTTTTGTCAAATTCTTCATCATGCCACTGCACATAAATTGTGTGGAAGTTTGGTCTGAACTTTTTAAGGTATATAGGTCTTGGGTCTCAGTGGTGTCTTTTGAAGATTTGTAAAAAAATATTAGTCCATTCAAAAGTTAATCAATTTTGAAATCTCTCATTATTTCCAATGGGAAAAGTTAGATGTGCACCTCGATAAAGGATACTTTGTTGCAAATGGGTAATCCTTTGTCACAAATGTGTAATCCTTTGTCTCAAATGGGGAATCCTTTTTTGTACTTTTTGGATTTTAATAACGTCACAAACGTTAAACCAATTTGCATGAAAGTTTGCATGCCCCATCAGGGATCAAGGATCTCTTGATGTGCCAAGTTTAATTCTGGTTGGATGTGATGGGTGCAAAGATGTAGAGTGTTAAATGTTGCACCCCTACAGTTAAGGTTCAAACTCCACTTCTATGTTAAACTTGACAATTTGCACGTTAATACCTTCCCAACCGTTCAACCAATTTGCATGAAAGATTGCATGCACCATCTGGGATCAAGGATCTCTTGATGTGCCAAGTTTAATTCTGGTTGGATATGTGGGTGCAGAGATATCATGTTAAAAGTTGCACCCCTATTGTTAGGGTTCAACCTTCACTTCTATGTTAAACTTGAAATTTTGCACTTTATATCTTCATAACCGTTCTACCAATTTGCATAAAATTTTGCATGCACCATCAGGGACCAATGGGCTCTTAATGTGCTATGTTTCAGTCTGGTGGATGTGTGGGTATGGAAATACAGAGTGTCAAAACAATATAAAAATTAACATTTTTTGTAAAATTCTTTGTCACGCTGCTGTGCAAATATGGCTTGGGATATGGGTCTGAAATTTTTAGGGTGGAAAGGTCTTGGGTCACAGATATGTCTTTAAAAGATTAATTGAAAAAATATTAATCCATTCAAAAGTTATTAAATCTAAAAATGTCCCCATTATTTTCAATGGGAAACGTTGGATGTGATCCTCAAAACAGGATTCTGTTTCGCAAATGGCCAATCCTGTGCTGCAAATGAGTACTCCTTTGTTGCAAATGGGGAATCTTTTTTTGTGCTGCTGCCATCTTGATTTTTCTCAGCAAGACAAAGTTAAAAAAAAAAAAAAAAGAAAAAGGTGTTTTTGAAGTAACCAACACACACCTTCTGCTAATCAGGACCCATGTTGTCAGATTCTGGTGCTGTTTTTTTCATAAATCAACTGGAAATGTATTTTTTAACATGCTGAAATCCTTTTTCGTAAATCTGTGAGAAAAGAACGCAAACAGGATTCTCTTTCACAATTTATGAAAAAGGATTTTTCTTTTTCACAAACTGTGAAAAAGGAAAGCTTGAAACTGGATCCTGTTTCACAATTTGAGAAAAAGAATTTTTATACAGTTGTTTTTTGTCACTTCACAATGGAGAAATGGTTTGGAACTTTAGTCTGAAATTTTCAGGGTACAAAGGGCTTGCTCAATGGACATGCCTTTTCCTGGTTTGGTAAAAGCAGATTACTTTGCTATGACGTTCTGGTGGTTTAAATTTTCCTTCATTTCCTGTAGGATAACATTGTAATGTGAGGTGTATGCGGTCATTTATTATGTTTGCTTGCACGTATGTGCAAGAAACATAGTGCCATCATCCAAGTTTTCGGAGGTGTGGCCCTCTTCAATTCAGTCAGTGTGTTTGCAGGTGCGGCCGCAGTTCTCAAATACCTGCTGGAGCTGTCTGTGACAGCGGTCAAAATGCAGTGGAGTACAGTTGAAAGGGGGAGCTACGCTTCAGTGAGCAGCGATAAGATATCGCCTGCTCATGCGTGCTCCCCCTACACACACACACATGCATACTGCGTGCTCACCCCCCCACGCACACACTGTATAGTCAACAGGGGTGCCCAATCCCCCGTCGGCTGTGCTGCGCTCCCCTCCAAACAGAGTTCCACATGCCACGCTGGGTGCCCACTCCAGCGTGGCTACACATGTATAGCCGAGGGGGTGCCCAATCCCCGCCGGCCCACTGCCTCCCCGAGTAGGGTGCCATGCTGGGGCCCACCCAGCATGCCAGGCAACAGATGTTGTCACAGACGGGGTGCCCAATCCCCCTTCAGCTCCATGCCCCCAAAAGCTGTCTCAGCCACGCTGGGAGCCCACTCCACCATGTAAACGCCCAGCCGCTCTCATCCTTTGTGTAAAACCCAAAAACCCTGAAATAGAAAAATGGTCCCTCGCTGTCTCTGCCCCCACCTGCATCCACCCACTGCGCACCCTGCCTCCCCACACCCCTCTTACCCCATACTTACCTCCGGACTCCAGCGCGATGATCTTCGGTGGACCAGGAACACGTCTGCACTCTTCAAGCCAACTGCGAACCAAGGAAATGACGGTAAACTGTATAATGAGATAGATAGGGTTTTTTTCAACTTTGCTGCATATCTCAGGCATTTTTTTGAATTTTTGCACCAAATTTTCAACATGGGGTTTTTGGGACCCCTTCTCATGAATGCTTTCACTGGCATGGCGTTAATCGGGCCCAAAGGGTGATTTCGCAGTCACTGTGCAAAATCACCTTTCAGGACTAAGTAACACAGTGACACTGCCACTGTTCATAAGGTGGGGTCTCAAAAAGCCTATGTTGAAAATTTGGTGGAAAAATTCCTAAAAATGACTGTTTTACAAGCGTGCATTGCGCAGTTCCTACGCATGCTCGTAAGTTTGTGAATTTTCAATATTTTCACTCCAGATTTTCAACATTGCCATTGTACCACACCTCCTTATGAGCAGTACAGCTGTCATTTTTCACATCTTGCCCAAAACGTGTTTCCGCACATGTAGCGCACAATGGTGCAGTCGGTGAGCGAAATAAATGTATGGGACACATTAAGAAAATCACAATGACACTGTTAATGAGCAGAGGTCTTAAAATGGCTATGTGGAAAATTTGGTGAAAAAATTCCTAAAAATGACTGTTTTACGAGCGTGCATTGCGCAGTTCCTACGCATGCTCGTAAGTTTGCGAATTTTCAATATTTTCACTCCAGATTTTCAACATTGCCATTTTATTACACTTCCTTATGAACAGTACAGCTGCCATTTTTCACATGTTGCCAAAATGTGTTTCCGCACATGTAGCGCACAATGGTGCAGTCGGTGTGCAAAAGCAATGTTTGGGACAGATTAAGAAAATCACAGTTACACTGTTCATGAGCAGAGGTCTTAAAATGGCTATGTTGAAAATTTGGTGACAAAAGTCCATAAAATGACTGTGTTAGGAGTGAGCATTGCGCAGTTTTCACGCACCCTTGTAAGTTCATGACTTTGTAATATTTTCAGTCCAGATTTTCACCAGTGGCATTTTTCCACACTTCCTTATGAACAGTACAGCTGTCATTTTTCACAAGATGGCTGAAATGTGTTTTCACACTTTCAGTGCAGAGATGCGTGGTCGCTGAGGGAAATCATTGTTCGGGACAGATAAAGAAAATTACAGTGACACTGTTCATGATCAGAGGTCCCAAAATGCCTGTGTTGACAATCTGCTGTAAAAAATTCCCAAACTAATTACATTAAGGGTGTGCGTTGCAGTTTCTATGCACGCTCGTGACTTCACCAGTTTTTTTAATATTTTTACTGCAGACTTGCAACATCGCCATTTTTTACACCTCCCCATGAACAGTACAGCTGTCATTTTTCACATCCTGTTCGGAATGTGTTTTTGCACCTGTGGTGCTAAATGCCGTAGTCGCTGTGCATAAGCAGCTTTCCGCTAACAAACTGATATTGCCACTGTTCATGAGGTGGGGTCACAAAAAAACATATTGAAAATTTGGAGTGAAAATACCAACGAATGCCTGAGGTGTTAGGGTTTCCAACCATAACGTCCCACCCTGTAGAGAATGACAGGCATCAGGGGTGTGACTTGAGATTCTTGCCTGTAATGCTCATACCATTCCACACCCTGCAGCCAGTGAGAGGCATCGAGGTATGCCTTGGACTCTTCGGCCCCAAAGTTCACCCCATTCTCCTATATCACACCCATCTCACCATATTTCCTGATGGAATGGGATGCACATAAGGGCCAAAGACCCCAAGGCACACTGTGACACTTGTCAGTGTCTACAGGATAGGGTGTGGTGAAATGGCATGGCCGTTATGTCTGACGACCCAAAGGCACACCCCAATGCCTGTCACTCTCTGCAGGGTGGTGGTGGGGTCGGCTTCAGTTCAATACTTCACTGCCATTCCTATTATGCAGCTCTGTAACTTCTACACTACCAATGCCAATGCCAGCAAGCAAACATTAGGCATTGACAAATGCTTGTTTGTCACTGTGCTGTGTAGACATGGATTCCAATTTTTATATAAAATGTTCAAGGTACAAAGGGTTTGACCTACAGATGTGCCTTTTGCTGGTTTGGTGAAATGATATTCATTTGGTGTGGAGTTATACAGGTTTCAAATTGTCCTGTGATTCACATAGGATAACATTGCAATATGAGATATTTGGTGCTGCACAATACGAGATGGGAGACGACTACAGTATTTTGAAAATTCTGAATGGATGGTAGTACAGGGCCGAGAGGGTCCTGTGCTCCCACACACAAATATTGATACTGCTGTGGACTGATCTCTGGGCCCTGTACTCCCACAAGGAAATAAGGATATGATTACAATATCTCAGAAATTATGGCTAGATACTAGCACAGTGCTCAGATGGCCCTGTGCTCCCACACTCAAATACAGATACCATTATGAACTGATGTGTGTTCAGGGCCCAGAGGGCTCTGCTCTCCCAATGGCAAATAAGGATATAATTATAGTATCTCAAAAAAGTAAATACGTTCTTTTTTAATTTATAGTTTTTATGCATTTTTTCCATTTTTGCACTCACACAGCAATGATTGTGCACATGCATGTGGAGACATGCACACACCTCAGCTCTGAAGCACCATCCAGGTGCTTTGCTGCTCCGCCCACCTGTACTGCCTGTCAGACCTTCACTCGAGGGCAGCAGAACTATGGGGGGGCAACAGAGATCCTCCCCAGGAGAGGAGAGCTGCCATAATGGCTGCTCTATCCTGCTCCTTCTGGGTAAGGAAGGAGCAGAATTGAGCAGTCATGCAAACTACTGACAACCTGGTCCCATTCCCGAATCTGGGTAGCAGGTGCAGCATGAGGTGTGGCATCCAGCACCTCAGCCCTCCATGCCACTGGACTGGCCAGTACATAAATTCTTTGCAAAAAACTTAATTAATACACTAGTTAAGGTTCCAGCATCAGAAGTAAGGAAATGTCATGTTAGGGTTTCCATCCCTGGCAATGCACCCCCACCTTGCAGTCAGCAACAGGGTGTGGAGTGTGCCTTGGGGTTGTTAACCCTAATAGTCACCCAGTTCTCATATGCTGTACCCATCTCAACTTATTTACTCACGGAATGAGGTGAGTATTAGGGTTGACAACCCCAAGGCACACCTCATGTCTGTTGCTTCCTGCAGGTTGTGGGTGAGGTATTAGCATTGGGAACCATAACACAACATTTCCCTACTTTTGACACTGGAACCCTAACAGCTGCATTAAAGATGTTTTTTTGCAAAAGAATATATTATAGGAGCATGGTTGCACCCCTATAGTAAGGGTTGAGTAGGCACTTCAATGTTAAACTCAAAATTTGGCACTCCAACAATTTTGCATCCTTTCAATGGATTTGCATACAAATTGTCATGCACCACCACCCATGGTATATCTCTAGATGTGGCATGCTATATTCTGGTTGGATGTGCAGTTTCTGAGTTCCAGAGAGGTGAAAAAAAAACATTTTTTTGCTCATTGACTTTGCAGGGAATTTTCTTTGAATTTGCCTACAGCCCAAACTGTTTGGAATTCTGGTCTAAAATTTTCAGGGCAGAAAGGGACTATCCCACAGATGTGCCTTTTGCTAGTCTGATGAAAAAATAATTACCGGTTTGCAAGTTATTGCATTTTAAAATTTAGAAAAAAAAAATTTCTGAGCATGATCAGTAAGCATTAAAAGATTGCTGTATGAAACAAAAAAAGAATCCTGTTTCATATGGGAAAATTCCTTTTTGGTTTGCCACCATCTTATTTTCATTTTTTCTTAAAAAAAATTGAAAAAGCACAAAAATGACATCCTGGAGAGAAACCACCACACCTAGCTGGCTGATCCAGACCCCCTTAGGTGCAATCTGCATTTCAATGTTAAAGATATGCCCTAGAAATGTGATTTATTTACTGTTATGAATCTTTTTTTGTGATCAAGTGATACAAAAAAAATCCTTTTTTATATCATAAGCCACAAAAAAGGATCCTTTTCATGACTCGAGAATCCTTGCCTGTCTTTAGTGCAGCTGGCTTACCAGCAATTACAGTTTTTGACTGAGAACACTGAAATGCTGGATTGGGAACAGGACCATGAGTTTACAATCTCTCACAATCTGTCATTCTCTCTGAGTCTTCAAAACCTTATTACTACTACACTACACAATTACTGTAAATAAACAGGTTGTCTCTTTTTAGTCATGCTGTTCCTTCAATTTCTATCTTTCTTTTTGATTTCTTGGTACTGAAGGCTATGTGTATAGGAAGACAAGATGTCAGACTGCAAGCAACACTAAAGTAAAAATAAATAATGGGTCAAAATATAGTTTTCCTTGATCTCTTATCCCTCTTTCATTTATATAATTGTAAACTTTGAGAGCAAACCTGTGATAATAGTAATGAATAGTAGAGGTCAACACATTAAATCATAATATCTATGGTTGGTCTTGCTGCATCACTCACCCCTCAATAAAGCGTTCAAAAAGTACAAGTCACAGTCTCCATTAAAGTGGATTTCTGCAACAATAAGGCTAGCACAAGGTCTGTCTCATAAACATGTATGTATCAGTCTCTGCTAAAGTTTTCATTGTTCAAATCTTCAGTGAATTGGATTGGGAATGAGAACCTGATTAGGCTAACAACACCTTTTATTTATTTTCATTTATTTTATTTAATTTTTGAACAGCAACCAGTAAACTGGAAAGGTTGGAGTTACAAGGCACTCGAGCAAGGCTGAGGCCAGTGTAGGTAGGTAGGCAGGTAGTTACCTAGCCTGGATCTTTTAACTCTTTGCCTCTGCCTCTATGCTTACTTTATTTCCCTGGTGTCTAGTGGCTCTCCCAACTCGCCGATCCTGGTGCGATATATTTCCTTGGTGTCTAGTAGCACTCCCACCCTCCAATCACTGTCCCCTTTGGTATATTTACATGAAACTGAATCTGAAATAAAGAAAACCATCCTTGATGGGTTTTTTTGTGAACATGATTGGTCCCTTACCAATCAGCCCCACCACCCACTCAGCAATCACCACCCACACCCCCAGTATATCCCCATACACCCTCACTCACCTGAACAGGTCCCAGGTTCAAGATCCAATCTCCAATCGAAGACATGTCTTGCTGCTGGAACTGACAACTGCAATATGAGAAACTAAGGTAAATGGCATATATGTGTATATATATATATATATATAAATATATATATATATATATATGTATACATACATACATACAAAATTGTACATACCTCCATAATGCAAAGCATCATGGGTTGTATATGCAAATCACCACAGAATACTATGCTGATTCAACTTAAAGCAGGAATGCATGGTGCTGAAAGGCCTTTCACACAGTCTTTCATTCTACCAGGACTCATCAGTGTGCCTCATCTGTATGACACCCCAGTGGAATGAACCAGCTACCTTAAGTTGGTCTATCTGGGTTATGTTGTGGTGAGCCCAATAAAAACAAAAAACAAGCTAAAAGACAAAGAACCACAGTGCATAAGCACTGAGGCAAGGGTTACCACAAAGGGCATTGGCCAGGAAGCCGAGTTTCAAATATATATATATATATATATATATATATATATATATATATATATATATATATATCTTATACAAGGGTGGTCTCATCTCTATACTGTAGTTAGGGTTCAGTAAGCAGTTTAATGTTAAACCCCAAATTATGCACCTTAATAACTTTGCAACTGTTCAACGGATTTGCATGATATTTGGTATGTGCTGTCCCGTGGGGTAGATCTCTTGACTTGCCAAGTTTTGTTTCAATTGGTTGTGTGGACTGTGCACAGTACATATGGAAAAAGTGTGTTTTTCACTTTCTTTCACCAATTTTTCCTGGATTTTCCTCATCATCCTGCACCCACACCATTTTGTATTTTAGCCTGACATTTTCAGGGTAAAAAGAGCTTACCCTAAGGAACAAGCCAGTATTAGTAATATTATTCTGATTCAAAGTTATTCAGTCTGTGGAGGATGGGTGGTGGGGGTGGTTGGGGAGTTAGGGGCTCAACCCTAACATCTCATTTCTCCACTCCAGAAACCCAAATTCCTAATGTTTTTTCATTTCCCTACTTTGTGCACTTTGCATTCTTTAACCCTAATGTCTGCATTATCGTAGTTTTTTTGCAATGAATTTCCCTTCTTTTTCTGATAGTAGAATTGTATTCTCATTTGTGTAGGTCCCTTTGGGACCTGCACAAAATGAGATAAATACAATGGCCCAGATATTCAAAAGAGTTGAGCCATGCACAATAGGGTTGCGCCTGCGCAAGTATGAAAATGCGCCATTCTGCGATATTCAGCAGTAGGCAGTTGCACCCCCCAAATCATGCTGAGCAACAGCACAATGATAATGAAGGCATGCACAACTGAAGGGGGGGAGGAACCTTGCATAAATGGCGCAGTGCGATATTCAACAACTTGCACTATGCGCAATAGGGGAGCAAGCGGAAGTTGCGCCATAGTGGAAATGAGCCAAAATAAGAGGGAGCAAGGGAGAGGTGCAAGAACGCTACAGGGAAGCCACATGAGAGCAAAATACAGCAGGACACACTGGGCAGCAGGGACACACAGGGCCAGGCCAGGCAGGAAATGGCACCTGGAAGCAATAGCCACAGGGGAAGATGTGGAGAGACATTGCAGAAGGGGGAGGTACACCACACAGCAGTGAGGCAAGCACAGGCAGGTGTTCCTGGTGCAGGGGAAGTAGCAGTGAGAACAGTGGGGGGGATACAGTAACAGCTGCCAGGGGAGGTGAACACAAGCCAGGAACATCGCTAGTGCCACCTTCCAGATGGAGGCCATTATGAGGGGGGTGATAAGGTGGGCAGCAGGGGTGTGTGGCCGTGGAAGGGCCCGTCGGCGGTATGCCCCCAACATGCAGTACCGAGCCTGCACCAGCTTCGAGCTGTACAGTGATACTGAGATTGTGGGCCGGTACTGCCTGAATTGGGCAATTCTGAGGCGGCTCTGTGAGCTGTGCAGTGATGTGATGCAGGCACCCACATGACGGAGCCATACCCTGTCAGTGGAGACCAAAGTGACAGCTTGCATAT
Source organism: Neoceratodus forsteri (assembly GCA_016271365.2). Taxonomy (NCBI): domain Eukaryota; kingdom Metazoa; phylum Chordata; order Ceratodontiformes; family Ceratodontidae; genus Neoceratodus; species Neoceratodus forsteri. The sequence goes on from CM028136.1 coordinate 293,224,096, forward strand.
GCTTGCTTGCCATGGGTACCTTCCAGAGACCAACAGGGGACACCACAGGCATAATCCAGTCGGCCACATCACGCCACCTCACCCAATTCCTCAACGCACTGCTGCCACATGCTGTGGAGTACATCCATTTCCCCAGAACACTGGCGGAGTGCACAGCAAACATACAGGAGTTCCACAGGGTAGCACATATGCCTGGCATGCTAGGGGCAATAGACTGCACCCATGTGGCCATCCGCACACCACCTGGCCCGAGGGGGCCACATACATCAATCACAAGGGCTATGCCAGCATCAACTGCCAGGTGGTGTGCGATGCCAGGGGCGCATAATCAATGTCTGTGCCACACACCCTGGGGGAGCACATGATGTCTTCATCTGGCACCAGTCAGAACTGTGCCACAGATTCAAGAGTGGGGATATCCCCACTGGCTACCTAGTGGGTAAGTATGCAAACCACATAGACAATCAGAGGGCCTCGGGGGACATGGTCAGAGGTGACATGGGTAGTGGCCTACATGGCCCGGGGCAGGGCGATGCTGATCACCAAACTAACCTCCACCCTCTACACACAGGTGACAGTGGATACCCATTCTGTCCCTGGCTGCTCACACCCTACCAGTGGACCGTGACCCCATCGCAGCAACACTACAATGAGGCACATGCCACCACACGTAATGTCATCGAGCGGGTGTTCAGGATGCTGAAGGCACATTTCCATTGCCTGGACACCTCCAGTGGTGCCCTACAGTACAGCCCCTCAAAGGCCTGTGGGCTATTCCTGGCCTGCACAACATGGCCAACAAATGTGGGATAGCCATACAGGTCGAAGAGGGGGACAGTGATGGGAACGATGAGGACGTCAGTGACGGTGATGGGCAGCCCCCCTTGGCTGATGGGACCCACGACTGCTCCAGCTGACACAGCTGCACCGGGACACCATCATGGAGGAGCACTTCAGCCAACCCAGGTAAGTCATGGGGCCATGTGCAGCCAACAGTGGCTAAGGCACAACCCACAAACATGCATGGACACACACCAGGGGTGCATGCTGTCAAGGGAAGTGGCAGGGCATGGAACCACACACCCAACCAGGGATGGGTGAGATCTAACATGCCACGCGGATGGACACACACATACATGCACACATACACAATGCACCAAACATGCACAAAGGGTAGGAGGCACACTGACTCAGAACGCCACCCCTAGCCACACACATGTCCACAGACCACCGCGCCCACTGCCTGTCCATGTGCATGTGTCAGATGCTGAACACCATTGTACATTGGTGTAGAGCGCAATGCAGGCATCATCATGCACACGCAACTGTGGACAGCAGCCGGGAGGGTGTGCAGATGGACTGTGTGTCAGCGTGCAGGGCTGGGTACCCACCCATGCACTGCCCACTGAAAGACACAATGCACACAGGGCAGCACCAGACAGTAGCCACATTGGGAGACAGGTCAGTCACGCGACACAGTGCCCCCGGCTGCCACGGATGCGTGGGCGGCCCCGCCTAGACCCGCCAGCACTGACAGGCCGACCTCTGGCCTCATGGGGTGGCACCGATGGTCCCCCAGGGGTTCCACTGTGTAAACATGACCATTCTCACGCAGGGGTCTGCAGCACACCGAACATGCCTGCACCAGGCATGCTCGGGATGCCCACAGCTGAACCCATTGTCGAAAGGGAGGGTGTCGCATGACACCAGGAATGGGGGGGTGGACAGTGCACTGCATGGTGTCCGCGATGCATAGGCACATGACTGTGTGCTCACTGTGGCCATGACAGCAGTGAATGCCTGTGCATGCCTGTCAATGGCAGCTGTCACATCCTCCCACAACTGGTCCATCCCTGCCAGGATCAGAGCGGTGTCTCTGCTGCGACGCTCCTCTGACCACTCCAGAGCCACACGCAGTGCATCCACCGATGTTGCAAGCCACATCTGCTGCTGGACTGATGCTTGCAGTAGGTGGGTGTGCTCGTCCAAGAGGTCATCTGCCTCCTCAGCACCCTGTCCCTCAGGGTGTGCGCGGCCCTGATGCTCAGCACCCCTTGAGGGTGGGCGCTGCACACCAGGACCAGGTCTGGGCATGTCCACAGGTGGTGCACAGATGCCGCCACTTGACCCTGCACCCCAAGCCCATTGGCCGACTGCTGATGCTGCCCCTCCGGCTGCCATTCCCCAGGGCTCAGTGGTGCCGCCGCAGTGGCCGCAACAGTCCCACTGTCCTGAACACACACCAGTACTGCCCCACTGGTGCTGACAGGCACAGGCTGGGATTGTTCTGACATGCAGGCCTCCACGGCAGCACCACCCACAGCCATGGCCGCGATGTTACCTGCTGTGTGGCCATCCCATGGCACACACGTGTCACTGCCCATGCCGTTAGCGACATCATCATCGGTGACGGACTCAGCACTGGCCCGAGTCACAGCATGCTAGCATCCGTGGATGCTGGCACACTGGGACATAGGCAGGGCTTCCTCCGCACTTGTTACAACAACATCAGTGTGGACAGCCAGGCGGGCCCACTGTCGCACTGAGCCACGTATACCTGTGGAGGTGAATGGGCCCTCCTCCATCTACAGCTGACTGTCCTCAGCAGAGAAGCCCACCACCGCTGACCCATGCAGATGCTCAGGATCTGTAAGGGAAAACAAAGTTGCGTTACTGCATATGGCCTACCCTGCCCCCCCCAAAGACAGACCATGACTTACCATGCAGTGATGTGCCACCACCCGTCTGGAAGCCACCACCTGGAACACCCTCAATGGCACAACGCTGCATGCTTCCAGCAATCTTTTCCTCCTGTGGGGTCAGGTGTACCACTTCTGGCTGTCACCCACCTGTCGCAGCTCGTGCTGCCCTGATGGCAGCCACCTTCTCCTTTATCCTCCTCTTGTCTGTGCCCATCTTCTTCTTGCACTCCTGCATGGAGCGCTGGTGGCTGCCATGCAGGTTCAGAGCACGTGCCACCTCCTCCCATGCAGCAGCACGGGCTTGAGGTGTTCCCTGCCATCCGTTGAGAAGCAGCTTCTGATCCAGGTAGGCCTCAAACAGGGCATCGTCTCAGCCTTGGTAAAATTAGGCCTCCTTCTCCTCCCACCACTGTGTTCCTCCTCTCCCACAACTTGCTTGGTCATTTTGTAGCCTGTAAGAATGGCAGTTGTTACCTATGACTGTACACTCCCAAACAGCATGCAACTCACCAATAGACTGCAGTAACTGACTATGTCCACTTCAGCCCAATGTCGCACTTTTATAGTGCAACCCATGCAAATGAGGCGAGATGCAACTTTAAGTGGATGCAAATTGCAGTGCTGCGCCATTGCATGGCTGATTAGCTGTTTTGCATATGACGACTGAATATCACACTGTTGCGCTTTGTGCAATTGTGTTGAATGTGCTGAGCCAAGGGCGCAGTTATATGACATGCGTAGTACACACCTCACTGCGCATGCCCGGGTTGCTGACGCAGGCGTCTGCCGCGCTGCTGATGTGCTGTGCATGGGAAGCAATGCAGGGCACGGCCACCATTGTGCCAGTGGCACTATAGCAATGTTCACCTACATGGCACTGTGGCACTGGGCCATCATAGGCGCACTGGGGCAACAGCACGGTAGGCCGCTACTGGAGGTAGCACACAGGCAGCCAATCGCGCTACATGCATTGGGTTACAATGGCGCTCTGCATGTCTGTGCTCCAGAGACCCTTGACCCTGTGCCTGACCTTTGCCCCCAGGTGCCCTGCATCAGGCATGGGTGCACCACTATCACACTGTTCAGTGACAGCATGATAGGGAATGGCAGTGCTCTACCGCACAGCATCTGCATGTGGGGAGCCACGCTGCAGAGCACCATTTTTGCAGACTGAGCTGTGAGAATGGCGCGCAGGAGGGCTGCTCAATGGAGCCAGGTTGAACTGGCTAACCTAGTGGCCATAGTGGAGCCACACCATGGACCACTGTTTGGGGAGGCACCCCGGACAGGTCCAGGAGCCAGGTGTGGGTGGAGGTGGCCACTGCAATGGAGGAAGCCACTGGATGGGGTGGACAGCAGAGCAGTGCCGCCACAGGTATGGGGACCTGTGGTGGAGGGAGCCAAACCTGTTAGCCCGCCTGTGGGCACGTGCAAAGAGGGGCACTGTGCCATGGCCAGGTAGGTGTTACATCAACACACTTTTATATTCCATATGGGTATCACGGTTGCATGTGTCCAGCACATGGGGGAGGGACCGTCTGGTGTTGGCTATGGTGGTGTTATCAGGGTGTGGGGGTGAGTGGGTCTGGCTGGGTGGGAGGGCACACACCTGGGGGCAGGGGGGCTTTGCTATGGGATTGTACTGTTGTTCCTCCCTCCATGTTTGCACCACAGGGCTGGAGGAGCAGCGCCTGGCATGTGAGCTGTGGCGCAATGAAGAGGACAGGGAGGCAAGGTGGGGCAAGGGTCCACAGCGCCCAAGGGACTGGCCCGATGATGGTGAGTGCCATACCTTCATGATTACTATTGCATGCTGTGTAACAAGGTGGGCAGCGGGGCATGGCCACCATCCATTGACACCACTGCCATGCACGCAACTTGTTACAGTCAGCACTGTCCAGTGGCAATGCATGTCTGGGAGTGCATTGATGGTGGTCCATGCGTGCACCAGGTACATGGCTGTGCCACTGCCTTTGCACCACATAACAATGTCATTAAATGGCCATGGTGGTGCTGTGTATGACTTGGCCGGTGGGTGTGTGCAGCGTTCCACATGGCAGTATGTGCCTGGGTGGGCAGGTCATGTGGATGTGATCAATGTGGGTGGTCACACACCATCACAGAGGTATGTCCCACGGCCGTATGCCATGCACAGTGGGTGGGGCTGTGCATTCACACCTATTGACCGTGCTCCCTTGTCCTAGCTTTCCACCAGCTGAACGACATCTGGGAGGCATTGTGGGAGATCCTGCATGTGGCAAGGGTGTCCCTGGAAATACTTCACCGCATAGATCAGATTGGAGTCCGCAGGAGGCACCGGCAGAGGAGAAGCCAGAGTGGGGAGCGGGGCTCCCGTTGAAAGTCCCTCTGCCCCTGATATCCCCTACCCCCCTGGACCCACCCTCATACCCCTCCTTTCCTGTCCCATTTGTCCACCCCTGCCCCTTACCCACTCCCACCTTGTTTGTGGCCCTCCCCCCACCTTGTATATATTATTGTATATAGTTAACTTTTATATTTTGTTTTAATACAGATCTTTTGATATGAATATTGTGGTGGTCTCTGATTTGCAGTGGGCTATAGGTGCTCAGCTGCAGTGGTGTGCATGGCGTCAGGGGTGGTGCAGTCATGGGTATGTGTGTGTGTGTGTCCGTGGGGAGGTGACTATGGTGTGGGGGTAGCTATCAGTCACTGTCTGTGGTGTGTGTGTGTGTTGTGCCCTGTGCACTGGATGACTGTGTACAGTGGTCCATGGTTCATGCTTTGTGTCCATGGCACCCCTGTCAGCCCGTCCGTGGCCTGTGCAGCTGACACCCATGCATGTCTGTGACCTGCACGGTCTGCTGGCATGTCACTGGTGGCTGTCCATGCAGGGCAGCCACTGTACCTGTCACAATGCTGGGTTGCCTCCTGTCACTAGTGTGGTGAATGTCTGCCTCGGGTGACACTGTGGCCTCCACAGTTGTTGACCCACCTCCATGCTGTGGCTTGTGTGTATTGCAGGGGAAGTGCACCACTGTCTGTGACTTGTGCTCTGGGCCAATGCTGGTGGTGTACAGGTCTACAGTGCCTGAGCAGGGTGGCTGGCACTCCTGTGCCATGGAGGACTGCAGGTTGTGTGTACGCAGTTTACATGGGCCCACGCTGGGGGCCTGGTTGCCCCGCTACTGCGTCCCTGTGTTGTTGTGCCCTTGGGTATGGGTGGGTGTCTGTCCATGCACTGTGTGGCATCCGGTGTGGTGCATGCTTCCATTCACCACTGTGGGTGCCTGCGCTAGCTGTTGTGGCCAGTGCTGGGTCAGGGTGTGTCATTGGGAGAGTGTGCAGGGTGCTGTACCACTGGTGGTGGGGTCCAGGGCATGCCCTGTCCTGTGTGGGGTACCTCGTGTGCCGACACATGGTTGGTCTCTTAGCAGTACCTCGGGGGGGCTGTGCATGGTGGCACTGTGTATGCCATCATTGCATCGCTGTGTGCTGCCACCCACTGATGGGTGCTCATGGTGGGGCTGCCTTGCATGGTTCTGTGGTGCACAGAGTTGCATTGTCACAGTGGGGGTGGTAGAGTGCATGGGGTTTCCTGCAGTGGTGGACGCTGCTCCTGGGCAGGGTGTCTAGGGATCACGGTGCAGGGTGAGCTCTGCATTGGGGGGATGGTGTGGCATGGGGTGGTCAGCCCTCCTTGTGTGCCAGTCACAGCTTGTCAGGGGGTGTGATGGTGCACCATGGCCCGGCTGTGGGTTGGTTGCTGGTCTCCATGGGCCAGTGGTTATTCCAGCCCTCCCCCAGTTGTGCAGTGCATGGGGTGTGGGGGGACGATGTCTGTTCTGCTGTGTGTTCCTCTGCCCATCTGTGGCATGGGTGGTGGGCTCCTACCTCCCTGGTTGTGCAGTTGCATTGCCGCCCTGCTGCTGGGGGGCATCCCTGGTTGCACTATGGCACCTCTGGACTGCTCAGCTGAACATCCCTTGTTGCGCTATGGCGCATCTGATCTGCTCAGCTTCCCCTCCCTAGTTGTGCTATGGTGCAGGTGGTGCAATATTCAGTCGTCAGCTGTAGGTGCAGTTTGGCCGGCTCAGTTTTTGAATATCACACCTCTTGAGCATGGGCACAATGGACTTGCACTTGCTCCTGCTACTGCGCACTTTTTGGGTGCAGTTTGAATATCTGGGCCAATATGTTTTGTACTTCTGTTTATTGTTCTCATATAAAAACAATACATAGTACTTCCTCATGTAAGAGGTCAGAAAACAATACAGCCAGACAATCCATCAAAGAAATATATGGGGAATACAGGATCTCCTCTTACAGTCTCTTACAATAGGAGTGGGGGGAAAGGAAAATCACATCAGTCCCAGTAAATGTCCAAAAAAGCCAGCCACTTCAGTGGCCATGGTTAACACCTGCAAATAAAAAGCTCAGGAAGATACCCACATTTATAAAAGTGCTAATAACCAGTTCAGGTGAAGATTCGTTAAAGAGAAGTAAATTTCTCCCCTGCTCCACATCCCAATCTCATAAACAATAACAAACAGGATTATCACTAACAATGTTAAGCCCTTATACAAAGTGCCCAACTTCAACTATGTAACCTCCCACCCATTGGTGTAAAATTGGAAAGCTTAGCTGTAAAAGAACCACAAATGTAAAACATTACCCACTGCTTCCCAAGCTAAGTACCCCAACAGCGGAATACCATACTACTCGTAACTTTTAATAATATTTTACCACAGTCTCTATGGGTAGTAAGCAAGGAAAGAACAGCCCAAAGCTGGCATATTGCCGACCAAGTACTCAGCCTTCCTCCGACTCCAATTCTTCTGCTGCTGCCCGAGTGCGGTCGTTAAGAAAACTCAGCCTCTGTCCTCTCTTTCCATCTCCCTGCATCTTTTGTCTCTGAAAACTGCCAAGATTTACCACCATAAGTTATTCTCAGCCTTGCAGGGAGCAAGAAAGAGTGAACTATTCCAAGGGTCTGAAGCCTTTGTCAGACAGCATCAAATTGCTTCCTCCTCACTTGTGTCTGAAAAGACAAGTTCGGAAAAAACTTAATGTTCCTTTTTTGCAACATTATTGGGTACCTTGTTCTGGCAGCAGCAATAAGAACATCCCAGACATCTATGCTGGTAGTCTGCAGCCAAACAGTGTGTGGTTGAACATCTGAGATGCTGGACATGAGGACTTGATCCTGTAGGCTTGACGCAGATGACAACAATCGAACTCCTCCAGAACAGAGAGTGTCTCCATTAACCAGCGTTTCAGGAAGGTAAGCAGATGGATACCTTCTGCTCCTTCTGGGATCCCTACAAGACATACATTGCCTCCCAAACTTCATTTTCAAGAGCCTCAATCCTCCCCTGAAGTTGATGATTTTCTTTAGTGAATGCAGCAGTGGCAGCTTGCATCGATAGGGATCTCTTATCAGCCTCTGCTACCGTATCTTTCAGAGTGATAATAGTCACATCATGAGTTCTAATTTGGATGTTTTTTTCCATTTTAGTGTCCATGGCTTTCACAGAGTCCAATATAGTTTTCCAAGGAAGCTCCCTTGTTGAACCAACTGCAGAAGACCCCAGCAAAGTACCAGAAGGTTCAGGCTATGAAACTTGTAGCATGGGAGGCCTTGAAACTCCTGACTGCTGGTTCTGCTGATTTCTTGTATGTCCCATTATTTTAGTACCATTTGGCAGCTTGAAGCATAAGGAACCCGAAAATACTTAATAGGATGAGCTGTTTGATTATCTAAATATCGAGAAATAAAATTTTATAAGAGTGCAATGCAGAGCTTGTGGAGAGAATGTCCTGCCTGGAAGCCAGCTCTCTGGTGCACCCGATAAATACAATATTGGAGACAGTCCTGACTCAGTGCGTGGGCCCAACTGGCTTCAGCATGCATGTCAATACCTTGTGAGGAATGCTCCTTGATCCACCACAGGGTGTTGCGTCTGTGCCAAAACACTGCCCCATCCCTACCCAGGCCAGGGCTGGTGCTGCATGCTGCAGCACCTTCTGCATTAGCCTTGTCCCATTAAATGACTGACTGAGTTCACAACTGAACTCAGGTCACCGGTACAGTAAGGCAACATGGTCCCCAGTGGTGCAATGGGCATCCCGGCAAATAACATTACTTCATAAATTCTTTGTTCTTTTAATATTTTAACCCCAAGCATTCAACATCGTCTTTCTATGACCCCACCTCATGAACCTGGTAGGTGAAAATGTTCAAATACCTGCAGAAATGCCATTCCATACCACAGGTGTGAAAACACATTTCGGCCAGAATGTGAAAAATGACAGCTGTAATGTTTATGAGGTGATCAGGAAAAATGGCTATGTTAAAAATTTGGGGGTCAAAATATAGAAAATTACCAAAGTTATGCTTGTTCTCATAACTTGGTCATTTTTAGGAATTTTTTCACCAGATTTTCAACATGGCCTTTTTGGGACTCTACCTCATGAACACTGGTGGAGAAATTATGTTACTGAGGCCTGAAAGGTGATTTTATGTAATGACTATGAAATCTCCTTCCGGGACTGATTAACAAAATTTCACCAACAGTGCTCATGAGGTGGGGTCCCAAAAAGGCTATGTTGAAAATTTGGTGAAAAGAATCTAAAAAATAACCAAGTTATGAACATAAGTTCAAAACACCATTGAAATACATTATACAGCACTTACCTGTTTTCCTCAGTTGCTGGGTCAGCACTGAAGAGTGTAAATGTGTCTTGGCTGAGAGAGGACTATGGCATTTGACCTCAGCTCTCTAAGTATAGGGTAAGGTGGGGTGGGGTGGTGGGTGCTCAGCGGGAGGGTCAGGATGGGGGGATAGGGAAAGTGGTGATGATAAGGGGCCATTTTCTTTCTTTCAGCTAAAAAAATGCATCACTGGACTTCTTTCAGGAACAAACACTATTAATAAAGCTACTGCGGGAGACGGGGTGGACTTCCTAGTGTCTCACACTGCTGGGGGGGGACTTGTAAATGTTGACATGAGATTGGGTTCCTGGTTGGCAACTATACATAAAACAACAGGCTGGGTGTGTTCGTATGGATAGTGGCAAGTTTCACTATATAACAGGTGCCATATACTGGTACTAATTTAAATCAAGTAAAATACACAGTGCACATTAAAGAGGAACTCTTGAGATGGTCCAAAAAGTTACAGCTTGTAGTCATTATATGCAGTACTAGACCTGAAAGGGTACGTGCATTTGTTGTTTTTGGCCAAGGTTTACTCTGCCTTCCATAATTTGGATTTGTTTTTGAGCCCTGCTGCACTTGCCATTGCTGTTCAGCTGCTGGGCTGCTAGCTCCTGATGACATCATTGTAGGATAGGGGAGTGACTAGCACTGTACAGTGCCATGCAGTTACAACAATGTTGCAAGGGAAACCTACCAGTACTCAGTATACATACTGTGTTCCCCCTTCCCCAAGACACCCTGTTAGCAATATTTTATGCCAAAATCCAAATACCTTGTCAGTATGTTTTTTTGTGTGAAATTGACTCTGCCCTACAGTGATGTCAGCAGTACAACCCTAGGTCCACAGCAACACCAGGCTTGCTATAGAAGACCTGGTACACCCTGCAGTTTTTAGCAGCTCAGAATGCAAAAACTAACTGCAGCAGACAGTAATGAAATACAATCCCAGAATCAATGCAAGAAGGGGTAATTTATGCAGTGAGGTCAAAAGGACTGGAGAAGGTCCTCTTTAAAAACCCTGTCAGTTGCTTACACTAAATCAGCTGATTTACTGTAAGCAACTGACAGGCTTTTCAGGTGCACTGTGTGTTTTATTTGATTTAAGTTACTACCACTATACGGTACCTGTTTCATACAGTGTAGCCTTAAAGATGAAGTGTTATCTGTTTTCGGTTCTTCTGATATGTTTGAAATGTGGGTGAGTGAAGCAAATTCACATTTTTAACTGCTTTATATGACACTATGCTTTTCAGCTTCTTTGTAATATAATTTTTGCTGATTAGCAGTCTTTGTTTCTTACAGGTTTTAGTGGAGCGGACTGAGGATGAAAGAAAACATCTGTCACTGATCTGTTCATGTGGCTACGAGTCACAGCCCCTGTTCACACTGTACAGATGGCAGTTGTCTAATCTCTGCAGCGTGAAAGCCCGCAACCTGTATTATTGAAGATCCTGTCTCACAGTAGTTAATAAATTAACTTTTATCATCCCGGTGCTTACTTTTGTGTGGAAGTTATTATTTTTTCTGTAAGCATTTGTATTTTTACAATCAGCATCTCTTAAGGCAGGCAGTAAAAGAAAGCTGCCATTTCTCAGCAGTGAATAGACAGCTGACTTTTAACATAGATAAGATTTATTGTACTTTTAAATCAGTTTGTGGACATTTGTGTAATAAGTTATTAAAGGGAAATACCTATGTATTCATTTAAATTAACTAATCTCCCGAAAAATACAACGCAACTGTTAGTGGTAATATGGCAGACTAGGTGGGCTAAAGGCCCTTGTCTGATGGCAATTTCTATGTTTCTTTGTAAAAGTCATCTGTTAGTTTATATAATTTTATTATTTGTTGTGTGTTTAGCAAGGGAGCACTGTACCACTATAAGGCACCTGGGTATCGGGGCAAGGGGAGCTGCTAAACCACAACTGATGTGTTTTGTTTTTTTTTTAGTAAAAAGGGGATAGTGGCTGGGGGGGGGTGCTAGACCACCAGGGAAATGGTTCATCACAAAATCAACACTTTAAATTATGGGAATCATTATGTGTGTGGTATCATACAATGTGGTGTTCTGCTGTATGAAATACCACAGTATATGATACAGCAAACATAAAAAAATCACAATTTTGCAAAAAAACAGCTATCCATGAAATGTTTATTTTTTTATAGTGCACATGCTCAAGGTCAAAAAATGTTTTATAAGTTATTTAGAAACATAGAATATGATGGCAGATAAGGACTGCTTGGCCCACCTAGTCTGCCCATTTTCCTACCTAACAGATAAGCTGCAGATCCTAGTTAACCAATAGCTTACTTCCTCCTACCCCCCACTTATGTCTGTCCCATGCATTCTTGAATTCCCCCACTGTTCTTGACTCCACGACCTCCTCAGGGAGGCTGTTCCATGCATCTACAACCCTCTCCATGAAAAAATACTTCCTCACATTACCTCCAAGCCATCCCTCCTCTATCTTCAAATTGTGCCCCCTTGTTCTTGCACATCTCTTTTTCTGAAAGATGCTACCCTCTTGGACTTTGTTGATTCCCTTGAGGTACTTGAAAGTTTCTATCATGTCCCCTCTCTCCCTTCTTTCCTCAAGGGTATACATATTAAGCTCCTTTAGTCATTCTTCGTATGTCTTCTGGTGCAGACCCTGCACCATTTTGGTTGTCCTCCTCTGGACAGCCTCCACAGGTCTCCAGAACTGCACACAGTACTCCAGATGGGGTCTCACCAACTGTCTGTACAGAGGGATAACAACTTCCTGTTTTCTACTATTGATGCCTCTCCCTATGCATCCCAGTATCCCCCAAGCCTTCCTTACTGCCTTCTCACATTTCTTGCCCACATTTAGGTCATCTGATATAATTACCTCAGGTCCCTTTCCATTTTTACTGTTGTCAGTATCTCACCCCCCATTGTGTACTCTTCCCCTTGTTTTTTTTTCCCCAGGAGCATTACCTTGCACTTCTTTGCACTGAATCTGAGCTGCCATACATTTGACCATTCCTCCAACCTTGCCAAGTCCCTTCTCATCCTTTCCACTCCATCTTGTGTATCAACCCTGTTGCAGATCTTTGTGTCATCTGCAAAGAGACATACTTTTCCTTCCAGTTCCTCTGCAATGTCATTTATAAAGACATTAAAAAGGACCAGTCCCAGTACTGAACCCTGCGGTACCCCGCTAGTAACCCTCCTTTCTTCACTGTGGATTCCATTTACTACTACCCTTTGCGTCCAGTTATCTAGCCAATTTTTTATCCAGGCTACTACCTTGAGACCCACTCCAAGGCTGGCTAACTTGTGTATTAATCTTTTGTGTGGGACTGTATCAAATGCCTTGTTAAAATCTAGGTAGGCCATGTCCACAGCCCCTCCCTGGTCTACTACTTTGGTCACCCAGTCAAAGAAATCTATTAGATTTGTCTGACATGACCTACCCATCGTGAATCCATGCTGCCTTGGGTCCTGTGCCCCACTGGCCTCTGGGTACTCAGCAATTCTTTCCTTCAGAAGTGAGTCCATCATTTTCCCTACCACTGAGATCAAACTAACTGGTCTGTAGTTTCCTGCCTCAGTCCTTGTTCCCACTTTTGTGAAGAGGAATCAAATCTGCCCTTCTCCAGTCCTCAGGTACCACCCCATAGTCCCATGATATGTTAAAGAGAGTAGTCAGCGGTGTCACTAGTTCTACCCTTAGTTCTTTTAGAATTCTTGAGTGAATCCCATCAGGCCCCATTGCTTTGTCCACCTTCAATTTTATTAGTTCTTTCAGAACCCTTTCTTCTGTAAATGGACTGGTATCGACCCCCGCCTTCAGAGAGTTTCTCTTGTTTGGTTTAGGTACCTCCCCCTCCTCTTCCTTTGTGAATACTGAGCAGAAATGTTCGTTCAATGTTTCCTGCTTTTCACTGTCACCCTCTACCCACATTCCCTCCCCTTTATTAAGCCTCAGTATCCCTCCTTTGGTCTTTCTTCGCTCCCTAATGTACCTATAAAAGTTCTTATCCCCCTTCTTAACATAGTTTGCTATCCTTTCCTCAGTTTGGGCCTTTGCTATTCTGACTGTCTTCCCAGCCTCTTTCTGCTTTAACTGATAAAGTTCTCTGTCCTGCTCCTTCTGTGTTTCCTTATATTTCCTGAATGCTATCCTTTTCTCCTTAACCTTCCCTGCCACCTCTTTTGAGAACCATAGCATTTTTTTTTTCATTGTGTTTTGTTGATTTGCTTTACACAAAGGCTTGTTGCCTCTGTGATGACTGTTTTGATTACTCCCCATTGTTCCTCCACCCCTCTTTCTTGCCTGTTTGCTAGTGCTTTTCTGAGTCACTCTCTCATTTTCCCAAAGTCAGCCCTCCTAAAGTCCAATACTCTTGCTTTTGTATGGCTTGATTGTATGGCTGTGTTTATCGTGAACCACACTGTTTGTTGGTCGCTTGTTCCCAGATGGCTACCCACTTCTAAATCTGAGATTCTTTCTCCATCCCCATTTGAGAGTACCAGGTATAAGATTGCTCACTCTCAAGTGGGTTCCAATACTAGCTGTCTGAGGCATGCCCCTTATAGGGCATCAAGAATGACCCTGCTCTTGGATGTGCCTGCAGCAAAGGTGTTCCAGTTAACATCTGGCATGTTCAGGTCCCCCATCAACAATATTTCCCCTTTTTCTGCCATTCTAAGGATGCCTTCTATCATTTCCTTGTCCATTCCCTCCCCCTGAGATGGGGGTCTTTATACAACCCCCATGCGGATTGTGGTGCCATTTCCTGTCTCCAGGGTGACCCAGAGTGCCTCATCTGCTCCCTGTTTACTCTTTAGTTCTGTTGCTTTGATCCCATCATTTACATAGAGAGTTACTCCTCCTCCTCTTTTACCCTCCCTGTCCCTCCTGTAGATTGCGTATCCTGGTATGTTGACATCCCAGTCATGGTTCTCTGTGTACCATGTTTCTGTGACTGCCACAATATCCAGGCAATCCTCTTCCATCAAGGCCACTAGTTCAGGGAGCTTGTTACACAGACTACAGGCATTGGTACTCATCACCCACCACTTTTTGATGGCCTTACCCCTTTTAGCCCCATTCCTGTCCTTACTTCCTTTGCCTTTTTTTACATTTAGCTCTGTCCTGCTCCCTAATGACTTCTCTACCTTGGTGTTTACCTCACTAATTACCATGTTTTGTGGGGGGAGGCTGGGATTTCCCTGCTCCTTTTCAGTGCCTCCCCCTTGGCTAGTTTAAATGCTTGCCAATGAAGCATTTAAACCTCTCACCTAGGATCCTGATTTCCCCCGGACAGATGCAGACCATCGCACCAGTATAGGTCTGCATCCCATCAGGTGACTCCCCAGTTCCCAATGAAGCCAAAACCGTGAGCTCCACACCAGTTTTTCAACCATTCATTGAATTCCCTGGTGAGGAGTACCCTAGCATCACCCTTGCCATAGACAGGCAGCACCTCCGAGAAAGTTACCATATGTGCTACTTGTCTAAGGCCCCTCCCCAACTCTACAAACTCTTCTTGCACTGCTCTGATCCCATTCCTAGCCTGGTCACTTGTCCCTAGGTGGAGAATGACATCCAGCTCCCTCCCTTGTGCAGCTGCTCCCACGATCCTGAGGATTCGCTTCCTGTCCTTCCAAGCCATGGCACCAGGCAGGCTCCTTACCTCCCTCTCCCCTTCCTCCCCCATTTCTAGCTCCCTAATGATTGAGTCCCCCATCAGGAGTTGTTTCCTTCCCCTGTGGGGTCCCATGCCACCCTCCTGTGGGTCTCCTTTGTGAAGGTTCCCAGCATCCTCCTTGGTCTCCACTGCAGGTGCCTCCATAGAGGAACCACTATCCACCAGGACAGCGTATGAGTTGTGGAGAGGTACAGCTGGAGGGATGCAACTCTGTTCCACCACCATCTCCCTCCCTGAGCCCACTCTGGTCCAGCCTCTCTTTCTTGGCAACCTCTGAGGTAGTGGCATTGGCCCTGGTGGTCCCTGGGTGGGGGAGGAGGTTTCCCAAATCCTAGCCAGGTCAGCCTGGAGACAGGCAACCTCCTCCCTCAGACCAGAGAAGTGCGTGCAGATAGAGCAGCATTGCAGCCTCCAGAATGTCTCCCGGAACACTGCCACCCCACAACCATTGCACTGCACCACTCTTATCATGTCTTATTTTGTGTCCCCTCTCCTGTTTCTCTGTATGCTTACTCTCTCCACTCCTTACAACTCTCACCCTTCCTGTTCTGGGACAGCAACTTGCTGTATTCTTCAGTAGCCAACTTCTTCCTTGCTCAGTGTCAGACCACCAGCAGCTGTGGGGGTGGGGGGGAGAGCAAGCTACTTTTTTCCTTTAGGGTTGACAAAACGAATGTTTCTCTATGATCCTTCCCTTCCTA
This sequence comes from Neoceratodus forsteri, assembly GCA_016271365.2. NCBI lineage: Eukaryota > Metazoa > Chordata > Ceratodontiformes > Ceratodontidae > Neoceratodus > Neoceratodus forsteri. The sequence continues at coordinate 293,239,878 of CM028136.1, forward strand.
CTGCCAAACAGGAAGTTCCTGTTGTCAGTCAAATCCAGTAGCTATAAAAGTAGAACTGGCTTAGGGTGGTATGGAGGGCAATTAGTAAGAGAAAAGGCTAGCAACAGGAAGTTGTAAAATGAGTCACCTTTTATATTGTCTAAGCCACAACCCCAATTAGGCTCTTTCTCCTTCTACTGATTTAGCAAAGTAAGTTGATACAGTACTCTCCCCAGCACAGAACACACCCACTGACTTTCTTTCTTTTCTTTTTTAACCCTAAATAAGACCCCTTCTTCTTCTAATAAAGTATCTGTCTGCTTAATCTCAACAGACACTGAGTCCTGCTGAGATAGAAGTGTTAAATTAGTAAGAAAATGGTAGCTTCTTTTAGTTAGCTGCTTTCTGCTCTACAAGCAAGGCTAGCAACAGGAAGTTGTAATTTGAGTCACTTGCTTTTATATTGTCTAAACCACACCCCCCAATTAAGCTCTCGCTCCTCCTCCTGATTTAGCAAAGTAAGTTGATACAGTACCTTTCCTAGCACAGAACACACACTGACTTTCTTTTCTTTTTCTTTTTTTATTTAAAAACTTCTTGTCCTGAACACAGGAGAAAACAAACAAGCACATATCTTAAGCCAAACTCTATCAAACCTGAACGTTTCAGGTTTTAAATTATCATATTTGTTTCAGTTATTGGGGAGCAAAAAAGTCTTAAAAACTGTGATGTTTCCATTTTTCATACCTCTGTAGCTTCGGCCCACACTGAACTGATGTACATGAGATTTTTAGGATCAAGAGATCCTGACACAGGCGCTGTGTTTTCCAAATTTCATGTAAATCAGTTGAATGGGGGCAAATTTAGTGAGGTGCAAAATTTGGGGTTTAACATTAAAGGGCTTACTCAACCCTAATATACAGGTCTGATCACGCCTTTATAATGTCTGTTACATGTTGTTATATATTTACCTGTTTATTACATCAGTAAATATTTTTCTGTCTATATTCTCCTGTGTGCTGTGTGTTATTTCCTACAGCTTTACCTCCCTTGTCGGTATATAATGTGCCCCCTCTACAGGAAAACCCACACCAGGTGGGGGGGCTATGCATCTCCCCATAACCAATTTATCCTTATGTGGACAGCCACCTACATGTCAATGTGCATCCACCTGCATAGTTTGCCCTACATGACTATTGGATGCACATCCTGGGTGATCCCTTTGGTGACACAGGCCTCAGCCTCGCAGTCTCTGTGCTGCTGCATGTGGCATGTTCTCTGCCTCCCCCTTTGTCAGTAGGTCCTGGGCTGTCATCAGCTGTGACACACCACTGTGGTGCCCACATGGGTGTCCTCAGTGCTGACATTTTCTGGTACTTGTCTCTTGATGTCTCTAGCAGCCATGCCCCATCTAGGTAGACATACTGCAGCATGATACATACTCAGCCATCTGCAGGCAGCTATAGGTGGTGCCCACTGTTGTGCTCATCTGTCCTGCAGCACTGCACATTGTGCAATAGCACTGAATATTGCATGATAGCAATGCACAGCGCTATTCTCAGGCTTGCGCAAATGTTTGCTGTGCATAATGCTCCCATTGTGCACACTTCTTAGCACCCTATTCTCAGTGTGTTTAGTGCCTTTGCTACACCTTTGTGAATAGCAATCTATCATGCAGCACAAACTTTGCATGGGAGCAATTGTTTGTGAATTGGACACTGAGGCCCAGATATTCAAACTGCACCCAAAAAGTGCACAACAGCATGAGCAAGCGTGAGTCCACTGTGCCCATGGGCAAGAAGCACAATATTCAAAAACTGCACAGGCCAAGATGCGCCTACGGCCGATGACTGAATATCGCACCACCTGCCCCATAGCGCAACTAGGGAGGTGAAGCTGAGCATATCTGATGCGCCATAGCACAACAAGGGATGTTCAACTGAGCAGTCCAGATGCACCATAGTGTAACCAGGGATGCCTCCCAGCAGTAGGACAGCAATGCAACTGAACAACCAGGGATGCAGGGGCCCACCACCCATGCCACAGATGGGCAGAGGAACACACAGCAGAACAGACATCATCCCCCCACACCCCATGCACTGCACAACTGGGGAGGACTGGAATAACCACTGGCCCATGGAGACCAGCAACCAACCCACAGCTGGGCCATGGTGCCCCATCACACCCCCTGGCAAGCTATGACTGGCACACAAGGATGGCCGACCACCCCATACCACACCATCCCACAAATGCAGAGCACACCCTGCACCATGACCCCCATACATCCTGCCCAGGAGTAGCATCCAACAGTTCAGAACACCCCATGCATGCCACCACCCCCACTGTGACAATGCAACCCTGTGCACCATGGAGCCATGCAAGGCAGCCCCACCATGGACACCCTGCAGTGGGTGGCAGCAGACAGTGCTGCAACAGATGCATACACAGTGCCACCTGCACATCCCCCCGAGCTACAGCTGAGAGACCGACCATGTGTCAGCACACAAGGTACCCCACATGTGACAGGGCATGCCCCGGACCCCACCTCCAGTGGTGCAGCACCCTGCACACCCTCCCAAGGGTACATCCCATCCCAGCACTGGCCACAGCAGCCACCACTGACATGCCAGCAGACCGTGCATATCACAGACATGCAAGGGTGTCAGCTGCACAGGCCATGGACGGTCTGACAGGGGTGCCATGCACACAGTGCAGGCCCCATGGACCACTGCACACAGGCATCCAGTGCACAGAGTACAACACACAAACCACAGACAGTGACTGATCCCCCTGCCCACACAATAGGCAGTTCACCTCTGCACACACACGCACACGCCCATGCATGCACCACCCCTGACGCCATGCACACCACTGCAGCTGATCACCTGTAGTCCACTGCAAATCAGAGACCACCACAGTTGTTATAACAAAATATATGTATTAAAATATAAGAACTATGAAACATATTTACAAATATATACAAGGGTGGGGGAAAAGGGCCACAAACCAGGTGGGGGCGAGCATGGGGCAGGGGTGTACAAATGGGAGAGGGAAGAAGGGGTGTGAGGGTGGGTCCAGGGGGTATGGGTGTCAGGGGGTCATGGAGGGCCTATTCCCTGTCCTGCTCTCCACTCCTGTGGTGCCTCCAGGTTCTCCTCCTCCGGACCCCATGTCGCTCCAATCTCTCCAATGCTGCCAGGGATGCCTGTGCCAGCTGAAGTATCTCTTGTATGGCCCATTCCAGGGCCATCCAGTATTGTCCACCTAGGACAAGGGAGCAGAGTCAATATGTGTGACTGTCCAGTCCCCTGCAGCAAACCCATTGTGCATGGCATGCAGCCATGTGCCACGCCCCTGTGATGGTGTGCAACCACCCACAGTGACCGTGTCCATGAGACCTGCCTACCCAGGCAGCCACAGCCATGTGGACCACTGCACACACACCCACTGCCCATGTCTTGCACAGCACCACCGTGGCCGTACAGTGACTTGGCTACGCGGTGTGAAGGCAGTGGCACAGCCATGTGCCCGGTGCATGCATAGACCACCATTGACGAACTCCTAGACATGCAGTGCCATTGGACAGTGCTGACTGTAACAAGTTGCGTGCATGGCAGTGGTGTCAATAGATGGTGGCCATGCCCCCGCTGCCCACCCTGTTACACAGCATACAATAGTAATCATGGATGTAAGGCACTCACCATCATCAGACTGGTCCCTGCGCCTCTGTGGACCTTCATCCTCCCGGCCTGATGGTCCTCCTGGTGGCACCTCCTCTCCCTCACCAGCCTGCGCTCTTCTGGGCCTAAGGTGCAAACATGGGGAGAGGAACATCAGTACAATCCTGTAGCAAAGTCCCTCCGCCCCCATGTGTGTGCAATCCCAAACTGCCAGACCCACCCACCCCACACCTGATAACACCACCACGGCCAATACTGGACACCCCCCCATGTGCTGGACACATGTAACTGTGATACCTGTATGGAAGATAAAAGTGTATGAATGTTGCACCTACCTGACCATGGCACCGTGCCCCTCCTGGCATGTGCCCACAGGCGGGCAAGCAGTTCCGGGTCCTTCTGCCTCAGGTCCCCATATCGGTGGCGGCACTGCTCTGCCATCTGCCCCATACCAGTGGCCTCCTCCAGGGCATTGACCACCTCCTGCCACACCTGACTCCTGGCCCTGTCCAGGGCTGCCTCCCCAAATAGTGGGCCAACAATGTGGCTCCACAATGGCAACCAGGTTTGCTAGCTCCACCTGGCTCCACTGCACAGCTCTCCTCCTCGCCATCTCTACTGCTCAGTTAAGTCAAAATGGTGCTCTGCAGTGTGGTTCTGCCACATGCAGATGCTGTGTGGTACAGCACTGGCATTCCCTATCGCCCTGTCACCGAACAGCACGATAGGGGTGCACCCATGCCTGATGCATGGCGCCTATGGGCAAAGGTTGGGCACAGGGTTAAGGGTCTCTGGCACATGGACAGCCACAGCAAGATTGGAACCCAATGCATCTAGCGTGATTGGGTGTTTGTGTGCCACCTCCTGTAGCAGCCTACCGCGCTGTTGCCCCAGTGCGCCTATGATGCCCCAGTGCCACAGTGCCATATAGGTGAACAGGGCTGTAGTGCCACTGGCACAATGGTGGCCGTGCCCTGCATTGTCTCCCATGCACAGCACGTCAGCAGCCCGGCAGGCACCTGCGTCTTCAACCCGGGCATGTGCAGTTAGGTGTGTACTGCGCATGTCACAGAACTGCGCCCTTGGCTCAGCACGTTCAACACAATTGCGCAAAGCGCAACAGCGCGATATTCAGCCAGCATATGCAAATCAGCTAATCAGCCATTCAATGGTGCATTCACTGCATTTGCATCCACTTAAAGATGCGCCTTGCCTCATTTGCATGGGTTGCGCTATAAAAGTGCGACATTGGGCTGCACTGGCCATAGTCTGTTACTGCAGTCTATTGGTGAGTTGCATGCTGTTTGGGAGTGTGGCCTGTGGATTTTGGGACATGCATGGGACCGCACAGTCACAGGTAACACCTGTCATTCTCACAGGCTGAATCATGACCGAGCATGTTGTGGAGGAAGAGGAACAGAGTCGTGGGGGGAGGAGGAGGCCAAATTTCACGAAGGCCAAGATGGATGCCCTGTTTGAGGCCTATCTAGACCAGGAGCTGCTTCTCAGCGGATGCCAGGGAACACCACAGGCCCGTGCTGCTGCATGGGAGGAGGTGGGGTGTGCTGTAAACCTGCATGGTAGCCACCAGTGCTCTGTGCAGGAGTTCAAGAAGAAGATGGGCACAGACAGGTGCAGCACAGTCTGCAACAGGTGGGGGACAGCCGGAGGTGCTACGCCTGACCCCGCAGGAGGAAAGGGTTGCTGGCAGCATACAGCATTGCACCATTGAGGGTGTCCCAGGTGGTGGATTCCAGATGGGTGTTAGCCTGTCACTGCATGGTAGGTCATGGTCTATCTATTGGGGGGGCAGGGTAGGTCACATGCAGTAACACAACTTTGTTTTCCCTTACAGCTCCTGAGCACCTGCATGGGTCAGCGGTGGTGGGCTTCTCCACTGAGGCCAGTCAGATGGAGATGGAGGAGGGCCCATCCACCTCCACAGGAATACATGGCTCAGGGTGACAGTGGGCCTGCCTGGACATCCAGACTGATGTTGGTGGAGCAGGTGCGGAGGAGGCCCTGCCTGTGTCCCAGCATGCCAGCGTCCACAGTTGCCAGCATGCTGGGACTCAGGCTGGTGCCAGATCCATCACCGATGATGATGTCGCTAACGTCATGGGCAGTGACACGTGTGTGCCACAGGATGGCCACACAGCAGGTAACATCGCGGCTATGGCTGTGGATGGTGCCGCTCTGGAGGCCTGTGTGTCATCACAGTCCCAGCCTGTGCCTGTCAGCACCGGTGGGGCAGCACTGGTGTGTGTACAGGACAGTGGCACTGTTGTGGCCACTGTGGCGGCACCATTGAGCCCTGGGAGTGGCAGCTGGAGGGGCAGCATCAGCAGTCGGCCAATGGGCTTGGGAGTACAGTGTCAGGGGGTGGCATCAATGCACCACCTGTGGACATGCCCAGGCCTGGCCCTGGTGTGCAGCGCCTACCCTTAAGGGGTGATGAGCATCAGGGCTGCGAACACCCTGAGGGACAGCATGCCAATCAGGCAGATGACCTCATGGATGAGCACACCTGCATACTGCAAGCATCAGTCAATCAGTAGATGTGGCTTGTGACGGCGGTGGATGCACTGCTCCTGGCAGGGTTGGACTGGATGCGGGAGGATGTGACAGCTGCCATTGACAGGCTGACACAGACAATCACAGCTGCCATGACCACAGGGGGCACACAGTTATTTGCCCATGTGTCGCAGACACCAAGCAGTGCAATGTCCACCCCCTGTTCCCGGCGTCATGTGACACCATCCTTGTCGACACCGGGTTCAGCTGTGGGCATCCCAAGCACACCTGGCGCAGGCATGTTCAGTGTGCTGCAGACCCCTGTGCGAGCATGGTTGCGTTTACACAGTGGACCCCTGGGGGACTATCAGTGCCATCCCATGAACAAGTGGTCAGCCTGTCACAGCTGGCGGGTCTCGGTGGGGTCATCCACGCATCTGTGGTGGCCAGGGCACTGTGGCGCATGACTGACCTGTCTTCCAGTGCGGCTACTGTCTGATGCTGCCCTGTGTGCATTTTGTCATTCAGCAGACAATGCACAGTTGGGTACCTGGCCCTGCATGCACACACAGTCCATCTGCACACCGTCCTGGCTGCTGTCCACAGTTGTGTGTGCACGATGATGCCTGCATTGCACTGTACGCCAATGTGCAATGGTGCCCAGCATCTGACACACGCACAATGACAGGCAGTGGGCGTGGTGGTCTGTGGACATGTGTGTGGCTAGGGGTGGCGTTCTGGGTCGGTGTGCCTCCTACCCTTTGTGCATGTCTGGTGAGTTGTGTGTGTGTGTGTGTGTGTGTGTGTCTGACCACGTGCCATGTTAGACCTCACCCATCCCTGGCGGTGTGTGTGGTTCCATGCCTGGCCACTTCCCTTGAGGGCATGCAGACCTGGTGTGTGTTCATGCATGTTTGTGGGTTGTGTCTTTGCCACTGGTGGTTGCACATGGCCCCATGACTTACCTGGGTTGGCTGAAGTGCCCCTCTGTGATGGTGTCCCGGTGCAGCTGTGCCAGCTGGAGCGGTCGGGGGTTCCGTTGCCCAAGAGGGGGCTGCCCATCACCATTGTCACCGGCATCCTCATCGTCCCCATCACTGTCCCCCTCTTCGACCTGTATGGCTATCCCACATTCTTTGGCCATGTTGTGCAGGATGCAACAGGCCAGGAATAGCCCGCAGGCCTTTGAGGGGCTGTACTGTAGGGCACCGCCAGAGGTGTCCAGGCAATGGAAACGTGCCTTCAGCATACGAACACCCACTCGATGACATTACATGTGGTGGCATGTGCCTCATTGTAGCGTTGCTGCGATGGGGTCGTGGGCCGCCGGTATGGTGTGAGCAGCCAGGGACGGAGTGGGTATCCACTGTCACCTGTGTGTAGAAGGTGGAGGTTAGTTTGGTGATCAGCATCGCCCTGCCCCGGGCCATGTAGGCCACTACCCATGTCACCTCTGACCATGCCCCTCCCAAGCCCTAAGTTTGTCCATGTGGTTTGCATACTCACCCACTAAGTGGCCAGTGGGGATGTCCCCACTCTCGAATCTGTGGCACAGTGCTGACTGGTGCCAGATGAAGGCATTGTGTGCTCCCCCAGGGTGCATGGCACAGACATTGATTATGCACCCCCTGGCATCGCACACCACCTCGCAGTTGATGCTAGCATAGCCCTAGCGATTAATATGTGCAGCTCCCTCAGGGCCAGGTGGTGTGCAGATGGCCACATGGGTGCAGTCTATTGCCCCTAGCATGCCAGGCATACATGCTATCCTGTGGAACTCCTGTATGTTTGCTGTGCGCTCTGCCAGTGTGCTGGGGAAATGGATGTGCTCCACAGCATGTGGCAGCAGTGTGCTGAGGAATTGGGTGAGGTGGCATGGCGTGGCCAACTGGGTTATGCCTGTGGTGTCCCCTGTTGGTCTCTGGAAGGTATCCGTGGCGAGCAAGCACATGCAAGCTGTCATTTTAGTCTCCACTGACAGAGCATGGCTCCATCGTGTGGGTGCCTGCATCACATCACTGCACAGCTCAAAGAGTCACCTCAGAATTGCCCGATTCAGGCAGTACCAGTCCACGATCTCAGTATTACTGTACAGCTCAAAGCTGGTGCGGGCTCGGTACTGCCCGCTGGGGGCATACCGCCGATGGGCCCTTCCATGACAGTGCCCCCCTGCTGCCCGCCTTCTCACCCCCCTCATTACTGCCTCCATCTGGATGGTGGCACTGGCCATGTCCCTGACTTGTGTTCACCCCCCTGGCAGCTGTTTCTGTGTTCCCCCCGCTGTCCTGGCTGCTACTTCCCCTGCACCGGGAACACTTAACTGTGGTGGCCTCAGTGCTGTGTGGCACTTCCCCCTTCTGCACTGTGGCTGTGGCTGTGGCTCCCCACACCTTTCCTGAGCCTGTGGGTTCCAGGTGCCCTTTCTCTGTCCTGCCCTGTGTGTGTGTGTTTCCTGTGTGGCTGGCTATAGTTCAGCAACCTGTGCCTTCTCTGTAGTGTTCTTGCACCTCTCCCTTGTTCCTTTTTATTTTGGCTCATTTCCGCTATTGTGCAACTTCCGCTTGCTCCCCTATTGCGCATGGCGCATGTTGTTGAATATCGCACTGCGTCATTTATGCATGATTCCTCCCCCTTCAGTTGTGCATACATTCATTATCATTGCGCTATTGCTCAGCGTGATTTGGGGGGCGCAACTTCCTTCCGCTGAATATCACAGAATGGCGCATTTTCAGACTTGCGCTGGCGCAACCCTATTGCGAATGGCGCAACCCTTTTGAATATCTGGGCCAGAGTGTACAAAAACATGTAAAATGCCATGTTATAACTTTTTTTTTAAGTTTAAAGTCCTTGTTTAACTGCCTGGTCTAAAGAGAGTTGAATTTTATTTGCTAGGCAATGTGTTGATTGCTAAGGCACTGGGGTCAGGAGCTGAAGGAAGTAAAGGAGTGAGCCAAAATGTTGTTCTCAGAAATGATTTCCCGGACTAACAATGACTGATAGCAAGTTGTTTTTTTTTCCCTTTTTTTAGGTTGTGTTTTAAAGTTGACACGTGGCAGCAAGATGAGAAGCAGCTACTGTTTGAGGAGTGTGACTGTGGTGCAAGGCGCTGATGGTGAGTCAGTTTTACTGACAGTCTTGAGACAGGCATTCTTACTTGAACACACAACTGAATGAACAAATTCTGTCCAGAGCCGATACAGCTGCAGCTGAGGTCGTGGAAAAGGGGCTGGAGGAGCAGAGACGTGGAACTTCTTTCAGCCACACCAAGAATGTGCGAGCCGGTGGTCCACACATGTATGTTGGTGTGCATCCATTTCCTCGCTGTGTTGGGGCACATCAGGAGCTCCTGCAGTGCTCCTGGACCCCCAGATCTCTTCATTGTGGTCCGGAAACACGAGGGCTGTGGCACAGAAGCATGCAAAACTATTTGTTTAAACAGCGCCAATGATCACGCTGAGACTGAATATATACATAATAATGAGCTCCTCATGAATATTAATGAACCCCACCATGGTTAATATTCATAAGTAGCTCAATATTATGCATATATTAGAAAATGGACTTAAAAATCCTACAAATTTGATTGGCTGGCAGGGGTACATTAACTTATAGTGAGAGACTGTAAATAAAAACTCCCAGCCCAAACCTGTCTTAAGCCCAGTCAAGTATCCTTGTGCCTAGCCTCCTTCATCATTGGCTGAAGCACTGAGCACACAATTTGAAATGGACGCTATTTTTTTTCGGCACTTAACGAGAGAGTGAGAGCTCCTCACCACCACAACCACCATGCACACTCAATCAAGCAAAACAAATTTCTACCGGTTTTCCGTGTTTAACTCATTCTCTCTGTTTCTTTTCTTTTTGTCCTGTAAGGAAAACCCCTGCTCCCACTGCTCGCTCACGTACCCCTTTCAGCCAACACGGAATCAGCCACATGACTGAAATTGCTTATCTCCAATGGCAGCCCTCTCCTTGCTCTTGCTGCCCTTTTCCACAGTGCGGGCCACTCTGTTAATTAGCAAGCGGCCCCTGGTCCACCACCCACTCTCTTTCCCAAACTGTGCTATTTAGTTCTTTACTTTTTAAAAATCTACTAGTAGGGAAACTAGCCATGCACTTGGCACTTCACAAAAACAAATAAAAAAACTACAAAAAGATAAAAGAAAGCCTCACTTATGGAACCTCTTTTACATTCTGAATACGCAGGGGCCAGATATTCAGACTGTGCCTGGTAGGGGCGCAAGCCTGGGCGCAGCGCAACTGGGCTGCGCCGGGGCCAGGACCAGGTGATATTCAAGGGTGCTGTGCCATTGCTCAGCACCATTGAATATGGCAAGTGCAGTGCACAGACAGTGCATGGCGCAATGGCACTGTGCCAGTGCAAGCCACAGAGAGGGAGCACGGGGATGCGCCAGCACAAGTGCAGTTGTGCTAGGTGCATCACCCCTGATATTGAGCCAGGCACATGCAAATGAGGCCATAATCCATGCAAGGTGCAAATGGGACTATTAGCATGTCATTATGACCCCATTTGAATGCCTTGCACAGGGCTGCCCAGCGACTTGCACCTGGTGGGATCCCAGGCAACCCCTTCCTGTAACCACAAACACAAAAATGTGTGAGGCACACTCCCTGGTAGTCTAGTGGCCCCCCGAGTCCCAGATCACTGGAATACGGCCACCAGGTTATGCCCTGGTAGTCTAGTGGAATCCCCCTCCCTCCCATGTCCCCGATCACCGGAATACGGCTGCCAAGTTATGCCCTGGTAGTCTAGTGGAACCCCCCCACCCATTGCGTGATCATGGCATGGCACCAGAACCTAATTCCCTGGTGATCTAGTGGTGCCCCCTAACCCATCCACCACGCATCCTGCCCACCCCTCTCCCGTCATCGGAGGTGGCTGCTCACCCACATACCACCGGGCCACCCGCCAAATGACAGGTGCAGTACTGAGTCATTCGCATATTTGTGAATGTCTAGTACAGTATGCCCTGCAAGCCCATTGGTTCACACTGGGGACCAATGGGCTTACAGCCCATACTGTACCTGTCATTTGTGGGTGGCTGGGTGGTATGCAGGTGGGTTGCAGCTGTCCACCGATGACGGGGGGAGTGGGCTGGGCAAGGGGTGCTGTGTGGATGGGAGGAATGGGGTGCATCACTATATCACCAGGGAATTGTGTTCTGGCACCAGGCCATGAATGCAGCAATGGGTGGGGGGTCCACTAGACTACCAGGGCATAACTTGGTGGCAGTATTCTGGCAATCAGGGACATGGGAGGGAAAGGGGCCACTAGACTACCAGGGATGTGTGTGTGCTTGTGGACAGTGTTCTGTGTGGGCGGGTGGCCACCCACGTCTGGTGGCTGCTGTGTTGCACCCTGCAATATGGCAACCCTCCTGTGGGTGGCCAGGAGTTGCTCCACTTTTACACGGGCTCAACTTTGAGCTCCCCATGTGGCGCAATGCAGGAGCACTGCATATGCGCCACAAATCCCGGGCTGAATATCGGGATGTGCCGCATATGCATGGGCACGCCCCCTGCATCTGTGCCACATACACTTACAGTGTGCCCTGGTGCATCGAGAGTTGCGCTGCACCAGGCAGCCTTCTCAATATCCCCCAAGGGCACACTGTGGGGTTGCACCAGTGCAGTCCTGTTGCGCCAGGCGCAACCCCTTTGAATATCCCAGCCCAAGAGTCCTGAGACTGCTTTGCTTTCTGTTTCGCCACCCGATATCACTCCCACACTTCCCTTGTCCACACTTAAGCTATCTTTTCTGCACTGCACTGAATTTCCCAATAGCAAAATTCTTTTTATAGTACAAAAAAAGCCAAATCTATTCAATGTACCTGCTTACCACTTAGCACCTCTTTCTCGTGCTGCTGACTTGTTCTCCACTGACCCACTCTCACAATAGGAAAGCATTCTCTAGTCATCCAGTCTTGCTGCAACAGCAGAAAAAGTTTTTTTTGTTTACTGCCACAACAATGTCAAGACATTGCTGGGGGGTGCTAAAAAGGAAACTCCATATCATGTTCTAGATGTGGTAGTGCGGGGGGGAGAAGAGAATGGCTGGTGGGGGTGCAGCACTAGATGGAACAGCACAAAAACTCAGAGGAACTACTTTATTACTAACTTGATTGTTAGTTTCTTTTTTTTTGGTTTGGAATTTTTTTAAATCCCACCTAAAAATGCCACAGGTAGCCCATTTTCTAAATGCAGTAATACCCTCCAAGGTGGGTGGTATGGGCAATATCGGACCTTCCAGAGGCTATAAGACCCTTGCCTGCAGCGTCAGGCCTCATTATGCCCCTGGGTGATCTGGTATTACCCAATACCCACACCCTGTCAGGTATTATTGCTTGCTTCAGTCCCAGAGCGTTATTTGGCACTCTTTAAACAAATAGTTTAGCAGCTTCTGCACCACAGGCCTTGAATCTGTTAACCCCAACTAAGTGATTGTGGGGACTGGGAGCACTGAATGAGCTCCTGATGCACTGCTATTGTGGTGAGAAAATGGGTGTGCACCAATGTGCATGCACAGACCACCAGCTCGCACACTCTCAGTGTGGCTGCAAGTGGTTCTGCATTTCTGCACCTCCGTCCTCTCTTTAAAAGAAGAAACATTATGTGGGGCCAGACGGAGACTGCAACACCATGAGGGATTCGGGCCAAAGCTGTGGTGAGGGAACAGCTCAAATGGGGCCTCTAGAGTGCAGCAAAATAGTGCCTAGAAGAAGACTGCATTGACACAGTGGAGTGCTTCACAGACCACAGAGGTGACTGTGATGCAACTCCTAAACTGTTGTTCATTCAGAGTGTGAGTCCTTTTTTGATCGAAAGACATTTGCAGGGTTCTGCCCAATGCAACCATTAAAAGTGATCTCAAAACACTGTAATAACTGTGCAACCTGATTATTATGGTGTTTGAAAAATGAATTCAATCCATACATTAAAGGGGGTCACCAGTAATTATATATTGATTACATTTTACAGTTTATGATTTTGTCCTATAATCTAGTTTTATTTTTGTTTTGAAGCATGCTGAGATACAATATGCCTAAGAAACACTATGCCAAGATGAACTGTATTGTATTGTATTGTATTGTATTGTATTGTATTGTATTGTATGGTATATGCACTGTTACAGTATACAATTGTCAAGGGGAGGTGTATTTTTATGATTGCAGTGGGCAGAGCTCTGCAGTCATATTATTATTACAATAGAGAAAGGGTGCTCTCCAGATTCCTAACAAACTTCACAACATTGAAGTTTTCTTAGAATTCCTCTGCTACCGCAGTTTGGCTGTGGCCTCTCCCTGATCCACACTATTTTGGCCAAAACAGTTTGATTCATTCATAAATCTCTTCTATATGGAGAATACTTATGCCAACTCAAATTACAGTGAGTGGATGTGCTCAGTGTATTAACAGCTGTGTTTTATCAGTTCAGGAGATTTACAACAGTTAATGTGTATGTGTGTGCCTGTGCCACTCCGTTAACCCTTTCCTGGTACATTAACCATTTTCTAATCTGCTTACAAATGGCTGTAATGCTATATGTTAGCAGGGCACAGTTCAGAACATGAAACAGTGCATGTGTGTTAGAGTGTGTGTGTGTGTGTGTGTGTGTGTGTGTGTGTGTGTGTATGTGTGTAACTTCATTTTGTGCCCCCTTGACTTGGACCATCTTTTACTTTGGAAGATTCTTTCTTCCTATACTCTGTTTATACCAGTGATGTTTTTGTATGTCTCAACCATAACACCTCCTCCCTACTTTCCTCCATGAATACATATTTAACTCATTTAGTCTTTTCTCATAGGCATTATCCTGCAGGCCCTGCACCATTTTAGTTGCCCTCCACTGCACTGTCTCCACCCTGTCTATGTTCTTTCTCAGATGGGGCCTCCAAGACCTGGGCACAGTATTCCAGGTGTGGTCTCTTGAGTGTCTTATACAGGGGCAAGATGACCTCCCTCTTCCTACTCATGATACACCTCCCTATGCATCCAAGTATCTGACTAGCCTTTCCAGCCAACTTATTGCACTGCCTAGTTTCTCTTAGGTCCTCTGAGATGATAACTCCCAGGTCTCTTTCCTGCTTTTTGACTGTCGGTACTTCCCCAGCTAGTTCATACTTTGTCCCTGGGTTCTTGTGCCCTATGTGCATGATCCTGCACTTCTTTGCATTGAATCCTAGCTGCCACTCTTCAGACCATTTCTCCAGTTTTTTAAGGTCTCCTCTCATTCTTTCAACACCCCCTGGCGTGTCCACCCTATTGTATACCTTTGCATCATCTGCGAAGAGACATTCCTTCCCCTCCAGTCCTTCTGCAATGTCCCTGATAAAGACATTGAAGAGGACTGGCCCCAGCACTGACCCCTGCGGCACTCTGCTTATCACCTCTCCCTCTCAAGAGTACTCCCAATTTACCACAACCCTCTGATTCCTGCCATTCAGCCAGTTCTCCACCCAGAGAACTATTTTAGGATGCATTACTAGGATGTGCAGTTTGTTAATTAGCCTTCTATTGAGGATGGTGTCGAAGGCCTTTCTGAAGTTCATATAAGCCACATCCACCTCACCTCCCTTGTCCCCAACATTAGTTACCCAGTCATGCCATAGATTAGTACAATGAGTTAGTGTAAAACATAGTGCTTATCCTAAATACAGTAAAACTTAGGGTTAGATATGTAAGTAAATAAATGCCATATAAGGTGGTGTATGTGTGTTATTGTGTGTGTGTGTGTGTGTGTGTGTGTGTGTGTGTGGCAGTGCTCTGTATATGTAGACAGTGCACTGCTATGTTATACTGGAATATATATACACATATGTGTATATGTATTAGTCAGTGTGTGTGTATCACAACAATTAGAAAGTGCAGTTAGGTGTCTCAGCAGTTACTGCAAAAATTGTTACTTTACATGCTTCTCACTGCCCACAATACCATTATTTTGAAGCCGTATTGGCTCTTGCTAGAGTTTGTTTGTTATGGCACTTGTTTTGCAGTTCCAAGTCTGAGTCAATCTTGTTTTCAAGCAGCATTTCCTGTTATAACTTTTTTATTTACTTTATATGCTCCTTTTCATCCCCAAAGCTTATCCCTGCTGTTCAATTTTCTTTCCAAATTTATTTATATGGAAACACATTTTGTTTTTGTGTTTCTCATTTTGAAGCTTAGTTTTGTTTGAAGCAGTTAGCCGTGATGCTTATAGTGTACTTGAATGTTAGGGAACAGTGTTTGTTGGTAGTTCATGTTAGTCACAAGAAGAAGAAGAAGAAGAAGTACAATTTGCATTTATATAGTGCTTTTCATATACACTGTATCCCAAAGTGCTTTACAAGCAGTGAGAGGCTGGTAGTGAAGTGACTGTAAAAATATACTGACAGTGATTTCACACATTAATGCCCACTCACAGCTGAGGGCAACTGCCTGAAACAGTTTTATGGGAAGGGGAATGTTGATTAGGACATCTGGGACAATCCTCACCTTTTGCCAGAAAGTGCCCTGGGTTCTTTTATTTCCACTTGGACACCCACCAGAACAGCACCAGTGACTGGCAGAAGGGATCTTGGTTTAATGTATCATCTGAAGGATGGTACACACCGACAGTACAGTATACCCCTAGTGCTACACTCAGGTGCCAGCACTTATGATATGAGCTCAATCCCAGTATGGGATGAGAACCCATGACCTTTCTGCTCAGAAGTGGATGTGCTACCAACTGATCCACACTGACACCTTAAACCATGGGTGTTGCTGAGTATAGTTATTAAAACCCGAGACAACCATATCTAAAGGAGCTTTTTAACTATTAAAAATCTAAGAAAAATGATGAAGGAGTGAAAAAAAAAAGAAAAAGCGTGTCTTCTAATGCCAGGAATTCCTCACGTATGGTTTCACTCTATGCATCAATTCCCATAAAGACAGATACCCCAGAGATAGGCCTATTCTAGCAACAGAACGTAGAATTTAGAATGTCTGCAGTCGCCTTCCACCCTGGCAGGTGTCAGATTTGTTTCTCCACCTGGAGAGAAAGCTCACCCTGAGTCCAGCTCTGGTACAACTTGGTCTCCAGTAATTTATTTGACTTATTTAAACAATTAGCTAATTGAGTTTAAGTGTAAACACTTTTTTCTAACTACTCTGCATTAGGTAGGGTTTCTATTTTAAGCAGTGGTCCTTCTGGCTCTCGGTTTGATTTCTGAGAAAAGGAGCAAACTAAAATAGAATAAAAAGATACAACACAAGCAGCCATGGGCAACTGCCTGAACCAGTTTTATGGGAAGGGGAATGTTGGTGAAGAGAGCAGGTGCAACATTTTAGCTGTAACATGACCAAAACTCTTGTGCTTTCTAATCCTTCAAGAACAGTTGCGATTTTATCTTGTTCTGTGGCATGAGAGTGGCAGGCAGTCCTTTCACAAATTAAGGTCCCAGTTGTGAAAGATGGCCCCATGCTACCAGCCTCATTTAGATTACCTATTATACTTTACATTGTCAGCCTTTCTTTGAGCATGGGTGATTCTGAGACACTAATGGATGGAGCTTGGTAGGACTCAATTCATGCAGTCTGATGCGTACATATGGCCACGCATGTTCTGCATGAAGCAAGTAATCCTGAAAAATGCTTCCACTGCTATATCCCCGTTCCAGTGAGAATAGCTAGCAGCAGTTTACAAAGCTGTTCATAGGGCCACCTTTACATCGCAGCATGTTTGTGCAAACTGCTGATATTGATCTCACTCCACAGTTGCAGGAGTGACCTCTATATTGGCAGAGTCGGGCAGAAATACACTTCTCTAACACAAACAAAATAAATATACTCACTGGCATATAAAGGGCTATGGCAGCTGAGCCCATCTTTTGCTACCTGTTGCTGTCCTACCAATAAAGGGACATTGTGGAAAAGAGTTCTTTTTCAGCCACCATGGTAGATATTTGTGCAGCAAATATAAACATACACTTATAGGGTTTACACGTTTTGCCCATGCATGAGTCCCTTCTTAGGAAGTCGGGTTATACAGCATCCTTTACCTTTGTTATTTACAGACAAGGCCCCTACTTTAATGTGGCACATTAGGATTCAGTTCTGCGGCAGGATTACCATTTGCCATAGAACTTCTGTGGCTGTGGTTTGTAATTTCTGTGGAAGTTCTGTGGCACCAATGAACTGCCACAACAAAGTGTCAGCTTGTCATCCTGACTTCATGTCCTTGGCCATGGCTATGGTAATTCAGATAACGGAACTCCCAGTAACACTAGTTAAAAAAAAAACACAGACTTTTAGAAAAAATGTTGTTTTAAAAAAAGCTGAAACATATCTATCACTTAAGGTCCTATCCTATTCCTATTACGTACATTAAATATGCACAGTGGACCTTATGTGAAAAATAAGTTATCTATATATTGATGCTGTTTACACCACTCATGAGGTCTCCACTTTGTATCACTTATATATTTTTATGCACTCTGTAACATAGTTTAAAAAAAAAAAACTATTTCCCTTTTTGTGACCATGAAATAAATTGTACTCTCATTCATACAGGTCCCTTTGGAAGTAGAATAAACAGAATAAAGGAGATGTTGCAAGACTCATTTTTCATGCCAACACACTTCTTCTGATACATCACGTAAACCCATCAGGCCGACATGCACATGAACCCCTTGTGAAAGAAGGCTCCCCAACCCATCAAAAGGTGTCACCCATGTGACAGAAGACTGCTCCATACCTTCCCAGCTCAGAGCTGTGGTGTGCAACAGGGTATGCCCCCCCACCCATCCCTGTGCTGCCCAGCCAGCTCCCAGAGCTCGTCACTGAACCTGTGTCACCAGCACAGGAACACAACATGCTACCACGTGCCCATTGGCTGGCCCTTCAAACAACATTTCTCCGTAACAGAGCTTTTGAGATTAAACTTATTTTACATCTCAATATGGTAGCAGATGGGATGAACATTGATCTGGGTTTCATGGGACATTACAGAAACTGACATCCACAGACCTCTTCTTCTTCAGATTGGCATATTATAGGACTTCAGCATGTGTGGGGTGTGGGTGTGCGTGTGTGTATGAGTGTATGTGCGTGGGTATGTGTTGTGAGGTATATGAATATAGCTGATGTGGGGCTTGCTGTCACATTGAGGTAGGCTTCTGTTTAGACACATGGAGTTACAGTGTGTTACTACTCTTACTTCACACACATAATGAATATTAATTCTTCCTTACTTTTTACCTTCACCTGGGAGTGGGGTTGATTCCATTGCATCATATTCAGATTACCTAGCCTGTTACTGTACATACAGGAGTGTTATCATAGACTGTCACATATTTTTTTAACTCCAAACATATTGGGGTGTGAGATCTCATTTGCATGGGGGTCCTGGACTGATCTTTTTACACAAGACTAGTATTGTAGTGATTTGTGGAAATGTAGATATGTTAGACCTCTGGTCTTACAGATGTACTTAATATTTACTTCTAGTTACCTTTCCCTAGGGAGGGTGGCAGATTTATTTCATTGTGGTTCTATCTAGAATCTTTGGAAATGTCACTGCGCAGACAGGAGTAAGGTTAAATAGTGTCACATTTTTGCTTTGTAGGTATTAGGATACATGATCCCTTTTACTTGGGATTTCATGACAAGTTGAATTCCTTTGGGGAACAATTGCAGTGACTGATGTGAATGAAGGTTCATTAGGAAGAGAGAGAGAGAGAGAGAGAGAGAGAGTGTGTGTGTGGGAGAGTATCTCCTTAAAGGTAATTACCCCCCCCCACATTATGGGAATGTGGGGTTGGGTAGGATGTATTGTTTGTGTGAAGAGAAGGAGAGAAATTACATTTTGATCTCTTTTTCAGATTCCTTAGATACTTCTGGTACATCAAGTTATTATAAACTGAGAATTTATTTATATCAGTACATATCAGGCTACATGGTCTTAATTGCTTGTTGGTCCTTGACAAGAGTTTTTTGTTTGACACTAACACTGTCAATTTATATTTAAATTATCATTTATAAAGTCCTGTCACTGCACTAGAGGTTTTTGAAGTTTATTGGGCATGATATCTAGCTGGAGAGTATAGCTGGGTGATAGGTCCAGCTAAGTGTCACACATCATACAGTGTGCACTGATGTTTTAAGACAGCTTTACTGGTAATTTCTTGTCTATAATGCATGCATTGAAACTTCTTGGAGTCCTAAGACAATCTCAGTATGTCTTTACTCTGGGTGGGCGCTGTTTTTCAGTAATCACATCCTTATACACACTGTGATACTGATAGCTTGATTTAAGAGTCATCTGCTCCAGCAGTGTTATCCTATGTCAATTAAATTTATATGCAGTAGGATTCTTTGTATGTGTTTTGCACCATGCACCTTTGACCCTGGGACCCTCCCAGCTGAAGGTAACATTGTACTGTTAAACTTCTCTGACATCATCATCTGTATTTTTTAAATGAGTATGTTAAACCAATAGGGACTTTTTCTGTTTTTCTGCATGATCTAGCTGTTGAAAGTATTGTTTTTTCTAAATAACTGCCATTACGCTTCTGAAGAATGACTGGTTGGTCCGAAAGTTAGAGCACTTTGTTCTTGTTGTTACATCTATGTTGATCCATTAAAAGGTATCAAATCATTTGCTTCTGGATCCATAACTTTCAGGTAATTCTATCAACCTGAGATAATATGTAATCAAAAACCCTGGCAAAAAATGTGTACAGTGCAATTACTCATTTAGTAGATCGGTTCTTTCAACAGATCTACACATTATTATATTCCACTTTTGTGGGCATAATTACTTTATTTTTCTTAAAAATGGCAGGTTAATTAATTTTACCAGTTATTAATTTCAGACAGCATTCCTATACGTTAAAGGCAAAAATAAATCTGAACAAAGTTAGGTATGAGTTAACAGGTCTATGCTATTGTCAAGTATTTGTTTAAGTTGGCCCCGGTGTAATAACTTAAGGCTAAAAATGTTATTAGGCTGTAGTACAGGTTGAGGAAATATCACAGTAGCTGTTGTGCTGTGCCACTGCCTCTGGGAGTGGGAGTTATGGTAGATAAATGACTATCCATTTCTGTGGCAGCAGAATGCAGCCCTGTCATTAGCTAATGTATAATGTGATAGTATTGATAACATCACATGCTAAGCATAGAGGGGTTTTGGATATAAAAGGAGAGGACAGGAACCAGGTGCTATGGATAAACCAGAAATATTAATAAAGAATAATCAAGAATAGTGAATTATGTGGCATTGCAGATATTCTGCAGCAGGCTGCAAGTTCTGCACAAAACTCTGTGGCTGCAGAATTCTAAGGTCCTTGTTTACAGAACATTCTGAACATCTGGTACTGCTGGGAATAAACAAATAAATGAGGGGCCCTGTTTGGAAATGGGTTGTCAAGGCCCAGCTAGATCTGACAGGGGTTCTAATTTGGGGGAGGAGCTTCAGAAGTAAAAAGGTTCTGCACATACAGTTCTTGGTTCGGTCTCAGCCTTTCAGGGGTTGGTCTTTGCTAGCATGGAAGAGAGAAGAACAGAGGACTGGGCTTCCTGTCCCTGGGCTCCTGGCTTAAGGGAATATGGAGCAAGAATGAACTGTGGGGTGCTTCCCTCAAAGGAGGTGCCCTGATGACTTTGGGCTTGAGTACAGTCCTGTAAAGTTGGGGTGGGGGATACTCAAGAAACCCTGTGGCCATGTAGCAAGGGGAAATGCTGGCAATGGAAGATACTGTTGAGTGAAATACATCAGCTTCAGAAAAGTCCTTTAATGACTTGTGGGCCTGGGACTGAGAGGAAAAGTAAAGCTGTTATGGGGGGGGGGGGGTCAAGTAGAAAGCTCCATAAAGCAACCTAAATGAAGACAGATCTCAGGTTCAGGACTGCATTGCAAATGAGTTAACATGAAGTTTATCCAAGTCTGGTGAAACAATACAATCAATTGTAGTGACTGTAATACCATTCGAAGTAAATATTAATGCTGCTTAATTGAATGGACCTCGGAAGTTATATGGGATAGTAAAGTATAATTTTCTCTATCTACTGCCTCTAGAATTTTATTAAGTGGTGTGGCTGCTAGTATGTGTGTATCTGGTATGTCTGTGTACCACCCAGTGTCTGGAATAAATATAAATGTTTGATGAAGGGCAACTTTAACGACTAAGTTAAGGTAACTGTTTCTCATGTTGTTGTAGTCACTGATGGGATAGGGTAAGGTTAATGGTAGACCAAAATACTGAAAAAGTTAAAGTGTTTAAATGTTTAAGTATCTAAGTGTTTAAGTGTTTAAGGTATTCAAATGTAATGAAGTGATAAATAGCAAAATAAAAATGGAAATAACAGCATATATGTTGTTACAGCATACCAGTATCTGTGTAATTACAAGGTTGTGTAGTTTAGTTACTTGTACTATGGACAGCTTAGCCTTACTGGATTCTGGGAAAAGAGGACAGGAAACACAAGGACAGCAGGAATAGGAAATCTGGGGAGTGGTGCAGTGCAGTGGCTGTGGGATGGCAGTCTTCAGTAAGACCAGGAGACTGCAGTGCTGCCCCACCTGTGTGCCCTTCTCTGGGATGGCAGAGAAGATATCTAGACTGGAGGCTGCATTAGTTATGAGTCAGAAGGAGGTCCCTAGACTTGAGGCTGCATTGACTAGGAGTCAGGTGACCTTTTCTGCCACCCAGGGCCACCAAGTCCAACACTGATACCTCAAAGGACGCCTGATGGGAGGAACGGTTGGACAATGGTGGACTCAAAGGGAGAGGGGTGATGGGACCTAGGACATTGGGAGGATGAGGTTGCAAGCACATTCCTCAACCACAGCTGGTAGCACTACAGAATTCCTCCACTGCTCTGGTGGAGCAGGACCACCAAGAAGAAGCACCTGTGGTAGTGGCTAGGGACCATGTGGGGCCCTGCCAAGTGGATGCCCAAGGAGGGTGAAAGAGAACCTCAGAGAAGGAGAAAGCATTTTCTGGTGGTGAATGCAATTGCCAGGGGATACAGTTGGGGATAGGAAAGGAGCAGAGAGGGATGTCAGGTGCCTACCCAGCACCATGAATGGAGGGATAGGAAGCATATCCTATAGATCATTAGGGCAGTAGGAAGGGAGAGGGAGCTGGATGTCATTGTCCACCTAGGGACAAATGACTTAGCTAGGGATGGGCAGGAACAGTGCAAAGGGAGTTTAGAGATCTGGGAAGAAGTCTTAGATAGGTAGCATGCTTTGTAGCTTTTGTGGAGGTACTGCCTGTCTATAATAAGAGGGAAGGAGAGAGTGCTCCGCACCAAAGCTTTCAACTCTTGGTTGAAGGACTGGTGCAGAGAAGAGGGGTACAGCTACACTGTGGATGGGCAGATCACCTGGTAGGATAAGAGCCTATACAGAAGTGATTGCCTACATCCATCTGGAAGAGGAACCACAGTTCTCAGTGGATGGTTTAAACATTACTTTGATGGATGTTTAAACTAGCCAAGGGGGTGGTGGAAGAAAAAGGGGAAACAGAAACAGAGTTAGAGTGTAAGGAGATTCCAAGGGGCAAGAGTTCCACAATAGAGCAAGTTAAACAAGAAAGTAAGGGATTAGCAAAGGAGGAAATGGACAAACTTAGCAGACAGAAGAAAAAGTGGAGGAAGGGGAAACAAAAGGAAAAAGGGGGAAGCTACAAGCAGAAAACTAACAAAATCTGGATGACCATGTGTGCTGACAGTGGGAGTCTGGGAAATAAAATCCCAGACCAAGAGGCTATCATGGCAGAGGCTGACCTGGATATTGTGGCCATCACAGAGGCATGGTGCACTGACAGCCATGACTAGGTCATACCAGGCTACACTATGTTCAGAAGGGACAGGGTAGGAAAGAAAGGAGGGGGAGTGGTGCTTTATGTGAAGGAAAGCAAAAAAGCAACAGAAATACAAGGAATTTGAGGTTGAGCAGAGGTGCTGTTGGTCTCCCTCGAGTCTGGCAATGGAGCCACTATTCAGACAGTGTGATCTACAGGCCTCTGACACAGGGGGAGGACTTAGACAAAGTAATGTTAGAAGAAAATGGCAAAGTGGTGGAAAAGGGGGAGATGTTGCTGCTGGGGGCATTCAACCTGCGGGATGTAGATTGGAGCCTCTCTGCTGCAGCTTCAGTTAAAAGCAGGGATATTCTAGACTCCCTGCAGGGGGCATTCCTCTGTCAACTAGTCAGTGAACCCACTCATGATGGGGCAATACTAGACCTGGTGATTACTCACAGGGACAGTGTTGCATACATCAAGTTGAGAAGCCATCTAGGGACCAGTGATCATCATACAGTGTGGTTCAACATAAGAAAAAGGAGGGCCAGCCCACCGGCGCAGCGGTAGGGCTACCGCTCACGGTGCCAGCGACCCGGATTCAGGAATGGACAGGCAGCTGGAGGACTGGCTGGGGGGAGGAGGATTGGACACCTAGTGGCTTCTCTTCTCCTCCGGGTTGGGTGGGATGCAAGTCCCACTGCTATACCGCCACCTGGGTGACCACAGGTGGAGGTGCAGTGAGACTGCATACAGTAGGGTGGGAGGACGTCTGCCGGGAGCCAGAGTGCCAGCATGTTGTGACGTGCTTTGCCCCAGGCTTCCCTAGCATGCAGACATCCTGAGGGCAGGGAGACAAGAAAAACAGAAAAACCCTGCACCAGGCTCCCATAGATGGGGCCCGGTCGACCCGAGAACACCCATAACCAGGTTCCATAGAAGGGGCTGGTGAGGCCTTCTGACACATACTTAAAGGACTGAGAGAGGGTTGGGGAGTCCCTCTCCTCCCCTCCCTGGGGGGTAAACCGAGGCAGGATGGGGACAGGCTTGCCAGTAGCTGGAGGGAGGTACCTGGGGCGGGACTACGGGAGAGCGCATGACCAAGGGCTCCCAGAAGAAAAAGGATCCTGGTGCAGTGAGGAAGGTAGCATAAAAAAAAAAAAGAAGAAAAAGGAAAAGGTAGAAAAGGTGTGCTATCAAGAGCTATGGTCCGTTGGTGCAGATTGGGGTAGATAACCCAAATATCCAAGCATAAGAGGGAAGAGCGTTCACTCTTGCAGCACCTCAGCTTGTTTACACATGGAAAGGGATGAGAGTTAGGCTGACAACCCCAATGCACACCCTGATGCTTGTTGTTGTGTGGAGGGTGGGGGTGGGTGGAGTGGTAGGGGTGTTAACTCTAACACCATATTTCCATGCTTTTGTCGCTGTGCTATGAACCCTAACTGATGCATTAACAGAGTTTTTGCCATGAATATATATATATATATATATATATATATATATCTCTATATATACACACACACACACAGTATATATATATACACAACATGTATTTTAAGTCATTTAGAATGCAGGGTGAAAAACAACCTCAAGGTCATTGGCTGGAATATTGAATAAAATATTATTTACTTAATTCCACATCAATTAATATAAAGGTCCAAAATATTATTTATATGTCCAATGTACCTGATCAAAATCACACAGAAATGTCAAATAGTTTACCAAAGGTTCTGTAATAGTTAGTTACACTTTCATAGTTTCTGTAGGATAAGGAATTGATGAGAGTGAGTAGGCGCTTTTAAGATATACATTAAACTAAAAGTAAACGTAATTCATTCTTATCTAGAATTTGTTTGCATCTTTATTTCTATTAATTCAAGATCCCCAATGAAGACAGAAAAAGAGGGCGAGGTTTTTAGTAGAAAGAATTTAAGAGACAGAAATGAGAAGGGGGGAGAAGAGAAGATGTTGGATAGAAGCTGAAGAGGAGACAGATGGAAAGAGAAATGGGTGGGAGAAGAAAGTGGGAATTTTGATTGTTTAGAATGAATGCCTCAGGAACCGCCTAGCTGAGGGAGATGATATGGGGGTGGTGGTGGAGGAAATAGGGGCCAAACTAAAGAAGGGCACAGTGTAGGTAACAAACCTGTGTCAAGCAAGTAAGCAAAAGTAAAAGAAAGAGGAGACCGCTATGGTTTTTGAAAGAGGTACTGTAGCAGAAAATGTAAAGGCTAAAAGAGTAGCATTCAGAAGGTATAAGGAGACCCAGAGAGAGGAGAATAGAGAAGTGTATCACACAAAATAGAGAGAGGCAAGCAAAGCAATAAGGACAGCAAAGGCACGAACATATGACAGAATAGCTCAGAGTGTATCAAAAGGGGACAAGACATTTTTTAGGTACGTACTGTATGTTAGTGAAAAAAGGAAGACCAAGGGAGGGATTGTACGGTTAAAAGAGGGGGTAACTGTATGGAAGTGGATCAAGAAAAAGCAAACATCTGGAACATATACTTTTGCTCAATGTTCACAGTGGAAGGGGAGGGACCATGAAAAGGTGCCAGGAGCTTTTATGGGAGAGAAATGGACATTAGTCCATTTTCTGTGGAGACTGTCCAGAAAGCACTCACTAACCTGAAGGTAGACAAAGCTAAGGGGCCAGATGGGTTACATTCAAGAGTGCTGAGGGAACTCAGGGAGGTACTAGTTGCACCTCAGTCAGACCTTTTTAACAAATCACTGGAGACCTGTGTGGTCCCAGAGGACTGGAGAAGGTCAGATGTAGTTCCACTTCATGTGGTAGCAAGGAAGAAGGGCAGGCAATTATAGGCCTGTCAGCCTGACATCACTGGTGGATAAGTTAATGGAAACACTGTTAAAGAATATGATTGTGGAATCTTGTATCCAACAAATTAAGACCCAAGGCAGCATGGTTTCACAGAAGGAGGGTCATGCCAAGCAAATCTGATAGATTTCTTTGACTGGGTGACCATGGAGCTGGGTCATAGAGGAGCAGTGGATGCAGCCTACCTAGATTTCAGCAAGACTTTCAACACTGTTCCACATAGGAGACCGGCAAGCTATTTGGATAACTTGGGGGTGGGTAATAAAATGGTAACCTGGTTAAGAAACTCATTAGCAGATAGGACACAGAGGCTAGTGGTAAACAAAGTGCACTTCCAAGGAAGGGAGGGTAACCAGCAGGGTACCTCAGGGATCAGTCTTTGCAGATGACACCAAGATCTGCAATGTGGAAAGAATTGGCAGGGATCTGAAAAAACAGGAAGAGTGGTCAAAGATATGGCACCTGGGTTTTAGTGGAAAAAAGTGCAAAATAATGCATCTGTTCCATAGAAACCCGGGAGTGGAGTACATAATGGGTGGAATAAAACTGGAAAAGACCAAGCAGAAAAAGACCTAGGGTTAATCATATTCGATGACATAAGGGTGGCCAGGCAGTGTGACAAGGCAGTTGGAAGGGCTAGTGGGACACTGGGGTACTTAGGAGGGGATATTGCCAGCAGGAAGAGGGAGGTGGTGCTGTCCCTATATAGATCACTAGTAAGACCCCACCTTGAGTACTGTGTCCAATTCTGGGGACCACTTCTCAGGAAGGACATAGACAGAGTGGAGGCAGTCCAGAGTTGGGCTACCAAAGTGGTGCAGGGTCTACATCAAAAGCCCTATGAGGAAAGGCTAGAGGAGCTAAAAACAGTATGTACACCTTGGAGAAAAGGAAGGGAAGGGGGAATATGATAAAACCTTTTAAATATCTCACAGGGATTAATAAGGTACAATGCAGGTATCTCTCAGAGAAAAGGGTGCTGTACAACAAAGGGGCATTCTATCGAACTGTAAGGGGGTTGGGTAAATTCAAGAGGGACGTGAGGAAGTACTTCTTCACAGAAGTTAATACCTGGAACAGCCATCCAGCAGAAGAAGAGGGGGCAAAAACAATGGTGGGGTTCAAAAATGCTTGGGAGAGGCACAAGGGACTCGTAGAGGTAAGGAAGGGGGAGGAGGGAGTCTGTGCCATAGATTAAGTAGTGTCTGCAGCAAAAAATGAAGGTTAGAAAAAAGTATGGGCAGACTGGGAGGGCTCATCACATTCTATGTTTCTATGTTTTTTTTGAAGAGCCCTGTCAGTGAAAACACCTGGATGACCCAAATTCTTGTCCTGGAAACAATTATAAAAGTTCTGCAGTGAGGGCAGGCATCCTGCTGACTAAGTCCAAAGATACAAGGTAAGAACTTCACTCAATCACCGCTGTTTGGTTTTCTTTGCTTTATTAGTCATAATGGCCAGCAGTTCTGAGCCGATGGTTTGAACGTCGGATGCAAGTACAGAAATCTAACGTGTTGTTACTGCCAACCAAATTAAACATGTAAATAACTTTATTTATTAATAATGGTAGCAAAATTGTACAATAGACAACTGGTCTAATGATTTGTGACAATAAAGCAGATGGACCACCTCTCATGAATAAGCATTCTTAAGCAAAACATCAAGACATACTAGCTGTCATTATGACTAATAAAGCATAGAAAACCAAGCAGCAGTGACTGAGTGGAGTCCTTATTCTGTATGTTTGATGTAGTACCCTCCTTTCGAACAATGCCATTCACAACTCTAGCACTGGAGCTGCTAAAGATGTTTTTTTATACTTTCTCAGTGATATTTCTTTCTTTATTTCTGCTTTTTATTTTGTTATTCCTGTTTTGCTAACTTTAACCTACTTTCTAATTTCTAAATACTCTGAGCTCAAGAGGAGAGCTAGACAATAGGGCACTACTACTTATACCTTTTCAGGAATCCTCCATGGCCATGCTACCTTTACAACTACCACCCCATCTCCAGCCTCCTCTTTCTTAAAAAGGCCCTGCAGAGATAGTTACCTCTTCGTTCCATGACCATCTTGTCGAAATGCTTCTTGCTTTTGTGACTTCACATTTGATTGAATTTCCGATATGTACTATTACTCATCATAATGCCTATAATTGAAGAGTAATGCTGTGACAATCAGCAAGCTCATACATTAAATTGCTGTGGCGCTACCCCACTGCTGCAAATAAGGTTCTGTCTATTTCATAAAGCACTCAGTCCTGGCTAGTCATCTCAGTGTGGAACTCAAATGGGACACAGTTATCATAATTGATTAATTGAACAGCAGAAATGGCAAATGTCACTTCTAGCAACACTAGTCAGACTCAGCAACAATGTCATGTATGTTTGCATAACAAGCCAGTGAACATGGGAGGACAGGTTGGCTCAAAACAACCCATGATACCACTAGGACAGCTCTGAAACAATGTAGTATTTAGACACAATTCAGCTTATATTTAATTTTTTATCTTTAATTCTCACCCTTATTTCTTTTTTAATAAAAACATTTACATGAAAACAGGAACTTAGCACAGTCAGCTCTGGCTGCTTTACTACACCTAACTTTACAGTTCTAGTTATGATATCAAAATCTGTTGTGGTGGGGATAATTGGGAAGTCATAAATAGGAAGTTATGATGTGAGGTGTAGACAAGCAACCAGAGAAGACAAGGTCTAGGGGACAGTGATCTTGCTTTCATGTAACTGTCCTGAGTGATGCATAAAAAGGGGGAAAGAATTACAGAAATGATATGAAATGCAGACTGATTTGTGTCGAAGCCTTACATTTCTCAAATATTTCTCAGTGGTGACAGGGCTCTTTAATACCAAATGATAACTAATATCCAGAAAAGCAAACAGTAATCAGGACACAAATTACTTTCCTGTCATATTTAACTGAACCTGATAGAAGAGATGGGACTTTTTGAAACCATAGTACTGCCAGCAGGGTTGAGGGATTGCAGCAATGAGTGGAAAGAGGGGTAGCAGAAGGATAGTGACAGTGATAAGGGGGGCAGAGGGTAAGGTGGTGGCCTTGTTACAGCAGTTGAGCGGTAGCTTGGATTTGAAACTAACAGCCCTAAATAATATATATAACAAATATTTAAAAATGTAAGTAAAACAATGCCACCTTTATATACATAGAGCGTGTGCAGCAGCCCTCTGTAAACTAAGACATCACTGGGGGCTCAATCCATAAAGGGGTACATGTCCAAAGAAGGGTGTGTACATGGCCCAGGGGTGTGCAGAGCTCCAACTTCACACATGCAGAGACCTTCATGCATTCCCAGACCTGGCTGCAAGCCCCATCACACATGATCCCCTGCCATGTGCACTGCTACATGTCTCATCAGGTTGGGCAGGGAAAGCAGATGAGAACAAACATGTACCCAATCTCAGAGTCCTACTCACTGCTGCAGGGTCCAGTGGAGGGGATGCCCTAGTGCCTACATGCCCCCCCTGCTCAGACACAAGACTCTCCAAGGGGCCTAACTAGCCCCATCTCCACCTGCCTGCAGCCATCTGTGTAGGCTGGGAGGGCTGGAGGTTCATCTGGCACTGGCTGGTTACAACGGCGTAGTGAGGTGATGTCCAAATGAGAACATGACAATTGGTGGAAGACTGCCATTGACTATAATATCCCTTAGTAGCCTCTGAGTGAGAGTTGGGAGATTCACTTCATTGCCAACATGGTTATGTGATTGGATGGGCCCTGTACAGCACTACCCCTCTTGCTGCCCCCTGCCCCTGCATGGGGCTCTGTGGGGTGTATTGGGAAGGGGGCTGTGGATGCCATCTGTCATGGAACAGCATGAGGGTGCACAGATTGTGTGGCCAGGATGTGCTCAGTTTAAACATATTCTGGCCACCTTTATGGATCAAGCCCATAATGTCTGTGCACGAGGGCAGGTCATTGCACTGGAAAGTGGAAGGGATTATTGTGCTGCTGACTACACTAAGCCCAAATACAGTCTTTCCCTCCCTTAAATGCAGACAGAGAAAAATAGATTGCCAACAAACAAAGGGATCTGCACATGCTGGAAACAGGATCTGCAGTGCATCCAGAGGGGTAAGCTACCCCTTGGTCAGGAACAAATGAAAGCAAAATTGGTGCACTTGTGGAGACATAAAATGAAACCACACTCATTTTGAGGATATATTTTTCACACTGAGGTTTGAGTCTTGTTCAGTTTTCTGTTTATTGTTCTATTGCCCCATTTTCCTATAGTTCTCCTGGTCTGGCACCCCAGCAGTGGAGCTGCCATGGTTGCAGCCTTCCTTCTGCTAAGAGGGTGTATGATTGTCTGCCTTCACAGATTATACCAGTGCTGGCAGGGGTTGTGCAAATGCTGTGTGGCATCCTTTCCCAAGAGCCTAGACTTTCACCTATTAAGCTAAGCTTGCTTCCCAGCTAGCATCAGTGTGGAAATTCATGGATTGCATTAATCCTTACAGGAAATCCACAGACAGGAATATAATGCTGTCGACCAGCAGTTGCCACCCCCACTGGACATCCCTTTTTCTCACTTTCAGTGCATAAAAATAAACTGCAGTACCTCTGAATCCTATCAGAAAAGAGCAGAGGAGGTGGAGCTCAATTGTAAGGAGGTAGGCTATAGAAGCAGACTATATCAGAGGCAAGTAGGAGGCAGCTAGATGGTGTTCTTAGAATGAGTCTTTTAGCAGGCAAATGATATGATAGAGACTAGGCCACTTGGGTAATTCTTGTTACCTCTTATTGCAATCATGTCTCTAGAACAGAAGGGTATATTGCAAACCTGACAAAAAAAATTGGCTAGCTCAGTTATTTTTTTTAGTTCATCCATATTACAAGATGTCTGGACATTGTATCAGGTGTTTTAAGGTAATATTAGCTTCCTGTAATAGGGAGTATATACAGAAGCATGCATACAGGGAAATACCTTACTATAAATATTAAGATAGAGCTACTGCCTGCCATGCCAGTGACTCAGGTTCAAGAGCAGATTTTGGTGCACAGGACTCAGCTGGAGGAGGGGAGAATTGAGCATCTCATGGGTTGCTGTCCTCTCCCCTGGAAGGGGAACTGGCCACACTGCTTAGCTTGCAACCAAGGAGAGGTTTGGTGGCAATGTCACATGTGTGACATGGTAGGGAGGGCCATCGACTCATTAGTGGCATATATGAACATCTTCACAGCTGTGTTCTTTTGTTTCTTTTTTCTTTTCTTTTTTTAAAACAGGTATGATTCTGTGTTACGCAAAAAGACACAAGTTATTGATGATTATTATTTTTGTTAGTTCATCCATATTACAAGATGTTTGGACATTGTATCAGGTGTTTTTAGGTAATATTTGCTTCCTGTAATAGGGAGTATATACAGAAGCGTGCATACAGGGGAAATACCTTACTATAAATATTAACTAAATTATTATTTATGTTATTTTTAATGCACCTTCCTTTCCCTGAGGAAGCCCACATTTGGGTGAAATGTTAGGCATGCTTGGGAGCATTGTACTCGGTCAAAAATAAAAATGATGGAAAATCAAATTCTGTAACTGTGTCACTGTGGCTGGGTTTTTGGATTCTTTTGCTTTCCCACCAGTCAGCATAGTACAACTTATGTAATTGCAGTGGGCTAGTGCCACAAAGTAATGACATCACACTTGCCAAATGAGGTATGTATAATTTTTATTAAGAAATTCAGAAAAAAAAGTACTGTCCAAACAGTGGAATTTCCCAAAGTGCAAATTTTTACTGAAGGTCAAATGGCCTGTAGTCTCTGTATCTTTGAGGTGCGAGAGTGGCCCAAATGATAATGTGTTACCTGTGGAAACAGGGCCTCCTTACAGGGACATTATCAGTGGAACCAGAGATGGGACATGAGCCAAAACCATGGGTCACATTAGAAAACTTTTAACAGAGTCATAATTCTTGTGAGATGGATCCCTTTTGATCTCATAAAATAGAAGCTCTGGCAGAGCCACTATGACTGTGAATGCATTAACTAAGTAAGGGTGTTTCATGGGCTAAAACATAAATATTTATCTGTTTATTTAAAACATATCAGATTTACAAACCTTTGAGTTAGAGACTCATTTACAAAGGCACCTCATCGAAACTAATACAAAGACAGCACAGTTAACAAGTCCAAAAACAATGGCTCGGAGAGCAGACAGTTATAACAATCATTCACTGGAGATACATGGGTAGCAGTAGATAAACATACAGTATGCGCCAAATAAACCGTACATGCTTGTAATGGACAGCCGGTTGTAACGGACAATTTCTGATTGCCAAATGCCATTTGTACAGGAGGTTAATGTTAAAAATTGCAATTAAAGTGGACCTTGGATTCTGCATTTAACGTCTGCTTTCCATCACCACCAGTGGCATTCTAACAGAATTTCACAGCACATAGAGCAGAGAGACCAATGTGAGTACAATCTTTTATGCCATCTGTTAATGGCTCTCTCTGTGGCAAATTGTAGTTTCTTTCTGTTGTCATGTCACTCTGTGCTCTGTGCTGTGCTCTGAAGCAGTTTCAGGATTGGTGGAGGAAGCAGAGGAAGAGGAAGCGGAAGCGAACGACGAACCAAAACATGAAGTGGTTTGAGTGACCCATCCAACATTCATGTGGGAATGCTCTTTTAACTTTTAGATGAGCTGCCATGGGGTTTACTTGCTTGTGGTTTCCTTCAGTTGTCATATCGCTCTGTGCTGTTTTCTGGAGCTGATGAAGTTCAAAACATACTGCCTGGTATAGTGAACCCCCGCAGATGTGTGACATCATCCCTCGCTGGCACCGAGCAATAAGGACTGCAGATTAAATTCTATTTTTTCAGTTTACTTTCCTGTGTCTCCAACAAAGGTTACCTAGATAAAGATTCACAAAAGAACTGTAATCCTGAATGCAGACCCCAGTACAGTACTGTACTGTAATGTATGCTTGCCTTGTGTGTACTGTATTACACCAGAAAAAAAAGCGGAAAGAATGTAGCAGATGCTGCTTGTAACAGACAATAAACACAATGTCAAACTAGTCCGTTACAAGCGGCATATACTGTATTACATAGTTTAGGCACACAGGCACCACATCAAGAAGACCAAAGCAGTTCAAACAATATACAATAGCTAAAGCAAATAGACATCAGGAGTCAAAGAGAAGCCCATAGTGTTCACATGAAGGCTGTTGCATGCACTAACTGAATCAAAGTATAGTACATTGAGAAAGGGCATATTTAAGCAATAAGACATGACAGGGTGTGTGTTATCATGTAATAACATCACTCCTGGGGTGGGTTGAAGCATGAGGCTAAGCCGAGTATTTATTTATTTATTTGCACATATTTATTTGATCCACTGGATCAGCAATATTTGCACTAGCTGTGCCCAGTGCAGATTTTACAGCACTGGTCCTGGTCTGGTGATCTGGGTTTTACCCATACCACACTGCATATGGCTTAGTGATATACTGTACAGACAGCTGCAGAGTCTAACTCATTGCAGGTTGAAGTTTCAGAAAACCATTATGCTACAAATATCAAGACTCACTCCCTCCCTCACCCCCCCAGTCACAATTAATCCTCTACCAAAATCATGCTTAAATACTGGTGCCTCTACATCCATGCCACTAAGCTTTTAATGCCAACATGCTTCTTCTGCTGCTGTGAGTTAAACTCTTTATTTAAAAACATTTTGTTGAGAAATTTTTGTTTTAGTATATCCATGGTCAGGAAAAATGAATTTGTAAAAGAAACCAAAATTCCCATTTATCAGTTCACTGAATCACAATACAGCATGTTATGAATTTTTCAGATTCTATGTGTAACCTACAGTAAGTCAAACAGAAATTAGACACAAATGCCTACCTATTTGCAAGTGAAGCAAATGTGGTTATTATCATTCAGTTGTAAACATCTATAGTCATAGCCAGGATTCACATTGCTAGACTCTGGGTAAGTATGACAAGTTTCCTAAATACTGGTAACTTATCCAGCTGTGTTCTGCTTGGTGTGTGTGTGCGTGTGTGTTTAAACATGTAACTTTCTATAGTATATTGTATAGCACTGAGAATCCTGGCTGCAGTGTTTTTTCTCTGCTGTGACTAAGCAAGACTCTGTAACAAGACACGGGCCTGCTGTAGGGGCTATTAGACATCAAACCAAAGGGTACGCTGTGAAGACTAACTTGGAGAAGATGCAATAAAACAAACTTGAATGACAGCCTCCAGACATCATAAAACACCCAGGGAAAATTAGAAAAACTCCTCTAATAGCCTAGGCAGAAACAAAACACTGGATTGAAGTGAGAACTCAAAACTGGTAGTAATACATATATTCCCAATTTTAACATGCAGTTTTCCTTTAAGAAGATTCAGTAGAATATAAATGGTAGCCTAGAACTGCCTGCCTGAGAATGAAGTTGGTATATTATTTGAAAAAATGGAAGGCTAGATCTCTTGCTATGCAATGTCCTGTAAAGTAGCACACTGACTGCTCTTAGGATGGTGGTGTCAAATGCTGTGAGGTGCCATGGGGAACGTGTTATGCAGAAAGTTCCAGGAAGTGTTTAACCCATTCTACTTCTAATAGCTTTCTATGGTGTCTGTACTGTCCATTTGTGCAAGTCAACTCCACTTCTCAAACTTAAAAAGGAGTAGTCCACCCAGAATGTGAAAAAAACATATGTTATGTAGAGTGTTTTGATATGTATGTTAAGTCCTAGTGTGTCCTTCCCTCTGTTTGCTTTTTGGAGTTTTTCCTAAATTGCCTGCTAGCTGTATGGTAGTTTTATGACCTCTGGGGCGCTCCATAACAAATAGATTTATTGGCTTTCTTTCTCCTATGATGCCCCATGTCTCGTGTAACAGTGATGTAGCCATGCCCTTAGATTTAGCATGTGTACTGCTTTAAAATTAGTTTAGCAACAGCAGAGCCTTGTAACTGTTCTTATCCAGGGAGCACAAATGTCAGCAGTTAGTTTGGCAGATACCCGAGAGCTGTCTAACTGGGGTTTCTGTAAGAAAACAGCTGCTAAATAGCTCTAACTCATTATTTGTGTTTTTGATGTTAAAACACTCCTGCTAGCTAGACCTGATGCACAGAGATGCATCGCTGCATCACTGTCACATGAGATGGGGCATCGTAAGAGAAAGAAAGCCAATAAAACTATTTGTTATGGAGATCCCCAGGGGTCATAAAACTACCATACAGCTAGCAAGCTAATTTAGGAAAAGCTCCTAATAGCAGACAAAGGGAAGGACACATTAGGATTTAACATACATATCAAAACACTCTACATAACATATGTTTTTTGCACATTCTACTCCTTTAAAAAGAAAAATACACTTCATCACAGACCGTGTTTACCAAGTACTGTGTCCATGATTAAAATATTTTGAACCCCATCCCCCAGAAATGTGCCCTTACATGAACATGCATGATTTATCTGTAAAGACAATTAAAACAAATATATTTCTAAATGCATTAGTAACACCAGTGCTTTCAAAATTTTGAAACTACTAAAAAGACAAAATATATACAGATAGATAGAATATGGTAAACAAATATTGTTAATCCCAAAAGCTGAACTTTGTTTTTAGTATATAAATGTTTAAGAAATACCTGAAAGCTGTCTATTTTCCTTAGTTTTTAAGACACTTCTTAGTCTTTCCTTTTGAGACACCAGGTGACTCTGATAATCATTTGTTCCAAGGGTTTTTAAGTCAGTTTGAAGGCATTTTAGGTATCTTCTGTTCTAGTCCTTGACAAAATGTAGGGACTCCACAGACTTGTTGTTCTGCTCTGTTCCTTGGTCCACATCCCAAACATGTGAGTCTTCTTTCAGGATGATAGATCTACCTCATGCCCCTCCCACATGAATAAAAAAAAGGTGGGATGGACCTTTTGTGGAGATGGTGGACCTTACTTCCCCCCAAAAAACAATGCTGCCTCCCACTACTCAGGTTCCAGTTCTTGTACCACTCATTTAAGAAAGACAATAGTATCCTGCAACCATTGACTAACATGAAAGCGTATTTATTTGAGGGCGGAAAACATTTCTTGGAGGAGGGTAAGGCGGAGGAGACTATTTACACCTTTAGTCAGTTCCACGAACAGAAAACATGACATCGCTCCTTTTGTACATGCAATACTCTTGTAGGCTCCACCCACAGTCGTAAAAATGAGACTATCAGGAACAGAGAGGGAAAGAGGGGGTTAGAACTGAGGCACCAGGGCATCTCAATCTGTCCAGCGATACAGAACAAGAAGGCAGTAGTATTGATATGGTCAGACTAGCTGGTGAGAGCTGTTGATAGAGAGAAAGGTTCTCTGTTGGGTATTACATTATTAATGTCTTTATTTGTTCAACAAAATGATGTTTTCACAAAACAAAGAAACAAAAGCTACATATGAAAAATCAATAGTACACATTCAAAATATAGTTAAAACAGTAGTTTAAAGATAACTATATTCATCAAAGAAATACAGTAGTTTAAAGATAAATATATTCATCAAAGACCTACAGAGGTGACAGTTAACCTTACCCCATGTCTACAGTCACACGTTTATTAAACAGCAGCTGATGCCATTGGGACAACGTTAACAAAACATATTATTTAGTTTAGTTTTTGTTGACCAGGTAAGTGCACTAGACAAATCCTGCCTATTTTCAGGCACGACCCGGGAAGGGGGATACAGATGAATGCCAACTGACTTTGAACCAGATTAAGCTGTTGGTGGTATTTTTAGTGAATGAGGGAAATTCCCCTACTCTTTTCGATAAGTGCCATGGGATCTTTAACATCCACCTGAACTACCACCAGAACAGCCAGCTAGAACCTCGGTTTAATGTCTCATCCGAAAGACGGCACCTCAGAAGTGCAGCACCCCTCTCATCCTGCACTACAGTGTCAGTACTGAGATATTAACCCAAGTGCCAGATGTGGGAACTGAACCCACAGCCCTCTGATCTCCCGGCCCCAGAGGCGAGCATGCTAGCTACTGAGCCACTGACACAATTCCACTTGCATTTCACATTAGTTCTATATTTCCCATCCCCATGATTTATTACTGAAGTAATCTGCATGAAAATGGGATCTTTGCTCCTAAAGAGTTCATCTATTTCTATTGCTTTCTCCCTACCTGAGATCATAAAGCTCTATTTGTGACATCACAATTATTCCCATGGCAACAGATTGTGATGTCGCAAAAGAGGACTTTGGCATGAAGTAGGGAGTAAGCAAAAGAGGCAGATAAACCCTAAGGGACATAGAGCATGTTTCCATGCAAATTTCTAAGTAATAAGTAATGGCGAGGAGAAGTCTATTGAATACATATGGAATGCAAGCTGAATTGTACCTAAATATTATGTTTTTCAAAGTTTTCTTTGAGGTGTCAGCAGCTGTTTAATATCAGATTTCAAAATCTTTACAACTATCTAGACTGATGTAATACATGTGTAACAACTTTAGCCACCTTCCTCATTACAATATTCAGACTGCAAATTTATTAATCTGCTAAGTGATTTCTCAAGGGGTTTGTATGATCTACTAAGGTGACAGTCAGATGCTTTTGGTGCAGTAGTAGCTACTGCTTACAAATTAAATCACAAATTTTAGTGAAAAAGAAATAATGTGGCCCACTGGGAATTGAACCCAGGTCCCTGGAATACTGTTCCAGTGCTCTACCACTGAGCTACATGCTCACATGGCTGGACATGGGGTTCCCAGACACACTTCTTTTCTCTGGTATTGCATATTGTGCAACTAGGGACAATCAAGATAACAATCAAATGTTTTTGGTCATCTGATTGTCATTTCAATTATTAATTATTACCATGATTGTGGCAATGGGCATGGGGGGGGGGTTCCACTAGACCACAAGGGACTGGCAGTTATACATATATCAGAGAAACAGGGACTCAGGTGGGAGGGGGGACCACTAGACCCTCAGGGCTGGTCATGTATTATATTCATTGGGGTATTGGGGATGGGGGGCCACTACACTACTAGGGATTACTGTTTATACATATACCACAATCGCGGCAATGGGTGGAGGGGGTTCCCCTTGACCACCAGGGTTGTGAGTGCTTGTGGACAGTGTTCTGGGTGGGTGGCCACCCGCGGCTGGGCTGCTGTGTTGCACCCTGCAATAAAGCAGCCTGCCTGTAGGTGTCCGGGGTTTGTTCCTACTCTGCATGGGTTCCACTGACCCCATTATGTAGTGCGGCACAGGTGTCGCTGGCATGCGCTGCACATCCTGGGCTGAATATCAGGATGTGACGACATGCAGGACACGCCCCGCATCTGCACCGTGACACGATTACATTGCACCCAGGCGCATTGGGATTTGCGCTGCGCCGGGAAGCCTTTTCAATATCCTACTGGGGCGCAATGCGGGGTTGTGCCAGCGCAACTCTGTTGCACCAGGTGCAACCCATTTGAATATCTGGGCCAATGTGTACAATTCACAAACTAAAGTGACTGTATGAATATGCAAACTAAAGTGACTACGTATGTAAATAT
The DNA here is from genome assembly GCA_016271365.2 of Neoceratodus forsteri. Taxonomy (NCBI): domain Eukaryota; kingdom Metazoa; phylum Chordata; order Ceratodontiformes; family Ceratodontidae; genus Neoceratodus; species Neoceratodus forsteri. The sequence goes on from CM028136.1 coordinate 293,278,233, forward strand.
GCTAAAGTAACTGTGCAATGTGCAAAGTGAAGGGAATAGGGACTATGTGTGTGATGTGCAAACTAAAGTGACTGTGTGTGAATATGCAACTAAAGTGACTATATGTGCATTGTTCATTTTAATATAAAGTGGCAATGAATTATAAAACTGTGACTTCAGTAAACTTTTTTTGCACTAGTAGTATCTGATTCTCCCCTCAACAAGTTTTGTAAAGCAGCATGTTGCGAAGCTCTCTGTGGTGAAAATTGTGATTCTGCACTTTCTTATTCTGCTTTACATTTCCCTTTTTCCTCTTCTCATTCATGTCTTTGCCCCACCTCTAAAATGTACTTTAACATTTTATTTAGGTTTCAGAATTAAAAGATGGTCAACGCAATATTTATTCACCCAAAGTCCCATGAAATGAGGGAGCAGTGTGCCGCATGCAGGGTATAATCTAGAAATGTAAAACTTGTAGTTCTTTCAGCAAATAACTACTGAAATTTTGTAGTACAATTTCCAAGTCTGTTGCCAAACCCAGACATTCAGTTTAGTTCAATATACACACAGTTGCCAAGCCCAAAAAACATATTAAAATCCAGAAATAAACAGTAAAATGTGATTTGACAAGTGATGGCTTAAAGAGGAACTCTCAAGAATCTACCAGTAAAAACACAGGACCCACAGGTCCCCATTAGTAAAACACACCGGCAGTACATTTTTCAAATACCTTTAATTAATATGTTGAAAAATAATAATTTACACTGAAGCATTGGGATTAAATTTTCATGCAAATATCCAAAATCATTTTCTTTTTTGAATTTTACCATGGAACCATTATTGCATGGTAATCTTCATACTATGAAGTGGCAGGAAGTGTTAATAATGTGTTGAGAAATACGAATTTTTGACATTACTGTACTGAGGTAAAAATTTCATGCAAATGTCCAAAAGCTTTTTTTTTGGTTTTGCACAGAATCATGACTGCATAGTAATCTCCATATTATGAAATGGTAGGAAATGTTAACAGTATGTTGAGAAATGCCAGTTGTTGATATTACTGCACTGGTATCAAACTTTTCAGAAAGTGTCAAACATTTTTTATTTGGGGTGTTTTTTGCCACCAGATAAAGACTTTGCAGTTTATCTAGTCTGCTCAAGTGTGCACTTCCCACTGTGTTTACAGAGGGAATTGGCCCCTCCCCATATTCCCTTTGACCCTTCTCAAATATCCCCACCACCTCCACTCCCCATTGCAACTGTCCTCCACACCCTTTCTCAACCTCTCTTGAAGCTGTCCATCATTTTTAGGGACACCACCTCTCCAGCAATTCATTCCACTTAGTTACTACCCGCTTGGTGAAAAAGTGCCTCCTCATCTGACTCCTGAACTTTCACCCCAACAGCTTTAGGCTGTTATCCTAGTGGTCTTGTTTCCATTAAGGCTGAAGAGGCCCTTGGTACTCACTCTGTTTATAACATTAGGTACTAGAAGGTCTCAGTCATGTTCCCCCCATTTCTGTCCTCAAGACCGTACATGTTGAGCCCACTGAGCATCTCATTGTAGATGTTGCTTTGTTGGCCCCAGATCATCTTGGTTGCCCTTTTCTTGACCGTTTTTAGCAAGCTGATGTTCTTCTTCAGATAAGGGCACCAATATTGCACACTGTACTTCAGGTGCAGTCTCACTAGAGACCTGTACAGTGGCAGAATGATCTCTGACTTCCTGCTGGTAATCCCACTGGCTATGAAGTCCAGCATCCAATAGCTTTCCTGTAGTGTGCCGAGTGTTTCAGTTCACTCATGATTATTACATACAAGCCCATTTCTTCCTCTGACCTAGTTACCTGCACACCACCCAGCCAGTATTTGGTCCCTGGGTTCTTCACCCCCTAGTGCATAAATACACTTTTAAGATTGAACCGCAGTTGTCAAATGCCAGACCACTTCTCTAGCATAGTCAGGTCTGCCGTGAGTTCCTGCCCCCCCCATCATGTCCACCATCCCACAGAGCTTTGTGTAATCCACCAATAGGCAGATCCTACCCTCAATCCCATCTGCAATGTCACTTATGAATATATTAAACAACATTGGACTGAGCACAGAGCCCTGAGGGACCCCACTGGTCACAGGCTTGGCTTCTTAGAATTCTCCTGACTACCACCTTTTCACTTCTATTCTGCAGCCATCTTCTGACCAGCCCAACAAGCTTAGCCTCCACCGGCAGTCTTCTAGCTTCCTGACCAATCTCCTGTGAGGTTCAGAGTTGAAGGCCTTGCTGAAGTCCAGATACAAGACATCAACCACTTGACCACTTTCCCTGTCCTGGTGACCCAACAAGTCACTTAACATAGTCTGATAGGAGCTCCCTGACACAAACCCATGCTGCTCCGCATCCTAGAGTCAATTATCCTTCAGAAAGCTCACCAGTCTCTCTTTCCGGACAGTCTCCATTAGTTTGCCCACTAGTGAGGTAAGGCTGTACTACTTGGTCCTTTGTTTATAAACAAAAACAAAACAAAATACTGTGCATGCTACTGGCGCTGCATAAAAATAAATGTTCATCACACTAATATTTTTATGTGTTCATTTGCAATTTGCTTTTTTAATACAAACTATGCAATGATAACCTTTATCATGCTAGCTAAGATTCAGTTAGACATTCTTTGTAGAGCGTGCGTTAACTTGTAACTTGTCACAGTTGCTTATCTCAATAATGACACTGAGCAGAACCAGTCAGAGACCATCCAAAAATGATATTAATATCACCCAAAATGCACATTCAGCACTAATGTCAGATGTTCCCATCATGAAAAAAAAATGTAAATCATTCCGTTTTTTTTAAGGAAGTTAATTGCCATTAGGAATGTTATGTTTCTTTTGGGGGGGTGTTAAGATAAAAAAAAATAAATCAAGGGGGCACTGTTGGCAAGTTCGCCTAGGGAGACACATACCCTAAGGCCAGCCCTGACTGCACTCCTGTGATTGAAAATTCATTCAACACCATACACAGAAACACAGAACCTGACAGCAGATTAAGGGCCACTTAACCCACCAAGCCTACATTTTAGGCATATTATCTATTTCCTTCCTTGCTGCATGCCCAGTACAGTTTAACAACCCTTATATTTTCAATACACCTTTAATACAGCATCAACCCCATTTTTAGCCCCAGTTTGGTAACTCCTCAACCCTAACCCACAATATTTTAAAATATACTCCTTATTTTTCTACTGCTCTCAGATAGCTTCATTTTCCTGACTCCTACCTCCACCCCACAAGGCAGACAGACTTTCACTGTGCTGATTACATGCTTCTCCATCCCAGACACAGAGGTTTAAGCTTCAGGGACTGTAATAGCCCCTCTTAGCACAAAACAACAAGCAACTCATTGTGCTCATTACTTCACCTACACAACTGCTCATGTAACTGGTGTCATGCTAAACATGCACAAGAGTTAATATAAATGTGTAACTCAAACAGATGCATGCTTACTTAAGTGAAGTTCATATTTGAATGTATGCATTTCAGTCTCTATTTGCAGCATATTCTCTGTGTGGCCACCCCCACCCCTTGACCCCATCCAGCTTCAAAAACATACTTTCCAACCTGACGACAATGGCTAGGTGCTGTTATCTTACCTGTTTGCCCAGATAAGAAAATCAGATGAATTGGAAAGTCAATTATGCATTCAGAACAGCAGTAGCCCAGTTGAGTGGATGCTAGTCCTCCAGTAAAGTCCAGTCTACTAGGAAAATTGTAGTACACAGATGGTCACTCTGTGATGCTCACTGCTGTTATGAACAAGGAAGGGTAATAAAAAGAGGCTGGAAGCTGCTTAACAGGAATCACCAATTAACAGCAGCACATCACCAACAAACATTTGTCAATGCCGAATGTTTGCTTGCTGGTATTAGCACTGGATATGCAGGAGTTAGACAGATGCAGAATAGGAATGGCAGTGAAGTACTGAACTTCACATCAACACTACCTCCATCCTGTAGAGACAGACAGGCATTGGGGTAAGTGTTTGGGTCATCAGCCATGACAGTCATGCCATGTCACCTCACCCTATTCTGCAGACACTGACCATGTTGAGGTGTGCCTTGGGGTGTTTGGCTTTACAGTCACCCCATTCCATAAGGACACACACTGAAATGGGTGCAGCATAAGACAATGGGGTGAAGTCCAGGGCCGAAGAGTCCAAGGTACACCTCGATGCCTGTACAGACAGCTGGTGAGACCCCATCTGGAGTATTGCATGCAGTTCTGGAGACCCAATCTCTGCAAAGACATAGACAGGATGGAAGCTGTCCAGAGGAGGGCAACTAAAATGGTGCAGGGTCTGCACCGGAAGACATATGAAGAGAAACTTAAGGAGCTTAACATGTATAACCTCGAGGAAAGGAGGGAGAGGGGGGACATGATAGAAACTTTCAAGTACCTCAAGGAAATCAACAAAGTCCAATATGGTAGCATCTTTCAAAAAAAGAGGTGTGCAAGAACAAGGGGGCACAATTTGAAGATGAAGGGGCAGCTCAGAGGTAATTTAAGGAAGTATTTTTTCACAGAGAGGGTTGTGGATGCATGGAACGGCCTTCCGGAGGAGGTTGTGGAGTCAAAAACAGTGGTGGAATTCAAGCATGCATGGGACAGTCATAAGGCAACTCTAGGGGGTGGGGGTAGGAAGAAGTAGGCTGCTGGTTAACTAGGATCTGCAGCTTATCCATTAGGTAGGGAAATGGGCAGACTGGGTGGGCCAAGCAGTCCTTATCTGCTGTCAAATTCTATGTTTCTTTGTTTCTATGCCTGTCAGTGGTTGGGGGTGGGGGTGGGATGGTATGAGCAGTACAGTCAGCAATGCAAAGGCACAACCCGATGCCTATCAGTCTGTACAGGGTGGGACGTTATGGTTAGAAACCCTAACACCCCAGGTGTTTGTTGGTATTTGCATTACAAATTTTCAACATGGCCTTTTTGTGACCCCACCTCATGAAAGCATTTGGGACCTCTTCTCGTGAAGAGTGGCAGTGTGATTTTGTCAATGTGTCCAGAACTCTGAGTTCCAACAGTGACCGCGCCATTCTGCACCACATGTACGAAAACACAGATCGGACAGGATGTGAAGAATGTCAGCTGTACCATCATAGGGAGGTGTGAAGAGATGGCAATGTTGAAAATCTGTAGTGAGAATATTAAAAATGCTTGCACTTCTGAGCATACATGGAAACTGTGCAATGCATGCTCGTAACACAGTAATTTTATGGACTTTTGTCACCAATTTTTCAACATAGGCATTTTAGGACCTCTGCTCATGAACAGTGTCACTGTGATTTTCTTAATGTGTCCCAAACACTGATTTCCCACAGTGACTGCGCTATTCTGGGCCGGAGGTGCAAAAACACATTTCGGCTAGGATGTGAAAAATGACAGCTGTACTGTTCATAAGGAGGTGTGGAAAAATGGCAATGTTGAAAATCTGGAGTGAAAATATTACAAATGTGCGAAGTTACGAGCTTGCGTGGAAACTGTGCAATGCACGCTCATAATACAGTCATTTCTTGGATTTTTTCCACCAAATTTGCAACACAGACTTTTTAAGAGGCCACCTCATGAACACTGGCACTGTCATTTTGTTAATCTGTCCTGAAAGGCGATTCCGTGCAGTGACCGCAAAATCACCTTTCAAGACTGAATAATGCCATAACAGTGGTTGAATTCATGAGGAGAGATCCCAATAACCCCATGTTGAAAATTTGGTGGCAAAATTCCCAAAAATGCCTGAGATATGCACCAAAGTTGAAAAAAAACCTATTTATGCCATTATACAGCTTACCGGCATTTCTTCAGTTCGCGGTCAGCTTTGAAGAGTGCAGATGTGTTTCTGGTCCTCCGAAGATTGTTGTGCTAGGCTCTGGAGGTAAGTATGGGGTGAGGTGGGTGTGGAAAGGCAGGGTGCGCAGAGGGTGGGCGTGGGTTGGGGGTGGGGCCACCTGACTCAATGAGGGACCGTTTTCTGATTTACAGGGAAAAAAAAAACATTGCGGGACCTTTTTTTTGTTCACAGGGACATTTGGCACACTGGGGTGGGCTCCTAGCATGCCACCTGAGTGTTTTTGGGGGGGCTGTAGCCGATGGGGGATTGGGCACCCCCATTGGCGCATATGGGAGGGCAACAGCCAAGGGGGATTGGGTGCCCCTCAGCACAAAACCAGTTTTTGGGGGACATGTATCCAGCAGGAGTGGGCTCCCCATCAGCAAATTACATTGGGAAAGGGGGAATGAAGCCGATGTGGATTGGGTCCCCCTATCGGCAAACAAAAACTGTTTTGGGGGTGGCAAATGATGCCGAGGGGAACTGGGCACCTCCTCAGCACTGGAGGCTGTCTAATATTGTTTGTGAACATGGCTGCGGCTTGCCACCATGTTCACAAACAATATTACAGTAGGCAACATTCCTCCCAGCAATGACGGTTTGCTCCCTCATTGCAGCGGAATGGCTGATGCTGCAATGACGAGGCGGCCCCTGATTGCTGCGATGAAAACTTTACAACTTGATGGCACTTTTGGAAGCCAGTGTCATCAGCACACTGTGCCTCCATTGGTCCACCAGTGCCAAGCCCCCAAATGCAATGCCTCCATTGGCTGCCACAGTGCCGCGTCTCTACAACCCGCTTCTCGCCTAAGCTGCCACATAATGTTGCTTGTGCATGTGCGCAAGCAAACATAAAAATGAGTGAAGCGAGAGGGAGTTACTGATTTATGCTTCAAGGTCATGTCTGAAGGACTACGAGGTATTTTGGGGATGGCAGGATAAGAAAACAAGGCTGTCATTTCCAGTCCTTGAAGTTAAAGCAAATGTATCTGGAAAAAAACGTCATTTGTCTTTGGGTGAAAGTAGGGAGTGTAAGCACTTCTAATCTCACTCTGGCTAACTTAAGCAGTGTATGTATGTGTCTGTGTCCTGTTTGCAGCAGACTAAGATAACATGCAGATTTAAGATAACATACTTCAAAAGTGGGGGATCAGAATGTACATTCTGACCTTTACTTTTGAAAGTGAGGGGTCAGATGACCCCCTTGACTCTGCCGCCTCTGGTACATAATGCCGACACAGGGATTGGGCACCCCAATGTCAGTGTGTGGACAGGGAACAAAGGCAGTGGGGAGGACAGAGCAGTGGGAGGGTGTGGGAGGAGTGCCATCTGAAAGATGGTGGCGATGATGCAACTACACATGTGCAGCACTCATGCATGCATAGCTGCGATGAATGACAATGCAACACTACTTTTGTCAGCAGAAGCTCATTTCTCCTTCTGCCACCACAAGTACTCATGCACGTTGTAAGACATACACAGCCAGTTGTGGCTGCAGAAGCACAGGCTCCTGATACCACTCCACAATGGTAGTACATCAGTGCTACTGTATTGTGTCATCTGGAAACAGTTGTAAGTTGTTTGTGTTACCTGATGATGGCTGCCTATTGTTGCTTGTGTGGTCTTATCTTTTTGCTGCTTGTGGGCATGGGGAGTTAGGGTTGGAAATCCTAACACTACATTTCCCTACTTTTGTGGTATTAAGTTGAACCCTAACTGGTGTTTTTTTTTTTCTACAATGAATTTATTTTCTTTTTTATGGCCTATGTGAACAGATGGAGATGTGCAGGGCCCTCTGGCCTTGCACCAAGAGAATTCTTTATTCATATATTTATTCAAGTTTGAAAATTCAATTCAATTCAAATTTATTTGTAGAGCACTATTCACATTCACAACAGTACTCTGATCATAGCGCTTAAACAATAAAAACACAATAAATAATCATTCTAAAAACATACAGTTAATCATAAAACAATTAATCTAGCCATTTTACATATTAATCAGTAATCTGGAAACTCCAGGTTGAACAGGTGTGTTTTTAGAGCAATTTTAAAGCTCTCCACAGTCAGGCACTCATGTATCTGACGAGGTAGAGAGTTCCACATGGTAGGGACCACAAATGCAAAAGCCCAGGCCCCAAATGTCTTCAACCAGATCCTGGGAATCTCTGGCAATCCCTCATTGGTGGAGCAGAGTGGTTGGCAGGGGCAGTAGGGGCAAAAGAGTTCTTGCAGATAACTTGGCCCCTGTCTGTGTAGGGCCGTAAAGGTCAGCAAACCTACGTTAAAGGCGATCTGCCACTGAACTGGCAGCCAGTGCAGGACATAGAGCACAGGTGTGACATGGCTTGACTGAGGCAACCCCATCAACAGCCTTGCTGCAGCATTCTGCACCAGCTACAAGCGGTAGATATCAACCCATGTAACCTTAGGTACAGGGAGTTACAGTAGTCAAGGCAGGAGGTCACAAAAGTGTGGACCAGAGTAGAAAGGTCATCAGGTGGAACAAGGTGCTTTATCAAGGTGATATTCCTCAGATGGTAAAAAGAGGACTTGACGACAACCAGCACCTGAGAACAAAGCCTCAGCCTATCATCAAGAATAATGCTTAGATTCTACACCTGTTCAGAGGTCAACAGCTGGCTACCACTGAGCCAAAGCTCAGAGGCAGAACCAGCCACCAGCCCCTCTACCTGATGAACCAGATTCACCACTAGAACCTACGTCTTGTCCAGATTCAATCTCAATCAGTTGGTATTCATCTAGTCCTGGATCTAGTCCAGGTAAGCCCATTGGGCCCCAAAGTTCCCTTTTTCAAGCGTGACCTGGAATTAGTTATATACAGTATGAACATTTTACAAAGTACAGTGCATAAGAGAACATGTTACTTCTGTTTACAATCAAGACATTGTATTTCAAGAAATCATACATTCATCAATAGACAACTAATTTCACAGTCACGTTAGGACTAGACTGCTAACATGGGGGGATTAGTACAGGTCACTAGCTGACAACATAACAAGACACTTGGGATTGTCGCTTCAAATGTTGAAGAGCATTCGGCAAGAATGATTATATTTGGGGTGGGCTAGATTTACCTTAGCATACTTCTGTTCAAGTGCATGAGCATTTGTTGTTGTCCAGCAGGTGCCTTCAGAGCCCTTTACAGAAAGCTTCCAGGGAGCTAGCTTTCTGTATGTGGGAAAGGAGCTTATTCCAGAGTGCAAGTGCAACATGGGTGAAGGATTTGCTGCCAGCCGTAGTCCTTACCCTGGGTTCCTCCAGAAGGTTCTTGCAAGAGGTACAAAGCTATCTATCTTAGAGTTTGGGAGCCAGCAGGCCAATGAGGCTTACTGGAGGGTAGTTGTTAATTAATTTGTAGGCATTGAACAGGAAAGGGTACTGTAGCCAGTGGCTAAGGGATGGCCAGTTTAGGGAGACCAGTACTTCACAGTGATGGTGTCTTGGGTGGGACATAGTGGCAAAGTGTGCAATCTTATTATATAGCATTTGCATCCTGCTATGCTCTTGTTTTGCAACTGAGTGCATGACTGGAGTGGCATAAGTTAGGATGGGAAGGAGGATGCTATTTGCTATGGTAATCCTGGTTTCAAGGATCATTTGAGCATTCAGACAGTAAAGTAGCCCTAGTTTTTGGTGGTTTGTTTTGGTAATTAGATCCACCTGTGGTTTCATGGTTAAGCCTTGGTCCAGTATTAAGCCCAGGTACTGGAATGACTTTGCTACCTCTATGAGTGAGCCTGATGTGGAAACAAGGGGGAGCAGGGTGCTTCTGTCAGGGCCTTGGACCGAACAAAATGGTTTTTGCCTCTTTGGGATTCAGTATCAGCCTGTTATGCAAGAGACACCTTTCTAAGGTTGTGAAATCCTCTTGTAGTAAAGGTTCCAGGTCTACAGTGCTGTTCAAGGTCCTATACAGTACTGAATTGTCTGTGTACTGGATCACCGAGCTGCCCCTGCAATGTTTTTTTCAGATCATTTATGAACAGTGAGAACAGGAGGAATTGTCCCTCTGCCGGTAGAAGTGCAGTGCCCTCTAGGCCCTGCACTTCCATGTGGCAATGGATGGAAAGAATATATGGGACCGTCTGGTGGGCCACTGAAGCATAGGGACCTGTGGCCCCTGTACTTCCATGTCACTATAGATACAGGTGAGTAGTGCAAAGAGTCCATCTACCAACAGAAGTGCAGGGCCCTCTGGCAGTCATGAGTTTATAGGTGCAGGGCCCAATGCCAAGGAAAGAGTTCTCTTCACTATATGGTACTTTGGCCCACGCGGCCAACCCTTCACCTTCCCTTCCTAGGCGGGGGGGGGTGCCACATGGCAAAACAATCCCCTCAGCTTCAGCCTATCCAGTTGGCTCACCCACAAACAGAGCTCACAGCACAGGATCAAGAAGTACTACCCACTGGGCCAAAGACTGGCCCTGGATAAACCATTTGATAAAGAGCAGGTGTTTGCTTCTAATAAAATTACAACTATTTTACTTATTGTATTTGGATGTGTTAATTACTTTCTACTTTTTGTAATAAAATATTTGTTAGTGTAGTGAAAGAAGTGGATTTAAACATTTGCTTTTTACACTGCTAGTAAAAATAATTCAGTAGAATGCTGGTACAGTACTGTGATGTCAGAAACTGTCAACTACTTATCAGCCCAATGCACTTCAGTGAGAAACTTAATATATTTGTGTCCTGTCTCTTAAAAAACAAAATGCTTTTTAAACAGCAAACTTTGCCTTTTATATTTTTACACTATTGTACATCTGTGTGATTTTACAATTTTTAAAACAATAATTGGCTTCTTTTTCCTTCTTTCCAAGTAAACTCTGCTTATGAAGGAAATGTCACCTGCTAAATTATTATACAGTCAGTCAGTAAAGATTATTGATTGACTTGTTACAAGTCTTTTCAATTAAAGATAATAAAAATAGAAAAATACATCACATCCAATATAATATTACAATTTAAATCAGGGTTAAAAATGTCCTTGGCTAGCAAATAGTATCATAGTCATATACCAGACTAGAGCTGTTGTCAAAGCATCAGTACATTCTAATTCCTTCTAAGTTATTTACATGAGGAAGATTGACCCCTTAATAATTCATGTTAATTATATCTAATCTAGTTATCTTTAGAAAACTCTATGGCCTTCCACCCGCAGCTGAGTGATATCTGGTATCATGCTTGTAGTCACACATGTCCCTTAAAGTGAAATAAAAGCATCTTTAGATGAAAAAAGCAAGTTGCTTAAAGGACAGGGATTTCATAGGATCTTAAAACAGTTCATATTGTGCAATAACCAACCAGCTTTCCTGTTACAGTTAAAGATTCTGTAGTACATATTCTTGGTTTTATATGTTCTAGATAAGATAGCATACATGCAACAAAGATATTTTATCACATCCACTATGACTATATCTGAACATGGGTTCCTTAAAACTCAAAGAAAGATTTCATCCACTGGCATATTATGATGTAAATATGGAAATAAGCATTCAAACCTAATAGTGCAAACTTTCTTGCAACAGAAAAAATATGATACAGTGGGCTCGACACAAACATGCAGGAATGATGCACAGTGCTTGAGCCACCTGGGAATGGTGCATGGGGCCACTTGCAATACACCATGCACCAGTACTGATTCAGAGACATGGCCTATGTCAGATGTCTGGGGCCGCCTGCACCTACTGTGTTTATGCTGCACTTGTGGTGAATGCACAGCTGCACCCTGGTGGACAGGGGCTTACACCATTGCTGTGCCACCACAGATTCAGAAAATGCTGCAATGAGTGCCAGGCATACCAGTCCTTAGACCAGTCTGAAATTGGTCTAATAGCCTGTGCACCACTTTGACAGACTTCCTGGGTGGGACAGGGTGCTGTGTGGACCCCATTATCCACAAGTAATGCACCATGTAGGCTAAATAATGATGCAGACTCCCCACACAGTGCGACTATAGGTACCCATGTGTAGACTCCTGTACAGGAACTGGGCCCCCTACAGTCCCATCTGGAATGATGAGTTGCCCCCCCCAGGCATAACAGATAATAGGTCTCAGCAGCCATAGTGCAGGTGTCCTCCTTACAGACGTCCATACAGGAGGAGGGGGGTTTCTGTTACTGCCATACCTGGGTGGCCCACAACACCAAGGCTGTTTGTGACCTCCTGACACAATACATGTCCTACATCCTTACACAAGGAACCATTGTCACTTATTGCTGTGCGTGACAATGGATGATACTCAATGTGGCTTCTCTAGCTGTCTTCCTTGGACAGGAATAGGACAAGGGTTGCAAACACAACATCCCATACTTGTGGTGATAGACATCAACAGTAGGATACCATCTGGTTACTGTCCCATGCAGATGTTGTACGATGTGCTCACTTACAGAAATTGCTCCAGATGGGCTTGTACTGATGCAGATATACAAATGCCTCCAGTATGTTGTTATACACCAGTATTAGCTTTACACAGTGTGATACAGGTACGGGCCACCAGGTACACAGGAATTGCTGCATTAGATCATTGCATTGTTGTGGATTGGTATCCTTTTATGCTCAGCAGTGTCTGCTATATACAGTAGGGCTTTCTTTGCACTGGAAGTGTGTGCCACAGGGCCATCCCATGGGTTGCAGCACCTTTACTTTGGCACACCGCAGTGGTTGCCACAAACTACAGGAGTTTAGCGCCATGGCCCCACCTTTTACAGAATTGGGTGCAGGATCCTGGTGCACTGGGCTGTGGTGCAGGCTGCTCTTTGCCACAGTTTGCATCGGTCTAGAGAGAGCCCTTTCAGAATCAAGCCCAGTGTCTCATAATCTCAAGTCAACAGTTACACTTTAAATCTTTTCAAGAAGAATGAGTTTGTCTACTTCTATACCTGCAATTCAATAGCCTAGAAGGAAATGTTTTAAGTCTAAAATGTAGAAATATTCTTGTATCTGTACATTCAGTTAAAAAAGGAGATATGGTTCAAGACTATGGATAAGCCTGGTTTTAGAATATTATTGATAACTTTTCAGATTTCTTATCCATTCTAAATCTTTTAGTGATAAATAACACATTCTTAGTTTGAGTTCTGTTATATACATGTGAGAAATATGAATGTGTTTCAGCCAATATGACCAGAAATAATTCAATTGACGTGTTGAAAGTATTATTTTTATTTTGTTATGCCAAGGTGAATCTAAAGATAGCCATGACAGTTTTTTCTGCAAACTTATTTTGGCTAGTTTATGGTCTTCCATTATCATGCGCTTCATACAATAGGCCGATTTCCCAACCTTTATTAAAGCTTACATTTTTTATCCCCCTAGCTCTGCACTTATAATTTCAGCTGGGATAGTTTCTGATGTATACAAAATTGATCTATATAATTGATTAAATGAGAGTTTGACATTTGTATAATTAATGGCTAACCAAATTTCTGCCATATATAGGACTATGCTATTCATTGTAATTTATGTGTCTCTTAAATTATAACAAAAGCTCACAGGTTATAAAAAATTGCTTATTTCTACCAAGTATATAATATTTTAGCTAAAATGTGTTATATCTCTGTAAACATCTGAAAACAGGTTTGCAGTTTCCCACTGAATTGCACTGTCAGCCTTGCCAGTGAAAACTGTTCTGACATTATAATAGAAGAATTTCATTGGATTCTGTTTTTCACTAGTGGCTGGCAAAATACAAATGAAATGATAAAAAGGTAATTAAAGAAACAAATAAGAGCAAACAAAATAATTACAGGGGCATCTAAAGGCCCCAAACCTTTATTCTTTAATATCTACATCCTCACTAAGCACTTGGTCTTTAATATTTTTTTTAATTTTGACCCCAAATTTTCCACATAGTTGTGTATGACACCCCCTTATAAACATGGCATGTGACCTTTGTAGAGTACTAGCCAAATGTAACTTCAGTTCAAAGAATGGATCTATGATGTGGGACCATCTTTAGGTGAGTCAGGGTGCATGGGGTGTGTTGGGTGGTGGATGCTGAGTAGGGGGTTGGGAAGGGGGAGACATCAATGAAACTCCATCTTCTTCTTTTTGGATTTGAAATACAAAAAAAAAATTGAAGAGGAGCAGTTTTCTTTATTTCAGGGGATCAGACCGACACTGGGGATTGGGCACCCCAGCACTGGCATAGTGTTTGGCAGCACCAGGGGTGGGCATCCTGGTGTCACCACCTATGCATTGGGAGGGTGAATGATCTGGAAGGGAGGGGAGTGCTATAAAATGGTACTGGGGCTGGGAACCCAGCAATGCTTGTAAAAGAGATAAAGAGTAGGTCTGTGTTTGGTGCCACTGGCGGTGGGCAATTCCATGTTACCACCTATGTGTTGGGAGAGTAGCTGATCTGAAGGGGAGGGCTTGCTGGTATAAAGCACACTGGGGTGGGCACCCCAGTCCACTTGTACAAGATAAAAACAAAGATTACAAAAAGCTACACAGTAGGAAAATCATAGTTTGAAATAAGCATTTTATTATGGTAAAATCTGGCTTTTAAAAGTAAAGCTGTGAATCTGGGCATTCACATCAACATCTCCATGGATGAGCATGCCCAAAGTCACAGCTTTATTTATTTATTTATTTATTTATGTTTTGCTGCTGGCTGACTTTCCATTTGGTCTCAGAATCAAGCACTACCCACCAACAAACAAGGCCATGACACAGAATAAATGCTCAAAAGTGCAATATTGTACCCCCTTTCAATGAATCTCTAGCTCAACTCAGTGCTTCTAACAGCACAAGTTACAGGATCAGAGCAGTTCTGTTTGACCCTATAAAATTGTGATTTTGGGATGTTGTTGATAGTGTGATGGGGGTGGCAGCTGGTGACTAGTAGTAGGCTATTTCGGTCTGTCTCTTTACAGTATAGATCTGTGACTATCTCCCCACTTGGGCTCTTTTGTATGTCCAGTTTCATTATTCTAATAATTATATCTCTACACACTTTTCTGGTAAATATAACAGGTTTTCTTTGGTACCAATTCACTAAAATGTTTGTTTTGAATTCGGTATATGGGGTTGTTTAATATTATTACTTTTCTAGAGTGTAAATGTTGAACTGATATGTTTTCATATTGTATGGTAACATTGACCAATCAAAAATTTGCACTGACCCTTTAAGATTGTGCTTTAAATTGATTACCATTACACCTGTGGGACACTTCCTGAAGAGGCTACTGTGAAACTGGTAGAAGTCAGTGAGGCTCTGCCTTGCTCTCTGGCCTTTGCTATCAGCATTTATTTATTTATTGAAATGTTTCACCAGTAAGGCACGCTGAGCAACAAGTTGCTTGTCTCCTGGTGTGACCCGGGGGGGGGGGGTAGGAAACAATGGGATAGAATACAGAGAAGTGTTACAATGTTGGAATACAATTTGCTTACTTGCATATAATGAGAGCAGGAGGGATTACAGGTGGATAACATTGGCTAACAATACAACAGTTAAGTATACTAGATATGAAGACACATATAGCAAATTGGCAACAGTTGGTGACAGTTGATAACACTAGAACACATATAAGAACTTTGGAACTGTATGTAGCACTAGATGGTAAGGTGACCCAATAGTAATTGGCAGCCATTAGTGTAATATAGATATTTAATATTTACAGTGATTGGAGTAAAAAGAGGAAGAATGGAAGGAGGAAACAAAAAATTGCAGAGGGTAGAATGGAAGAAGGAAAGGAAATTTATTGAGAGACACATACAGAACATGATTTTTGAGGCAAACAGAGATGACAGGGTGGACTAAAGTACATATAAGGGGGTAGAGGGGTCAGTTATAAGTGCTTAATTGAGTGTAGGGATAGGCCAGCGTTAGGTTATGTTAACTGGAAGGGGAGGTAGGAGGAGAGGAGAGGAGAGGAGAGGTAGAGTGTGGCAGGGTGAATGACAGAGAGGTATTGTAGGTGGGGGTATCCAAGGGGGGAAGGGGAGTTGAAATTCAACAGTGTCCTGTTATCCCTAACTGGGCAGAGCAGTGGACAGCCCTACTGGTAGGACACAGGTTATAGGTGATGAGAGTTATTTATATATATAGTGATGAGAGAGAGAGGGATGTTGGGGGAGGGATGTTGTGGGAAGGGGTAGCAGAGGTCAACTATAGTGTGGGGGGTAGTACTCCACCAGTGTGCTGGATGACCCTGCCTGCACAAGGCAGTGATCTAGCAGTGACTGAGGGGGTGCAGTAAAAGGAGAAATAGGGGAAAGGGGGTAAAGTTGTTGCCCACCATGCACTATGGATCCTGCCTCCACAAGTCAGTAGTCAAGCTCACAGGAGGGAGACAGATTAAGGGTAGAGAAAGAAAGGGGAGGAACACTTTAGGAGGAGGGAGAGTAGGGGACAAGAAGGAGCATGATCAGAGGGAAATAGGAGTGGCGGGAAATAGGCATATGAGCCTGAGCAGAGGTTAGCTATTGTGGGGGGGTAGTACCCCACAAGTGTGCTGGGTGACCCTGCCTGCACAAGGCAGTGATCTAGCAGTGACTGAGGGGGTGCAGAACAAGGAGAAATAGGGGAAAGGGGATAAAGTTGTTGCCCACCGTGCACTATGGATCCTGCCTGCACAAGGCAGTGATCGAGCTCACAGGAGGAAGATAGATTAAGGGTAGAGAAAGAAGGGGGAGGAACACTTTAGGAGGAGGGAGAGTAAAGGTCAAGGAGGGGCATGTTCAGAGGGAAATAGGAGTGGTGGAGAGTATGCATATTGTAATATGGGCTTAGGGGAGATGGTGGGGGGATTAGGGAGGATACTGGTGGGCACAAGAATAGGCAAGGAAGTTCTTGAGGGCAGAGTTAATGGAGTAGCAAGAGGATGAGTGGCAAATTTGAGGGGGAAGTGAATTCCAGATTTTTGGGAGGCGATAAGAATAACCCGAGTGGCCAATAAGGGTGGAGAGGCGTGGGTCCACCAGGGTTCATGAGTCAGTAGATCTTAGGGAGTGGGAAGGGAGGAGCAGTTGTAAAGGCAGGGAAGAGATAGGAGGGAAGTTCATCCAGCCAGTGCTTGGAGGTGAATTTTGCACAGTGAGAGAGATGTCACTTTGCCAGGGAAGGGAAGGATAGGGCATGGTAGAGATCACAATGGTGTGTGCAGAGGGGGGCATCAAGGGCAAAATGGCAAAAGGAGTTGAAGAGGGTATCTAGTCTAGCCAGGGAGGACTTAAGCACCGTAGGCTATGTCACAGTAGTTGAAGATACGTAGGAACATCTTCTTGACAATCTCATGCCTAGCCATGGGTGGGATGCAGGCATGGTTCCTGAATAAGGCACCAAGCCTGGGATGCAATTTTTTCTGAATGGCATCAATATGACCAGAGAAGTTTAGGTGTTGTTCCAGGCAGATACTTAAATACCTGAAGAAGGATGTGTACTTGAGTAAAGTCCCATCAAGGGAGTGGAAGGATGGTAGAAAGGGAAACCTGGTAGGCCTCTGCTTGGTGCCGAAGGTCATGGAGACTGTTTTTTTGGCATTGAGAGAAAGTTGGTGGTTTGCAAGCCAATGCTGAACTTTGTCAAAGTCGTGCTGCAAGTTGGATGCAACCTCGGTGGGGCAGAAGCCAGATGCAGATGCAGGTTTGCAGCATTTGTTTACTGCTGTATTATTAAACTTGAAATATCAAAAGTAGAGCACCCATCAATGCAGGACAGAAGTAAGCATGAAATAACATGCAAAAAACATTTATTGTGCACCTCAGCAATGTGAATATAAAAACATGTGGTCGGACTGGCCCACGGACAAACACTTAGTTTCGCCCAGTTACCTACTGGGCTTCATCAGAGTTAAAACATTGTTCTCATTTACTCTATATATATATGTTACAATTTAAATGCATCACTTATCCAATTAACTGAAATTTATAAAAGTGCACGGGTTTCTGTATGTTTAACTTAAATAAGCCTATTATAAGCCAATTGCAAATTACAAAACTAATAATATAATTACCTGTATTGCATAAAACCATCACACAAGAGCACTCAATTCTACATAAGTAATTAAACCCATTAATCATCATATAAACATTTATTCATGTACATCTAAAATGAATGAGAACACCATTTTAACAAATAAAGGTTTGATTTCATTTGCTGGCTGGTAAATGGTGCTCTATTGCAAAACCTCCCTTATATTGCTCATCGTTCCATTATGGCCTAATTTGGTGCAAAATGTACTAATAATAGATGAATGCACTAAATTTACAAGTGCCAGTCGCCCTTGGTTCAACTTTTATACATTATGGCCCAGATATTCAAAAGGGATGCGCATGGCGCAACAGTGTTGCACCATGCGCAACCCACTGATGCACCCTGGCACCATATTCGAAAGGGTGCGCGCCACAACTCCGCGCGCCAGAGTGCATCAGTAATGTATGCAGGCATAGGTGGGGGGGGTGTGCCCATGCATAACCTGCACAGCCCGATATTCAGCCAGGGATGTGCAGAGCCATGCATGTGCAACCCCTACTTGTGCCAGCACAAAGTTAAGCCAAAAAAAGAGGAACAACTGATGGCCACCCACAGGGCGCAACACGGCAGCTCCGGCTGCACCAGGCGGCACCCCCCCATGCCCGATCGCAGGCATTTGTAAAATAAGACATTGTCCCATATCCCTGGTGGTCTAGTGATCGCTTGCCTGAATCGCCGGGCATCTGTATCAATAAAATCCTATATCTTTGTGGTTCAGTGGATTGCATCTTCCTGATCGCGCAGGCCTGTTGCGGTTCAGTTCTTTTGTTCATTATTCTTTCTGTGATCGGTTGCTGCCCTTTGCAGCATTTGTAAAACAGAAACGCCTTTATTCTGGTGGTTCGGTTTCTCCTTATTGTTTTATTGATATCGGCTTTCCTCGTCCGTCGGCGGTGGCGTACTTTCACTCTGCTTTCGCCGCTTTCATTAACCGACATTTGGTAGGGTGCTGCACATTTCCGTTGTTCACAGCATGAGTCAATACGCAGTAGCCCATACCGCCACACATTCCAGATATGTGAATGAAATCATCTACATATCTGGAATGTGTAGTACGGTATAAGGTACCCCATTGGCTCATGCTGTGAACTCATCGGACGGCAGCCCTACCCAGGTGTCAGTTGGTGGGCAGGGCAGCAGGCGGGTGGGGTGCTGCCACCGCCATCTGACTGGGGCAGCGGGCCGTGGGGCCCAGTGGGTGGGTGAGGGGGGTACCCAGACCACCAGAGTTATAGGACATTTTCTGTTTTACAGATGCCCGCGATTGAGCAGCAATCAGTCCACTGGACCACCAGGATATTGGACGAGGGATTTATTAAACAGATGCCCGTGATCGGCAGAGTGCCATCCACTGGACCACCAGGGATATAGGATTATTCTATTTTTGGACAGATGCCCGCGATCGGGCTGCAGGGCGCCGGTCCCGATGGCTGCTGCCGGCAGGCGCCAGGCAAGTCATCAGGGATCGCACACCCTGCATGCAATGGGGCCATAATGACATGCAAATGGCCCCATGTGCACTTTGCATAAATTATGGCCTCATTTGCATGTCACCTTTGAATATCGCAGGTGCTATGAATGGCGCAATGGCACTTGCGCCAGTGCATCTCCATGCTCCACTCTGGCCACTTGCGCTGGCGGCGCCACTGCACCATGCACACTGGGGTGGCCAGGGTGCAATATTCAAAGCTGCTGAGCTATGGCGCAGCTCCTTTCAATATCACCCAAGCCACACCCCTGCGCAGCCATGTTGAGCTGCGCCCTAGCTTGCGCCACAGCCTGGCACAGTTTGAATATCCGGGCCTATAAGTACAAATCGGCCCCTAAATTTGTTTAAAAAGGCTGACAAATCAATATTATCATTAAGTCCTTTACCTTTTCTTGCTCCTAATTTGAAAATCCAAAAACTTTCACGTTGTCCAATTAATTTTTGAATGTCTCTCCCCCAGCTCCAACTTTAACCTGCTCTATGCCTATAAATCAAAAAGTATGTTGACCACATCTATTCTTGTTAAGATGTTTAACTATAGCATAGCTATTATCATTTTTAGGTATAGCCCTTTATAGAAAGGTGCAGAAAAATATTGTGTAAACCTTTAAAGAAGAAATAGATCTAACCCTTAATTTAGCATTTCTAAAAGGGTATATTACAGATGCAGAGTATAAAGCCATGGTAGTACAACATCCAGTGGTTTCTATTATGTATATGTTACCAAAAATACATAAAAGCTTATGTAACCCCCCAGGACACTCCATTATGTCAGGAAAGGGGTGGTTAACTGAACCACTTTCCATGTTCTTAGATCAGCACCTGCAACCTTTAGTTAAACAATTGAGATCTTATCTAAGAGATTCCACTGAAGTGCTTACCATTTCGTTGTTTTCTGTATTATTAAACTGCATACTTTTTTTGACATTTATTCTGTGCCATGGCCTTGTTTGGTGGTGGATAGTGCTTCATTCTGAGATTTCAATATTGAGTTTTCTTGGAGCACACCCTGCTGTGGGGCGACCACTTGCAGAGAGTTAGATTTGTCTCCATTTGATCTGCCTTTCACATCACCTCACTCCATCCCTCTGGGACTTACCTGCTGCCTTCCTGGAGTGCAGCCTGGATTACCCCCCCCAGGGCAGGGCCATCAGGGAGCCCCTTTCTCTACTACATCAATGGTGTCATGGGGTGATCCAGTAGCAGAGTGCCTCAGCCAGCTGCATGCAGCTTGGCAGCTACATGCAGCTCAATGGGGGAGGGGTGGACGTCCTTCTTGCTTCAGCCTGGTTATGTTTTTCCACCTAGTTGTTGAGAGGTGTGGCATGCAGTGACATGGGGTGCATACACACTGATGTCCAGCACAACTCCCTGGAGCCTGCAAGTCTCAGCTGTGATGCCTCTGGCCTCCGCCAGGGGCCAGTCAAGCACTGAGCACTACCCCACCCACCCCACTAGAGGAGGAGAGCAATCTTCTGGGAGATGTTCTGGAGGATGTGGTGTTGCCCCATCTGCAGTCACCTCTATGGGCTGAGGGAGGAGGTTGCTCATCTCCAGGCTGAGTTGGCCGGGATTTGTAGGACCTCCTCTCCCACCCAGGGACCACCAGGGCCACTGCCGTTGCCTCAGAGGTTGCCAAGAAAGAGGAGCAGTTGGACCACAGTGGGCTCAGGGAAGGTGAGGGTGGTGGAACAGAGGTGCATCCCTCCAGCTGTACCTCTCCACAATTCATATGCCATTCTGGCAAAGTGTGGTTCCTCTATGGAGGCACCCACAGTGGAGACCAAGGAGGATGCTGGGAACCTCCACAAAGGAGACACATAGGAGGCTAGCATGGGACCCCCACAGGGGAAGGAAACAACTCCTGGTGGGGGACTCCATTGTTAGAAAGGTAGAACTGGGGGAGGAAGGGGAGAGGGAGGTAAGATGCCTGCCTGCCTGGCACCATGGCTTGGAGGGACAGGGAGCGAATCCTCAGGATCACCAAAGCAGCTGCACAGAGGAGAGAGCTGGATGTCATTGTCCACCTATGGACATATGACCTGGCTAAGAAAAGGATCAGAGCAGTGCAGGGAGCATTTGTGGAGTTGGGGAAGGGCCTTAGACAAGTAGCACACACGGTAACCTTCTCAGAGGTGCTGCCTGTCTATGGCTTGGGTGAGTTAGGGTGCTCTACACCATGGATTCAATCAGTGGTTGAAAAACTGGTGCAGAGCTCAGGGATTTGGCTTCATTGGGGACTGGGGGTCCACCTAGAGGGATGCAGGCCTATACTGGTGTGATGGTCTGTAACTGTCCAGGAGGGGAACCAGGATCCTAGGTGATAGGTTTAAATGCTTCATTGGCAAGCATTTAAACTAGCTGAGGGGGGAGGCACTGGAAAGAAGCAGGGAAATACTAGCCCCCCCCAAAAAAAATCAGGGTACTAAGTGAGGTAAATACCAAGATAGAGATGTTGATAGGGAGAAGGGCAGGGGTAAATGACAAAGGCCATAAGGACAGGGATGGGGCAAAAAGGGGTAAGGCCATCAAGAAATGGAGGCTAATGAGTACCAATGCCAGTAGTCTGGGCAACAAGCTCCCTGAACTGGTGGCCTTGATGGAAGAGGGATGCCTGGATATCATAGCAGTCACAGAAATATGGTACACAGAGAACCATGACTGGGATGCTAACATACCAGGGTACACAACCTACAGAAGAGACAGGGAGGGGAGAAGAGGGAGTGGAGTAGCTCTCTATGAAAGGGAAGGGATAAAAGCAACTGAACAAAAGAGCAAACAGCGAGGAGAGGAGGCACTGTGGGTCACTTTAGAGACTGGAAATGGCACCACAATTCGCACAGGGCTTGTATACAGACCCTCATGTCAGGGAGAGGAAATGGACAAGGATATGATAGAAGACATCCTTAGAATGGCAGAGAAGGGGGAGATACTGTTGATGGGAGACCTTAATATGCCAGATGTTAACTGGAGCACCTTTGCTGCAGCCACATCCAAAAGCAGGGCCATTCTCGATGCCCTTCAGGTGGCATGCCTCAGACAACTAGTTTTGGAACCCACTCATGAGGGAGCAATCTTAAACCTCGTACTCTCAAATGGGGACAGTGAGAGGATCTCAGATCTAGACGTGGGTAGCCATCTGGGAACCAGTGACCACCAAACAGTGTGGTTCACAATAAACTCAGCTACAGAGTCAAGCCATACAAAAGTGATGGTTCTGGAATTCAGGAGGGCTGACTTTGGCAAGATGAGAGAGTGCCTTAGAAAAGCACTAGCAAACAGGCTAAAAGGAGAGGTGCAGCAACAATGGGGAAACATCAAAACTGCCATCACAGAGGCAACAAGCCTTTGTGTGAAGCAAATAAACAAATCAAAACAAAAGAAAAAGTCACTATGGTTCTCAAAAGAGGTGGTGGTGAAGGTTAGGGAGAAAAATATAGCATTTAGAAAGTATAAGGAAACACAGAAGAAGCAGGACAGAGAACTGTACCAGTTAAGGCAGAATGATGCAGGGAGGGTAGTCAGAATAGCAAAGGCCCAAACTGAGGAAAAGATAGCCAACTCGGTTAAGAAGGGGGATAAAACATTTTATAGATATATCAGGGAGTGTAGAAAGACAAAGTGAGGGATAGTGAGGCTGAATAGAATGGACAGTGGGTGGGCAGAGAGGGACCGTGAAAAAGCAGGGATACTGAAAGAATACTTCTGCTCAGTATTCACAAAAGAGAAGGAGGGGGAGGTGTCTAATCCAATTAACAGAAACACTCTGGATAGGGGGGTCGAGCACAGTCTTTTCATAGAAGAAAGGGTTCTGAAAGAACTCCTAAAACTGAAGGTGGGCAAAGCAATGGGACCTGATGGAATTCACCCCAGAATTCTAAAATAATTAAGGAGAGAACTAGTGACACCACTGACTACCCTTTTTAACAAATCATGTGAGGATGGTGTGGTACCTGAGGACTAGAAGAAGGCAGATGTGAGTCCCCTTCACAAAAGTGGGAGCAAGACAGAGGCAGGAAACTACAGACCTGTCAGTTTGACCTCTGTGGTAGGGAAAGTGATGGAATCACTTCTGAAGGAAAAAAATGTTGAGTACCTAGAAGCCAGTGGGGCACAAGACCCAAGGCAGCATCGATTCACAGCGGGAAGGTCATGTCAGATGAATCTAGTTGATTTCTTTGACTGGGTGACCAAAGTAGTAGACTAGGGAGGGGCTGTGGACATGGCCTACCTAGAGTTTAGCAAGGCATTTGACACAGTCCCACACAAAAGATTAATAGTCAAATTAACCAGCCTGGGAGTGGGTCCCAGGGTGGTAGCCCGGATAAAACATTGGCTGGACAACAGAACACAGAAGGTAATTGTAAATGGAGTCCCCTCTGAAGAAAGAGGAGTAACTAGTGGGGTACCACAGGGTTCAGTACTGGGTCCAGTCCTTTTTAATGTCTTTATAAGTGACATTGCAGAGGGACTGGAAGGAAAAGTATACCTCTTTGCAGATCACACAAAGATCTGCAACAGGGTTGATACGCAAGGAGGCATGGAAAGGATGAGAAGGGACTTGGCATGGTTGGAGGAATGATCAGAAGTACTGTAGCTTGGATTCAATGCAAAGAAGTGCGAAATAATGCACCT
Organism: Neoceratodus forsteri; assembly: GCA_016271365.2. Lineage (NCBI taxonomy): Eukaryota > Metazoa > Chordata > Ceratodontiformes > Ceratodontidae > Neoceratodus > Neoceratodus forsteri. The sequence goes on from CM028136.1 coordinate 293,302,214, forward strand.
GGGAAACAACAACCCAGGGGAAGATTACACAATGGGGAGAGGTAGTAACAACAACAAAAATGGAAAGGGACCTGGGGTTAATCATATCAGATGACCTTAAGGTTAGTAAGCAATGTGAGACGGCAGAAGGGAGGGCTGGGGGGATACTGGGATGTATAGGGAGAGGCATCACCAGCAGAAAACAGGAAGTTGTTATCTCTCTGTACAGACAGTTGGTGAGACCTCATCTGGAGTACTGCATCCAGTTCTGGAGACCCCATCTCTGCAAGGACATAGACAGGATGGAGGCAGTCCAGAGAAGGGCAACTGAAATGGTGCATGGTCTGCAAGAGAAGCCATACAAGGAGAAACTAAAGGAGCTTAATATTTATACCCTTGAGGAAAGGAGGGAGAGGGGGGACATGATAGAAACTTTTAAGTACCTCAGTGGAATCAACAAAGTCCAAGAGGGTAGCATCTTTCAGAAAAAGAGATGTGCAAGAACAAGGGGACACAATTTGAAGATAGGGGGAGATGGCTCAGAGGCAATGTGAGGAAGTATTTTTTCACAGAGAGGGTGGTGGACGCATGGAACAGCCTTCCTGAGGAGGTTGTGGGGTTTAAAACTGTGGGAGAATTCAAGAATGCATGGGACAGAAATAAGGCAATTTTTGAGGGGGGTAGGAAGAAATAGACTGTTGGCTAAATAGGATCTGCAGCTTATCCTGTAGGTAGGGAAATGGGCAGACTACAGGAGGTGGGCCAAGTGGTCCTTATCTGTGGTCAAAGTGTATGTTTCTGTGTTTCTAATGTCCATTGGATGATCAATCCTCCTCCCCAAGGATGGCCCTCCGATTTCCCGTACTTGTATCCGAACGTGGGTTGTTGGCATTACAGATGGAAATCCTACTACTATGCCAATGGGCCATTCCCATTATTTTTCAAAGCTTGATTTTACCTTAATAAAACACTCATTTCAAATAATCATGATATTTCAGCTCAGGGTATAATGCCTTTTTTAAAAAGGCAAAAATGAACCAGCTCAGTGGCACTGAGGGTTGAGGCACTGGACACTGCACCTCACTCCCCACTGGTGTCCTGGGTTCGGGAATGAGCCCGGGTTGTCAAGGGTTGTCGGGCAGGGGCAAAGAGTGGGATTGAGCTGCCATGAGGAGGCTGTCCTCTCCCGGGGAGGGATGTGTGCTTGCTCCCCCCTGTAGTTCCGCACCCATTGGTTGAAGGACTGATGGGAAGCGTATGTGGAGGGGGTGGCAGGTGATTGCCAGGGGTGGGGCTGAAGGGGCCAAGCTGGTACCTGGCATGCATGTGCACCTCCATATGCACGTGCATGTCTGCTGGGGTCATGGATAGGGAGAAAATGGGTGAAAAAAGGCAGGAACGTAATGCAGGTCAAAAAAAATGCTGTAAGTGACTGCAATGAGCTGTCAAATGGCACCCTTCACTGGACACCCAGAATTGAGAAGCACCCAGAAATGATAGGTTCAATTATTCATTTTTTTCAAAAAATCATAATTTTTATGTATTTTCTATGATTTTTGTATTAAAAAAGTAGACTGTGGCCGACACAACCCCAAATTTTTTCTAATGACCCAAAAAACACTAAGTGGTGTGAAGGCAAAACTCTCGAAACACCAAAATCTCCAAATTGTATCAGAGGGTTATCCTAAAACCCTACTGAGCATGCATAAAAAAAAACTTTAAATCCTTATAACTCATGGAGACGTAGATTTTGACAGAAGAAAAGAACCTTTAGGTCCATCCAGTCTGCGCCTTGTCCCTGTCTATTCTGTCACCACTGACCTGAGTTGGTCATAGTTGTTACTTCCTCCCCGTTCCTCTACCTAATATGCTCCTGTGCCTATTGCACATATGCTTGAAGTGCCCCACAGTCTTTGTTCCCACCAGCTCCTCTGGCAGGCTGTTCTAGTCATCCACCCTTTTCTGTGAAGAAGTATTTCCACACAACTCTCCTAAATGTCTCCATCTTAGTTTCAGTGCACACCCCCTTGTTCTAGTGCCTTCCTTTCTCCGAAATAGACCCGCCACTTGTACCTTGTTCACTCATGTCAGGTGCTTGTAGGTTTCAGTCATGTCCCCTCTCGCTCTTCATCCTTCCAGGGAATACATGTTGAGTTCCTATAGCTTTTTCTTGTATGACATCTCATGCAGCCCTCTCACTATTTTGGGTGCCCTCCTCTGTACCGCTTCAACCCTTTCAATGTCCTTGCAGAGGTGCGGCCTTCAGAACTGAACACAGTTCTCTAGGTGGGGCCTCACCAGTAGGTGATACAACAGCAACACCACCTCCCCTTCCCCTGTTAGAAATCCCTCTTCCAATGCACCCTAGCATCCTGCTAGCCTTTTCCACTGCTTTGTTATACTGCTCAGGTACCTTGAGAACATCAGATATGATGACCCCAAGGTCTCTTTCTTTTTGTTGACTGTAAGCTTGACTCCCATACATCTTATACACAGCCCCTGGGTTCTGCAGCCCTGAGTGCATAATATTCCTCTTTTTGGTACTGAATCCCAGCTGCCACCCCCTAGATCATTCTTCTAGTTTCCTCAGATCATTTTGCATTCTCACCACCTCTTCCTAACTATCAACCCTGTTGCAGATTTTTGTATCATCCGCAAAGAGACACACCTTACCCCGAAGCTCCTCTGCAATATCACTAATGAAGACACTGGAGGGGACTGGTCCCAGCACTGAACCTTGTGGCATCCCACTAGTCGCTGTTCTATCGCCTGAGTAGCTACCATTTACCACCACCCTTTGCCTCCTATCCCTTAACCAATTTGATATCCAGCACGTCACTTTCTCTCCTACCCCCAGGTTGCTTAACTTTTTAACTAGTCTCCTGTGTGGCATCATTGAAAGCCTTACTGAAGTCCATATAGGCCAATACTAACTCAGTCACTGATTAATATTTTTTCACAAAACCTTTGAAAGGCACTACCTTAGCACAGGCTCCTTTCTACCCTCAACATTTTAGAAAACAGTTCTGTACCATATAGGCTTTAGGTGACAGCAATAAAAAAGGCTTAACAAAGCAGAAAAAAGTGGGATTTAAAAATTTTTGGGCACACTGGATCTCAGAATCCTGTAACCAAACCTCACAAAACTTAACATGTCTCAAAAATGTGCCAGCCAGACTATGCATGTCAAATTTTGTGCTATTTTCCTGATAGAGATGCAGCGAATTTAAAATCCACCGGCGAAGTGAACATGAAGTGGCCACTTCGTGCTGGCACTTTGCTATGCGGTGTGCCCCATAGGAAAGGCTCACTTCGCCTTGTTATTATTACTTCATGTTGTCATTCCACCCTAAACTTGAAGTAAGGCGGAGTGACAACAATATTGGCAGCATCCCACCCACACAGTCACCAGAATGAATATGCATCCCCAAAGTGCTACTGGCTTGTGTCCAGAAAACTCCCCAGTGCTGATGAAGTGAAATGAGAGTGTAACAAGAAATGCAAAGTCTCCCAGAATTAATGGTGCACTCATTTATGCACGCAGTGGTCAGGTCACACACAGAGTCAACACAATTAATGTGCATCCCTAAAATGCTACTGTCTTTTGTCCAGAAAATTCCCCAGTGCTGTCGAATTGAAATGACAGCGTAACAAGAAATGCAGTCTCCCAGAATTAATGGTGCCATGCAAATGCACAGACAGATTAAGATTGCGCTGCACACTCAAGGAATGCATACAAAAAGGCACAGCAACACCTAACCAGCACTCAAAAGTCACAAATCCAAATCTGGAAAGGAATACATTTTGCCAGTTGTGGGATTAGTGCACGGCAGTAACAATCCACTACTAGTAAAGATACCACAAAGCAGTATAAAAATTTCATGCAGGTGCAGTGGATAGCAGGTTCATACTGCTGCAATTACTCTGTAATGCAATAAAAGGTGTCTGATTTAATGGCACGCATCACACACATACTCACACGCACACTCAAGTAATGCATAGCAAATTGAAAACATTTAGTAATATAACCAAATGTTTTAAACAGACAAATTGTACACTGCTGCACCACAACAATCAGCAAAAAATGTCAAGAATTACTGAAAATATTACTGTGTGTACATTAACACAGTTATACAAGAAAAATATAACCAAAACAGAAAGACTGCTTTTTTTCTCCCAGTTAATCTACCTACACCACAAATACGTCCCACCCCCGAAGCACACATCACAGTACACAGACTGACTGTTCTAAATTAACATTCAAAATCCACACACAGCAATAAACACTCGATGATATGAGCACAGAAGGGTTTCCTACAATCGATGTACTAAATATTGAACAAAAAATATTACTCAAAAAGGCATTTTAAACAGCTTTTAGAGGTTTTAAATCACAGAGCTCTGAGAGCAAACTGTCTCCAGCTACCACTGCACACACACTACTCAGGCCAGAACTGAGGCTGTACCGAACAATCTAGAGCCCATGTGACCTGTAATCCCATGCGTAACTGCAGAATTTCATTTGGAGCTCAATTATACGGCAAAGTGAGGCAAATTACATTGATTTCAATGTACTTCACCTTAAAATTGGTAGAGAAGTGGTTTGTTGAAGGAGGAATAATGCAAAGCCATTGGTTTCAATGGACTTTGCGTTCCTCATTATGAAGCGAAGTACTCTGCTTCACATTGTGGAGTTCTCCACGGATTCCACGTTACTCAGTGAATCACTTCATGGAGCAAATTGGGGCCACTTCGCCCACCACCATATACAGTACTGTAACTCACATGCTGTACGGGAAGGAACACGAATGCCTATGGCTGTACTTCCCCGATGAGCTGTAGCACAAAACTCCCTGACTTAAAAACATTTATTAATGAGTACAATGGTGGCATGGTGAAGCCTGGAGAGATACTACAAAACATGCTTACAATACAGCCAAGTAACTAGTAAAAAAGTAATGTTATGATTCGCAACATGATCGTGAATCGTGATTGGTGACTGTATTTGTGACCATGTTGATGAAGAACATGATTCGCTGTCAACGGTGTGAGATAACCAATATGGAACTGTGTTAGGAACATGAATGTCGATGGCTGTACCTCCCCGATGAGCTGTAGCACAAACTCCCTGACTTAAAAATGCTCATTAATGAGTACAATTGCAGGGTGGTGAAGCCTGGAGAGATACTACAAAACATGCTTACAATACATCCAAGTAACTAGTAAAAAAAGTAATGTGATTCATAACGTGATCGTGAATCATGATTTGTGACTGCATTTGTGACCGTGATGATGAAGAACGTGATTTGTATCATAAGTGACTTGTGATGATGGTCCTGACTTAAAATAGCATATTGATGAATACAATGTTCATGCAGAATTATGTACCACACCTGTCTAGTACTCTGAAGGGATGCCAAAGAAACAACTGTGACTTAAGTTACAGATGGAGACTGGGCCCTAAAGAGATGCAAATGCACAGACATATTAAGATTGCACTGTGCACTGAAGAGATGCAGATGCAAAGGCACAATACCTAACCAGTGCTCACCATCAGAAATTCAAATCTGGAAAAGAATACCTTTGCCAGTTGGGGTAGGATCTGGCGGGGGGGTAACAGTCACTAGTACTAGTACCAGTAAAGATAACACAAAGAAGTACAAAAATCACACAGCTGCAGTGGATAGCAGGTTCACATTGCTGAAATTATTATGTGGCACAATTAAAGCTGTCTGATTTGATGACATGCATCACACACATACTCACACACACACTAAGTATTGCGTAGCAAATTGAAAACTTCAGTAATATAACCACATATTTTAAACAAACTAAAATTATGCACTGCTGCACCACAACAATCAGCAAAAAAAATTGCAAGAATTATTGAAAATATTACTGTGCGTACATTAACACAGTTATACAAGAAAAACATCACCAAAACAGAAAGCACTGTCTTTTTCTCCAAGTTAATCTACCTACACCACAGATACGCCCCTCCCCAAAGCACACGTCCACTGTCTCTCAGTACACAGACTGAATGTTGTACATTAACATTCAAAATCCACACATAAACAATAAACGCTCGATGATATGAACACAGGAGGGTTTCCTACAATCGATGAACTAAAATTTCAGCAAAAACAATGACTCATAAAGGTTTTTTTAACAGCTTTTAGAAAGGTCTGAATCGCAGAGAGCTCTCAGAGCAGATTGTCTCCTACAGCTTCCTACACACACTACCCCAAACTGAGGCTGTGCAGAACAATCTAGAGCCCATGTGACCAAAAATCCCATGAATCACTGCAAAATTCACCTTTGGAGCTTAAAAACAAGGCAAAGTGAGGCGAAGGACATTGTTTTCAATGTACTTCGACTTAAGAATTGGTGGAGTAGTGGTTTGGGAAGGTGGAGTAATGCACAGTAATTGTTTTCAATGGATTTTGCGTTACCCATTATAAGGCAAAGTATTCCGCTTCGCTTTGCGGAGTACTCCGTGAATTCACCTTCATTCTGTGAATCACTTTGTGGAGCAAATTGGGACCACTTCACCCATCTCTATTTCCTGAATATCACCAAAGTTATTAAGATGTAGAAATTGTGGTTCTCAACCCTAACTGTACTGGTGCTACTGTGTCAGTATTACATACTGTAGCTAGATATTTATTCTTTGCAATAAACTCAGTCGATGCACCATTTAGGGTTAAGCCTATAGTGACAAAAGCAGGGAAATGTGGTTATAGAGTTTCCAACCATAACTCCCCCAACACCTGAAGCAAAGCAGGGGTGCAGTCTTCAGTCAGCCCTAAAGCTTGCCCCATTGTATACATTCCTGAAACTTACACACCTGTAAAGAATGATTTTAGGGTGTCTCTGAAGATATCAATTATAATAAAGACACAAGACACAGATAGCTGGTATATACTTTCTTATATTATGCAGTTACATACACAGATAACACTACGAAGTCTTGGCATAGCTTCTCTATATGAAATTTAATCTGTCTAGCAAACGACTACAGAAGATTAGCAATCTTCATATTTACCTCTCTTCTGTGGAGATACAGGCACAGTGAAGGGCTTGGATTCCTAGCTCATCTTCCTCTTTTCTGGAAGGCATTATTATACCTAACTTTGTGTACAGTTACATGATGCATAAAGTGTTTTACTGAGAACTGGTATTCGGCCTTGTTTACATGTGAGGTGAGTTTCACATGCATCAGAACTTACCCTTATCAGTGTTGTCAAGACACTGCGTCTTTTCCCCCAAAACAGTTTTCATAACATCAATGTGGCAAGGCTGTCTCTATTTTGTGGGTTCAGCAAACTGCAGTTCTCCACTGTAACCTTTAACTCCCAAAAGGGCCCCTGCTTGCAACTGGAATATTTACTGATAAGCAGTAATACACTGGTAATAAATGCACAGCTAATAATACTGCACTGTAATACACTTACAGTTACAATAATCTAGTAACTACAGTACATACATGGCATAGGCTGTAAGAAGAATAATGACAAACATTTCCTTATACACTTGTGTCCATCACATCTGAACTTTCTTGCTACTGCAGTAGGGTGAGCTTCAGGGTTGACAACCTCAAGGAAGACTCCACCCCTGCTTTGCTTCAGGTGTGTGTGTGTGTATGTGTGTGTGTGTGTGTTGGGGGGTTAGGGTTGGAAACCCTAAAACCATATTTCCTTGCTTTTGTCGTCATAGTCTTAACTCTGAATGGTGCATTAACAGAGGTTTTTTTGCAAAGAATTTCCACACCTTTTGAGATAGTATAATTGTATCCTTATTTGAATGTGGGAGCACAGGGCCCGGAGGCTCCTGCACTCCCATTCTTCCATAGATGCAGGCATGTATGTTGCTTTGTAAGCACAGGGCTCTCTTGACTCTGCACTTGTATTTGTAGCAAAATAGCAACCAAATTGTCAGCATAGCCTTCTTATTACCCCACCTCATGAACCTGGTGCTGAAAATTTTCAAATCACCACTGAAGCATTATTGCGCACCACTGGAATGTCATCCCGTGCCACAAGTGTGATGATACAGTTTGGGTAGGATTTGAAAAATGACAGGAATCACATTTATAAGGCGGTGTAAAAAAATGTCTGTTGAAAATATATGGGGTAAATATATTTAAAATTGCAAAGTTACGAGAAAGCGTAGCAGAATTTCATTGGATGTACACAACTTTGCCATTTTTGCATATTTTGACCCCACATTTTCAACATAACCTTCTTATTACACCACCTCATGAACAAGGGTGGTGAACATTTTTGAATCCCACACAAAAGGTGATATCGCCTAGCGACCCCAAAATTGCTCTTTGGGCCAGATTTGCATAATTCCAGTGTCATTGTTTATGAGGTGGGGTCCCAAAAAGGCCATGTTTAAAATTTGGTGTAAAAAATGCACCAGGGAAAGATAAATTGTTAACAGGGATGGCGATTGAAGGTTGGGGATACCACTAGACACCAGGGGAATACAAAAGTTAATGGGGATGGCAATTGGGGGGTGGGGGTGCCACTAGACACCAGGGAAAAATAAAATAATAATGGGGACAGTGATCAGAGGGTGAGGGTACCACTAGTCAACTGGGAAAGATTTAATCATTGCAGGGGCTATGATTGGAAGGTGAGTGGGTGGGTGCCACTAGACACCAGGGAAAAGTAAAATAATAATGGGGATGGTGATCGAAGGGTTGGGGCACCACTAGACACCAGGGAAAAGTAAAATAATTATGAGGACAGTGATCAGAGAGAGGGGGTGCCACTAGATGCCAGGGAACAATGAACATATATATATATATTTCCATATGAAAGAATTCTTTTTCATATGAGTTAAAAAGGCTATACAAAAAAGCGGAAGCAAGTCACAAACAAAAGCATTTAAAAAGTAAAAAAAAAATTTTTTTTTTTTTTCCAACAGTTAAGTGCAGAATCCCCCTAACGGAGTCCCGATGAGCAAGATAGATGTCTTGGTCTCTTTGCAGGATATCATTTTTGTGGGTTTTGACATTTTGTTTTGAAAAAATGAAAACAAGATGGCAGCAAACAAAACAGAATTTTTTCCTCATGAAAAAGGATTGGCCCCATATTAAAAAGGATTCTTTTTTCATTTCATACAGCTATCTTGAAGTGCTTACTAAGTAGTCTCAGAATGGAAATTTTAAAAATTAAAAACTTTGCAATAGATTAATATTTGTTCACCAAACCAGCAAAAGGCACATCTGTGGGCCAAGCCCTTTCTACCCTGAAAATTTTAGACCAAAATTCCAAATTATCAGGGCGCTAGGGGCTGACAAAAAAGCAGTACAACCCCCCAACAAATTCACCTTTTTTACTATCTGGCTCTTGGAATCTGCACATCTGACCAGAACAAATCCTGGCATGTCAATAGAGCTAGCCCACGAGACTGCACATGCAACAGTTTTTTGCAATTCAATTGAACAGTTGTGAAATTATTAAAGTACAAACAGTGGGGTTTAACATTAAACTGCCTACTCGACCCTAAATATAGTGGCACTACTGCACCATTACTGTAATATACACAGATACATGTGTGTGTGTGTGTGTGTGTGTGTGTGTGCACGCGCGCAAAGTGTTTAATATGTTTTTTAATTCCACTAATGTGGAGGAGCCCACAGGATGCCAGGGCAGCCATGTTTGCTGTGAGCATTTCAGTGCAGGATGAGATGGACAGCTTTGTTTGCTGGGATAACAGCCCAGCTGAAAGTACCACTCAGGATCAGGCAATCTTCTTACCTATTTTATTATCAATATTAGGGGCAAGCCTGGGTCTACAAAATAAAATAATTAACTGAAGACTGATGAAGATTATAAGAAAATGGACATTGGCTTGCTTCCCTTTTATTATGTCCAATTAGGGTCCTCTCATATAACAAACATTATGTTACACAAAACCAATTCAATCAATTTATTCATTTAGGACAAACTTTTTGTTCATAGTATATAGATAGATAGATAGATAGATAGATAGATAGATAGATAGATAGATAGATAGATAGATAGGCAGAATATTTTTATACAAAAATTAAATCATGATGTTAAAGTTTTACAACCTTGTTTTCAAGACAGTCATGTCAGTGTTTATGATACTAGAAAAAAATAAGATAATGCATTATACCAATATATTTCTACTTACAACATTAAGTTACATCAGGCTACAAAGACTAATAATTCCAAAAAGCTACCTACGATAAGAAGTTGAATAAAGGGAAGGGATTTATACAATCACATTCATACTCAAAGCATTGAATATACTGTATAAGGAACCGTGTAGTTGATTCAGAATACATTTAACTAACCACAAGAGAAATGAAACTTATAGATCCCATTTATCTCATGGGTAAATATCCCACAAGAAGGTAACATTCGAGCTGTTTAAAGTAGTACATTCCAGACTCTTGCTGTCTGTGAGCGCAAAGCTTTTGTACCAGATTTTTGGTCTTAGGCAATGTTATTTTATTTATGTGAAGAGATGTCTTGGAATCTTGGAAAACATTTCTGTATCTATCAAATATTGCTTTAGTGATATAATGTTCTGGATAAAAATTCTGATATGTATATATTGTTTTCGACCAGGTTTTTATATGATTTATATGCAAAGTTTGCCAATTAAGTGCGGTCAACATAAGACAGTGGTGTGTATTCATTTTACATTTTAAAATATACCTGGCTATTCTGTATTGAGTTTTATCTAGTCTATTCAACAAGTTTTTATTTGTTGTCTGATAGACTACAGTACAAGTCACATTAAACTGTTCCATCAACTCACTGGTGTAGCATTTTTTTTTTGTGATTCTGCTGCAGTGGCAGCTTGAATTGTTGAAGCTTTTAATTCTTTTCCAACCATCCTTCACTGCCTATTCAACTCACTTGTACCTGTTGAGTGATATGGCAGTAGCTGTTTTGCAGTGTTTATGCAATGCATTTTCATGGCATTGTTTATAAATATCACAGCATTCCTTAAAAGTTGTTTAGTCTGCCTTCTGAAATGAAACTCATAAGCACTCAGCTGAAAACAAAGTTTATAGTCCTAACAGCTAGTTGCAAACCAATACTAAACTTCATTGAATTAAACACTGCACAGATTAGGAAACTCATTGAACAATGCTACATCAGTGAGTTGAGGGAACAGTTTAATGTGACTTGCACTGTAGTTCACCATACATCAAAGCTGGGATAATTAATTGCTCTGCCAATTTTTTTCAATCATCCCTATTTAAGAAATTTGTTGTACAGCGTAAAGCACCAAGCTTTTTGTTTACTTTACCAATTGTTAAACTTACATGGTTTTCAAAGGTCATATGAGTGTCAAAAATGACCCCAAATAGCAATAACTATTTACCAACTCTGAACATCTGAACACTCATTTTGATTTATTTGTATCTTAATCTAATCAGTATTCTTTTTAGGAATGAAATGCCTCAACTTAGTTGTTTTACTATTTATTAAGAGCCTTGACCTGATGAACCACTCCCTCAAACTGTCAAAGTCAGGTTGTAGCTTTAGTTGGAGGTCCTGGACGCTATTTCCAGAGGCTATCAGGATGGTATCATCTGCATATAGCCTTACCTGAGACTACCACACTGATTCAGGTAGGTCATTACTAAACAGCAAGAATAACAGGGGTCCTAAAATTGACCTAGTGAAGCATTCCTCATCTCATCTGTTTAGAGGTTGACAGACTTCTAGAAACAATACCTTGTGAGTGTAATCATCTATGAATCCATCAAACCTCTCTTTTTAATTATAGCTTCTCCTAGTCACTCCTCTCTAGTAGGCTTATGTAACCTTCTCTAGTATTAGAAATCTCAAGCTAGCAATACAGCGTGCTTTATAATCAAAAAGTCTACATATGACCGAGTTGCTATCATGTTTGTTTATTGCTTTTTTTGTGCTCCATAATCTTACTTCAACTGCTCTCAATGTTTTCCCACATATACTAATCATAATGACATTTTAAACAGTATACTGCATGGTCTGCATTAAATTTATAAGTTTTAGGACCTACTAGTCCAGGAATGCACAGGCTGTGGCCTTTTCTCTTGGCCCTGCCCTTCTTCTGTTACATGAGAAGACTGCCTTAATCAGAGTTAGTTTGGCTTATTACAGGCCAATCATTCATATTAAAATACATTAATCTCTTCTTGGGCTAAGGTCCATCATCGCAAGTACCCTTTTTTAACAGAGTCTGCCAGTACTTTTACTTCTTTGATCTCCAATAGTGGTGAGTTCCTTATTACTTTTTTTACAGCTGCATAGTAAAACTATGTAATGTATTGCAGTTACATAGTAGAGAGAGGGGCTCTGGAAGCACGTGGCCAGACACCTAGACTGTGTCCTTCCACAGTGGAGTTGAAGCACATGTGGTCCTCTCCATTCACCTCAGTGAAGTACCCCCCCCCACTGGGTGCACTTTTTTCCTGCTCCGTGCTCACTTCCAGTTCACTTCTGGGTTTGGAGCTAGGTGACACACCCATCCTGTAATGTTTCCTTGGTGTCTACTGGAACACCCTGCTCTCTGATCAGCAGCCCTGTATTTATATAATGATTCCCTGGTGTCTAGTAGTACTACCTGCCATCTGATCACTGTCCCCTATCTATGTAACATTTCCCTGGTGTCTAGTGGCACTCCACCCTCCGATCACTGGCCCCGTATTTCCCTAATGTTTCCTTGGTGTCTAGTTGCACCCCCTCACCCTTTGATTGCTACCCCATATTTCTGTAATGTTTGCCTGCTGTCTAGTGGCACTTCTCCTGATCACCATCCCCATATTTCTGTAATATTTCCCTTGTGTCTAGTGTACCCCCCACCCACTGATTGAAATCATCCTATATAGTAAATGTTATATTTCTCTGGTGTCTAGTGGCACCCTCACCTTCAGATTGCCATTCCCATATTACTTTTGCAAATGTGACCTGTAATAAAAAAAACTGTCATTCGATATTTTCTTTCTTTAAACCTGTAAAAAAGAAAACAGTCACTCACTGATGTGACCCCTGCCACCCAGACCTCCCACTTAGCAGTCACCACCCCATGCCCCCCCAAACCCTCACTCATCTGAACAGGTCCCATGGCATATATCCACTCTCCTATCAAAGACATGTTTTGCTGATGGAACCAGTGACTGCAATACAGTAGTAGCCACAGACACTGACAGTTATTTCCCGAAATTTCTGTGATATTTCCAGATATATCTAATGCTTTCTCCTCTACAGTAGGGGCAGCAGAGAGAAACTCTTTAGAAAATTTGCAAAATATCTGGAAATAGCTGACAATGTCTGTGGCTACTACTGTATGAGAAACTAAGATAAATGTGGTTCAATGTATTTCAATGGGGTTTTGAACTTTGAGGCATAACTTTGTCACTTTTGCATATTTTCACCCCAAATGTTTAACAATGCTTTTTTTGGGACTCCACCTCATGAACCCTTGTAGTAGAATTATGCAAATCATGTCTTAAAGGCAGTTTCTCAGTCACTTGGTGAAATCATCTTTCAGGCAGGATTTGAACATTTTCACCACAATTGCTCATGAGGTGGGGTCATAAGACAGCTATGTTGAAAATTTGGGGTTGAAATATGTATAAATGACCAACTTTTGAGCATACATTGACATTTTTCTACACTCACTCAAAACTTTGGTCATTTTAAATATGTTCCCAAAAATTTTCAACATAGCCATTTTTTCACAGTACTTCATGAATGTGACAGCTGTAATTTTTCAAATCCTGGCCATAATGTGTTTTTGCACCTGTGGCAGAGGATGATATTTCAGTGGTGCACAATCACATTTCAGTGGGGATTGGAACAGTTTCACCTACAGGGTTCGTGACGTGGGTTAGTAACAAGACTATGCTGCAAATTCATCATCTTGCAGCCATATTGGCTCTGATCAGAGACCGTTTATGGTTGTTTCTGGATTTACACTACTGTGCCTTGCTAAACTTGAAGCGATTTTACAAATACCTGGAGAGAGGAGACATTTGCTGCTTTTGTTGAGTCAATTTGGCATTGAATAAGGCCACATTGTGGAGAGGGCATTGATGGCATCAATGGCCATCCTAAAAAGAGTGTTGCTGAATCTTACACAGATCAAGATCTGTAGGGTAGTGTTTACAATTTATTTATTTAACATTTGATAACCAGGAACCACACTGAACTGAGGCTCATTTCCAGGTACAACCCAGGGACAGGGAAAAATGGGCAAAAAATGTACAAACAACAAATAAGAAAACAGTATAACACAATTAATAAAATTATAAGCATGGCTGTTACAACACAACGTTTTGCATAAGGGATATTTCAGTGCAATGTAAATACAGTATTCACACAGCATACATGAAATAGTCAGATTTAAACAAGACTCAGGAGGAGAGCAGAATCTCACCTCTCAGTTTGGGGATGGAGTGAAGAGAAAGGGAGAGGAGTTTGAATAGCAAGAGCATGAAGGGGGGGGAAGGAGACGTAAGTGTTGTTTGATTGAAGAGAAGGAAAGAGCATTTCGGAGGAGGGGAGGGAGATGATTCCAAAGGGATGGGAATCTATAAGAAAAAGTGGACTGCTCAGCAGATGTGTGGGGGTTAAAGGCTTGAGAAAGAGTGTGAGATCCCTGGTGTGCAGCTTATAGGAGGAGTGGGAAGCAGGGGACAGCATAGTGGTGAGATGGGGGGGAATTGACCTAACCAGAACTTGGCATGGGAGTTAGCACATGAATATGGCATATGTGGGATAGTGGTGTAATGCCTAGGGAGGAATAGAGATTGTAGAGGTGGGTTCAGGGGGATTTGATGAGAAACAAGAGAAGAAATTCAGCAATGTACTTAGTCTGGACAGAGAGAAGGCCAGGGCTGTGCCATTAACTACATCGGTATAGTAAAAAATTGGAATAATCATCTTTGTCACTAGCTCTTGATGGATTGGGAGGATAAGTCAGTCTTTGTTTTGGTAGAGTAATCTGAGTTAGGGACAGAGTTTGGTTGATATAGCCTCAATGTGGGCCATGAAATCCAGGTTTGAGTCAAGACAGACCTCTAGATATTTGTAAGTTGGGCCCTAATTAAGTGCAGTGCCATTCAAGGTGATGAAGGGTGGAGGAAAGGGTATTTTAGCTATTGTTTGTGAGGTTTCAAATAGCATAGTAACAGTTTTGAAGTGTTAATTTTTGGTTGGTTTGCAAGGAACCATGACTGAACCTTTAGGTCTTGTTGGAGAGGAAGTGGATATCTGTGATGGAGGACCTGGAGGTGAAAAGTATGGTGTCATCTGCATACATACAT
The DNA here is from genome assembly GCA_016271365.2 of Neoceratodus forsteri. Lineage (NCBI taxonomy): Eukaryota > Metazoa > Chordata > Ceratodontiformes > Ceratodontidae > Neoceratodus > Neoceratodus forsteri. Next base: position 293,317,503 of record CM028136.1, read on the forward strand.
ATGTATCTGGGAGTTGAAGCATATTGAAGGGAGGTCATTTATGAATACTGAGAACAAGATGGAACCCAGGATAGAACCTTGGAGTATGTCTGAGGAGCTCAGAAGGGGAGGGAGAAGCCTCTCACCTGAACTGATTGCAGTCTATCACCAAGATATGGCCTGAATAAATTTAAGGTGTGGGGATCCAGGCTGGCTGCACCAAGCTTGGTGAGGAAAAGCGGGTGTGAAACCAAGTAAAAGGCTTTTGCCAGGTCCACAAAAGTGGTAGCAGTCAGGTGGCCATAGTCTATGGCAGAGTAAATATTGTCGGTGACTCATAGGAGGGAAGAGATAGTTGAATGGTGTTTGAGGAAGCCAGTTTAAAAAGGTGAGAGGAAACCCATGAAGTATAGGAAGTTTGACAGTCTGGAGAGGATGAGGGAATCTTGCAATTTGGTGCTGGTGGGGAGGAGGGAGATGGGGTGGTAGTTACCTGGTAGGGAAGCATCTCTACCTTTGTGTAGGTAGGGAATCACTTTTGCCATCTTCAAAGCCTTGGGCACTCTGCCGAATGAGAAGGAAAGATTTATGAGGTAGGTTAGAGAGTCTGTGATTGCAGGGGTGGAGAGCGAAGGAGTTTAGAATGAAGGCCATCAGGGCTAGATTTACTGGGATTTAAAGAGTTTAGAGCTTGGAAGACTTCTTGTTGGGTAACAGGTGAGAGGTAGAACCCTTCATAGGAGGTGGTGGAGGGGAGCCCATTGAAGGGGGTTGGGCGGTCAGGAAGGGTCAGGTGGTAAAAACTTATTGAGCAGTTCTGCAACACTGAGAGGATTGGAGATGGATAGACCATCCTGTTGTAGGACTGGTGAAGCTGATTCATGAGAGGGGTCTATTACAGAGTGTACTACTGTACATTCCAGAAAGACAAGGGGGATTCACAGTTGGTCTGTAGGTGCAATGTAAAGTATCCAGACTTAGCATGGTGAATCGCTTTCTACAATTGTTATGAAGGGATCTGTAATAAGGTTGCACAGACTGATCTGTTTAAAATCAGAACCTCTCAGATCTGATGCAGTCCAATGGACCTGGATCAATAAGAGCCAACTACATAGATGTTCCGAGTCTGGGTCCGTCAGCTGCAAATAATAACAGTATATTTTTTTACCTTTCTATCTCTAATGCTGTTTGCCATGCTCCACGATCTGGAGGATTCTGGCCAACCAGCAGTCAGTCACCTGACTCTCACACTTCCATTTCTCGTGGTTCCCCTTCCTCCAGGTGCTCACTCTGGTGGACAGTGGGTGCGTGGACTGGCACTGATCTGGCAGTCAGTCAGTGAGCAGCAGGAGCGAGCGAGCTTGCCTTGTCATGCACGAGCAGTGCAACGTGGCATAACTGAAGGGAAGAGACACTAGATTGGACAGATCAAGCCAGATTGACAGGCCAGGCAGCTTATAGCTGCTGGGAGACTGCCTGTCATTGCTAGATATTGGCCGACGTGGTGGGTAGGCGGAGCTGAGAACACTGCAGCTCGGTGTTCCTTGGTTAAGGTGCCATTCTGGCACTTACAGTTGGAGAGAGCAAACTTTTTCTCAGTGACAGTGTTGTGACTGTTCTTGTGGCTCATGCTACTAGTCGATAAATATACAAATTTGTGTGTGCTGCTTTACTGCATTTGATTGCTACCTAAAAATTACTAAGGAGCATTTGGGGCTAATTTAAACTAGTACTTTAAAAGGAAGGAAGGAAAATCTTTATTGGGGAAGGGGGATATTGAAGTGACAGAACATCGTGGTGGGTAGGGCGGGCGGCTGGTGGACATCTAAGGTTCGGGGGGGGCGCAGATTGCTTGCTATATCACCAGTTAGCTTCATATGAAAAAAAAAATACCATATTATATATATTTGGTTTGGTGTTTTCAGTCTGCCTGAGTCCTTGTGCAGTGGAGGTCAGGACTATGTGGGGGTTGAGGAACTGCTGCAGGCAGTGACTAGTCTGAACTGAACAAATAAAATTAAGCTAATATATATTACATAAAAGAAAGTAATTTTATTATTTTACACTAGTAAAAAGAAAAAAAACAGAGAGGGCAGATAGTACATTTTGGAACATCTTGAGGACTAAATAAAAAACACATCACGAAAAAACATCATTTGTTTTTGTTTTGTAAATACATATATACAAATGGATAAAGGAAAGAGCATAGAAACATAGACTTTGATGGCAGATAAGGACCGCTGGCCCACCCAGTCTGCCCATTTCCCTACCTATTTCATAAGCTGCAGATCCTAGTTAACCAACAGCCTACTTCTTCTCACCTCCTCCCCACCAGAATTGCAACTTATCCAATAGGCAGGGAAACGGGCAGACTAAGTGGGCCAAGCAGTCCTTCAAACAACATGAAGTCTTGCTATATTATGACATATGCAGTATAACCCCAGGTTAGAACTGCTCCGGAGGTGAAAGAGTTAACTTTCCATGCAGGGCATGGAATCTTGAGCGCGAGCTCGGTTGAACACTCTGTCTGTTGAGCTCAAACTTAAACTGTCAGATTCTTTACTCCTCCTCACTGAACAGTCGCTCCGAGATTCCTCTCCTGCTGCTCGGTTCGCTTGTCGGTTTTAAAGTGTAATTCTCCGTTTATTTTAACGAAATTTAACCGCAATCGTCGGTTCAAGCTCTGTCTGTGGTCTTGTAAGTAATAGATAGACTTATTTATTATCTTCTGTGTGGAAATTGTAAATGTCTTTTTCGGTTCGGTTTGAACTGATCAGAGGGGTTTTAAAATTACCTTCTAGTCCTTTAGAGTGTGGTTCCCGGTTCTTATCGGTTCTAAAAAAAACGGATTTTATTACGTCTTTTTCCACGACCCGTGACATGGTTGGGAACCAATAAGAGAGTCTTGCTTGGTGGATTGCTATTAACGGGCAAGTTTTGGTTAGGCTGGCACTATGTCTGAGAAACCCAAAAGAAAAACCGGACCCACTGGGTTTCAGCACTGTGGCCTCTGTGGGGAAGCCTTTGCTAAGGCTGACCCACACACCACTTGTGTTTATTGTCTGGGGTTTGACCACCTCAATGCAGACTGCCAGATTTGTAAGAATTTTCCTGCTGCCACCGTGGAAAAAAGAGGTTGGTAGGCTCAGGGAAAGGAGGCCAAAAGTCCGCTGACCCAGATGGCCAGCCGGTTCGGTTCCAACCCGAACCTGAGGGTACCCTCTGACGGGAGATGCTTCCTCGGGCAAGCGAGAGCCAGCTCTGAGGAGCGGTTCAACTAAAAGGGCTAGAAGGTCAGCTAGTTTGGGGCCAAAGTTCTTTCTCAACGCTGAGGAAATAGCCAAAGCTATTCAAATTGTCAGTCTCTTTCCCCAGTTCCGTCGAACCGGCACCATTAAAGGCGCCCAGTTCAGTCGGTTCCCCCGGTTCAAGATTATGATTTTGAGGATTTTTATGAACCGGGGGAAGGGGAGGAGGGGTACAAGGAGAGTGAGTGTGATTTTGAAAGTCTGGATGTGCCCATTGAACCGGACATCTCTCCAGACAGACCCTCAGGAGAATCCCCTCCCAGGCTATCTGAGTCCCCTTCTCATTTTTTGTTTTACAAGAAAGTTGCTGACACTCTGCAACTCCCTGTTGAGGAAGCTGTTGATGATCAAGAAGAGCCTGATTCTGTGGAAATGATGGATATTCCAGAGTCTAGGAGACTGTCTATTCCCTTGCACAAATCTTTTAGGAAACAGACAGTAAAAATTCTGAAAACTCCTCATTCTATCCTCCGTGTGGATAAAAGGATGGACAAGAGGTATGCTTTATCAGGCTCTGATACGGAGTTCCTATCCCAGCAGTGCAGCCATGTGGGGGTAGTGCAGGCTGCAGCCTGTGACAAGGCTAATATTCCTGTAGCCTCTCACCCTCCTGAAAAGAATTCCAGGAGGATGGATGCCATGGCAAAAAAGCAGTACATGGCAGCATCTTTGGGACTCAGACAGGCAAATTATGTGGCTTACGCAGCTAGGTACCAGAAATCCAGGTGGGATACTGCCCTGGCCCTAGCAAAACAGGCCCCTGAACAGCTTGCCAGGGAGCTGGAGCAGGTGGCTGCGGATGGTATTGAGGCATCCAAGGTGCAATTTCATGCTGCTGTAGACTCTAATGATGTTACATCAAGAGTCATGGCTACATCTGTGTCTCTTCGCAGAATGGCCTGGCTCAGATGTACTGCCCTGTCACAGGATACCCAGTCTAAGGCTACGGATTTTCCTGTTGTGGGAATTCTCTGTTTGGGGAGCAGACAGAGAATTATATGAAGAAAATGGATGAGTATAGGACCACCTATAGGAGTGCACAGGCCAAAGAAAGGCAAGTCACTCCTCAAAGGCAGCATGTCAGGGGCAGGGGCAGGCCTTTTCATAGGCCATTTTACCAAGTCCAGGCCTCCTCTTCTGCTTATGCCCAGAGGGGGTTCTTTAGAGGAAGGGGCAGAAGGGGCTCTAGTAAGCCTGCTTCTACCCCTCAACCCAAAGCCCCTGCAAAACAGGCTCCCTGATGGGGTAGCCAGGGCCGATTCTCCACTACTGGTAGGGGGCAGGCTGGCTTACTTTGTCCAGGACTGGAAGTCTTTAACATCAGACAAGTGGGTCCTGGAAGTAGTAAGCCGAGACTGATTCTCAGCTTCAAAAATTCCGAAGATGAGAGCCAGGTCTTTCCACCTGCAAACCCATCAGAGGCACTTGCCCTGGAAGCAGAAGTTTCTTCCCTCCTGGCTCTCAGAGCCGTGGAAAGGGTTCTACCCATACACCAGGGCAAAGGGTTGTACTCCAGGTACTTCCTTACCCCAAAAAAGACAGGAGAATGGCGGCCCATCTTGGATCTCAGGTATCTAAACAAGCACCTTTTAAAACCAAAGTTCAAAATGGTGACCCTGGGGATTATTTTACCCTCTCTAAGGCCAGGGGACTGGCTAGCCTCCCTGGACCTCAAGGATGCCCTACTTCCATGTTCTCATCAGAAGCTCCCATCGAAAGTACCTCAGATTCGAACTGCCCTCAGGCCATTACCAGTTCAGAGCAATGCCCTTCGGCCTCACCTTGGCCCCAAGGGTGTTCACAAAATACCTGGCAGTAGCAGTTGCTCATTTAAGAAAGCAAAAGATTGCCATCTTTCCTTATCTGGATGACTGGCTCATTGTAGGCCAGTCTCCAGAACAGGTCAAACTACATTTACAAGTAACCCAGCAGCTGCTTACATCTCTAGGTTTCCTTCTCAATCTTCCAAAGTCAGTTCTGGAGCCTGTCCAGCTTCTCACCTTTATAGGCGCAGAACTGAACACAAAAGAAGCCAGAGCCTTCCTTCCTCTAGAAAGAGCAAGGACTCTGGTGTCTCTGGCCTCCTCTTTCACTCTGCAGGACTCTTGACCAGCAAGGCATTTTCTACAGCTCCTGGGGCACATGGCTGCTTCTACAGCAGTGGTGCAGGGAGCGAGATTTCAGATGAGGGACATTCAGTTCCATTTGAGAGCCTTTTGGTCTCAAAGGACAGATCCCCTAACCAAATTAATTCCAATGACTCGAACCCTGATCCAGGCCCTTCAGTGGTGGCAGGATCAGAACAATCTGAGACAGGTGGTTCCCTTCATTCCCCAGTCTCATTCCTTGACCCTTACTACAGATGCATCCCTCTTGGGGTGGGGAGCTCACATGGGCGACCTTTCCACCCAAGGGCTGTGGTCCCCTCAGGAATCTCTGCTCCACATCAATTTGCTGGAGCTCAGAGCAGTTTTTCTAGCACTCCAGGTTTTTTCCACATCTGTCCAGAACAAGGTGGTTCAGGTCAGAAAGGACAATACCACTACAATGTGGTACATCAACAAGCAAGGGGGCACTTGGTCTACGGCCTTGTGCACCGAAGCAATGAAGTTGTGGTCTCTGGCTTATTCTCTGAACGCCTCCCTTACGGCAGTTCACCTCCCAGGCAAGGACAATGTCCTAGTGGATGCTCTCAGCAGGATTTCCAAGGGCCATCACGAATGGGCACTGGATCCCCTAGTACTGGAGGTAATATTTGCCAGGTGGGGCACCCAGCAAATAGATCTCTTTGCAGCCCCAGACAATCACCAACTTCCCCTTTTTTGCTGCAGGCCCCCAGTGTTGGGCTCAGTCCCTCTGGATGCCTTCCTCCTCAGTTGGGAAGGGAAATTTCTCTATGCTTTTCCCCCCTTCCCCTTCTTTTCAAAGTGCTAGTCAGAATCAGATCTCAATCCTGCAAGATGATCCTGATTGCTCCAGATTGGGCCAGGCAACCCTGGTACCCCTCCTCATGTCCTTAGCAGTCCACCCTCCCTATGTCTTCCCAGGAATCACAACCTGTTAACCTGTGCCCAGGGGAGAGTTTGGTATCCAAACCTCAAATCTCTCAATCTCAAGGCTTGGCTCTTGAAGAGTTAGAGTTTGCTGACCTACACCTTTCTCAAGGTGTATTGGATATCTTGAAGGCATCTAGGAAGCCTTCCACCAGGGCTACCTATAATTCAAAATGGAAGAGATTTTCCATATGGTGTGCTGATAAACATATTTCCCCAGAATCTGCTGGTGTGCCCATGATCCTGGATTATGTGGCGCATTTGAATTCCTTGGGGCTGAGACCAGTTACCCTAAAAGTGCACTTGGCAGCTGTGTCTGTCTTCTTGTCAGCAGGTAAGCCCTCTTCTTTATCAGCTCACCCTGTGTTCTCCAAGTTTTTTAAAGGGTTGCTTCACACCAACCCCCCGTTCAGGGACCTTGCCCCTGCTTGGGATCTTAATATTTGCATCGCTCAGCTTATGCAACCCCCTTTTGAGCCATTGTCTTCAGCAGATCTTAAGTACTTGATGTGGAAAACTGTGTTTCTGGTAGCCATCACCTCTGCCAGGCGCATAAGTGAGCTACAAGCCTTGTCAGTGGAGCCTGATTTTATCTCCTTTCATAGAGATAAGGTGGTCCTCAGGACTAACAGGAAGTTTTTGCCTAAGGTGGTTTCAGACTTTCACCTTAATCAATCCATGTCTCTTCCTGTGTACTTCACTGACCATTCCTCCTCTGGTGAGAGGAGATTGCACAGTTTAGATGTCAAAAGAGCCCTTAGTTACTATAGAGAACATACCAAGGGTCACAGGTTCGAATCCCTCCAATTGTTCCTCACTTATGGTGAGGTTGGTAAAGGGAAACCTGCCACTAAAAGATCCATTGGCAGGTGGATTGTCTCTTGTATCCAATTCTGTTATGAAAAACTGGGTAAGATTCCTCCCTCAGGCCTGAGGGCTCACTCTACCAGAGGGTACAGCTGCGTCTCTGGCTGCTGCCAGGGACATTCTATCCTAGAGATATGTCAAGCAGCTACCTGGAAAACAGTTCACACTTTTACTAAGCATTACTCCTTGGATATCCAGGCTAGGAGTGATGCTCGATTTAACACAGCTGTGCTTCAGAGCCTATTTCCAAAGTAGGTTCTGTCCCTCCTCCATGGAGGTACTGCTGTGTAGTCTGCATATGTCATAATATAGCATGACTTCATGTTGTTTGAAGAAAAAATTACTCACCTTAGTAATGTTGTTTCTTCTAATGGAGTCTTGCTATATTATGACCTCCCCCCCAGCCTGCCCCTCTCAGAACCTCTGTTTTTGGGATGTGGGTGGGCAGTGCAATGTTGGCACTTCTTTGATGCCCACTTTATTTTCACCCTTCTAGGGTGCTTAGGTGTTATGCTTGATTTTTCCTTCTTGAATCCCCTGACTTGAGTCTTTGTTTTGGGATCAAGAACAAAAGTGTTTTTGTAGTTAGTAGCCAGTGGCTAGTGTAGGTTTACGGCTTCCACACAGAACCTTAGTGAGTTTTTGCTCGTAAAGATCTGACAGTTTAAGTTTGAGCTTCAACAGACAGAGTGTTCAACCGAGCTCGTGCTCAAGATTCCATGCCCTGCATGGAAAGTTAACTCTTTCACCTCCGGAGCAGTTCTAACCTGGGGTTATACTGCATATGTCATAATATAGCAAGACTCCATTAGAAGAAACAACATTACTAAGGTGAGTAATTTTTTCTTATCTGCCATCAAATTCTATGTTTCTGTGTTTCTATGATATGTCCATTGTATAGTGTATACTACTAGATGGGAATGGGATTCCTTCTCTGAGGTCAGACAGGTCAGTTTACAGTTGCAGCACTAGTACTACTGACTCTGAGACAGGAAGGAAACAGACAGAGGTCAACTGCATGACTGCCATATTCAGCTGACCAGCACATCAGTGCTATAAACTCACAGTTTTCAATTTCTGAAATGCTGTTTACAGTTCTATGCATGTGTCACAGATCTCAGTGTCGTTTTATGCAATTATATAGCATATTTGCAGTTTTTATCACATTTTAGAAAATATTCTGATTCAAATCAGAACTTATCAGGACTTTGGCCTGTATCCTGATCCTGATAATAAGGGTCAGGACCTTTTTGGGTCCACCCAACCCTAATTTGTAATGCTGTCAAGCTTGAGGGGTCAGAGTGAGTTTATAGTGAGCCCAGGCTTAGTCACATGCTTTACACTGGGCAATGAGTGAAAGCATGATCCAGGGATGGTGGTGTCTTTTGACTCTGGCAATAATCAGAGGTGCATAATGGTTGAAAGACACACTTATTACGGATGTAAAGTGGACAAGGGCAGAATCCACGTCATGCGTGGAGTAGACCGAGGACCAGTCAGCATGGCTCAGGTCATGCAGGAGTGCCACTGGGTTGATCAAGCATAAAGAGTTGAACTTTATGTATTTTGGGGCAGATTGGGGGAGATGTATCTTTCTGATGCAATAAGTGATGCAGTGGTCACTGAAGGCATCAGACAACACACCAGAGATTATGATTCGAATTCTCTGATATAATGCTGTTGATGCTCACTTTAGACTTCCAAATAAATCTCAGAAGGGCCCTTGAACCTTCCCGACTCTGTGAGAAGGGGAGGTTTATATCTTGTTCACTTGATTGCATTTCATCTTCTTCTAAAGGGAAGAGACAGTTATTTTTGTGAGGGCCAGGCATCCCCCTGTGTCTAGGTGTATATGGTGGCACTTTTTGTCAGAACAGCACCTGCCTTATGCCATGAAACCCTTCACCTCACTCCTTCCTTTTGCCACCACAGGTTAATGCGGAGGGAAAACAGAGGCAGTACAACACATATACAGGGACACCATTAACATGGGACCACACACACACACATACACACAAATATGAAAGTCCATACTGGGAGCTAGGATCAAGCAGACTGCATGAGTTTTTGCTATGCTGGTGGTACACAGCATCTAAGGCATTACCCTCACCACTTCATATCAATTACTGTGCTGTAATTTCATTATTCAGGCATGTACAATACCATTACTATCTCCATACTTGCTTCTGTACATGTTGTACCATACTATTCTGTAACCACACCACCCCACACCCTGAGTGAGCATCTGTCTGTGGCTTCACACACTTACCTTATCTCCCATTTTCAGGGTCCCTTGGGCATTTGCACCCACATTACCATTTGCACAGTGCACCCTTCAAGACAAGGTGAACACTATTCTGGGGGAAGCTGGGCCTGTGCTTGTCTGCTGTGGTAGCAATTGCCATTAAAGAAAATAGCCATCAGAAACTATGGTGCACTCCAAATTTATCAGATAGTCAGTTCAGCCATGTGTGTTTCCCTTCTGACATCACACTGATAGGTCTAGTGGCCCAATGCAACAGACACCCATGCCCTTGACAACTCTGTGGGACTTAATTGACACCAACTCTTGCTAGACACCTGATCTTGACAACCATTAACACTGAATTTCCTATTCAACCTAAGGGGAAAATCTACTTTGGGTACCCTTTCCTCCACTGGAGCTCTACCATGCCAGGTGTACTTACAAATAATTTCCTCCCTTGTGATCTCCTGGTGGGAGTTGATCTGTAAACATCCCAGTTGATCCCCTTTTAGAGTGGCCCACCACTACTACATCACTTGTGCCTTTTAGGTTGCTAATCTTCCTTTTCTCACCAGACCTACTGTCAGGTCTCCCTCCTAGCTGTCTCTGGAGGTGTCCCTCCCCACCCCAAAAGAGCAATGAAAGATGGGGATCCCACTCCTCTGCTCTTACTATATCCAAACTCTGTAATTTTAACTCTGAACTGGAACTAGGAACACTGGCATTGCACTCCCTGGCAATCTTGGGACTGCCTAGCACTCAGCCAGACTTCTACTCTTGTAGTGTAAAGGAGAGAGGGGTTATCCCATGTATAAGGTGACCGCAATTGAGTGCTTTCAAAAAGGGTGACTCAGTTACAGCACTTTTGCACAGGGCTACCTGGCAGGGAGGGCAACTGGATAGGGGGTTTGGCATATATAGTGACAGGATGTCGCTATGTATACACACGCGCAGGGGTGGTGGGGAAGGACCACACCATGCAACGAGTGGAAGGGGAGGGAGGGTTTATGGGGTATAGCATGGTGATGGGCTGCCAAGCTGGCTGTGTGGCATGGTGGGTTGGTGGCAGGCTGGGGTTGGGAGGGTGCTGGGTTCAGTTCTGGGTGCATTCATTTTTTGCACCGGGTTGAGTTTTTTTTTACTTTTGCCCCCATCCCCAACATGCACCCCCTGGAGTTGAGAATCCTTTAGTAGAGGGTGGGGGGCAGAGCCCCCCACACAAAAAGCAGAAACCCTACATCTCGGGTGCCATTTTGATGTTCACTGCAAGTCTACATCGTTGAAATTCATTTTTGGCAATGTAAATTCACCAAAATGCTATTATGCAGTCACTGTTATCACATGGAACCAGAGAGGGCAAGGTCATGAATATTCATGTCTGGATTTCCAGCTGTTATCTGAGTCAGTAAACTCAGAGCACAAACTCCAGACACCGAGAGCCTGATTTTAAAAAGGAAATCTTTTACTTAAGGTGCCTGCTCCAAATGGGTATGGTGCAAGTGGCACCTTGCATCAAGTTTGCACAGTTTTGATTTTCAAATGCAGACTGTGCCAAAATTGGTATGCCTTGTGCCTAAGCTGCCCTTTGCCACCCATGCAGCAGAAGCACACTTGCGCCAGGTCACAGGGGTGCTTGTACCACAACGGGGCTGCCCTATCCCCCTTTTTCGAATTTTGGAAGTGTGCCATGGATGCAACAGGTGGTTCAGGTCAGATCAGCCAGGAGGTGGTCTAAGGGCCATGCACCACTGCTGGACACTGCAATGACTGGGGGGGACCTGCAAGTAGGAGGCTGGGGCAGAAGGAGTATGGGGTACCCTAGATTTCATCGGGGACACAGTGCAGTGTTGGAGTGGTGAGGTGGCACCCAGTGGGGGTGCCATGCACAATGGCAGACAGCCAATTGGCCAAGGTACAGGGGGGCTGGCAGGGATGAACTATCACCTGGCTCCAGGTGGGCATATCCCTGGCACATGCCTCATAGGTACCACAATCTCCAACCCTGTAGGCAAGAAGTAGTGGCTGCAGGTTGTGGGGTGCCAGTGGTGGAGTGGAACATTCTCCAGGCACTGCAATCATTCCATGGTACCCAGCCCACCACATTGTGGCAGGCTGCCTCCTGTCTACAGAGTTCAGAACTGTGGCACATCTGGGGCAGGTGCCAGGCATGAGCCCACCTGGTGCCAGGCCATGGTCCATACCTGCCAGTCCCCTACTACCCGGTCTGATTGGCTGACTGCCATTGTGCATGGCACCCCTGCCAGGTGTGCCTCACCTCCCAGACATTGCCACCACATCCCCCATGTCACCTAGGGTACCTCTCATGCTCCTTCTGCCCCCATCCTCCTCCTGGCAGACATTTTCACTCCCCCCCACATTTGTGGCCCCTCTCATGTTGTGATGGATGGGGGGATGGATCCCTGTGTCAAACCCCGCAGATGTGACATATGTTTGACACAAGCCTGCGGCTGCAGTAACACCCGGGTCTTTGGCACAGGAACCCCATTTTATAAAATTGGACACAGGATCCCTGATGCACCTAGAGTTTGCCACAGCCCTAGAGTGATGCAACTTGTGTTGCTCAAAGGGCATTTTTAAAATTGGGCTCCCATCTCCAAGCTAAGGTCCCCTAGAGAGCAATTGTCAGGGTCTGGTTTAACCTTTTGAGGGCACTCTAGGAACCTGACTCCTGCTGATAGAAGAGAGAAGCTGGGCAAATGTTATTTATTTATTTATTTATTTATTTATTATAGAATCCATTTGAGCACAAGTGCTCTTTAATAATGCTTCCACATCAATAACAGAGATTACCAGGCAACATAACAAATTCAATAAGCAAGTTCCAGTGGAATAAAGTCAAACAAGTACAGATATAGTCCAACAAGTACAAATAAATAGGCTGGTACAAGTGCATACAATTTTAAAATAAGGCAGGTAGACAGAATCAGTGTAGAATAAGCACAGTAATGGTACATGGCCTCAGAGTCAGAGTCTGACACATTTCAAAGACTAAACTTGGAGGGACTTTAGTTAGGATGATTAGCAGTTACAGTTGCACTGAACTATTAGGGTTGCCCGTAGTGCTGTCTTAAACTGGTCAAACTTAGGTAGATTGAGCAAGGTATTAGGCAGCTAATTTAACCAGCCAGTAGCCCTAACTGTGAATGAACACTTGCCCAGCTGAGTATGGCAGAACGGTAGTTCAAGGACATACCAAGCCATGCTTCTGGTGTTGTACAGATTGGCAACAGGACACAAGGAGTGAGTTAGGGCTGGGGGTAAGCCCAGTAGTGCCTTCTTGGCTAGCAGACTTACTTCTGCTAGGTAGGGGTAACCAATTTGTTTAGGTGTAGAGGGTGCATCTATGGATGAACTTGTCAGCCTCAAGCAACAAGCCTTATTGCATTTATTGATTTGATCATCGTATGGATACACTGTGACACATGGCCCTTTTACAGGCATGACCCAAACACAAAACTGGGACCACTAGACAAAACTATAGAACAACAAATTCACAAAACACATACATCATATACAGTGTTAAAACATTTACAACCATCTGTTTTATGTATGCATTGCTTCTGATGTGCTTTTTTTACTATTGTTTAGCTGATTCATGGTTTCTGACTTAAACCCTCTGAAGTCTGTTCATCACCTGGTGGTAGTGAGTGTGACCGTGTCTCTGGATTTTATGACCGGAAAACTTTTTGGAGTGAACCCCCTCCTTTTTGAACTGACCAAATGGTGACCCTGGTTGGAAATAAAGAACTTGGAAAGTATTTATGGATGAATGTTTGATAAGAACTGAACTGTGGATTAATTCTGTTGATGTACCCACTCGAATCTGGATATTATAATAATAGTTTTTTTATAATCAAATAAACTTTATTGATTTTCAAAATAATAGTTTTATATTACAGTACATTAGACATTTATTTGATTTTAAATTAGTGTGAGTAGGGACGGAATGTGTCTTTGGTTTTATGTAATTCAGGTGAGTGAAGGTGTGAGTGTGAGGAGGAGGGTGGAATGTGGTTGAGGCGGATGGTTGTGATTTCTGTGGGACTGATTGTGGATAGGTTTTGTGGTTGGGGGTATTTGGTTCCTTGGTGGGCAGGTGATCATGTGACAAAAAGCACCTACACAAACTTACTCCTTGAGGCTGCTCAACCATCTCTGCCCCTTTTGGATATTGGTTCTTCCTGTGGCATTCACTGATTGTTGCAGGTCACTAAGAATGGATGCATGACCGCAGGGTAGATGTTGGGGTGGGCAATAACAGGAGTATTCGGCCATGTAGGTATTGTTGGTTGAAAAGGGATGGAGACAGTGGGTTCCCCATGGCATCCTGATTCCAAGGAGCCCCCCTGTAGTGGGGCTGGTAGCAAATAGGCCAGCTAACCCTGCTCTTCCCCAAGGGGGAATTATGTGCAGTACTAGATCCCTGAGGAATTAAACTGCAACAATATCAGATTTTGTTGCTGATTCATCAGGGGATCTGGTGTAGCTCACTGAAACCAGGCTTGCTGATGACTCAGGGCCTGTCTTGGAGGTGGCTGTCCCAGTAAGGACTTTGGTGGTGTACTCTCTGAAGTAGAAACCTATGGGTAGGTAGCATAAGCATTTGTTTTAGATCCTGCTTAGGACTTACAGTGTAGTCATTGAAAGGCAAGGTCTTTTAAATGTGTGGCAGTAAAAGGAAACGTACCTATGAAGTGTAAGATTCTCCTGGTTTACCACCCACTGGGCAGGAGTAGGAGTTTCTAGAGGAATTTTTAGATTTTTTTCATTGACCTGGCATTGGCTTCTTCCACACTAATTTGTTGTGGGGACTTCAGTGCATGGGCTGACAATGAAAACTTGCAAATTGCTCAACAGTTTCTCCAGATCATGAGTTCACTGGACCTCACAAAGGTAGTTTTCTCTGCTATCCATGAATTCATCTACACCTTCAATCATATCTTCTCTCAAGGTCTGAGCATTTGGGATGTCAGGGTTGATCCTATTGGCTAGTCAGATCACCATACTCTACAGGTCCTTGTAGGGGACCCTTATAAATCTTCTCCCTCACGAGGATGATCCAATATTATCCTCAATATAATGTTGAGCCTGAGAAGCTCAAGGGGGTATTGGGTATATCATGCATACTGATCTCTTGTCAACATTTGATAAGGTGGCTCATGGGATTTTGACAGGTCACCTGAAGGAATATGGGGGACTCACTGAAATAGACTTGAAATTGTTTGAGTCTTTCCTGTTTGGCAGGTCACAGTGGATTGCTATGGGATCTTTCTCATTGCATCTCATGGTGATCAGCTGTGTGGTTCTTCATGGTTTTATTTTGTCCCCCATGTAATTTGCAGTATATATGTTGCCTCTGGGATTGTTCATTTGACGGTATACAGTGAATTGTTAATGTTATGCAGATGATACTCACCTGTGTCTTTGACACCAGATAGGCATGAGGTGGTCTTTGTGTTGAGCCACTGCCAACAAGCGATCTCTGACCAGATGGCCTCCAGCTAGCTAAGTCTTAATCCAGGCAAGACAGAGCTGTTGGTGGTTGAACCAGGCTTCATGGGTTGACTAGCAAGCAAGCAAGTAAGCAAATCTTTATTTCTATAGCGCCTTTCAATATCAAGACGCTGTACAGAATATACACCATAAATATACAGGTAAACAATATAAATTTAAAATCAGTCTGGGAAAGCCAGTGAAAATAAATATGTTTTTAACAAAGATTTAAAATTACTGATGGTCAGGCATTCTCTTAACTGACGAGGTAAAGAATTCCACAGGGTTGGTGCTAGAAATGAAAAGGCACAAGCTCAAGATGTTTTAAGACAAACCTTGGGAATCTCTGGCAATCCCTCGTTGGTGGATCGGAGGGGCAATTGGGGGAGTAGGAAGTCAGTAGATCTTTCAGGTAGTCGGGTCCCTGTTCACTTGCTTGCTTGCTAGTCAACCCATGAAGCTAATATTTTTCAGGTGAAGCTACCTCTGGCTGGAAGCTGCAATACTGAACATAGGATTTGCATGAAAGTGAGTTGTGCTCACAAGGGAGGGAGGTGAACCTTACAGTTGTCTTTGGTTTGTAGCAGATATTCTGCAGGTGGAGGCTACTTCTAACTGAAAGGTGAAATAAGGAACTTAGAATTATCCGGAAAGACAGTCTTTCAAGCAACAGAGGGAGGTGGATCTTGCTTTACTTTTGTTACAGTTGTTAAGATTTTCAGTGCAGGAAGAGTTTAAACTCTGGGCTAAGAATTTGTCATAAGTCCTGAAGTAAATGCAGGTACAGGCTGTGTATTTGACCCAGACAGTGCCCCGGGGGTGGAAACTGTTTTTTGTGTTTATATGTGTGTGCCTTAAAAGGCCAGGCCAGACTGTGTCAGGAAGTGCTTACATCATAGCTACTTATCAGCCAATAGCTTTGGAAAAGTCTTACAGACCTGATAACAACAGTATTATAAGCAAGTGTTTTATAGCAAACTCATCAGAACAGCTAATATTCTTCAGGTGAAGCTACCTCTGGCTGGAAGCTGCAATACTGAATATAGGATGTGCAAGAAAGCGAGTTGTGCTCACAGCAGAGGGAGGTGAACCTTACAATTGTCTTTGGTTTGTAGCAGATATTCTGCAGGTGGAGGCTACTTCGAACTGAAAGGTGAAATAAGGAACTTAGAATTATCAGGAAAGACAGTCTTTCAAGCAACAAAGGGAGGTGGATCTTGCTTTACTTTTGTTACAATTGTTAATATTTTCAGTGCAGGAACAGTTTAAACCCTGAGGGATGGAAAACTGTTTACAATGTCTGTCCTGGAGCACAGCTGACTTATTTTGGGGCTGACTGCTTTCAGAGCACAAATCACCAGGCTGTTTTGGGGTTGGGGAGGTTTACCTGTGTCTGACTTGGATGTCTGGAATTTTCTCTGTTTGATTAGCAGGGTATTTTCTCTGTCAAATTGTTGTGTAGGGCATCTTGCTGACAGGAAGGCACTCATCATAGCAGTGGGTCAGAGCTTTTAGCTGATTGTTTAGTGAGGGTACAGTTTAGGACCAACCCTGCCCACCCCTCACCCCACCCACCTGGAAATAGTTCATTTATACCTGGGGTTCTGACATCATTTCCTCAAAAGTGCAAGGTGCATATCACTGTCATATCCTCTCTAGCACACTGCACTGACAATATAAGCATACACATTGTATAATATATATATTTCTATATAACAAACCAATCACACACACACACAAAAAAGTAGATAAACATGTGGGGAGTAGTGCAATGTAATGGCAGTGGGGCAGCAGTTTTCCAGGAGTCTATCTAGAGGTTGAGATGCTGCCCTATTTGCAGACAACTCTCTGCCCTGAGGGAGGAAGTTGCCCGTCTTCAGGCCACACTGGACAGTAGTAAGGGAACCTTCTCCCAGGCCACACTGGACAGTAGGAAGGGAACCTCCCCCATCCAGGGAGCACCAGAGCCACCACCGCTACCTCAGAGGTTGTGAAGAAAGCACAGCAGTTGGACCACAGTGGGATCAGGGAGGGTGAGGATGGTGGAACAGAGACACACCCAGTCAGTTATTCCACTCCACAATCCATACACCATTCTGGAGGAGCATAGTTCCCCTATGGATGCACCCACAGAGGAGACTAAGGAGGCTGAGGACAACTGTCACAAGGGAGACCCACAGGAAGGAGGCAGAGGACACCACAGGGAAAGGAAGAAGCTCCTGGTGGGGGACTCAATTATTTGGGGATAGAACTGGGGGAGCAGGGAAAACTGAAGTAAGGTGCCTGCCTGGTGCCATAGCTTGGAGGGACAGGAAGCGCATTCTCAGGATCACGAGAACAGCTGCATGGGAGTCTGAGCAGCACATCATTGTCCACCTATGGACAAATTACTTGGCTAATCATGAGATTAGAGCAGTGGAGGAGGACTTTGTAGAGTTGGGGAGGGGCCTAAGACAAGTAGCACACACAGTATCCTTCTCAGAGGTGCTGCCTGTCAATGGCATGGGTGAGGTGAGGGTACTTTGCACCATGCAGTTTAATGAATGGTTGAAAAAATGGTGTGGAGCACAGGGGTTTGGCTTCATTGGGGACTGAGGTTCCACCTGGAGGGACACTGGCCTATACTGGCAGGATGGTCTGCATCTGTCCAGGAAGGGAACAAGTCTTTTGAGCAATCAGTTTAAATGCTTCACTGACAAGCTTTTAAACTAGTCAAGGGGAGAGGCACTGATAAGCAGCAGGAAAATCCCAGCCTCTTCCTACAAAACAGGGTACTAAATGAAAAAGACCAAGGTAGAAAGGTCAGTGGGGGATGCTGCAACAGAAGGTAAAACCATCAAAAAATGGAGAGCAATGAGTAACAATGCCCGTAGTCTGGGTAACAAGCTTCCTGAATTAGTGGTCTTGATGGAGGAGGAACATCTGGATATCGTGGCAGTCACAGAAACATGGTATGCACAAAACCATGACTGGGACGTAAACATACCAGGATGCACTATCTACAGAAGGGACAGGAAGGGTAAAAGAGGAGGAGGAGTAACTCTTTACATAAGGGAAGGAATCAAAGCAACAGAACAAAAGGGTAAACAGGGAGGAGAAGAAGCACTGTGGGTCAATTTGGAGACAGGGAATGGCACCACAATCTGCACAGGGGTTGTATACAGACCCCCCTCTCAGGGGGAGGAAATGGACAAGGAAATGATAGAAAGTATACTTAGAACAGCAGAAAAAGGGGAGATATTGCTGATGGGTGATCTGAATATGCCAGATGTTAACTGGAATGCAGTTGCAGCAGCCACTTCGAAGAGTGGGGTTATTCTAGATGCCCTAGAGGGGCATGCCTTAGACAACTAGTATTGGAACCCACTCAAGAGGGAGCAGTCTTAGACCTGGTTCTCTCAAATGGAGATGGAGAGAGGATCACAGATGTAGAAGTGGGTAGCCATCTGGGAACTAGCGACCAACGAACAGTATGGTTCACAATAAACACAGCAATAGAGTCAAGCCATACAAAGGCAAAAGTACTGGACTTTAGGAGGGCTGACTTTGCCAAAATGGGTGAGTGCCTAAGGAATGCACTAGCAAATGGGCAGGAAGGAGGGGTGGAAGAACAATGAGGAATAATAAAAACTGCCATCACAGCGGTAACAAGCCTTTGTGTGAAGCAAATAAACAAAACAAAATGATGTAAGAAGCCACTATGGTTCTCAAAGAAAGTGGCAGTGAACGTTCAAGAGAAAAAGAAAGCATTCAGGAAGTACAAGGAATCATAGAAGGAGCAGGACAGAGAACTGTATCAGTTAAAGCAAATGGAAGCTGGGAAGGCAGTCAGAACAGCAATGGCCCAAACCAAGGAAAAGATAGCCAACTCAGTTAAGAAGGGGGATAACACCTTTTATAGGTACATCAGGGAGCGAAGGAAGACCAAGGGAGGGATAGTGAGGCTTAATAAAGGGGGGGTGGGCAGAGGGTGACTGTGAAAAGGCAGAGATACTAAACAAATATTTTTGCTCAGTATTTACAAATGAAGAGGGGGAGGTACCTAAAACAAACAATAGAAACACTCTGGATACAGAAGTTGATACCAGCCCATTTACAGAAGAAAGGGATCTGAAAGAACTCTTAAAACTGAAGGTGGACAAAGCAATGGGGCCTGATGGGATTCATCCCAGAATTCTAAAAGAACTAAGGGTAGAACTAGTGACACCACTGACTACTCTCTTTAACAAATCATGGGAGGATGGGTGGTACCCGAGGACTAGAGGAGGGCAGATGTGATTCCCCTTCACAAAAGTGGGAGCAAGGCAGAGCAGGAAACTACAGACCTGTTAGTTTAACCTCAGTGATAGGAAAATGATGAATCACTTCAGAAGGAAAAGAATTGTCGAGTATCTAGAGGCCAGAGGGCACAGGACCCAAGACAGCATGGATTCCAGCGGGAAGGTCATGCCAGATGAATCTGATAGATTTATTTGACTGGGTGACCAAAGTAGTAGATCAGGGAGGGCTATGGACATGGCCTACCTAGACTTAGCAAGGCATTTGACACAGTCTCACACAAAAGATTAATATACAAGTTAGCTAGCCTGGGAGTGGGTCCCAAGATGACAGTCTGGGTAAAGAATTGGCTAGAGAATAGGACACAGAGAGTAATAGTAAATGGAGTCCACTCTGAAGAAAGGGGGGTTATTAGTGGGGTACCGCAGAGTTCAGTATTAGGACTGGTCCTCTTCAATGTCTTTATAAGCGACATTGCAGAGGGACTGGAAGGAAAAGTATGTCTCTTTGCAGATGACACAAAGATCTGCAACAGAGTTGATGCACAAGGTGGAGTGGAAAGGATGAGAAGGGACTTGGCAAGGTTAGAGGAATGGTCAAATGTATGGCAGCTTAGATTCAATGCTAAGAAGTGCAAAGTAATGCACCTGGGAAACAAAAACCCAGGGAAAGAGTATAAAATGGGGAGGTGAGATACTAACAACAACAAAAATGGAAAGAGACCTGGGGGTAGTCATTTCAGATGACCTAAAGGTGGGCAAGCAATGTGAGAGGGCAGCAAGGAGGGCTGGGGGGATACTGGGATGCATAGGGAGAGGCATCACCAGTAGAAAACAGGAAGTTATTATCCCTCTGTACAAGCAGCTGGTGAGACCCCATCTGGAGTACTGCATGCAGTTCTGGAGACCCAATCTCCGCAAAGACAGACAGGATGGAAGCTGTCCAGAAGAGGGCAACTAAAATGGTGCAGGGTCTGCACCAGAAGACATATGAAGAGAGGCTTAAGGAGCTTAATATGTATGGCCTCTAGAAAAGGAGAGAGATTGGAGACATGATAGAAACTTTCAAGTACCTCAAGGGAATCAACAAAGTCCAAGAGGGTAGCATCTTTCAAAAAAAGAGGTGTGCAATAACAAGGGGGCATAGTTTGAAGATGGGGGGGTGGCTCAGAGGTAATTTAAGGAAGTATTTTTTCACAGAGAGGGTTGTGGATGCATGGAACGGCCTTCCAGATGAGGTCGTGGAGTCAAAAACAGTGGTGGAATTCAAGCACGCATGGGACAGTCATAAGGCAATTCTAGGGGGTGGGGGTAGAAAGAAGTAGGCTGCTGGTTAACTAGGATCTGCAGCTTATCCATTAGGTAGGGAAATGGGCAGACTGGGTGGGTCAAGCGGTCCTTATCTGCCATCAAATTCTATGTTTCTATGTTTCTATTTTTCATGTAGGGCTTTAAAGATAAATAAGCCTACCTTATAGGTGATCCACCACTGAACTGGCAGCCAGTGCAGTCTGTGCAGCACAGGTGTTATGTGACTGGACTTAGAGGTACCAGTCAACAGCCCGGCTGCAGCATTCTGCACCAGCTGCAAGCGGCAGATATCAACCCCAGACAGCCCTAGGCAGAGGGCATTGCAGTAGTCAAGACGGGTAGTAATGAAGTCATGGACCAATGTTGGAAGGTCACCCGGCCAAACCAGGTGTTTCACCCAGGTGATATTTCTCAGATGGTAAAATGAGGATTTAACCACAGCTGACACCTGAGATTTCATGGTCAAGCCAATGTCAAAAATAACACCCAGGTTCTGCACCTGATCTGAGGTAGTGAGCTGGACACCATCAAGTCACAGGCCCAATGCATGCCCAGCCCCCAAATCCACCCCTCTGGGCAACCCAGGTCCACAACCAACACCTCAGTCTTATCCGGATTCAGTGTCAGCCAACTGGAGCTCATCCAGTCTTTGATTTCGGTGAGGAAGTTATTTAGCAGAGATTGCATCAACCTCTCTGGGCACAAAGGACATATATAGCTGAGTGTCATCTGCATAGCAGTGAAAACTCAAGCCATATCACCTAATGTTATCTCCCAATGGCAGCATATACACTGCGAACAACATGGGTGCCAATATTGAGCTCTGCGGCACTCTGCAGGACAGGGGTAGGGCTTCAGAGGAATAAATTCCAGTGACCATCCTCTAAACCCTGTCTATGAGGAACAATCAAAACCATTCGAGGACAGTACCTGACAGTCCACAGAGAAAATATGCAGGGTCTCC
Organism: Neoceratodus forsteri; assembly: GCA_016271365.2. Taxonomy (NCBI): domain Eukaryota; kingdom Metazoa; phylum Chordata; order Ceratodontiformes; family Ceratodontidae; genus Neoceratodus; species Neoceratodus forsteri. The sequence goes on from CM028136.1 coordinate 293,339,021, forward strand.
CAAAAGCACCTCATAGTCTACAGTGTCAAAGGCTGCAGAGAGATCAAGAAGGACCAAGATCGTACAAGCCTTTCGATCTCTCGCCATTAGGAGATCATTTAGTACCCGAACAAGGGCAGTCTCTATGCTATGCTTCTTCCTGAAACCAAACAGAAGGGCTTCATAGATATTGTGAGTTACAAGGTGATTGTGCAGTTGTAGCGCAACCACCTTCTCAATAACCTTCCCAACAAAGGGAAGGTTAGAGACTGGTCGGTAGTTAGCTGGATCATCGAGATCCAAGGAGGGTTTTTTAAGGAGTGGTCGAATGACTGCCTCCTTGAGAGGGTCTGGAAAAACACCCCCTCTCCAGGGATTTCCATAAATTTCAGCTAGGATCGGGCAGATATCATCTACATACCCCACTAAAAGGGAGGTAGGGCCCAGATCCAAACTACAACAGGTTGGGCACAGAGTCTGGACAATCTTCACAAAGTCCATGAATTCCGGTCGGCTGAAATCTGTCCAGACAGACCGGGTGCTCACCACCTCCCGTCAACTTCCACAACCCCTCATAGAGAGAGCCAGGCCGATTCTGGATCTGATGCTGGCAACCTTATCTGTGAAGAACTGAGCTAACTAATCACACTCAATTTGAGAAAAAGCTTTTCTGGACTGGAGACAGATTGGATTGCACAATCTGTCAACAGTTCAGAAAAACTGAGTCAGTCGATTCTTCACAGCAGAAATCTCCCTGGACAGGAACTCTGCCTTCTTATGGGTGATTTATGATTGATAGCCCTTATAATGTTCTATCAATCTAAGTCTGTCAGCTTCCAGGCCAGACTTCTGCCATGCTCTTTCCAGCCTTTGATCAACACGCGTCAACTCCTTCAAGGACCCAGCATACCAAGGGGACCTTGGGTGAAGAGTGAGTGGTCGAGCTCAAACAGGAACAATCAAATCCAGGCCATCTCCCACTACATTATTATAGGCTAGTACGAGATCCCCTGGACTTGTGCTTTCTTCCAGCAATCCCGATAGGTCCAGAACTACTGATAGACCATCTGGGGTAACTCCCCTTAAAGGGCATTACTGGACCATCTCCAAATGGGTAGGTCTATTTGGGAGAGCCCCAAAACTGAACCCTATGGTGTGATGGTCAGACCAACTGAATGGTTCCACCCCCAAGTCAGAGATCTCCATCTCCAGGAGGAAGAGCAGATCCAATGAGTGACCCTCTATGTGGGTTGAGGCGGTAATCACCTGTGCAAGGCCCAGTGTTTTCATTAGCTGGAGGAGATTTTGACCAAATGGCAAGAGTTTATTGTTGACCCATGCATTGAAGTCCCCCAGAATTATCCATCTGGGAGACTCTAATAACGTGAAGACAAAGTCTGCAATCTCCTGCAAGAATAAACCCCCATCACCTGGTGGACAGTAAATGAGAAGTATCCTGCAACCTACACCCTCTCCCATGATATACTCAAAGGAGCTGGTGATCCCCACTGGAACATCCACAAGGCCCAGTTCTGTCTTAAAAAGGATGGCTACACCCCCACCCCTACGATCCAACCTTGGGCGGTGAATCACTGAGAACCCAGCTGGAACTGTGGAAGCCAATACTGGGCCTGCATTTTCATCCAGCCAGGTCTCGGTGATATATACCAGATCCACCATTTCAAGAAGATCGGGTATAATAGCAGTCTTGTTTTTGATGGACCTGAGATGCTGAGGAATACCTCAACTCCTGACCAGCATTAATTGCTGGGTCCTTGGGTATTGGAACAAGACTGGGATTACCCCTGTCCTGGCACCATTTTGCCCCAGGGTGTCTCCTGGACCCCATCACCTCCCCTTTCCATTCCCCCACCAGGCCCAGTTTTTGCCCCTTTCCTGCACCTTCTAGCAATCCCAAAGTATTGACAACATTTGTAAGTCTCCGCTGACAAACAAGGGCAGTCAAAAAGGCACAGTTCCTTGAGCCTGGTGGGGGAATACTGCCTGACCGTCTTTTGGCCTCCACAGCACATTCTTAAAACACCCAACAACTTAACCCCAACTGAATCAAATAACAATCAATTCCAAATTATAACTAAAATAACAAACCAAAAATAAAAATATACTATTCAAAATGCATATTCAACTAAACAATACTCCAACCCCCACCCCCCAATAACATACAATAAAACAATTATTTAAAATATGAGTACAATGTCACAGTCAATGAGTCCAGAGCAGCGGATTGGATGAAGCCAGAGGCCAGAAAAGAAAATGAATCCTTGAAACTGCAACTAATAATACAGTACCATTAGGTTGTGTGGTGTGCCGGTTTTGGCATCTTTAAATGGCACCCCTCTGACAGTTGTGGCTAGGGTAAAGAACCAAGTGTCACTGTAGACTTTAAGCTGATGTTGGAATATAATGTGGCAGCAAAAGTTTGCAGGTTTTTTTCCAGTTGTGGAATATCTCTTGGGTGAAACCCTATCTTAAGCATAAGGATCCTTTTTTGGGGGGCGGGAGATCAGAATGCTCTTAATTCTTGTACTGAAGAACCACAATACCCAGGGAATTTAGTCCACAAGTGAGAGTCCTTCATCATATACTGTACCCAATCTAATTTAAGGGAATGGTATCCGACAACACACTTGCTTCTACAGCCACACATTCCTTCAGTATAATCACAGGAACCTAATTGGGTGGAATAGTCTTCACTAATTTGATCTATTATAGGGGGACCAGAGTTTCATAAAGTCCTCAGATTTATCTTTGGATATGTAAAATATCCTCTCAAACCAACGTATAAAAGAAGGGGGGAGAAGTAGCCTTCCAATTAGTTACAATTAATTTCATTAAATATCAAATATCTACTTATCAGATAGATAGATAGATAGCTAGATAGATAGATAGATAGATAGATAGATAGATAGATAGATAGATAGATAGATAGATAGGTAGATAGATGGATAGATGGATAGATGGATGGATGGATAGATAGATAGATAGATAGATAGATAGATAGATAGATAGATAGATAGATAGATAGATAGAAACAGATGGCATTTTATTTATATAGCACCTTTCCAGATCTCAAAGCACTTCACAGTCAAACGAATATATATCACGATAACATACATCTCAGATAATTTTTTTTTTTTTCATCATTGAAGAATTTTATTGAATTTTTATAACTGGTCTCATGTCAACAGATACCATACAACACATCATATCCCAGACATCCAAATACAGGACATACAGAGCTGTAAACTTACATGAACTAAATACAATTCTGTAACAATTTTGTAAAAACTAGTAGTGACAATGGCACCTTTAGATACAGCAAACAAAAGTGCCAATGGTATGTAACCCCCAGGTGGCGCTATCCCAAGGGCTATTACCCCTGCCTGCTTGACTACTGACAGGTTGAGGGGCCTAGGTTCTATGGCGAGTGCCTCCACCCAGAGGTCAGGGTTTGTAATGGTTGGTCTAGTTCGGTCACAGCCCTCTGGGACACTGAGACCCCTTTCTAATCCCTCTAATGGCCCACACAATGCACAGGAATTACAGTACCAATACCCCACATGTACACACTGTTCATTCATAAGGTACCACTTACCCTCGAGATTGATTCACAGGTTCGTCTCTGAGGACCCCCTGAAAAATATGGTTAAGCAGCATACACAAACCAATACAGTGCTTGGCATGAAGGTACTGACACTTCAGACAGTTTAAAGTTTAACAACAACAACAAATCTGATTTATTTAGGGAACAGTAACATGGGAGGGGGAAATCAGGATAATTAGTGGTATTAAATCACAGTACTGTGCACACTGTGCACACATACAGGGTCTGAAAAGTCACACTCTGGGTACCCAGGTTGGGGGGCTAGCCAGGTCCTTTGCCCGTGGTTGGCCAGCAGGTGCAGATGGATAGGGCCCTGTAGAAGAAAATATATGCACAACATCCAATTGTAATTTGGAGCCTAATGGCTCAGTCCATGAAGCAAACAAACAACAATAATTAGGTGACACATTTGTGATTGAAAACAGGCTGCAGGGGAATACCCTGATTTGTACTCACAATACCCAAGCTGAGAACAGGATGGTGGATGTTCTTCTGGATTGTCAGAAACAGCAGGGCATGGAGATAAGGTCCTTGTCACTGGACCCCACTGCAGTTTATAGCAAACGGATTTAGTTCGAGGCAAGCTGGGGTTTGCTTTCAGCTTCAACACACAGCATACAGCACAGGGGATTGGAAATAGTGATTCCCCACAAGCACTACACACATTCATATGTAAAAGAAAAGTACTATACCAGGCAGGCTGCTCCTTGATCCTGATTGCAATTACTGCAAAATACCAGGGAGCACACACAGCAGCTTCAGTTCCTGACAGACCGAGCGCGAATCAGCAATTTCTCCAGTTTTCTACAGGGTGAGCCTGGTTTCCACACTTCTAGTGCTTCTTTCTCCTCACAACTCAGATTCAGTGCAAAGTGGCACTCACAAAGGCTGTAGACCGAAACTTAGGGCCTCACACGCACTTCCCACACGAAACTATACACCGCAGAAGCACAGAGCTCCTTCTCTCTTCACAGTCACAACTGATCTAATCTTTCCAGTCACAAAGCAGGGCATTTCCTTTAGCTCCACACCATTCTGTTGGCTGGTTCGGCTGTCACTCACAATAAGACTCCGTCTGCACATGTAGCAACGGCAGAAACGGAGTGAATTGACAGCAGCACTGGTGGGATTCGGGCATTAGAACACACAGTCCCCCATACAAACTAATTAAGTCTGCAAGCAGACAGCTCTTAAAGAGACAGTACGTGGAGGCTCAAATAGCACTCACTTGGAACCACATTTAAACAGCTCAGACACCGAACACTGCCCAGACTTGGAGCATTCAGGCAAGCTCCTGGAAGACTTTTGGGAACCCCCATTTGCAGGGGGGTTACAGATATAATCTAGAAGCTATAGGGAGGAAAAAGAAAAGAGGGTGGTGCTAGGGGTTCAGAGAGAAGGGTTATAGTAGGGAGGAATTTTACACAAAGGGGAACGTAAATAGGCTTCCCATTTGGTCATGTACCAGTCCAACCGATCATGGTGGATATAAGAAAGGAGTTTGAGTTGAGACAGGTGGGCCGAAGCTGCCTGCCAGGTTGCTTGAGTGGGTAGAGTCACTTGGCACCAATGCATTAACAAGAGCCATTTGGCTTCCAAAAGGGCGAGCATCAGCCATTCTCCATGGGGTGTGGAGAGCGCTACAAGTGAGGAGATGTCACCCAACAGAAGCTTTGGATCCACCAGAGATATAGGGGAACTTGTCACCCTGGAGCAGTCCATGGCCACAGAGGTCCAGAAAGACCAGAGTTGGGGAAAGGACCATAGGATATGCAACAAGTGGGCTTCTGACTGATGGCAGCGCCAACATTTGGAGTGCTGCAACAGGCCCCGGGAGTGTAGTACCATGGGGGTACAGTGCCAAAAGAGCAGGATCTTAAGTTGGAGGAAGCGGCTCTTGGTATCCTTATAAACAAGATATGCGTCCCATAAATACTGAGCCCAGGAGCTCTCTGGGATGTCCTCCTGAAGGTCAGCTATCCATTTGAGTCTGCTGGAGGCAGAGGGATCTGGCTGCGCATCTCTCCAGGTCTTGTTGAAGTGGCCTATTAGACCTTGAAGAGTAGGGGATTTATGTATGGATGACAATAAGCTCCACTTGGGATCAACACTAGAGCGAGCCTGAAAGTCATGCACAGCACTGCACAACTGGAGGTATCTCCGGAAGTCCTTAGCAAGGAGCTGAAACTTGGTCTGCAGTTGATCAAAAGAGAGTAAGATGTTGGAGTCAGGCAAACATAAATCCTATACCCTCTGAATACCACGAGATTTCCAGACTGGTCAATGTATGGGCATCCCACCCACTGTGAGGAGTTTATTGTTCCACACAAGAATGTACCATAGGGGAGGGGCCCAAGCTGACCAGGGTGTGTGGGAGAGAGACATAAGTGAATGACATGCTCGCTGAGTGTCTATCATAGGTGGGGAAAGGTTCTAACTGTGTCTGGTCTGCGGGTCAAGCAACATGCCAAAGGCAGAGTCTGATGCTAAGCTGGCATCAAGCTGTACCCAGGGTAAAGAGCAATGTACTCCGGGGTGAACCACCTAGAAGCAGATAAAGCCATACAGGCCAGATGGTACCCTTTAAACCAGGGGACACCCAGCCCACCCAGGGTCCAATGCGCTCTCAGTTTACCTTTGCCCCACCTTGGTGCTCTCCCATCCCAAAGAATATCGGGACATAAGGCGATCTAAGGACACAAATAATTTAGAGGACAGAGGAATCGGGAAATTATTAAGAAGGTACATAACCCGTGGGAGGAGCAGCATATGCACTGCAGCCACCCTGCCAGGTAATGAGAGTTGGAGTTTAGGCCATCTCTCTATCTCAGAGGATAAGTGAGCTACAAGAGGGGAAACGTTGTATGACTCCAGCTCGGACCACCTATTGGGAATATAGAGTCCTAGATATGAAAACCCTTGAGCTGCCCACGACAGCTCTGTACCTTTGAGACAGTCTTTGGTGCAGAGTGTATTTAGCGGGGCAAGAAGAGTCTTTTTCTGATTGACCTGTAATCTGAGAGAGAGAGGCAAAATCCTGAAGGATAGATAAAACTGCTGGAGAGGACTGCTGCAGTCGGAAAAGGGTAAGTGGTAAGTGATCAGCATAGGCGGCTCCCAGGTAAGAGGTGCTGCTGACATCTAGTCCAGTTACAGAGTCCGAGGCTATGAAAGCCCAGACTAGGGGGTATAAGGCAACCAGAAAGAGGAGAGGGGAGAGGGGACAGCCCTGCCGCATTCCTCTTTGTAGAGGGAATGGTGCAGAGATAGTGGTGTTAATGAGGATCCGAGCAACCAAAGAGCAGTATAGGGTAGCCACCCACTGTCAAAAGTGAGGACCAAAGCCATACCGATGGAGCACTTCATGGAGGTAGTCCCACTCTATAGAATCAAAGACTTTGGTGAAGTCGACAGAGAGCACCGCCATAGGCAGGGTTGACCGGGATGCTAACCACTTAAGGTTCAGCAGCAGTCTGGTATTCTTCACACCAGACTTGCCCTGCATGAAGCCAACTTGTGCAGGATGGATAAAAGAGGGGACGATATCAAGCATTCTGGAGGTCAGTATCTTGGCTAAAATGTTTGTGTCTACTGACAGGAGGGAGATGGGGTGGTAGTTTGCACAGTCTGATGGATCACTGGATTTCCTGGGGAGAAGGGTAATGAGGGCTTCCCTCATAGTATGAGGGAGGGAGCCCACCATGTGTGCCTCTTGAAGAGCTAAGAGTAAAGGCCGAGTTATATTGGCACCTAGAACACAGTATAGCTCCACCGACATGCCATCTAGACCAGGGACTTTCCCAGGAGCTATATGAGAAAGGGCCTGTCGAATTTCGGCTTCAGTAATGGGAGAGTCCAGCTTGTCCCTCTGGCTAGAGATGAGGGTTGGCTGAATGGATTTCCCACAGAATTGTTCCAGGTCCTGCCTCAACCATGTGGGGGACAAGGAGGAGTGGGACTGGTACAAAGATTCATAAATGGACTGCATAACATTATTAATCTCACTGGGCTCGTGAACAGTTCTATCCAATTTGTCTCACAGAGCATGGATATGTGAGGAGGCGTGTTGTTTGCACAACCTGAATGCTAATAATCTACTGCTTTTCTTTAACCCCATCCCAGTAGGCATGCTTGTCCCAAAATAGGAGCCACTCAACCTTATGATGGAGGATAGTATTGTTTTGGTATTTAAGGCCTATTGTGAGCCGTGGGAGGGAGCTGTCTCTCGAGGGGGGTCGCAGTGACTTAAACCTGTTTTCCAGAACTGCAAGTTCGGATTGCTGGGCAACTAACTCAGCCTTCCTAGCCTTGTTTGTTGATGCTGAGTAGGCAATTACACGCCCCCGAAGTACATCTTTGAAGGCTTCCCACACTGTACCTGGAGGGTCTTCTCCACCTGAATTAAGAGAAAAGTAGTCGTGGGCTGTTTGAGAGATCATGTGGCAGAAAACCAGATCTTTGAGGAGCAGGGGACTGCACCTCCAGCGAGTGCTGTATGGCTGCTGCCCCAGTGGAGTGTAGGTGGTCAAAATAGGAGCGTGGTCCGACATAAGAACGCTGCCAATTTTGTTATTGGAGAGCCCCTGGGCCGCCAGTACATTGGTCAACCAGAAATCAATACGACTATGGGTAAGATGGATATTCAAATAGAAGGTGTAGTCCCTCCCAGTAGGGTGGTCCCGCCTCCACATATCCACAAGGCCCGACTCTTCCTGCATCTCCTGTAACGCTGCCAAGGCTTTGGGATTAGTCTGGGGGGTGGGTTTGGACTTAATGAGGAAAGTGTCCAGTACCAAATTAAAATCCCCACCAATTAGGATAGGATTGGACAGGCCAGCTGTGATGAGGGAGATCAGAGACTGGCTGATTGCAGGAAAAAAATCAGTGTGGTCCTTGTTAGGGGCATAAACATTGCCAAGAACAATATGCCCACCAGGACAGGATAACTTAGCTAGCACCCACCTACCATGGGAGTCCTTATGGGTGTCTTCCACCACCCACTGGGAAGAATGATGGATGAGGATAGTGACCCCTTTTTGACTTCGTCAGGGCAGAACTGGTGCAAACTGTCCCCACCCAAGATTTCTTCAGCCAGGGTCCTGCCCTACTCGGGAGACGAGTTTCCTGAAGTAGGACAATATCCATGCAAAGAGATCTGAGATGCTGTAGCACCTTTGTGTGCTTAATGGGGTGATTGAGCCCTTTAACATTCTACGAGACAAGACCCACGATAGTAGTAATGGAGGGATAGACACTTCTGGCATGGTGAATAAAAGAAATTGAAAAGATACTTACATGGACTAGTAGGGATATATGAACCAGGGGAAGGAGAAATAGAGCAGCAGGACAACCTTTCAGACAATTGTGAGGGACAGATCCGTAGCATCAGACAGGTAAGGGAGTACCTAGCTTGAGACAGAGGTGCAATGATCAGCCCACAGAAAGTGAGCTGAAAAGGAAAGAGACAAGAAATAGATTAACAACCAGTAACAATCTGACTGAATTAGAGACACAACTCAGAACAAATGCAAATATTGCAATACAGGTAGTTAACCCACACTAATTTGAGTGGCACAGAATAACAGAACAAGCGTAAATACACTATAGGAGCTGAGACTTAACACGAAAGAGAGTCCTAAATGAAAGAACCCTCAGCTTCACAGGCTCTCGAAATCTAAACCTGGGGAAGTGATAAGAACCAACCGGGTTCAACTCTCCCCAAACCGGTAGTAGCCCTGAGGTCGGGCACGGGGACATCGGGGGGGGGATGAGTTGGGGAGAAGGGGAAGGATATGGAGGGAGGGATAGCTAGGACCAAGAGGGAAGGGGAAATGGGAGGGCACACCCTCCTACCAATCTGACAATGGATCATCAGCCACAGGGGGGGGCTCACACCGATCCATGTCCCACTGCAGGTGGCAGGCAAGATCTAGACAGATGGTGAAACTAGGGGATACACTGAACTGCATGCCAGGAACAAGAGGCAAGCTAGGTGGCTGAGGTGGGAGTCGAAGAAGAGAACCGGACTGTGGGAGCAGGCCCCTTCCACAGACAAGGCCGGTACAAGCTGTTACACCCTGCATTACAAAACGGCCGAGGGGAGATGGCCATACAGAAGCCTTCTAGGTCAGTTATCAGCCCACCCCCACAGCAAAAATGCCATAGTGTTAGAAAAACAGTCCCACAGTTGCTTATGAATTAAACAACTAGCAGAGAAGAAAAAAAAAAAGAAAAGAAAACATCGGAAACAGACAACTCCAGAGGTCAGCCTGCATGCACTTCAGCCTGCCCGGTGGGAACCGGGGAAGTGTCAGCAGGAATGCGGAGCTCAGCAGAGACAGCAGCAGCATAGGACAGTAGGCCCTCATGGGAGTCAAGGCATCAATGGCTTCAATCAGTGATGAGTCAGGGAGGTCATCCCAATGGTCAACCACTTCGGTTTCCATATCGGGGAGTTCTGTAAAGTCTGACTAGTCCAGAAGATGGGTGAAGGAATGGTCTTCTCTAGAGACATTCGCTGGTGGAGCACTCAGATGGGGTTCTTGAGGCGGCTGCAATCCACTGTGTGCCCTTTGCCGCTGCCTAGAGATTGGTCCAGAATGATGCGGCAGAAGAGAGGGAGCAACTAAAAGAGAGGACTGGGCAGCAGATGCAGGGAAGGGAAGGTAAGGCCCAAGTGCCTGAGCCAGAAGATACAGGGGGACTGGGTTGTGCAGCAACATATCCAGTTGGAATAGTATCCTCTAGGAGCCTCCTCCCATGGTGATGGTTCCCTCTAGTGGTTGTGTCTTGCTGGGATCCCAAAGCCTTCTGGGAGCTATAGTTGGGGTTGGAAGGGCAGGCCAGAATTTAACCAGCCACCTCTCAATGTCTACCGGGTGATCAGCAAGCAATTCCCTCCCATCCTTGGACACAAGAAGGCTCGTAAGACCCAGGAATTTGGATGTAAAATCATGTTGATACAAAAATTTCTTAAGGGGACCAAAGGCCCTCCTTTTGGCAGTTGTTTCCTCAGCAAAATCTCAGTAAAAGGTGATATGTGACCCTTGCCAGTGAACCTCTCCAAGGTCCCGAGCAGTTCTCAAAATTCTCTCCTTCATAGTATACCATAGGAAATAGACCACAATAGGTCTGGGGGTCAGGGAGTTCTTGTCACGCTTCCCGGTAATACGATGGGCACATTCCACATCCATGGGGCCCCTCCATCTGTCTACCAGCATAATGGGCAGGGTGTCATTCAGAAAACACTCCATGGATTGCCCCTCCGCTCCCTCCGGGATACCAGTGATGTGCAGATTGTTGCACCTGGCCCTGTTTTCTTGATCTTCGGCCTTGTGCTGCTCCTCATGAAGTTGGATACGATACAGGAGCTTGGCTTGTTGCTGTTCGCAGGTGTCTAGGCGCTATTCTGACACATTCATCCGATCCTGCAGCTGTTTGACATCAACTACTGTGTCTGTAAGGGACAGATTAAGATCATTGACACAGATCAGGAGTGACTCCAGCATTTGGGTGATGTATTGTAGTGAGTCCCCCACCGAGGCAGGTGAAGCAGGTGGTTGGGCACCTTGCGAGTGCTGAGCTGAGAGGCAGTGGGTGGCCATGGTAGGAATAGTAGCCGAAAGTGCTAGGAGTGTAGTGGACAGCGCTCGACAGACACACAGAAGTGAGAGGGCTAAACGCACCCAGAGGAGCACAGGGACAGCTGATTGAGTGCAACTGAAATGAGGCCTGCATGGCCTAAACCCCGAGGTGACACGTGGACACCCGGTGCTGCTGAGGGGACAAATCACATCAGAATCCACAATATGCAATCACCACTTAGCAGGAGGGGGGTTGCCTGATCATAAGATTACATAGGGGGGTCCTGATGTCCTAGGATCATGGCGCCAGAGCTCAGATTAACCGTGGTCCAGGGAGAGCTTACAGAATTAGGAAGCCATTACTCCAGTGGCTATACCATACCCCCATCTCAGATAAATTATATAATAAACAATGTTAAATCTCCAATTACCCTTCAATCACCAGAAAAAAAAGCCTGTCTAATTAGCTTTATTTTGAGTTTATAGTTAAAATGTTCAACTGAGGGGACAGAACAGATTGAACTCTGGACAATATTCTATAATCTTGGAGCCACAACAGAGAACGCTCAGTCCCCAGCAGATTTCAGTCTTGCTGAGGGGACAATCAAAAGTCCCTGGGATTCTGAGCAAAGAACTCTGTTGCCCCAAGAATCATCCTGGCAGGTTGCCAGCAGCTCACAGATGTTGGGGGAGGGGGGCAGTCTATTAATAGTCTTGTATACCAGCAAAAGAATGTAAAACTCAGAATGCCATCTTACTGGCAGCCAGTGTAACCCTTGCAAAGCAAGAACAATATGATACATTCTGGATCTTCCAGTTAACAGCCTGGCTGCCAAATTTTCAATCAATCAATCAATCAATCAAAATCTTTATTTATTCAGGCGAACATCATTGAGCATAGCTCATTTACAAGATGGACCTGAGTGGTCATAACAATATAAGGTTACAAATTTTACACAAAAACATGGTACTCAATAAACACAAATACAATGATTTATGAATGAGATAGATATACAAATATTTACATATATACAAGGCAAAATGACAATAAACCTAAATCATATTGAAAGGAAAGAAACAAACAGTATAGTAGGGATAACGCCTGGTAGTTGGACTTGGGTGGGCATTTTGTATGAAGTAGGTTGGAGGACAAGCTAGAAGACGATAGAGAAATAGGGGTAACATAAAAAGGGGTGGGGGAAGGAGGGGGTGTGAGAGGACTAGGCCTTATGGAAGCAGTTGCATGATTCTGGGAATAGACTAGTGTACAGTTTTTTGAAGGATGTTAAAGGAATGAGGGTATCCAATTTCAAGGTCTTTTGAAGAGAATTCCAGATAAGTGCTAGGGAATAGCTGATTGCAGCCCTTCCATACCGGGTGCAGGTGATAGGAATCTTTAGCACGATGAGTTTATTGATCCTTAGGGTGTAAGGCCTGGATGTGATCCGGTTGAAACAGTCTGAGATGTAGGAAGGGAGTTTGTTTGTCAGAGCTTTGTAGATCCAGACAGCAGCATTTTTGTTTCTTCTATGTTGTAGGGATGTCCAACTGACTGCATTGTAGAGAGAGCAATGATGGGTGCTGGAGGGAAGATCTGTAATGAATCTAATAGCTCTATGATACAAGGTGTCTAATTTATTTAAATGGGAGAGGAGCAGTGGCCATAGAGGAAGTCAGCATAGTCAATGAGGGATAGGAATGATGCCAGGATTAGCCTTTGTTTGGAATCTCTGGTCAGGTAGTGTTTGACCCTAAGAATAGGCCAAGTCTTTGTCTAAGCTTTTCAGGAGCTCTTCAATGTGGCTAGTGTAGTCAAGTTTATTGTCAATCCAGACTCCAAGATATTTGAATTTGTCCACGTATTCCAGATTTTCACCAAGGATGGTAGATAATTGTGGGAGGGTGAATGATGGGACAGTGGAAGAGCAGCTCTTGGTGGCAAAGAACATAGCTTGCTTTCTTGGCATTTAGTAGTAATTTCTTTTCTAATAAGTTGTGCTGTAGGAGGGAGAACTCAGACTGTAAAAGCTCACAGGCTTTTGATGGTGAGGATTACTGACATATAGTACAGTATCATCTGCAAAAAGGTGAATATTAGATTGTGAGAGATTGGAGTCAATATTGTTGATGTAAATGGCAAAGAGGATAGGGCCCAGGATGGAGCCTTGCGGTACACCTCTTAGGAGTGGTTTAGAGGTAGATAGGTCACCTTCATTTTTTACCAGTTGTAATCTTCCGGAGAGATAGCATCTGAACCATTTAAGAGAGAGTGAGTTTTGAATTTTTTGAAATTTTGAAACAGCTGAAGTTGGTGATACTGAGCAGCAGGGAGCTTGAAATAGAACATGTTGCAGTAGTCAATTTGTGAGATAATGAAAGCTTGCGCTAATATGCGCTGGTCGCTCTGGTCAAAGAAAGGATACAATCTAGCTACTTTCTTTAGGTAATAAAAACCACTATGAATGACAGCAGAAATTTGAGAAGTTAGAGCCAGCAGTCAGTCTTGCCAGCAGAATCAAATACCAAATGTGCCTGCTTGGCATGAAATCTCTCCTAGGTAAAGCTTCATTGGCCTTCAAAGAACTGTTCCAGTGAGGTAGATCCGGGTACAGCACTAGAGGGCAGACTTACAGCCCACTTGCTATCCCCTTCAGAAAAACGGTACTTGGCAAATGGTTCTTCTCAGAACAGGGCTCCTTCTAAATGAGATCCCAGCATGCCTTTTACTCATTAACAGCCTCCCTGTCTTCAAGGTGGAACTAAGATGTCACCCAGCCAAGGCTAAGGTATGTAGCTGCAGGTAACCTGTAGTGCAAGCACCCGGTAGCTTGGAGTCAGCCTGCTCCTGGGATGCATTCTCTGATTTGCTACCCTACTGCCCAGTAAACCTGAGTTTAAACTCCTACTTCCTACTACTACTTGCCAGCCCTCAAACTTAAGCCTTCAATAGCCACAGCCTGTTGACAAGCCTTCTATCTACTGTCCTTAACTCAGCACTCTATTTTAAGTCCCTACCCTGCCATTGACCCTTCACAAATGTGATTGTCTCAAAGCACCTGTCTTCCCACCAGCTTATTCTGTGTAGGGTCCTCCCTCACATTGCTCTCAAGTATGTTCCTACTAGGTCAGTCCTGCACAGAAAATTAACCCCCCACCCTTGACTTGAATTAATGACAAAGCCTCCTTTTGGCTGCATTAACATACAGGATGTGAAAGCCTATTTTGAGACTCTCTCCTCCTGACTTTATATGATATAACAACAAGGCCTCCCCTGGCTGCTTTACCTCCTGCTAAATTAGTTCCTTAAACCAACAGCACTCATCATGTACCTTGGGCTGCACTAACTGCAATATGTACCTCTATATGAGATAGCTTACAATTGTAAATGGACCAATTGCTGTTATTTCTTGTATTTTTTGTCTCTGTACTTGTGCACCCATACTCGGTAACTACCTTTCTGTGTTGTCCTCCTGTCAAGATCTGGAACCTTTGAAAAAAGAGCATTTTGTTCAAAGGTTATATCCTAATGATGAAATAAATAAATATTAGATAAATAGTGCAAATTGACTGTCAAAAATCACACTCTGATTACAAACCTCCTCTTTTATTTGCTGCTGAGTCTTGTTGATTACTGGGAGAATAAGATTATTCTTTGCTGCAGGTACCAGTTGATCTGGGCCCACCAGAAGCATCTCAGTTTTGCTGGGGCCGAGCCTCAGCCAGCTGACACTTATCCAGTTCCTGATCTCCAAGATAGCATTCTCAGCCACAGACGTTGGATTACTTTGTCTGGGTCTAAATGAAAGGTAAATCTGAGTGTCATCTGCACAGCAGTGAAAACTCATGCCATACCTTCAGATCACATCAAACAGTGGAAGCATATAAACTGTGAATAACAAGGGGAGAGCATTGAACCCTGATGAATGTTGCACAAGATCAGGAGGGATCAGTGTGGCAGTTTCTCAGCACCACGTTCTGGCAGTGGTTTTCCAGGTAAGATGTGAACAAGTTTAAAATTGTGCTGGATAAACCACAGAAACTCCCCAAGTGCTTGACCAACTCCCCATGATACACAGTATCAAATGCAGATGACAGATCAAGGAGAACCAAAACTGATATAGTAGCTCTCCATGATCCATTACCAGAAGCAGATCATTCATGACCGAGACCACAGCAGTTTCCACACTGCTGCAAGACCCAACTGGAGAGGGATGCAGAGTTCTAATTTATCCAGGTGTTCCGTCAAGCACAGCACCATAAAAAAGGAATGTTAGAGACAAACCTGTGATTTGCAAGATGATTTGAATCTAAACATGTCTTCTTTAGGAGTGGCTTCACAAAAGTCTCTTTAAAGAGGGACTGAGGCCAACATTTTTGGCATCAATAAATTCAGAATTTGGATCAGCATATCCTCAGTCAGCATTGTGCCAAAACTCAGATCTGTAAGTTACTTCGTTTAAAAGTTACAAGTCATTTTGTAACCCTTAATTCACTGCCTTCTCCAAAAAGCCAGTTTCAGTGAAGAGCTGCTGATGATGTCATCTCCTGAACTCACAACCTAGTCCTCCCTGGAAGCTACCATATATGACTTCCTTCTACTGTGTTACTTAAAACTGCAGGTGCAGTAAACATCAGAAAAAGGAAAAGTGACACTGAGGGAGGGGTGAGCACATGCAGTTCCATAATGTGTAGATGCAAGGTACAGTACTTCAGAATGTGATGGACAGTGGCAAACATGGCTTTAGAATTACAAAGTGTGCAATTTTTAAAATACTGCAGGTATGATATTTCAAAATGTCACCAGGTTGCAATTGTGGAATGCAGTAATGACACAGTCTCAGAAAATAGCTGGAATACATAATTTCAGAATGTGGCAATGTTGCACAATTTCAGAATGCAGTGGTGATGCACAGGTTCAGAATGTAACGGTGCTGTACAGGTTTGGAATGCGGCAGTGACACACAGGTTTGGAATGAAGTGGTGATGCACAATTTCGGAATGCAGTGGTAATACACAATTTCAAAATGCAGCGGTGATACACATGTTCGGAATGCAGTGGTGATGCACAATTTCAGAATGCGGCAGTGGTGCACAATTTCAGAATGCAGTAGTGACTCATAGGTTTGGAATGTGGCGTGACGCACAATTTAGAAATGCAGCGGAGACGCACAGTTTCAGAATGTGGTAGTAACACACAGTTTTTGAATGTGGCAGTGACACACAGTATCGGAATGCGACGGTGACCCACAGGTTCAGAATGCTGCAGTGATGTACAATTTTGAAATGCGGCGGTGACACACAATTTGGGAATGTGGCAGTGATGCACAGGTTTGGAATGTGACAGTGATGCACAATTTAGGAAAGCAACAGTGATGAACAATTTCAGAATGCAATGGTGATGCACAATTTTGAAATGCAGCAGTGAGGCACACTTTTGGAATGCAGCGGTGACACACAGATACAGAATGCGGTGGTAATTTTTATTTTTATTTTTTTTATCAAGTCTAGGATTACAAATACCTTTGAGCCTTGGCTCTTTTACAAAGGTTCCATGTCAGAGAAATACAAATTATGGGGAACATCAAGACAGACATTACAACAATGTGGACATTGCAAACAGAGTACAGAGTAATACAATTCAAGGGTAGCATTGTAACAAGGCAGTCAGCGGCATTTGTCAGAGAAAATAGACAACAGATAAGTGCCAGAGTCATAGGGAGAGGGAAAAGGGAGGGGGGAGAATGAATGTAGGAAGGGTGGGGAGAGGGTGAAAAGTGTAGCACTGGGTATACCAAGATGTGAGGGTAGAATCCAGTAAGGGGGGGGGGACAACTAGAGCAGAAAGGGAAGTGGAGAAACAAGGTTAGGTTGGGCAGTCACAGGAGCTGTTGGTAGTGAGATAGTCCCAGAGCCTAGTTTTAAACATACCAATTGTTGGGGCAGAGGAGATGGTTGGGCTGAGGCCATTGAACCAGAGTGGTGCTCAATAAGCAAAAGAGCGTTGTCCCTGTGAAGTGTGACAGTGGGGGACTTTCAGTAGCTGTAGCGTGGATCTCCTATGGCACCATTTGTTAATTCGGTATTGTAACAGAGTTGAGACCCCAGAAGGTGCAAGGCCAAGGTAGATTTTTTTCACCATGTAGCAGGTGAGAAACTTTATGTGGTTTGATAGTTGGATCCAGCCGGTCTGAGTGTACAGGTCACATGTGTGGGTGAGAGGGTGAGCACCAGTGATGAGCTGACATGCTTTATTTAAGGCAGTTGAGAGGCATCTAAGGGTTGTGGTTGTGGCTGAGCCATAAATGATGAGACCATAGTATATTATAGAGATCACAGAGCTCAGGACTGCAACCTTCAAAGCTTCTGGGGTGAGGTGTGGTCTCTGTTTGTAGAGGAGACGAAGCAGTGTATTAGCAGCTCTAGCTCCATTAGCTACATGAAGTCCATAGGAGAGATTAGGGACAAGCTGTATCCCTAAGTATTTGAAGGACCCCACCTGATCTAGAGTGTTCCTCTGGGTGGTGGAGATAGCCAAGTGGTGTAGCTTGTGTGGGTTATGAGAGCTACAGAAGAGCATAGATTTGGTTTTCTTGTCATTGAGGACCAGTTTATGATTAAGAAACCATGCCTCTACAGAACTGAAACCAAGTTGAAGGTTGTGTTGAAGAGTTGTGAGAGGAGAATACAACAGCATCATCGGCATATAGTATGATCTGCTCAGAGCAGTGGTAAGGGAGGGAGTTTAAGAAAAGGCTAAAAAGGAGGGGGCCCAGTATGGATCCCTGTGGGACACCCGAGCGAACAGGCAGGGTGTTAGAAAGAGCGTCCGCAATTTTTACTCTCTGTGACCAGTTTTCTAAGTAGCTTTTAAACCAGAGAAAAGAGGCAGGTGATAGTCCGGCATTCAGTAGTTGGTGTATTAGTAGTCCATGGTGTACTGTATCGAAGGCCTTGGAGAGGTCGATGAAAACGGCCTCTGTGAGAAGGCCGTTGTCAAGGGACTTGTGCAAAGCTCCAGTGAACTCAAGAAGGGCTGTGGTGATGCTGTGACCTTTTCAGAAGCCGTGTTGTTGTGGACAAGGTATATTGTATTTATCCAAGTGGTCGGTAAGTTGATCAGCCACGATGTGCTCGAGTGCCTTAGAGAGTGGGGGCAGTATGGAGATAGGGCGATAATTTGAGTGATTCGTCTTGACCCCACTTCTATGGATGGGTGTCACAGTGGCTGTTTTCCATAGGTCCATGAATTTTCCACAGCTGAGAAAGAGGTTTAGGATTTTTGTTAATGGATGAATTACCTCATCGAGGGTGAGCAACAGAAGCTTAAGGTCCAGGGTGTCGCTACTAGACCTAGATTTAGAGATAGCTGCAGTAATATAGCGGCCAGCTACATTCAGCCTTACCTCCCTGAAGTAGAAGAGGGGATGGTTAGACTGAGGGGCTGAGTTATTTGGGGAGTAGGCCCTGTTTTCGAAAAAGTCATGGGGTAGAACAGCACTAATGTCTGAAAAAGCTGTGTTAAAGATGTTTGCGATCACCTTGGGGTCGAGGGTTGAGGATCCATCAACCATTAACATGGCCGGAGAGGTTTTTGGCTGCTTCCCTGTGACATCCTTGATATTGTCCCAGAAAGCACGACCATTTCCCCATGCACAATGCACAATTTAAAAATGTGGCAGTAACACACAGTTTCGGAATGTGGTGGTGATGCATATTTTGGAATGTGGCGGTGCCACTCAATTTCAGAATGTGGTAGTGATGCTCAATTTCAGAATGTAATGGTGACACATAATTTCAGAATGTGGTGGTGACACACAATTTTGGAATGCAGTGGTGACACACAGGTTTGGAATGTAGCAGTGATGCACAATTTAGGAATGCATCAGTGATTCACAGATTCAAAATGCAGTGGTGACTCACAGTTTTGAAATGTGGCAGTGACACACAGTTTCAGAATGTGGCATTGATGCATAATTTTGGAGTGCGGCGATGATGCACAGGTTCTGAATGCAACAGTGACATGCAATTTTGGAATGTGGCGATGCCGCCCAATTTTGGAATGTGGCAGTGATGCACAGTTTCGGAATTTGTCAGTGATGCACAATTTCAGAATGTGGCAATGATGCACAATTTTGAAAAACAGTGGTGACGCACAATTTCGGAATGTGGTGGTACCACGCAATTTCAGAATATGGCGGTGATGTACAGTTTTGGAATGTGGCGGTGACACACAGTTTTGGAATGTGGTGGTGACACATAGTTTTGGAATGTGCCGTGACACACAATTTGGGAACGTGGCAATGACAATTTTGGAATGTGGCATTGAAACACAACTTGGTGGAGATGTGTAATTATGGAATTTGGCGGAGATGTACCATTTCGGAATGTGACAGGGATGTGCAATTTGGGAATGAGGGAGGGATGTGCAATTTTGGAATGTAGTAGAGATGTATCATTTTAGAATGTGGCTGGGATGCATAATGTTGGAATGTGGTGGGGATGTGATGCACAATTTTGAAATATGGTGGGTGCCTACAATTATGGAATGTGGCAGGGACAAGCCATGTAAGCAATAATGCCCGACAGGGTGGGTGGTATTGGGCAATACCGGACCGTCCAGGGGTGTAATGGGCTACCTGTGGCATTTTTAGATGGGATTTTTTAAAATTTTAGAAAAACAAAAATAAATAAAAGTAACAATGAAGTTTAAAGTCTTTTCCTTGTAAAGTAGTGCCTCTGTATTTCTGTGCTGTTCTGTCTGCTGTTGCCCCTCCCCAGAGCCATTCTCTCCTAGTCACTCCCCCGCACCACTACCTGTAGATATGTAGTGTCTTGTGGAGGTCTCGCAAGTTTCTCGCCATCTACTGTATTTGCTGCTGTTACGGCAATGAGATACAGGATAATGAGCAGTGGAAGACCGAGTTCGTAGTGGGAGTACTGAGCGAGAGAACGAGGTGCTCAGTACTCGGCAGGTAGCTTTTTTTTTAAAACAAAAGCAGTTCAGTTTGTGAATTGCATGAAGAGCAGAAAGGCCGACTTACGTCTGCACAAGGGAAGTGTGCAAAGCAATCAGAGGAGTGTAAGCTGTTCAGTAATTGATGTGCAGTTTTCCATTATTTTATTTATTTCTGTGAGGAGTCAACTGTGCAGTATGGGGAGCAGCAGCTGAGGAGAGACGCGTGCTGCGGTTTAAAGAAAACGCGCTCACTGACTGAGGTACAGCACACAGGAAGGATGGCAGAGTTACATGTCAGAGACACTTTAGTCGGGAGATATGTTGCAGCGGATGTTTCAGAAGGACTGATAGCGGGATGTTCACCCGCTTGCTGAGTGAAACCCCCAAAAAAAAACATACCGATAATGCGATTCACGATTGGGGGAGAGGAAGGAGGGTCATGTCAGCTGGTGATTAAATCATTTCACATCAGAAGACACGATACGATAGGGACTAGAGCTAGTCTATCTTCTAACACATTGTTCACGATTCCGAACCAGAAACAAATACAGGCACCTGGCACACCTCTCAACTGTGCCCCTCAAACTCTTGTCACTGAATCAAGAGGCACGGACACTCAAAATGAGGGGCAGTGAGAGGCACTGCCACCAACTCTCATAATGAGGGGCACAGTTGCAGGGAAATACAGTGGCAAGAGGTGAGCAGGGAACCTGTCATAACTGAAACTTATATTGGTATTTGACCTTTTAATGTGAGAGTCCTTTTATTTAAAACAACATAGATGGGCAGGGAGGATGAAAGGAGGCAAACCTCTGCCAGTGTCTAAAAATGGCACTTGCTTAAAAAACTAGCGTTGTGCTTGGTAGGGTGTTCTATCTCTCGCTAAGCTAGAAAAAATGGTGGCGATTTGAAATTCAGTAGGGTACTTCTGGCCAATGGGTAAGCAGGGTGGGCACAGAGATATTTGAATGAGTTAAGGAGCACTTGTGCTGGAACTTTTTATTTGCTGTGCATCTATTGAAAGTTAATGTACCCCCCTGGCAGGGGTACCAGCTAATCAGAGCCCAGCAACTAAAAATCCCATTTTCTAATTCAGAATAAATGCTGTGTCCTGTCACATTCTGACTGTGTGCATCTCCACTATATTCCAAAATTGCCAGTCCCTACCAAATTCCTCAATGTGTGTCCCTGTTACATTCTGAGATTGATTGTCCCATCACAGTTTAAGATGGCACATCCCTGTCACAGTTTGAGCTTGTGTGCCCCCCCCACAACATTTTAAAATTATGTATCACCTTGACATTCTATGACTTGGTTCAGTGCTGTATTCCAGAACCACCTTCTGACAAGTTGTAAAGCACAGTGCCATGCATCTGAACATTCTGGAAATGCAAGCATAGCCGCCAACACTATGTCATTTTTTTAAAGGATTACTATGACTACTGTTTTTTAAACTTTGGAGAAGCAGATCCTATAAGGTTGTTGACAGGGAAGACTAGAGTGTGAGTTCAGGAGATGACGTCATCATTGGCTCTTCACTGAAACTGGCTTTTTTGAATAGGTAATGCAATCAGGGTTACAAAATAGCTCATAACTTTAAAATGAAGTAATGTAGAAACCTAATTTTTAGTATGAGATTTATTGGCAGTATGCTTATTCTAATTCTGCAATGTAGCACTTTTGGTGGGAGCCCCTCTTTAAGGGGGTCAGGGAAGAAACCCTTCCTCAGAGAAGAATTCACAATCTCCAAAAACATAGAAACTGGCATCTGCCAACTGTCAACTCACTGTAACCAAAAAGGAGGGGTCAGGGTCTAAGATGCAAGTGAACTGGCACAACACTGACAGCACCTGGCAGATTTCTACATAATCAGTTGGCTGAAAGTTAAACCACAGCACCAAGATTCAATCACCTCAGCTCTTCAAGCACTGCAATGATGACCAGCAGCAGTGGAGAAAATATTTCACCTTATCTACATGATCTTGGTCGAAAAGTAATCAGCAAACCACTCACATCTCTCCACAGAACTGAGCTCCATTGAGAGTGAAGACAGTCCAGTTTAAGAATCTCATCAACCAATCTGAAGAGAGCAGAGGGTTTATTTCTCCCAGCTGAAATGAAGGACGAATAAAAAGGTTGCCTCACACCAGTCTTTACCTTCTGATGTTTCTGGTAATGAGAAATCAGGTCAAGTTTGTCAGAAAGCAGGCCTGACTTCCTCCAGTGCTGTTCAAACCTCTGCCCACACCTTTGCCTCAGCTCATCATTGAACCAGGGCAAACTGCAATGTCCAAGATGAGAGCAGGGGTGGACTGGCACTAGACAGTCAGCTGCAGCTAGGACATCTACATTATATACCTCAACTGCTTCCTTGTACCCACCTGGTGGACGCTGCCAAAATTCCTGGGACATCCACCTGGGCCCAGAAAATGTCAGACTGGACATTTCTCCAACCATGTGTGTGGACCATCTCAGCGGGGCAAGGAGTTTTAATATTTTCACACACCACCTAGAATGAAATGGTCAGATCAAACAGCAGGTTCAGTAGATATTCTAGAAACCTCAATACCAGAGGTAAAAATCAAATTGAGCTAGTAACCAACAACATGCATTGGGGTCTCTACATGCTGATGGAAATCTAAAGCTTCCATCAAATTTAGGAATTCTCTGGCAACAGCAAATGTCTCATCTGACTTAGACTCTACCCAGACATTGAAATCCCCAAAACAATCATCCTCTGGGATTCCAAGGTGATGGAGGAAACCAGCTCAGAAAATTCCCTAAGGAAAAAAACACCCACACCCAGTGGGTGATACACCAATAAAAATCTGCAAACAATGGCCCCAATTCAGTGACTGACACCAACTCAGACAATCCAGGCCTCTGCAGAATATCTGACACACTCCATGCAAGGCCCCAAGATAATGTCAACTAAACCCCCTTTTCATTCCATGTAAGGACAATGTATCATCGAGCAACCCTTTGGAACTAATCTTAGTAACACAAGACCAGCATTATCATCCAACCATGTCTCAGTGATGAAAACCAGATCAGTCTCCTCCGAATTAAATAAATCATAAAATCATCAACTGAAAGGTCAGTTCACACATCCTCTGCAAATGGGCCACATTTGGAGATGGGAATCACAATGCAACAGGGGGAACATCTGTCTGCCTTTTATCTCCTGTTTCTCCTTGCCCTGGCAACCCCCACCTTGCCTCTTCGTTTCTTTCTTAAAATACCCATACATTTACATAATCTAAAAACATCCTCCTAAAGACCTGGCAGTCAGTCCCAAAAGGATATAATTGCTTAAGTCCACTGGAGGAGTATGTAACAAAATTAATACCCACAGAAACATAGAAACATAGACTTTGATGGCAGATAAGGACCATTTGGCCAACCCAGTCTGCCCATTTCCCTACCTATTGGATAAACTGCAGATCCTAGTTAACCAACAGCCTACTTCCTTCTACCCTCCACTAGAATTGTCTTATGTCTGCCCCATGCATTCTTGAATTCCCCCACTGTTTTTGACCCCACAACTTCCTTAGGAAGGCCGTTCCATGCATCCACCTCCCTCTCCATGAAAAAAGCTTCCTCACGTTACTCCTGAGTTGTCCCCCCTCTATATTCAAATTGCACCCCCTTGTTCTTCCACATCTCTTTTTCTGAAAGATGCTACCCTCTTGAACATTATTGATTCCCTTGAGGTACTTGAAAGTTTCTATCATGTCCCTCCTCTCTCTCCTTTCCTCGATGGTATACATATTAAGCTGTTTTAGTCTCTCTTCCTATGGCTTCTAGTGCAGACCATGCACCATTTTAGTTGCTCTCCTCTGGACTGCCTCCATCCTGTCTATGTCCTTGCAGAGATGGGGTCTCCAGAACTGCATGCAGTACACCAGATGGGGTTTCACCAACTGTCTGTACAGAGGGACAACAACTTCCTGTTTTCTACTGGTAATGCCTCTCCCTATGCATCCAAGCATCCCCAGCCCTCCTTACTGCCTTCTCACATTGCTTGCCTACCTTTAGGTCATATGATATGACTACCCCAGGTCCCTTTCCATTTTTGTTGTTGTTAGTACCCCCCCCCCATTGTGTACTCTTCCCATAGATTTTTGTTTCCCAGGTGCATTACTTTGCACTTCTTTGCATTGAATCTAAGCTGCCATACTTTTGACCATTCCTCCAGTCTTGCCAAGTCCCTTCTCATCCTTTCCACCCCCCTTGTGTTTCAACCCTGTTGTAGATCTTCGTGTTGTCTGCAAAGAATACTTTTCCTTCCAGTCCTGCCACAATGTCACCTATAAAGACATTAAAGTGGACTGGTCCCAGTACTGAACCCAGTGGTACCCCACTAGTAATTCCCCTTTCTTCAGAATGGACTTTGTTTACTATTACCCTCTGTGTCCTGTTATCCAGCCAATTCTTTATCCAGGTTACCACCCTGGGACCCACTTCCAGGCTGGTTAACTTGTTCATTAATCTTTTGTATGGGACTGTGTCAAATGCCTTGCTAAAGTCTAGGTAGGCCATGTACACAGCCCCACCCTGGTCTACTACTTTGGTTACCCAGTCAAAAAAAAATCTATTAGATTCATCTGACATGACCTTCCCACTGTGAATCCATGCTGCCTTGGGTCCTGAGCCTCGATGGCCTCTAGGTACTCAACAATTATTTCTTGCAGAAGGGATTCCATCATCCGAGGTCCCATCTGCCTGTTCTGGTGGTAGTTCAGGTGGATGTTAAAGATCCCATAGCGCTTATCGAGAAAGAGTAGGGGAATTTTTTATTCAAGATTTTCAAACAAAAATTCAGAAAAGTATTACAGCATACAAAATCATAATGAAAAAGAAAAAACAAAAAAATACAAGTGTGTCAAAGGAAAACACAAATAAATCATCATCCAACAACCCCCCCCCCACACACAGAAAAAGAGTAGGGGAATTCTTCAACCCAATATCAAACAAAAGTATAGAGAAGCATTGCAATATACAGAAGTAAAAATAAACACAAAAACCAAAACAAAAACTGTTCAAGACACAGTAAATATGAAAGAAAACCCAATAGTACAAATTCTATTTAATTATCGACAAAAACAAATATACAAAAAGATAATACTGCAGAAAGCATAAGAACAGAAAAAAAATATAGCAGCATATGAAAGTGTCAAAAGCACAGCAGAAAATATCCCCACCCAACAGACCGCTCCCCTTAATACAGAAATAGGCAGAAGTGTAAAGGAAACTGATATTCAAATATTCCTGTAAACCTGAAAGCAAAACACACAAAAAGTAACATTTGTTTAACAAAAATGAAAAGGCTGGTTTTAAAACTCAAGTAATGGGAACATCCAAGTCAGCGACCCAAGGAAGATTCCTCCAGGACTGAAAAACCCAGGAAGCTTGTCTAGTTGTAAATTCTAGTCTGTACAGCTGTCTGAGTTCCCAAGCAATTTTCTTCAGCAGCTCGGATAGAGGTACAGATCTTTGTTGTAATGTGAACCAACATCCGGAGTTCCAGATATACCATTTCACCACAGCAATAATAACCTGTAGTGTAGAAGTATCCCATTCACTTCAAGAAGAGTAAAAAAAAACATATAACAAAACCTCTAAAGAAATAGTGTGAAAGGGAGACATACCCCAGGAATCAGCTAAAACAGCCCAAAAGGGTGAAACACATGAGCATGAAAAAAATAAATGAAATGTTTCAAGTTGCTGAGTACAGGTAGGCTGAGAACAAAACCTTTCAGAAAGCTGTTTGTGTTTCTGGTGTTCTTTATCATTCAACCGATTGTGGCAGCATAACCAATGGATATCCCACATTTTCTCCGGGATCCTGGGATTGTTAAGAAAGTCAAGCAGAATCTGACTGTGAGTATTCGGACAATGTGGGAAGGAATTTAATTCATGGAATTTGATGATAATCATCTGTTTATACAAAAGTTTTCTATGTTGTCCACTAACCATAGTGGTAGACAGTTGCCAACTTTTAAGTTTTAGAAATAAGTCTCTCACGTAACGAGGACTGATATGTGAAACACGTAGTAGTCTGAGAGAGGCAGCCTCCCATTGTGCAAACCAAGGACTACATGTAAGGGTAAACAAGAGAATCCAAGGCCTTCGCATTTGAGTTAACATAGGTCTAAAATTAATAACAAGATATAGAACCGTAAACCAAACCACTGGATTTACCATTCCTAGGCCCCCCTGGGTTTTTAGAAGGTACAAAACATTCTACTTTATAGGATTCAGTCGGCTGCCCCAGACTGCCTGAAAAAAAATACTGTACAAGGAAGTTTCTAAAGTTCGAGGCTGGGGAAACAACCAACTAACATGTATAAAGATAAGTAAAAGAAATGTTTTTATTAAATGAACCCTTTTTAATTTCCCCATATGCCAGGAATTCCAGGCTGTCACCAACTGCTGGGCCTGAGAAGGTTTCGGACTCCAGTTTAAAATGTCTAAATCTTGGAAGCCAAAGCGTATCCCTAAAACAGTAATCGGGGTCTCTGGTCAGTTGCATTCCTGCAATAGTATCTAGGAGGGATGATGGCCTTCCAAATTGTCGCCCTATACATTTCAACATGTTGAGAAAGGTGCCTGACAAGGAACTAAAAGATTGATAAATAGTCATTACCTGTGTTGCGGAGGTCGAGTCACCGACCAAGATGGTAAGATCATCTGCATAAGCTAAAGCCACATGGGGAATCTCATAAGAGTCGACAGATATATGTTTTAGTAGTGGTGTAGAATTCAGAACTCACAAAAGGGGGTCAATATGGAAGACGTATAAAAGAGGGCTTAGAGGGCAACCTTGCCTAACACCTCTTTTAATCAGAATCATAGGCCCTAACCAACCTTTAATAAGGGGAGATACAGTAGCTGACTTATACAGTGCTTGCAACCACTGAATAAAGGGGGGCAGGAATTCCATACTGAGTAAGTGTGTCCCAAAGGTAGCTATGTTCTACAGTATCAAAAGCTTGCTTTTGATCTAGAGATAAAAGAAATCCAGATAAACCTTCCCTAGTGTCCCTTTCAATCAATTCCCATAAAAGAATGAGATGGTCACTTATTCGTCTCCCGGGATAGAGCAGGTTTGAGTAGGGGAAATGAGATGAATAGCTACCTGCAATAATCTGGTGTGTAATATTTTAGCAAGGATTTTAAAATTGGTATTCAGTAAGCTAATCAGTCTCCAAATGGAAAGATTAGTCTTATCTCCCTTCTTATAAAAGAAAACCAATAGGCCTCATGCCGTATCTAAAGGGATAGAAGCCAACTTCAAAAGAAAGGTAAAAAGCAAAGCCAATTCTTTACAAAGCAAGGGTCCAAGTACCTTATACAATTCTGGAGTAAGCCCGTCTAAGCCCGGGACTTTATTATTTTGTAATGATTTTATAGCCTGTTCAACCTCCGGAGCAGAGATATCCATAGTGAGTTCAGGCAACAGATATGGAGGACAGGCAGGAATGGGGGTGGCGGATAGAAATACAGAAACTGAGTCAAATAAAGAGGATGGATGTGAAAACAGAGAAGCAGTATGCTGTGTAACAATTGAAAAATATTCTCCTTATCAGTATATAGATGGCCATCTAGATCTAAAAGACGGTCCATCCATTTATGATCAACACTATTGAGGCAATGAATATAGGGGCAGATGACTTCTGCCTTACCATGAGTACCAAAAACTTGTTGGTTCCGTAAACTGGCTGCTTGGCGTAAATGAAAAGATTGCATATCTTGCTGTAGCAGAGTAATTTATGACTTGAAATCATGGGACGTATTCCTTGCCAAGGACTGGAGTTTTTGTAAATGTTTATGCTGTTGTAGGTATTGGAAATAAGTATTAAAATGAATTTTCCTAAGTTCTGTCTGTAATAATTTCCTCAAATCCAATTTAACAGTCGCCCGCCAGAAGGCAGGATTGTCAAACATATCAAAAATTGAGCATTTATGGGCCACAAAGTACTGGAGATTTTGTAAAAAAAAATGTCTAGGAAAGGAGAGAAGAATTGAATTTCCAATAACCCGGACCTTGTGGGAAGTGTACATCAGAACCTAAATGTAAACAAAGCAATTTATGGTCAGAAAACTCAATTTCTAGAACCTGACAGGAGGAAACGGAAAGTGTATCAGAGATGAACAAAAAATCAATTCTAGTGGCTAACTGAGCTTTCTGAAAGGTGGGGTGTATACCTTTACTTACAACATATATGCGTCCTTTAAATGAGAGGTGGGAATCACTGTTTGTAATGTGGACATGTCACAAAACACTTAGAAGCCCTATCACGCTTATCAAGGCTGCAATTAAAATCACCACCAAGAATCACTGCCTGGGAGGAAATTAAAAAGGGTTGAATGGTTTTAAACAAAGAAACCCTGTCTGCTTTAGATTGTGGTGCATAGACATTGACAAAACAAAAATAAAAGTTGTCAATTTTTGTATCCAATATCAATACTTGTCCAGGAATCAAATCAGTCAACTTGATTAAAGAAACATGCAGGTCAGAACGGAACAAAATTCCCACCCCAGAACAAGTTTCAGGACCCAAGGACCAGTATGTGGGACCATAATGCCAAAGTTTGGTAACAATACCCAGTTCAGAGAGAGTGTGCAGCCTGGTATCTTGCAAAAAAATGATTTGCAAGGGACTGGATAAGAAATAAGACAGTGTTACCCATCTTTTCTTAAGGCTCTTCATACTATTTACATTTAAAGAGCCAAGGGATAATGGCCACATGGAGAGAGGGAAAAAGTAAAGCTAGAAAAAAAATTCATCAGGGAGGCTTTTTCCTCATACAGCGAGACCTACGCTGTTGGTCCTTGGGGGGGGGATTGAACATCAGGCTCAGAGGGAAGATAAACCTGAGAGGACCACAAGGAAGAACCCTCTGAATATGCATCAGATAGTTCTGAGGATTGAAATACCTTGTAAGGATTGCTCAAAGGCAAGTCTGATGTTTCAGAGACTTTCAGGGCAGGCTGTTCAGCTGCTTGAGACCTTTTTGTAGATCTCTGACTGACCAGAGGAGGGGGCGTGTTAGAAGATGAAGATTCAATTGAAACCATCTCCACCACAGGAGAAGCACTAGCACTGGCAATCGAAGTCTGAGGAGGCAGGGATTCCATAGCTTGTTGTGGGGGTTTGGACCCTGGAGGAGCTAGTGGAGGGGGCAAGTCAGGAGGGGCAGGTTGCCTTGGTGGGTGAGGAAAAGAGTCACGCTGGGCAACAGCAATTAAAAGTCTCTGTTCAACATCATCTGAAGAGTCGGATTGATTATGGGCTGCCCACTTACAGCTCTGATAGGTATGGCCCAAAGAGTCACAGAGCTTACAACGTGGCTCATTCAAACAATTCCCGCTAGTGTGACCCAAAGATTGACAAAGAGTACACTTCACCTGATCACAAAGGCTACTCACATGAGAACAAGAACCACATTTATAACAGGTTTTTGGTTGTCCAGCATGAAATAAGACACCCCTATCCTGACCCAAAAAAAACAATTAGGTAGGTGACTGAGACCTGTATCAGTAGTATGGAGCATAACCTTTACCTTCCACCTACCCCGTCCATATATGTTCATCATCAAAAATTGCTTCAGGAGCCCCTAAGACTGAACAGCACTGTTTTAACCAATATTGTAGATCAGTAACGCTGACCCCTTCATTCCTAAATAAAACCGTCATGGTTTTATAAGCTGGTCTAGTTAAAGGGATAGCTTCAAAGGGAGTCCACAAGGGGGGTGTTTTTGGATGTTAAACTGTACTCAAAATCTTTGTAAACTCATGTTTAATTTAAAACTAACATCAAACATTGTCTCACCCGAAACATGGATACGGGCATAAATCTCATTAGCAAAAAATTTCATTGACCCCTTTAATAAAATCTTGGCAACAAAAGTCCGATCTGGAAAATCATTCATACCTCCTTTATACAGGAGATGAACCACATTATGACATTTGGCCGGATAGATAGGCTGATGAAAGAGGGATGCATATGGTTTCATAGCAGGTTGAGGTAGAATGTTCAGAGGTGCTTCTGGGGGCCCCACTAATGCAGCTGTTGTAGAAGGGGTAGAAATAGAGTCTGACACAGGTAGTACGGCAACCGGATCAGCAACCTGGTTCCCAGAGATGGGTACTACATTTTGGAAATCCTAAGTATGCATAGCAAGAACCGGGTTGTCCATCAAGTGCAATCCTGAAGGTATGGACAAAGGAGAAGACACATTAGGGACGCCCTGAGGGTGCAGCATGGCTGAGGAGGAGGAAGCAGAGCAGTCCATAGGGGAAAGCAGTGCAGCTTTCAGAGGTACCGGAGAAGTGACAATCAGAGTCGGACTGGACACCCATTGCCCAGTCTTTGTTTGAATCCAGTCTGTGTCGAGAAGAGTTGCAGAAATGCGAGGAGGCATTGCAATAGAGGCAGTTCCATTGGGGGAGTGAGGGAAGCAGGAGCACTCACAACAAGCTCAGGTGAGGCAAATACAGCAGAGGACTTAGAACAAGGCAGTGTTCTAAGAGATTTCTTGACTATCACAGGAGGTGATACAGCAGGTAGGTCAAGGTTAGCAGGCAGGGAAGCAGTAGCTAGAAAATGTGCAGCAGATAAAGCAGTTTGTAATTCTTGACGGCGCTGTGTATAGCACTCAGTTTCAGCTCACAATTGCTGTTCTAGATCATGAATGTCAGGATGGTGAGTACAATGAGCAGTAGTAGGAGAGGATCCACTCACCAATGCTGGCTGATCTTTAGAGGAGGCAGGTATAAAATCCATCATCGGAAAGCCAGAGATTGCAGGAGAGTCAGAGAATAATGCAGCAGAAATATCCGTAGGTAGCACGGTCTCAGAACCGTGAGAAACAGGAGAAGAGACCTGGGCTTCTGCTTCAGTAGCATCCATACATTCATCCAGCACCTCTGTGGCTGCCACCTTGGTCAGAAACCAAGATGACAGAGGTTTCCCTACTAAAACAGTAGAGGAATTTCCCTGGTGCCCTGGCCAAATTTCCCCCCATTCACTAAAATACCACCAACAGCTTAATCTGGTTCAAAGTCAGCTGGCATTCATCTGTATCCCCCTCCCCCGGGTTGTGCCTGAAAATAGGCAGAATTTGTCTAGTGCACTTACCCAGTCAACAAAAACTAACTAAAAGAAATAAAATTTTCCCTACCACTGAGGCCAAACTGACAGGTCTGTAGTTTTCTGCCTCTGTCTTGCTCACACTTTTGTGAAGGGGAATCACATCTGCCCTCCTCCAGTCCTCAACTACCACACCATCCTCCCATGATTTGTTAAATAGGGTAGTTAGTGGTTTCACTAGTTCTCTCCTTAGTTCTTTTTGAATTCTTGGTGAATCCTGTCAGGCCCCATTTCTTTGTCCACCTTCAGTTTTAGGAGTTCTTTCAGGACTCAATCTTCTCTGAATGGACTGCTATAGACCCCCCTATCAAGAGTGCTTCTATTGTTTGGTTTAGGTGCCTCCCCCTCCTCTATTTTTGTGAATACTGAGCAGAAGTATTCATTCAATATCCCTGCTTTTATATTGTCACCCTCTGCCCACCCCCTTCCCTTTATTAAGCCTCTTTCTTCGCTTCCTAATGTACCTATAAAAGGTTTTATCCCCCTTCTTAACTCAGTTGGCTATCTTTTTCTCAGTTTGGGCCTTTGCTATTCTGACTGCCTTCCCCGCTTCCTTCTGCTTTAACTGGTACAATTCCCTGTCCTGCTTTTTCTGTGTTTTCTTATACTTCCCGAGTGCTATCTTTTTCTCCCTAACCTTCCTCACCACCTCTTTTGAGAACCATTGTGTTTTTCTCCTTCATTTTGTTTTGTTTATTTGCTTCACACAAAGGCTTGTTGCCTCTGTGATGGAAGTTTTGATTTTTCCCTCCTTGTCCCTCCACCCCTCCTTCTTGCCTGTTTGCTAGTGCTTTTCTGAGGCACTCTCCCATTTTGCCAAAGTCAGCCCTCCTAAAGTCCAATACCTTCACTTTTGTATGGCTTGACTCTATGGCTGTTATCATGAACCACACTGTTTGGTGGTCACTTGTTCCCAGGTGGTTACTCACTTCTAAATCTGAGATCCTGTCTTTGTCCCCATTTGAGAGTACCAAGTCTATGAGTGCTCCCTCCTGAGTAGGTTCCAATACTAGCTGTCTGAGGCATGCCCCCTATAGGACATCGAGAATGACCCTGCTCTAAAAATTGGCTGCAGCAAAGGTGCTCCAGTTAACATCTGACATATTCAGGTCCCCTATCAACAAAATCTCCCCTTTTCTGCCATTCTAAGGAGCTATCATTTTCTTGTCCAGTTCCTCCCTCTGAGACAGGGGTCTGTATACAATCCTCATGCAGGTTGTGGTGCCATTTCCTGTCTCCAGGGTGACCCACTGTGCCTCCTCTTCTCCCAGTTTACCCTTTAGTTCTGTTGCTGTTATCCCTTCCCTTACATGGAGAGCTACTCCTCCTCCTCTTTCACCCTTCCTGTCCCTCCTGTAGATTGTGTACCCTGGTATGTTGACATCCCAGTCATGGTACTCTATGTACCTTGTTTCTGTGACTGCTATGATATCCAGGTGTCCCTCTTCCATCAAGGCCACTAGTTCAAGGAGCTTGTTACCCAGACTATGGGCATTCGTACTTATTGCCCTCCATTTTTTGGTGGCCAGAAACAATCAGCTACAGCTCTGACCCACCACCCCTATGAGTGTTTTCCTTCCTTTCAGCAAGACAAGCTGCACAACAATTTAACTGAAAATATACCCTGCAAAAAAAAATTTAGATCAGAGAAAAATAAAGCAGTTGAGCCCAAACTCTGTGTTCTGCCCTCCAACTCTCCTGCATCTAGCTGTGAAGCAGAACTGCCTTAGGAACCACCAGACTATTCTTTTTAAATTGTTGCTATTCCTTTTAAGCTATCACCTAACACAGCCCCAAGCCAAACAATTGTCACATAGCCCCAAACTACAGGGCAAAAACACAGTTCTAGTTTAAGGCCCTAAAATGTGGGCTACTGTGCTTTCAATTTACTTTACAAACAAAAAAAAAACCCACACGTTCAGCAAGTTTCTACACAACTTATCCCACTTATCTCAAGTTCTGTCTGAGTAACACACACACAGACTCATGTTGACAAATAACACACTCAAACACCATTCAACACTCTTCCAAACCACACAGCCACACACCAATACACCCTAATCCACAGAAAAGTTTAGGCACTCACTCGCATACACAAACATACACACAAACCAATAACTCAGAATTTATTTGTTCCTTTTCAGTCCCTTGAGTACTGCTGACTAAATCTAAATAATAAGAAATAGAAAATCTCTTAAAATGAATGATGTGAATAATAAACCTCAGCCTGCTGCCACCAGGTGAGTAACGTTTCCAAGAATTATAAATTTCTTATTTCACAGCTGCTGTGTCCAATATGATAAAAATAAAAGGTCCTCCCAAAAATAAATTAGAGATGACCTAAATTAACCAGACCAGGCGACCAGTTCAAAAGTCAGAAAAGATAGTGTAGAGGAGTACAAAATCACACATGCCCCCATAACGCAAAGCAGCATGGGATGCATATGCAAATCACCACAGAATATTATGCTGGTTCAACTTTAAGCAGAAATGCATGGTGCCGAAAGGCCTCTCACACAGTTTACAAAGGGTGCCAACAGAAGACGCAGACACGTGTTTCATCCTGCCAGGACTCATCAGTGTGCCTCATCTGTTTGACACCCCAGTGGAATGAACCAGCTACCCTAAGATGGTCTACCTGGGTTATGTTGTGGTGAACCCAATTAAAACAAAAAACAAGTTAAAAGACAAAGAACCTATGTGCGCAAGCACTGAGTCAATGGTTACCGCAAAGAGCATTGGCCGGGAAGCCAAGTCTCAAAGAAATACAAAATCACACAGAGGAGTATTACCTCTCAGGTTCTTGTTGGTCAGAGGCTAACAGAAGAGACTACAGACAAATGGCATCAGTAAGTAATAAACAGGTTTATTACACAAAATCAGAATAAAGCTCTACACGGAATCTTACCTAGATAGATGGATAGATACCGGGAGCCAGAGTACTCCCTATACCCCAGGATATGAAGATGACTCGGGACAAAAATGTCTTACAGCAGTTCTTATACTAAAGATAATTAATATGGTAACACATTCTTCTTATGCACATTAGAATTACAGACAAGCCCTATTGGCCAAAATGTTAGGTGGCTTCTCGATATCAAAGATATAGATTTGCAGTAAAGTCAGCTAAAATTGTGAATACAAAGGGTTCTCACAAATCACAGAAAACAAGTGCAGTGTTACATGAATCTGCATGGTGGCAGTGTAGGGATACATACAGTAAGACTTCTCAGAAGATCACAATATGTGTTAAAATCAGAACACAGTAACACGTCATTAGTACATTCCATATATCTTTCCAACGAATCATAGCAATAATCTCATAGATTGTTCCTGATACCTTATTCTTATATGGAGGTACCTACACCCTAATAGGTTAATACTGATTATAGCTTGTGTAGGAGCCATGGTTAGATAATACTATGGATGCTGTCAGGTGTGTACTGTAGGTTTCCAATATAGGTCAGGGGACCAAGTTTAACAATAGCCACAATATAAGTCCACTCTCACAGGAGTCGAATAAGAGGAACCAAGAGTTCATAAAGCAGAGCTCGCATACAAGATACTTTTTATACTGTGTGACTCATTCACCTGTGCTGACTCTGAGGATTAGATTTTGGAAACACCAATCCCCAGGATCCAAACAACTCTCCACTTCTCCCAACTACAGCTCCCATCCTTTGGTCAAGTCTTTGGGAATTCACAGGCCACATAGCCACCCTCTCAATGCAGCTGAAGTAAGATATACTGGTTGAATATAATGACCTAACCTGTAACTGGATCCTGGAATTTAAATATGATAACAGCTTCAGCAAGGTGATCCTCAGAAAAACTCACGGCCCTCTGTATCTCTCATCTCTTCTCATGGACAACTGTGCATGAGTCCCTTTGCAGCCTAGTCCAAGTCCAATGCTCCAACAGGAGAAAAAGGGAGACAAACTCATCACAGCAATCTAACTCATGAGGCCACACCATACACAGAAGGAAACAACCATGACCAAAAATTATCTCATCTCAAGACGCTGATGCTAATCTTGATTAAAGTATAATGTTGACAAGCCTTTACACCGAAACTTCAATTTTAGCAATATTTAGCGGCTTTATCAATCGTTGATAGCAATTCTGGAAACTAGAACAACTCACTAAGAACAGGTATAGCAGATAAGATTAATGCAGGCACTGATCAATACAGTGCACAGGCAGGACTCAAGGGATTTAAAGAAGAGGAAACAAAAATAAAGTCCTATATTTACTCACTACTTCAACCCTCACTAAACTAAACTGATTTAAAAAGACAAATAAATATGCTATATACGCAAATGCAAATAAACTATAAGCAAACAGGATAAATAGGAGGGACCACTGGACCACCAGGTAGATGATTGCCTGTATTGCCAGGATGGCGATCGGTGATCTGGGAGGGGGGAGGGACCACTGGACTATCAGTAAAAGTATTTTTTACTACGGGGATGGTGATCAGACATCGGGGAGGGGGATGGACCTCTAGACTACCAGGAATATTTTTATTTTTATTACAGGCTGGTGATTGGAGATCAGGGGAGGGGAGGACCACTGGACTACCAGGAAAAGTATTTTTTACTACAGAAATGGTGATTGGACATCATGAGAGGAAGGAGGGAGGGACCACTAGACTATCAGAGATATTTATTATTATTATTATGGGCCAGTGATCAGAGATTGGGGGAAGGGGAGGCCATTAGACTACCCGGGATATTTTTATTACAGGCTGACGATCAAAGATCAGGGGAGGGCTTGCAGGCTATGTAAATGGGCCCATAATGGGCATGCAAATGAACACATAGTGCCTTGCATGCCCAATGGACTCATTCACATGGCTGTTTTTGTGAATAGGGCATAGTGAACAAGCACACCTGCACTATTCCTTGCAGGGTCATTCTCCTGGCTGGATGTCGTGCACTATCTGACTGTGAATATCAGCTTTTGGAACCTGCACAATTGCAAGGCGAAGTGCAAACTTTTGCAATGCACTTTGTGATTTTTTGGTGAATCTGGCCCCTAGTGTTATATTTACATCTTATTGTATATCTCCTCAATGTTTTTTTCATTTTCAGCCGTTACAGCCATGGGTAACACTGATCCTTTTTCTTTTCCACATCTAGGGGATGTTGCAGCCTCACAGTGGCACAAGTCCCCTTGCAACCTGATGCATTGGGTTGTTTGATGCAGCTCTGGCACAAGGGGGCTCTGGTGCAGCTGTGTGTGGATCTGATGCAGGCTGCATTGTAAAATCTAGTTTGATGCAAGTTGTGATGCAAGTCACCTCTTGCATCAAACTCTTTTGATGCAAGCCACTTGCATCGATTTAACCCCTTTTAAAGTTGGACCCACTGTGTATCATCTCAGTATGTTGTTTTTTAGCATTTGCAGACTGTGTACACAACTGATCAGCAGTCTTTGCAGATGCTCAACTTTCTGACTACCACCATCAATTATGACTGAATACCCTGTTTGTACTTTAGAACCAGCATTGTTGCAGTACTGAAATCCACAGATGTTAGGAGAACGTTCAGGGGTCTGTTATGATCTAATACATTAAGCATGTGTTCAGACTATGCATAGTTTAGAGAGTCACCTGCTGCCTCGAACTGCTGTTTCACATTACAGATGGTCTGCCTCAGCACTAGGAGCAGTGGGATGGCTTGGATATAGGAGACAGCATCCCCACTTACTGCCTGTGTGGCATAATCAAAAGGCCTCAAGATCTAAATTAACCCATCCATAAACCTCTACTCTTTTGTTGTCAGTGACATTGAAGCTCCAGAACTGTCACAGCTTATATGAAGTAGCATATACTCTGATAAGGCCTTATACTGTTCATACATCCACTCCAGCAAATACTGTACAAGGTCAAATTCCACCTTGTGACAACCTTCCCCTTTAATCAATGCTGAGGCAGGCCATTTTTTTATTACAGTGCACATAATTAGCCATTGGCCTTTCCAGACTGTGCAAAATGACCACAAATTTGATGGCA
Source organism: Neoceratodus forsteri (assembly GCA_016271365.2). Classification (NCBI taxonomy): domain Eukaryota; kingdom Metazoa; phylum Chordata; order Ceratodontiformes; family Ceratodontidae; genus Neoceratodus; species Neoceratodus forsteri. The sequence continues at coordinate 293,376,339 of CM028136.1, forward strand.
CAGGGTGGACACTTCTTTAATGTCACATTGTGACAAGAACTCTTGCACAATCAGGTTTAGACAGTGTGCAAAGCAGGGGACCCTAACAAAACAGTACACAGCAAAAAAGGTCCACTCAAAATGCTCTAAAAGGAAAAGCTGCCAAACATAGTTTGTTTCAATTTAAAAAAAAACAATTCCTTTAATGCATATACATTTAACATACAGGCAAACCACCTCCAGGGCAACAACAAGAACACACTATGATCGCTTTGCTCCTTTACAGAGGCTTTTTCAAGGGATCTGTTCTCTTTCTGAATACAGCAGTTTTTATACCAGTAAAACCACGTGCAAATCTCAATAATTCATTAAACAATATAATCAAAACTGCACTAGAAACATATATCAATCATCTATCATTAAATATTAACTTAATTCACCCCTTTCACCCACTGCTTAAAATCCAGTTACAATTTTTTTTTTAACCAGGAGAGACACACTAAGCTGAAACTTGATTACAGGTGTGACCTAGGAGCACAAGGAAATTAAGTGACTTGCTCAAGGTCACACAGTATGCAAGTGGGGGCTGTGGGATTCAAACCCAGGCCTCCTGGTTTGCAGCTCATATTTTATATCATTTAGTGTCACCATGGTTACTATCAACAAGTGCATACATTTTCTTAATTTAAAATGGTAAACTCTGTTAAAACATTAACTCCACCTGTATCTCATTTGGTGTCACCATGGTGACTATCAGCAAGTCCTTAAGTTTTTCATTGCAGGTCCACATTCCACATTATCCTTCACTTTGTATTACGTGTTTCAATTTTAATTCTATCAATCTTGAAGCAGGCACCATCCATCATCTTGTCTGGACCATGCATTTTTCTTGCTGGATTAGTTTTAGTGCACAGTGTGAATCCCATATTTCTTATTTCCAAGTTAATATCACAAACCCACACTGAAAGTAAATACAACAATATATTATAAATACATTATTTCAATAAAAATGGCTTCACTTCTATCGCCCCATTCAAACTTGGAGACTGTAAAGCATTCAGGTTACAAACTCACCTTGCTTTCTTTCTAGCAGCAAGTTCTCCAAATCTCCCCCTCGCATACCCAACCTGACCTTTTCTATCCCTGTGCACATCTGGGTATGGGGTACATTTTTATTCACATATTTAATATGCATTGCAAGAACATATTTTGTTCCTTCATTAACTATGTACCTCACATGTTCTCCAACTCTTGATTTAAAAACCCAGCTTGTTTTTCCAGTACAGAATTTACCACAGCTACAGTTAGCCATGTAAAACACAGAGGCTGTAGTTTACATGGCTAACTGTAGCTGTGTAATTCTGTACTGGAAAAACAAGCTGGGTTTTTAAATCAAGAGTTGGAGAACATGTGAGGTACATAGTTAATGAACAAGTGTCACAAGTTATTAGGTCTTTGATTTCAAACTTTTGTGTACCAGTCGGATGTTGGAATTATTTAGTTCTCTTAATAAATTTACAGAACTTACACCTGCCACATACTGTACAACATTTGGTTTATTAGAATCATAAACCATATTTGTTTGGCCCTTATTGGTAGGTTGTAGCAAGAGCACAAGCCTTTTTCAAGATTTCTTCCTTTTTTATAAACCATTTGTGGTGTCTATCTTTACACATACTACCAATTACTGGGCCCACTGTTATAATATCCCAGTGTTTATTACTAATATTCTGAATATCTTTGGACTTAAAAGTAAACCTTGTTATATATTTCAATATTTCTGGCTCATTCTCCCTATTGTCCCTCTCTCTATGTCACATTGGTTCCAATAATTTCTGATGATCTTGATTTTGTACTTGTTCCAATGCTGTATCTAACACTGTGGCACTATAACCTGACTCCTGGAAATGGTTATTTATCTCCCTTGTCCTTAAATCAAACTTAGCATCCTGAGTACAGTTCCTATGGGCTCTCAGAAATTGATTTTTTGGAATAATATTTGTGGTATGTCTTGGGTGCACACTACAAGCTTCCAGTATCGAGTTTTTATCTCTTGATTTCCTATGCAAACCTGTTTCTATTTTCCCATCTTCTGCTTTAGAAATCACAATACCCAAAAAATCAATTTTAGTTAAATCTGAGTTTTCCATGAAATTCAAGTTTGAGTTGGAGTTGTGCAGATGTTCAGTAAACTGTACCAATTCTTCTACTGTCCCTTTCCATATAACAAAGAGGTCATATATAAACCTATAATGCTGAACAGTGTTATTAACAAGCATTTGTCAATGCCGAATGTTGCTTGCTTCTATGTGCTGTTTAGGTATTTGGAAGTCATTGGAGTGCAAATATTGAAAATTTGCGAACTTACGTCACGTAGGAACTGCATAGCATACGCTCATAAAACAGTCATTTTAGGAATTTTTTCACCAAATTTTCAACATAGCCATTTTAAGACCTCTGCTCATGAACAGTGTCACTGTGATTTTGTTAATGTGTCCCATACATTGAGTTTGCACACCGACTGCGCCATTGTGCGCTACATGGGTGGAAACACGTTTTGGCAGGATGTGAAAAATGACAGCTGTACTGCTCATAAGGAGGTGTGGTAAAATGGCAATGTTGAAAATCTGGAGTGAAAATATTGAAAATTTGCGAACTTACGAGCCTGCGTAGGAACTGCGCAGCAGCACGCTCGTAAAACAGTCATTTTTAGGAATTTTTTCACCAAATTTTCAACATAGCCATTTTAAGACCTCTGCTCATGAACAGTGTCACTGTGATTTTCTTAATTTGTCCTGTACATTGATTTCGCACACCGACTGCACCATTCTGTGCTACATGGGCGGAAACACATTTTGGGTGAGATGTGAAAAATGACAGCTGTACTACTCATAAGAAGGTGTGGTAAAATGGCAATGTTGAAAATCTGGAGTGAAAATATTGAAATTTGTGAACTTATGAGCCTGCGTAGGGACTGCGCAATGCACGCTAGTAAAACAGTCATTTTTTGGAATTTTGGCACCAAATTTTCAACATGGATTTTAGGACCTTCTCATGAATGATGTCACTGTCATGGCAGTATTCAGGCCCTGAAGGGTGATTTTGCAGTCACTGCACAGTCACTGCGTGGAAATCACCCTTCGGGCCTGAATCGCCATGACAGTGACATCATTCATGAGAAGGTCCCAAAACCCCATGTTGAAAATTTGGTGCAAAAATTTCCCAAAATGCCTGAGATATGCAACAAAGTTGAAACCCCCCTATCTAGGCCATTATACAGTTTACCGGCATTTCCTCAGTTTGCGGTCAGCTTTGAAGAGTGCAGACGTGTTCCGTCCACTGAAGATCGTTGCGCGAGTCCGGAGGTAAGTATGGGGTGAGGGCGTGGGGGCTGGGTGCGCGGTGGGTGGAGTGCGGGTTGTGGGAGGGTCGGGAGGCGCTCATTGGACCGTTTCATTTTCAGGGTAAAAGATAAAAAAAAAGACACCGTGGGACCGTTTGCCATGCTAGGGTGGGCTCCCAGCATGGCACAAGGATGTTGAGGGGTGTTCAGCAGCCAGGGGATTGGGCACCCCGTCGGCCTATGGACTGATTGCTACGCTGGGTGGGCTCCAGCGTGGCACCTACAAGGGGAGAGAGAGACGCAGCTCAGCCGATGGGGATTGGGCACCCCGTCGGCTACACAGTACATGCAGGGGCACACACACCTATGTCTGGGGGGGAGCTACGCTTCTTATCTCTGCTCACTGAAGCGTAGCTCTCCTTTTCAACTGTATGCCACTGCATTTTGGAGCATGTCATAGACAGATCCAAAATGCATTGGCTTACAGGGGCTGCGCCTGCCAGCTCGCTGACTGAATTGGAGGAGGAGGTGACACACCTCCAAAATCTCCGATGATGGCACTATGTTTCTTGCACATGCGTGCAAGCAACATAAAAATGGGTTAAACAGACAATTTTGTATACAATTCTGTTCTCATTGTCCCATATACAGATTTGCATAGCTTGGTGAAAACGTTGCTCCCATTGCTGTCCCATGGTTTTGTGCATAAAAATTGTCCAAAAATATAAAATAATTATAGGTTTGTAAGTTTACTGATGACCCTTTTTATATGAAAGGGACAGCAGAAGAAATGGTACAGTTTACCGAACACCTGCACAACTCCAACTCTCACTTGAATTTTACAGTAAACACAGATTTAACTAAAATTGCTTATCTGGATATTGTGATTTCTAAGACAGAAGATGGGAAAATAGAAATAGATTTGTATAGGAAATAAAGAAATAGGAACTCGATACTGGAAGCTTCTAGTATGCACCCAAGACATACCATAAATAATATTCCAAAAAGTCAGTTTCTGAGAGCCCATAGAAACTGTACTCAGGCTGCAACATTTAATTTAAGGGCAAGGGAGATGTATAACCATTTCCAGGAGTGAGGTTATAGTGCCACAGTGTCAGATACAGCATTGGAACAAGTACAAAATCAAGATAGTCAGGAATTATTGGAACCCATGTGACATAGAGAGAGGGACAATAGGGAGAATGAGCCAGAAAGATTAACAGCATTTACTTATAAGTGCAAAGATATTCAGAATATTATTAATAAACACTGGTATATTGTAACAGTGGCACCAGTAATTGGTAGTATGTGTAAAGATAGACCACCACAAATGGTTAATAAAAAAGGAAAAAATCTTAAAAAAGGGTTGTGCATTCCCTACAACCTACCAATAAGGGCCAGATAAATAGGATTTTTGATTCTAATAAACCAAATGTTGTACAATATGTGGCAGGTTTAAGTTCTGTAAATTTATTAAGAGAACCAAAGAATTCCAACAACCAACTGGTACACAAAAGTTTGAAATAAAAGACCTAATAACATATGACATAGAGGCTGTGATTTACATGGCTAACTGTAGCTGTGATAAATTCTATACTGGAAAAAACAAGCCAGATATTTAAATTAAGAGTTGGAGAATGTGTGAGGTTATAGCTAATAAAGAAACAAAGAAATGTATTGCATTGCATATTAAATACACAAATAAAAATGTACCCCATACCCGGATGTATATAGGGATAGAAAAGGTCAGGTTAGGGGTGTGAGTGGGAAATTTGGATAACTTGTTGCTAGAAAGGAAGCAAGGTAAATTTGTAACCTGAATGGTTTGCAGTTTCCAGGCTTGAATGGGAGGCTACAAGTGAAGCCATTTTTATTGAAATAATGTATTTTAAATGTTTTGTTGTATTTACTTCTGGTGTGGGGTTTCAATGAGAACATGACAATAAGAAATACAGGATTCTCAATGGCTGCACTAAAACTATTCCAGCAAGAAAAAAGAATGGTCCAATCAAGATGATGGATGGTGCCTGCTTCAAAATTACTAGAATTGAAAATGAAGCACCTAATACAAAGTGAAGGACAATGTGGAATGTGGACCTGCAATGAAAAACTTAAGGACTTGCTGATAGTCACCATGGTGACACCACATGAGATACAGGTGGAGTTAATGTTTTAACAGTGTTTACCCTTTTAAATTAAGAAAACATATGAACTTGTTGACAGTAACCATGGTGACATTAAATGATATAAAATTGTAACTGGATTTTAAGCAGTGGATGAAGGGGTGAATTAAGTTAATATTTAATGACAGACGATTGATACAGTATATGTTTCTGGTGGAGTTTTGAATAAATTGCTAAACGAATTGTTAAGATTTGCACATGGTTTTACTGGTATAAAAACTGCTGTATGCACAAAGAGAATAGATCCCTTAAGAAAGCTTCTGTAAAGGAGTGAAACGATTGTCAGGTGTTCTTGTTGCCCTGGACGTGGTGCACCTGTATTTTAAATATATCTGCATTAAAGGAATGTGTTAAATGGCAACAAACTATGTTTAGCAGCTTTTCCTTTAAGAGCATTTTGAGCGGACCTTTTTTGCTGTGTAGTGATATGGACCTCCAGTTTTATGCTCTGCTATAATTCAAGAGCGTCTCTTTTTGTGTTTTTACACCCTAACAAAACCCCCATCACTAATAGCTTTGATAATGTTTACACCATAGTAACTGGCTATAAAGCCTGCCTTTAAGGACAGTGGATTAAACCAAGTGTCAATCCCCTTCAATATTGATACCAAAATGTCCCCAGTATGCAAATCAAGCATGCTTTTCTTGGGCAGTGTTGCACACTTGCGAATTCCAGGCATGTAACCTCCATTACAGTTTTGTTACTTGCATTTGCTGCCAAGGTAATGACCGACCTCCCTTTAGTTCTAGTCAATACCCAATGTGCTGTTACGCACATAAATGAACTAGCGACTGTTAGCCCAGTGCTCAACATATCTGTGGTAAGATGGATGTATGAAGTGGAGGAATGCTGCAGAACATGTGATACTACAACATCCCTCAGTTCAGGAATTGTCCAAAAGTAGGTCCTGGATGGCACTTTCCGCTTGGGGTATGCTTTGGACATAAAGTGAAGGAAACCAGCATTTTCCACAAAATAAAATGGGAAGCGATCAGTAGTGATCATCTCTGCCATGGCAGCATTCAGTCCCCTGGCCATGAAGGTTCCAGTAGGGACTACCAAGTTCTTTGAATGTATCATGGGTGCGGGTACATGGTGCAGGATACTTCTCATCTATCATCCACCAGGAGATGGGAAAGTTTTCCTGCAGGAAGTTGTGGACCTTATCATTGATGTGGTATTAGGATCCCCCAGATGGTTGATTCTGGGGGATTTCAATGCATGGGTCGATGATGAACTCTCTCAATTTGGTCAGGACCTCCTCCAGCTAATGAGTTAATTGAGCCTTACACAGGTTGTTACCTCCATGACCCACATTTATGGTCATTCATTGGACTTGGTGTTCCTTTTGGGGATGAGATATCCGACTTGGTGGTAGAGCCAGTCAGGTGGTCTGACCATCACACCATGGGGTTCAGTTTTATGGCTCCCCTCAATAGGCCTGCCCCTACAGAGATGGTCTGGTAATGCCCTTTGAGCGGTGTGACTCCAGATGACCTGATGGCGGTGCTGGACCTATCAAGTATACCAAGTGAATGCATGGATCCAGGGAATCTAGTACTCACCTATAACAAGGAGGTGACAGAGGCTGTGTATTCCATAGCTCCTGTTCATGTTCATCCACTTACTCTTTGCCCAAGGTCCCCATGGTTTAATGGGATCTTGAAGGAGATGAGGAGGGTGGGACAAAGGCTAGAGAGGGGCTGGTGGGAATCAGGCCTGGAGGGTGACAGACTTAAACTGTTGGACCATTATGTGGTCTATCAATCAACAATCACCTGTAAAAAGGGAAAGTTCCTGTCCAAAGAGATTGCCACTGCACAGAACTGACCAGCTCAGCTCTTCCAGACCATGGACAGATTGTGCAATCCAATCTGTCTTCAGTCTGGAGGAGCCTTTTCACAAGAGAAGTGTGATGAGTTTAGTCAGTTCTTCACAGATAAGGTTGTCACCATCAGATCCAGGATCTATCTAGCTCCCTCTAGTGGGAATTGTGGAGGTCAGTGGGAGGCAGTGGATGCCTGGTTTGCCTGGTCTGACTTCAGCTGGCTGGAAATCATGGATGTAGTGAGGGTCATCCAGACTTTGTGGACAACCAGCTGTAGTTTGGACCTGGGCCCTACGTGCCTCCTTGTAGGGTGCATAGATGAAATCGGCCCGGTCCTAGCCGAGATAGTCTGGAGGTCATTTATTTATTTATTTGCTTTTGTTTACTGGGTAAGTCACACTAGACATCCATGTGCCTAGTTTCAGGTGCAACCCAGGAAGGGACCATTGGAGAGGGAGGGGGTCTTTCTGGATCCTCTAAAGGAGGTGGTTGTTCGACCCCTCCTTAAAAAACCCTCCCTTGACCCTGACTGTCTGGCTAACTACAGACCAGTTTCTAACTTACCCTTTTTGGGCAAGGTTCTTGAAAAGGTGGTTGTGCTGCAGCTGGACACTCATTTGTCCAGCCACGATATCTATGATTCTCTCCAGTCTGGATTTAGGAAGAGGCATAGTACCAAGACGGCCCTTGTTCAGGTGTTAAATGACCTAATAGCAAGAGACTGGAGGACACATTCCATCTTGGTCCTCCTTGGTATCTCTGCAGCATTTGACACTATGGACCATGGTGTGCTGTTAGAGCGCCTGCAGTTCATCTGCAGACTATCTGAAAAGGTCCTCAGATGGTTTCAATCTTTCCTCAAGAGCAGGAATCAGAGAGTGGTGTCTGGAATTCATTCCTCAGCCTTTCTCTCCCTACCCTGCGTGGTACCATACGGCTCCATCTTGTCACCCATGTTGTTTGCAGTGTATATGCTGCTATTGGGAGAGATCATTAGGTGGTATGGTCTGAGTTTTCATGGCTATGCAGATGATACTCAGCTGTACATGTCCTTTGTGCCAGGATAAGATGATCCTCTCAGTATTTAACAACTCTCTGTCTGAGATTCAGGACTGGGTGAGTGCCAGCTGGCTGCGGCTGAACCCAGTTAAAACTAATGTGTTGGTTGTGGACCCAGATCATCGGGAAGCAGGTCTGTCAGCAGGACAACCTTCTGGGCTTTTGGCTTGAAGGTGCTCAGCTGACTACCTCAGATCAGGTGCGGAACCTGGGCATTATTTTTGATGACAGTCTGACCCTTAAATCTTAGGTATCAGATGTCATCAAATCCTCTTTTTACCATCTGAGGACTATCACCTGGGTGAAGCATCTGGTTCTTCCTGATGATCTTCCAGTGCTGGTCCATGCCTTCATAACCTCCTGCCTTGACTACTGCAATGCCCTTTACCTAGAGCTACTGGGGGTTGATATCCACTACGTGCAACTAGTGCAGAATGTGGCAGCCAGATTATTGACTGGTACTTCTAGGGCCAGTCTTCTGACACCTGTGTTCCATGAACTGTACTGGCCACCAATACAGTGGCAGATCACCTTCAAGGTCAGGTTACTGACTTATAAAGCCCTACATGACCAGGGACCCCATTACCTGCAAGATCTCCTTCACCCTTACTGCCCCCTCTGTCCTCTCTGATCCGCTGATAAGGGATTGCTAAAGATTCCCAGGGTTCATTTAAAGACATTGGGGACCCAATATTTTGCTTTTGTGTCCCTGACCCTGTGGAATTCTCTACCTCATCAGATAAGAGATTACCCGACTGTGCAGAGTTTTAAGACAGCAATAAAAACATAGGCCATCAAAAAAGTAGAGGGTAATGAGTACCAATGCTTGTAGTCTGTGTAACAAGCTCCCTGAACTAGTGGCCTTGATGGAAGAGGGTTGCCTGGATATTATGACAGTCACAGAAACATGGTACACAGAGAACCATGACTGAGATGTCAACATACCAGGATACACAATCTATAAGAGGGACAGGGAGGAGGAGTAGCTTTCTGTGTAAAGGAAGGGATCAAAGCAATAGAACTTAAGAGTGATCTGGGAACAGATGAGGCACTCTGGGTCACCCTGGAGACAGAAAATGGCACCACAGTCTGCATGGGGGTTGTATACAGACCCCCATCTCAGGGGGAGGGGGTGGACAAGGAAATGATAGAAGGCATCCTTAGAATGGCAGAAAAAGGGGAGATATTGTTGATGGGGGACCTGACTATGCCAGATGTTAACTGGAACATCTTTGCTGCAGGCACATCCAAGAGCAGGGTCATTCTTGATGCCCTATAAAGAGCATGCCTCAGACAGCTAGAATTGGAATCCAATCAAGAGGGAGCAATCTTAGACCTGGTACTCTCAAATGGGGATGGAGAAAGAATCTCAGATTTAGAAATGGGTAGCCATCTGGGAACAAGTGACCACCAAACAGTGTGGTTCACGATAAACACAGGTATACAATCAAGCCATACAAAAGCAAGAGTATTGGACTTTAGGAGGGCTGACTTTGGGAAAATGAGAGAGTGCCTCAGAAAAGCACTAGCAATCAGGCAAGAAGGAGGGGTGGAAGAACAATGGGGGTAATCAAAACAGTCATCACAGAGGCAACAAGCCTTTGCATAAAGCAAATCAACAAAACACAACAAAGGAAAAAAACACTATGGTTCTCAAAAGAGGTGCAGGGAAGGTTAAGGAGAAAAGGATAGCATCCAGGAAATATAAGGAAACACAGAAGGAGCAGGACAGAGAACTTTATCAGTTAAAGCAGAAAGAGGCAGGGAAGGCAGTCAGAATAGCAAAGGCCCAAACCGAGGAAAGCATAGCCAACTCTGTTAAGAAGGGTGATAAGACCTTTTTATAGGTACATTAGGGAGTGAAGAAAGACCAAAGGAGGGATACTGAGGCTTAATAAAGGGGAGGCAATGTGGGCAGAGGGTGACAGTGAAAAAGCAGGGATACTGAACGAATATTTCTGCTCAGTATTCACAAAGGAAGAGGAGAGGGAGGTACCTAAACCAAACAAGAGAAACAGTTTGAAGACGGGGGTCGATACCAGTCCATTTACAGAAGAAAGGGTTCTGAAAGAGCTAATAAAATTGAAGGTGGACAAAGCAATTGGGCCTGATGGGATTCACCCAAGAATTCTAAAAGAACTAAGGGTAGAACTAGTGACACCGCTGACTACTCTCTTTAACAAATCATGGGAGGATGGGGTGGTACCTGAGGACTGGAGGAGGAGGACAGATGTGATTCCTCTTCACAAAAGTGGGAGCAGGACAGAGGCAGGAAACTGCAGACCAGTTAGTTTGACCTCGGTGGTAGGGAAAATGATGGAATCACCTCTGAAGGAAAGAATTGTTGAGTACCTAGAGGCCAGTGAGGCAGAGGACCCAAGACAGCATGGATTCACAATGGGAAGGTCATGTCAGATGAATCTAATAGATTTCTTTGACTGGGTGACCAAAGTAGTAGACCAAGGAGGGGCTGTGGACATGGCCTACCTAGATTTTAGCAAGGTATTTGATACAGTCCCACACAAAAGATTAATACACAAGTTAGCCAGCCTTGGAGTGGGTCCCACAGTGGTAGCCTGGATAAAAAATTGGCTAGACAACAGGATGCAAAGGGAAGTAGTAAACGGAGTCCACAGTGAAGAAGTGAGGGTTACTAGTGGGGTACTGCAGCGTTCAGTACTGGGAACGGTCCTTTTTAATGTCTTTATAAGTGACGTTGCAGAGGAACTGGAAGGAAAAGTATGTCTCTTTGCAGATGACACAAAGTTCTGCAACAGGATTGATACACAAGATGGAGTGGAAAGGATGAGAAGGGACTTGGCAAGGTTGGAGGAATGGTCAAATGTATGGCAGCTCAGATTCAATGCAAAGAAGTGCAAGGTAATGCACCTGGGAAACAAAAACCCAGGGGAAGAGTACATAGTGGGGGATGAGACACTGACAACAGTAAAAATGGAAAGGGACCTAGGGGTAATTATATCAGATGACCTAAAGGTGGGCAAGTAATGTGAGAAGGCAGTAAGGAAGGATGCGGGGATACTGGGATGCACAGGGAAAGGCATCAGTAGTAGAAAACAGGAAGTTGTTATCCCTCTTTACAGACAGTTGGTGAGATCCCATCTGGAGTACTGTGTGCAGTTCTGGAGACCTCATCTCCGAAAAGACATAGACAGAGTGGAAGCTGTCCAGAGGATGGCAACCAAAATGGTGCAGGGTCTGCACAAGAAGACATACAAAGAAAGACTAAACGAGCTTATTATATATTCCCTTGAGGAAAGAAGGGAGAGAGGGGACATGATAGAAACTTTCAAGTACCTCAAGGGAATCAACAAAGTCCAAGAGGGTAGCATTTTTCAGAAAAAGAGATGTGCAAGAACAAGGGGGCACAATCTGAAGATAGAGGGGGGATGGCTCAGAGGTAATGTGAGGAAGTCTTTTTTCATGAAGAGGGTTGTGGATGCATGGAACAGCCTTCCTGAGGAGGTCGTGGAATCAAGAACAGTGGGGGACTTTAAGAATGCATGGGACAGACATAGGGCAGTCCTAGTGGGGGGTAGGAGGAATTAAGCTGTTGGTTAACTAGGATCTGCAGCTTATCTGTTAGGTAGGAAAATGGGCAGACTAGGTGGGCCAAGCGGTCCTTATCTGCTGTCAATGTCTATGTTTCTATATTTATTTACACTAGCATATCCAGATTAGTCTCTGAATTGAATACATAGACTGGCATACTCAGATTTTACTGAAGCTAATATTTTGGTATTGTAGTTTTATGGATTTTAATATTTTTGATTATAATGTGTGTTTTTAAATTGCTATTTTGTTTGGTTTATGTACAGCACCTTGATTTTTGAAAGGTGCTTTATAATTAAAGATTTAATTCATTCACTGAATGAATGGGGGATTTACATTGCTTAGATAGAATGCTAGTAATAGTTGGCTGGATCTTTTTTGGGTGGGTACTTTTTGGGGACAGTTTTGTGCAGGCACCACATTGCTTGGAGGACGTCATAGATGGAGATGGTGTCAACAGACTTGTGACTTGGCTAAGGGGTTTTGTCAGGGTGATGCTGTTGCTGCTCTTGCTACTGTTGCATGATCAGTGAATGGATGGGGAGAGGAGGTCACTAACATGTGATGATATACCAGTGTCAAGAGCATGAGAGGGCCTTAAGTCAATAAGGAAAGACAATGCCCCAGGTCTGGATGGGATCCACCCCAGAGTTCTTAAAGATCTGGTGGATGTTCTTGCAGCATGGTTGATGGAGTTATTCAACTCCACTCTCCAAATGGGAAGTGTATCATTGGACTGAAGAATGGCACGTGCAGTGTACATCCATAAGAATAGACCTTGAGAAAAACTGGGTAACTATAGACTGATTAGCCTGATGTCCATAGCGGGTAAACTATTAGAAAGTATATTGAAGGAAAGGCTGGTGGAATTCTTGGAGGCAAGTGGACTTCAGGTGTCAGCGTGGCTCAGTTGGTAGCACATCCGCCTCTGGACCAGAAGGTCATGGGTTCTCACCCCACACCAGGATTGGACTTGCACCTAAAAATCGCTGGCATCCGAGTGCAGTATTGGGGGGTGCTGTACTGCTGGGGTGTGCCGTCCTTCGGATGAGACATTAAACCGAGGTCCCTTCTACCCATCCTGGTGTTGTCCTGGTGGGTGTCCAGGTGGAAGTAAAAGAACCCAGGGCACTCTTCGCAAAGAGTAGGGAACATTCCTGGTGTCCTGGCCAACATTCCCCTTCCCATAAGCCGGTTCATGCAATTATCCAGGCTGTGTGTGGGTGATGATGTGCGATATGGCTGCCACCACACATTCAGTCACTTCACTACCAGTCTAGCATTGCTTGTAAAGCGCTTTGGTTGTAAGAAAAGCGCTATATAAATGTAGATTCTTCTTCAAGCAACACAGGTCTGCAAAGGGGAGCTCTTGTCAGACTAACTTAGTTGAGTTTTTTTATTGGGTGACAAGATCTCTGGATGGTGGTAGGTCGGTTGATGTTCTATATCTGAACTTCAGTAAGGCGTCTGACTTGATGCCACATGGTAGACTGCTGGGATAGCTAACTGACTTGGGGGTGGGGGGAAAGGTTGGTGAGGTGGATTGGGAATTGGCCAAGTGACAGACAACAGCGGGTGGTGGTAGGAGATGAGCTATGGTCACCAAGGAGGGTCATCAGTGTGGTACCTCAGGGTTTGGTTTTGGGTCCGTTGTTGTTTAATGCATTTATTTCAGACATTGCAGTGGGGGTTAGGAGTAATATGAGCCTGTTTTCTGGTGACTGAAAGCTAGGTGCAGTGGTGGACAGCGAGGAAGGAAGGATGACACTCCAGGAAGACATAGAAAGACTAGAACAGTAGTCAGTCACATGGCAGCTGGGGTTTAACGCTAGGAAGTGCAGTGTACTTCACTTGGGATCAAGGAATCCAGGGTACGGCTACAGAATGAAGGGGGGGGGTATGGTTAACAGTCTCTGAGGAAAAAAAGGATCTGGCAATATTGATCGACAGTAAAATGAATCACTCAGGTCAATACAGGAAAGCAGCAGCTAAGGCAAACAAAATACTGGGGCGCATTGCTAGGGGGATCACTTCAATAAGGGAGGAGGTAATTTTGCCAGTATAGAAATCCTTAGTGAGGCCATACTTGGAGTACTGTATGCAGTTCTGGTGCCCTTATTTAAAGAAGGACGTTATGCTCCTAGACAGGGTTCAGAGGAGGATGCCTAAGATGATCCTTGGAAAGGGGGATAAGCCTTATGAGGAGAGACTTAGGGAGCTGAACATGTATTTTCTGGAAGACAAAAGGGACAGAGGGGACATGATAGAGACCTTTAAAAACTTAAAGGGTATTAATAGGGTAAACAGTGAAGGGGTATTCAAACTAAAGGGGGAAGGAACAATGAGGGGACATAATCTGAAACTTATTTGTGGGAGGTACAAAAGAGACCCGGAAATGCATTACTTCATAAATGGGGGGGGGGGGAGTGAGGCCTTGGAATGTGTTACCTGAGGATTTGGTATCAAGTGCATCAGTGGGAGGTTTTAAGAAATGACTGGACAGATACATGGACAGGGTACAGGTAGAGAGGGTAGAGACCATGGGATTTCAGAATGGATATCAGGGGAGGGAGGGGAGGAAGGGATAGTGGAGAGGGGGGCAGCAGCAGTTAACAAGCTATGAGCTGCATCTTGAGCAGAACTGATAGACCTCAAGGCCTAATCTGCTGGCATTTTTGTACGTTTGTATGTTCACACTTTTAGGGAAACTACTGACTCCTCCTGAGCCATTTTTTTCTCCACAATATGCTCACCTCATCTTTACCTCCCAAACCACCTGCAGACACTTTCTACTGATATGCTTGCTACCTAACCATATGTTTGACTTTAAGATGGGTACGCTGTCCACCTGTGCCAGCACAACACCCTTTCCTGTCATGGCTTGCTCGGGCCTGATAAAAATTTACATACTGACAGTGTCATCTCTTGAATCAGTAATAAGAAGTCCCACACAAGGGATTTTAAAAAAAGCACAAATTTTTGTGGAGCACCAGTTGTGCTGGCCACCTCACCCACACTTGTTTATGTTCTGGGATATGTGTGATCATATATTATCTTTTGTGACAGAGGTTGCCTGTCCTTCAATTTGAAAAATTTGCACACTTTGCGTCACCCATTGTTTTTTTCTTTTCAGGCTCCCATGAAGGATCGATGACAGTATCATCTTCACCTTCACCCTCCATGTTGTCCTCCTTCTCCTTTTGCATGCCCTCCTCTCCCACATTTTCTTGAGATGGTAGTGGAACACACAACTCTGCCACTGCATCATCCTCAGACTCAGGTCCAATACCACTTATTACTGGGAACTCTTTTTGATATTTTTCGATACCAGCATGTTTACTTACTGGTGTTGATGGGGGTAGAGTAAATTTCAGATAATAGATCTTGGCTCTGGTTCCCACCTTCCTCCATTAAGAGTGCAGCCAAATCACATTTTGTAAGCATTTTCTTAACAGCACCACTACCATCACACACTGCAGATATACTACTACCTCTTGCATCCATACCATGCTCTCATCCACCTTGAATGGTGGTCACCACTGCTGCCTTCCCTGCCTTTCCTCTCTGTCTACTCTTTCCTTTCCCTCTACCACCCCTCATTTTAACGTGGTAATGTATAGCAGTACTAGTGGCTTGAACAATAATAAAAACACTGCAAATAGTAAAAAAGCTATGATCAGATTTTTTAAAAATTTAAAATGACAAGAAAGGGTTAAAGTATTATGAAACAATAATTGAAAATATTAGCAACTACCTGCCAGACCCCTGAACATATGTTAGTATTTTAGCAGCACTGGAACACTGAGAGTGTACAGAAATTATAGGACTTGGGGAAAAGATGGGAAATTAAATTTTCAGGACTTGAAAAAAATGAATTGTCTGAGAGTGACAGTGAAAACTGAAAATGCACTGAAAGTTTTTGAAACTAAAGCTGTTGCTGGCTGCAGACAAAAGCCTACCCCCCCAACACACACACACTCACACAGTCGTAGAACTAGTCCAACACAGCAGCACCATACAGAACGAGAAAGCAAAAATTAACTAAAATGTAGGCAAAAATTCAGATGCAGAACACCAAGTAGAATTTAGTTTACACTTTTGTTTTGTTTTATGCAATGAAGAGCAGTACAAAGAGTCAAAACTGAGGCCTTAGTACAGTGCAGATCCTATTTCCTGAACACTCTTCCTAGAACTGCACAGAGCGCAGCTCTTCTGGTCTGTTTCCTGCTGCAATATAACCATGTGATCTGCAGGACACAGTGAAGTAACAGCACTGAATGGCTCAGTCATTGTGCAAAGTCCTAATGAACTCCACTAGTGAAGTTGTAAATTTGTAACTTCATGAAGTTGCCAAAACCTCAAAGTTTGACTTTGCAAAGAGCAAAAAACTTTGCAGAGCTGTGGGTCTTAGCAAGGTTATTGTGAATTGAAGTTTTCCAAACTTCGCACACCTCTACAGAGAATTCTTTGATGTCTCTGATAGGCAGGGCCTAAAATAAAACAAAAACTTTGGTAAGGCATTCATAATATTAGCTCAGTCTATCAGAGTCAATGGCAAAGACATCCACCTCTCTAGATGACCTTTTGTTTTTATTAAGAAGGGATTGTAATTGAATTCAAATAATCCTGAACAGTTCCTTGACATTTTCACTCCTAGATATTTAAATACAATGTTATACAGCCCAAGAGCAGGATATAATGGAGGAGAAAAAGTAGGTTTCTTATTCAATGAAACAGCATCCGATTTAGCAGTATTTATTTTATAACGGTCTAAATTTGCATAAATATTTAATAAGTTGAATATTGGTTCCATGGACATAGTATAATCTTTTAAGAAAACCAGAGCATTGTCTGCATACTACAGTATTTTATATTCTTCTGAATGAATTTAAATTCCAACAGTGTCTCTAGATTGATTCTGTTATCACCTGTGCAAGTGGCTCCATGAATATCACATGTAGCATAGGGGACTAGCATAAGGGAAAGGGGATATCCCTGATGTCTCCCTCAGTGGAAAGGGAAAGGGTCTGAGAACACTGAACTAGTTTTCACTCTAGACAGTGGATGTAAGTAAATCAAATTTATCCAGTATTTATATGCAGGATCTATATTGGCCTTTAACAGGGTCTGCATCAGAAAGTTCCGTGAAGCCCTGTCAAAGGCCTATTCTGCATCCAGTACAACCAATATTGCAGTTATTTTGAGATGAATATGTTAGATTGAATGCCTTTCTGATATCATGGTGTAGCCTCCATCCTTCAATGAAGCTTGCTGATCTCTATGAATGATTGTTTTAATCAGTCTATATTAACTGCAATTTTCCAGTGTTTTATCTGGTATTAATAAAAGAGTAATTCAGACTTCATTGAAGGATTGAGGCAGACCATTGGCTACAAATAGTTGAAATAGTTGTGTTAATATCGGGATCAATTTATCACTTTTTTCTAAATAAATACTTGTATTAATAATTTCTTCTTTACAAAATTTGCAGTCAAATACAATTAATAATAATTAATTACCTTAAACAATCTAGGTACCTAAATAACTTAATATAGTTTATAGGCAAACAGAAAATAACAAAAACATTTTTTTTAGCATTACTTAATAAGGTATTTGCATTATTTAATATTACAAAGTTAAAGACTTAATAAATGAGAAGAATAAAATGTCAAATTCTTAGAGGAGGTGATGGTGTTCTACTTATGTGTTTCCATGTGAAATCCGTTAGGTCTGTAGGCTGTTGAAAACTGATTAATAGCTTCTCAGTAGATAATATATTCAATCATCTTGGTTACCACTGTTGATGTTTAAAGGTGAGAAATATAGGCATATTCCAGGGTTCTACTATAAGTCTTTTGGTACATATATTTGTAATAGCCAATATTTTTTGTGATTGTTTATTTAATCTGAGAGTTGTAAAATCATTCAAAACAAATATGGCAAACTCTAGTGGGATGTCTGTATATAAGAGTTTTTGAGCTTCCAATCATATTTCATTCCACCACTCTTTAACATATGGGCATGCCCATAATAAATAATATAAATCCCCACTTTGATTACAGTTGTGCCAGCAATCCACATTTGTTTTATAACCCATTTTGTATAATCTGGTAGGAGTAATATATGCTCTTATAATAACTGGCTTTCCCTTTTTCCCATAGGGAACCTGTGATGTAATTTGCTATTATAACGGAGTGTTTATAGTGGCAAACACATTCACAGTTTCCCTCGCTCTGCGCATGTGCATGCCGGCTTTCGACTGCTCCTGACCGCTCACCGCTTCGTCTGGCGAGAACAGCACGCCAGAAGAACTCGGCGGTAAGGTTTTTTCCATATAGGTAAAAACTTCAGAACCCTGGAAGAAAAAAGGAAACCATTTTTAAAAGATGGCAATTCATATCTGGGCAGCGGACTAAAACTAAGCCGAACCGCAGCCACACTGGAAGTCTTTATTTTATATAATTGCTGAGGCAAAAAAGGGAAACCCAGCAATTATATAAAATAAAATAAGGGGTAGTGTGTTTAAACTTGAAGTCTACACACACCCTTGGGGTTAGATGCTAACATAGATACATAGATACTGTCAGCAGATAAGGGCCTATGGCCCACCCAGTCTGCCCATTTGAGCTTGTAAGTTCACTTTATGTTTTTCTAGAAGTCTGCTGCCCCTTACCCTGACCTCTAGAATTCCCTTATGTCTATCCCATGCATTTTTAAATCCTGTGATTGTTTCAGTCCCCACCACTTCCCCTGGTAGGGTGTTCCACTTGTCCACCAACTGTTCTGTGAAGAAATTCTTCCTCAAGTTTCCTCTGAATCGTCCTCCCTCCAACTTCATTCCATGCCCTCTAGTCCTGGAACATCTTTTTTGCTGGAAAATAGTGTATTCCTGCACCCTGTTCCTCCCTGTAAGGTGCTTGTATGTCTCTATCTTATCCATGCTCTCTCTCTTCTCCTCCAGGGAGTACATATTCAAGTCCTTCAGCCTGTCCTCATAAGACTTGTGATGCAATCCCTGTACCATCTTTGTTGCCCTCCTCTGAACCTTCACTATCCTGTCTATATCCTTACATAGGTTAGGTCTCCAGAACTGTACACTGTACTCCAAATGGGGTCTCACTAGTGTCTTGTATAGTGGAATTATGACCTCCATTTTCCTGTTGGTGATGCCCCTCCTTATGCATCCCAGCATCCTATTTGCTTTACCTGCTGCCTTATCACACTGTTTTCCTACCTTGAGGTTATCAGAGATAAATAACCCCAAGGTCCATTTCCTGCTTGGTGCATGCTATATCCTCACCCCCCCCCCAACTGATATGCTGTTCCAGGGTTTTTGTGCCCCATATGCATTATCTTGCACTTCTTTGCATTGAATCTCAACTGCCAAACTCTTCACCATCCTTTGAGCTTCTGCAGGTCCCTCCTTATTCTATCTACACCATCTGGCATGTCCACTCTGTTACAAAGCTTCGTGTCATCAGTGAACAGTGAAATTCTGCCTTCTAGGTTCTGTGCAATATCACTGATGAAGACGTTGAATAGGACCGGTCCCAACACTGATCCCTGTGGTACCCCACTGGTCACTCTTCCCTCTGTGGCATGACAGCCGTATACCACCACCCTCTGTGTCTTGCAGCCCAGCCAATTACCGACCCACCACACTATTGTACTTCCCACGCCCCATATTCCCCAGTTTGTTTAATAGCCTTCTATGTGGCACAGTGTCAAAGTCCTTGCTGAAGTTCAGATAGGCCACATCCACTTCCCTCCCCTGATCCACCTCCCTTGTCACCCAGTGCAAAAATTCAGTGAGGTTGGACTGGCATGACCTCCCCCTGGTGAAACCATGCTGTCTTGGGTTCAGTAGTCCATTGGCAACCAGATGTTCCACCAATGTCTCCTTCAGTAGTGCTTCCATGATCTTCCCCACTACCAAGATCAGGCTGACTTGTCTATAGTTCCCGCTTCCTCTCTGTTCCCACTTTTGTATAAGGGGACTTCTTCTGCTGTCCTCCAGTCTTTGGGTACCTCCCCTGTTTCCAGTGATTGGCTAAACAGGATTGCCAGACGTTCAGCCACCACCTCTCTTAGTTCCTTTAGGACACTGGGATGTACCCCATCTGACCCCATTGCTTTATCAACTCTTATTCCTTCAAGTTCCTTTAGGAACCTTTCCCGTGTAAAGGGACTTGTGTCCATTTCTGTGCCATTCCCACCCCTTGTACTCCCTTCAGGCCCATTACCCTCCTCTTCCACAGTAAAGATTGAGCAGAAATATCTGTTCAGTATGTCAGCTTTACTGTTGTTATCCTCCACGTGGCCCTCATCCTCCCCCTTCAGTCTCACTATCCCTCCATTTGCCCTTCTTTTTTTACTTATGTACCTGTAAAAGGTTTTGTCCCCTCTACCCACTGATTTTGTGATGTGCTCATCTGTCTGAGCTTTGGCTTCCCTTACTGACCTCGCTGCCTCCGTTTGCTTCTCCTGGTACTTCTCCCTATCCCCTTCTGCCTGAGTCTCTTTGTATTGCCTGAATGTAATCTTTTTGGCTTTCACTTTCTCCACTACTTCCTTGGAAAACCATAATGGCCTCCTCTTCCTTTTCCCCTTGCTAACCTACTTAATGAATAATTCTGTTGCTCTTGTAATCCCTGTTTTAAATATTGCTGACTATTCCTCAACCCCTGATTCCCTCCCCATTCCTTCAAATGCCTCTTTCAAGCATCTTCCCATTTTCTCAAAGTCTGCCCCCCTAAAATCTAGGATACATGTTTTTATGCAGTTTGGTTCTGCTCCTTCTGTGATTTCAAACTACTGTGACTGGTGTTCACTGTTCCCCAGGTGCTCCCCCACTGTTACCCCATCACACTGTCCCCGTATGTGAGCACAAGGTCCAGTATTGCCTTCTGCTGAGTTGGTTCCATGACCAGTTGCTTGAGGAAGGCACCTTGAAGGGAGTCCAGGATAAATCTGCTCCTGGTTGATGCTGCTCAGAGGCTCCAGTTCACGTCTGGAATATTGAAGTCTTCAACCAGCACCACCTCACCCATGTCTGCCATCCTTTGGATGGTTAGCATCAGCTCCCTATCTGTTTCTTCCTCCTGGGCTTGTGGTTGTAGACCACCCCTGTGCAGATGACTGACCCCATTTTCCTTTCACTAAATGTGAAAATGCTTTGCTCTTAGGGTTTATGAGCATTTAACCCCTTGGGTGTTTGTAAGCTTCTCATTACACACACACCACCCCATACTTTATTCTATATGTTATTATTTTGTGCTGTATTTTTTATTTTTTGAAGATTGGTGCATTTTTTTAGCCATTTGCCATATTTGTTCCCAATTACATTTAGTGAAATTTTCTTTTGCTTCCTTGAACCATTTTTCACACAGGTCTTTCAATATAGTCTCAGTCTGTTTTTAAGACTTGCAAGTGATTTCTTTATAAATGTTCCTGGTAATTGCCTTAGAGTAATAAGTGATCTGTTTTTATCTTCTATCTTTTTATATCCAAATTAAATATATTATGGTATTTAGTATGATTCTTAAATTTTTTGAACAATGTATTCAACATTTTATACTCCCACTATGCAAAACTTTCTTGAGTGTGTGTTTTCTTATTTATTTTTATTTATTGAAGTCTCAGATTAATACCTTTGGGCTAATAGCTCATTTACAGAGGTTCCACGTCACAATACAATTCAAAACATTACAGTGTTTAGCAGATTGGAATAAAAAAAATCAGTTTTTTTATTTATCTCCTCAGTATTGTTATTTATCTCCTCATGTGGGAGTAAGTCATTAGAGTAAATGATCTGATATCATCTAGTGATAGTTATGCTAATTTTACAGTTAAATGATCCAAGGAACCTCTCATTTCTGTTCCTGTTTCCATAGTCCTTCTGGGAATCTGAATAGATATATTTTATAGCTTTGATCAATTCTGTACAAATAGGTTCATTGTTATATTGAATTGTGGAAGGGTGAAACAAAACACTGTATAATGTACATATTTTCTCCAACCTTTGTAACATTGTATTAGCAGGGTCTCATAATTTTTGGCATGAGTGCCCATTGCCATGCAAGAGAAGTTTTAACAGCGTAATAAATACAATTGTGGAGCAGGGCATCCCATACCGCCTTGATCTCTAGGTATTATTAAAGGTATCCATGATATTCCAGGGCTACCTCCACTCCATAAACATTTTTTTTTAAATAGTCCTCAAATTAACTAAAGATGTTTGTTTTACCTTACCTAAAGTTGCCTGAAAACAATATATCAAAACTGATAATACTATCATTTTTAAAATATCAGTTCTGCCCCATAATGATAATGATACGGATTGCCATCCATCCAATAACTTTTTTATTTTCTGTGTCATGATATTTACATTTAAGTTTGTTGTTTGCTGTATATCAACAGTTAATTGTATACCAAGATACTCAGTAGTTGTTTGAATTACCATTTCCTGAAAGAGATGTTTACTTCCTTCATTTAAAGGAATTATCAGTAATATTATTGCTATAGATTCAATTAATACATAACCAGAAACTAATGAAAATTTCTCTGTTTCCTTAATTAGTTCTGTATATATGATTTATCTGGATTATTTAAAGGAGAACACCTGCAATCACAACTCTTGAACCCTTCAAAAGTTCTCTTGCCTCAACGCCGTCTCAGTTCAGTAGTGGGAATGTATGTACAGTGCTGTTCCCTTATGGTAAGTCCTTCCACCGCTATGAGACTGCATCCACTCCCGGTGTCACCTGCCATGTTCCCTTCTTGCCCTTTATTCACTGGATGTGACTCTGTCTGTGAACACACATGCCTTGCATTGTGTGCGTTCCTCTGTGTTTGTGTGCACTCATGCCCTGTCAATGTGCCGACTTACATGGTGTGTTCTACATAGCTGTAGGCATTTCACTGAGGTAAATCAGTCACATCAGCTACTTAAAGCGAGTGTTTTTATATTGCCGATTGTCACACAACTGAAGAAAGCCAGGTAAAAGGACCTGTTGACCTCTTGTGCTCCTAAACCATGATTTTTTTTTCAGTTAGTTCATTTGACCTACTGAGGATTCAGATCTAGAAAACAACATTGTTGTGGTTGTCTTTTTAAATTGATGCCAACCCCATCAGTATCAGTTTTTTGTCCTCCTCATGCCTGTCTTCAGTGCCCGGACAGCACGCCACAACTCCCCCAGCTCAGCTGCAAGAAGCACAGTCAGTGTTCTCTGAGACCTCACCATGCCCTATTACTCAGACACAGAAGACACTGCAATGATGCATGCTCCAGCCATTCCTCTCTAGTCATTAGCTGCATGAGAAGGTGACCTGAGGCTGTCCCAGAGCCTGACTCTCCCAAGTAAAGGCATACCATACCTTCATAGCATCTCTGATTCAGCTGTATTTATTTTATTATGTATTCTGATCTGCAGCCCTCCACTTTGTTGGGTACTTCCTAACTCCCAGCACCAACATCTCATGTGAATGAGGAGGTATTAATCCCATGATTTATCCTTCAGGGTGGAGCTCCTAGAATTCCGTTGGGCATCATGAACCAGAACCAGGAGTATTCTATTTTTCTTTTGTAGGCACAGGATGCCAACTACATTAAAACCCTGTTTATCTGAAAGTACGGGGAGACATAGAAAACTTATGGATAAGTGGGGTTTCCACAGAGCATGTTACTATATAGCTTAGCACACATGCACATGCATAGATGTGCTTTATGAGTGAAAAGTGCTTCATGTAGTTTTGCATGTGTTATGGCACTGTACTTTGGGGGAACATATGAGGGAAGTAGCATTCTAGCATGCATCATGGTGCTGTATGTCTTCCATGGTAGCAGACTCAGAAATCCTCCCTGCTCTCCCCCGGTCATGTTTGAAAACTTCTTTGAAGCCCAGTGCCTTGCCATTCCCCATCCCAGGGGTCTGTCAGCATATTGCTTTCCCCTGGAGTGCCACTGTGGGCAGCAGTTCTGGATCCAAGTCAGTGGGTGGCACTGTGATACCAGTGGTAAGAGGATGTGGCAGGTCTCCTAATTTGACTATGCAGAGGAGCTGCAAGCTAGGGCATAAAAACCAGGATTTTAAAATACCATGCATCCCTGTGTTGTGTCATCGGAATCGCAGGGGTCACTGCATATCAGGCACGTGATGTTTTCGGTTTATTTAGTTAGTTTTTAACTGACTGAGAAAGAGTGGTTTGCCGGAATATTTCCTGTATTCAGTTTTGTCCCAGTGGTTGGATACGGATGCAAGCCAACTATAATTGAACCAGATTAAAGGAGTACTACAGTCAAAATTTTCAAAATCATCTGTTGTGCAGTGTTTTGATTTGTGTGCTCAGTCTGGGTGTGTTCTTCCCTTTGTTTACTATTCTGAGTTTTTTCTCAAGGTTTCTACTAAACTTGATGGCCTGTTCTACTGCTTTTATGGCCTCTGGGGATCTCCATCAGCCCATTCCAAGATAGCAGGGAGAGCAGTGTGCAAAGTACACCAGTGCATAAAGATACGCTAAAAATCCTATGACAAGCGAGCTGCATCATATTCCAAGAGAATCACTGGATATGACAGAAAATGCTGAAATACGCATGTCATAACTAACGCATGCATATCATGTCATAGCCTGCAATAGTGGCATAACAGCACGTATGTCGTAACCCTATGACCATAAAGGTGTGCACATGTTGCAGAGATGTCATAGGGGCTACAAGATGTTGGGTAGTGGGGGAGAGGTGGCAAGCGGTGGCAAGAGGAGGAAGCAAAACTTCACCTTTGAAGAGACAGATGTGCTCCTAGAAGAACTGGAGGCACAACCGGACCTGCTGTTGGGGAAGAGAGGAGAATGGGAGCAGCTGTGCAGAGGAAAGTGGCCTGGAACACAGTGGCAGTAAAGGTGAATGCAGTGGCAAATGCGAAACGCACTGTGCATGACTTGCGAAAGTGCTACAGCGACTTCAAATGCCATGCCAAGGCCAAGGAGGCATATAATAAGTGGCAGGCAGCGGCCACAGGAGGAGGACCACAGGAGGTGAGACCCCTAAGCACCCACGAGGAGAGGGTGCTGGCATTCGTGAGCCAGCACAGCATCCATGGGGACTTGGAGCTTGACAAGTCCAGGATGGATGCAGGGACGGGTAAGTGGAAGTGGAAGTGCGATGCATGGCATAGTGACAATGAAGAAGGAATGTAACAATGGTCAAGAGGGAGGGTGATATGCTAGGAGCACAGGCAGTGTGTAGCAGTACAGTTGGAATAGTGAAGGTGGGGCACAGCCATGCAATGTGGAACAGTGAACAGATGGGAGAGAACGTGTGGGACTGCACCCTGGAATGTGGCACAACCATGAGGAATGCATGCAGTGTAGCCAACACATGGGTAGGCAGCACTGATGCACTGTTGTCTCCCCCACAAGTACAGCTGCAGCAGATATAGGTGCAGGTAATGTGATGGCCAGCACTGACCACCATGTAGTGGACAGTGACGCAGGGGTGGGAATGGTTGCACGCACAGTGGGCATGACATGGTGTGTTAGCACTGATGCACTGTCATTCCCCCACAGATGCAGAGCCAGAGGACACTGGGAAAGGTAATGCCATGGCCAGTGCTACCCCCAGTGTGTGGGACAGAGATGCAGGGGTTGGGATAGTGGCAGGCATGATAGGCATGACATGGGAGGTAACAATGATGCACTGATGTCGCCCCACAGGCGCAGTGGCAGTGGACACAGAGCTGGTGGACAGTGCGCACACCAGTGCAGAACAGGCCCAGCAGGACACAGCCAGGACACCAGTGTTGGGGGAGCAGGAGTCAGTGGAGGAACAGCAACAAGAGGAGGAGGAGAGACTGGACCTCAGTGACTTCCTGAGCTGTGGGAGCCTGGAGGATGAGATCACCCCAGAAATGAACCCCGTATCATACTGGAGGCTGGAGGAGGCCCTAGATGGGATAACACTATCCCCAGTGGAGGACCAGCCGCAGACACCAACAGACTATGCAGGGTTCTACCACACCCTGGTCACCTTACATGTGGAACAGGGTGAGATGCTGGACTGCATAAGGCTCAGCATGGACACTCACCATGCAGCGGTGGAGGAGCATATGGGCACACTGATAGGGGTGCTTGAGACCATAGCGCATACCATGGAGTCAGCCATAGATCGGCTGGTGGAGGCCATGGCCACCACACAGGCCTGTGAGCAGGCACAGACGTGTGCCATCACCCGCCTGGCGAGGGCTGTCGAGGGGTCAGTGGCACAGCAGTTGAAGCAGGCAGATGCACTAGTGGCCCTGCTACAGGCCATGAATGCAGGCCTGCACCCATGAGACCCTGCAGGGTGTGACGCCACCACATAGGCATCACAGGAGGTGCAACTGTCCCCAGCACAGACACAGGTGCCACCAACAGCTGCGGAGACTACACTGCCACCACCAGGGGTGGCGGGCCCAGCAGCAGCACCTGCCCCCCCCACCACCACCACTGGCACCCCTGGGGCAGCAGCACCCACCATCGCCACCGGATGCACCACTACAGGTGGCCCCACCACCAGCACCACTGTCAGAGCCCACACCACAGGCACCGCAGACCCCTGTGCTGGTGACATCCACAGCATCGGGCAACAGCTGCCATCAACGACCACCGGACATGCACCAGTGGCACCACAGGTGGCTACAGCAGCAGGGAAGAGGGAAGCAGCAACACCCGCTGCCAGGGGCCTGGGGCAGAAGGTGCTGGGCACTGGGTGCAGGACCAGTGGCACATGACAGGAGGCAGCACAGGTGGTGGCATGGAAGCAGGCCATGGATAACAGTGTGCCCAAGGGGATGAGACCAGAGACAGCACCACAGCATGTGCCACCTGTACCAAGGAGGCCCAGAAGACCCCAGAGGCTAGCAGTGCCAGTAGCACCCGATGACAGTGGTGGCCCAGTGGACATGCAGTGGGGCTGCAAATCATAAGAGGACTGGGCCGTAGCAGTAGGCGCTGGACAGACATGCCACCGTGGTGTGCCACTGCCATGGAGGAAGGGCGCTAGGTGGTGTGGCACTCCCAGGTGGTCCTGATGTGTGCTGTGTGTGAGGGGTGTGTGTGGGGATGTCCGGGTGTGTGAGTGGGAGTAGTGGGGGAAGCTCTGCTGTGAGTCATGTGTGTGTGCATTGCACATTCACTGGGTGTGGGTATGTGTGAAGGCCTGTCATGTCTACACTTTTGCACTGCACTGTGTCACCTATGCAATATGTCACCATCCACCAGTAAATGATTCTACACTAAAGGTAGGTGTGGGCTCCCTCATTACCACTGCTGTGACAGGACATTTTGCATGTCGCACACGGCCGATGCCTGTGTGAGACGCATACCTCAGACCACATACACACAGCATACACTGAGGCAAGTACGTACAGGCCTCAGGTGTACCCCATAGTTGTGTATCTGCGGTATGTGTTCCGCAGACCACAACTACGCAGTTGCAACCTGAGATGCATGTGTGGCCTGTACATGCGCCACGTGCATGAAGAGGCATGTAGGCGGAAGCTAGGCCGCAGACCCAACACGCAGGGCATGAGTGGAGGATCAGGCTGCAGTGCTAACAGGCAACAACAACTGTGGACAGTAGGCCCAAGTGGGACACACCCTGCAAACTGGTGAGTACTGGGACAGTTCCCCAGGCCTTATGTTACAGTCAGTACAGCAGACATGTGCTAATGAAGTGTTCCATTCTGTTGCACCAGGGGAAACACACCCAGGCCATAAATGAGTACTAGACTGTGCACAGCCTGCACATATGCAATTGACTGTACTACATAATGACCCTTATATAGCTCTACCAATCCTCTTGTCTAGGAGACTCCCACACTATACTGGAGAAGGTAGATGGACAGTGCACTACCACCATATGTGCTGAGGTCAATGTTTACGCTGGTTGCTAATGCTGTGTTGCCAAATGTCCATCCAGGTGAGCCACTGTGGTCTTCAGTGCCACCCACGGGTGCACACAGGGAGCACAGGGCAGGTAGGTTCATTGCACAGGGTAACATGTCTGCATGTGGTGGCCGTGGGACTGCACCCTGGTCACAGGTGTATAGGGGCAGTGCCATACACCCCTGTGCATGCAGCTGTGCATACATAAGGCGGGGTTGTGGGTAGTGGTGTTGGCTGCCACCCACACTGTACACAGCCATGCTGTGGTGTGATATTGGGCCAATAGGCAGTGACTGCCATGCCATGTGGCACCACATGCCAGGCTGGCTCCATGCATCTGGACTAGGCCACTGTGCATGGACACAGTGTTGGCCACAGACATGTGGTGGATGTCCATGTGCCTGGGTATGCCTGTGTGTGGGACTGGCAGCATGGCAGTACATGGCTGGGACAGGTGTGTGGCAGTGTGGGGCGGTGCAGTGTGTGTGCATGGCACCACGCAGCTGTGCCATGCCACCTGCGGCATGTGCTGGCGGTGTGCACACCTTTGGTAGGGGTTGTGTTGTGCAGGGGCATGCATGTGCAGGACTGCCCTACTGCACCACACCCGAGGTGCAGCGTGCTCACTGCAGTGCTGTACCCAGTGTCACTGTGCCCCAGCCCTGTGCGCCATGCTCGCCACTGCATGTCCCAATGGGCAGCTTGTGGGGGGGGGTTGATGGCAGAATGCATCACTACTGTACACTGACATGTGTGCCATGCCTTGTGAACTTGCAGAGCTGTACTGCACATTCCCTACACCCCCATGCCAGGTCGCAGAAGCCAGTATGCCACGAAGTGCGGGCCTGAGCCTGGGCAGGCATGCTCCGAACTTCATGCCCATGGAGACCACCATGCTTATTAACATGGTCCAGCAGTGGGGGAGGACACTACTCCCACCTGGATGCAGGAGGCACACTGTGGTGGAGAGGGAAAGAGCATGGTGGGCCATTGGGGCATGTCTGGGATCCAGCAGCAGCATACCCTGCACCATCCACCAGTTACAACACCACTGACAAGACCTGGCATGGCAGGACCAGGGGCTCCTGGAAAGGCTGACTGGCATGTCAAGGCAGAGGGATGTAGAGATGAGGACAGGCCAGGATGTGGTTGCAGGTGGGTATACCAACGGCTTGCCACACAGTGGTGCAGTGCTGCTGCACAAGCCATTGCCTGCAGTGGTGCACACATGTAACTGTGTTCCCCTTCCTCACAGGTGCAGTACGCGGTGACCAGAGCTGGACGGGTCATCGTAACAGGGGTCAGCTACACAGGGGGGGACTGCAACAGGAGGCGTTGCACTGGAGGTCAGGTGGGTGCATGCAGTGTGTGCTATGTGTTGTGCCCATGCCATGGTTGCCCATGGTGTCTACTGCGGCAGCTGTGTGTTGTGTGTGCATGCGTGCTACATGTCCCGGACCAGCACTGACCAAAGCCCTTGAGTCCCTACAGGTGTGCATAGCCGACTGATACCCCGACAGAGGGCCCTGCTGAGGGCCATGGCGGAGGTCAAGACGGCCGACATGGAGGCCTACCGCAGCCACACCCAGCACTGCCTGCGGAGGGTGATTCCCATCCCTACATCAATATTGGGGGAGGAAGAGGCAGAGATGCTAGAGGTTCCAGACCCCACAGACAGTGAGGAACAGGGGTCTAAGGGATAGCCGGCATCTGTAGATGTCACGGTGTAGGACGCTGAGGGGTCTGTGGCCGTGGAAGTGCCTGCTGTAGTGCCACTGGTGGATGGGGCAGAGGGGGTGCCACAGGGAATGGCATCGTCACTGACTCCCGACCAGGCTGAGGATATGGATGTGCAGCCTGTGGATGACCCTGTCTACCAGGCGGGTGGTGGTGGTGGCCTGGATCAGCCACTGCCAGGTGTGTAGGATGGCAATGATGGGGCACCTGAGGGTCAGCCTGGCCGGGGGGGTGCACTGGACCCTGGTCAGCCACCTGTGGACAACCAGTGTCTGGTCCAGCTGTTGTCTGCCATACTGGGGGACATGACCAGACTGTACGGCTCCCTGGGTGCCCTCCTGGAAGTGCTACGGCAGCACTAGCTACAACAACATTGGACTGTGTTGTGCTGTGGGTGGAAGCAGGGCTGTATATATGGGGTGGGGGGTCTTGTATATAGGTGGGTGATATAGCCAGAGGGGCCTCCTGGACTGGTGTGGGTGGGATGTGTTGGGGGGCCCCTGCTGTTGTGTTGTTTCCTCTGTTTCATGCTGTTATTACCTGTTTCATGTGGTTTATACCTGTTTTATACTGACCATTAAATGTTTATTGTACACACCTGGCTCTGCGCGTCTGTCTCTGGTGTACATGGGCGTGTGTGTGTGTGTCACCATGCATGTGGGAGCACACATGTGGTGGTCCTGCACCATCCCCTGTGCAACCCCACCGTGCACCTGGTGTCTGTGTGCCGGCTGTGCAGCTCACAGCCATTGGCACACACTGGTGCTGGCGTCCGCATGGTGTCCTGTGTGCTGCAGCACACTGTGCCTGGTCTGAACCACATGCCACCACACCATGCATGTCCTGGCTGTGTGTCAGCCTTGGGCCTGTAGGGCTCCCTTCCACTTGGGGGACTGGTGGTCCCTGTGGGTGACACCAGTGGGACAGGCAATGGTGCATCTCACCGCCATACATCTACAGGTCTGTGCTACCTGGTGCTGCGTCCCTGTTGTGGTTGCACTGTTTACATGTATCAGTGACCATGGCTGGGGCATTGTGCCTGGTGGCACCATCATTTCAGCATTGTTCCTGTGGCCTGTGTGTGACCTTTGCCTCCTGTGCCCACATGCTCATTGCCCATGTGTGCTGTGGTCCCCCGGGTGTGCCTGTGTTGCTGTCCAATGGTCATGGTCCTGCCTCATGGCTGCTGTTCCGCATGCCTGGGCACTTCCTGCTCCAGTGCAGCCACTCATGTCGTGTGACACCTGGTGGGCGGTGTCACCTTCCCTGGTGGCACTGTGGCATTGGCATGGATGCAGTGCCATTGCCAGTGCTGCATTGTGCCACAATGTGTCCACTGTAGTGCTCCTGGTGCCGCCATGCTGCTGCTGGGGGGGGGGTTGTGGTGCCTGCGCTCACAGACCTCTGCCATCCCTGTCCTACCCCTCTTGCCACCTGTGCTGTGTGTTCCACTGCTCGGCTGTCTGTGGTGCTTACCTCCAGACTGCCCACATGTCATGGCACTGTTCCCCATTGTACATCCCATTGCCTGCCTGTTCAACATGGCGATGCCTTGTCCCACATTCAGTGTTGGGCTCCTGTTGCTGCTTGCTGTGGTCCATGTTGTACCTCATCTGGTGTTTGCTGTCTACCGGCCTGTCTGGCCATGCTGCTGTCCATTTCACTCTGTCCTGGGTGTCCTGGGCACATTTGCTTGGGTGTTCCACTGTTTGCCCTTTTGTCCACATTTGGGGCCTACTGGTTGTGTGGTGTACTACACTCTAGCTGGGGGGGGGGGGGGTTGATTCTCTGGCCTGTGCACTGTTTAGGTCAACTATTCCCTGTTCCATCTTATGTTACCTTCCTCTGACGTATTTCTTTCTGCCAACTGTTCTGGAATAGCAGTTCCGTGGTGCTGGGGTGTTCCGCCTGTCGTAGGCTGCGTTATGCAATGGTGTAAGCATTCTTTGGCATAACTGCATTGTATCTTGCATTTGTCGTAGCAGTTGCAGCGTAAGTGTTCTTTTGGAATCACACGTTTCGTAACTCGCTGGTGTAACTTGTAATTTACGCTATCTTGACTGTGGTACTGCATTTACACCTGGCGTAAAACTGCCTTGGAATCAGGCTCCACGTTACCATTGTTTATTGCTATTCTTTTTCCGGCAATGCCTCCTGTCCCATGTGGCAGTGATGCATCCGGGACCATCGATCCAGCAAGTATGGGTTTACTATCAGTTGTACAGAGTAAAGGCTACATTTACAGCTTGCAAATCACTTGAGGTCTAACTGATATGTATTCAGTAAGAAATACTACCAGAGTCTGTACAAATTATAACATTGATTTCCATGGGTGATTTGTGTGCTTTGCATGGCTTGGTGTTATTTGATGGAACTAAAAGCTTTAAAATGAAAACATTTAGGCTTGCTGGCTAGACCTAGACAACCATATTGAAAACTAAAATATTTAATTAGCATTCTTTATCTGAGGCCAGAACAATAATGCACTGTATTCAGATTACTGCTGCTGTACTTTCCGTCACTAAATCAGCAGTCCCAGAAGTGTCACTGTCACCTGAGACTGGAGGCATTGTATGACAAAGAAGACCAACAAACTATAACATGGAGATCCTCATAGGTCATAGAGCTAGTGGCTAAATTTAGAAAGAACTCCTCATAACAAACAAAGGGAAGGACACACCTGGAATGAACACACAAATCAAAACACTCTGTACAACATAGAGTTGTATTTTGCTAAATTTGATTGTAATACTCCTTTAAGGTGTTGTTGGTATTTAACTGAATGATGAAAATGTTACCAGGACACTGTAATATCACATGCTCTTTTCTGAGTCATGCCATGAGGTCTGTAATGTACACCTGAACAACAACCAGAAAAGGCAGATGGGACTTCGGTTTTAACATATTTCCCAATACAGCACCTCTTATTACTGAACTCAATTGCCAGTGTTTATGGTATGAGTCCAATGCTGGTGTAGGACTAGAACTCATAACCATCTGACCCAGAGGTGGATGCGCTACTAATTGAGCTATGCTGACATGCAGTGGGTAGCATGGGACAGATGGCATGTGGGTGTCCCCTTCCAACTGACCATGGAGCAGCATTGGTGATGACTGTGCAGGCTTCCCAGCAGGTGTGGCCTAGGCAATCTTGATGGCCGAAGACAAGCGGGTCAAAAACAGGAGTTCAGGCCACAAACATAAATTGTATCCCTAGATGAATGTGTTAATGCAGCATTGAGTTAAGGAGCTAATAAAGGAACCAAAACAAAGTGCTCCAAGTACTGTTTCATTATACTAGTTGGAAGAAAATGAATCAAGGTCTGATTACAGCTGCCATCTTTGTTGACCTTGACAAAGCATTAAACACTGCCACCCACCCACCCCGTTGTCCTGGGCCTAACCTGTGTGTGCTGTACTATCTTTATTCATGGAGGGGATATTATAAGTTGTCTGCAATGGAGAATCCCTCTCCACCCTGGTTCCTATTGGATAAAGTGTCTTCAGATGCAATTAAGTACTTTTGGACCCACTCCCAGGCCACCCAGCTTGTTCAGAAGTCTCCTATGTGGAATGGTGTTGACGGCCTTACTGAAATCTAGGTAGGCCACATCCACTGCACCACCCTGATCTAATTCCCTGGTCACCCATTCAAACAAATATATCAGAATTCTTTGACATGGCCTCTGCCCTGAGAATACATGTTGCCTCAGATCTTGCAAGTCAATGGATTCAAGATATTCCATGATCCGTTCCTTCAGTAGTGATTCCATTATGTTCCTCACCACCAATGTCAGGCTGACTGTCCTGTAATCTCCAGCCTTCTCCCAGATGGATGGATGCAGGACATAACCCCTGTATAGGCCTTCACCCCTCCAGGTGGGACCTCTGTCCCTAATGTAGTCAAAACCCTTCCCTCTACACCACTCCTTTATTCATTGGTTGAAGCACCTGATACAGAGTACCCTATCCTCCTCCCTATTATAGACATGCAGCACCTCAGAAAAGGACACTGAGTGGGCTACATGCCTAAGACTCCTCACCAACTCCCTCAACTCCTCCTGCACTATCCGGACCTAGTCCCTAGCTAGGTCATTAGTCCCTAGGTGGACAATGACATACAGATCTCCCTCCCGTCATGCTGCCCTAGTGATCCCCAGGATCCACTTTCCATCTCTCTGAGCCATGGCACCAGGTAGGCACATAACCTCCCTCTCCTCTCCCTTCCCATGCCCAATTCTATCCCCCTTATAATAGAGCCCCCCACCAG
This sequence comes from Neoceratodus forsteri, assembly GCA_016271365.2. Taxonomy (NCBI): domain Eukaryota; kingdom Metazoa; phylum Chordata; order Ceratodontiformes; family Ceratodontidae; genus Neoceratodus; species Neoceratodus forsteri. The sequence goes on from CM028136.1 coordinate 293,410,233, forward strand.
GAGTTGCTCCTCCTTCCTCTGCCATCCACCAAGGGGATTCCACAATGGAGATCCTTCACATCCTCCCCAGTCACTAGGGATGGTTTTCCCTACCTCCAGAAAACAACTGACGGACCTAGAGCTGGAGTTCAGGACAACATAGGATCTGACGATGGGCAACACACACATGGGAGTGACTCTAATGAAAAGATGGAGCAACTATCTGGAGGACCAGAAGGAGAGGAGCACACAGGAGTTAAGGATGTAAGAAGCAGAAAAAAACACAGGGTAGATACAAGACCCCCTAGACAGCAGTACCATCTTCAGCACTGAGTTTCCAAGCAAGATGGCCAGTTACTTGTGTGTTTGGGATGACTACACAACTGAACTACAGGTAATCTTGTGCCCATCCCTGGCACTCCCCCTCATTCCAGCAGAATCACAAAATGTGTTGGATATGTACATAATAAAGATAAACTCTGGTCAGAGCCGATATGGCTGTGGAGGCTTTTAGGAGTGGCAAGAGCATTGAAACGAATATGTGGTGCTCTCGCTGCACTGGACTCAGCCATGACTAATATTGCAGTGATTACAGTACTGCACATGCGTGATACTCACACATGCTCAGTTTGCCCAGGACTCAGCTGTGTATAACATGGTGTCGCTGATATGACTACTTATGCACAATACTTGTGCATGCGCAGTTTAAGTTACCACCGCCATGTTGCTCACGGCAGCCGTCACATCTGTAGTTGTGGAAAGGACAAGTAGTGTGCCAGGAAGGAAGTGTGTTTATGCAGCCCCTGGAGGGGAAGGGCTGCATAAACAGTATCACTGAAAACTATGCCAGAGCACTGTGGCATCACATCAGACAGTGGGCCGGTCATGTGCTTCCACAGTGCTCTTATACAAATCTGATGATGGCATAATATTTGTGAAGCTTGACTCACGCAGCCGTAAAAATCAGACTCAGGAGGAGACTATTAACAAACCAGAGATTTGGTCTGACACTTGCTTGTCATCACTGTCACTTTCTCATTCTTTTTTAAGCAATAATTTCTGGTAAATGTGCCTTACCCATGTTGATCTTAGTGCTGGTAGACTACTTCTAGTTTTCCCCTGATTGTAGTAGGTGGGAGTAGTAGCAGTCTTGAAGTGGTAGCTGCCAGTGGTGGCATGCTCTGAAAAAAGTGGTCTCCATGCTCATCTGCACAGTTTAGAAATTACCCCTTTCCTTGTTTTTTTCTGTAAAAAAACTGACACCCTTAACACAAAAACAAGGATTCATTTATGGGCTCCACCCCCCTTTTCGCTTCAAGTGAAGAACATGATTATGGGTTTGCATCAGATGTACAGTGACATACATAGATGCATAATACTGTTAAACAGTAATCAACTGTATGTACAAGTTTTTTTTTGAATGTGTGCTTTCTTAATGTTGTCAGTGCCACTCCACCCATTTTGTGCTCTGCCCCTGAATTTCTGTACCCCAAGTACATTATTTTACATTTTTGTGTTAAAGCCTAACTGCCATACCCTTGACCACTGTTCAAGTCTTATAGGGTCTCTGCTCATACTTTTCCATCCTGCTGCAGATCTTGGTATAATCATGCAGAGTCAAACCTTCCCCCCTCCTGCTCCTTTGCAATTTCACTTATAAAGACAATAAAGTGGACCTGGTCTGCATTGATCCCTGAGGTACCCCCCCAATCACCCTCCCTTCCTTGGAGTGAACTCCATTTACTACCAGCCTCTGTCATGTATCCCCTAACCAATTTCTGATGAAACAGCCACAGACACTGAGCCAACACAGCAGGAGTCATGCAGAACAAATGCAACTTTCTTGAAAAGTATACAAGTTACACATACACAGCCAGCATGAAAGTTGTTCAGGACAAAAAGACTTTTCAAATGAGCCTATTCACTAAGCTGCACTAATTATATGTTTTAAAATATGGCCATCTGATTACCTGAATTTTCATTTTTCTTCACAGTTTTCACCTTTTGGATGGCTATATTTAAAAATATATAATGAATTCAGATTAGTGACTACCCTCATTTGCAAGGTATTTTTGTCCTGAAGAACTTTCATGCTGGTTGTGTATGCGTAATTTGTATACTTTCCTAGATATTTACATTTGTTTGGCATGACTCCTAATGTGTTCACTCAGAGAGAAAAAAAAACAAGCATTTGTTAATGCCAGATGTTCGACGCTGGTATTGATGTTGTACTAGGTCTAGGAGCAGATCCCCATGCCAGAAGACTAATATGGACTGGGCTTGGGATGGGCTGGGCATGAAGTGGGGACAGTTATAGAGGGGCAGCAACAGACTCTCATTTAAATCAGAAATGACATGCATAAGACTGAAACTGATCTAGATAGTGAGGGAATGTAGACTAGCAATTTTTGCACTAACCACTAAGCCACTTAACTTCACTTTCTAATTGCTGTGATACACACACACTGCCTAATACATATAAACATATATGCATATATATTCCAGTGTGTATAACATGGCAGTGCATCATCTACACACATGTTTACAGATTAAAAGAAAAGACATCAAGGGACCATTTTCTTCTTTTCAGGCTCTGAGGGACATCAGAGGGTGAGGAGATGCCACTAGACACTTCAGTTAAATAAGCAATGCAATGCAGAAGGCTGAAACTGATCTAGATAGCAGGGAAATGTAGACTAGCACTTTTTGCACTTACCAAAGAGCCACCTAACTGCACTTTCTAATTGTTGTGATACACGCATACTAATACAAATACACATATATGCATATGTATTACAGTATAACATAGCAGTGCACTGTCTACACACATAGAGCATTGTCACTCACACACACACACACACACGCAAAACTCTGACATCGACAAACTTTGCATCAAAGGGGATATTTTTCATCGAAGGGGGTAAGCACCTAACTCCACTGTTTGTGTGATGTGGCGTTAGATATCTAAAGTAGGGGGGTGTGGAGGCACAGCTCCCCACATGGGGAGTGTGGGGGGGTGCAGCCTCCCTGCATTGATACAGTTAAGTGTGGCGGTCATTGTCAGTGTGTTGTGGGTCATTGTTGGGATGCATCGGTGATGACAGTGGGATTACATTAATGTGAAGAATTGCAGCGAAATTTCCGTCACTGTTGCTTGGTGGAGCCATTATATGGCATTTATTTACTTATACATCTAAGCCAAACTTTCGCTGTATTTTGGATAAGCACTGTGTTTTGCACTAACTCATTGTACTAATCTACTGCATGACTGGGTAACTAAGGTAGGACCAGTGAGGTGTGGTGGATGTGGCCTATCTGGACTTTAGAAAGACCTTCAAAATCATCCCCTATAGAAGGTTGATTAACAAACTGCACAGTCTAGGGGTGGATCCTAAACTAGTTCTGTGGGTGGAGATCTGACTGAATGGCAGGAGTTAGAAGGTTGTAGTAAACAGAGTACTCTGGAGAGGGAGAGGTGATGAGCAAGGTGCCACAGTGGTTGGTGTTGGGGCTGGTGCTCTTCAATGTCTTTGTTGGGGACATTGCAGAGGGACTGGAGGGGAAGCCATTTCTCTTCACAGTGGATAAAAAGGTATGCAATAGGATGGACATGCCAGGGAGTGTTGAAAGAATGATGGTGAGGGTTGAGCTGCTGGATGTCACACCTCATGCTATGCCAGTGAACCAGGTTTGGGAGTGAGCCTGAGTCATTGAAGGCCAGTTCGGGGAGGGAAGGAGTAGGATTGAGCAGCCACAAGGCAGCTCCCCTCTCCCGGGGAAGGACCCTTTAGCCCCCACAGTCCTACTACCCCCAGGTGCAGGCCTGAGAGTAGCACAGACAGGCAGGTGGCAAGCAGTGGGAGGGCACTGCAGAACCACAGTGTGTGCGTGCCTCCACAGGTGCATGCATGGCTGTGAAACAGGGAGTCGGATGAGAACAGGGAAAAAACAGGGACATAAACACAATAAAAACTGGAGAAATGGTCTGAAGAATGGCAGCTGGGATTCAATGTAAAGAAGTGCAGGATCATACAGATAGGGCACAAGAACCCAGGGCAAAGTACAAACTATATGGGGAGGTACTGATAGTCACAAAATAGGAAAGGGACTTGGGAGTTATCATCTCACAGGACCTAAGAGAAACTAGACAGTGTGATAAGGTGATTGTAAAGGCTAGACAGATGCTTGAATGCTCAGGAAGGGGTATCAGGAGTATAAAGAGGAAGGTCATCTTGCCCCTGTATAAGACACTCATGAGATCACACCTAGAATACTGCATCCAGTTCTGGAGGCTCCATCTGAGAAAAAAACATAAAGGTGGAGGCAGTGCATTGGAGGGCAAGTACAATGGCACAGGGCATATGGGATAAGACCTATGAGGACCTATGAGGAAAGACCAGCCAAGTCGATATTTAAAATATGTATTTCATTTTGGTAAAGCATTTAAATTATTTTAAATATTGAATTTTTACAGGATTTGCCAGTTGAGATTCAATATATGATATATCGAATCTCAACTGGCACATCCTATAAAAGATCACTTATAGTGTGGTCATGCTTTTACCCATTGTTTCTAATGAATTTGCACAATGCAGATCTGCTACGAGGCAGTTTCAATGTGGTCTTCATTTTATAAATTTTTACAATGTGTTTTCCTAGAATATACTTGCCGATTGCTATATATTTAGCCTGGATAGTTCACAGAAGACATGGCATCTTATTTTCAGTGTGTGGGGGGGTACATCTACGCAATATTGTGCTTTTATTGCATAAAATCAGAACACACCGAAAACAATATTTTACATCTGGACTAGGCTACTCTGAATTAATACATTATAAAAATTGTAAAATCATGACCCCACTGAAAACAAGATATTGCATCTAATCTGGGACATCCTGAGTAAATACAGTGCAAAAATGTGTAAAATGAAGATCCCTATGAGAATGAGATGTAGCATCTCCTCTGTGCTATCCAGGATACAAAAATATAGGATAAGAAATATTTAAAGGAAATCTACTGTAAACTGAACTTCACTGTGTTCCACATAAGCAAAACTAACATAAACAATTTATTGTTTTATTGCAGTATTTATTTCAAATGTTGTGGCCATGAGGATGATGTGTATATGTGTGTGTGTGTTTGCTGTAGCTCAATATAAATATTTTTTTCTCAAAAAGCATAATAAAAATGCCTTCTGATTGCTATATATTTAGCCTGGATAGTTCACAGAACAAGTGGCATATGTCTGAGACAGTACTTATCAGATAGTGTCTTAAGAGGTTAAAAAAACAGTGTAAATCTTTTTAGAAGATTCCTTGCTGGGAAAGGGTCACATTTACGAGGTATGAATCTTTCTTGAAAGAGAATACCTGTCCAGCTGAAGCTAGTAGCAAGACAATGTCTAAATGCTAAGTATTTAAATGTGCAAGTTGTTGCATTTAAATGGAGGTAAACAAATCTCCAGTTTAAAAGGGAACCGATATTTAACAAGCTGTTTCAATTTCCTACTGGCCATTTGATAAGCAGCTTGGAGTTCTGTCTACAACATTCTAAGCAGAAAGAATGGAGTATTTTATTCAAGTGGTATAGTGATTTGTAGCTGTGGAAGGATACACTGAAAACTCCAAAAATGTGTTTCAAGGTATCCCATTTTTCCAGCTAGAGCAAGATGGCTGTAGGCTCCACCCACAGCCATAAAAATTGTTCCCATGAGGCTGATTTCTGCTGGGACACAAGGCTCTGATTATCTCAGGTCTTTCTTGATCCGTGTTCATGACAGGATACCTTTCCAGTCATCACATCACGTCTGTAAGACGCCATGCAAGTCTCTAATGTATATGTCCGTGATTGTTATCAAAGAGGTGATGATGTTGCAAACTTGTAGTTTCATGGAAATTAAAAGTGTTGACGCATCTTGATTTCTGTCAATAGTTGTGTTGTGTACTCATGCAATAAGTTTGCAGAAGTAGTCATGTAAAGACACGTGACAACTTATAAAAAATAATTACACGCATTACACAGTACAGACAGTGTGCAATGATTACATGTCTGAAAATGTTACCATGGAACTAAACAGTAAACATAGAATGCATCACTGTGTACAACAGAATGACATTTGCTCATCACCTACATGCAGAATGGTTCCAAAGCAGTAACAATTCTAGGGAAAGATATTTTAAATTTTTTATTTTAAATTTTTTTTATGCTGTCTGTTCAATAATCAACTTGCAAACTATTCATCAATGTGGTATTGATAGTACTGTGACTGCAGTTCTTGTAAAAAAGACTGTGACAATGTGTCATCAGCTGGGTTGTTGGTATCCAAGAATCCATGGTAAACATCACTTGGTTCTCGCTACTTTGCCCTAAATTGCTGCAACAATGCAGGAAAGAATGACTTTTCAAACTTTCCGACCCACTATATCGTGCACCCAGTGTGTGTATCGGATGTGTACTGCCAATCCCATTCCTCTGCAAAAGAAACACAGACAAAATAATTATTGAGATGTTTCATGCACTCATCTGGCATTATATTTGCTTTCAAATACAGTTTTATGAATGGATGGGTAGGTGGTATCAGACAGACAAGTTCACCATGACATTCAGTGCACAGATATTCAAAACTTTGTCCAGGCACAAATCCTACTTTGGCCACACACACTATGAGTCAAGCAGATTCCCCATATTAAAAAGCATTGGTAGTGCGAGAAAACAGGCTTTACACACAAGCAAAATTTGGAGGGTGGCGAGATGCAGATTGAGGGGCGGTGACTGAAATATTGGTGCAGTCCAATATTCAGAGTATTTGTGCCATGCAATGGATTTTTTCGCGGTCACTGGTCATGGCACAGGTACCACCGGTTGAAACCATGACTTACTACCACACAATACTGGCAGTTGGTGGAAGAAGTGTGGTGGCAATTAATACTGTGCAGGTCATGACCCACCAAAAAACTGACCCTGTTGTCCGGTGCTCCCTCCCTCCACCCAGTCGCATGCCTGATGCAGAAATATGCTATCTTCTCCCACCAGCACCCATGCCCGATAGTGACATAATTATTCCCTGGTGTCTTGCGGCCCCCCCATCCAAATGAACACATGCCTGATATGAAAATTAGTATTCACTGGTGTACAGTGGTTCTGCCACCCCATCATGATTACATGCAAAATAAAATAACACCATGCCCTGCTGTCCTGTATTTACTACACATCCCGATCCCCTGTATAACAAAGTAAAACCATTCAATGGTATGTAGCAGACAACCCTCTCCATCCCCCATCCCATTTATGAGAAAGTAAAGCCATTCCCTGGTGTCAAGCAGAGACCCAACATCCCCAACCTGGCAGGTAGTGCCCCACCACCATGCTCCCCCCATCCCAACCCAGAGTCAGTGACTGGTGCAGCCCACCGTTTTCCACCAGGGCTCATTGACAACTGAGCTGTCAGTAAGTGCACACTGTACAATTGGCTGCTACAGTATCCACTGATTGACAGATCAGTCAGCTGATGGCAATAGTGGATGGCTGAGGGCTGTGCCAGTAGCCTGCTTGGGGTCGGTATGGTGGTGCACGTGGCCGGTGGGTCACTGTCTGCAGGAGTGGGGTGGGGAGGCTCTGCTAGACACCAGGAAATGGATTTAATTGACTATACAGGGTATCAAGGATAGGGAGGGGGTTATTCTACATGCCAGGGAATTACTTTACTTTCTAATACAGGAGATCGGGGATAGGGAGGCTTGGCCATTAGACACCTGTGAATGGTTTTGCTTATTATACAGGGGAACAGGAAGGGTGGGGAACACTGGACTCCAGGTAATACTTACTTAAAAAATATCAGGCATTGGTGTGGGGGTGGGGGATGGACCACTAGACACCAGAGACAGTTTTATATTTCACATCATGCCATCAACTGGTGGGGAGTGGTGATGCTGGCAAGTGTGGGTAGGTTTCCACTAGCATCAGGGATTGGTCTTTGGGACCATGCAACTGTTTGACAGTACAGCGCAATCAAAAATCACTGCACATGCAAATGAGCAGGCCGTCCAAGATTAACATGGTGCAGGACACAAGAGTCCACAGGGCCACCGAGTATCACAATGGATGAACATAGCTTTTAGCTTGGGGTTTTCTCCCTTCCCTAACTTGCAGTGGGCTCAGTGAAAGTGTCATAAATGCATGTGGAGTGCACATGTGCATCGGAATCAATGACCCCATTTCACACACCCTGCATAGTGCCTGCCACCCATTGACTAAATGCTGTCACCAAGCATCCAGTTGGTTGTACGTGACAGCTTGGAAGGCATGCCTCCTCAATCCGGGTGAGCAATTCTGTCAACCAGCTACTCAGTCCTTATCACAGGCCACACCCCTCCGGCAGACCACTGACAGCCCAAGCTCATTCATGTACCTGGGTCACAGGCATGTGATAGATAAGGTGATCCTAATGAAACATCAGTGGGATGACAGTAAATAACTGACTTACACTGCACGGCAACACAGGACACCATGAATTCCATTGCAGTACAAGCTGCAGCAGCAATAATAGTGGAACCCTTTTACTATGACAAGGACAATGCTGTTCCTGTAGGGCCGAACGTCGTGAAGCCCATCTGATAACATTGTCTGACAGTACTGCATACAGTACACTTTGAACCCTCTGGTGTGGTTATATTAAGATAACTAAATTGTGAAGCCAAGGTTTCCAGCTTTGAGTTCCATCATGACCAGTGGCTCACTGCATGACCTTCAGCAAGTCCATGACCTGTCTGTGTTTCTTGCTGCCCAGTATCAAATATAGATAGAAGCGGGTCCCTGCTATGAGGAAAGTGTTACTTGTCAGTCAGAGTATCCACTCACTGGAGGTACAGGAAATTGTTCACCAGTTAAATCAAAACTTGTTTTTGCATTGATGCCAAAAAGCTGTCCCAGTTCTACAGTAGTACTTAAAACCTTGCTTTCTTGGTTTTCTGTTTGTTTATCCAGGAGAGCCCTGCTGAGAGGCAGCATCTATTTTCATTGGGGTCCTACTTCTACTCAATATAATAGCTGGGAGGGACTAAAACACAAGGCAGATGTATGTCTTGCCCAAGGTCACACTGCCTTCTCAACTAACTTGGTTCTGCTGTGATACCAAAAGGTTGACTTATGTCAGTTGTTGGCTCTCAACTACTATTTAGTTGGTCAAGTTCCTATGTGATTCCTGGATGGCTGATCCATTTGGTCAGTGGTGTCAGAATCCTGATCCAGTTTCTCCACTGTACTGTACTACTGGAAGGGTGATGCTATCTCCTCAGAACTTGATCTCTGATAGAATGCACATAGCATCTAACTTTGCTCATGAAAGGCTTGGATACATGATAAAAAGTTTATGTACAAGAACTGTTTTCTGACATAGCAGTTGCTTTTGTATTTTATCAATTGTCACGTTATTTAACACAAGCACCACCACTTAACAGCATCCCCCGTATAGAACAGATACTCACATCATTTTCTCAAAGTTGTCTTTGGATGCCTTCCCTGAAGCTGCCATGTAAAGCCTCTTTACACCGAAATTAAAAAAAATCTGAACAGTTTATGGATTACCTTTAGCCTGCTGGCATGGTCTGATAAATGTATTTGCAGTGGTAATGTAATCCTGAAGGCACCTCCTAAGTTATCTCTATAAATCACTGTTTGAGGTTGTATTATATCTATTTTATTAGAGATTCAGTGCTGTTAAAGAAGGGAGCTGAGTGTGTAGGCTGATGCACAGATACTGCCTCTGACCTCAGCAGCAGCGTACGTCACAGCCGGACGCAGATGGATTCATCGATGCCACAGTTCTCGGGGTATTTTACTGCAGGATTGATGGAAGCAAAGAAGCTCCTGAAGGCATCATCTGCCAGTCTTGTGCAGTGTAAGCATTTTAGAGTAGGTTAGATACACACTACAATTGGACTGACAAAAAATAGTGAGAAGATAGCTGTATCAGACAGCACTGTCACACGAAAGACATTTCTCTGTTGCTTTACCCCATGTTACATCTTGAAGAGATTTAAATATATTAATTTAAGATTTTGTAACCACAAAGGAATGTTATAGTGAAAAACAACTCATTTCCTAGTGCAGCCTGGGGGCCAAAACAAAAACAGGGAAGAGACAGGGGGAAAATGAGCAGTAATATGTTACAAAGGAAATCATGCAGATCATAATGGAAAGAGGAAACAAAAGCTATTACAAAGAGAACTATTCAGAAACTCGTTTACCATTTTCATCTACAAGTCTTCTGTTAGGAATTTTAGGGGTAAATAAAGGTTGCCTCCAATGAAGCGCTTGTTTGTACAAAATGCACTCTACTCACTTAACAAGCGGAACATTGGTCCATTTCAAAGTTTTGTTAAGAATGAGCAGGTGTCTGTTCGCAGGACCTCTGCTATCTACTGTACTATCCACTCAGTCTGCTTGTCTTCACCTCACATCACAATTCTCTTTATGATGTCACAATATATTGTTGTGGCAATAATTATGACTTCATCATCAGGGGATTGTGAGGACAGGGATAGACAAGCTGCCAGAGCAGATAAAGGAATGGGGGGCAGTGATCCAGTTTTGATGCTACTGTGCTCAGTAATAAAGAAGAAGAGGGAAAAAAAATATATGAAATACTAGCAACTATTTGTCAAAATCCTATGTAGCCCCCAGGGAACCACAGCTACCCTGTAGGTCTATGAGCTGCAAAAGGTTAACTCCAGCCTGATTTGGTAACTCCCTATCAGCTAAACTGGCTGAGAATTCTCATGGGGGGTGGCCTGCTACTGGGGGCTGATGGGCCATCAGCAGTTGTTTCCTCAGATTGCAAAGGAGTTTGGAGACAGCAGTATCCTATAGCTGAAGTAGCTGAGAGCAGAACCCACCACCAAACCTTGGGACCATAGTGGTGGCCATCTCACCATTCCTCATGTGGACAAGTATTTGCTATCACACAGAAGTTAAGTCTGCAGTGTCTGAGGCAAAATGTACAGTAATTTGTCTGGAATTAAAGAAATAATGTTCTTGGCACCTCCATGCCTCCCTCTGGCCTGGCTAACTGGAGGATATTTTGTAATGGAATAATTGTGCTTAATTTGGCCAAGGACTCTCTGACCTATGGGGGCTGGCATTGGAGAGGAAGAGGTAGCAGGACCAAAGCAACTGTGGTACCTCAGAGCGAAGTGCCCCTCTTTAACCTGTCACTAAATTGTGTGGCATGCCAAAAAGGTCTTGGACTGACTGCAACCAAAGCAGGGAAATGGTGGTGTTATATAGATCTAAGGGCTCCTAGTTGGCTGTCACAAGGCTGCACAGAGGCAGCTGCATAGGAACCCAGTCTGGGCTACTGTGGACCCTCCATTGCAGACAGGTCAGTGGTGGATACTGGGTCTAGGGGAAGCTGGTAGGATGGTATCCCCAGGCAAGTCTAGTGGGCCCAGTGCTCCATTGCTCTATCTATACGCCCTCGCTTTTGTAAGGAAAAAATACTGCAGAGATAGCTCTGTTAAGATTACCTAATGCTGGGTCCATTGTATGTGTCTAGGTGCTTACAACCCATTGCTACCTGTTTAATCCAATGTGCCCCTGGGTTGTACACAGCCCTGAAATTGCTTGAACTCTAATGTATGTGGGCAGTAGCCCTGAAGAATTTACCCTTATGAAATATGGACTTTGCTTTGGACTTACAGTAACTTTCATGGATCAACTGTACTGTGATTAGTATATTTTGATAATAAAGTGCTCATGGGCTTATGTTTAACAAATACAGTTGGTTGGACCTTAATAAAATTATATGCAGTCAATTATTGCTGGTGACTGACTGTTTGATAAAACCTCTTGGGTGGGATATTTGCACAACCCACCAATGCTCCCCAGTGCGATATTCAAACGGACGAGTTGTGCTGCGCAACCCCCGATGTGCCGGGGCACACCAGTAATGTATGCAGCGCAAGTGCAGTGGGTGTGCCCATGCACATGCGGCACATCCCGATGTTCAGCCCAGGATGTGTGGTACATATGCAGGCACAAACCCGCCTTGCGCTGCACGAGGGGTGCAATGTTGGGCCCTTCGAAATCAGGAACAAGTTGGGGACACCCACAGGTGGGCTGCTGTATTGCTGGGTGCAACACGGCAGCTGCCTGTTGTGGGTGGCCACCCGACTTCCCAGGACACAGTCCACGAGCCGCCTGCCCAGGGGTCATCGTGTCCCCCCTCACCCATTTGCTGGCATGTGGAAATGAAGTCCTGGTGGTCCAATGGACCGTACCCATTCGCCCGATCATGGGCATAGGTTATATATCTCCCTGGTGGTCCAGGGGACCGCTATCTCCTGCCAGATCATGGGCATGTATCGATATATAGTAGTCCCTGGTAGTCCAGTGGACCAATCTCTTCGCCCGCTCGGGCATTAGTCAAATCCCTGGTGATCTAGTGGTACCCCCCTCCCACCTCCTCATAGTCCCCACCACCCTCGCCTCTGGTCAGCGGCAGGTGGCAGCTCCCGCCCAAGCCGCCAGCCAACCACTGACTGACAGAGTACATTAGGGCTGTATGCCTATTGGTCCACTGTGTGGGCCAATGGGCATGTAGTCCATACTGTACTACATAGTCCTGATATGTTTATAAGCATGCAGTCACATATCGGGACAATGTAGTACAGTATGAACTGCACACCCATTGGCCCACGCAGTGGACCAATAGGTGTACAGCCCTACTGTACGTTGTCAGTCAGCGGGTGACTGGGTGGCTTGTGGGTGGGAGCTGCCACCCGCCGCTGACCGGGGGGGTGCAGGGTGGTGGGGGACTAAGTGGCTGTGTGGGGGGGACCACTGGACCACCAGGAAGTTTGACTAACACCCACGAGCGGGCGAGGGAGATCGGTCCACTGGACCATCAGGGATCATTTTGATACATGCCCATGAGCAGGGGAGGGAGATCAGTCCACTGGACCACCAGGGACTATATCGATACATGCCCATGATTGGGCAGGGGATAGCAGTCCACTGAACCACCAGGGTTTAGTTTAAGACATGCCCGCAATTGGGCAAGGGTTTGCGGTCCACTGGACCACCAGGGTTTCATTCTACTCCTGCCCATGATCGGGCGAACGGGTGCGGCGCCTATCAAGGGGCAGCGGGGCATTGGTCTCTGATGGCAGCACACCCAGGATCGGCGCACTGCATGCAAATGGAGCAAATAATGACATGCAAATGGACCCATTTGCACCTTGCATGCATTATGGCCTAATTTGCATGCCCACAGCTGAATATCATTCTTGCTGCACCTAGTGCAACCACATTTGAGCTGGCGCAGCCCCCTGCTCCCCTGCTGCCTCATGCACTGGCACAGTGCCACTGCGCCTTGCACAGTGTGTGCACCCTCAGTGCCATATTTAACGGTGCTGAGTCATGGCGCAGCACCATTGAATATCACCTGGACTTTGTCCTGGATCAGCCCAGTTGCACTGCGCCCAGGCTTGTGCCCATGCCTGGTGCAGTCTGAATATCTAGCCCCTTGCTTGCAACCCTGCACTGACATGAAGGGCATATGAACTCCTGGGAGGTAACACTAGACCTGGAAGATCAAGTATTTGGTTTTAGTGGGTCCCCTCCCTGAAACTGAACTTATGTCATCTATATACCCTAATATGTGGGAGGGCATTACATGTAGGGCATCAGTTTGGGATTTGGGCTGCCTCTGGGGTTCGAAGCATGTCATGGGCAACAAGAAAATAAAATTCTGCAATTAAATCTGTGTATGCAGCTTCAACATGATGGTACCTGTGGTTGGGATTGTTTTCTTTCATTTGCTTTGCCACAGACCTTGTTGGAAACTGCGACATGTTGGCTACTGGAACAAAGCTACAGCCATGATGAAACACCAATAACAGAAACACATTTTGAGTTGGGCTAACAACACTGGCAAAAAAGAGTCCAATAAAATAACTGAAAAATCCACTCCTACACTGTGTGCTCAAGCTGATTGAAGCCAGGTGTAAAGAAGGAGGTTGCTAGCCCCAACTTCGATTTAGAAACTGACTGGTAATCCTTTCTTTAGGTGCATGAGAGTGCAAAGTACATTTGTATTGATTCAATAAAATACATGGACAGATTAAAATGCTTTAATTCTTATAGACTTACAAAAGCAACTTATAGTATAATGGCATGATAGCAGATGCTCACCCACATACAGCTCACAGTTTCACGTGTATGTGCACATTTTCAAGGCATGGCTATCTAAGAGGGAGCAGATTCTTAAATAGTCAGGTGGGTTAAAGGGTCTGGCATAAAAGTACCCTCATTATAAAAAATATCATAGCCACATAGTTAAACAACCACTCATGCAGACAAATTGGAACTTACATAAGAAAATATTAAATATTTTAAAATATGGAAACAATCCATGCAATCTAGTAACAAATATGTGGATTGCACACTAGATAATGACGAAAAAGCAATGCAATGCATCATGAGAAGTTTTATACATCTGCATTAAAGCCACAATCTAACACATAAAATTAATACAACATATCAAAATAATATATAAAAAATAACTCATTTAGGATAAGGCACCAGGAAACATCATTTCAGAAAATGCACTAGGGAAAAAAAAAAGAGTCCTTTAGCCCAGGATAGCAATATGCACATAACTGGTATTGCCAAAAACTCTCCCTCTTCAGCAAAACATTGCCTTTGTCTCCCCCTCTAATTCCAAGGCAAATTTTTTCAACCCTTTGGAATATAAAACAATGTCCTGCTCTTTTTTTTGTTGATTGCACGCATGCGTAAGAAACATATTGTGGCAGCTTGCCAGAAGCAGGTTGTGGAGGCATGGCACTGTTGTGGCCAGTGCCCCCACAACCTTTAAAGGCTTGGCCTGCTTTCCCTAATATGGTGGCACACTGCTGCTGACACTAGTTCAGCCAGCGTGCCAACACCTTGAAATGTTTCAGCTGCTGCAATCAGGGGCCACCTCATCATTGCAGTGTCAGCCATTTGCTGCAATTGCAGTGTGGAACTGTGATATTGTTTGTGAACATGGTGTTGGCTTGCCGCCATGTTCACAAACAATATTCCTGAGCTCTCAGTGCCGAGGGGGTGCCCAATCCCCCTCGGCAGCATGTGCTCCCCCACAACAGTGTTTTTGCCGATGGCGGCCCCAATCCCTGTCAGCTTCAGTCCCCCTCCTAGTGAAAGTTGCTGATGGGGGAGCCCACTCCCCATCGGCATAATGCTCCCCCATGAAAACCCAGTAGATTTTCGCTGAGGGGGTGCTCAATCTCCTCAGCTCTTGTGCCCCCCCTTTTGTGCCGACAGGGGTGCCCAATCCCCCCTCAGCTACAGCTGCCCCCAAAAACACTCTGTTGGCATGCTGGGAGCCCACCAATGTGCCACATGCCCTGTAAAAAAGTCCTGCAATGTTTTTTTTTTTGTAACCTGTGAAAAAAGAAAACGGTCCCTTGCAGTCTCCCTGGCCTCTCCCACAACCCACGCCCACCCACTGTGCACCCTGCCTCCCCACACACCCCCTCACCCCCATACTTATCTCCGGAGTCTGGCGCAATGATCTTCGTTGAATCGGGAACACGTCTGCACTCTTCAAAGCCAACCGCGAACTGAGGAAATGCCGGTAAGCTCTATAATGGTATAAATAAGGTTTTTTTCAACTTTGATGCATATCTCAGGCATTTTTTGGAATTTTGGCACCAATTTTTACATGGGGTTTTTGGGACCCCTCCTCATGAATTCAGGCACTGTCATGGCGTTATTCAGTCCGAAAGGTGATTTCATGTCACCGCGTGGAATCACCTTTCAGGACTGATTAATGAAATGACAGTGTCAGTGTTCATGAGATGGGTCTCAAAAAGTGTATGTTGCAAATTTGTGGAAAATCAAAATATGACTGTTTTACGAAGCATGCTATGCAGTTGCTACGCACACTGTAACTTCGCCAATTTGCAATATTTTCACCCAGATTTTCAACATTGCCATTTTTACACACCTCCTTATGAACAGTATAGCTGTCATTTTGACATCCTGGCTGAAATGTGTTTTCACTCTTCTGGCGCAGAATAGCGCAGTTGCTGTGAGAAATCAGTGTTCGGAACACATTAAGAATATCACAGTGACACTGTTCATTAGCAGAGGTCCTAAAATGCCTATGTTGAAAATTTCATGATGAAAGTCCATAAAATGACTGTGTTACGAGCGTTGTGCAGTTTCCACACACCCTTGTAACTTCGCAAATTAGTAATGTTTTCATGCCACATTTTCAACAGTTGCATTTTTTCACACCTCCTTATGAACAGTGCAGCTGTCATTTTTCATAACCTGGCCGAAATGTGTTTTCACGCTTCTGGTGCAGAATACCGTAGTCGCTGTCAGAAATCAGTGTTTGGGACAGATTAGGATCGAGCGAGTGAGAAAGGGGGAGTGACTGAGCTCAACTGAGCTCTGTCAGGACTGCTGCGGATTTCTTTGTGGGCAGGAAAAGGCACCAATGCAGGCAGGAGCCTAGTACAAAATGGCAGCCTGCAGCGCCGGGAGACACAAAACGAGTGAGTGAGGGAGGAGAAGTGAGTGAGCTCAACAGAGCTCTGTTGGGACTGCTGTGGATTTCTTTGTGGGCAGAAAAAGGCAGCAATGCATGCAAGGGCCTATTACAAAAGGGCACCCTGCAGCGGTGGGAGAAAAAGAATGAGCGAGTGAGATGGGGGAGTGAGCGAGCTCAACAGAGCTCTATCATGACTGCTGCAGATTTCTTTGTAGGCAGAAAAAGGTGGCAATGCTGGCAGAAGCCCAGTACAAAAGGCCAGCCTACAGTGCCGGCAGAAACAGAATGAGTGAGTGAGAGATGGGGAGTGAGCGAGCTCAACGGAGCTGTGTCGGGACTGCTGCAGATTTCTTTGTGGGTAGAGAAAGCCACCAATGCGGGCAGGAGCCCAGTACAAAAGGGCAGCCTGCAGTGCCGGGAGACACAAAATGAGCGAGTGAGGGAGGGAGACTGAGTGAGCTCTACGGAGCTCTGTTGGGACTGCTGTGGAGTTCTTTGTGGGCAGATAAAGGCAGCAACGCATGCAGGGGCCCAATACAAAAGGGCAGCCTGCAGTGGTGGGAGAAACAGAATGAGCGAGTGAGAGAGGGGGAGTGAGTGATCTCACTGGAGCTCTATCATGACTGCTGCAGATTTCTTTGTGGGCAGAAAAAGGCAGCAATGCAGGCAGGGGTCCAGTACAAAAGGGCAGCCTGTAGCGCCGGCAGAAATGGAATGAGCGAGTGACAGAGGGGGAGTGAGCGAGTTCAATGGAGCTCTGTCAGGACTGCTGCAGATTTCTTTGTCAGCAGACAAAGCCACCAACAGAGTCAGGAGCCCAGTACAAAAGGGCAGCCTGCAGTGCCAGGAGAAACAGAATGAGCGACTGAGACAGGGGGAGTGAGTGACCTCAACGGAGCTCTGTCGGGACTGCTGTGGATTTCTTTGTGGCCAGAAAAATGTGCCAATGCAGGCAGGAGCCCAGTCCAAAAGGGCAGGCTGCAGCACCAGGACAAACACAATGAGCGAGTGACAGAGGATAAGTGAGCAAGCTCAACGCAGCTTTATCATGACTGCTGCAGATTTCTTTGTGGGCAGAAAAAAGGCGGCAACGCAAGCAGGAGCCCAATACAAAAGGCCAGCCTGCAGTGCTGGCAGAAATGGAACAAGCGAGTGAGAGAGGGGAGAGAGCGAGCTCAACGGAGCTGTGTCAGGACTGCTGCAGATTTCTTTGTGGGAAGAAAAAGCCACCAACAGAGGCGGGAGCCCAGTACAAAAGGGAAGCCTGCAGCGCCAGGAGAAACAGAATGCACGAGTGAGAGAGGGGGGAGTAAGCCACCTCAACGGAGCTCTGTCGGGACAGCTGTGGATTTCTTTGTGGGCAGAAAAAGGTGCCAATGCAGGCAGGAGCCCAGTACAAAAGGGCAGCCTGCAGCACCAGGAGAAAAAGAACGAGCGAGTGACAGAGGGCCAGTGAGCGACCTCAATAGACCAAAGCAATCAACATTCGGCATTGACAAATGCTTGTTTAGTGATGTGCAATGCCAATGCATTTAAAATATCTCTTTTATCTATACAATGATGGTATTCCAACATCTGAGTTTCAAAATGTCATTTTGTTTTTTCAACATAGAATGCTGAACATATATATTTTACAATATATGCCAAGTTCTCACTACTGCAATTGATAAACTGTTTTATCTAGTATCAATCTCATGTCACACTTTAAGTAGAAAATCAACCCACAAGAATGTCTGAGCAAAAGGAACATGTTCTACATCTGTGAGTACATTGTGAGGGGGTGAGATACCTTTTTTTTTTCAGTGGCGTAGAGGTTTGTGAAACTTCTTGGCTCTTCTAGGCATAGACAGGGGAATCACCAGCAGGAGGAGAGAAGTCCCTGTACCACGCTATGGTGAGACCGCACCTAGAATACAGAGTCCAGTTCTGGACACCTGACTTATGCAAGGACATAGACCTGATTGAAAGGGTTCAGCGAAAAGTGACCAAGATGGTGCAAGGGATGAAGGACAAACCACATGAACAGAGATGGAATGAGCAGTGGTTGTACACATTAGAGACCAGTAGGGAGAGAGAGTGAACATGATAGAGGACAAATACATCAAAGGGATAAACAAAGTAGGCCTGGGGTGCTTATTCCAAATGAAGAAGGACACCATTACAAGGTGGCATGGCCTGAGACTGCAGGGCAGACACTTCAAAGGAAACGTGAGAGGGTGATTCGTTACAGAGAGGGTGATGGATACCTGGAACGGGCTTCCGGAGGAGGTTGTGGGGGTAGAGACTGTCGGGTTTCAAGAGGGATGGGAAAAGCATAAAGGGTTACTGGGAAGTGGGGTGGGTACTCAAGGAGGGAGGTGGATAGTTTAGCAAGGGGGAAAGGGGCAGTCTGGATGGACCATGGGGTCGTTTTCTGCCATCAAGTTCTATGAGTCTATGATTCTGTATAGCATCTGGGGTTTTTGTTCAGTGACTTACTATAATTCACAGTAGGTTCAATAAGTCAAACGTGCTGGTTCTTCTGTAATATGTACTTGATCAGATAACTCTAGCATAAAAGTAGTAATAAAATTAAGTTGGTTACCAGGATTGCCATGTTTGCTTTATTCCTAAACAGCTATTATCAAGCTTAACTTCTACTTTGTTCATTGCTGCCTCTATGTAACCCTCATTGTACACATGTCTCATAAAATGGTTATTTAAATCCTGAGCCCCCATAGAGTAGTTTGAGGGAATCAGAAGTGTCTTTATGGCTGTGGTGAGCCACAGTCGTTTTGTGAGCATAGTTTTAAACAGTGCCAATCGTGGCATTCTTTTCTTGGACTTTGGAAGCATCCTTCCAAAAGTCCAATGAAGCTTGCAACACTCCACCATGATCGGCCGCTACAGAGTAACTGCCTTACTATTTTAGTTGTTACTTCTGCATTCCTAGACAAGAATTGTGCATGTGTCACTCGCAGTTCTGCGCAGTACTGCTGGCACCGCCATCTTGTGAATGGCAGAATCCCACTCACCACAACTATGCATGCACAAATACCGCACATGCTTAGTTGTGTCAGCACCGCCATCTTGCGGATGGCACTTCTCCAGCACCCTCCCACTGCTCCTGTCCTCCCCGCTTCCTCTGTTCCCGTCCTAGCACTGGCAGCAAATCAAACCATCCCACTCCCTCCGACTGCTGCTGTCCTACCTGCTCTCTCCTTCCCCTGTCCCGATGCCGACATCAGGGTTCCCAATCCCCGTGTCAGCATCATGTACCCCCCCAACTCATGTGGCACTCTGGGAGCCCACCTCAGTGTGCCCAAATTTATGTTTTTTCTCCCCCACACTGACACCGGTGTCCAATCCCTGTGTCAGCATCATGTATCCCCACAACCATGTGGCACACTAGAAGCCCACCCCAGTGTGCTCAGATTTATGCCTTTTTTTCCCCTGTGCCGACATCGGGGTACCCAATCCCCATGTTGGCATCATGTACCCCCAAATCATGTGGCACACTGGGAGCCCACCCTAGTGTGCCCAAAAGAAAACTGTCCTCTGACGTCTTTTTTTTTTACCTGTAAATAATAAAAAAGACCCTTGTTGTCACCCCAGTCCCCCTCCTCCCACTCTCCCACTGAGCATCCACCTCCCCACACTCCCCCTTACCCTATACTTATCTCTGGAGGTTGGGGCTGTCATCTTTTCTGGACCGGAACATGTCTGCACTCTTCAAAGCCAAATCGCAAACTGAAGAATCAAAGATAAGCATGGTATAATGGCAGTCAATGGGGTTTTCAACTTACAGTATGTTGATAAATCAGCCATTTTTAAGAATTTCAGCCCCACATTTTCAACATGGGGATTTTGGGACACCACCTTATGAACACTGTCACTGTTATTTTGTTACTCAGTCCCGAAAGGTGATTTCGCAGTCACTGCGTGGAATCACTTTTTGGGACAGATTAATGAAATGGCAGTTCCACTGTTCATGAGATGGAGTCCCAAAAAGCCCATGTTGCAAATTTGGTGAAACAATTCCAAAAAATGACTGCATTATGAGCGTGCGTTGTGCAGTTTCAATGCCCACACCTAACTTCACCAATTTTTTATATTTTCACTCCAGATTTTCAACATTGCCATTTTTGCACACCCCCTTATTAACAGTGCAGCTGTCATTTTTCACATCCTGCCCAAAATGTGTTTTTACATCTGTGGCACAGAATGGCATGGTCAGTCTGCAAAAATCACCTTTTGGGACAAGTGAACGAAATGACAGTGGCACTCTTCATGAGGTGGGGGTCCCAAAAAGGCCATGTTGAAAATTTGGAGAAACAACTCTATAAAATGGCCAGGTTACACCTGGCCATTCAAATGTTTCTATGCACACATGTAACTTTGGTCATTTGGCAGCTCGCCACAGCTGTATCGACTCTGGCTAGAGCTTGTAAGTACATGTCTTGGCTTAGGGGCACATTTGCAACCATATATCTAGGGTGACAGCTTTCCAATTTTAAAATCAAATTATAATCTGTGGGCTTTCTAAAAAGCAATGTATATACTCCCCCACTATTGTCCCTAGAATTCTTCAGGTCAAGAAAATTCACAGCATGTTTATCATAAGAAACTGAACATTTCAGGATTATATTGGAGGTCTGCAGATAGTCCAGTAAATCCTGAAGTTTGCCAGGGTATCCCCACTGCACCCCAAAAATATAATCTCAATAACAATGGACGACATCTATTTTAGAAAAGAACTGATTTACTTTGAGAGACAGAATGGTTCATCTTTCCCATTGTGCAACATATAGATTTGCATGATTTGGTGCACTAGAGGCCCCCATGGCTGTACCTTTAACTTAAAGGTAAAAATGTTCCATAAACACAAAAATATTGTAACACAGACCTTTTTCAGCAGTGGTTACAATAAATTCAATGAAAGCTAAAGCATAGCCTGAAAATTGATAAAGATATTCTCATATGCCTCAAATCCTGTATCATGGGGAATGTTTGTGTACAAGGGCAATAATATATATATATATATTTTTTTTTTAAATCTTTGGTAACTGGATAAGGCCCACTAGGCAAAAGTGCCTGTTTGCAGGGGTGACCTGGGAGCACTGGATGGTTAAGTGACTTGCTCAGAGTCACACAGTATGCAAGTGGAGGGTGTGAGAATCAAAGCCAGGGCTGGTCTGCTGGATGTACCAAGCTCATTACTTTAATTTCTAGGCTATACTGCCAGCCAATGTATAGTCAATGTGATCAATCACCAGTCATCATCTACATGTACTGTAACTATTATAGTACCTGTAAAATGGGGTGGTATCCCTCACATGTGTTGGTGACATGTTAACTATCCCTTTAATATGCTAATCAACAAACTGAGCTAATGGTTCTGTTAAACAGCCAATGCTTGTAACAGTCAGGTGGGCCAGTGTCTCAGTCAAGATTTTATCAATTTTATGTAGCTGGTACAATGTAGCTGTAACAGGGAATGGCACTGTTAAAAAAAAATCTTACGTATGTTTACTTGTAATGAAATGCTATTGACAAATGTCTCATACAAATATATACCTACGGTATATATATATATATATATATATATATATATATACACACACACACACATACGTTACTGCACTTTTTCATTTTTTTCCCCTGGTCCCGATCCCCTGCCTCAGACACACATGCGGATGTGGAGGCATGTGCACACCGCATCTCAAATTGCCCTCCCTATGTGTCGCCCCTCCACCTGTGCTAGCCACCGGATCTCCACCCAATGGCAGCAGGACTATGGGGGGGCAGCAACCAACCCAGGAGGGACAGCTGCCCTCCAGCTGCTCAATCCTGCTTCTACCTCCCCCCCCCGTACTGGCACCCCGATGACCCGAGTCCATTCCCGAAACCCAGGTCGCTAGTGTAGCATGAGGTAAGGTGTCCAGCACTTCAGCTCTCAGCACTACTGGGCTGGCTCTATATATTTTTTTTTTAAATTGACATGCCATATCTCTAGGCAGCTTGAGATAGAAGTCAGTGTCAGAAAGGTGACATAAAAATTCTTTTTCATAACTTTTACAGATGACTGCACTCTGTGGAGGCAGGTTAGCACAACTTAGACTTGCACATGCAACTAAGTAGAATGATCATAAGCTCACCCCACATGAGGAAACATTACGCTTCGGTTACAGAGGGGAGATATAAAACAAGAAGGTGCAGCCTGAAATCCGAAAAGTACAGCGTGACAAATCATACATAGCAACAGCACTACAAAATTGCTTTGAATGGCAAAAACTGCTTGAATCCATGTTGATTGATTGCATGATTAAAAGTTTATTTCTTCACAGGAAATTCATCTTGTTAGGACAAAGTCCCATTTACAACAAAGTCCTACATATAGATTCTAATACAATTACCAATTAACAATTGACATTTAACATAACTAATACAAACAAAACTAATACAAACAAACATAATCGCACTCTACATACATACATTATTTAAAACACATACATAAAAAATACAAACTATTAAACAATTCATTTTAAATTTAAAAAATCTAAATTTGTTTTCTGATTCAGTCAAACCATTCCAACTTAATGCTACTCTATTCTGGAGCATACTGTCCCCTAGTCTATTAAAGCTTCTATACATTGGGATATTGCTTAATGGATTCCTAGTCTTTATATATGATTCATTATTTATCTTTCTTTTTAATTGCTTATACAAAGGATGGTTATACTTTTTGTGAATTATCTTATGACATATAGTAAGCCAGAGATAGTTTCTTTTTGCTTCAGGTTGAAGCCAATTTAACTTATTATAAATTATACAATGATGCTCATTTTAATACTTCAGAAGCAAATTTACCTATCCTATAATATATTTGATTAACCAAATTTAAAGCAGTTTTAATTCTAATTCATGTAAATTATAGAACCATACTCCAATATGGGTAACAGCATCTGTTTTGCCAATCGCTCCTTTGCCACCAAAGGTAAAGCTCCCGCAACTCTTCTAAGGGCCCCTAATCTTTTATTCACTTTCTTTACCTGAACTGATATATGATTTACATATGTCATTCTAACATCTACTTGAAACCCTAAGTATCTGTATGTTAATACATTTTCGATCTTTGTACCATCTTGTAAATGTAATTGTGGTTTGGGCTCTTTTCCTCTATATGAACCAATTGAAAACAACATAGTTTGTGTTTTTTTAGCATTCAAAAGAAGACCAGATTTACTGAACCATTTTTGCATTTGTAACAAATCACTTTGAAGCGAATCCAACATACCTGTGAGACTGTCAGCAGACGCCACTAAAACAGTGTCATCTGGCGTACAGTCTCACCTCACTATATTTAATTTCATGAACCAAATTATTAACATATATATTAAATAATAATGGGCCCAAAATAGAGCCCTGGGGAACACCTCTCTCTAGTTTCCCAGGGGCCGACATCATTGTACCACATTGAACACATTGATATCTATTTGTCAAATATGACTCAAGCCATTTTAATATTTGGCCCTTAATCCCTATGGCCCTTAACCTAGTCAAAAGCAAATCATATTGAACTAAATCAAAAGCCTTACTGAGATCCACAAACACCGCCCCAGTGTACTTTCCTTGGTTCATAGATGTAGCAACCAGGTCATTAAATTCCAACAGGGCAGTGTCTGTGGATCTCCCCTTTCTAAAACCATGTTGTTCATCTACTATTACAGTATTTGTATCTAAATAATTATTTACCTGTTCATAGACTTTACGTTCCAAGATTTTAGATAAAATTGGCAAAAGGGCTATTGGCCTATAATTTGAAGGAATATACCATCTGGAACTAAAAACAACAAAATTAGAAAATCCCCACACACTCTATCATGCAGACTGTGTGTGTATGTGGGGTGGGAGGGGTGGCTTTCCATTTTGTTATTTTGTGTGTTTCAGCATGCTGTGCTTTTCGTATTTCAAGCAGCGCTTGCTTGTTTTGTAACCTTCCTCCTCAACTGAAGCCTAATGTGGCCTTACGTGGGGCAAGCACTGCCCTTTGTACTGCCTTTTTTCTAAAGATGATCTGTCTGCCTAAAAGAGTGACAAAGCTGTCTACTGGTAAGATCGTTCTGTTCAATCATATGTGGAAGTCTAATTTATGCTGTCCTATCTCCACAGAGTGGAATCACTTGTGAAAGTTTTGTATATTGTACCCCAGAGTAATGGCACACCGTAATTGTTGTGAGCTACCAACATCTTGTGTGTCTTTAATTACTTTTCATACCTAATTATGTCTAGCATAATGACAAAGCCCCTTAATTGGCAGCCTTGATGACTATTTGATTGTTACTTTGCAGTCTCTGTAGAGCCTCTCTCTTTTCCCGAGTGCAGTTATTAAACCCCAAGATGGGCTTCTGTCATAAGGCCTCTTGTCTGTCTCTTTCACATTCCTTCTGGAAAATTAATAGTATGGGGTTAACTGGTAGAATAAAAATAGATTTATAATTACCAGGGAGTTTTTCCCCGTAGGGAAACCCAGTTAAAATTTGCCATTATAACCAACTGGTTATAATGGCAAACGCATGCCAGCTTTCCCTCATTCCACGCAAGCGCCAGCCACCACTCTTTCATTCCTCACTGCCGGACACTTTTTCCACTCGCACTCCTGGCAAGTAAATCAAACTTGCCTCCCATCACTGAGTTTGTAACTGAAGCCTGATAACCATCCGAGGACACAGAAGCGCATCTTATACAAAAAATGAGTTAAATTGCTTACAGTGCTGGACAGTAAGACCCGTGGAACTGTGTTTCCAAATGTTCCTCTTCACAATGCCAAGACTGCCACTCTTGTAGCTACTCCTATTGGCAGCACTCCGCTCATGATCACTGACCTTAAACACGTGTGCAGGTGGGGTAATGCGTGCGTGAAGAGCAACTTTACCAGAGCATTGGAACACATTAGTCTTTTACTCATGTGGACAAAACTAAACAAAATACCACATCCCAGAAGTTAAACTTAAATATTGAACATTTCAGGAAGGACTTGTTTGAGGTGAAACAGTGACTACAGCTGTGCAGCTTGAGGTTTCTATTTTATATAATCGCTGTGGCGAAAAAACACTCCCCAGCAATTATATATAATAAAACATGGGGTGGTGTGTAAAAGTCAGATATTACACACACCCTCGGTGTTGGATGCTTAGATAAATCCTGAGGTCTTATGTTCTATCCAACACCTCGGGGGGGGGGGGTGTAAGATTCTTGTTACACACACCACTGTATGTATTATTATATATGTATTATATAAATTGTTCTTGTTTCCAGTGAATATCGATGGCTTTGTGCTGGATATATCCCTTATAATCTCATCAAATTGGCTATCAGCAGTATCATAATCCTTACCAAACAATATTTTAACATCTAAATTTCTAGTGAAGTGATAAAGATCAACTGTTGTGTCAAATGCTTTGATTTCTGATGTTGGAACATAGGACAGACTTTTTTCCAAAACAGCTGTCTCAATTTCATTTAGTTCATATGAGGAGACCTTAACAACAGTATTCTCACTTATCCCTGGAATTGCCTTTTCTCCCCCATTGTAGGGGGTTCTCTGTTGCCTCTGGTAGCTTTTTGTTCTCCCTCCATAATTTCCACATCTTCCTCCCCTTGCCTCTTGTCCCTTTCTTTGTTCTTTGGTGAATCTGTTAATTTGTGGGCTCCGCTGTAACTGTCATTGCAGGAGATGTGGCAAATATGGGAATGATGAAAAAAAGGCATTCTGCTCTCAATGTTCCTGTGCATCCTCCTCTGTCAAATTGGTCAGTTGGTTTGAAGGCATCTCCCCCTGGGTTACATACATAGATACATAGATACATAGACAGTGTCGGCAGATAAGGGCCTATGGCCCACCCAGTCTGCCCCTTATCCCTGAGTTAGGGTTGGGTTAGAGCTAAACAAATTACTATTAGTACTGGCTCCATCGGAATCTGAACCACTAGTGTAGGTATCTCTAGTTATGCGGCTGTGTTTCATAATTGACTGGGGTTGCTGATTTTTTCAGCTCCAATCAAGAATGTGCCCTTTGTCATACTGTAGTCTGTCCCATTCAAATTTATTTTCTTTAGTTTTGCATACTTGTACATCATACTTTTTAATTGTTTGATCCAGTTGATTTCTGTACGGTGCATAGTGAGGATGTGCATTAAAGCTACATACTTGGATTTCCTTAGATACCAATGTCTCTTTTACTTCCATTTCCACTTCTTGTGCATCCTGTAACATAAATCTTACCAGTACCGTTGAGGACTCCAAAATGTGTATCGGCTATGCTTTTAAAAATTTGTCTCAGTCAACCCCAAACAATGGTTGTTTTACTAGACACAAGCCCCTTGCAAGACTTTGTGCCCACCTTCAAGGTGTTCATTTGTATAAAGAACTTTTATTGGTGGTTAAGGGGATGTGTGAGCACACCTCAAGCTCACCCATGGACTGCTAAGCTAAGTAGGTGCTTTCCAGTGAAGACCCTTCCTCCCTGTTAGCCTTCCACACCCTGATTAGCCATCTCTGAAAGGGGGGTTGGTGGTACGGTTAGACAGGAGCAACTGCACTTACTGCCTCCCATTGCCATCTTCGACTCATGGTGCTGGGAGGGCCACCATATATTATATGTTTAAATCCCCACCTGTCCTTACCATTGCCTGGTGTCCTTGTTATGTGGCATGGTTAAGCGACTATAGGGGAGCTTCAGCAAATACAGCACAAGTTGAACTGGAGCATGGTGTGGCAAAAGTGTTGCTAGAATAAAACAGAGAGCTGAACTTTTGGCAGCAAGACCTGTCAGAGTGTTCAGTGGGAAAACTGAGAGTCTGAGATTCTATGGCTGGCTGCAGGCTGGGAACATCATTGGGTTAGTGTGAACCACCACAGAGGAGCAAAATCGGGGTTGGAGTACATTGGCAAGGCACTGCCTGCTTTTGCAGTGTGGAGACTGACTTTGGGGGAATTACAGATGTAGACATGAACTATCAATCAATCTTTATTTAACCAGGTGAAACACCTTTGAGTAGAACTCATTTATAAAGTGGACTTGGTCAGCAATACGGCACTGAACAAACAGATTATATAGAGTCATAATTGAGGGACATACAATTTAAGAATGGTACTAATACATACAATTTAAGAATGGTACTAACATTACAACACTAGTGGACATTGCTAAAGCATAAGGGTATATACAATACATACACATAACCAAAGGAAGATGTCATGAAATACAATAATGCATAGCACAAGAATGATATTTACAGCATTACAAGAGAACCCATGACAAGGATTCCCTAACTGCAATAAGGGTGTTAACATTCATTTCTGTATGGTGCATTAAGAGACAGTCTCCCACTTCTAATAGATGCATTAAGGGACAATCTCCCACTTGACAGGAGGAAAGTACCAGGGACAAAGAAGGTGAATGTAGGTAGGAACCCCAGAGAGGGAGGAGGGGAGAATTGGATGGAGCATACAGGGGTTGTAAGGGAGGGAAGATTAGATGGGGATATAGGTTGTATTAGAGAGAGTAAGGTTGGAAGGAATAAGGCATACTAAGCCCAAACAACAGGGGTCTAGAATGGGATAGAGGTTAGGAATAACAGTTGCAGGAGTCCTTATTGTATTGTCTTAATAAAGATTTGAAGGTTGCCAACTTAACAAGGGTTGAGAGCTTCAGAGATTTCTGTAGATTGTTCCATAGAGCTGGCAGGGTATAACCAAGGGATGAGAACCCAAACTGGGTTCTAAACCTAAGAATATCGAAAGAAAGGCAAGTATACCTCCTGAGAGTGTAATTTCCAGGAGTATTAGCTAGGAGGCTTGATATGTATTGTGGCAGATTTCCAATAAGGGCTTTATAAGTCCAAGTTGACACATTTATTATCCTCCTAGTTTTTAGTGACTGCCAGCCCAACATAGCATGCAAGCAGCAGTGGTAAGTCCTGAAAGGAGCGCTGGTAACACATCTTAATGTCCTCTTGTATAGGGTGCCAAGCTTAACCAATGCTGTACTAGGGCTATGACTATACAGCAGGTCAGCATAGTCCAGAAGGGGAAGGAATGTAGATTTTACTAGTCTTTGCCTAGCTTCTTGAGTTAGATGTTTGAGTCTGAAGAACAGACCTAAATGTTGCTTCAGTTTTTTGCCCAGTTCCTCTATGTGAACCATATAGGATAGTTTGTGGTCTATCCAAAAACCTAAATATTTGAATTTATCTACTGTCTTGATGGGCTCCCCTAATAGGGACAATATTTGTTGCAGTGTTCCCAAAGGAGAAGAGTTGTCCAATTTTAGTTTTGGGGAGAAAAACATAGTTTTCATTTTCTTAACGTTTAGCAAAGGTTTGAGACTCAGAAGATTATGTTGTAATAAACTGAACTCTTGTTGCATTCTACTGCAAGCTACAGTAGTTCAGGGGTAGGTTCGGCAACATAGATAACGGCATCATCAGCAAATGAATGAATACTTGCTTGAGTTATATCTGCATTAATGTTGTTTATGTATATTGAGAAGAGTAGGATCCCAATATAGAGCCTTGGGGAACTCCTCTAAGTAGAGTTTTTAATGGAGACAGGTGCCCTTGCACCTTGATTTGCTATTGTCTGCCCGTAAGGCAACATGTGAATCAGTTGACAGCAGTGACATCCAGGCCAATTCCTTCCAGTATGGTCAGCAGTAAGTCATGGTCAACTGTGTCAAAGGCCTTGCTTAGGTCAAAGAATAAGGCACTTACATGGAGTTTAGCATCCATTGCCAAATTTCAATCATTTGTTACATTGGCTAGTGCTGAGATTGTGCTGTGTTTTTTTCTGAATCCAGATTGGAAGGAGTTTAGCAGCTGGAGGAAATCTAGATAGTCCCTGATCTGTGTGTTTACTAGTTTTTTTGAGTAGTTTGTAAAGGATGGGTAATAGGGTATAGGCCTGTTGTTGTGAAGATCGCTTGGGTCACCGGACTTATAGAGTGGGACTACGTGCTCTACTTTCCATATGGCAGGAAGTTCACCGTGAGCTAAGGACATGTTAAAAAGTGAGCTATAGGAGCAGTCAATACAAGGGAGCTCATTTTTAGAAAATAAGGTCCTAACTTATCCACTCCTGCATGTTTCTTGGTGTCTAGTTCCAATAGTAAGTCTTTCACTTGTCTGTAAGTGACAGGGCTGAAAAAGAATTTAGTCTCAGGAGCAGGAACCTTTGTGGAAGGACATCCAGAGGCTGAGTCTTGGACCTGGTGGCAGAGTTTGCTGGTGGCAGAAGTGTTGAAAGTGAGTCTGGATGTGGCAAAATGATTATTCAATAAGTCAAGTACACACTGCCTATCTGTGGTGCAGGTGCTACCATAGCGAATCTTGGTGAGGAGAGTATTAGCTGGGTGATGGCCTTCTACTTCCCTCACAATTTTCCAAAATTTGGCAGAGTCATTAGTTGCAGAGGCAAGTTGAGATTGAAAGAAATTGGCTTTAGCAGCCCTAATATGTTTTGTACAAAGATTTCTTGATCTTCTGAAGTTAGCCCAGTCTGAAGGATCCTTTGTTTTTCGAGCACTTTTCCTAAGAGCATTTCTTCTGCGTAAAGCAGTCTTTAGACCAGCAGAAAACCAGAGGCAGGATCTTTTCTTAGTTTGTGTTTTTATCAGGGGTGCATGTTTATCTATAACATTAAGTACAAGTTTTTGAAACAACTCATGGGCAGTGTCCACCGATGGGGCTAGATAGAAATCCTGCCATCTGATGTTCTTTAAGTCTGCTAGAAACCTCTTGTAGCCGAATTTCTGGAGATTTCTTTTTAGAGTGTATGTGGAGGAGGATTGTTTCATAGTGGTTTACAAGCTTATGAGGTACTGCCTTTTATGTGAGCTTGCCACCCTAAGGTGGAATTGCCATCTAAAGATATTTAACTTTATTATCACCCATGTGTGAATCTAACTGTTTAAATACATCCATAGTCTTACTCTCTACTGTTGTACATGGTAATTTGTTCCAGTGGTTCACTACTCACTTAGAGAACCATTGCCTTTTCTTTTTTTTGGTCCTTCATGACTCACCTTTTAGTTTAAGACAATGAGATCTAGTTTGAACCCTAGTAGGATTTTTTTCGAGTCCAAGAGTTTCCAAGAGGAATGGTTCTTTTGTGGCTTTATAAGCTAGGCACAGATAACCACATAGTTGCCTGTAATTCATTGAGTAGAGGTTAAGTTGTTGTAGTCTTTCACCATATGGTGTGTTTTCCAATCCAGAGACTGTTTTTGTTACTTTCCTCTGTATTCCTTCGATTATTTTTTTCCCTTTTATTGTACTTGGTACATAAAGAGGTGCACAATAATCCAAATGTGATCTGACTAATCCTGTGTATAATGGTAGTATTACTTTTGGCTGTCTACTCTTGATATATTTTAGTATACACTCTGTAATGCAATGGCATTTTTTTAACTGTGGCTATAGTATTATTATCAAAATTAAGTTTATAATCTATTATTACTCCTAAATCCCTTTCACTGGTTGTTTCATGAAGTATGATATCAATAAGTGTATAACTGTATTTCAGGTTATTGAGCCCAAGGTGCATTACTTTACATTTATTTATATGAAAGGCCATTTTGTTGTTGTGTGCCCAGGTCTCCAAAGAAAGAAGTTATTTTTGATCATTTGCAGCTGCCTCAAGGGTGTTAACTATAAATCCTAGTTTGCAGTCTTCTGTATACTTAGCCATCCAGACATAGTGTGATGGTTGCATTGTGGAGATTAGTAAGTTAAATAGTACCGGGCCCAAAACAGAGCCTTGTGGAACCCCGCTAGTCACCTCACCCCATAGTGAAGAATGTCCTTTAATAATAGTGCACTGTCTGTGACTGAATAGCCATGAGTTTGCCCAGCTTATTATATACTGAGGGAATTCAAGTTTAACCATGTGATTTATTAGAATCCTAAGGGAGACTTTATCAAAAGTTTTTGAGAAGTCCAAAAATGTAATGTCCACTGGTAGCCCTGCATTTAATGATGAGCTTACATTTTCAAAGAAATATAATAAGTTAGTCAGACACGACCTTCCTCGGGTGAAACCATGCTATGTAGTATCTTATAATGAGTTAAGAATAATGTGTTCTTCCAATCTTGGGAGGAGGAGTCTTTCTAAGGTTTTCCCTATAGCAGATGTTAAGCTTATACAGTAGGTCTATAATTTGGAGCACCTTCCTTATTTCCAGATTTATGGATAGGAATAACAAAAGCATCATTCCAAGCAGAGATTGTTTCGCCCTCAATCAGTGATAGATTAAATAATGTACATAAAGGTCCTAAGATTACATTAGTAATTCCTTTAAGAAACCTTGGATGAATTTCATCAGGTCCATCTGAGGAGTTAGTTTTAAGCCTGTAAAGTGCCTCTTTTATTACTTCAGTAGAAATTGGAGGTATTCCTTGGCTGTTGGTATTAGTCACTGCCCCCGCAAGGTTGTATCTAGGTGTAAAGACAGTGAGAAAGTATTTATTAAAATCTCTGGCAGTTTTAGTTTCATTGCCGGTTAACCTGTTAGTTGTTTTAATAGGATCTATTATTGTCTGAGAACCTTTAAGTGAACCTATATAATTATAGAACTTGTTTTTGTTGTCTAATGTGTCTGTAGTTAGTTTATTCTCTGTATATGCTTTTGCATTTCTGATGCAGTGTTTTACTTTGTTAGCCTGTTTTTTTTTTTATATAGTTATTCCAGTTAGTTATAGTTGGTCTATTTTTATATTTCTTGTATTTCTTTTTCTTATTGTCTAAAGATCTTTTAATCTTATTATTCCACCAGACTGGTGCTCTACAACTGTTAGTATATTTCAGTCTAGTAGGGACCCAGGTATCAAGACAGAACTTTAGTTTTGTCCAAATATGTTTCCATACATGATGTACATTATGGCCCAGGAGTTCAGTTTGCTAGTCCCAGGATGCAAGGTAGTTTTTAATTGCATTGTAATTAGTTCTAGAGTAATCCTTGACCATAGTAATACCTTTGGACCCGATAATTTTTGTTTGTATGTGAAACAAAATCATATTATGGTCACTGTTTCCTAATGGTTCTATTGTAGTAGGCTCTGAGATTTTGCCTACCATATTTGTAAGGATATAGCTATGATTTTGTTATCGCTAGTTCCTTTCTTAATGATTTGATCTAGATTCTGATTTATTGTTATTTCTATGAAGTCTCTTTCAATTGTTCCATTACTTTGGTATGTCTCCCAGTTAATATTTGGGAAATTAAAGTCCTCCATTAGTATGTAGTTGTTATTAGTGTCAAACTATTTTATAGCTGCTAATGGAGTTTGCCCTTTAAGGGGCAGACCAGGTTGTCCTGGTGCACCCCTTCCCTTTTCATCAGGAAGGTGTGCTCAGAAGGGGAGGGGGGAAGGAAGGGGAGAGGCCTGGGGATAGAACAATGGACAGGCAACAGGAAGGGGAGGGGCAAGTGGAGGTACATAAGGGACAACACAGAAGTGGTTCAGCCACTTTTGCTGGAGTTTTGATTATTCTGAACTGCAGCACATCAGATTGGCATCAGAACAAAGGCTGGGGATTTGGTCAGGTAAGCAGTAACAGACTTTCCAAAATAAACAAAAAAAAAAACAAGGGGGGGCTTTAATTGTATGAATGATAAGGACAAATATATCATGGTTAGGCAGTGCAATTTTGTAGGTCTTTTTGAACAGTTGTCAGGAATAACCCTCCTTTTAAAACAAACAAACAAACAAACAAAAAACAAACAAGCTGCTCTGGTAGTGCAGGGGTAATTTCTCTGACTACAAAGTAGAAAGTTTTGTGTGGTTTGAATCTTGTGAGGGTCATTATGAGTTAAAAAAAAAATGAAAAGGTAGAAACCTCAGATTGTGTACTGTTATGCCTGCATTTTAAAGAAAGAAAAGCATTGTGGAAATAGATAAGTGCATTGCTAAGGGGGAAGATTGGTGCCCGCGTGTTTAACAGACTTGTAGGCTGTTTGTAATGCTGAAAGTAACCTGTGGAGATGGAGAAGGTGACCAAAAGGAGGTCAGGGGGGAAGGGCAAGAGCACCACGCAGTTGATATGGCTGTTTTCAGTTGGCTGGGGCAGACGCCTGTGTTCACAAGGCTTTAGCGGCTAGTTGGGGGAAGAGCAAGAGTGCCACATGTGCTATGGTTGTCTCGTTGGCAGGGCAGAATGCCTGTTTTGTCTGGGAAAGGTTTTGGGGGCCATGGGAAGGCAGAAGGTAACATCGGGAGTAAAGCAGGCTAGAAAAGCCATTGGCGGGGTGAGAGTGCCATGTGGCTTGGAGTGTTGTTATTGGATAGCAGGGCAGGGAGAAAGGAGCAGTAGTGAGCAGATGGGAAGGAGCAGCCTGAAGAGCTGGAGACTGGTAGCGTGAAGCCTGCGCTGGCTGTGAGAGCACTGGGGGGGGTTATGGATAGGAGCCTGCATGGGAAGTGGGGGAGGGAGGAATGCTAGGGAGAGGAAAGGACAGCATTGGCGGGTTAGCGAATACACACCACGAGGGGTAGCAGGCATTGAGGCCCTGCAGGGTGCAAGGGGGAAGCCGTTGAGCCTGCAATTTTTTTCTGGGTGGTGTGGGACACCAATGGGGGGTTCAGGATCAACACACTGGACTGCAGGGAACGTCGAGGGGGTCACAGGAACCCAAGGGGGCGAGTCAGAGCAGTGCGGCCTTGCTGGTCAGATGCCGGCAACCGTGTGTGTAATGGGAGGACTGAAAAGGGGGCTGACTGGGGGGACAGCACGGGGTTCATGCCCTATGGCCCAGTGGGGCTAGCAGAGCGAGAAAGGGGCCCCCCACTTTTGGTATAAGGGCCTGAAGGACTGGCCAAGAAAGCAGGGGGGCAATCGATGCAGCGGACAGGTGGCATGATGCCACGTGCTGGGGGGGGATGCACAGCATGAGGATGCCTGGAAACAAGGAGAGGTTTTTTTAAAAAAAAAAAGAGAAGCCATAAGCAGCCACGCAGCATGATGTCACATGCCGGGGGGGAGGAGGAGAAGGGGAACAGACCAAGAGGGAGCAGGGGCCTGAGTCGGATGGGCAGGAGGGCCTAGTGACAAGAGGCCTAGTGATCTGGAGGAGAGGAAACCCGGGGGTCCGGAAATGAAAGGGGGACTTGACAGGGCCTAGCAAGGGGCAAGGGGGAGCGACCAGAGGGATAGATTAAGAAAATCACAGTGACACTGTTCATGAGTGGGGGTTCCAAAATCCCTTTGTTGACAATCTGCTGTAAAAAATCCCTAAACTAATTGCATTAGGGGTGTGCGTTGCGCATTTTCTGCATACGCTCGTGACTTCACCAGTTTTTTTTATATTTTCACTGCAGAATTTAAACATTGCCATTTTTGTACCTCCCCATGAGCAGTACAGCTGTCATTTTTCACATCCTGTTCAAAATGTGTTTTCGCACCTGTGGTGCCAAATGGCATAGTCGCTGTGAGAAATCAGCTTTGGCTAACAAACTGATATTGCCACTGTTCATAAGGTGGGGGTCACAAAACCCATGTTGAAAATTTGGAGTGAAAATGCCAACGAACGCCTGAGGCATTAGGGTTTCCAACCATAATGCCCCAGCCTGTAGAGATTGACAGGCATCAGGGGTGTGACTTGGGATTCTCGCCTGTAATGCTCATACCATTCCACACCCTGCAGCCAGTGAGACTTACCTTAGACTTACATCAATGGGTTAACACTGCCACCAGGGGTAATAATATTCTTGATCTTGTTCTCAGTAGCTCTACCCTTGACATTAGGAATGTGCGCATCTCTTCTCCTATTGGTAATAGTGATCATAATTCTGTCTTATTTAGTTTGCACAGACATATGGTCTTTAATAACACTTCTTCATTTATCTACTTGTATGAAAAAGCCGACATATATAGTATTAATCAATATTTTAATAATATAAACTGGTTATCTCTGTTTAAGGATCAAACTCCTGAACAGTGCTGGATAAATTTTAAAACTATTATGTTGACTGTACGAGATAACTATATCCCATGTAAATTAAACAATCGCAATGGGAAGCAGTCTCCCAGATGGTTAAATAAAATATTAAACGCTTGATTAATTTAAAGAATAAAAATATGGGTCCTACTTAAAACATAGGACTGCTTCTAAAATGGGAATCCTTTTTAAAGATTAGTAGGCAGTGTAAAGCCGCAATTAGCAAGGCAAAATCTAAGTGGGAATTTTATTTAGCATCAACAGCGGATAAAACCAGCTCTAAACAATTTTACTCTTATATTAATTCCCTTAGAAAAAGCCCTAGTTTGGTTGGACCTTTAACATCTGATAATGGATTAATCCACGAGCCTAAAGCTATGGCAGATGTTTTTAATAACAAATTCTGCAAAGTTTTTTCTTCATCAAAAGCACAACCCTTTCACTATACAGAATCCACTGATCCTTCTGTTCTTTTTTCTGAAGAATCTATTCTTAATAAATTATTATTACTAAAAGGTAAATTTTCCCCTGGTCCTGATTTAATTACTGGTCATCTACTTTATTTGGTATCTGCACATATTGCCATTCCGTTAAAAATACTATTTGAGCTTTTCTTATTTTACAATTTCATTCCGGTAAATGGAAAGAGGCATTTGTGGTTCCTATTCATAAAAGGGTTCCAAACATTTGTGGAAAAATTATCGTCCTATTAGTTTGATCGCCTGCTGTTTGTAAACTCATGGAGAGTCTACTTAAGGACATAATGTCTCCAATAATTGTTAAATCTGACCAGGAACAACATGGTTTTAGGAAGGGAAGAAGCTGTCTTACTAATTTCCTTTGCTTTTATGAGAATCTTAGCTCCCTATTGGATAATAGGGTGGCGTGTGATGTTATTTTTATTGATTTTAGTAAAGCTTTTGATTCTATACCACACTGGGCTCTCATTCATAAACTTATTATTCTTGGTATCAATAGTTTTGTAGTTAAATGGATTCAGAATTGGCTTTCAGATAGGACTCAGAGAGTGATGATAAATGGATCATTCTCTGAGATGGGTGGAGTGCTTAGTGGTGTGCCTCAGGGGTCGGTTCTCGGTCCTTGTCTATTTCAAGCCTTCATTTTTGATTTAACTAACTGTTGTCTCTCCTATACCATTAAATATGCAGATGATGTTAAAATTGGAGGTCCTAGTTCCAACTTTGACCAAATATCCTGCATTCAGCATGACTTAGATGTAATTAATACTTGGGTTAAACAGTGGGAATGAAGTTAACGCGCCTAAATGTAAAGTTATGCATATGGGAACTAATAATTTAAATTTTCCGTATATTTGATGATCTCCATTATCCTCCACTGTTGAAGAAAAAGACCTGGGAATATCCATATCGGATAATCTGACCTACTCCAAGCATATGTATTCTGTTATAAGTACAGCTAATAAAATCATGTGGTCTATTCTACGAAATATTAAATCTCGAGATAAGCATGTGTTGTTACCTCTGTTTAGATCTTATGTTCGACCTCACCTTGAATACTCTTCACAATTATGGTGTCCTTACAGGATGTTTGAAATAAATTCTCTTGAAGGGGTTCAACGAAAATATACTAAAAAAATCTTGGGTTAGAATTGTCATCATATGACTCTAGGCTGGATAAGTTAA
The DNA here is from genome assembly GCA_016271365.2 of Neoceratodus forsteri. NCBI lineage: Eukaryota > Metazoa > Chordata > Ceratodontiformes > Ceratodontidae > Neoceratodus > Neoceratodus forsteri. The sequence continues at coordinate 293,447,411 of CM028136.1, forward strand.
AATTAATGCCACTAATTACAAGGCGATTCGGGTGATCTTCTATTTCTATATGATGTTATCCAGGATCCTTACATTATGTCTGAATTCGGTCTCTCTTTTAAAAAATCGGTATATAACACACGAGGTCATATTCTCCAGTTAACTGGTAAACCTTTTAAGCATCTCAGTCGTAAGTATTTTTTTACGGTCAGGATTATTGGGCCTTGGAATCGTTTACCATCAGAAGTGGTTACTAGTAATACTAAAGCATCCTTTAAACATCGTCTTGACAATTTGATTTTGTCAGGATATGATTTGGTTTATTATTATATGGATTAGTATAGGAGCATTATGGGCTTTGGCCTACTAGCTCCTTTCTCTCACCTTAGTATGAACCTTAGTATAGAGGCATCGAGGTGTGCCTTGGACTCTTCGGCCCCAAAGTTCACCCCATTCTCCTATACAGGACCCATCTCACTGTATTTCCTGATGGAATGGGGTGAGCATAAGGGCCAAAGACCCCAAGGCACACCATGACACTTGTCAGTGTCTGCAGAGTAGGGTGTTGTGAAATGGCGTGGCTGTTATGCCTGATAACCCAAAGGAACACCCCAATGCCTGTCAGTCTTTGCAGGGGTGGTGGTGGGGTTGGCTTCAGTTCAATACTTCACTGCCATTCCTATTATGCAGCTCTCTAACTTCTACACTACCAATGCCAATGCCAGCAAGCAAACATTCGGCATTGACAAATGCTTGTTATAATAATTTTTAAAGATCATATAGTATATGGTAGAACATTGTTTTGCATGGAAATCCACACTTAGAATAGCCTTGTTTTGTTGCACTGACTTTGTCTTGCTCTTGTTGTGCTGCACTCAGTACGTCAGTAGTGCAGCACAACAAAATTGAATGTTTTCTCGAGCTGCAGCCACCTCAAGATGCAGCTGTCATTACCTGAATTATCAAGTGTCTAAAACTGCACCCAATTGTGTAACAGAGATGGTAAACAGCAAATCGTGGATTACAGTCACACAAGTAAAATTCAAAAAAGTACAAAGTAAACAAAGAACAAACGGCATCAGTCGGCACTTCCGATTCAATATCAGAGAGAGCAAAATTCATAGCCAAGCAGAAAAACATAAGAACTATTAAAAAAACTGAAAATGACATGAGAATTTTCAAACGCTTCCTAGCCAACAGTGGAGAAATCCATAACATGCAGGAAATACCAGTAAATGAGTTGGACGAACTGTTTGCAGAGTTCATATTCAAGCTGGAAAGATTGGATGGTGAACAATATGAGCCAAGCACTGTTCAGGGCATTCTTAACAGTATAGACAGGTATATAATTCTGCACAAGTATGGCCACTCACTTTTCCATGATAATACAGAGGTATTTAGAGAAACCCTGGCCACTCTGCAAGCAAAGAAGAAGTATTTAAAGAAGTTGGGAAAGGGGAACAAACCCCTGCAATCTGAGGCCCTGTCAGTGTCTGAGACTGACAAGCTATATTCATCAAGTGCACTGGGTATGCAAAATCCTACAAACCTCCTCAACATGGTATCTTTCAATGACAGTTTATATTATGCCTTACATACCGCACAGCAGTATGCCCTGCAATATGGGGACCTTCAGCTTTTGGCAGATTCAGCCGGTAAAAAATACATTCAATATAACGAGAGGCAAATGAAGACCCGAACAGGTGAAAACTCATGGGACATTCATTCAGTCAAGCCTAGGATGTATCAAAATACAGAAAACCCTGACCGGGACCCCATGACAGCATATGAATTGTACTCCTCTCAAAGGCCATCTACAATGCTTGCACCAGATTCCTCATTTTATTTTTATTTTTTTTTAATTTTTTTCTCCTCCTTTTGCCCCTCCCTCACTTTCCATCCAGGATCCGCCCTGGTCACGGTGCCCCTGAACTTTCACCGCCTAAATAGCCACTTTATTCCTCCCCGATTACTCCTGGCTTGCCCTCCAGGAGGTGGAGCATGGTGCCGTGGCAGGAATTAGTGCCATGTATTTTTAACTGGTTGGGGAGTATGTGGCCAGGTGGCTAATTGAAGCTGGGAGCGGGGCGTCATGGAGACGTCTGGTGAGGGCGAGAGTTTTTCCACCTATTGGCTGGGGCAGACATGTGCAATGACACCAGCGTCTGTCCCGCCCCCAGTATCTCCCCTCATCGACCGCGTGTCGGTGCTCAGGGCTACACACCCAGCCTCCACTAGGTGTCACCCTCGCACCAATCACCAAGACTCCCCACCCCCCCGGAGAAGGAGAGCAGTCCTTAGGATGCTCAATCCCGCTCCCCCAGCTGGCCCTCCGATGACCTGGGCTCATTCCCAAACCCAGTTCACTGGCATCGTGAGTGGAACTGAGACTGCTGCACCAATGGGCTGTCCCAGATTCCTCATTTTATCTTGCACCAAATATTAACTACAAGCCTGGTGCTTCGTTGTGGTATAGATCGATGGCAGTGGGAGAAAACAAGATAAGGTGCATGCTTCAATGTATAAAATTGCATGCTGGACTGTCAAAACAAAAATGCATCACTAATGACTCCACTAGAAAAATGGCAGTTTAGCATCTTGTGGACCATGGTGTACCCCCAAATGAAGTCCAGTAAGTTTCTGGACACCATTCCTTGCAATCTATCAATAACTACTGCTGATTCTCAGATGATAAACCAGAAAGAAATTCAAAGCTACTAGGACATTCTTCCCAGTCCACTAGTTCAATGTGCGCAGTGACAGTTATTATCTCCAGCCCAGAGATGCATTGCCAGCCACCCCCAAATTCCAAAGTGCTCTTCAGCGATGGCTCACATGTCAACATCTTCAGAGTCAACTGTATATGCCATCATCCCATTACTGTTAATAATGTCCATAATTATGGTTCTCAGAAGAGGAAGAAGCATGTGACCTTCACTAGTGACAACGCCAGCTTAGAGGACGAATAAGATTAGTACCCTCCCACCTAGCTTCCTGTGTAAAGGTTAAAAAGTGTTTCCAGAAGCCAGACCACTTATGTTGTTTTTTTTTTGTTTGTTTTTTTGTTTTTTCTCTCTCTCTCTCAATATCTAGTGCTGGCACAGTTTAGTAAAGACCGGTGGACTCGTACAACAAATTTGGCACTGTTTTGCAAGTAGCAGAGGACGTCACCGACTCAATCAACTTGCTTCATGGGGTGGACCCATCAATTTGACGATCAAACATGGACATTTTTTTTTCAGATAAGCCCATTGCTTATAATAATCTAGGGCTAGTTGTCTTTATTTTGTTCCTGTATTAGTTTTTGGGCCATAGTAACGGTAGTTCATTGCGTTGGCAGACGATCGTTCTGCTGCCATTTACTATTGTAACTTTGCATGTACTGAGTAAATAAAATGTGACAGTTTATCTCTGCATCCATTTGCTGTTTTGTATTGACTAGACTCCCCATACACTATAAAAGATTGACTATAGGGAGTCATTCACAAACAAGGCTCTTCTCTGATCTTGAGGTCTTCTTGGCAATGGACAACCTCTTGAGCTTCACTCTCGAGGTCTAACGTTGCCAATGAGACCTCTCGATCAAGAATATCCTTTGTTGTGAATGACTCCCAGAGACAATCCTCTATGTAGTGCCTAATGATAATGGCTGTAGAGAAAAAAAGAGAGAAGAAAAAAATTGGGAGAACTCTACTTTGGCTGATCAAAATGTGGAGGCAAGGAAATTTTGAATAAGGATGCTATGAAGCTTGTGGTACACCAGGTGCTATATGAAATTCCTGCTAGAAGTCATGTCACAACCCATACACAGACTAAAAGTCCTGATATAGTATTGGTAGGGAAGTTGGTTTGGGATTCTCAGATGTTGGCACAGTCAGGTTATAGCTAACCCTGGTGAGAAAAGTACAGCACAAATTATGGTGTTTGGGACATTTATTTCAACGGCAGCTGAGGAGAACGCTCTGAATAGAGGAATTATTCCATCCACTTGTTCCATAGATGTAAATAATGAATTGGGGAAAGGCATTATTAGGAATAAGGGATGTTTTAAGATTAGCAATGAGATTGAGGAGGGTTTAGCGGACTTGGTTTATGAGATATTATGAATACAACTTGGGCTCAGTATTGAAAATGATAATATAATAAGCATTTAAAGAGGGTGTAATGAGCAGGGTGATATATGTACAACTCTTATTTGCACTGCACATAGAATTCCAAATGACATTTGGATCAACAGTGATAAATTGAAAAAGCTAGACTAATATTGTTTTATGTTAATAGACCTGATTGTAGTTATTATATCAGAGATGAGCATACTGCTCTTAGGATGTTTGGCTGATAAAAACTTTTTAAGGAGAATGAAAAAATTGGAAAAATGCAATTTGTAACATGTTGAAATACATTCATTAAATTCAGCAGGGTGGGGGAGTAGTTAAAGCTTACATGAGAGATGAATGGTCAGAGGAGGGACACATCAATATTGTTGTGAAGAATAAAGACTTGCTAGAAACGTTAATGAGCAAGACTACTGCTCTGGATGTTCCAAGTATTTATGTTGTGGAAAATTGTTATATGGTAGGCTGTAAACCCCTAGAAGAGAGGTGTCTGTGGACAATTCTAAACACAAATCTCCAGTGCAAATTAATAAGGTTGTTCAGGTTCAGAATAAATTTGCCCCTCTATTAACTTTGGGGGAGAACAACTGACTGGAGAACTCATTGCAGCTTAAGCAGGAGTATCATACTTTTACTCAAAGCATAAAACCCTCTTTTAATAGTTCAGTTAATACTGGTAAGACATACTGGAAAAGGCAGATGTAGCATTTCTCACTTGAAATATAGCAGGCACACATAATAAATTCCCTGGTAATGACTGGAGGCTTTTTATTTCTAGGTTTTACGCTGCTTGCCTTCAGGAAAGCTGGCATTCACAGAATCAGGATATTCATGTAAATGGGTTTGAAATGTTCCTTAGACTTGGCAAAAAGATTGCAAAGCTGGGTAGAGGGATGGAGGGTTTAATCATCCTGGTGAAAAATGATCCTGGGATACAGTTTGAAAGTATTGATGAGGATGATCATTTTATAGTTGTAAAGTTAAGGCTTAGAGCATTGATTAGTATTTTTATTAACTGTTATGTCCCTCCTCTTATCTCGAAATGTTACAATATTTCGATATGAGAGAACCTAAGCATTACAGTCCTAGCCCATCAAGACAGATTCTTTCAAGTAGTAACCTTATTGGCAGGACATTTGAATGCCCAAATTGGGGCATACAATGGATATGTGGATTATTCCATAGCTAATTGAATTTCACTGGGGGATATTTTCTGCAATAGAGTTTCTTGGAATAGTAAGACCAAGTCAAGCAGGTTGCTGTTTAATAGAGATTATTGATGAATGAGATTGATCTATACATGCTGGAGACCAGGAGGGACATGATTGAAACTTTCAATGCATAAAAGGGATTACTAAGGTAAAGAAAGGAGTCTACTTAAAAGGAAGGAGGGGCAAAAACAAGAGGCATAGCCCTAAGGTTAGAGGTGGGCGACACAAAGGAATGTAAGGGACAGTTCTTCACAGAGAGGGTGGTGGAGGCCTGGAACAAAGTGCCAGAAGAGGTGGTGGCAGCTGATATGGTGGAGGGATTCAAGAGGGCATGGGACAGACATATGGGGTTGGGAGGGGGGTAAGGGGTGGGTCAGTGACAGGGGCTATGAGTAAGGGGAAGGCAGGGGTAGACTTGATGGGCCAACGGATCCTTTTCTGCTGACATGATTCTGTGAGTCTATGAATTCATGTTTTATCCATTAAATGGGAGGTTTAAAGGGGAGAAGGTGGGACAGTATACATATTTTTCCCATTTTGGTGCTTCAGTTAGTGAAATTGACCAGTGGGATTCTATCTAGCTATTGAAGGGAGGAGAAAGCCAACAGCCTACTTCCTCCTACCCCCTATTAGAATTGCTTTATGTATGTCCCATGCATTCTTGAATTCCCACACTGTTTTTGAATCCACAACCTCCTCGGAAAGGCTGTTCTAGGCATCCACAACCCTCTGCATGAAAAAATACTTCCTCACATTACCTCTGAGCCATCCCCCATCTCTCTTCAAATTGTGTCCCCTTGTTCTTGCACATCTCTTTTCTGAAAGATGCTGCCCTTTTGGACTTTGTTGATTCCCTTGAGGTACTTGAAAGTTTCTATCATGTCCCCCCCCCCTTTCCTCGAGGGTATACATGTTAAGCTCCTTTAGTCTCTCTTCGTATATCTTCTGGTGCAGAACCTGCACCATTTTGGTTGCCCTCCTCTGGATAGCCTCCACCCTGTCTATGTCTTTGTGGAGATGGGGTCTCCAGAATGGATATGCTGTGGTTGGCTGAAATGCATCAGCCAGACTGTCATTATCCCAACCCCGGGTGACCAAAACATGGTTGCCCGACATCGGGATTTTGCCCCCACCCGATAGGAAGTATCCCTCCAGAACTGCATGCAGTACTCCAGATGGGGTCTCACCAACTGTCTGTACAGAGGGATAACAACTTCCTTTTTTCTACTGGTGATGCCTCTCCCTATGCATCCCAGTATTCCCCCAACCCTCCTTACTGCCTTCTCACATTGCTTGCCCACCTTTAGGTCATCTGATATAACTACCCCCAGGTCCCTTTCCATTTTTTTTGTTGTCAGTATCTCACCCCCCATTGTGTACTCCTCCCTGGGTTTTGTTTCCCAGGTGCATTACTTTGCACTTCTTTGCATTGAATCTAAGCTGCCATACATTTGACCATTCCTCCAACCTTGCCAGTTCCCTTCTCATCCTTTCCACCCCACCTTGTGTAACAACCCTGTTGCAGATCTTTGTGTCATCTGCAAAGAGACATACTTTTCCATCCAGTCCCTCCGCAATGTCACTTATAAAGACATTAAAAAGGACCGGACCCAGTACTGAACTTTGTGGTACCCCACTAGTAACCCCCCTTTCTTCACTGTGGACTCCGTTTACTATTACACTCTGCATCCTGTTGTCCAGCCAAAGTTTTACCCATGCTATGACCCTGGGACCCACTCCCAGGATGGCTCATTTGTTTATTAATCTTTTGTGCAGGACTGTGTCAAATGCCTTGCTAAAGTCCAGGTAGGCCATGTCCACAGCCCCTCCCTGGTCTACTACTTTTGTCGCCCCCGTCAAAGAAATCGATTAGATTTGTCTGACATGACCTTCCCACTGTGAATCCATGCTGCCCTGGGTCCTGTGCCCCACTGGCCTCTAGGTACTCAACAATTCTTTCCTTCAGAAGTTATTCCATCATTTTCCCAACCACTGAGGTCAAACTGACAGGTCTGTAGTTTCCTGCCTCTGTCTTGCTCCCACTTTTGTGAAGAGGAATCACATCCACCCTTCTCAAGTCCTCATGTACCACACCATCCTCCCATGATTTGTTAAAAAGGGTAGTCAGTGGTGTTACTACTTCTCCCCTTAGTTCTTTTAGAATTCTGGGGTGAATCCCATCAGGCCCCATTGCTTTTCCACCTTCAGTTTTAGGAGTTCTTTCAGAACCCTTTCTTCTGTGAAAGGACTTTTATCAACCCCCCCTATCCAGAATGCTTCTATTGATTGGATTAGGTACCTCTCCCTCCTCTTCCTTTGTAAATACTGAGCAGAAGTATTCATTCTGTATCCCTACTTTCTCACTGTCCCTCTCTGCCCACCCACCCTCCTCTTTATTCATCCTCAGTATCCCTCCCTTTGTCTTTTCTTCACTCCCTAATCTACCTATAAAAGGTTTTATCCCCCTTCTTAATCGAGTTGGTTATCTTTTCTTCGGTTTGGGCCACTGCTATTCTGACTGCCTTGCCCGCTTTCTTCTGCTTTAACTGGTACAGTTCCCTGTCCTGCTCCTTCTGTGTTTCCTTATACTTCCTGAATGCTATCTTTTTCTCCCTAACCTTCCCTGCCACTTCTTTTGAGAACCATAGTGTTTTTTTCTTTCATTTGATTTATTTGCTTCACACAAAGGCTTGTTGCCTCTGTGATGGCAGTTTTGATGTTTTCCCATTGCTGCTCCTCCCCTCCTTCTTGCCTGTTTGCTAGTGCTTTTCTGAGGAACTCTCCCATTTTGGCAAAATCAGCCCCCTGAAGTCCAGTACCTTCACTTTTGTATGGCTTGACTCTACAGCTGAGTTTATTGTGAACCACACAGTTTGGTGGTAACTTGTTCCCAGATGGCTACCCACTTCTAGATCAGAGATCCTCTCTCCATCCCCATTTGAGAGTACCAGGCCTAAGACTGCTCCCTCCCAAGTAGGTTCCAACACTAGCTGTCTGAGGCATGTCCTGTGTAGGGCATCAAGAATGGACCTGCTCTTGGATGTGGCTGCAGCAAAGGTGCTCCAGTTAACATTTGGCATATTTAGGTCCCTCATCAGCAATCTCTCCTCTTTCTCTGCCATCCTAAGGATGCCTTCTATCATTTCCTTGTCCATTTCCTCCCCCTGAGATGGGAATCTGTATACAACCCCTGTGCAGATTGTGGTGCCATTTCCAGTCTCCAGGGTGACCCACAGTGTCTCCTCTCCTCCGGTATACTGTGATGTGCATAGCCACATTTCAGCAACCCCTAAAAGGGTGACTCAATCGGGGTGCATGGCACAGCAGCTACTGGGCAGTGACAGTGACTGGATGGGGTGGATTGGCGACTGTAATGACAGGAAGTCACTACAGGTATGTGTGGGGGGGGTGGGAGTGAGAATGCTGCAGACATGCAGGGGGTGGGAGCGAGCATGCTTGGTGAGGAGTGGGAGGGGATTTGAGGGGTAGCACTGTGGTAGGCTGCTAAGCTGGTCCCATGGTGTAGCTGGTCAGCTCATGGCTTTGGTGGCTATGGTGCTGGGTTTGGGTCCAGGCACAGGTTCATTTTGTTGCCTGTTTGAATTTAATTTTTGTTTTGCACCCCCTGCATAAACGTAAAAAATGCAAGTCCCCGGCGCCGTTTTGTTGTGTGCTGGAGAGTCAGAGCTCTGAAACTGATTTTTGGAGCTCTGACTTCACTGTATTGGTGATTGCCCTTTGGTGGTTGCTGTTATCACATAGAACCCTCTCCTCCCTATTTACCCTTTAGTTCAGTTGCTTTCATCCCTTTTCTTACAAAGAGGACTACTCCTCCTCCTCTTCTTCTACCCTCCCTGTTCCTCCTATAGGTTGTGTACCCTGGTATGTTGAGATCCCAGTCATGGTTCTCTGTGTACCATGTTTCTGTGACTGCCATGATATCCAGGCATCTCTCTTCCATCAAGTCCACCAGTTCAGGGAGCTTGTTACCTAGACTATGGGCATTGGTACTCATTACCCTCCACTTTTTGATGGCCTTATCCCTTTTGCCCCATCCCTGTCCTTACTGCCTTTGTCTTTTTCTCCATTTACTCCTGCCCTTTTCCCTATTGATTTCTCTATCTTGGTGTTTATCTCACTAAAGACCTTGATTTGGAGGGGGGGGGGCGCTAGGATTTCCCTTCTCATTTTCAGTGCCTCCCCCCTTGACTAGTTTAAATGCTTGCCAATGAAGCATTTAAACCTATCACCTAGGATTCTGGTTCCCCTCCTGGACAGAAGCAGACCATTGCACCAGTATAGGCCTGCATCACTCCAGGTAAACCCCCAGTCCCCAATGAAGTCAAAACCCTGAGCTCTGCACCAGTTTTTCAACCACTGATTGAATCCCATGGTGCGGAGCACCCTAGTCTCATCCATACCATAAACAGGCAGCAAAGGGCATTGGCTGGGAAGCCAAGTTTCCAAAAAATACAAAATCACACATACCCCCATAATACAAAGTATCATGGGTTGTATATGCAAATCACCACAAAATATTATGCTGATTCAACTTTAAGCAGAATTGCATGGTGCTAAAAGGCCTTTTGCCCAGTCTGCAAAGGGTGCCAACAGAAAATTATGGGGTATGTGTGATTTTGTATTTCTTTGAGACTTAGCTTTCGACAATATGCTAGAATGACTTACTGCCTCAGTGCTTGTGCACTAAGATTCTTTGTCTTTGAGCTTGTTTTTGTTTTTATTGGGGTGACCACAACCCAAGCCAGATAGACCAACTTAGGGTAGTTGGTTCATTCCATTGGGGTGTCATGCAGACAAGGCACACTGATGAGTCCTGGTAGGATGAACCACATATCTGTGTCTTCTGTTGGCACCTTTTGCAGACTGTGCAAGAGGTCTTTTGGCACCATGCAATTCTGCTTAAAAATGAACCAGCATGATATTTTGTGGTGATTTGCATATACAGTCGATGATGCTTTGCATTATGGGGTATATGTGATTTTGTATTTCTTTGAAACTTGGCTTCCCAGCCAATGCCCTTTGAGGGTAACCCTTGCCTCAGTGCTTGCAGACTAAGGTTCTTTGTCTTTAAGAAAAAGATTAAACTTTAGTCAAAAACCATGAACTACTAATGCCCAAAGGTGGGCTAATCCTACACCTACATAAATCCCAATGCTAATGCTAATTGAACAACAACCTGTTGAAAAAAGAATACAACAGACTTTTAAACAAATGAGTCAATAATATACAGAAATACATTCCAATATAGACAAAGTAAAGAAAATATCTGCCAGCCGGGCAGAGTTTAATAACTACAGTCCTTCCCTGAAGCAACAGAAGAGAACAGACTAAGTGTGACTTCCAAAACAGGGAGCCCAATAAACTAAAAGGCTCCATACCAGTGCTTTGATGAAATCCAGCACTGTGGGGGGGGGGGGGAATCTGAGTTAACCAGAGATCCCCCAGGTCCATAATAACCTAGTAGAGCAGGGAAACATAAAGCCCTAAGAAATACATACAAATAAATATACCTCTCCCTATAGCACCACCATGATATGCAGAAGGATCAGTAACTTAACCCCTGCTCAAAAATGAAGAAATCTCTCATAAAAAGTAAAAAAAAAAGGGAGAGGGTGAAATAAATCTCTATGTGAGTGCTATAAATAGTATAGCATGTTACAGATTTATACAACCTCCTATCCATTCTAAAGGAAAATCTACAGGGGGTTAATCTTTCCCTTTTAATGCCACATTGAAATTATAGATTAAAATTACAGATTAGTCATCATGGGTGACTGTCATAAAGAATACCTCAGATTAGGAACTAATTATAAACTCAAAGAAGAACCTTAACAATCCCCTGCATAAGTCTATGTCATACCCCCCCCCCGTAGAATAAAATCAGTACAGTGTCAGTGTCTACAGTACACACATATTATCACAGTAGAAGAAGCAGAAGAAGAATCAGTATTTATATGGTGATTTTCACACACAGTGTATACCAAAGGGGTTTACAAGCAATGTTAGACTGGTAGTAAAGTGACTGAATGTACTGTGGTGGCCACATTGCACATCAACACCCACATACAGCCTGGACAATTGCATGAACTGGATTATGGGCAGGGGAATGTTGGCCAGGACACCAGGAATGTCTCTTACTCCTTTGCGAAGAGTGCCCTTGGTTCTTTTTACTTCCACCTGGACATCCACCAGGACAGCACCAGAATAGGTAAAAGGGACCTCAGTTTAATGTCTCATCTGAAGGAAGGCACACCCCAACAGTACAGGACCCCTAATACTGCACTCAGATGCCAGCGTTTTAGGTGCAAGTCCAATCCTGGTGTGAGGTGAGCACCCAGAAACTTCTGGTCCAGAGGTGGATGGGCTACCAATGGAGCCACATTGACACAGTACTGTAACCAAAGAGGATTTGTCTTTCCAAAAGTAATGTTAAAGATATCCAGTATCCTCCCCAAATGTACTCCAGGTGCCCCATTGAGTTAGGTAGATCAGTGGTAATCTAAAACCCTCTCCCCCCATCTGTGGAGAAATCCTAAAGAATGCCCACTTTATCATGCTTGAAAGTACACATATATGCAAAAATAAAAAAGGAGAAAACCTAGTGTCCAGCCAGACCCAAAAAGAAAGTCAAAGGTAGAGAAAATGTAGTTCACTATCAATCAAACAGTCATCCCCAATCAGAGCAGATCCAAAAGTCAAAGAAACAGGTCTTCCTGGAATGAACCTAAATTGCAGTTTGAATGAGGAAAATCACTGCAAGGTTCGCCATGTGTCCAAAAGGAAATGCTCACTCGCTGCTTCAACGGAGACAATACAACCAGATCATCCAGAATCCAGTCCCAGCTGAAGGCAGACATTGTTATTCTGTATGGCTATGAACAGATGGAAAAAAAAAAGAAGGAAAAAGCCAAAAAGTACCTTGGTCCACGAAGTCAATAGGAAATTAGAGCTGCGTTTCCTAGTTCGAAGCAGAAAAGAAGTGTTTGTGATATAAGGGTTATTTGAAGTAAAATAGCTATTTGAACTAGGAATCCAATGGAAAATATAGAATTCAGGTTTGGTACCAAATAATAGTAGGTCAAATTATGGCCAAGTAAACCAGAACTATGCCGATTCAGTAATGCAAGGCTAAGAGTGTCCCAGTGAAATTCAATAAGGAGTAAAAAATTAATTTCCGAAGTGAGCCATAATAAGTGTGCAGGTTCCATTGTGGGAGAGAAATACTATACAAGATACAATACCAGATCAATGGAGGATTGCAGTAAGTGTCAGAAAACTCAAATGGTCTTCAAAAAAGTCACAAACTGCTAAAGATCCTATTCTTACAATGACATACAGGCAAATTCCTCAATTGAATCCCCACCAATCATATTATCAGCTGACAGAAATAAATTTGCTGAGGAGATTCCAAGACATTTAATAACAGAAACTGAAAGATCAATGGCAACCATTTCACATTGTTTAAAAAAGGCCTGAATTCAAGTCACTGTGTCATGAGTAGTGTTTTCTGAAAATGTTATGCTATTTGATTTTGTGATTTTCTTTAAATCAGCATTTGTTAACTTGTTCTGCACTAACTGAAAACAGTCAGGTTGTTTCTGTCCCTCTGACTGAGCCTTGGAGAGTGATGACATCATATTGGAGTAAGCTACTGCTGCGGCAGTGCAAGCCCCTGCTTGACTGAAGACCATTGATCTTGAAGCTCAGTACTTCAATTGATGGGATCTCTCCAAAAGGTTTGCAAAAGAGAATAGATTTCCTCTAAGGTTTGCTCTTTGCATTTTTTCTTTCCATCTGGGAGACCTTTGACCCAGCCTCCCTTTACAGAGCTTTTTTTTCCTCAGGTTTCCTGCACCTCCATATTATCATCAGAAATAAACTGCCTATCCATGAGAGCCAGTATAGCAGATTCATAATCCTTGAAGATATGCAACCCAACAGAGAAAATTCTTTCAGTCAGACTGGTTATAAGGTGTTACATTTTAATTTCTGAGCTCTTAAGGTTTTAATGAAAGGGACAAAAGCTTTACGTTTACGCTGCAGCACTGGTAAGTAATCATTGTCCAAGGTGATACAATGTCCCTGATATTCTAAATTCCCCTTTCTCCATGCTCTAGTTCGGATTGTTTGTTTAACTGCATAATTATAAAAATGAAGGATAATCAAATTATCCTAGAGCTGGTGGGGAAAGAGATCAATGAACTCGTTCTAAAGGACGCCACAGCAGATCAGCAATGTTGAGAAGGGACCCCAGGAGATCTGGTCGGTATATACTTCTCTGAGAAGAGTATCATAATTTACCTGGTAGAGTTGGTTCAAGTTCACTGGTATGTGCACCCCTAGGTTTTGGATTTGAAGTAGAAATCCATTTAAAAGGAATCAGCCTAGCCAGGGTTGGTGTCTTAATTCCACTAATCAGGACTGTTTCAGTCTTTCCTTCATTTATCTTAAAACTGGAGACCTGTCGATATTGCTTTAAAAGTTGGTGCAGGACTGGAAAAGTGTGTATTGGGTTATGGAGGTATAGGATGTTATCGTCAGCATAAAGGGAGATCCTGTTATCTCCTCCACTATCCTGATTGCCTCCAAGTCCGGACGAGACCAGATCAATGTTGCTAATGGTTCAATACTTCAAGCAAAAAGAATCAGGGACAAAGGGCAGCCCTGCCTAGTCCCACAGTTAAACAAGGAATCCGAGAAAATACCATTAACCTTAATATGTTCTGTAGGGGCAGTATAAAGGGCTCTCAACCAGCTAGTGAATTGATCCCCAAATCTTTATTTGTTTAAGGTTGCAAGCAGGAGATCCCAACTAAGGTGATCGAATGCCTTCTCTGCATCAATGGTAATCGCAGTTTTGGTGTCTTTGGATTGTTGGCCATAATGAAATACATTTGGATGTTGTCTGACAACTGACAGGTGGGCATAAATCCAGTCTAATATGGGTGTATTAGATTTAAAATAAATTTATTTAGTCTATTTGCTAACATTTTTGTAAGCATTTTAGAGTTAACATTTAAGAGGGAAATAGGGCGATAGGAATTGCAACAGATGGTTTACCTGGCTTCAGGTTGACTGTAATAAATGCCGTTTCCATGAATCTTACAGATCACCCTGTTTTTGGCATAAGTTAAACACCTGTACCAGTAGGGGGACAAGCTGGTCCTGGAAAGTTCTGTAAAATTCAACATTACAACTGTCAGGGTCTGATGATTTTCTTGTGGCCATGTGTAAGATAGTTTGGGAAATTTCCACTGGAGTTATTAAAGGAATAATGCATGACAGGGTGTGTGTCGTGCTGGGATAACACCACGCCCGGGGGGGGTTGGGCACGAGGCCGCAGGCCAAGTGCGTTCAATGCCCCAGGCGTGGCGTTATCCCAAATGACACACACCCAGGAGTGCATTATTCCTATTATACAATGGCTCATTGTTATACAGAATAAAAAAAAGAATTTTAAAGATGTTTTTGTGTGGAAACATATTTTTTGGTTTTAAGAGAAGATAAAACAATCAAGCTGAAGCTCAATAAAACAATCAATCAAAGGCTCATCTACATGGGTTCACAGTGCTGAAATTAGACCTGTGGCGATGTGCTGGGATAATGCCATGGGTCCAGCCCCAAACTGACCAATCACAGTCCAAGATTCTTTCTTGCCATTGTATAATGAGGCATCAAGCATAGCTCTCTTTGTTTTTGTTAATGCTGGCAGGTCAATCGTATTTAAAAATTCAGATATTTCTACTGTAGAGGGATTCTCTGATGTGACATGATTATAAAGAATATTATAATAGTTTTGGAAGGCCTCCACTATTTCTATCAGGGTATAAACCTGTTTTGCACCATCGTCCTTAGTTTCTTTAATAGATTTAACTGACCGCTCCGTTTGTATCTTGCATAAGCTGAAAGCTAGTAAATGATCTGCCTGGTTTGCCATGCTCATAGTATTTTTGATTTGTATATTAGAGTTGACCCTCTACTTTTTCATCCCAAGAATGTTGTAGTTTCTTACAAATCTCCTGTAGTT
Source organism: Neoceratodus forsteri (assembly GCA_016271365.2). NCBI lineage: Eukaryota > Metazoa > Chordata > Ceratodontiformes > Ceratodontidae > Neoceratodus > Neoceratodus forsteri. The sequence goes on from CM028136.1 coordinate 293,462,764, forward strand.
TCTGAAGTGTAACCTGGGAGCCCAAACACTTATGTCTCTGTTCCAGTGTACGTAGATCCTTCTCTAAGCTGTGTTGCTGTTCCAGTTTTCACTTTTTAAGGTGAGAAGCATATGAAATAATTACCCCTCATAGTGTAGCCTTTAAGGCATACCAACTCCACTTAGGGTTGGTCTCACAGTTAAAATTATTCTTAGTGAATTCAGTAATTGTTTCTTTTATAGTCCGACAGAAATCTGCCCTAGTAACAAAGAAGGGTTCATTCTGCAGAAAGTAACCTTAGGCCAATTCCCTAATTGGGTTTTAAGAGCCACAGTGGAGTGGTCCAACAAAAACATCTGGTGAATGGTACATGTTTTCAGAGTGGGGAGGTCCCTGGTACTACGTAGAAAATAATCAGTCCTGGAGTAGGATTTATGAAAATTATAATAAAAAGTATAATCTTTTTTGACCTGGTGCAGTTCCCTCCAGATATCCATAAGTGCTAGCTCCTGTAGGCTAGCCCACACAATCCTACCCATTTGCCTGTTAGTAGTCGTGGACTGAGAGGAATGGTCTTGGTGGGGATCAAGAACACAATTGAAATCTCCTCCCATTAATATCAGACCCTCTCCCAAATCTGCCAATTTTGAAAAAAAACTCTGGGGAGTCCTGATTCGAAGCATATATATTAATAAAATGTATTCGCTGAGAAAAGATGGACCCTGACTCTATAACAAGTCTTTCTTGCTCTGCAATCTTTGAATAAGTGCTCTCGATGGACAAATTCCTGCAAATGAGGATGGCCACTCCAGGCTGTTTTTCTTATGGATGCGAGGCAGAAGTGACTTGGCCCACCCGTAATCTATGGAGTTTGGCATGCTCTGCATCTAACAATCTAGTTTCTTGAATAAACCTAACATCAGTATGCAGACAATTGAGATACATCAAGCTGTTAGTTCATTTTATAGGAGAATTTATACACTGAACATTCAGGGTGGTGGACTTTCTGGATACCATAAAGAAAAATAAGTAACAACAAGTATGCCTCCGGGATCCCCAATTTTATCCAGTCCCCTCGAGATCACCTCATACCTCGGAACCAGATGTGAACAAACCAGCCTTTTAGAATATTTCCAATACAGACATTTAACTAAATCAGTGGATAGAACTTTATGCACAACAGATGCAACTATAAGCCACAAATACAAAACTTTAAAACAAAACATTTAAATTGTACTTCCAAGGTGTGTACTAAGATAACCACTCTTGGTGGTGGAGTGGAGGTAGCTAGAGCTAAAATGCTCATGGTTTTGGCTAGCCTGGCCAGTCTAACAGCTGGTCAGTTAGAGTCAGAGGACTAGATTGGCACTACTGTTTCTGGTGACACAGTGATAAGTTCTGTGGGCACAACTCTCCTCATGGGGGTTCAGGACTTCAAGTTTTTCTATCAGGTACCAAAGTAAAGCACCCCAAGTATACCTGTGGATTCTAAAATGAATGAAAAGAACAGTTAACTAAAAAAAAAAAAAACATTTTCAGCATTATGTTAAGTACTCATGTGCCCAAGTTATTTATATTATAGTAGCATAGAGTTTATACTTTTGTTCTGATGGCATATAAGAAAAAAAAAGGTTTTGTACAGAAAAGGGGCTTGCCAAGATTTTTCTCCATCTAGTAAATCCATAGCCTACTTTAAAATGTAACAGAAATCAGATGAGTGGCCTCAGGGCCTTCCCCAAATTAACAAAGGTAATAAAAAGTTTATTGTCTTCATTATAAAATTATCTACCTTTTTTCATTTGCCCCCCTCCTACTGGCAATCACGTTAAACAAAAAACAGGTACCCATTGTCAGTATAATTTAAAGTTACAAAAAGGTTCTCTTCCATTAGTATAATTATAAAGGAGCACCATCTGTTGGAGGGAAGCACCACAAAGTATCTAAGCATTTGCAAACAATAGGCAGTAGTAAGGTGACAAAATAACTGAAATACAGGCACTGAGGTAAAATCAATGAAACAGGCGATGACAAAAGTAATCAAAACAATTAGTGGGCATGCAATAAATAAGGGGGATTTAGGAAACAGTGACCAGTAGACATGAAACAGCTATCAGTAAAGGTAGTACATCAAGTATGCGCAAGTAAAACAGCATCTAGTGTTACCAGGCCAAGATGGTGAAGAGTTAGTAGTAAACAGAGAGGAACAAGAAGAAGATACGCAACTCTAGAGGATTAGTGTGAAAAGGGCGGAATGTAGAGATAAGATGTCAGGAGCAGGAGCATTTATCAGAAGAGCAGAGGTAATTGAATAGTTCTCTTTTGAATGCAGGGTGAGATTGGCAGACTCTAAAATGAGAGGGTAGTGAGTTCTAGGTTCTAGGGGCAAAGTGAGCAAACACTTGAGCACCCATTTTGGAGGAGCATTTTTAGAACAGCCAGGAGGGCTTGATCTTTGGAGCACAAAGCACAGGCAGAGTCTACAGGAGTGAACACAGAGGCCAGTGAGTCTGGTTTAGAGGACCTAATGATATTATCAGTTGAGCAGTATAGAGTGTAGAAGCACTGGGAAGAGGGGGAGAGACACTTTAGGTTAGAATAGAGCGAGCAGTGGTGGGAGAGTTGATGGGCAGACAGGGCAAAGCTACACACATTATTATAAGAGAGACATTCCATTTAAGGAAGCAACTGGCATCAGCCTGATAGAAGGAGGTGATCAAATAGCACAGACTAGGAAGTAAGACTCCCTGGGCAGTAATGATTCTGGCCACAGGAGTGAGGGCATGTCGGATCCTGTATGCAAATCCAAGTTTAGTGTTTACAAATTTGCAGAGATGTTGGAGATATGCTGAGAGAAGTCCAAAGCAGGGTCGAGTGTAATACCTAGATATTTGAAATGGTTGGTCACAGAGATGAGGGAGTCAACAAGACACCGGATGTCGAGGCCAGTGGCATTAGCATGAACCTTTTGAGGGGACCCAAAGAGCATGGCCTGGTCTTGTCAACATTCAGAACAAGACCATTTTTATTTTTATTTATTTATTTTAATCTAGGATTACAAGTACCTTTGAGCCAAGGCTCTTTTACAAATGTTCCACATCAATAGAGATACAATATAAAGTAGACAAGACGTTCAGTTACAAAGGCAGGATAACAGTACAACAATCAGTTACATGTAAGTGATTAAGAACAATTAGGCTAAACTAGCACTAGGGCAGGGGTTCTCAAATAGTGAGGCCAGCCTCCCTGTGGAGGCCCCAACCTGTTCCAGGGGAGGCTCAAGCAAGTCTTGAAAAAGTATTATATTTCAATTTAGAACTTTATAGATTTCATGTGAAGGGATAAGGCAAACTGAAAGAGGATAATAGTAGGTGAATTTATGTATTTATTCACAAGTCTGTGACCAGGAAAGGTACTGTACACTGAGCCATGACTTATTTCAGGTGTACCCAGGGAAGGGTAGTGAAAGAACACAATTCAAAATGTAACTGCAAAACACTCAAGCAATACAAAATGAATAAAAGTGCAAACAAATTAAAAACAATAAACTAACAATGCAAGGAACAATTGATCAATTAGACTGGCAGCAGAACTGTCCAAATACAAGAGTTAACCATAAGGTACTAGGAATAAGAGCAGGAGGGAGCAAAATGATCCCTGAGAAGATGCTTAAGAGCAGGGTGAGAGGGGAGAGATAGAGGTCAGCAAGAAGGTTATTCCAGATAGAGAGGAAACAGAAAAAGCAGTCTGACCCATGAAGGTATGGCAGTAAGGGGTAACAATGGTTCGAGAGTCAAAATATTGGAGCAAGTAGGTTGTCCTGTTTTGGGGGGGGTGGGGGTTACAATAAGCCTAATCACTTGAGAACTAGCCATGCAAAGATATTTCAGTTTATTCCTGATGTCTGTGAAAAGTAGGCTATTTTGCTATGGGGAGGCCCAAAAACATATTTTTTTTTTATGTATTTTCTTCTTTTTACACCTCGCCTCTCGTCATCCCTCCACTCTGGTCACGGACCCCGGAGCCCCGCCACGGATATCGCCGACTCCCCGGTCATCCTGGCTACCCTCAGAGAGGGCCGTGTTCCACCCCCATCGGACCGCTGAACTGTAACTGGTTGGGAACGGCCCGTGGCCAATCAGGGCATTCCTGGGCAGAGCGTCATCTAGACGTTAAGCGGGATTTTAACTCCTCATTTTACCTCCCTGAGGAGGCGGGACGGAATGATGCCAGCATCCCCCCGCCTCCCCATTTTGAACGTCGGCAGCATGAGTTCTCCCGCCTCCGCCAGGAGTCCCCAGCACTCCGGATGTTGCCCGCCCCTCCCCGGAGAAGGAGAGCTGCCCATCGATGCTCAATCCTTCTCCCCGCCGCCCTTCTGACGATCCGGTCCGCTCGAACCCGGTCGCCGCGCTTAAGCCGGAAATCCCACTGCTGGCGCCATGCTGGCCAGCCTCCAAAAACATATTTTAGTATTTTGGGGGAGGCTCAATATCTTTTCCATGGCTAAGGGGAGGCTCACTATGACAAAGTTTGAGAACTGTTGCACTAGGGTAATGACAGACGGGGATAGAGTACAGAACAGGGGATGGGACTATAGGTAGGTGCAGCCAAAGGCATTGTCACAAAAACAGAAAAAGTGCTGGAGTCAAAAGAAGAAAGAAGAAAGAAAAAAAGAAAGAAAAGGGGGTATAGGGTTGTAATGGATGGAGGAAGTGCTAGGTAGGGATTGTAGGTAGCAGTGAGTGTGGATGAAGTAGGCTATTAGGACAGTCTACAGGTGCTGGAGGCAGAGAGGAGTAGTCGGAGCTTGGATTTGAATGGACCAAGCTTTGGCATAGATGAGATGTCTCTGCTGAGCATGTTTAACCAACTGGGGGCTCTGTAGGCAAAGGATCTTAGTCCTTGAGAAGTACAGCAGTGAGGAACCCGAAGGAGTTGGGCAGTGGTACACCTGATGTGTCTAGGATTTCTGCTAGGGCAATGGATAGCTTGGACTCCAGGAGGTGCGAGACCATAGTTATTTTCTTAGCCATAATGAAGGTCTGGTACTTTATATGGTTAGAGAGTTGTAGCCAGCCAGATTGTGCATATAAATCACACGTATGAGTGAGTTGGTGGGAGCCAGTGATGAGCCAGCAGGCTTTGTTGAGCGTTGTAGATATGCATCTGAGAGCCGTTTGTGAGGCCGTGACATAAATGATCAGGTTGTAGTCAATTATTGAGACAACGGAGCTCTGAATAGCAACTCTTAAAGCTTCTGGGTAAGGTGCTGCCTATGCCTGTAGAGGAGACCAAGGCGGGTATTAGCAGCTTTGGCAACACTATCAATGTGGGTTCCATAGGAAAGGTGGCTGATCAAAGAGATCCCTAGATATTTAAAGGAGTGCACCTGTTCAAGGGTAGCTCCATGGCAGTTTGCTATAGCTAACGGTTGTAGTTTGTATTTGTTATGACCGCTGCAAAAAAGCATAGACTTGTTTTTTTTATCATTTAGGACCAGTTTATGCTTACTAAACCAGGTTTCAACTGAGGTGAAGCATTTCTGAAGGTTGTTTTTGAGGGGTTAAAGATCCTTATGAGTGGCATGTATGACAGCATCATCAGCGTAGAGGATGATTTGTTCTGGGCAGGATTGTGGAAGGCTGTTCAGAAAAAGGCTGAAAAGAAGGGGCCCCAGTATGGATCCTGTGGTACTCCTGAGCAGATGGGCATCAGACATTTTTGACTCTCTGGGAGTGGTTATCCAGGTATCTTTTGAACCAAGCTGTACAGTCAGGGGAGAGTCGGCTTTCAGAAGCTGCTCAAGTAGAAGACCATGATGGATGGTGCTGAAGGCCTTTGCAAGATCGATAAAGACTGACCCAACAAGGAGACCATTGTCCAATGAACTGTGAGTTGCACCAGTGAATTCGAGGAGGGCAGAGGTAGTGCTATGCCCTTTTCTGAAATCATGCTGTTGACGGCACAGTATATTATGTTTTTCCAGATAGTCAGTAAGTTTTGGTAGTTTTGGGAGAGCCAAGTTTGAACTTTGTGGGAGTCAGAAGTGAGCTGGGAATTTATATTTGTCAGGGACTTTGAGCCAGAGTAAAATACTAAGTAATCAGCATATAGCAAAATACGACAGTGGGAAGGCGTATTAGGAATATTTATTTATTTATTTAGTTATTTAGTTTTTGTTGACCAGGAAAGGAGGATTAGACAGTTCTGCTTATTTTCAGCCTCATCCCAGAGGAGGGGAATACAGATGGATGCCAACTGACATTGAACCAGAATAAGCTGTTGGTGATATTTTTAGTGAATGGGGGAAATTTGGCTAGGACACTGGGGAAATTCTCCTTCTCTTTTCGCGAAGTGACATGGGATCTTTAACATCCACCTGAACTACTACCAGAACAGGCAGATGGGACCTTGGTTTAACGTGTCATCCGAAAGACAGAATATCATTGATAAAGCTGGAGAAGAGCAGCGGGCTGAGGATGGAACCCAGTGGAATGTGAATGTTAATGCAAGCAAGGGAGGAGAAGACCTTACTGAAAAAGGCAAATTTGATGGTGGTTACAGAGTTAGCAAGAGAACCATGTTAAGGCAGGGGTGGAAACTCCAAGGGACTCAAGTTTATATAGCAGGAGGGAGTGATCAACCAGGCCGAAAGCCTTATTGAGGTTGATGAAAATGGCCCTGGTGAAATTACCTTTGTCCACAATGGGTTTAACATCACTAGAGAAGTGGGCAAGTGCAGAGGTATGGGCAGAGTCAGTGAAGAAGGGGGGCCAAAATCCTCAGAAAACTAGGGGGTCTGGGGGCATGCCCCACAGGATATTTTTTAAAATCTTATTGTAAATGATACATTTTCCTGCATTTTAGAGCTAAGTGAGACTCAGCCATAGCCCTGGATGATGCACAGCCCTGTGTCCTCTAGTTACAGTGGTGGCACAGCAGCCAGCCTTCCAGTTCTGCATCACCACTACACCCTCTCAGGCATACCTCTCAACCTTTTGTCCCCCAAATGTGGAACATTGCCTCTCAAAATGAGGAACAAATGAGCAACATGTGGAACACTTACTCAAATCTTTACCTAGGAGCCTCAGAACACTGTTAAAAGGTTTGCATTTATGTTCAGGAAGTTTGTTATTAATTGAATAATATATTTTTCGCATCATTTACTATAGATTATTGCTTTAAAACATTAATACTGAATGTGGAACAAGTCCTTACAATGTGGAACAGGGAGCTTTTGTGAAGTAAAATGAGGAACGTTCCTTGTAATGTGGTACAGTTGAGAGGTATGCTCTCAGGTTGGACTTGGATGGGGAAACAGATAGTTAAAACTGTAGTTTCACAGGGTTGGGGACTTGGAAGATCAGATCATTAAAACAAATGGTCCCAGGGTTGATATTACTAAGCCACTTCAATCAATGTGACACTATGTGGCTCTGCAATTACATTATGGGTATTTAATTGCAGAGATCAGAAATTTTTTTTTCGAAAATAGATGTTATACAAAGGATATATAGTGTTTTAAAGGTGAGAGAATCTAACCCAAGAGTGGCAGTTGCTCTCCTGAAATCCTCCAGCTACGCAGGTGGCCAGTCCAACACTTACCTGTAGCAGTAATAAATTACCGAGTATGGACCAGTGCATCAACATGAGGAGTCAACATGCACAGAGTTATGCGGAACATATTTTTACCCCTCTCTCCTGCAAAACTGGCTAGGTAGCATAGGTCAAAATACAAGAGTTTCTGGTAGAAATCTGAGAAAGACTTGAAAACTCACCAATTCTGGTGCTAGAACCTATATAAGTGGCGTAAGACCTGGCAAGTTTTCAATGAGCTGTAGTCTAACACACAGTAGGACCTTATTTTATTTTTAGTCTTGGTCATCCTTATTTTAGCCCCATTTGTGTGACAGAATACTTAACCTGGGGAAACATCCCTTTCTTTAGGGCAACATTTTCTCCAAAGCACAGCGGGTCATAAGATTGATCCACTTCATTCTTTCAAAGCACAGTTTAATCCCTGCATGCATTATTATATGTAAAAAAAAATACAGTAGACTTGAATGAGAGCTGAATATTGTGAAAAGTACAATACCAGACTTTTGATAATTTATCTTTTAAAAGAAAGCTAAACAGAGCACAGAGTTATTTATTCTCCTTTCCCACTCCCAAATGTGTAATCGATGCTCTTCCAACTATACAAGCCGTCATGTGTTCTAGAAGAGATTTCATTCATTTGGGACCCATCGAAGGATGTTTGGGTATCACAGAATTAATTTGCAATTCTATCAAAATTATTTTTGTACCAGCATGACTAGTTTTAGTATTGAATGTTACCATACGCTTGTCTCTTGGCTTTGCTTCCTGACGTACTTTCATAGCAAAACATGCAGTGTACAGACAGAGTTTGCATGTTTATTTTTATTGGTCTTCCTTCAGGTTTTTGTAGGGTATGAACAATGATAACTAAAAATAAAAAACAACACAAAATCAGACCTAAACTTAACATCCAATCCGCCCCACTCGCACAGATGTACATTTTGAGCACATACCAATTATAAATTGGCACTGTCCTTTTTCCACTCCACTCAATCCTACACACAGTCCTTTTGGGTTATGGCTGCTACTGCAGTCAGTGTCAGTCACAGCAGGCTCCTGATCAGTTTGCCTGGGGGGTCCAGTCTGGAAGTCTCAGGACTGAGACGGGTAAGGGTTTGATGCCTATTAGCTGCTGGCAACAGATACAACTCAGTTCTATCACATTCTTCACTGACACTGTCAAATCCCATGAGTGGGTGAAAACTGAATGCTCTGTCATGTGTGGATAGTAAGGCTGGACCACGCATGATATGACAGCATTCAGGTTTTTTTCCACCCACGGCTGTGCGGTCCGGGACTTGCATGTTCAGAAAGTTGCTTTTCAACAAACAACTAGTTAGTGAAAATCAGAGTGCCAAGCAGAAAAAAGAGCACTTAAATGAAAACCCACCCAGACAAAAAAAAACAACAAAGCAATAATTATTAAAATCTGGTGAGAGGATGCCTTTTAATGGGGTGGGGGGTGAGGCCAGGGTCACCCCCCCCCATCGCCTATGGGCAAGGGCAGTGGAGGTACTATGAGCAGGCCTAAAGCCATGCTGGGCCAAAGATAGCAAGTTATGTTTTAATAAGTAGTCTGAGACCTGAAAACAAATACATTTTTCCAAGAGTTTACTGAGGGTAGGTAGAATGGCTATCGAGCCATAGTTATTAATAGATTTTGGATCACCCTTCTTAAACACAGCTATGATCTTGGCCATCTTCCATTTACTGGGGACAGTAGAGGTGGTACTGTAAGAGAGAGAGAGAGAGAGAGGTCAAAAAGTCAGGTGACTGGGGAGGCGTCAGCCAGCTGAAGTAATTTTGATTCAAGCCCATCCAGGCCAGCACTAGTGTCCAAAATGCGAGACAGAGGTAAGAAGATGCAAGATTTCCCAGCACGAGACTGTACGAAGATACAGTGGGAAGATAGAGGGGCAGTTTGAGGAGGTGGGAAGTTGTGAAGGGCAGGACTGAAGAGACTTGAAATGAGAGAGACTGGAGAAAAACTAATTGAATGCATGGTGGTAGGATTGTTGCATTTGACTTTACCAAAGACCATATCCGGGGGGGTTGGCCTTTACAATTTCCCAAAAGCCCCTTAATTTATGACCAGAAAGTCTTGGAGTCTCTGATCGTAGTAAGGAAAAAATTCCTGCAGTGTTTACTTTTGGCTGACCTGATTTCTTTTTTTTGTAAGCATTTCTCATAGTACAATAAGTAAGCCAGTCGGAGTATAGGGAGGAAGATTTAAAATTGGCCAGGCATTTTTCTCTGGCTTTTAGCAGACAGAAGAGGACTGTGAAATCATCTTGTAGGTGTCCCTCTAACCCAATATTGAGTGACTGGGATGTGTTTTTCTTGTAGAGAGGTGAGGGTGGAGGTGAAGTATTCTACAGCAGTGTCAATGTCATGGGTAGAGTAGAGAGGGGACCAGCTGACACAGCTGAGGTCATCGAAGAAGGCCTCAGGGTTTAGAGATGAGAAGTCTGTAATAGTTAACACCTTTGTGGGGGGCAGGAAGGGGAACTGGCATTTCACACACAAAAAACTGGTAAGTGAGGCCAGCCCAGTGGCGCTGAGGGTTTGGGAATGACCTCAGGTTGAGTGGCCCGGATGGTGGCTCTCCCTTCCTGAGGTAGTTGCCCGTCCCCCCCTGTAGTTCCACTCCCATTGGGTGGTGGTCCTATGGGAAGTGTAGGTGGGAGGGGGTGGTGGTAATTGCCAGGGGTGAGGCAGAAAGGGCTGAGCTGGTACTTGGCATGGGTGTGTGCCTCCACATGCATGCATACATGTCTGCCGGGGTCCTGGGGTCTGGGGAGCAAAAAAGGGGAAAACCGTAAAAACTACTAATGAAAAAAAAAAACTGGTAAGTGGTCACTGTTTGAGTCAGCAAGCATGCCAACAGCCATAATCCTATGCTTCCTAGTTGTCAGGACCCAGTCAATGAGAGAGTGGTGAACCCCATTGCTGGAGTATCTGGTAGGGTCAGTTATTAATTGGGAGAGGTGGGCCTTACTGAGGACAGATTTAAAAGATTTGGAGTTGACACCGAGCCAGTCTAAATTTAAGTCACCCATAAGAATGAGCTTGTTTTTCATGACAGCAGAGGGTAGGTAGTCAATTAGTTCAGCTAGACCAGGTTTACCACCTCTTGGAGGAATGTCAGTACAGACGATGTGAAGAAGGGAGTGTAGTACTTCACAGGAAATGAGTGGGAGGTAGGCAAGAGAGTGAGGTTCAGATGAGGCTTAAAGAATAGAACTAGGTCACCTTCCCTTTTTGACGAAGGGCAATCCCTTGAATCATATGGTACCCAGTAAGGGAACACATAGCATCAGGAATGGTGGGTTTTAACCAGGATTCAGAGATCTCTAGAATATCAGGGTCACAGAGAGAAACCCAGGCTTCAAGCTCAGTGTGGTTTGATGTACGACTCCTTCTACTGAGGTGAACTAACTTCAGACCCTTAGCATATGACCATGGAAGGGGGCAATTAAGGTTAGGCTTAACCTGTTTGAACTGAGGGCCTGGGATAGTTTCAGCATCACCTGATAGAGGCAGAGAGAGGGCAGTAAGCCAAACAGGAGCCAATGTGACAGCAAGCAGCCTTAAAGGGAGGGGGAAACATTTGATCTTACTTAGGTACCTAACAAGAAAGCCTAGTGGTTTGGGACTGAGGCACCATCCCGGGGTAGGGGATAACGCAGACAACCAGCAGATTTGAGAAGGTAAAGTCAGAGTTATTAGCTTCAGAGGGGGTAGGAGAGAAACAAGCAGCAGGGACCAGAAGGTGAGAGGCAACCATAGTGCAAACTGAAAAAAAAGACAGGCTAGGACAAAATAAGGTGGATGCATTCTGAACTGAAGTAATATACTGGCAAGCATAAACCTAAAGGGACAATAGAATGAGAGAATACAGCAAGAAAGTCTAGGTAAGGGATATTAGAGAAAGCAAGTCAGCAAATGAGTTGTGAGAAACAACCAAGACAGAGTGCAGCTAGAAACAGCAGTAACAGCAATATACAGGCAGTCTAGGTATCATTATTATTATTTTTTTTTCAATTCAAATTTTATTAAAGTTTCCAATACAGAGAACAAATCATAACACTGCATAATAAGACCGTATACATCGGATACAAGATACAGAATGATTCGCTCTCCCCACCCACCCAACCCAGCCCCCACCTGAAGAACCCAGCGTCTCTTTACACCTTTAGCACTTACATGTGAATGTATCCTAATAGTGCTTAAACTTGAAGTGCATAGAGAGTTTGCAATGGGCCCCAAATCCTATCAAACTTCTTAAGTTTGTTAAATAAGCTGGCAATAGTCCTTTCAGTTCTAAGGTTTGCAAGTAACTCCTGAAGCCATTCAACTTATGTTGGTACCTCCGTATCCTTCCAGTGTCTTAACACCACCTTTTTGACAGATGTTGACATCAAAGCTATGTGATACCTCCTGTTCACCACCGAAGTGGAGGAGAAATCCCCAAGAAGACAAATTTCGGGGGTGAACAAGTCTGAGAGCCCCAACAGAGGATCAACACGCTGTTTAATCGCAGTCCAGAGTGGAACGACTTTAGAACAGCTCCAGAAAATATGGAGAAGATCTCCTTCTTGAGACTGACATCTTGTGCAAAGGGGAGAGGACACAAGACCAAGCCTAGCAAGTTTCTGCGGAGAATAATAAATATTGTGCAAAATTTTAAATTGCATTAATCTGAGTCTATCCTGCTTGAGAAACTTATGGCAACTTTGCCACAGGAGAGACCAATCCAGATCTCTGCCCTGAAAGACAGAGGCCCAAAAGGAGACTGGAGCATAATTGTCAGGGTAGGCCCAGGTAAAGAGAGCACTATATATTTTGGATACGGCATGAGGCAGACCCACCAGCTCCGTTAAAGTAAACTGAAAACTGATATAAGGGACTGGGGGGGGGTCGAGCCCATTACCTTAACCAGGAGATGACGAAACTGGAAAATCTTGAAGATGCTTGTACGAGGTATTGAAAACTTACACATAATATCAACTGAAGAATACCATTGACTGTTGGGTGACACAAACTCCTCTAAACAGCAATTTCCTATCTGAGGAAGCCAGGGGGCTGGGAGAGGCTTACCTTCTAATAAACAATTGGGACTACCTATTACAGGTTGAAATAAGTCCTTGAAATCCCTATATCTCAGAAATGCACACAACTGAGTATGAACCCTGATTGAGACAGCTACAGGGGAACTACGTAGAGTCTCTGGTAGGGAACTAATCTTGGTATATAGCAGCGCAGCGGGGGGAAAAACCGTGTTTTTTAATGGAGGCATACTTGACAGCTAACCAAGTTGGGATGTATGTAGCAGCCGAGGACAGCTTGATCCATGGTCAGCCATCTGAGATATTTATTGGCCTGGCTGGCCCAGTAATATAATCCGATATGGGGAAGTCTTAAACCTCCTTTGGCCTTCGGAGCTGTTAATTTATGGTATGCCATCCTGGCCTTCTTATCGCCCCATATAAAAGTGGAGATCAAACCGTGCACTTTTTTAACCCAGGACAGGGGAAGCCACATATTTAACATGTTGAGGGGGTAGAACAGACGGGGGAAAATGTTCATTTTGATTAAATTTATTCTGCCCCATAGAGAGAGGGGAAGTAGGGTCCACCTACGAAGGTCAAGATCTATTTTGTGTACCAGTGCATCGATATTTACTTGTCTGAGCTGCATTGTATTCCTTGTTAAGAGAAGCCCCAGGTATTTGATATAGTTGGACTTCCAGGTGAGTCCAAACGCAATAATATCCTGTTTGCATACCCTATGGTTAAGAGCAAAAACTACCATCTTTCCTACGTTAAGTTTATAGTTTGAGACTTTACTAAAATCCTCTATTAGTTTTAGGATAGCAGGAATAGATGTGAGTGGGTGTGTTACCTGCAGCAGAAGGTCATCTGCATAGGCCACCACTTTAACCATCTGCTCCCTTAGAAAGATACCCGATATGCCCGGGGCTCCTGCTAACCTCCTGATAAGCGACTCTAAATAGATGTTGAAGAGAAGAGGAGATAAGGGACACCCCGGTCTGGTCCCTACATGCAATTTGAAGGAGCTAGAAATAACCCCATTACATGAAATTCTAGCAGAGGGAAACTTATATCGAGAACTCACCCAGTTCCGGAATTCTGTAGGAAAACCGAAAGCTTCCATCATAACAAATTGATAGTCCCAATGAACTCTGTCAAACGCCTTCTCGGCATCCAGTGAAATCATGACCATTGGATGAGGAGCATCTTTGGATGCCAAGAAGACATGAGACAGAGCCCTCAGATGGTCAACCGATGATCTCCCTTTCATGAAACCAACCTGATCTGTCCCGATTAGAAAATGAAGTACTGCCTCCACACGGTCGGCTAGTAATCTTGCCAGGATTTTAATATCATGGTGAGCAGTAGGGAGATTGGCCTGTAACTTGAAACCTGATCTGACGGTCTGTCTGGTTTGGGCAACAAGATTATTAGCACCTCAAAAAGAGAGGGATCAGTCACCTGACCAGAGAGAATGGCCTGGAAAAGCGGGAGCAAAATGGGAATCAGTTATTTAGAGAAAGCCTTATAAAAATTGGAAGTAAACCCATCAGGGCCTGGAGATTTATCGGATAGGAGAGATTTGATTACTCTTTCGATCTCGCCCTCAGAGATGGGAGACTCCAGAATTCTTTGCTGGAATTGTGTAAGAGTTGGCAACTATAAATCACTCAGATATTCATAAAGTCTTTCCTAGATGGGAAATTGGCCACAGGCCATATAACCTGGAAGTACTTTGTAAACCCCTCCGCTATCTTCGGAGGCTTAGACCTTATGTGGAATTGTCATCAGGAGAATGGATAGCAGGAATGAGTCTGGCAGATTCCTGTTGCTTAATACGCAGTGCTAGCATTTTGTCCGCCTTCTCACCCTGATCGGTATATACTGCATTTGTTTTCAAAATTGCAAATTCGGCTTGTTCCGTTAGCATTGTCAGGTAGGCTTCCCTCAACTTCGTTAAGTCTTGTTTGAATGTCTCAGAGGAAGATAGAGAAAGGGCAGTCTCCATACTCCTAATTTGAGAGAGAAGATCAGAAATCCGAGATGCCCTCTCTCTTTTCCTTTTCGATGTTAGGCCAATTATAATCCCCCTTAAATACGCTTTACAGGCACCCCATATCATATCAGGCTTCCCCATAGAGCTAGAATTGGAAGCAATAAACTGCTCTGTTTGGGATGTTATATATTAAACCATCTTTGGCTCCTTCAGAATTTGGTTATTCAACTTCCATCTGCCCCCTTTGCTTGGCAATGAGGCTAAGGCTATTAGGCAGGTGACCACAGAGTGATCCGACGGGGGCCCTGAGACAAAACTAGAACATATAACCCCTGGTAACAGGGTTTGAGAAATAAGGATATAATCAATCCTAGAAGAGGTTGCATGCACCGGGGAAACAAAAGTGTACTCCCTTGCATTGGGATGTAATACGTGCCATATATCACAAAGACCAATGGAATCCACCAGGTCCCTGAAGGCTCTTTGTGCCGGGGAGAGACCTTGACGGGATTGACCTGACCTGTCGAGAGCCTGATCAAAAACAAGATTGAAATCACCCCCTATGACCATGGGGGTATCCAGAAATGGGGTTAGGGTTTTTATTATCTGAACAAAAAAACTAGGGGAATCTACATTAGGGCCATAGATAGCTCCCAGGACAATGTCCAAGGTATGCAATCTGCCTTTTACAAACAAAAATCTGCCCGAAGGTCAGATATAACTTGAAGAGGTTTGAACGGAACTGATCTGTGCAGAAGGATCATGACCCCTCTACTGTGGGTCGTACCCTCCGCTGCAAACATCTGCCCAATTTGTTGCCATCTCATTTTGTCAGCCTCCCTCTTGAGCAAATGCGTCTCCTGCAAAAACATAATTTCTGCCTTCAGATGGTTTATATGTTTTAGTATTTTATATTGCTTGGTCTTGTGCCTCACCCCCTTAACATTCCAACTGATAAATTGAATGTTTCTAGCCATCACTCATGTTGCCAGTCCGAAATCCTCCGAAGCACACATATACATGTATTTTCCATCTATACTGCTCCAAACATAATATGCGCTGGGTTGTTCTACCCTCCCCCCAACTCTGCCTCCACAAGATCCATTCCCCCAGCCACCCCCCAAAGCCCTCCTGAAACGCCCATAAACCCTAAACCCCCCCTCCTCCCACACCCTCCCATATTTTGCATGATACATGATGACCAGCAGACTGAAAAGTTCCTCTCCCCCCAACCACCCCGCCCACGTAAAGCAGGAATCAGGAACAGCATTACCCCTCTGTAATCTGAACATTCCAAAGAAATAGTCTGTTCTCAGCAGTGATTGCCTGACACACCCCTAAATAATACCAGGGAACTGACTAATACCAGCCCCTTAGAGGAAGTGATCCTCCCTACAGAAACCCCATGAGCCATACAACAAAGTGGCCCGCAGAGCGCAAGGCATGTAACCCATTGCTATCATATGTAAATATTAATCTCAGACGCCCTCTTGTGGCGTGACTCACAAACATCAGCAGTTAGTGGCCGAGAGCAGGCAGACCATAACTACCCTTTGTAATAAGGGGGAGAACTGAGAGCCCCAGAGTTGCTGTCCAGACCACTTTTTAAGTCAAAGACAGTGACCATCACAAATCTAATAGGGAGATTTGAGAAAGGGAAGAAAAACGGGAATCCTCGAAAGACAGCACTTAAGCGGGGTTATAGATATGGGGAGAACCAAAGCCCAGTAAGGGCGTACATAGCCCTGGTGTTCTCATCTATCCTTAGGTGCAGGATCTCCCTTGATGTACGGACTAACCATATTTATTGCCAGATAGTAACAGGGAGTGAGAAAAGGAGGGAAACCTGAAAAGAAACGGGCCATACTAACAGGGCCAGAAAGAGACTGCAATTGCAAACGGAGTCTCATATTAAGATCTGAGAGAGGTAAGCATTGCCCCCCCCCCCATTACCATGAGATCGGGACAACACTCCTGAAAATCTAGGTTACCAGAACTAGCAAATTGGGACTTAACATGAGAACAGTGACCCTGCTCATGTACTCGTTGATTGAAACCAGGAAAAACACTTATGAGCCCGCTAACACCTGACTTGTGAACCAAAATTGAAACTGGGTTAAACCAGAGTAAAAATGAGAGTCAACAAAATAGTAGGGAAGTCCTGGAGATGAGAACCAGATCGGGAACGAAATGCCCATTCTTTATCAGAAAGAGGACCCCACTTGAGAGCTGTAGTGTAAAGTTAAATAGCCAGATGCACAGTTTTTCAGTGGCATGGCCCCAAAAATATTGTAGTGAATTATGATTTGCTGCAGCTAGACAACACCACCAGATGGAAACTCGGCATAGCTCCCTGCGCCAGGTCAGTTCTCATGTAGGCTTAAATAGATCAGGAAGTGCTTCTTTAAGCCCAGAGGTTGCCATTTCCACCTCCTCATAGGTCACCCAGGAGCCATTCAAACAAACTTGAAGCCTTGCAGAAAAACCCATGAGGAACTTGATTCCCGCCGCGGCGATCAGCTTGAGGACTACTTTGTGAAATGTGACTCTTTTCTGACGCACAGATAAGGGCAGATCTTGTGCCACCCTCAGTTTTTTACCTTCCCATTTCAAATCTTGCACCTCTCTGACCTTGTATAAGAAATGCTGTTGCTCCTGGAAGTTTAGAAAATGAAATATAAGTGACCTGGGGGGGGGCTCCAACCGGGGGAAGGGGGTGTAGTGCACGATGAGCTCTTTCTATGATGTAGCTAATACAGAAGGGGGAAGGGTCTGCCACCTTCTCCACAAACTTTTTAATAAATTTAATGGAGTCTGAGCCCTCTTTGCCCTCGGGTAAGCCGATAATTACTGCATTATTACGGCGACTGCGCCCCCCCTCCAGGTCTTCCACCTTGCTCTCCATTTTCACTAGTCGTTGCCTTAGGGCCACCAACTCCAGATCAGCTTTATCCTGCTTTTTCTCAACAGATCGTATACATACTTCATTGTCAGCAGTCTTCTTAGAGAGCTCCTCCAGGGTGTTAGAGATGCTTTAGATTTCCCCTGCCATATTCTGCATTTCAGCCTTAAAAGGCTGAAACTCCTCTAGAAACCTCAAGAGGGTGAGAAGATCTGCATCAGGACACTCAGCGGTAGCGGGCAGGGAGGATTGCGAAGAGGAGGCCCTGGCTTTCTTGGAGGCCTTCTCGGGTGTTGCAGGGGGCATATGTTTTGAAGCGGTTTTCCGCATTTTCTCGTCCATCAATTCCTTGTAGAGAAAGCAGAAGTGTTCAGAAAGGCGACAGACAGGTGATCTCTGGTAAAGGGCACCAAAAAACAGGGTTTTGAAGGGTAAATAATGGGCTGTAGGTCGGAGCGGGCAGAGAGGCGTCTTACCCAGCGCACTGCATCACGTGACTCCTCTAGGTATCATTATTATTATTAGTTTCATTATATCATTATTAGTTTCACGCAATGGCCTTTTAGGTGGGTTCTTTTCAAACATTTTCTCAACATGGGTAATTGAAACTGATTGCTGATACTCCATCTGGTTCTCATCTGCTGACATATCCACCAAATTCATTTATTCATAGTTTACTAAAAGTTAAAACTAGAGATAACCAGCCAGTCCTTTGAAATGATATGTAGAGTACGGCAAAAGTTAGCTTACATTTTTGGTTTTGAAAAGATTTCTTTCCCGTTTGTCGTCCCAAGCAGCTAAAGTGACAGACAAGAGGAGCCTCCATTGACAGCTGTCACTGCATCTGTGTAAGCTGTGGCCTAGCTATGCTAACTGGAGCGATCAGTGATTGAGAAAACAGGAAACTCAGCTACAAATTTTGTGACAGCTGTATTAATCTCAAGTCAACTTAAAACAAAATTGATAGAGAAAAACAAATAGCCTGAAAAAGGATTACAATTTGATGAAAATAATGTTGATAAGTTGGGGGGCACACAGAGCTCAACCGGCTGTGCCTGACTCGAATGGCTGTATTCGATCAAATCCCTGAGTCTGCACTTGTTAAGCATGAGTGAGGGATTCCTGGAGTATGAAGACAAAAATTACTCACTGCAGTATTGTGTCTTCCAAAGGGATCCCTCACTATACTTAACAATCCCAATCCCTACCTCCTCTTCCAGAATCTGAGAAAAGATTCACACTAGAATCAGTTATTTCTATTTGCTTGAGCATTACTCGTTATGGTGCCTTTACAATTGATATTCAGTAATATGAGCTTTTTAAATTATTCATAACATTTTAAAATTGTTCTGCCATGTTGAAAACTAAAAAAACAATTTTTTAGATATTTTTGGTAGCCATTCAGCTAATTTTAGTGGTCAAACTACTCACCCTAGCTTGAGAAATAAATCCACCATTAAAATGTGATGGTGACCATGACCACGCAGCAGAGTTTTGAATTTCATTCTAAGATCTCCAATCAGCATAAAATTCTAAGCGCCGAGGCAGGTCATTCCAGAGGAATGATTGCAGTTGTTAAGCACAGAGAGGAATCTCTTTGTAAGAAATAACATTACTACAGTGAATATTTTTTTTCTTTCCTGACACCCTTCCCCACTTCAGGGTCATTACTGAATAGTATTTTCAACCTAATTATGTGACTCCCCCCCAGTCGAGGGTTCATCCTCAACAGCACCAGGGGGTCGATTCACAAATGTTTCAGGACTGCCACAAGCCCTGAGTGCACTGAACATATTTATTTAAACTTATTTAAAAGTTGGTAACCAGGAAAGGCACACTAGCCTTGGCTCGTTTCTAGGTGCCTCTCTCCAGGTGCCATATGTTGCATGGGGCTTGTGGCATTCCCTGGCTGGCGATCAGGATTCTCGAACCCTTGCACTGATTGCCGCATGTTAGACCAACTTTTTCTGGTCTAGCTTGCAGCAAACTTGGGAACACTTTTTATGGGGCTTGCACCAAATATTTGGAGCAAGCTGCTGTAAATCAGGAAATGGTCCTAAGTGTGCACGATCATCATGAAGCAGGTGCATTCTGTGGCAAAGCTGTTGGCACAGCTGAGCAGTGAAAGTATGGCCATTTGCTCCTGAGTGCCTAGCCACCTGGTGCCCTTGCTTCTAATGTATAGTACCTGTAATTTGATGTGGTTGAAAGAAAAATACTGCATTAGCCTGTATGCATTTACTGGTGTTTCTGCAGTGAGAGAACATTTCAACATGTATGCTTCTGGTAGTGACGGGACTCTGCAAGGTGCTGTGAAAGTGCACTAAATCTATTGAGAAGAATGAATTTAATTTCAGCATGAAATTACCTTTACCGTCTGGGCTGTCTGTAGCCCCAACCTTAACTAAAGTACTTGAACCTAATGGGACAACATTCCCTGTCAAGAAACCAACCTTTTTTTCCCCATGGGAGAGTGATTTGAACAAGGCTGATCTTTTAACACCTAAAATGTATTTAGATCATGCTTGTGCATAGGTATAAAAGCAATACAGTGATATGCTCATGAGACTGAGTAGTAAACACTGTAGCTGGACGTTTATCTGTGTTATGCACAATCAATTCTTTCAGAGCAAATGCTGTTTGCTAACTCCAATTGATTTTCACCTCTGAAATGGCCTAAAGAAGCACCGTGCCCTGGGAGGACATCACAGACTTGCAAGGTCAAGTAAGTTGTTTGATGTTTGTTCCTTCCTGAAAACGAACTTTGCCAGCTAAACCCCTAGACCGGGGTTGGGGAGGGGGCTCACAGGACTGGAGAGCACTGCCAAAGCTACCCCTTCATAACATGTTGCACCAATGCTTCTTTGGGGGGGGTATTGGATTTAAGGATAAGAGGGATAAGGAAAGAGGAACAGGAGAAAGGAAAATTAAATTTTTGTTCTAAGTGGTAACAATTAAGGAAAATTACAGTGTTGTTCTAATTGGTAACCATTTTCAAATCTTTGATGTTTGTACCTCTTAACCTCCAATGTTTCCCCATTTTTATTTTTCCAGTATGGGTTTGTGGTGCAGTTCTAACTAAAATATTTTTATAGCCGGTCCAGTGGTGTGGAGGAGTGAGGCAATCTATGCCTTACCTCCTGCTACGCCAGTGACTTGTGTTCGCAGTGCAGGCGGGTCG
This sequence comes from Neoceratodus forsteri, assembly GCA_016271365.2. Classification (NCBI taxonomy): domain Eukaryota; kingdom Metazoa; phylum Chordata; order Ceratodontiformes; family Ceratodontidae; genus Neoceratodus; species Neoceratodus forsteri. The sequence continues at coordinate 293,483,476 of CM028136.1, forward strand.
CCAGGGGTCGGCTGAGGAGGAGAAGGATCGGTCATCCCCAGGACAGCTCTACTTCTCTGGAGAGGGTGGGGTAACAGTGGTTGGTGTTAGTCTGGCCCCTAGCGGAAGCTAGGGGCTGGCACACTGATACTGCAACACAAGGGGCAGGGGCAGGGCAGATGCTTCGCATGCTATGTATGGGAGCATGTGAAGCCACTGTTAGAATCCTTGCATGCCCCCCCCCCTCTGTGGGGGGGAGCAGAAAAAAAAATAGCCTGGTGGTTGGATGAATGGGGCACCTGCAGGCACCGCCGCAGGCCATTTGAACTTGGCAAAGAAACCAGATCCTGTGAGTGGCATGGGTGAGCACTCCTCCTGCTGACCCCACCAGGAGGGGAAAAGCCCTGGGATCAGAAGGGCAAGAACTTGTGAACATTGGGAGATGGGGCTAGGGTGCTTGCCAGACCATGGGCCACCAGGCAAGGAGCAGAAACAAACTAATTAAAAAATACGTATATTTTCATAGGATGTCATTACTGATTGGAACATTCAGTGGGGTTGTAATCTCTTTACTGAAGGATATAGTTTAAGCTTTTGTCCCTTATTTACTACTGCTGGGGCTTGGTTTTAGCATTTGTGGAGGACTAAAAACTACTACTACTACTACTACAGTCACATGATACACCGTTATGCTACGCTACTTGTGCTAGTTACAATTACAGTATAGATGCCACAACACATGCATTTATTATTACAGTTGCAGTTTTTTTTTAATTTGCTTGAGTTGGGAATCCCCCCATATTTTTTATTTTAAACAGGGGTGGGGTGTATGGGAGGGTGCAGGGGCATAGCCCCAACATAAACAAATTAAAAGATAGATGACTGTCTAACCTAAATCTGGCATGAACTGTAACTAGCACAAATAATGCAATGCAGCACTGTGCTATGCTACTCTATAAGCGCTGGTCTCGTCCTTCACTAAAACCTTGTTTTTTTTTACAGTTTTTCAGTTATTCATTATATTTTGAATGGTGTCACCGCACCCATATAATTGAAAATGTAGTAATTATTTGTGCAGCACCAGGTTGTGCATTGGAGAAAGAGTAATGTATGCTCCAGGACAGCCCATGTTCCAGTTACCTTGGTGGTGCAGCTGGTTAGCATGACCAGAACAGTATTCAGGGCAGCCTGGGTTCAAGTCCCAGCTGAAGCACTTACTTCTTTCTCTCCATTGTTTTTATGTCGAAGTGCATATTCTGCTGGATAGAATAAATTGATTACAGTATAAATATTAGGAGTTGGGTCTTCCTTCTCTTCCTGAAGATGTCTGCTCTGCAATTGGAAGTGGTCTCCCCTGACCTTGCCTTTTAGATAGGCTGTATCAGGGCTGTAGGCATCCTGGACCTCTTCTTGTACTTTAGCAGCAAGCCGCAGCCATGTCACTAGTAACTGATATTCCTCTACCCTGTTTTCAAGCAATTTCAAAACCAACCTCAAATATATCTTTGCCCAGTTGTGCCAAATGTGAATGCTTTTAATGCTTCATACCAATTTATTGTACTGTTTAACTGATGTAGAATTTTATTGTCACTATTATTGTCCTGTTGTACCAAACTGTTGTCTGTTGTTAACTGATGTGGCACTTTATTGTCCCTATTTATTCCCGTTTGTTGTTGAACTCTCTGAATCTGACCTTGGGACGTACCTGTAAACGGAATGGTACTCCAGTGTACTTACCCGAATAACAAAATAAAAATGAAATGAAAATGAAATTAAATGAAATGTTTGCTTATCTTTTTTGTGTGTCTGTCCCTGGGAATTGTGTGCCTTGCAGTAGCATCCTTATTGCTTAAAAATTCCCCATTGGGCTTTAGTTATCCTGTATCTTGAACCCGCTGCCTTCCATGAGGCTGGGACACACATTTTCCTTGTGGGCATACTGCTAGTTTCATAAATTTGAGCTCCATCTCCATTTTCAAATTGCCATGCATGTTCATCTTATCTAATGGTCATCAGTGCCAATGGCTCTTTGCTGCCAACCCTGCTACCATCTTTGAGGTCGAGTGAGAGACTTGTACTTCTCTACATCTCACTATTGGCACCCTCTGCTAAGTCCTAGGCTTGAAATCACAGGATATCATTGATCAGAAAAACATTAAAACTCGAGCACTCACCACCCTGCTTAAAATTACCACACAGCACTTCATAAAGTTAAAGACGTTTTTTTACAAATCCATTCTGGAATGATAAAACATCCAAGCAAATGTCGGCCTAGACTGATGTGTTTCTGACTGTAAGATCTTTTATCAAAGGCTGAAGCTAATTCATTCAATCATATTTTAAATGCACCTTATCAGTGACGTCAATGTGTTGTCATAAAAAATGCTGAAATCTGATTGGTTACAAAACACATTGCATGAAATGTAAATCCATTCATTAAAAACATTAACAAGCACAGTTCGAACAACACATTACTCAAAACTATCAACTCCATTTAGCAAAGAAACATGAAAGAACAGATAATCATGTAAACATATAGACATGTGATACATATAACAAGAATGAAAATACTGCAATTATTAGGATAGGCAGTCATATCAGACCACCCAAAATACCATACCACTTCTACCTATCTCTCCACCAAAATAGGGCTGAAGTTCAAATCTTGGATTCTTATTGGCTTTAAGTTTAATGCTCCATTGTGTTTCTTTTTCAACACGTTGTTATTAAAATTTCTTCCCCATAGATTTTGAAAAACCTTTTCAATAGCTTGAAATACAATGTGATGTTCTCTCCCATCCTTGGCTTCCATTACATGTAAGGCAGTAGCATACGTGGGGTCTTGCCATTCTATGGCCCTTATGAGTTCCCCTATACGTGTTGTAAAATTCCTAACAGTGCTCCCCCATAAATGCTTTGCAGGAACACTCAGTCAAATATATCACCTCTGCAGTATTGCATGTGATTAGTTGGCATACCTCAAAGATGCTTTCTGTATTAATACTAGTGAATTCTCTTCCTATTTTGACATCTTTACAATACATGCAGTTCTTGCACTGAAGGCACCCTTTTGTTCCCTCCAACCAAGTTCAGTTTGTCTTACTGTTTGCACAAAATGGCTCTGTACCAAACCATCTTTTAGTGTTAGTGCTTTTCTGTAAGACATGATTGAGGGTTCCTCTGTATGGGATTTAAGCCCACTGTCACTTGAGAGTATGTGCCAATGCCTTTTAATTATGTTTTACATTACATTTGCATGGGCAGAGAATGTAGTTACAAAATAAAATCTGTTCCCCCTTCCCTCATTATCCAGTCTGGCTGCTAGCAATTCTCTATGATCCTGACTTTCTGCTAAAGACCGTGCATTGTTAATATTCTCTATTGCATAACCCCTGTCATATGATCTTTCACTTAGCTTGAGGTACTTGAAAGTTTCTATCATGTCCCCCTCTCCCTCCTTTCCTCAAGGGTATACATATTAAGCTCCTTTAGTGTCTCTTCACATGGCTTCTGTTGCAGACCCTGCACCAGTGCTGCAGCTTCTTTTGATTCGAAGGAATTGTTCCTTCAGAATATTTTTAGTAGTATGGCGTGGATGACAACTGGAAGCTAATAGCAAAGTGTTGTCATCCATGTCCTTTCTATACATGTCCATGCTGACATTTCCTTGTACCTCTTTTTTAATAGTCAGATCCAGGTAATGGATGAATATTTAATCAACAGTATAAATAAATCTTATGTTTAGGTCAGTGCTAAATAAAAACTGAACAAAATCTTGAAACATATCCTGCCCCTCCATGCCATGCTAAAATAACATCATCTATATATCTCCGCCATAAAACAATGTTGTGGAGAAAGGGATTTACATTACCATTTAACACATTATCTAGTTCCCATCTGCCAACATATAAGTTGGCAACTGATGGGGTGCATGTTGTCCCAATGGCAGTCACTTTTTTCTGTAAAAACATTTCTTGATTGAATACAAAAATATTTTTTGTCAAGACATGGTCTAATAGTTTAAATAAAAATTATGTGGGGGACTGGCAGTATACATCCTTTGATTTAAAAAGTAAGCCACAACTTCTAGTGTCCTTTCATGTGATACATTACTTAGTTACTTCTGAAATAAAGAATTGTTGTGTACCTAGAAGCCAGTGGGGCACAGGACCCAAGGCAGCATGGATTCACAGCAGGAAGGTCATGTCAGATAGATCTAATAGATTTCTTTGACTGGGTGACCAAAGTAGTAGACCAGGGAGGTGCTGTGGACATGGCCTACCTAGACTTTAGCAAGGCATCTGACACTTTCCCACACAAAAGATTAATAAACAAATTAGCCAGCCTGGGAGTGGGTCCTAGGGTGGTAGCCTGGGTAAAAAATTGGCTGGACAACAGGGCACAGAGGATAATAGTAAATGGAGTCCACTCCAAAGAAAAGGGGGTTACTAGTAGGGTACCACAGGGTTCAGTACTGGGTCTGGTCCTTTTCAATGTTTTTATAAGTGACATTGCAGAGGGGCTGGAAGGAAAAGTATGCCTCTTTGCAGATGACACAAAGATCTGCAACAGGGCTGATACACAAGGGGGAGGTGGAAAGGATGAGAAGGGACTTGGCAAGGTTGGAGGAATGGTCAAAAGTACGGCAGCTTAGATTCAATGCAAAGAAGTGCAAAGTAATGCACCTGGGAAATAAAAACCCAAGGAAAGAGTATGCAATGGGGGGGTATTAACAACAACACAAATGGAAAGGGACCTGGGGTAGTCATATCAGATGACCTAAAGGTAAGCAAGCACTGTGAGAAGGCAGTAAGGATGGCTGGGGATACTGGGATGTATAGGGAGTGGCATCACCAGTAGAATACAGGAAGTTGTCATCCCTCTGTACAGACAGTTGGTGAGAACCCATTTGAAGTACTACATGCAGTTCTGGAGACCCCATCTCCACAAGGACATAGACAGAATGGAGGCAGTCCAGAGGAGAGCAACTAAAATGGTGCAGGGTCTGCAACAGAAGCCATATGAAGAGAGACTAAAGGAGCTTAATATGTATACCCTTGAGGAAAGGGGGGGGGGGACATGATAGAAACGTTCAAGTACCTCAAGGGAACCAACAAAATCCAAGAGGGTAGCATCTTTCAGAAAAAGAGCTGTGCAAGAACAAGGGGACACAATTTGAAGATAGAGGGTCAGCTCAGGTGCAATGTGAGTAAGTATTTTTTCACTGAGAGGGTGGTGGATGCATGAAACAGCCTTCTTGAGGAGGTCGTGGGGTGAAAAACAGTGGGGGGAATTCAAGAATGCATGGGACAGACATAAGGCAATTCTAGTGGGGGGGTAGGAAGAAGTAGGCTGTTGGTTAACTAGGATCTGCAGCTTATCCAATAGGTAGGGAAATGGGCAGACTAGGTGGGCCAAGTGGTCCATATCTGCCATCAAAGTCTATGTTTCTATGTTTTTTATGTATAGCATTCCTATGTCTAATGTCACTAACAAATCATTACTGTCTAAAACCAGCTTGTTCAAAACATTCAATACATTTTTAGTTGGCAAGTCCTGTACAACGTCTCAGAAAAAAATTCCACATATTTCGAGAGAATGGTGCCAATGGTTCTTCGCTCCCAGCCCTGCTACTCTCTTTGAGGGTCAGTGAGCGACTTGTACTTCTCTACATCTTAGTTTTGGCCCCTTTTGCTCAGTCCTAGGGCTGAGATAGCAGGATATCATTGATGCAGTGATGGTCATAAAGATAGAGGAGCCAGAGTTCTACTGTGAGTGTATGGAAATAAGGGATAGGATTTAGGGTTGCCAGCAATCTGTCTGCGGAATCTGATGCATTGGATTCCAGGCTTTTTTTTCAGAATTCAGATTTTAGTATTAAGGGCTAAAAACCCGAATTCTGAAAAACTGTCAGAATAGGAATCTGAATCTGTTTCTTAAACCACATCCAACATCAGTGTAACAATACTAGGGACAATAGGGAAACCTCATTTCTAGACCTATCCCCTCCACCAGTCTTCATCCCTCGTACCTTTTTGAGTACCAGAGTTGCTGTGCTGCCTCTGTTGCTTGTCCTCCTCCTGACTCCTCCTGCCATGCTGTACTGTACTGTGGCCCATAATGATTGTTGTCCTCCTCCTGCAGTGTGGAATGGGTTGATCACTCCTGTGACACTTGAGTCCGATCTGCCCCCTCCCCATACCCCGCCGCACTAACAATAGTAAGACACTTACCCAATATTGCAGGATATTGCAATACTGTAGGAACCAGGAGGATAATCGAGTAGCATGAAGGCTCCACTTATATTTATCCAATATTTGTCTGACAGATAGTTTTATTTATTTATTCCTGTCCCGGTCCTCGCAGAATCCAATAGCTGCCTCTGCCCTCCCCACTGTGGCCCAGACCTGAATGGAAGGGAAAGAAATGGAGGAGTTAGTTTGGTGGTAGCTGGTAGTAGGGGTATCCAACAGCTTCATTCTTTTGGTTTCCTTACATACAGTCACAGTCTGAGACACTGGACTGTGTCTGCTGTGAGCCCTGCGTTTGATGCAGGGTGGCCAACTTGGCCAATTGCCAGAAGACACTTCAGGGCCAGACTTGGCTCAATGTGGTCCACCACTGGTGTTGAATGTCATGGACGTTGGCTTGACAGAATTTTTTTTTTTTTATCTTATCCTGATTCCCAGTGTCGTTGGGGTGGAGTGGACAAGAGAACATAGAGTTGCTGCTGGCTGGACTGACCAGGACTGAGCAGGACTCATCTGCCACCACCACACCAATGTGCTTGCTAAGCTTAGTCTCCATTCACTGCAACCCCAACACTGTACCAACCTATTGGCATCCAGGGTCAGAGGGTGAAATGAAGGAGACTGAGAGTTACAGGACAGGTTCCCATCCACAGCCTGCCACCAGGACCAAGAAGTAAGTGTGAGTGTGTGTGAGTGTGTGTGTGTGTGTGTGTGTGTGATCTTCCTCCATGAAGAAGCGTGCATGCATGAAACTGGTCAGGGCACAGCATGAGCACTCAGTGTCTCCATACTTGTTTTTTTTTATTTATTTATTTTTAAATTTTTGGCCACGGAAGACACAATAAGCTGAGGCTCGTTTCCATGTGCATCCTAGGAGCACAGGAAAGTTAAATGACTTGCTCATGTTCAGACAGTATGCAAGTGGTGGCTGTGGGATTCAAATCTAGTTCTCCAGGTTTGCAGCTCATTGCATTTAATCACTATGCTATACTGCCTCCTTCAAAGAAGTAAGTTGCCTACAGTATGTATGTCTTTTTTAGTAATATACAATTTAGGCAATGTCTCTAAATAGCAGTTGCCTTTCTGTGGTTTTGAGCATTAACTTTGTGTAAAACTAGCACACCATCAGTGGAGCGGCCTTTGTTGCTTTCCAATACAGTATCCTGCACCAAAATCAGGTTGTAGGAAGCACAGTACCCTGCAACAGCACCAGGTCTTAGGTTGCACAGAACAGTACCCTGCCCTGATATTAGGTCTCAGGAAGTACAGTGCTGTTCCTTGTACCTAAGTTATGTCTCAGGTAGTACAGAAACATACCCTGCCCCAACACTAGGTCTCTGGTAGCACAACACAGTAGCATGCCTCAATAGCTGGTGTCAGATAGCACAGAACAGTACTCTGCCCCAACACTAAGTCTCAGGGCTGCACTGCACACTACTATGGCTCAACTAAACATCACATTTCTGGTCAGAACAGCACAATACCCTGCACCAACACCAGGTCTCAGTTAGCACAACACTGTACCCTGCTCCCAAAAAAAGTCTCAGGTAGCACAGAACAACATCCTGCTCCAGCACCAGGTCACAGGTAGGACATCACAGTACCCTGCTCCAACACCAGGTCTCAGGTACCACAACACAGTACCCTGCTCCAACACTAGGTCCCACATAGCACAACACAGTATCCTGCCCCAACACTAGGTCTCAGGTAGTACAACATTGTACCCTGCCCCAAAACAAGGTCTCAGGTAGCACGGAACAATACCCTACCCCAGCACCAGGTCATAGGTAGCACATCACAGTACCCTGCCCATCACCAGGTCTCAGGTAGCACAATACAGTACCCTGCCCCAACAGCAGGTCTCACATAACACAATACAGTACCCTGCCAAACACCAGGTCTTAGGTAGTACAACACAGTACCCTATTCTAATACCAAGTCTTAGGTTGCACAGAACAGTAACTTGCCCCAATATTAACTCTCAGAAAGCACAGTGCTGTTCCCTGCACCTATGCTATGTCTCAGGTAATACAGAACCATACACTGTCCCAACACTAGGTCTCTAGTAGCACAACACAGTACCCTGCCTTAATAGCAGGTGTTGGATAGCACAGAACACTACCCTGCCCCAACAGTAAGTCTCAGGGCTGCACTGCACAGTACTATGGCTCAACTAAACATTACTGTTCCAGTCGAACAACACAATACTCTGGCCTAACACCAGGTCTCAGGTAGCACAACACTGTACCCTGCACCAACACAAGGTCACAGGTAGCACAGAACAACACCCTGCTCCAGCACCAGGTCTTAGGTAGCACAGCACGGTATCCTGCCCCAACACCAGGTCTCAGGTAGCACAACACAGTACCCAGCTTCAACACCAAGTCTGACATAGCACAACACAGTATGCTGCCCCGACCCCAGGTCTTACATATCACAACACAGTACCCTGCCCCGACACCAGGTCTCAGGTAGCACAACACAGTACCCAGCTTCAACACCAAGTCTGACATAGCACAACACAGTATACTGCCCCAACCCCAGGTCTTACATATCACAACACAGTACCCTGCCCCAACACCAGGTTTCAGGTAGCAAAACACACATTGGGTCTTAGGTAGCACAGAACAGCACCCTGCCCCAATACCAGGTCTCAGGTTGCACAACACAGCACCCTGCCCCAGTGCCAGGTCTCACGTAGCACAACACTGCATCCTGCCCCAACACCAGGTCTTCGGTAGCACAATGTAGTACTTTGCCCCAACACCAGGTCTTAGGAAGCACAGAACAGTACCCTGCCTCGACACCAGTTCTTAGGTAGCACAAAACAGTACCATGCCCCAACACCAGGCCTCGGGTAGCACAACACAGTACTCTGCCCCAACACCAGGTCTGAAGTAGCACAATATAGTACTCTGCCCCAACACCAGGTCTTAGGTAGCACAACGCACTACCCTATCCCAGCACCAGGTCTTAGGTAGCACAGAAAAGTACTGTGCCCCAACATTAGGTCTCAGGAAGCACAGCACAGTACCCAGCCTCAATAACAGGTGTTGGATTACACAGAACAGTACCCTGCCCCAACACTAAGTATCAAGGCTGCACTGTGTACTACATTGGCTCAAATAAACATTAAATTTCTGGTCAGAACAGCACAATACCCTGCCCCAACACCATGTCTCAGGTAGCACAGAACAGCACCCTGCCGCAGCACCCGGTATCATATAGCACAGCACACAGTACCCTGCCTCAATACTAGCTCTCAGGGCTACATGGCACACTACTTTGGCTTAACTAAACATCAGATATATGGGCACAATGACACAGTACCATTCCTCAATACCAGGATTCAGCGAACACTACTTTGGCCCAACAACAGGTCTTAGGTAGCACAACACAGTACTCTGCCCCAACATCAGGTCTCAGGTAGCACAGAACAGTTCCCCGCCCCAACACCAGGTCTTAGGTAACACAACACAGTACCCTGCCCCAACACCAGGACTCAAGTAGCACAGAACAGTAATCTGCCTCAACACCAGGTCTTAAGTAGCACAACACAGTACCTTGCCCCAACACAAGGACTCACATGTCACAACACAGTACCCTGCCCAATACAAGGTCTTAGGTAGCACAAATCAGTACCTGCCCCAACACCAGGACTCACATATCACAACACAGTACTCTGCCCCAACACCAGGACTTAAGTAGCACAGAACAGTACCCTGCCACAACACCGGGTCTTAAGTAGCAGAACACAGCATTCTGCCTCAACACCAGGTCTTAGGTGGCACAACACAACACCCTGCCTCAACACCAGGTCAAAGGTAGCACAACACAGTACTCTGCTCAACACCAGGTCTTAGGTAGCACAATGCAGTACCATTCCCCAACACCAGGTCTTAGGAAGCACAGAACAGTACCCTGCCCCAACACCAGGTCTTAGGTAGCACAGAACAGTACTCTACCCCAACACCAGGTCTTAGGTAGCACATAACAGAACCCTGCTCCAACACCAGGTCTCACATAGCACAACACAGTACCCTACCCCAACACCAGGTCTCACATATCACAACACAGTACCCTGCCCAACACAAGGTCTTTGGTAGCACAACACAGTACCTTCCCCAACACCAGGTCTCACATATCACAACACAGTACCCTGCCCCAACACTAGGTCTCAGGTAGCACAGAACAGTACCCTGCCTCAACACCAGGTCTTAAGTAGCACAACACAGTACCCTGACCCAACACCAAGACTCACATATCATAACACAGTACCCTGCCCAACACAAGGTCGTAGGTAGCACAAATCAGTACTTTCCCCAACACCAGGACTCACATATCACAACACAGTACCCTGCCCCAACACCAGGTCTCAGGTAGCACAACACAGTACTGTGCCCCAACACCTGGTCTTAAGTAGCAGAATACAGCATCCTGCCCCAACAGCAGCTCTTAGGTGGCACAACACAGTACCCTGCCCTAACACCAGGTCTAAAGTAGCAGAACACAGTACTCTGCTCAACAGCAGGTCTTGGGTAGCACAATGCAGTACCATTCCCCAACACCAGGTCTTAGAAAGCACAGAACAGTACCCTGCCCCAACACCAGGTCTCAGGTAGCACAGCACAGTACCCTGCCCCAACACCAGGTCTTAGATAGCACAACACTGTACCCTGCCCCAACACCAGGTCTCAGGTAGCAGAGAACAGTACCCTGCCCCAGCACCAGGTCTCACATATCACAACACAGTACTATCCCCCAACACCACATCTCAAGTAGCACAACACAGTACTCTTCCCCAACACCAGGTCTTAAGTATCACAGAACAGTACCCTACCATAACACCAGATCTTATGTAGTACAACACAGTACTCTGCCCCAACACCAGGTCTCAGGTAGCACAACACAGTACCCTACCTCAAACATCAGTTTTATGTAGCACAGAACTGCCCCCTGCCCCAACACCAGGTCTTACTTAGCACAACACAGTACCCTGCACCAACACCAGGTCCTAAGTAGCAGAACACAGCATCCTGCCCCAACACCAGGTCTTAGGTAGCACAACACAGTACCATGTCCCAACACCGGGTATAAGGCAGCACAGCACAGTACTCTGCTCATCAGGTCTTAGGTAGCACAATGCAGTACCCTGCCCCAATACCAGGTCTGAGGAAGCACAGAACAGTACCCTGCCCCAACACCAGGTCTTAAGTAGCACAGAACAGTACCCTGCCCCAACACCAGTTCTCAGGTAGTACAATGCAGTACTCTGCCCCAATACCAGGTCTCAGGTAGCACAACACAGTACCCTACCCCAACATCGGGTCTTAGGTCACACAGAACTGCACCCTGACCCAACACCAGGTCTCACATAGCACAACACAGTACCCTGCCCCAACACCAGGTCTTAAGTAGCAGAACACAGCATCCTGCCCCAACATCAGGTCTTAGGTAACACAACACAGTACCCTGCCCCAATACCTGGTCTAAGGTAGCACAACATAGTACTCTGCTCAACACCAGGTCTTAGGTAGCCAATGCAGTACCCTGCCCCAACACCAGGTCTTAGGAAACACAGAACAGTACCCTGCCCCAACATTAGGTCTCAAGTAGCACATCAGTACCCTGCCCCAACACCAGGTCTTAAGGATCACAACACAGTATCCAGCGCCAGCACCAGGTCTTTGGTAGCACAGAACGGTACCTGTCCCTCCACCAGGTCTCAGGTAGCACAACACAATACTCTGCCCCAACACCAGGTCTCAGGTAACACAACATAGTACTCTGCCCCAACACCAGGTCTTAGGCAGCACAACACAGTACCATGCCCCAACACTGGGTATAAGGCAGCACAGCACAGTACTCTGCTCAACGTCAGGTCTTAGGTAGCACAATGCAGTACCCTGCCCCAATACCAGGTCTGAGGAAGCACAGAACAGTGCCCTGCCCCAGCACCAGGTCTTAAGTAGCACAGAACAGTACCCTGCCCCAACACCAGTTCTCAGGTAGTACAATGCAGTACTCTGCCCCAATACCAGGTCTCAGATAGCACAACACAGTACCCTACCCCAACATCGGGTCTTAGGTCACACAGAACTGCACCCTGACCCAACACCAGGTCTCATGTAGTACAACACAGTACCCTGCCCCAACATCAGGTCTTAAGTAGCAGAACACAGCATCCTGCCTCAACACCAGGTCTTAGGTAACACAACACAGTACCCTGCCCCAACACCAGGTCTCAGGTAGCACAGAACAGTAACCTGCCTCAACACCAGGTCTTAAGTAGCACAACACAGTACCCTGCCCCAACACAAGGACTCACATGTCACAACACAGTACCCTGCCCAATACAAGGTCTTAGGTAGCACAAATCAGTACCTGCCCTAACACCAGGACTCACATATCACAACACAGTACCCTGCTCCAACACCAGGTCTTAGGTAGCACAACACAGTACTCTGCCCCAACACCAGGACTTAAGTAGCATAGAACAGTACCCTGCCACGACACCGGGTCTTAAGTAGCAGAACACAGCATTCTGCCCCAACACCAGGTCTTAGGTGGCACAACACAACACCCTGCCTCAACACCAGATCAAAGGTAGCACAACACAGTACTCTGCTCAACACCAGGTCTTAGGTAGCACAATGAGTACCATTCCCCAACACCAGGTCTTAGGAAGCACAGAACAGTACCCTGCCCCAACACCAGGTCTTAGGTAGCACAGAACAGTACTCTACCCAACACCAGGTCTTAGGTAGCACATAACAGAACCCTGCTCCAACACCAGGTCTCACATAGCACAACACAGTACCCTACCCCAACACCAGGTCTCACATATCACAACACAGTACCCTGCCCAACACAAGGTCTTTGGTAGCACAACACAGTACCTTCCCCAACACCAGGTCTCACATATCACAACACAGTACCCTGCCCCAACACTGGGTCTCAGGTAGCACAGAACAGTACCCTGCCTCAACACCAGGTCTTAAGTAGCACAACACAGTACCCTGACCCAACACCAAGACTCACATATCATAACACACTACTCGGGTCTTAGGTCACACAGAACTGCACCCTGACCCAACACCAGGTCTCATGTAGTACAACACAGTACCCTGCCCCAACATCAGGTCTTAAGTAGCAGAACACAGCATCCTGCCTCAACACCAGGTCTTAGGTAACACAACACAGTACCCTGCCCCAACACCAGGTCTCACGTAGACAGAACAGTAACCTGCCTCAACACCAGGTCTTAAGTAGCACAACACAGTACTCTGCCCCAACACAAGGACTCACATGTCACAACACAGTACCCTGCCCAATACAAGGTCTTAGGTAGCACAAATCAGTACCTGCCCTAACACCAGGACTCACATATCACAACACAGTACCCTGCTCCAACACCAGGTCTCAGGTAGCACAACACAGTACTCTGCCCCAACACCAGGACTTAAGTAGCATAGAACAGTACCTGCCACAACACGGGTCTTAAGTAGCAGAACACAGCATTCTGCCCCAACACCAGGTCTTAGGTGGCACAACACAACACCCTGCCTCAACACCAGGTCAAGGTAGCACAACACAGTACTCTGCTCAACACCAGGTCTTAGGTAGCACAATGCAGTACCATTCCCCAACACCAGGTCTTAGGAAGCACAGAACAGTACCCTGCCCCAACACCAGGTCTTAGGTAGCACAGAACAGTACTCTACCCCAACACCAGGTCTTAGGTAGCACATAACAGAACCCTGCTCCAACACCAGGTCTCACATAGCACAACACAGTACCCTACCCCAACACCAGGTCTCACATATCACAACACAGTACCCTGCCCAACACAAGGTCTTTGGTAGCACAACACAGTACCTTCCCCAACACCAGGTCTCATATCACAACACAGTACCCTGCCCCAACACTAGGTCTCAGGTAGCACAGAACAGTACCCCCTCAACACCAGGTCTTAAGTAGCACAACACAGTACCCTGACCCAACACCAAGACTCACATATCATAACACAGTACCCTGCCCAACACAAGGTCGTAGGTAGCACAAATCAGTACTTTCCCCAACACCAGGACTCACATATCACAACACAGTACCCTGCCCCAACACCAGGTCTCAGGTAGCACAACACAGTACTGTGCCCCAACACCTGGTCTTAAGTAGCAGAATACAGCATCCTGCCCCAACAGCAGCTCTTAGGTGGCACAACACAGTACCCTGCCCTAACACCAGGTCTAAAGTAGCACAACACAGTACTCTGCTCAACAGCAGGTCTCGGGTAGCACAATGCAGTACCATTCCCCAACACCAGGTCTTAGAAGCACAGAACAGTACCCTGCCCCAACACCAGGTCTCAGGTAGCACAGCACAGTACCCTGCCCCAACACCAGGTCTTAGATAGCACAACACTGTACCCTGCCCCAACACCAGGTCTCAGGTAGCAGAGAACAGTACCCTGCCCCAACACCAGGTCTCACATATCACAACACAGTACTATCCCCCAACACCACATCTCAAGTAGCACAACACAGTACTCTTCCCCAACACCAGGTCTTAAGTATCACAGAACAGTACCCTACCATAACACCAGATCTTATGTAGTACAACACAGTACTCTGCCCCAACACCAGGTCTCAGGTAGCACAACACAGTACCCTACCCAAACATCAGTTTATGTAGCACAGAACTGCCCCTGCCCCAACACCAGGTCTTACTTAGCACAACACAGTACCCTGCACCAACACCAGGTCCTAAGTAGCAGAACACAGCATCCTGCCCCAACACCAGGTCTTAGGTAGCACAACACAGTACCATGTCCCAACACGGGTATAAGGCAGCACAGCACAGTACTCTGCTCATCAGGTCTTAGGTAGCACAATGCAGTACCCTGCCCCAATACCAGGTCTGAGGAAGCACAGAACAGTACCCTGCCCCAACACCAGGTCTTAAGTAGCACAGAACAGTACCCTGCCCCAACACCAGTTCTCAGGTAGTACAATGCAGTACTCTGCCCAATACCAGGTCTCAGGTAGCACAACACAGTACCCTACCCCAACCCGGGTCTTAGGTCACAGAACTGCACCCTGACCCAACACCAGGTCTCACATAGCACAACACAGTACCCTGCCCCAACACCAGGTCTTAAGTAGCAGAACACAGCATCCTGCCCCAACATCAGGTCTTAGGTAACACAACACAGTACCCTGCCCCAATACCTGGTCTAGGTAGCACAACATAGTACTCTGCTCAACACAGGTCTTAGGTAGCCAATGAGGTACCCTGCCCCAACACCAGGTCTTAGGAAACACAGAACAGTACCCTGCCCCAACATTAGGTCTCAAGTAGCACATCACAGTACCCTGCCCCAACACCAGGTCTTAAGGATCACAACACAGTATCCAGCGCCAGCACCAGGTCTTTGGTAGCACAGAACGGTACCCTGTCCCTCCACCAGGTCTCAGGTAGCACAACACAATACTCTGCCCCAACACCAGGTCTCAGGTAACACAACATAGTACTCTGCCCCAACACCAGGTCTTAGGCAGCACAACACAGTACCATGCCCCAACACTGGGTATAAGGCAGCACAGCACAGTACTCTGCTCAACGTCAGGTCTTAGGTAGCACAATGCAGTACCCTGCCCCAATACCAGGTCTGAGGAAGCACAGAACAGTGCCCTGCCCCAGCACCAGGTCTTAAGTAGCACAGAACAGTACCTGCCCCAACACCAGTTCTCAGGTAGTACAATGCAGTACTCTGCCCCAATACCAGGTCTCAGATAGCACAACACAGTACCCTACCCCAACATGGTCTTAGGTCACACAGAACTGCACCTGACCCAACACCAGGTCTCATGTAGTACAACACAGTACCCTGCCCCAACATCAGGTCTTAAGTAGCAGAACACAGCATCCTGCCTCAACACCAGGTCTTAGGTAACACAACACAGTACCCTGCCCCAACACCAGGTCTCAGGTAGCACAGAACAGTAACCTGCCTCAACACCAGGTCTTAAGTAGCACAACACAGTACCCTGCCCCAACACAAGGACTCACATGTCACAACACAGTACCCTGCCCAATACAAGGTCTTAGGTAGCACAAATCAGTACCTGCCCTAACACCAGGACTCACATATCACAACACAGTACCCTGCTCCAACACCAGGTCTTAGGTAGCACAACACAGTACTCTGCCCCAACACCAGGACTTAAGTAGCATAGAACAGTACCCTGCCACAACACCGGGTCTTAAGTAGCAGAACACAGCATTCTGCCCCAACACCAGGTCTTAGGTGGCACAACACAACACCCTACCTCAACACCAGGTCAAAGGTAGCACAACACAGTACTCTGCTCAACACCAGGTCTTAGGTAGCACAATGCAGTACCATTCCCCAACACCAGGTCTTAGGAAGCACAGAACAGTACCCTGCCCCAACACCAGGTCTTAGGTAGCACAGAACAGTACTCTACCCCAACACCAGGTCTTAGGTAGCACATAACAGAACCCTGCTCCAACACCAGGTCTCACATAGCACAACACAGTACCCTACCCCAACACCAGGTCTCACATATCACAACACAGTACCCTGCCCAACACAAGGTCTTTGGTAGCACAACACAGTACCTTCCCCAACACCAGGTCTCACATATCACAACACAGTACCCTGCCCCAACACTAGGTCTCAGGTAGCACAGAACAGTACCCTGCCTCAACACCAGGTCTTAAGTAGCACAACACAGTACCCTGACCCAACACCAAGACTCACATATCATAACACAGTACCCTACCCCAACATCGGGTCTTAGGTCACACAGAACTGCACCCTGACCCAACACCAGGTCTCATGTAGTACAACACAGTACCCTGCCCCAACATCAGGTCTTAAGTAGCAGAACACAGCATCCTGCCCCAACACCAGGTCTTAGGTAACACAACACAGTACCCTGCCCCAACACCAGGTCTCACGTAGCACAGAACAGTAACCTGCCTCAACACCAGGTCTTAAGTAGCACAACACAGTACTCTGCCCCAACACAAGGACTCACATGTCACAACACAGTACCCTGCCCAATACAAGGTCTTAGGTAGCACAAATCAGTACCTGCCCTAACACCAGGACTCACATATCACAACACAGTACCCTGCTCCAACACCAGGTCTCAGGTAGCACAACACAGTACTCTGCCCCAACACCAGGACTTAAGTAGCACAGAACAGTACCCTGCCACAACACCGGGTCTTAAGTAGCAGAACACAGCATTCTGCCTCAACACCAGGTCTTAGGTGGCACAACACAACACCCTGCCTCAACACCAGGTCAAAGGTAGCACAACACAGTACTCTGCTCAACACCAGGTCTTAGGTAGCACAATGCAGTACCATTCCCCAACACCAGGTCTTAGGAAGCACAGAACAGTACCCTGCCCCAACACCAGGTCTTAGGTAGCACAGAACAGTACTCTACCCCAACACCAGGTCTTAGGTAGCACATAACAGAACCCTGCTCCAACACCAGGTCTCACATAGCACAACACAGTACCCTACCCCAACACCAGGTCTCACATATCACAACACAGTACCCTGCCCAACACAAGGTCTTTGGTAGCACAACACAGTACCTTCCCCAACACCAGGTCTCACATATCACAACACAGTACCCTGCCCCAACACTAGGTCTCAGGTAGCACAGAACAGTACCCTGCCTCAACACCAGGTCTTAAGTAGCACAACACAGTACCCTGACCCAACACCAAGACTCACATATCATAACACAGTACCCTGCCCAACACAAGGTCGTAGGTAGCACAAATCAGTACTTTCCCCAACACCAGGACTCACATATCACAACACAGTACCCTGCCCCAACACCAGGTCTCAGGTAGCACAACACAGTACTGTGCCCCAACACCTGGTCTTAAGTAGCAGAATACAGCATCCTGCCCCAACAGCAGCTCTTAGGTGGCACAACACAGTACCCTGCCCTAACACCAGGTCTAAAGTAGCACAACACAGTACTCTGCTCAACAGCAGGTCTCGGGTAGCACAATGCAGTACCATTCCCCAACACCAGGTCTTAGAAAGCACAGAACAGTACCCTGCCCCAACACCAGGTCTCAGGTAGCACAGCACAGTACCCTGCCCCAACACCAGGTCTTAGATAGCACAACACTGTACCCTGCCCCAACACCAGGTCTCAGGTAGCAGAGAACAGTACCCTGCCCCAGCACCAGGTCTCACATATCACAACACAGTACTATCCCCAACACCACATCTCAAGTAGCACAACACAGTACTCTTCCCCAACACCAGGTCTTAAGTATCACAGAACAGTACCCTACCATAACACCAGATCTTATGTAGTACAACACAGTACTCTGCCCCAACACCAGGTCTCAGGTAGCACAACACAGTACCCTACCCAAACATCAGTTTATGTAGCACAGAACTGCCCCTGCCCCAACACCAGGTCTTACTTAGCACAACACAGTACCCTGCACCAACACCAGGTCCTAAGTAGCAGAACACAGCATCCTGCCCAACACCAGGTCTTAGGTAGCACAACACAGTACCATGTCCCAACACGGGTATAAGGCAGCACAGCACAGTACTCTGCTCATCAGGTCTTAGGTAGCACAATGCAGTACCCTGCCCCAATACCAGGTCTGAGGAAGCACAGAACAGTACCCTGCCCCAACACCAGGTCTTAAGTAGCACAGAACAGTACCCTGCCCCAACACCAGTTCTCAGGTAGTACAATGCAGTACTCTGCCCCAATACCAGGTCTCAGGTAGCACAACACAGTACCCTACCCCAACATCGGGTCTTAGGTCACACAGAACTGCACCCTGACCAAACACCAGGTCTCACATAGCACAACACAGTACCCTGCCCCAACACCAGGTCTTAAGTAGCAGAACACAGCATCCTGCCCCAACATCAGGTCTTAGGTAACACAACACAGTACCCTGCCCCAATACCTGGTCTAAGGTAGCACAACATAGTACTCTGCTCAACACCAGGTCTTAGGTAGCCAATGCAGTACCCTGCCCCAACACCAGGTCTTAGGAAACACAGAACAGTACCCTGCCCCAACATTAGGTCTCAAGTAGCACATCACAGTACTCTGCCCCAACACCAGGTCTTAAGGATCACAACACAGTATCCAGCGCCAGCACCAGGTCTTTGGTAGCACAGAACGGTACCCTGTCCCTCCACCAGGTCTCAGGTAGCACAACACAATACTCTGCCCCAACACCAGGTCTCAGGTAACACAACATAGTACTCTGCCCCAACACCAGGTCTTAGGCAGCACAACACAGTACCATGCCCCAACACTGGGTATAAGGCAGCACAGCACAGTACTCTGCTCAACGTCAGGTCTTAGGTAGCACAATGCAGTACCCTGCCCCAATACCAGGTCTGAGGAAGCACAGAACAGTGCCCTGCCCAGCACCAGGTCTTAAGTAGCACAGAACAGTACCCTGCCCCAACACCAGTTCTCAGGTAGTACAATGCAGTACTCTGCCCCAATACCAGGTCTCAGATAGCACAACACAGTACCCTACCCCAACATCGGGTCTTAGGTCACACAGAACTGCACCCTGACCCAACACCAGGTCTCATGTAGTACAACACAGTACCCTGCCCCAACATCAGGTCTTAAGTAGCAGAACACAGCATCCTGCCTCAACACCAGGTCTTAGGTAACACAACACAGTACCCTGCCCCAACACCAGGTCTCAGATAGCACAGAACAGTAACCTGCCTCAACACCAGGTCTTAAGTAGCACAACACAGTACTCTGCCCCAACACAAGGACTCACATGTCACAACACAGTACCCTGCCCAATACAAGGTCTTAGGTAGCACAAATCAGTACCTGCCCTAACACCAGGACTCACATATCACAACACAGTACCCTGCTCCAACACCAGGTCTCAGGTAGCACAACACAGTACTCTGCCCCAACACCAGGACTTAAGTAGCATAGAACAGTACCCTGCCACAACACCGGGTCTTAAGTAGCAGAACACAGCATTCTGCCCCAACACCAGGTCTTAGGTGGCACAACACAACACCCTACCTCAACACCAGGTCAAAGGTAGCACAACACAGTACTCTGCTCAACACCAGGTCTTAGGTAGCACAATGCAGTACCATTCCCAACACCAGGTCTTAGGAAGCACAGAACAGTACCCTGCCCCAACACCAGGTCTTAGGTAGCACAGAACAGTACTCTACCCCAACACCAGGTCTTAGGTAGCACATAACAGAACCCTGCTCCAACACCAGGTCTCACATAGCACAACACAGTACCCTACCCCCAACACCAGGTCTCACATATCACAACACAGTACCCTGCCCAACACAAGGTCTTTGGTAGCACAACACAGTACCTTCCCCAACACCAGGTCTCACATATCACAACACAGTACCCTGCCCCAACACTAGGTCTCAGGTAGCACAGAACAGTACCCTGCCTCAACACCAGATCTTAAGTAGCACAACACAGTACCCTGACCCAACACCAAGACTCACATATCATAACACAGTACCCTGCCCAACACAAGGTTGTAGGTAGCACAAATCAGTACTTTCCCCAACACCAGGACTCACATATCACAACACAGTACCCTGCCCCAACACCAGGTCTCAGGTAGCACAACACAGTACTGTGCCCCAACACCAGGTCTTAAGTAGCACAGAACAGTAGCCTGCCCCAACACCTGGTCTTAAGTAGCAGAATACAGCATCCTGCCCCAACAGCAGCTCTTAGGTGGCACAACACATTACCCTGCCCTAACACCAGGTCTAAAGTAGCACAACACAGTACTCTGCTCAACAGCAGGTCTTGGGTAGCACAGTGCAGTACCATTCCCCAACACCAGGTCTTAGAAAGCACAGAACAGTACCCTGCCCCAACACCAGGTCTCAGGTAGCACAGCACAGTACCCTGCCCCAACACCAGGTCTTAGATAGCACAACACTGTACCCTGCCCCAACACCAGGTTTCAGGTAGCAGAGAACAGTACCCTGCCCCAGCACCAGGTCTCACATATCACAACACAGTACCATCCCCCAACACCACATCTCAGGTAGCACAACACAGTACTCTTCCCCAACACCAGGTCTTAAGTATCACAGAACAGTACCCTACCATAACGCCAGATCTTATGTAGTACAACACAGTACTCTGCCCCAACACCAGGTCTCAGGTAGCACAACACAGTACCCTACCCAAACATCGGTATTATGTAGTACAGAACTGCCCCCTGCCCCAACACCAGGTCTCACTTAGCACAACACAGTACCCTGCCCCAACACCAGGTCCTAAGTAGCAGAACACAGCATCCTGCCCCAATACCAGGTCTTAGGTAGCACAGCACAGTACCATGCCCCAACACCGGGTATAAGGCAGCACAGCACAGTACTCTGCTCAACGTCAGGTTTTAGGTAGCACAATGCAGTACCCTGCTCCAATACCAGGTCTGAGGAAGCACAGAACAGTACCCTGCCCCAACACCAGGTCTTAAGTAGCACAGAACAGTACCCTGCCCCAACACCAGTTCTCAGGTAGTACAATGCAGTACTCTGCCCCAATACCAGGTCTCAGGTAGCACAACACAGTACCCTACCCCAACATCGGGTCTTAGGTCACACAGAACTGTACTCTGACCCAACACTAGGTCTCACATAGCACAACACAGTACCCTGCCCCAACACCAGGTCTTAAGTAGCAGAACACAGCATCCTGCCCCAACACCAGGTCTTAGGTAACACAACACAGTACCCTGCCCCAATATCTGGTCTAAGGTAGCACAACATAGTACTCTGCTCAACACCAGGTCTTAGGTAGCCAATGCAGTACCCTGCCCCAACACAAGGTCTTAGGAAACACAGAACAGTACCCTGCCCCAACATTAGGTCTCAAGTAGCACATCACAGTACCCTGCCCCAACACCAGGTCTTAAGGATCACAACACAGTATCCAGCGCCAGCACCAGGTCTTTGGTAGCACAGAATGGTACCCTGTCCCTCCACCAGGTCTCAGGTAGCACAACACAATACTCTGCCCCAACACCAGGTCTCAGGTAACACAACATAGTACTCTGCCCCAACACCAGGTCTTAGGTAGCACAATGCAGTACTCTATCCCAACACCAGGTCTTAGGTAGCACAGAACAGTACCCTACCCCAACACTTGGTTTCAGGTAGCACAACACAATACTCTGCCCCCATGACCCGGTCTTAGGTTGTACAGAACAATACCCTGCCCCAACACTAGGTCTCAGGAAGTACAGTGCTGTTCCTTGCACCTATGCTATATCTCAGGTAGTACAGAACCATACCCTGTCCCAACAATAGGTCTCTGGTAGCACAGTACCCTGCCTCAAAAGCAGGTGTCAGATAACACAGAACAGTACCCTGCCCAACACTAAGTCTCAGGGCTTCACTGTACACTGCATTGGCTCAACTAAACATCACATTTCTGGTCAGAACAGCACAATGCCCTGCCCCAATACCATGTCTCAGGTAGCACAACACTGTACCCTGCCCCAACACAAGGTCTCAGGCAGTACAGAACAACACCCTGCCCCAGCACCATGTGTCATGTAGCATAGCACAGTACCCTGCCTCAATATTAGCTCTCAGGGTTACATGGCACACTACTTTGGCTCAATTAAACATCAGATATCTGGGCAGAATGGCACAGTACCATTCCCCAACACCAGGACTCAGGGAACATTACTTTGGCCCAACAACAGATCTCTGGGCAGCATGGCACAGTACCCTATGCTAACACAAGGTCTCACTGCAGTATGGAACAGTACCAGAGCCCTAAAATGGGGCTTGTGGCAGCACAACCCAGTACCCTGCTAAAACACCAGGTCTAAGGGAAGTATGTCATCATACCCTGACCCTGTACCGAGTCTCAGAACAATGAAGCACAGTACCTTTGGTACAGTATGAGGTCTCAGGGCAGCACAGGATAGTACTCCACCCCAATACTTGATCTCAGGGCACCATGGCACAGTACTGTGTCAACCAAGGGCAGCATGGCGCAATATCCTCCCAAGACCAGATCTCTGTGTAGCATGGCATAGTACTCTGCCAACAGTTGGTCTAACAGCAGAATGGCACATTACCCTGTGCTAACACTGGGTCTCAGGTCAGCTCAGAACAGTACCTGCCCCAATACCTAATCTCAGGGCAACAAACTGCAGTACTCTGCCAACACCAAGTCTAAGGGCAGCATAAGGCAGTAACATGCCAAAACGCCAGGTCTCAGGACAGCTGAGCACAGTATCCTGCTACAACACCAGGTCTCAGGGCAGTACAGCACAACAAAACACCCTGCCCTGATATCCAATCAAAGGTCAGCATAGCACAATACCCTCCCAACACCAGATCTCTGGGCAGCATGGAACAGTACCTAGCACCATCACCAGGTCTCAGTACAGCACAGTACAGCACAGTACAGTATGGTAGGAGACTCATAAAAAAGCTTTGCAAATTAGGAGTGGGTCCAAAGGTGGTAAACAGGATAAGAAATTGGTTAAGGGATAGGCAGCACAGGTTTGTGGTAAAGGGAGTTCTCTCCAAGGAAATGGGAGTGACTGGCAGGTGCCTCAGGGATCAGTACTGGAACAGGTCCTCTTTAATGTCTTTATAAGTGACACTGCAGAGGAGCCGGAAGGGAAGGTCTGCCTCTTTGCAGATGACAACTAATCTGCAATAGGGTGGACACTTGGGAGGAGGTGTGGGAAGAATAGGTAGAGACCTGAGAACTAGAGGAGTGGTCAAGCGTATGGCAGCTGGGTTTCAATGTGAAAAAGTGCAAAATCATGCACTTAGGGCACAGAAACCCAGGGGCAGAGTACAAAACAAGAGAGGAGTAGTGACAACCACCAAGCAGGTAAGAGACCTGGGGTAATCATATTAGAGGGCCTAAAGATGGCCACGCAGTGTGACAAGGCAGTTAGAAGGGCCAGTGGCATGCTGAGGTGCATATGGAGGGATGGGTATCACCAACAGAAGGAGAGAGGTGGTGTTGCCTCTGCATAGATCACTGGTGAGACCCCACCTAGAGTACTATGATGAGGCTGTCCAGAGGAGGACAACAAAAATGGTGTAGGGTCTGCATCAGAAACACTATGAGCAGAGACTAAAAGACTTCAACACGTACACCCTGGAAGAGAGGAAGGAGAAGGAGATATGATAAAGACCTCTAAATACCTCATGAGAGTTAATAAGGTACAAGGGGAGTATTTTTCAGAAACAAAGATGTTCAAGAACAAGGGAACAAGTAGTGAAGCTGGAGGGGGTAAATTCAGGAGAAATGTGAGAAAATACTTGACAGAAAGAGTGGTGGATGCCTGGAATAGTTTTTCAGTAGAGGTGGCAGGGTGAAAACAGTGGTGGGATTCACAAATGCATGGGACAGGCATTAGGGAATCTTAGTGGAAAGGGATGGGGGAAGATCTGGAGATCAAGTAGGGTCTGCGGTGACACTGTAGGTAGAGAAAAATGGGCAGACTGGGGAGAGGAGGGCAAGCAGTCTTTATCTGCCATCATATTCTATGTTTCTGTGTTTCTAGTACCACTACCCAGCACCGAATTTCTGGGAAGCACAGCACAATACCCTAGTTCAACACCAGGTCTCAAGGAAGGACGATACTGTATGCTACTACCATATCAAGTCTTAGGGGAGCACAAAGCTGTGCTCTGCCCCAACACCAGGTCTCAGTGCAGTGCAGTACAGTGTCAGGGATATATGACACAGTATTCTGATCCCTTACCAGGTCACAGGGAAGCACATAACTGTACCCTATCCCAACACCAGTTATCAGGGCAGCACTGTACTGTACCCTACTCTAATACCAGTTGTCAGGGTAGCACAGCCTTGTTCACTGCCCCAACATCAGTGGTTGGGACAGCACAGGACATTACCCTGTTCCAACAACAGTTTTCATGGCAGTACAGCACAGTACCCTCCCCCAACACAAGGTATCACTGCAACACAGTACCCTTCCTCAACACCAACACCAGGTGTCATTGCAGCACAACACAGCACCCTGTTCCAACACCAGGCCTCAAGGCAGCACAGCACAGTGCCATATCCCAACTAGTGTTGTCAGAACTAGTTTGAGAAAGATTCCAACCCTCCTTGAACCCTGGTGGTCGAGTTCTAATTTAGAACTCGAACACTACAGGGTTAGCAAAAGGGTTCGAATCATCAAAACAAATCTTACGTGTGTGTGCTTTTTCTTTCTGCTGGCATCATCTGTGTCCCGTTCCCGTTCCCAATCTTGGCACCAGCTGAAGAATGCAGCTCAATTCCCTTCCCTCTCCGTCCCCTCCCAACCTGTCCTGAGTGTTACTGTCGGGGGGGGCAGCTATTGTCAGCTTTCACGCTTGTGATCTCACTCTCACTCACAGTGTACCACCTGACCATCTGCTATGTGATCAGATAGTGGTGGTTGAGAGGAGTTAGTGAGTCTCGTGAGTTGAGGGATCAGACAAAGAAGTCATCTCCGCAGCTGCGGCTCCATTTCATTGCCATTCAGTCTTATTCTCACAGTGGAGAAGGAGCCGCAGCCTGTGTGTGTGTGCTCTCAGTTGTGCGACTCTGTCCTCTGAACTTGTGGCTGTTTGGCTTTATGTTAGACCCTTACTGCCACTGAACCAAAAAAAGATAACTGGCAGGTGGGGAAAAGGAAGGGGGGGGGGGAGTTGGGGGAACTGAGGAAAGAAAGAGGGCAGGAAGGAGCGAAGAGCATAACTTGTTGGGACTGAAGTGAAGTCAGTAAGGAGTGGGACTCTTTCAGGAGGAAAAATGGATTGAAATAGCTGGAGGAATTAGTTCATTTGCAGACTGCTGCCTGCCTGTTTATGTGTGTGAGACGTGCTTAGTCTGCACAGTACCACTCTTCCTCTGGTTGCTTGCTGAGTTCTAATCTTCACAGATCTTATATCTAGTGTGACTCGTGGGAGGAGGGATCACCCTGGCTGGGGGAGGGTGAAAGAAAGAGATCATATTTGGGTTTTTGCTTTGTTTGGGGGGGGAGAAGTTAAAACACGTTGTTGATTGTGTGAAACTTGATGTTACTTCTAAGCCCACAAAAAGGAAACAAGGAAAAACATTATTTCTAGTCCCAGTCCCACCCACAACAAAGTGAAAAATTATCAGAAGGACGGGGTCTCAGTCAGAAATGTGCTGGGGGGGGCTTCACTAAACATTCACCCTAAGAAAAACCTCCTGTGGTGTTGTGTTTGTCTCCACTGCATCTTCTGTGAAGTGACCAGCCAGTCACCTTGCTACTGCTGTGTGCCATTTGACTGCACTGTACCCTATTATTACCTAGTGTGTGTTACCTTGATAGAAGCCCGTGGCCAGTTGTGTGGTGGCATTATCCTTAAATACATGACAGAAGCCTAAAAATATATTTCCCCATTGGGAGGAGAGACAGAAAAATCTCTTTCCTCGGTTTGTGTGTGTAACTCTGTCTCTTATGGTCAGCCCATCACCCTGCTGCTGTGCGCCCCTTGACTGCACAGTACCTTACCCAGCGTGTGTTACCGAGTGAAGCCCAGTGGTCAGTTGTGTGGTGGCATTATCCTTGAATACACAACAGAAGCCTAAAAATATATTTCCCTGTTGGGAGGAGAGACAGAAAAATCTCTTTCCTCGGTTTGTGTATGTAACTCCGTCTCTTGTGGTCAGCCCATCACCCTGCTGCTGTACACCCCTTGACTGCACTGTACCTTACCCAGTGTGTGTTACCTTGTGAAGCCCAGTGGCCAGTTGTGTGGTGATATCATCCTTAAATACATGACAGAAGCCTAAAAATATTTTTCCCTGTTGGGAGGAGAGACAGAAAAATCTGTTTCCTCGGTTTGTGTGTGTAACTCTGTCTCTTGTGGTCAGCCCATCACCCTGCTGCTGTGCGCCTCTTGACTGCTGTGTGTATGCCTATGCCCAGCAGCCCAATCATTCTGTAAGCCTTGAATCTGGGATCCTTTAGTTGCAAGCCATCATATTCTTCAATTTACTTTCAGTCCACTACATCACATTGTCACACAACCAAAATAACATTTTGCAGTTGTAGCCAGCGATCACAGATCACATTGCTTTCTTACACAGGAATTGTGTGGGTGTGGGTGTGTTCACTGCTGTATACTGGTACTGTTATGGCTGACACCAACATAGATGAAGCATCTGGTGCTGGTGTTGGAGCAGGTGTTGGTGGTAGTGGTAATCCTGGTGCTAGCAGAAATAACCAAAATGTTTCAAGTGATAAAAATTCAACAAACAGCAAAAGAGCAACAGTGAAGTGTGGTAAAGGGGGACCTTTTATGAAAACCTGTGCAGCTGCTGGGGTCACATGGAGAGGCACCATAAGGTATGCTGTTCATGCTGTTAAAATCCCTGTGACTAGCAGTAATAATGCAAATGACAGTGAGTCCCTCTCTGACTCAGACTCAGACAGTAGCTCTTTGTCTCAGTCCGACACTGTTGCGACTTGCGAACGTATCATTACTTCTTCAACAAAGTGAAATGACCAAGTCTGCTGACAATGAATCAGGTAGTGCACTTGCAAATACATCCAGCACTGTTGGCAATGAAAAGGACATATCCATTGAATTCACCACTTCTATGTTGGCCAGCAATGAAAATCCATCAGAGTCTTCTGCCCACTCTTCTAGCACCAAGGAGCATGTCCTGGGTTCTGTTAGGACAGGTGAAAAGATGCAAACAGTCTTTAGCTGTCTTCCTAGCACTCGAACAATATCTGTCACATCTGAGGTGTGGAATTATTTCTCTGTCAGTAAAACGGATCCATGCAGAGCAATTTGTTCCCTTTGTAAACAGAGTGTAAGCCGTGGTAAAGTTGTGTCATGTCTTGGCACTACAGCTCTTAAATGCCACCTGAAAAAGCATTCAGTTTTGCTTGATCGTCCAAAACCCATGTCCTCCATCTTCCAGACTGCACATGAGAAGGGTCAGGAAACTGAAACGGATACTGAATTGTCTGAACTTGATGTGGACAGAACCACTGCCAACCCTAGGATCACTGTTACCACCAATGCCAGCACCATTAGTACCAGTTGCACATACAGTGATGGCACTGAATGTAGAAGTCCTAGTCCACCATCCCAGCATTCATCTGCCCATCGAAACATGGTATATAATAAACCAGCAGGGACATGTTATAAACAGCTAACACTGTCTCAGGCATTTGAAAGGAAGAATATCTTTACTAAAAATTATCCAAAGACCCTTCATCTTAATCACAGAATTGGTGATTGTTAGCTGGAGCCCTTCTCTCATACTCTTTGGTAGATCATGAGGATTTTAGGGAGCTCTTGAAACTAGCAGAGCCTTGTTACAATGTTCCTCATCGAAGGGACTTTTCCTATGTTGAAATACCAAACATTTATCAGGCTTTAAAAGTGACAGAGATGCTTGCACTTAAAACCGCAGAGGGTGGGGTTATTCATGTCACAACAGATATGTGGACCAGCACTCAAAACATAGATTACATGTCCCTTACCGCTCACTGGGTCACGTTTTCTTGTGGTTCTTCAAAAACAAAGACATCCCAGAAGATGGCGCTGCTGCATATAAAGAAGTTTGGGCAAAGTCATACAGCTGCAAACATTTTGCAGGAACTAAATTACCTCCTTGATGAATGGGTTTATTTTCATGGTCTAAAATGTGGCTTCATAGTAATTGACAATGGAGCCAACATTTTGAAAGCAGTACAGGATAGAGGATTTATGCATGCTTCTTGCTTTGCACATTGCTTACATTTAATTGTCATGGGATTTATCAGCAATGAAACACAAGTGGATGGTATGATTGCTGTTTGCCAAAAAATTGTGACTCACTTTTCACGTTCAACCAAGGCTATACGGACATTGTCCAAATTGCAAAAAAAACACAAGCTGCCCCAGCAAAAGCTGATTCAAAATGTTTCCACTCATTGGAACTCAGCACTTTATATGCAATGAAACACAAGTGGATGGCATGATTGCTGTTTGCAAAAAAAATTATGATTCACTTTTCACATTCAACCAAGGCTATACGGACATTGTCCAAACTACAAAAAAAACACAAGCTGCCCCAGCAAAAGCTGATTCAAAATATTTCCACTCGTTGGAACTCGATGCTTTATATGCTGCAGCACCTCTTGGAGCAAAAGCAAGCTATACATGAGTATTGCTCAAAGTACATTATTGGAGATGGCATTATGCTGTCTGTGCTGCATTGGAAATTAATGGAGACAGTGTACTGCATCCTAGCTCCTTTTGAGACAGCCACAAGGGACATGTCTTCTGAAGGCGCATCTGTGAGTCTGGTTATCCCACGCATAATGCTGATTTCACATCATCTTAGTGTTCTAAATCTACAAATAGAAAAAGACAGATCTGAAGCTCAGACAACATGTCGCCTGTATCATGGGAATCTTGTAAAGAGAAAGAGTGAGCGCTTCAAAACCAATGACAAATTAGTTGCAATGACGAAATGAAAACACTACATCCTTGCAACTCTCTTAGATCCCAGATTCAAGGCTATACATCTTCCAAAAACAGGTGATATAGAGCAGTACAAATGTCTGTTGCTAGATGAGCTGCAGCACTAACAGGAGTCAAACAAAGACATGCACAGTACCCTCAGGTTGTCATCACCACAACATGCAGGTTCATCTTCACAAAGGGATACAG
Source organism: Neoceratodus forsteri (assembly GCA_016271365.2). NCBI lineage: Eukaryota > Metazoa > Chordata > Ceratodontiformes > Ceratodontidae > Neoceratodus > Neoceratodus forsteri. The sequence continues at coordinate 293,513,457 of CM028136.1, forward strand.
AACTGGAAAAGTCACCAAACATTAACAGTAGTTGTTCCACAACTGCCACTTCTTAAACCCTTAATAGCAAGCTAAATCTGTGGCAAAACCTTTCCCAAATTGCTGCCATCCCAGCTTATGCTGATTCCTCTTCTGAGCGGTCTCTGTCCATCATGGTAGACAGTTACCGGCAAGAACTGCATATTCTATTGATGCATGCCCTTTTGAATACTGGAGATCAAAAAAGTCGATTTGGACAGAGCTATATGATGAAGCCTGTAAATATCTTGGTTGTCTTGCAACAAGTGTCTCTTCATAATGCATGTTTAGTACAGCTGGCACTATTGTGACAGACACCAGAAATAGGTTGCTGCCAGAAAATGTACACACGTTAACTTTTATTAAAGTTAATAAGTCAAGATTTTCTTATCCCTACAAGAGTGTACAAACTGATCCTGAAGTGATTGATGTTGTGGATGTTGATGGTGATGACAACTCAGATGGTGATGGCTGGTAAATACTGTGTGGGCCAGAGTCTCTCCGCACCAAAAAGGGAACTTTTACAGACCGTGATGACTTTGGTTGTCTCTCTCCTTTCTCAGTCTACTACCTTGGACTATATACCCCACAAAACTTTCACCATTTCATGGCAAACTGCTTTGTAGCTAGGGTCTAAAGTCAACAAGTTTTATATACAGGGCAATTTTAACATCAGTGGGAACAGGCCCTAATCTGGCATAAAAGGGGCACTGTCATGTCAATCATTTCTGTATCATATTATTTATAGGTAAAGTGCAAACATATATTATTTGATTTACCTTCTGTGACTTTGTGGTGCATCAGTATGGGTTGGGACTGAGGGCAGTCTATTTTTCAATTTTAAAGAGGACAAACTAGTGAGTTCTAATTGGTAGCTGTTTATTATTTTTTCAATTACAGAAATGTTAGCCATAAACCAAAATGATCCATATGTAAGTTATCTTACTGAATAAAAAATTATGGGAAAACCTGTATTTTGTATTGTTATGTTTCTGTGGGCAGCATCCTGTTACAAGTCTCTTCCGGTAAACAGAGCCATCTGGAGTTTTACCTATGTCATGGTTGAGCACATATCATTCTGTAAGCATAGGTCTCATACCACAATAGCTCGTGTTTAACATTCTGTTGTACACAGACCATGGCATAATAGCAATAACTCTCAAATTACTGGTTCCATGAAGAGGACTGTACAGAATGTTGTCCATAAGAAGAAAAAAATTGAAAATACAGTTTTTCACATAAGTGTTGTTTATTAAGGAACAGTTAAGTATGGCTCATTTGGAGGCAAGAGTTTCATTTTTCTTGAGTAAGCATGTGGTAGTTTTAGCATTTGAGAGTGGGAGGAGGGTAGAATGGGTGCCGGAAGGTGGGAAAGGGCTGGAGGTTGGTTTAACATGGATGCAAGAGGGAGAAAGATGGCATGGATGCTAGTGCATGGGTGAGGGTTGGGGGTTGGTTTTAACATGGATGCAGGAGGGAGAAACATGGCATAGTTGTTAGTACATGGGTGATGCTTGGGGGAGTGGATTTTAACATGGGTGAGGGATGGAGAAGGGTGACATGAATGGTAGTTCATGACTAAGTGTAGGGGTAGTTTAAACATTTGGGTGAAGGAGGAGGGTGGAATACATGCCTGAGTGGGGTGAGGGTTGTGGGTTGGTTTTAACACATGGGTGTAAGGGTGGTATGGGTGCTACTGCATAGATGAGGGTGGTGGAAGGAAAGTGGAATGAGTGCTGGGGTGAAACGTGGGTGTTGTTTTAGTCCCTTCATTTATAGATACATGATTGGCTGGGGATGGTGAGGAAAAAGATGATGACAGACCGATGGTATGGGAGGGCTACACCGATTACCCACTGTTGAACATACTATAGATATAATGTATATATACATATTTTTTTTCTTACTAAATACATTGCAAACTGCTGTCACCTAGCACGTGTCCTGCCCCATTTAAAAAAAAGAATAAAGGAATCAGAAATAAAAGAAAATCTGCATCAGCAGTTTTCACAGAATGTGACCTATCGTAAAGATAATTTGATACATAATGGGGTTGACAGACACTGTCCCTTAAACATCACATGCCAACTGCTGCAGCTACATTAAATATTCCTTAAGTTAGTATGTGGTGAGGAAACCACTTTTTTTTATTTATGTGACTGAAATACAGATTTTATTGACGTATCAGCTGGAAAAATGCATCATCTTAGAAAGTTGTATGTATTACTTCAATTTGCCAACAAGAATGTTGGTATATGTATGCATTATCTTAGAAAATTGCATGCATTTTTTGCCAGCAACAATGACTGGCATATTTTTTTATTCAAATGTCTTGACTGACTACGTTATGACATACTGGCCCAGATATTCAAAAGGGTTGCGCATGGCGCAACAGTGTTGCGCCATGCGCAACCCACTGATGCACCCGGCGCAATATTCAAAAGGGAAAAGTGCAGGTCAAAAATCACGATGCGCTGGAGTGCATCCGTAATGTATGCAGGCACAGGTGGGGGAGGCATGCCCATGCATAACCTGCACAGCCCGATATTCAGCCTGGGATGTGCAGAGCCATGCATGCGCAACCCCTACCTGCACCAGCACAAATTACGCCAAAAAAAAAAAGGAACAACTGATGGCCACTCACAGGTGAGCTTCCGCATTGCAGGGCGCAACACAGCAGCTGCCACCTGTGGGTGGCCACCCGAGTTCCGACTGCACCTGGCGGCGCCCCCCCATGCCCAATCATGGGCATTTGTAAAGATAAATGAATTCCCCAATATCCCTGGTGGTCCAGTGGACCTCTATCTGCCCGATCGCGGGCATTTGTGTCAAAAAAGATTCCACATACAATATCCCTGGTGGTTCAGTGGACCAGCTATCTGCTCGATCGCAGGCATTTGTAAAACACCTAATTCCAAATATCCCTGGTGGTCTAGTGGTACCCCCACCTGCCCACTGAGCCCACCCCGCTCCCCCAGTCAGCAGCGGGCAGCAGCACCCCCACCGCCTGCTGCCCTACCATCCACCGACTGACAGCTCAGTAGGGCTGCATGCCCATTGGTTCACAGCATGAGCCAATAGGCATGCAGCTCCTACTTATACTACACATTTCAGTTCTGTGAATCATTCCATAACTGGAATGTGTAGTACTGAAGCTGCATGCCCATTGGCTCATGCTGTGAACCAATGGGCATGCAGCCCCACCGAGCGTCAGTCGGCGGAGGGGAGGCAGGCGGTTGGGTGCCACCCGCCCGTTGACTGGGGAGCGGGTTGGGGCTCAGTGGGCAGGTGGGGGGGTACCACTAGACCACCAGGGATATTGGAGTTAGTTGTTTTTACAAATACCCGCAATCGGGCAGATAGCTGGTCCACTGGACCACCAGGGATATTGGATGGGGAATCTTTTTTGACACAAATACCCGTGATCGGGCAGATAGCTGGTCCACTGGACCACCAGGGATATTGGATGGGGATCTTTTTTGACACAAATGCCTGCAATCAGGCAGATAGCTGGTCAACTGGACCACCAGAGATATTGGAATTAGTTTTTTATTTACAAATGCCCGCAATCGGGCAGATAGCGGTCCACTGGACCACCAGGCATATAGGATGGGGTTCTCTGTTTTACAGATGCCTGCGATCGGGCACATAGCGGTCCACTGGACTACTAGGGATATGGGACAGAGTTTTTGTTTTGTACAAATGCCCATGATTGGGCTGCAGGGGGCATTGGTCCCCGATGGCTGATGCCTGGCAGGACGCCAGGTACAAGTCGTCGGGGATCGGCGCACCTGCATGCAAATGGGGCCAAAATGACATGCAAATGGCCCCATGTGTGCCTTGCATACATTATTGCCCCATTTGCATGTCAACTTTTGAATATCGCTGGTGTTGTGCATGGCGCAATGGAACTTGGCGCTAGCACATCTCCATGCTCCACTCTGGCCACTTGCGCTGGCACAGTGCCACTGCGCCATGCACACTGGGGGGTGGCCAGGGTGCGATATTCAAAGCTGCTGAGCCATGGTGCAGCTCTGTTGAATATCACCCAGTCCACACCCCTGTGCAGCCAAGGTGAGCTGCGCCCAATCTTGCGCCACAGCTTGGCACAGTTTGAATATCCGGGCCACTACATTTTGCAACAGTTCCATGTGCTGTGGCTGCAGTACCTTGGCTTGACTTTGTTATAAAAGCCTTCTTTTAAACATAGAAACTTTTGATTTACTCATTTAAAACACAAAGCAGCAAATAGCTGAAATTAGGTAATATCAGTTATTTTTTCTAATAATTCATAATGATGAGTATATATAACTAAGTACATAAATAGCTAATGTGCCTCTTTCTTTCACTAAGGAACTATGATGCAGCTGCAGCAGGGAAACTTTAACATATGGGTGGGCGGGTGGGCCTGTTAATTATTAAGTTGCTGGCTTTAGCAAACAGAAGAAACCATAGATACACCTAATTGTATTCCTATCAATGTCACACATGATAATTTCTCTCCCCCTTATATTAAACAGTTTTTCCTTTACATGTATTTCATTACTATCTTCATTACTGGCAGCACAATTACAAAATAGGGTTGGAGTTCTAAAAAGTTCTAAAAAAGATTAGAACCCTAGAACTTTTGCAAAAGTTCTAGGTTCTAGACTAGAACTAGAACCCAGAACTTCAGAGGGTTCTGACAACCCTAATCCCAACACCAGTTGTCAGGGCAGTTCAGTATAATACCCTGCTCCAACAGCCAGACTCAAGGCAGCACAGCACAGCACAGTACCCTGTTCCAATACCAGTTATCAGAGCAGCATAGTACCCTCTTCCACTGCCAGGTCTCAAGGCAGCAGAGCCAAATACCCTGTTCCAACACCAGCTGTTAGGGCAGAACAGCATGGGACCCTGCCCCAATACCAGATGATAGGGCAGCATAGCACAGGACCCTGTTCTAGCACTAGATTTCAAGGCAGCACAGCACTGTACTCTGTCCCACTACCACTTGTCAGGGCAGCACAGCACTGGACCCTATACCAACACAAGTTGTCAGAGCAGCACAGTACCCTGTTGCAGATCCAGGGGCAGGATTTTCAAACTTCTTAGATTGCCACAAGCCCCGGTGTGCCGATGATACGGCACATGGGGCTTACGTCAATCTAATGGGATTTTCTATCCTGTGCAGCAATTGCTGCAAGGTAGACCAACTTTTTCTGGTCTACCTTGTGGCTCTCCTGGGGCTGTTTTATGGAGCTTGCACCAAATATTTGTCACAAACTGCCTTAATATCTGAAAACTGTCACAGTTGTGCCTGAGACTGTAAAACTGGATGCAGTTGCAGGGGTAGGGTTTGGCGCACAACGAGAACCAAAGTGTTGTGGGACAAGGCTGGATGCAAGCCTTGCTCCATGTTTTGAAAAATCCTGCCCCAGGTCTCATGGCAGAACAGCACATTACCCTGTCCCGACACCAGCTCTTAGGGTGGCACAGCACAGGACCTTGCCCCAGCACCAGTTGACAGGGCAGCACAGGACCATGCACCAACACCAGTTGTCAGGGCATCACATCATAATAACCTGTTCTGGGTGTCAGGACAGCATTGCACAGTACCCTGCCCCAACACCAGGTGTCAGGGCAGCACAGCCCAATACTCTTTTCCTACATCAGGTCTCAAGGCAGCACAGCATAGTACCCTATCACAACACCAGTTATCAGGGCAGCACAGCATGGCATGGCACAGCATAGTACTCTGTTCCAACACTGGGTGTCAGGGCAGCAGAACACAAGACCCTGCCCTGAAACAAGGTGTCGGGGCAACTCAGCCCTAACACCAGGTGTCAGGGCAGGACAGCAAAGGACCCTGCTACAAAACCAGGTGTGGGGACAGCACTGCACAGGACTCTGCCCCAAATGCAGATGTCATGGCAGCACAGTGCAGTACCTTATTCATTACACCACATGCCACGGTAGCACAGCACAATACCTGCCCCAACACCAGGGGAGGATGTGATATGATCAATCTGTAGAAGGAAACTGCCATCTGCAGTCTCCAGAACTGACCACAGAGAGTAGCCTAATCTAATTGGGGATTTCTGACTTAGAGAAAGACATTTACCCCCTCCCAACCCTCTCCCAGGACAAATCACCCTCAGGCATGCCATGCTCTCCCTGACTATCTGTAGCCTTCTTGGGAGCACTGTGTGGGCTTCGCTGTGAGTCCTGTGGCCAATGCCTTATCTACTGTCTACTGTAATAAAACTGCCTCTTTGGTTTCACCTGACATGGTAGTTGTGTACCTGTAATATGTTTACTGTGTTCTAACTATTGCTACCCTTGTACAACCAGTGAATGTCTGTAACGCTGGTCACTCTCTAAGCCATTTTTTTGTATGAACTGTAATACTGTATTGTTGTGTTGTTCCCATGATGAGGTGCCTTTGCAAATGAGTCCCTGACTCAAAGGTCTGTAAATTCGATACTCTAAATAAATAAATAAACAAACATATTATCAGTAGGTGTGGTGTTTATTGAAAGAGTACCGGGTTAATATAGCGTAGAGAAAACCGCACATGCAATAACGCACTGTAAGAAGCCTAATGGCTCAACAACGGCAGAGGTTGTTTCAGCATGTGGTAAGAACCACTACCCCTGTTGCTATAGACTGCTATGAGGGGGGCATGACGGATGCTGACGGGGTGGTGCCTTGCCGAGCCACTCCTGTGATGGAGTGGCTAGAGCACCTGCCTCTGGTGGCGGCAGGGATCTGGGGCTGCAGTTTGGTTCTCCCCAGGTCCCTCTGCAATGTGGTTTTTAATTTTTGTAAAAAAATCTAAATTTCCCTGATCCGACCTTTCCTGTTTCCACAAAGTCAACGACACCCCAGGGTTGATTATTATAAGTCTGAGGGTGTGTGTGGGGGGTAAAGGCCCCAAGGTCAGGGGGTGCATGGGGGTTTTGCCCCCCACAAAAAGAAAGACAGTTGCCGTTTTTTCAACTGTGTGTGCTGTTGTTGTTATAGTCGGGATTTTGTCCCTACACTGTTACAGTGTACGCTGTTGTGTCTGTGGTTATGCGTGGTTTGCTCCAAGACATTATGACCCCATGTCTATTGAAAGTGATATTTAATTTGTTTATTTACTAACAAATACATAATGCTCCCACTGAAGTGAAAAACACACTGTAACTTCATAAACACAGCAAGCAATGTACTGTAGATGTGATTTGCAATTAAATGGAGGCTCATGACTAATTATTTCCTAAGGTTTTTTATCAGGTTATTGTCTCAGTGGGCTCTTGGAATTAATGATGTATGCTCAGAAAATACCCTGGATTGTATAGGTGTGGGATCCTGTCTCTAAATCAAGCCTCAAGAACTATCAATGCATTCTTTGAAAGGACTGAAAATTCAGAAGTGGGTGTGATTTGAGCAAAATCTTCTCATTTAATTAAGAAGTGCAATGCCAGGAAATTCTTTTGAGTTTTCCGAAAAACACTAATACAGTCTAAGATTTTTGTTTACCAACTATTAGCAGAGTTTCTAAATGATGACATGGAAGTTAGAGATGAGCAGAACCATCAGTGTTAGCAATGAGTCTACCTAAACTAAAACAGCCTGAAGGGATGCCAGGCTGTTTGTTATCTTTCATTCTTAAATTAAGATAAGGAATTTTGAAGTTTTGAAAGTTTCATCTCCCGTGCCATGCCCAAAAAATTAAATATATCTCTGTACAATATTATGCTGTTTACTATAATATGAACGTACAAAGACACAAAAAGAACAAGCAGAAGTAAACCACCTGGTCTATTGCGTCTGCTTGTAATGATGCAGGGTCTAGTCTTACACTTACGGCACTGCCCCTGACCCCCAACCATCCCTCCCTCCCTCCTTCTGCCCCCTTCCCTTGGTCCCAAGGGTTCCCTTTGTATTTGTCCCAGGCCCTCTTGAATGCTCCCACTGTCTTTTCTGGTAGTACATCCTTTTACGGCTCATTTTAGGTGGTTACCACCCTCTCCATATAGAAATGTTTCCTTACAACCCTTCTGAATCCCCCATCCCCCATCAATTTTAGGCTGTGCAACCTAGTGGTGTTGTTTTTACTCATTTTAAAGAGACCCTCTTTTTGCACTCTGTTAATTCCCTTCATGTACTTGAAGGTCTCTATCATATCCTCCCTCTGCCTCCTCTCCTCCAGGAAGTACATCCCCAGGGCTCCCAGCCTCTCCTCATATGACCTATACTGTAGCCCCTCTATCATCTTGATTGCTCTCCTCTGGGCCACTTCCAGCATGCCGATGTCCTTCTTAAGGTATGAATGCCAGTACCTCATCCCATATTCTAAATGTGGTATCACCAATGATCTGTACAGTGGTAAAATGACCTTGCTCCACCTGCTGCGGAATCCCCTTACAATACACCTCAGCATCCTGTTAGCCTTCACCACTGTCTTCTTACACTGGGAGGTGTGTTTCAGGTCACTTGTGATTACCGCTCCTAGATCCTTTTCCTCTTCGGAAGCATTTACCTGAACCTCTCCTATGCAATATTCTGCACTAGGGTTCAGAAACATGTGATAGCACCATCCTAATACATCCATATTGTCACTCTAGCATACGAACATACATACAAACATATGAACATATGAAAACACCAGCAGAAGCAGGCATCATCGAGTCTGCCCAATTGTGTGGCTAGCCCCTCAACTTGCAGCTGCCCCACCCTCATCACCCCTATTCATCATTACCCCCCTCACTCTGTCCCATCCCCTCTTAAAACCACGTACCATTCTACAAGATACCTTGAGACCTTCAAGTACATGAAGGGAATTAACACCTCCTCGGGCAGAGCATTCTATTTGTCTACCACCCGTTCTGTGAAAAAATGTCTCCTGATTTCCCTCCTGAATCTTCACCCCTTCAATCTCAGCTGGTGCCCTTGCGTATGCTTCTCTCTTCTAATCTGGAAAATCCCTTCTGTATTAGTCTTATAGAAACATAGAAACATAGACTTTGACAGCAGATAAGGACCGCTTGGCCCATCTAGTCTGCCCATTTCCCTACCTACAGGATAGGCTGCAGATCCTAGTTAACCAACAGCCTATTTCTTCCTACTCCCCACAGGAATTGCCTTATGTCTGTCCCATGCATTCTTGAATTCTCCCACAATTTTAGACCCCACAACCTCCTCAGAAAGGCTGTTCCATGCATCCACTACCCTCTCGTTGAAATAATACTTCCTCACATTGCCCCTGAACCACCCTCCTTCTATCTTTAAATTGTGTCCCCTTGTTCTTGCAAGTCTCTTTTTCTGAAAGATGCTACCCTCTTGGACTTTGTTGATTCCACTGAGGTACTTAAAAGTTTCTGACATGTCCCCCCTCTCCCTTCTTTCCTCAAGGATATACATATTGAGCTCCTTTAGTCTCTCCTCATACAGCTTCTCTTGCAGACCCTGCACCATTTTAGCTGCCCTCCTCTGGACTACCTCTATCCTGTCTATGTCCTTGCGGAGATGGGGTCTCCAGAACTGGACCCAGTACTCCAGATGGGGTCTCACCAACTGTCTGTACAGAGGGATAACAACTTCCTGTTTTCTGCTGCTGATGCCTCTCCCTATACATCCCAGTATACCCCCAGCCCTCTCTTATTTATCCCCTTTAAGCATTTAAAGGTTTCGATCATATCCCCCCATCTCTCCTCTCATCCAGGGAGTAAATGTTCAGCTCGCCTAGCCTATCCTCCTAGGATTTTCCCTCCAATCCCTGGATCATCTTTGTCACTCTACGCTGCACCCCCTCCAACAATCTGACATCCTTCTTCAGGAACAGGCACCAGTACTACACGCAGTATTCCAGGTTCGGCCTGACCAGTGACCTGTACAGGGGAAGGATCACCTCCCTATTTCTGGAGGAGATTCCCCTCGCTTTACACCCCAGCATCTTGTTGGCTTTTGCTACCGCCTTCCTGCACTGAGCTGAGTTGTTCATACTCCCTGTTATAAGCACCCCTAGATCCCTTTCCTCCTCAGTGCTTTCCAACTGTACTGCTCCTAGCTGATAGCTCCTCCCCTGGTTCCTAGCCCAGAAGTGTAGTACCTTGTACTTCTTGGCATTGAACCCCAACTACCATGTTTCTGACCATTTCTGTAGCTTGATCAGGTCTTCCTGCAGCCCTCTCCAACCCTCAATGTCGTCTACCACAGCTCCCATCTTCGTATCATCTGCAAACAGACTGATCCTACTCTGGATCCTGAGTGAGATATCAGCTATGAATATCCCAAACAGCACCGGTCCCAGTAACGATCCCTGTGGTACCCCGCTCGCCACCATCCTCAGGGATGAGAGTCCCCCCCTCCACTGCCACCCTTTGCTGTCTTTTATTGAGCCAGTTATTGATCCATTTGACCATCCTTGTTCCCACCCCTATATACTCCAGCTCCCCCCCCGCCTCCCATGCGGCATTGAATCAAAGGCCTTACTGAAGTCTAAATAAAGGACATCCACCGCATGGCCCTTGTCCAGCTCCCCAGTCACCCAGTCATAGTACTCAATTAGGTTTGTCTGGCAGGATCTGCCTGAGACAAACCTATACTGTTGACTGTCCTGGAGTCCATATCCTCCAAAAAGGTCACCAGCCTTTCTTTTAGGATCGTCTCCATGAGCTTATCCACAATTGACATGAAGCTCACTGGTCTATAGTTACCTGGTTCATCCTTATGGCCACTTTTGTGAATGGGCACCACCGTTTTGGGCCATCCTCCAGTCCTGTGGTATGCATCCTGTGTCCAGGGAGGTATTGAGCAGGTCAGCCAGTGATCCTTCCAGGATCTCCGCTAGTTCCTTAAGTACCCTAGGGTGAATGCCGCCTGGTCCCGGTGCCTTATCCACCCTTAGTGCCCTTAATCCTTCTAAGACCCTGTCCTCTGTAATCCCTATATCAGTCAACCCCTTCCCCCACAGCCCGCTCCACCCCTACCTTGTGGTATCTGCCCCCCTTCTCCTCCATGAACACAGAACAGAAGTATTCATTTAGTGCCTCTGCATGATGCACTCCCTTCTCTACCCACCTTCTGTCCTTCCTAATCCTCACAATTTAGTCTTTGTTCTTCCTTCTCTTGCTTATGTATCTGAAGAAGTCCTTTTCTCCATCCTTAATACCCTGTGCCAGTCTCAGCTCTCTTGAAGCCTTATCCACTCTGACTAGCCTGGTAACTTCCCTGGACTTCTTTGTATACTCATCCTTGTCATCTTCCCCTTCCAATTTCTTGAGTCTCCAAAATTATTTTCTCTTGGCCCTCATCCCCTCCATGACCTCTTGAGCAACCAACTGGACTTCTTTGCCCTCCCTTCTTACTTCCTGTCCTTGTACATGTCCCAGTAGCCTCCGCCAGCCCCCTTTTTTAATAATGTCCCATTTCTGATTAGCATTCATGCTTGGTTGAATTCCCGCCAGATGCCTACCCCAAATTTTCCCTATCCTTTTAAAGTTCGACCCCTTAAAGTCAATCACCCCAGTTCCCATACCCTCAGTTTCCCAACCCATATTGAGTGTCAACCACACAGAGTGGTGGTCACTCCCAGCCAGAGGGCCCTCTACCTCCAGAACCCTTACAGCCTCCCCATTTGATAGTACCAGGTCCAGAGTTTTTTCAAACCTAGTCAGCTCATGGACCAACTGCATCAGGAAGCTGTCCTGAAATGCTCCTAATATGACCTGCCCCTTTGCACTCATGGTAGATGGGGTGCTCCACTCCACGCAAGGTAGGTTGAAGTCCCCCACCACCACCACCACTGTGTTCCCCTTCCTACAGACCTTTCTAATTTGCCCAGCTAACTCTTTATCCAGGTCATCCCCTTGAGCTGGTGGTCTGTATACTACCCTCATCTTCAGTGTCCTACCTTTCAGGCCTTGAAACTGCATCCATAGGGCATCTGTTCTGCCTTTATCCCCCTCCTCCCTTATACACCTTATCCCCTCCTGTACATAGATTGCCACACACCCATCTTTCCCTTTCTCTCTATCCTTCCTGAATATCCTATACCTTGGGATCACCATATCCCAATCCTGGTACTGGGGGGGCCCACGTTTCCATGATGGCCGCAAGGTCCACCCTCTGTACTGTCAAGAGGGCCTGCAACATGTAGGTATCAATGATTTACCTACAGACAATCTATCTCATGTACAATCTGAATACATAGACATCATTAATAGGGTTCACGACAAAAAAAGGGAGACGATAATTTCCGGAGTGTTCCTTACTATAGGGAGGAACCCCTATAAAAATAAATCAATCATGGCTCTAAATATATGACTACTTCAACTGTGTCATGAAAAAAGAATAGGGTTTATGGATAATTTTACCACTTTCTCCAACGAAGCCTGTTTCAAATATGATGGATTACATATTAACCACTTTTGCACTAGAGTGTTGTGCAAAAAAATCAACAAAGTCCTTGCATTTCATTTAAACTGGAACATGGGGTGGGTGGGCAAATAGTAAGTTATGATATCATTTATCCTACCAATAACCAATGGGGGGGGGGGGGGGGTGAATCTGTCTTTTCATGGTGATATCCACCCTAATAAAAACTTCCCATGCCCTCCAAATCCATCATGGAATTGACTATTAGCAAATGCCAGAAGTCTGCTAACAAATTTGATAAATTCAAGCTCAAGCTATACAACCATGACATCCATCTGGCTTTAGTTACAGAAACCTGGTGCAATGATAACGATACTTGGGATATAAATATATTGGGTTACAATGTCTTTACTAAAAATAGGAAGTATAGGAAAGGTGGAGGATTGGCCATATACATTCATAATACAATAAAATGTGAGGAGATGCCTGAAGATATGGAGGGCATTGAAGCCTTATGGGTTAAGATATATCCCCAGAATGGAGCCTCAATAAAATTAGGTTTAGTATACAGCCCACCTTCTACACCCTCAGAAAATGATAATAAGTTATTGGAGCATATTAGCAATTTGAATTCATCAGATAATATAATTATCATGGGATATTTTAATTTGCCCAACATTAATTGGATTTCATATAGTGGGAATAGTAAAACTGAACATTCATACCTTGATACCCTTGCACAGGCAGGGCTTGATCAAAAAGTAACATGTGCTACTAGGAATGAGAAGACACTTGACATTATATTATCCAATATGAGTAACAGTGTAGCTGATGTTTTCACTACGATGCCTTTGGGTATCAGTGATCACATGTGTGTAAACTTTAAGGTTCTGGGACAAACCAGACAACTTGGGATTGGGGTTACTGAAAAACGTAACTTTAGGAAGCCAATTTTACTTCTATAAAAGAAAAAATGGTAAAATGGGACTGGGAAAAAGACTTTAAAGATCGTACAGTTGAGGGGAAATGGGACTTACTGACCTCAAAGATAAGGAGTGAGATTAATAAGCACACATACCAACCTTAAAAAAATATTCCACTAAAAGAATTCCCCCAAGTTGGATGAAACTTTCTATTAAAAAACTTATAAATAAAAAGAGTAGAATGTTTAAAAGCATCAAAAATGGTAACCAGCATTTAGTACCGGCGTACCAAGTATTGATTAAAAATATTAAATATAAGATTAAACAAGCAAAACACAACATGAAATATTCATGGCTACAAAAGTCAAAGATAACAAAAAACTATTTTTTTCCCATATTAACAAATTAGGAGGATCAACAAACTCAGTGGGACCCTTTACCAATAATACAGGATTATCTACCAGTAAAAAGGAAACAGCTGACATACAGAACAGATATTTCTCTTCTGTGTTTAATAAACCTACTCCCATTATCTTACAGGATAAGTTAGAATCTGTACCAGGACAAGTAATTATTAAATCACCTGATGTTCTTGAGAGGCTTAAAAAATTAGATGTCAACAAATCCCTGGGCCCAGCCGATCTCCACCCCAGAGTATTGAAAGAACTCATGGATTATATTTACACACCACTGACTAATGTGTTCCAGCACTCCCTAGACTCTGGTGTTATACCCTTAGGTTGGAGGTTAGCTACTGTTGTACCCCTCCTAAAACAGGGAGCAACTTCTAGACCAGAAAACTTTAGACCAATAAGTTTGACTTCCCTAATGGGCAAAATATTAGAAGGGATAATCAAGGACTTTATAAAATGGGCTTTTAAAATCAAGAAATGCGATTGGATAACAGCCCTTTACACCCGTGTCCTTATCAGCTAATATCATAGCCAACCGGCACTATTTCTGCCAACCAAACATAGCATGTCAAGAAATCAATCCATGGCACTGCTCTCCTGATGCAGCCCCTCACCTACTAAGTGAGACAACCGCAACCACTGCATCAAGACTGCGCTGCCACCGTGCCAACACAACAGAGACCCCCCATTTCCTCCACCACAATACATGTACAAAATGCTACCTGTTCCTTTTTTTCAAATTTCTATTGGCCCCTGCCAGTGTAAATCAATCTCTTGATCACTCCCAGCATTTAAAACTGACTGACCGCTAACCATAAGCACGACCTCAGCTGCATCGCAACCCCACACTCGGTTCTCGCATCCACCCCATAGCATCCATCACAGGAACACAGGAAAACTTATTTTCTTTTACTACTAGTACTCTTTCTTCAGTTTACTAGATTTTATTTGAACTCCCTTCCGTTTACCATAACCAGGAAGCAGAAACCGGGAAGTACTGATGCCGCTATAGGACACACTCACTCACAACCCGACATCTGCCTCCTGACGGACTTACTCGCTCCGGAAACATCAGTTTCCTGCAGTCAGTAAGAAACACTCTAAATGTTTGTTAAAATAAAAATTCAGCATCAGTTTTAAAAATTAAAATGATACTACACAAAAGACCTATATCTCTGTCAGTAACCAAAGCCACTGGCAAGCAACACGCTCGTTCTCAATAAAACCAGATGCCGGCTGTGAAACAAACACTTGCTTTGCTCATTAGCAAATACAAGTTTAATTAAAATAACTCTGTTTCACTTGGGAATACAGTATAAAGACACATGGAGAAACAACTTCACCAGTACCTGTCTATATGTGTGTGTGTGTGTGTGTGTGTGTGTGTGGGGTGGGCTGTACTGGCCATCAAGAATTACCAGTGGGGGACTACTTTTTACAGGCTCAGTATTAAACCTCAATTTGTACATGTTTTTGCTAAATTTTTTTCTTCTTTTTTATTATTAAATAGTTACTTGCCTGTCATTTTATAAGCGCAATAAGACACTTCTGTGAGGGTTACTCTCTGATAGTATGCCCAGTGCATAAGGCACTCCAGCACAAGCCTCATGCCTAACAATGGCACTCAAGCATGCTCTTATCAGGAGATAAACCCACACCTCATCGTGTGTTATTGCTTTCATATACAACAACATCTACTAACTTTCGGGGCTATAGAGCCCTATCAACATGGACTTATTAAAATAGATCTTGTTTAACAAATCTGTTATGCTTCTATGAAAAGGTAAATAAAGATCTTGACATGAAAAACCCAGTCAATATTATATTTTTGGACTTTGCAAAAGCCTTTGATAAGTTGCCACACTGGGAATTGGTCAGATCACTAAGGAACCTAAATTTGTGTACAAACATCATGCACTGGATTGCAAATTGGCTGGAGGGGACACAAAAGAGGGTGGTGGTGAATGGTGTTTTCTCTGATTGGGCTGGGATCATGAGTGGGGCTCCCTAGGGGTCAATCTTGGGTCCAGTTTTATTTAATATCTACATTTCTTCACTAAAAATAGATTTATCAAACATTTGGTTGCCTAAATTTGCAGATGACTGCAGATTGGGAACAGTGGTTAACACATTAAAAAATAATACCGCACTGCAGGTTGCACTGAATCATATCTTCTCCTGGACAAAACACAATAAACTAGAATTAAATATTAATAAATGCAAAGTAATGCACTTGGGTACAAAAAACAGGCATTATAATTATATCCTTAAAAATAACCCCCTAACTGTAACAACTTGTGAAAGAGATTTAGGAGTGACTACAAGCCACGATTTTAAATTCAATACTCATTGCAGAGACCAGGTGAAAAAAGCCAACCAGATGCTGAACTGCATCATTAGACACATATCCAGCAGAACCAGGGAAGTGTTATTCCCCCTGTACATAGCATTAGTTGAGCCCCACTTGGAGTATTGTATACAGATATGGTCACCATATAGGAAGGAGGACATTAAAAAGATTGAAGCAGTACAACATAAATTTACAAGGCTCATTGCAGGTTTAAATCAGACACCGTATGAACAAAGACTGAGAATACTCAACCTATACACATTGCAATATAGGAGGAAAAGGGAGACCTGTGTATGCTCTACAGGGCAATTGGGGATAATACCCTTATGGTAGAAATTGGTTTAAGATTGAACCAGGACAGAGTTAGTGGTAGGAGACATTCAAAGTAACTCCAACTAGATATATGGAACACATTGTCTAGGAAACACTGGTACAGTTGAAGAGTAATTAGACTATGGAACAATCTTTCAGCAGAGGTCATTGATAGCAAAGACATAGACATCTTTAAAACCAAACTGGATAATGAGATGAGTACTGAAATAAAATCTGGGAGATAGTCATCTTCATTTTGGCAAGCATAAAGGACAAAAGTCTATTAAAGCTTGGCTGATATATGAAATCTATGAACTCAGCTGACTTGTTACCTAGGCTTCTTGGACTCAGTGAGACCACCCTTCACCCTGTTTCCTTCCCTCCTCCTCCCTGCTTTTCCCCACTCCCAATCCCCCCGGTGCCACTACCCCGATTCCTTCTCCTTTAGCTTGGGGGTTAGCTTGTTTGGCTCCCCTCCATGGGAGCTATGCCTACCAGCTGTCCATTCACCACTACCCTGCCAAGTTTAAATACACCTTTGCTGCTATGTACCTCCCCCATCTTCTGCTTTAATGCCCCCTATGAACATTGAACAGGTATCCTCAGAGGAAGAGATTTTTAAAAATTGGGATTGGTGGCCATCTTTAATGAGGTAAGTAATTAATTCGCTGTAAAAGCTGTTTTAACAATATCTGAGTAAACTAAAAATATGCTGAGCATGAATCTCAAAATGTCAGAAATACATTTTTGCCAGAAAATTATATGATGAACTTTTGGCTGACTAAAAAATATTGCTGCTTTAAGCATTAAGATATGACATGACACTGTGTTTGGTTACCATTAGTTCATTTAACCCTGGGGGAATCATGAGGTTTTAAGCAAAGCCAAATGCCTTATGTCTGTTATGGTTAGATTAAACAAGGTAATTCAACACTGGGGTGCATTAATGCTAATTTTAAACAAAAACACTTTTATTTTATTAAAATAATGTTTTATAACTTCTAATCTAATTGTTTTATAGCACAGGTAACTCTTCACTCCCTGGACATTCTATGTGTCTCTGAAACATGGCTGTACTCTAGAATCACCAACTGCCAGCTAGCACTACTGGACTTTAATCTTTCCCATCAGGATCGTGGCAAACATGGGGGTGGTGTCACTCTCTACTCAGAAATCCCTCTCTTGTTCTGTCACCCACCATGAATCCATCCCCCCATCCCATGAACTCCTTGTGGCCAAAATCTCTCTTTCCCCACCCTTTTTTGTGGGAGTTCTGTATGCCTCCCCTAAGCTCCTCCCTTCTCTGGTGTTCTGTGTAACCTCCATTGCCACCCATGCCTCCCCAGGGGAACTTATACTTATGGGTGACTTCTGCTTGGATTGGCTTTCCCCCCTCAAGCACCCTTCAAGTCACTGAATCACTGAATCTGTCCCAGTTGATCACTGAGCCACCCCACCCCAACCCACACTTGCAGTCTCACTCATTACTGGACTGAGTGTTTTCATCCCACCCACGAATTATTGCTGCTGGGACATGTCCTGACATGTTCAGTGACCACTGCCTCATCTACTGCATCAGGAAAGTGCCTCCCCCACTCATTCCCCCTAAATTTATTTGCTACCGCCCCCTCAGAGTGATCAGCACTAACATCCTATGCCATGACCTTGCCTCAGTCGACTGGTCCCTGGTCTTCTTCTCTCCCAATATAGACTCCACAATTGCTCACTTCAACACCACCTTTCTTCATATTTTGAATATCCATGCCCCCTAAAAAAAGTTAGGGTCAAATGTCGTCACCACCAGTGGATCACCCTCGATCTCCTGTCTCTCTGTAAATCCTGAGACCTTGCCTCATCATGTTTCAAAGTCTCCCAGTCCCTCTGTGATCTTCAACATTACAGATCTCTACATAACAGCTGCACAAAGGCTATCTGCCAGGCCAAAGCTAATTATTTCAAGGTGTGCCTGCAGTCCTCAACTTGCTCCCCCTCCTCATTCTGGAAAGGTCTTTGCTTGCTTCTTGACATCCCCCCCCACTGAGCCTACTTCATCCACCCTCATAGAGGCAGAAGTACAGATCTCTGTCCCATCCTCTATTGCAGCCACTCTAAATAAACATTTTACAACCTGTGCACTTCTAGATAACCCCCCTGCAGCCCTTCCTGATATCCCCATCTCCTCCATGGCTGAGGGTTTCCATTTCTCTCTAGTCTCCACACAAGAGGTCTATCAGTCAATTATGTCCCTAAACCCATCTAAGGCTAGCCCCAACTGCCCTGACCCAAGACTCCTCATCACTTCTGCCTCCTCTATAGTACTCCCTCTACTGCACATACTCAAGCTTTCCTTCTCCTCCTCCTCCTCCTCCACTGTTCCCTCAGCTTGGAAGCTTGCCAAAATCCTTTGTCTCCACAAGGGTGGCAACCCTATCTCCCCTGGTAATTACTGGCCCATCTCTATCCTCCCTTCATTAGGTAAGATCCAGGAATCCGTTGTCCTCACAAGACTAAATGACTTCCTTACTTCCACAAATATCCTCTCCCCTGTCTAGTCAGGGTTCAGAAAAGGTCATTCTACCACTTCCTCCCTCCTCCCCTTTTCTGATTCCATACTCTCAGCTATGGATCTAGATCACATTACCTCTGCAATATTTATCGAACTTGCTAAAATCTTTGATTCCGTCTCTCACCCACTCCTCATTAATGAACTCCATGCAAGTGGACTAACTACCCCTGTGGTTAATTGGTTTAACTCTCATCTCATTGACAGGCAACAGGCCATGCAGATTGGCACTACCCTTTCCCCTCCTCTTCCTATCCTGTCTGGTGTCCCCCAGGGTTCCATACTTGGTCCAGTTCTCTTTTCTCTCTTTAGTAATGATCTCCCCTCTACCTGTTCCACTGCCCATATACCTATGTATGCAGAAGACACTGTCATCTACAGTACCTGTCTGGCCCCTCTAAAGCAGATGTCCAAATTCCCCTCCAAAGTGCCTTTCACACAATTAGAAAATGGTTCCAGGATCACTGCCTCAAAATGAATACCATAAAAACTGTCACCATGATCTTTGGTTCAAAGCAAAACCTTTCTAGGCTAACCATCCCCTCCTTTGATCACCACTTTGTCTGGCACCCCCCTTGATGTGGTCACCTCCTATAAATACTTGGGGGTTTGGCTTGACCCATCCCTTGGCTACTCTTCCCACCTCGACACCCTCCATGCAAGACTTCACCCCAAATTGGGTATGCTCTTCAGGCACAAGGATTGTCTCTCCCTCCCAGTCCGTCATAACCTAATTACTAAATCGATCCTCCCAGTTATTGACTACACCAATATAGTCTACAGGTCAGCACCAGCCACATCCTTTTGCCAGGCTTGACATTCTTTTCAATGCCTTCTGTCGCTTTGCCTCCAACTCCCCTTTCTTGACTCACCATGTGACCTTTATTCCACCCTCTCCCTCCCCTTCCCTCTCTTCAGCAGAGGTGTTTAGCCCACTACCTTACTTTAATATCTAAGCACTGGTTTGATGCCCTCCTGTCTTATCTTTCCTCTTTCTCACCCTGCCCCCCACACACACACCCTGAGCTCCTGTCCTTCCCACATTTTCACCCTCCCACAAGCCCATGCTATGGCTGGCCAGCACGCTTTCTCATTTTGTCTTCCCTCTCTTTGAAACAAGCTTCCTGCCTCCATTCATCTTACCCCTTCATTCCCAGTAATGCAGTGTCTGCTCAGACTATCACCAGTTACTTCCTGCAGTTGCCCCAAGTCCTCAACCAGTTATGCTGCTGTCCCCTGCCCCTCCATTGTATTACACTCCCATATATCAACATTGCTGTGTTTTCTCAACAACTGCATGTCAGACTTATAATAATGTGATTCCAGATAGTCCTATATCTCATTCTTTTATGTTATTTGTTGAACCTTGCTGATTTTGTACTACCCTGAATATTGCATATATGCATACATGTATTTCATTGTTCTCCCTGCCCCACCCCCTGGGTTGCATCTGGAAACAGATTTCGTCTCAGTGTGCCTTTCCCAGTTAACAAATTTTAAATAAATAAATATGGATTGCAATGGTTCTGTATAAAAATCAACCTGCTCAAAATCCTTGTTGTGTGGATTCCAAACTGTTAAGTGTGGCGGAGTTAGGCTACACCCCCGGCTGTGACTGATGGACCCCCTTTCTATCTACTTATTTCCTAGCAAGAGTTAACGCTTTTCTCTTTGCTTTTTTTCTTTTTCCCCCCACCCTAGGTTGGCCACCTAGCATAGCGCTTTACTATCCCTATTAAACATCCTACTAGTTCTCTCTCTTCATTCTTTTTCGATTTCCATCCATCCAGTCCCTGGAATGATGCCAAACACCTGGAGAGGTGTTGTGTAAAGTGCATAAGTGCATTTTTGCATGCAAAAAGCATGAAAGCTAGTTTAGATAGCATGAATGAATACAGTTAATAAAGCCTTTTTAAATAAAAGGATTCAGAAGCCATATAAAACAATAATAATGTCATGATTAATACAGTTATAAGAAATCCTTAAGGTATTTTCACAAATTTACACTATAAACCTGTTACTGTATAAGGTTCTAGGTATAAAAGAACTTAGTCACTGTGGATCAGAGCTATAGAAAGTCAATATATGTGGATATATATACACTGTACTTTAACTGAACCAGAAAATTCCCTGACACAACCCGCTCCCCCCTTGGTTTTGAAACATGTCATGACATGTAAGGGCTCAGTCAGGTGACCCTACCAAAAAGATATAAAAACCTTTGCACAGTTTACTTCAGTTCAGCCCACTGGGACTCAACCTAGAGAGGGAGAGGAGAGCAGTTCTATTGCTACTGTAGACAAGCTGTTGAATGCAGATGAGAAGGGTCTTAGGAGCTCTAAGATCCCTGATGTTAAGTAGTGATTTTCTTTGCAATTTTTTTTGTTTTCATTTATTATTTTTTGAACTTTTGGAAAATAAATATCACACCAAGGTGTGTTCTAAACCTGTAAATTTGCCTTGTCTGAAGTTTATTCCCACATGCTGTGACATTAAGCATGTTCCAGCATGTTGTTATACACATTTCAAACAGTTGTTCTGCACAGTTCAAAGGAAACACAATTTTAAATTTCTAATTCATTCCACACCCAGCTGCTTACTAACCATCAGTGCCCAAAGTTGTACTTTATAACTTATAAAAGTTCGTAAATTTAATTTTGATTGTAGAACAGTTCAGCACCAGGCTACAATTCAACTATTTTAAGCACTTCCATGTCAAACAGAGTTACTGAAATACAGATGTTTTTTTTTATCACAGGATTATCACCCAACATTAAACATTTCTACAACAGAAACTATTAACAAACTTCTAAAAGTTAAAAGGCACAGCTCTGGAAGCAGGGTAGATATAGGTAGTAAGCAGTTGAGTATGGGGTGAGTTGTTTGCTTTAAACAAAGAAATGGCAAGTTTTCCACTTGGGAGGGAGGGAGGATGCTGTTGTGACTCCTGTGTAAAAAAAAAATAATATATACTATATGAAATAAAAAATGGGAACCATGAACCACACACACAACTCAGCACGTGTTTCTTCTTGGGGTTGAGGTGACAGCATCTGGACCTCTTGAACTTCTCTTTAGGTTCTTATGCTTTCGTCTATCAATGGAAACATGACCTTGTTGTGCATGGTTGCCCATGCATTATACTACATGCTATGCATGAAGATTTCTAACTGTTACCCCAATGTTTTAGAATGCAGTTAGACAATCTGAATGCTTAATTTACAGCGATTGTTTTATAATGGCACTGTATTTATCTTCTATTACTGTACAGTAGAAATCAAGACATACGGCTGGTCAAATCTGATCACATGACCATGCATTCTTCTTGCACAACTGTACAGGTCAGAAATACTAATCTTTCTGAACCTCAGTCAGTTTTAAAATTAAAAATTAATGGGGAGCCATTTTGTAATCACAATAAGGCACTCCAGGGTGCACATAGTTGTGTAACACTGAAGATGCACTTCCCAGCTCAGCTTCAGCTTATACAGTACCTTATCGTACTTTCTGAAGCATGCCCTTATCCCACAGTTATGCACACCTTGCAATACCTTATTTGCTTATTATTATTATTTTTTATTTATTTCAATCTAAGATTACAGCAATACCTTTGAGCCAAGGCTCTTTTACAAAGGTTCCATGTCAGTGAGTACAGAGTACAGATTTTGTAGCCAGTAACCAAACAATAACAATTGGCTAACAAGACATGCAGTTACAGGGCACAATGGAGAGCGGGGGATAGGGACAGAGGTAGGAGTACGGTATAGGTGAGGGTGGATAGGAGATTGCAGAGTGAAAGGGGGTAGGAAGGAGGAACAAAAGAGGGTAGGAGGTGCTGGAAGAGAGTGGGGAGTAAGGGGGAAGGTAGGGAGGAAGGTGGGGGCAAGAAGAGAGAAGAAAGGGGCGGTGAGGCAGGGTGTGGGTGGCAGGGCAGCCCATGGGCCTTGTCATGGACAGTCAGGTATAAGTGCTAGAAAAGGGGCAGTGCTTTGGTAGTAAGTGCTTGCAGAGGAGGTGAGGGCTGCAAGATGTCAGTACTACTTGGATGAGCAGTCACAGGAACTAGAAGGAAGCAGTGTGAGGCGAAGCCTAGACTTGAAGACACCAAGTGTGGGAGCGGTGCTGATGTCGCTACCAAGCGAATTAAGCCAGCTGGGTGCCAGAAAGGTAAATGATCTTTGGCCTTGGGTTGTGTGACACCAGGGGATTTGCAGAGAGTGAGGTTTGGACCTCTTTGTATTAACATTGCTGTGTCTGGGTGTAAGGAGAGCACTGACTCCGGGAGGAGCAAGACTCATCGTTATTTTCTTGGCTGTGGTGCAGGTCTGGCATTTTATGTGACTGTCAAGTTGCAGCCACCCAGTTTGAAAGTAGAGGTTACATGTGTGAGTGAGATGATGGGATCCTGTGATGAGTCGACAGGCTTTATTTGGGGAGATAGTTACACGTTTGAGAGAAGCAGCAGTGACAGCGCCATAGATGATAAGTCTGTAATCAATAATGCTTACGATAGAGCTTTGGACAGCCACTGATAATGCTTTAGGGGTTAGGTGCTTCCTGTGCCAGAACAGTAGGCCCAACCGGGTATTGCAGACTTTGCAACATTATTGATGTGAGCAGCATAGCAGAAATGGGAGTCGAGGGTGATGCCAAGGTACTTGAAAGATTGTATTTGTTCAAGAGTGACTCCTTGCTTGGTTTCAGTGGAGAGGTGGTATTGCTTGTTCTGTTGTGGGGGATGCTGAAAATCATGGACTTGTTTTTTTTCTGATTGAGGATCAGTTTATGACTTAAGAAACATGTCTCAACATATAAGAAACCCTACTGGAGTTTATTTTGCAATAGTTTAGGGTCAATTATATCAGGGAATATTATATTATACAAGGGAAATTATATCAAGGTGAACCCTTATATCCAATCAGATTTCACATTTACAGGGCATTGTGTGGTGGCAATGCCCAGTAAATAAGGCAGAAAACAGTTAAGGCCTAAGAAGTATGCTAATTGATCAATAAACAACCCGTTGACTTGGTCAGTCATAAGCTCCTTCTCTATAAACTGTACAAATTTCATGACCTAGGCCTGTCACTGGACACAGTCACCTGATTCCTTAGTTATCTCACTAATTGCACTCAACACATTAAGAAACATGGCTCCTTGTCAGATGTTAGAAATGTATCCTCAGGGCTCCATTCTGTGCCTCATACTATTTGGCTTATTCATAAACCACCTGCCTGATTCTTATCAGTCTACAAATGTATTTCTCTATGCAGACAATGCTATTATCTTTTTCAAGAATTCTAACCTCTGCAGCCTTACTTCCATCCTTGAGGGTAATTTTGAGGCCCTTGAAAAATGGGTCTCCTAAAACAAACTGGTTCTAAATTAAAAAAAACTAAGACAATGTTCTTCAGAAGCCCACAAATGAAGAAAAAGGTACCCCCCTTGTCATCTGCTATGATTCAAGATTATACTTGAACAGATGAAAATCTTTAAATACCTGTGGATGATCCTGGATGATATTGTATCTCTTGCTTCCCACATTGACCACCTCGTGTCCATGGTAAATAGAAGATTGGGAGCCTTGTACTGCAACCAGGTCAGTCTCACTGCTGATGCCTCATAGTGGCAAGCTAAGTACTGTTACTAGCTGCCTATGGCCTCCCTGTCTACACAACTGCCTGTGACTCAGTTCTCAGCAGAACAAATGCTTGGTGCTAACAAGTACATCCATAGCTGTACCCTCTACACCCAAATTGGTTACCCCTACTGAGCAGAATTAAGTTCTTAACATGTCTGCTAGCCAAGAAGGTGCTACTGGACTTAACCCCCGGCAGCTTATCTCACTGCTTCCACCCTGTCACTGACGAGGTGGTATTCTTGAAGATGGAGGGCAATTGTAAAAGGGGATGAGACAAAGTTAGGGGGAAGGTCACCACTGAGGCACTGGGGGGAGGGGTAACAGCTAGTTAGGGGCATGAAATTGGATATGCAGGTAGAAGGGGGGAGCAGCTACAGTGTAACAGATTGCTAGCTGCACACTCGAGCAGACTAGAAAGACCATCAGACCTATATCTGCTGGCATTCTTCGTATGTTAGTATGTAACACTAGGAACATGGCTCAGAATGCCTTTGAACTGCCTTTCCACTGTACTCAGTTGGGCAAGTACTCATTCACATTTAGGGACACTGGCCGGTTAAATTAGCTACAACACTTAAAGTAGGGTGGGAAATGGAGCAATGTTCTTCATAGAATGTCTTCAGCCCCCCTGAGGCTCTATCAACATGTACACAAAATGGGGGTTGGGGGGCTCTTTTGAAATAACACCAAAAAGACTTCTAGTTAGTTCCAATTTCTTATTTATTCTTTTCCCTTATGTTTCACCCATATCAAGAGCTTATTCACGGGATATATATTCTTAATTCTCTTCAATATTCTTGTTTATATCTATTAATATGCAACATCAATTTTAGTTGTCATTTTATTGCTTTAAAGGCTAAACATACAAAACATTATCTGGTACTAGTTGTCCTACCTCACTACGCTGTACAATATTTATAATGAGAGTAAGAGTTCTTTCAGCTATTGTGCCAGCATTTGTGATATAAATTTCATTCTCTGAGATACACCTGCAACGACATGAAGATATGCACCATGGGAACAAGCCCTGCTATAATTCATCATTTTCCACAGTATATAATACTTGTGCCACTGTTTAACTGCAGCAATGTCCTACCTGGTATGTCTCACAAACTGTCTCACAGATCTTAGATTCTGTAAATGTATAACAACGGGGTTATGTTTTAGGGTTGGTTTTCAAAATTCCATGCACTGTTTCCAATAGGTTTCAAATTTCTATGTAAAGAAGTACTTACAAGGTCCAAGTTCATTGAAATCCTGAAAGGAGATCAGTACAAACACCACACAAAATGGCTGAATGGTTCTGTTACCAGGTATGAGGTGCTTCCACAACCTCTTGTGCCTGTCTTGCTGATTCTCATGACAGGACGTTGAGGACTGATGACATCACAGTCTCACTACTGAGCATATGTGGGCAGACTGCCTGGGGCAGGGAATCAGATTTGCAAGACAGGCACATACTGTATTGGATTAGAGCAGTGTGTTCCTAGCATTCTAACTATTCCAAATTCTCTGTTTACAATGACTGATAATGCTAGTAGTAAGCTATATACACATAAGGAGAAAACTATGTTTACGATAAAGAAAATTAATCACCACTCAAAACTAAATTCATAATAGGAAGAAGAAGAAACAAAGTAGTGGTGCTTGAATAAGCCCTTAACATGTCACAGACCATTAAAAAGAAGGTATAGACTACATATAGAATACATGACCATGACAATTTGTTAGTTTATCTTAAAGAAAGACAAAAAATAAAAGTTTAAATATATCCCAAAGTTGATAGCTAGTGCTATTTCTATTTTATATGGTGGGAGGTCAGGAGGTCAAAGTGTGGACACAAAATAAGACCAATATATCTTATCTACTATTCTTCAAATATAATAGTTCTTATGATACTAAAAGGAGAGCAAAGAGTCTGTAGGTTCAAGGATTTTTAAAAAAACAATGTAACTAAATGTTTAATGATGCTGATAAGTGTGTTGATGGTCCCTCAAATGAAGGTCATAAGGTCACTAAATATGATGAGTGTTTCCCATTTCTAATAGATGGTAAATAGTTTTTGACATGTTTATATTTATACAGGAGGCAGCACATATGAGCTACTCCCCATATCTTTAATAGTGTGCATGAATATGTTTTCGATTGCTAAAAGGGGAGGTCAAAAGGTCACCCATAGCAAAATATGTGCTGGATTATTATTTGCTTATATCTTCTAAAAAGAACATTTCTGTGATGTGATATATGGAAATATATAAATTTATTATCCTCCTTGTTCCTCAGTGGAAGGTCAAAAGGTCACATGAAGTGATCATATGTTTTTTATAGTTATTAGATCGTTGTTTAAGAAAGAACCAAGTAATTCCTAATACTCATGTATATATTCCTACTGATAGGTTTATTTAGCACTGCCTCATATTCTCTAATTACAGTGGGAGGTCAAAAGGTTACACACAAGGTGACCAAGTGTGCTTATCAAAAATTGTCTATTTTCACTGAGAACTAAGGAATTGCTGACATTTGTGTACATCTTAACACCACTGAGTTTGTTAGGGATGCCTCAGTGGGAGGTTACAAGGTCACACAAAGTGACCAAAAGAAATATATGTATAGATAATTCATACATGAAAGGTCAAAAAGATCTATTCTATAAATGATATGATGAGTTCTCCTTTGGTGCCACTCCGTCCCACCAGATTCTGCCACCTGAAGTTCAGAATTGTTGGGAATAGTTTTTAGAACGATAACTGTAAAGTGTAGTGTAGAAAAACTGACATTGTATACTCAATGCATACTTTAACTTATAAATATCATGAAAACATAATAATCAACTTTTATCTATGGTCAATCTTAAACAGAAAAGACAATACAAAAGACCAATACAATAATATATGTTTCTGAATCTCATAAGCATGGTTTAGATCAACTCTGCCATAATGTTCATACTAATAGCTATCTAGTGCAGGAGATAGCAGACTTCATCATCGACATGGTGTTGAGGTCCCCCAGATTGATAGTTCTGGGGGACTTCAATGCCTGTGTCAACGATGAACTCTTGCATTTTGGTCAAAATCTCCTCCAGCTGATGACGGCGCTGGGCCTAACACAGGTAGTTACCTCCTCGAGCCATGAAGGGGGTCATTCATTGGATCTGATCTTTCTTTCTTGCTGATTGCTGATTTGGGGGTGGAATCAGTCAGCTGGTCTGACCATCACACCATAAGGTTCAGCTTTAGGGCTCCTCTTAATAGGTCTGCCCCTATGGAGATGAATCAGTACTGCCCTTTAAGGGGCATTAACCCTAGTGACCTACTGGCAGTACTGGACCTATCAGGGTTTGTCGGGTGAATGCATGAGTCCAGATGGTCTTGTACTAGCCTATAATAAGGCTGTGGGAGATTCTCTGAACAAGATTGCTCCTGTTCGTGTTTGGCCTCTCACTCTTCGCCAAGGAGCCCTTGGTTTGATGGCTCCTTGAAGGAGTTAAGGCGAGTTGGCTGAAGGATGGAGAGAGCCTGGCAGAAGTCCAGCCATGATGCTGACATGCTTAGGTTGATGCACATTATGATGGCTGTCAATCAGAAATCACCCGTAAGAAGGCAGAATTCCTGTCCAGGGAGATTTCTGCCACACAGAATTGACCTGCTCAGCTCTTCCGGACTGTTGACAGATTGTGCAATCCAGTCTGTCTCCAGCCCAGAGAAGCTCTTTCTCAGCTGAGATGCGGGTTTGCTCTGTTTTTTGTGGATAAGGTTGCCAGCATCAGGTCTGGCATCAGTCCAACCTCTCCTATGAGGGATTGCAGTGGTCGACAGGAAGTGGCATGCACTCAGTCTGTCTGGTCAGATTTCCGCTGGCTGGAGTTCACTGACATTGTGAAGATCGTCCAAACATCACGCCCAACCAGTTGTAGTTTGGATTCGGGTCTTGCACCCCTTTTAGTGGGATGTGTAGATGTTATCTGCCTGATCCTTGCTGACATTGTCTGGAAGTCTTTGGAGAGGGGGTCTTTCCTGACCCCATCAAGGAGGCGGTCATTCGACCACTCCTTTAAAAACCCTCCTTGGATCCAGATTGTCTAGCCAACTACCGGCCTATCTCTAACCTGCCATTTGTTGGTAAGGTTATTGAAAAGGTGGTTGCGTTGCAATCTGATGATCATCATACAACTCACAATGTCTATGATACTCTCCAGTCTGGTTTTAGGAAGAAGCATAGCACAGAGACTGCCCTTGTCCGGGTATCGAATGACCTCCTAATGGCTAGAGATCGAAAGGCACCTACCATTCTGGTCTTTCTTGATCTCTCTGCTGCATTTGCCACTGTAGACCATGGTGTGCTGTTGGAGTGCCTGCTGCTCTTTTGTGGGCTGTCTGGTACAGTCCTTAAATGGTTCCATTTTTACCTCACAGGCAGGTCTCAGAGAGTTGCCACTGGAATTTATTCCTCAGATGCTCACTCCCTGCCTTGTGGGGTACCACAGGGTTCCATTCTAGTCCCCACGTTGTTTGCAGTGTATATGCTGCCATTGGGAGATATCATCAGGCGATACAGTCTGGGTTTTCACTGCTATACAGATGATACTCAGCTGTATATGTCCTTTCTGCCCGGACAGGATGATGCACTCTCCGTGCTAAATAATTGCCTTACTGAGATCAGATTTTGGATGAATTCCAGCTGGCTGAGACTGAATCCAGATAAATCTGAAGTGCTGGTATTGGACCCAGATCATCCAGGTGCAGGTTTGGGGGCTGGTCAACCATCAGGCTTATTACTTGTTGGTGTGTTGCTCACTACATCGGATCAGGTATGTAGCCTGGGCATTGTTTTTGATGATGGTCTGATCCTAAAATCTCAGGTGTCAGCTGTTGTAAAATCTTTTTTTAACCACCTGAGGAATATCGCCCGGGTGAAACATCAGGTTTCTCTGAATGATTACATAGATAATACAGAGCATTAAAGACATTAGTCCATGAGCTTGCCAATCATAATTTATGTATACCCATTAATTAATTTTACTTAAATGTGATCTTCCAACACTGGTCCATGCCTTTGTCACTACCCATCTTGATTACTGCAATTCCCTCTACCTAGGGCTACCAGGGGTTGATATCTGCCGCCTGCAGTTGGTGCAGAACGTGGCGGCCAGGCTTTTGACTGGGACTTCTAGAACCAGTCATATCAGGCCTGTGCTCTGTGAGCTGTATTGGCTGCCTGTTTGGTGGCTGATCACCTTTAAGGTTGGCTTGCTAACCTTTAAAGCCCTACATGATCAGGGACCCGGTTACCTGCAAGATCTCTGGTACCCTACTGCCCCTCTGTTCTCTCCATTCCACCAATGAGGATTGCTGGAGATTCCAGGGTACGCATTGAAGACATCTGATCTCATGCCTTCGCTTTTTCAGCGCCAACCCAGTGGAATTCTCTACCTCATTGGCTGAGAGAATGCCCAACTGTTGATAGATTTAAACTTGAGTTAAAAACTTATTTATTTAGCTTAGCTTTCCCTAGTCATGGATGATCAGTTTTAATGTTCTTGTTTTAAACTTATTTTTATGTATTTGGTTTTATGTACAGCGCCTTGGTTTTGAAAGGCGCTATAAAAATAAAGTTGATTTGATTTTGATTAGTGTATGCATACCAGAAATCCATCTCATCTCAGCAGCTAACAATGCATCTCTCAGACTCCCACCTCTGGGTAAAACTAATTTTTTTCCAATCCCCAAAATTTAAGTGAGGCACCATTGTGGGATGCGTAATTAAAGTGTTTGGCTACTGGATAGTTTTTGTCATGATTCCTAATCTCTCCCTTGTGTTCTTGAATCCTGCGGTGTAATTCTCTACTGGTTTGGCATCACTCTGCTACCTCCTCACTACTCCAGATCACTGAGACGATCCTGACAGGCATGTATTGCGGTCACATCACTACCGCCATTTTTATTGATCTTTCTAAAGCTTTTGACACCGTTTCCCACTCCCTCCTTCTATGCTCCCTCTCAGCAGTGGGGTTGTCTGATCATGCCATAAAATGGTTCAATGCATACCTAAACGACAGTTCTCAATTGGTAAAAATATCCGACTACATCTCTCCTCCTCTACCCATACATACTGGCATCCCCAAGGGTCCATACTAGGCCTGATCCTCATCTCCATTTTCCTAAATGATCTTCCATCTGTCTGTCTGTACTTCATCTTCTATACATATGTATGCTGATGAAATGGTTCTTTTCTCCTCAGGGCCATCACCCTTGGATGTTGCCGCCAGGCTTCAAAGTGACTTCAATAATATCCAGAAATGGTTTCACTCTCACCAGCTCTTCCTAAATACAAAAAAAAAAACAGTGACCATGATATATGGCATGAGACAGAAACTGTCAAGGCTCCCATCTGTCCCCGTCTTCACTACTCTTGATGGTGCAACTTTAGATACCACAACATCCTTCAGGTATCTGGGTGTATGGCTGGACCAACATCTCACTTTCTCTGATCATGAAGATGCTACAACAGAAAAACTTCGCCCCATACTTGGCGCCTTATTCAGAAACCGCTCCTGCCTCCCGACTCAGGCAAGGCGTGAAGTGATCCAAAAAATGATCCTCCCTATCATTGATTACTGTGATATCGTCTACTGCTCTGCTTCTGCCACCTCCTTAGCAAACCTGGATACACTTTTCAACTCCTTCTGCTGGTTTGCCCTGGATGCTCCTCCCCTGACCCATCACTGTCACCTGTATCGTGCTTTAACCTTCCCCTCCCTAGCCAATAGGCGACTGCACCACTGTACAAATGTCATCTCTAAGTTCTGGCTTGGCACACTCCCTCCTTTTCTCACTTGCTCACTCTCCCCCCCACCCACACCATTTCACCTTTTAAGATCCCATGACCACAGAACTCTGTCAGTCCCTTGGAGATCCACCTCAATTGGCCAATCCTGCTTCTCTTACCAGCTCTCTAAACTATGGAATGCTTTTCCTACACAAACCCATTCCTCCTCCTCCTCCCCAGGCTCTCTAAACAAAACACTATATAATTTCCTGTCTGCAAACTGCACCTGCCCCTAGCTCCCCCCCTCCTAGTCCCTCACCCTTCTCCCTGTTAGTCATCTCATACCATCATCGCTGCCCCGACTAGACTTTTTTCCTCCTTCTTGTCTTTGATAGTATACCCTATCAATCTCTCTCTCTCTCTCTCTCTGGTACTTTCTCCTTAGCTTGTGGGATTCACACTGGTCTCTATCTCCTTTGTTTGCCACATTTTTAGTTTCCCTCTCATTGTTTTCATCTTGCTTTATAATAGTCCTCTTATTGTAAGCCTCTAGACAAGTTTGGAATACCTTAGCTACTATTCTGCCTCACCCTCTAGGTTATAGAATAGGCTGAATCCTTGTCTACCTTGTAACTACCCATGCCTTTATGCTTGTTAAGCCTTGTTTTATATGCCTTTGTGTAAACTGCTTCTGTGCTATTGTGTGTACTATTGTACTCCATGCCATTGTATGCTTATAATCCATGCCTTAATGCTTCTTGTTAAACTGCTTTTGTGCTGTTGTGTGTATTCTGTATTACTATGTAACTCCCCTACCAGCTCCCACAGGTTGTACCGGGAGATGAACAACTTGTTGTTCAGTGTACCTTACCTGGTGAAACTTTTCAATAAATAAAAAAATAAATATATAACATGTCACAAGGACACTGAATAAGATAAACCAGCGCCTCAGTATTGCATGAGATATGCTGTCTTATATCAAATTTCTGTTGTGTGTGTGTGTGGGTGAACATGCATTTGCTTTCTAGAAGTGTGGTTACATACACTGCATTTCTCACATGGTACCAGGCCTGGAGCTAGGGGACCCAATAGTAATTGAGCTTCTGCTATTTCCAGCTGCTTAAACTGAGAATGCACTAATGTGTCTTGTAAGTTCTTGACCTTTTTGGCCACAATTATTGGCCTGTTCTGGAGTGACTCTATGTGATGGTTATCTGTTTGGACCAGATACCAGTGTTTATTGACAATACTCCTGATGTCTGACATTTTGTGATTAAACTTAGTTGAAAATACAATACACTGTACCTCTGTTTTATTAGTTCTTGGTGCTATTAATTCCTCCCTACTTTTGCTACTAATTCTGGTTTCAGCTTGATGCAAAACATGTTGTTTATAACCCCATCTTTAAATTTCTGCAGCATGTTCTGTGTCTCTTGTTTCATGCTTTCCACCTGGCTACAATTTCTTTTTACTTGTGTTAGCTGTGCATATGGGATACTGTCCTTAAGTTGTTGTTCGTGAAAGCTTGTGGTATGTAATAAAGTGTTACAATCAGTAGGTTTCTTGAATAATGATGTCTCATTTGCATTATTGCGATGCATAATCAGTAAATCCAAATATGCTACCTGGTCTTTATGATAATTCATTGCACATTTCAAGTTTCTATCTTTTAGATTTGATTCTTCATGGAATACTAGTAGTTCCACGGTTGTTCCTGACCATATCAGAAAAATGTCATCAATAAATCTGACTCAAGTAACTATTTTATCCAGTTACTGATTATTTTGTGCACTGTTTAACTGAGGCAATGTCTAACCTGGTATGTCTCACAAACTGTCTCACAGATCTTAGATTTTGTAAATATATAACAATGGGGTTATGTTTAAGGGTTGGTTTTCAAAGTTCCATGCAGTGTTTCAAAAAGGTTTCAAATTTCTATGTAAAGAAGTACTTACAAGGTCCAAGTTCATTGAAATCCTGAAAGGAGATCAGTACAAACGACACACAAAATGGCTGAATGGTTCTGTTACCAGGTATGAGGTGCTTCCACAACCTCTTGTGCCAGTCTTGCTGATTGTCACAACAGGACATTGAGGACTGATGATGTCACAGTCGCTCTACTGAGCATGTGCAGGCAGACTGCCTGGGACAGGGAACCAGGTTTGCAAGACAGGCACATATTGGATTAGAGCAGTGTGTTCCTAAAATTCTAACTATTCCAAATTCTCTGTTTACAATGACTGATAATGCTAGTAATAAGCTATATACACATAAGAAGAAAACTATGTTTACAATAAAGAAAATTAATCACCACTCAAAACTAAATCTATAATGGGTAGAAGAAGAAACAAAGTAGTGGTGCTTGAATAAGCCCTTAATGTGTCACAGACCATTAAAAAGAAGGTATACACTACATATAGAATACATGACCATGACAATTTATTAATTTATCTTAAAGAAAGACAAAAACCAAAGTTTAAATATATCCCAACGTTGATAGCTAGTGCTATTTCTATTTTATACGGTGGGAGGTCAGGAGGTCAAAGTGGGGACACAAAAGAAGACCAATATATCTTATTTACTACTCTTCAAAATATAATAGTTCTTATGTTACTAAAAGGAGAGATAAGTGTCTGTAGGTTCAATACCATAAGAAATGCCCACCAGGAATTTTAAAAGCCCATGTAACTAAATGTTTAGTGATGCTGATAAGTGTGTTGATGGTCCCTCAAAGGGAGGTCATAAGGTCACCAAAGATGATAAGTGTTTGCCTTTTCTAATAGATGGTAAATCTTTTTTCACATGTTTATATTTATACAGGAGACAGCACATATGAGCTACCCCCATACATTTAATAGTGTGCCACCAGATTCTGCCACCTGAAGTTCTGAACTGTTGGGAATAGTTTTTAGAACGATAACTGAAAAGTGTAGTATAGAAAAACTGACATTGTATCCTCAATGCATACTTTAACTTATAAATATCATGAAAATATAATAATCAATTTTTATCTATGGTCAATCTTAAACATAAAAGACAGTACAGAAAACCAATACAATAAATGTTTCCAAATCTCCTAAGCATGTTTTAGATCAACTCTGTCATAATGGAATACATCATACAGACATGGACACTTTCTAAGGGATGCAAAATGAAGTCCTATGAAAATTGTTAAACAAGGTAATTTCAACATAAAAAACAAGACTAAAAAAGTCTTCATGTGTATTTCTGACTTCATGGAAAATGGGTAGTCTAAAATGTCCATATGTTCAAAAAGAAAATCAAGCATTTAATGTCCTTAAAAAGGACAAAACAATACACATTAAGAGTGTTGATAAAGGTGGGGGCATAGTAATACAGGACCAAAAACAGAATTAAGATATGTGTAATAAACTGTTAGAAAATCAAGCGAATTATGAACTCTTGACAGAAGACCCTACTAACAAAATTAAGACAGAAATTAACTGTCTAATAGAGGAGTGTACCACTATGGGATGGATACTGCCATGGGAGGCAGAATTGCTCTATTGTGAATATCCTAGAATTCCCACATTTTACTGCATCCCAAAAATCCACAAAAACTTAACAAACCCTCTGGGGAGACCGATTGTGTCTGGGATTGGCTCTATATTTGAACCACTCTCTAAATATGTAAATTTTCATATGCGGCCACTTATAGAGCAAACCAGATCATTCATTAAGGACACTTCTGATGTCATCAAACTTCTACATCAAACTTTCAGTCCAGGGAATACCAAGGAACAGTATTCTAACAACATTTGATGTGGCAGTCTTATACACTTCCTTTCCCCATCAAGAAGGTGTTGAAAGCATGGGGACTATTCTTAACAACAGAGAAAACAATAGCAAACCTAAAACAGTCATTTTACAAGAAATTACAGACATTATTCTAAGGAAAAACTATTTTGAGTTTGATGGACACTTTTATCAACAAAACAAAAGCACTGCAATTGGGTATACTATGGCCCCAGCCTATGCTAATGCTTATATGAGCATATTTGAACAGAAATATATTTATGATGCACAAAATAATGGGTATCTGGATAAAATAGTTACTTGGGTCAGATTTATTGATGACATTTTTCTGATATTGTCAGGTACAACTGTGAAACTATTAGTATTCCATGAAGAACTGAATCTAAAAGATAGAAACTTGACATTTGTAATTAATTATCATAAAGACCAGGTAGCATATTTGGATTTACTGATTATGCATTGCAATAATACAATTGAGACATCATTACTCAAGAAACCTACCAATCGTAACAATTTATTACATAACAAAAGTTTTCGTGAACAAAAACTTAAGGACAGTATCCCATATGCATAGCTAACACGAGTAAAAAGAAATTGTAGCCAGGAGGAAAGCATGAAACAAGAAACACTGAACATGCTGCAGAAATTTAAAGATAGAGGTTATAAACAACATGTTTTGCATCAAGCTGAAACCAGAATTAGTAGCAAAAGTAGGGAAGAATTAATAGCACCAAGAACTAATAAAAGAGAGGCACAGCGTATTGTATTTTCAACTAAGTTTAATCACAAAATGTCAGACATCAGGAGTATTGTCAATAAACACTGGTATCTGGTCCAAACAGATAACCAACACATAGAGTCACTCCAGAACAGGCCAGTAATTGTGGCCAAAAAGGTCAAGAGCTTACAAGACACATTAGTGCATTCTCAGTATAAGCAGCTGGAAATAGCAGGAGCTCAATTACTATTGGGTCCCCTAGCTCCAGACATAGTTCCATGTAGGAAATGCAGTGTATGTAACCACACTTCTGAAAAGCAAATGCATGTTCACCCACACACACAACAGAAATTTGATATGACTGAATATCTCAAGCAATACTGAGGTTGTGGTTTACCTTATTCATTGTCCTTGTGACATGTTATATATAGGCTAAACCAGTAGAGAATTACACCGCAGGATTCAAGAACACAAGGGAGATATTAGGAATCATGATGAAAACTCTCCAGTAGCCAAACACTTTAATGATACGTCCCACAGTGGCGCCTCACATAGATTTTGGGGACTTGAAAAAATTACAGTTTCACCCAGATACGGGTGTCTGAGTGATGCATTGTTAGCTGCTGAGATGAGATGGATTTTTCATATGCATACACTAGATAGCAATATTGGTATGAACATTGAAACCAACTGGCATATATGCAGTTAAAATCACTCATTGAACATATGGACATTTTAGACTACTCATTTTCCATATGAAGTCAGAAGTACACATGAAGACTTTTTTAGTCTTGTTTTTTATGTTGAAATGACCTTGTTTAACAATTTTTGTAGCACTTCATTTTGCATCCCTTAGGAAGTGTCCATGTCTGGATAATGGTCTCCATTATGACAGAGCTGATCTAAAACATGCTTATGAGATTTGGAAATATTTATTGTATTGGTCTTCTGTATTGTCTTTTATGTTTAAGAGTGACCATAGATTAAAACTGATTATTATATTTTAATGATATTTATGTAAACCCCGACCCCCCTGCCTTTTTGCAAGTGAGAGGTGGTATGCTGTTTGAAGCTGACAGCAGTACCAGTTGGGGGACTGGATTCGTGGATCAATAGGTTACTCGGCACAAGGGCTAGGTTTGGCTACTCTGCACAGGGGCACCCAAGTAATTCTGAACACAGGAAGCAATAACTGCCATATCCAATACCAGGAATGGGATTCTAAAATGTGGCTTTATTCACATCCAAGCAGAACAAACAAAGCATAGACGGACCCCCACGGGGCTACACTTCTGGTAATGCAGATTAAAAAGAATCAGAAACACTTCTTCAACACTTCAGGCCTCAGGTTCTGAACCCACCGGGCACACAGCCTGGACTTGCATGCTGCTTTGGGTACACAGCCCGAACTTGTACACTATCTGGGATTCCCAGGCTCGGGTCCCTTGCCCGGCCACTCAGACACCTTCCATATGTCATGGAAACATTTGTTGGTGGCTCCCTAAACCACCTAAGAGAACCTCAGCTCTATAAGGGAAACTTTCTTTTAATCCCACATCTGGGTACTTTCCTCAGGCGCTGGCCAAGTACCTGAGAGAAAGTAAAAGTGCCACAGAGCAAATCCGTAGAGGTGAATTTGGTTACTACTGATGGGGGGTCTCCCACCGCTCGCTTCCACAATTCATACCCGGCCATTCCCTCTGGACTTTAAACATCACATTCTGTAAAGCTTGGCAATGTAGATTAAAGGGTAAATGTATGTCACATTTCCTCTACTTGTCTTGCTTTCCCATTGTGTTGGACTTGAACATACTTTTACTTGGCTTAGCCCATTGCTCTAGGCCTCCCACTGATTTAACAGTCCAAGCCCCACTTTGCTTTACTCTTTGTGCTGGACTTGAACCTACTTGAATTACACTGTAAATGGCAATGTCTATTACACTAGACCTCCTACAAATTAAGTAGTCCAATCCCCACGTTTCAACAGTTCAGGTGAAAACATAGGCCCTATGTCAGAGCAAAACTCAGCCTTTGGTTGCAGGTGCCCCACAGGCGATTCCTCACAGGAATTTCTTTCCCACAGCTTCTGGTGCCGCAGAACAACTTGAAATAAGGCAGCTTCTTCCTTAGCCGGAACCAGGAGGATTGCCCCTGGAAGGCAGGCAAACCCTTCCACCCCAATCCCCTCAGGGATGGGACACTTGGACCAGTAACAGCAGTCTCCACCACTTCACAAACAGCATACTGTGTTCCTCTTTTGGTGGAAACACACACCTCCCCTTACAGTAGCTCTATGGCAGAGCTTAAGGCTCAGAGAGCCTGTCCACAGACTGCTGTGCTGATCCACTCTTCAAGACTGCACACAGACTCTCTTCAAAATCCCCAACATTCTATCCTAACTTCCAACTACAGATTCCAGTGTGGCTCATGCAGCTGCGAGAGTTCTATGGTGATACCATCCCTCAGTCTCAGCTGAGACTGAGAACAGAGTAAGACAGTGTGAAATCCATTTAACTGGAGTTTCACAAGCTGCCTTCCCTGCCTACCACTAGGTCTTACTGGGATTCTAGTAACCCCGGGTAACAGTGGGGTTACATTTATAAGTT
Source organism: Neoceratodus forsteri (assembly GCA_016271365.2). Classification (NCBI taxonomy): domain Eukaryota; kingdom Metazoa; phylum Chordata; order Ceratodontiformes; family Ceratodontidae; genus Neoceratodus; species Neoceratodus forsteri. The sequence goes on from CM028136.1 coordinate 293,551,888, forward strand.
GAAGTATGCATTGAGGATACAATGTGAGTTTTTCTACACTACACTTTTCAGTTATCATTCTAAAAACTATTCCCAACAGTTCTGAACTTGAGGTGGCAGAATCTGGTTGGACAGAGTGGTACCAAAGGAGACCTCATCATATCGTTTATAGATATAGATCTTTTTGACCTTTCATGTATGAATATATCGATACATATATTTCTTTTGATCACTTTTTGTGACCTTGTGACCTCCCATTGAGACATCCCTAACAAACTCAGTGGTGTTAACATGTACACAAATATCAGGAATTGCTTAGTTCTCAGTGAAAATAGGCAATTTTTAATAAGCACATTCGGTCACCTTGTGTGTGACCTTTTGACCTCCCACTGTAATTAGAGAATATGAGGCAGTGCTAAATACACGTATCGGTAGGAATATATACATAAATATTAGGAATTACTTGGTTATTTAAAAAAAAATAAGCTAATAACTATAAACAAGCATTTGTGAATGCCAAATGTTTGCTTGCTGGTATTAGCATTGGAAATGCAGGAGTTAGATAGATGCAGAGTAGGAATGGCAGTGAAGTATTGAACTTCACGCCAATCCCATCTCCACCCTGAAGAGACGGATAGGCATTGAGGCATGTGTTTGGCTTGTCGCCCATACAGTAACTTTCATGCCATTTTACCTCACCCTATCCTGCTGACACTGACAAGTGTTGAGGTGTGCCTTGGGGTGTTTGGCTTTACAGTCATCCCACTCCATAAGGACATACGCTAAAATGGGTGCAATATAGAATGGGGTGAACTGTGGGGCCAAAGAGTCCAAGGCACAGCTCAATACCTGTCAGAGGCTGCATGGTGGGGGGGTGGGGTTAGAATGGCATGATCATTACAGTCCAGCAATCCAGCGTAGACTTTGATGCCTGCCAGGCAAAATCGGGGTGGATATTAAGTGTTAGAAACTGTAATGCCTCGGGCACGTGTTGGTATTTGCAGTACAAATTTTCAGCATGGGTATTTTGTGGCCCCTACTTCATGAAAGCATTTGAGACCTCTTCTCATGAATAGTGGCACTCTGATTTTGTCAATGTGTCCCGAAATTTGAGTTTCCACAGTGACCGTGTCATTATGCACCAGATGTACAAAAACACAGATCGGGCAGGATGTAAAGAATGACAGCTGTACCATTCATAGGGAGGTGTGAAGAGGTGGCAATGTTGAAAATCTGTAGTGAAAGTATTAAAAATGCTCAAACTTCCGAGTGTACATGGAAACTGCGCAATGCATGTGTGTAACAGTCATTTAGTGGAATTATTTCACCAAATTTTAAACATAGGCATTCTGTGACCTCTGCTCATGAACACTTTCACTATGATTTTCTTAATCTGTCCCAAACATTGATGTCCCACAGCAACCGCGGTATTCTGCGCCAGATGTATAAATGCATATTTCAGGCAGGATGTGAAAAATGACAGCTGTACTGTTCATAAGGAGGCCTTAAAAATGGCAATGTTGCAAATCTGGAATAAAAATACTACAAATTTGCGTAGTTATGAGGGTGTGTGGAAACTGCATCATGCACACTTGTAACAAAGTCATTTTATGGACATTTGTCACCAAATTTTCAACATAAGCATTTAAGGACCTCTGCTCATGAAATGTCACTGTGATTTTACACATGAACATATGAATCTGCCAGCAGAACACACCAATCAGTCTATGTAAATCTGCCCGAGTGTGCAGCTAGCACCCTGGATTGCAGCTGCCCCAGCCTCCTCCCCCTCAGTTCCTCCCTGCTTGTCCCAGCCCCTGCCCCCGACTCTTCCTCTTGCTTTATCCTACTCCTCCTTAAAGCTATTGACTGTCCTACATGTTACCACACCCTCTGGCAGTGCAGTCCAACTAGACACCACCCTCTCAGAGAAGTAGTGCCTCCTTATTTACCTCTTGAAACATTCCCCTTTCAACCTTAGTCCATGCCCACTTATCTCTCTTCCACTCCTCAGTTTAAACAACCCCTCAGTGCTAGGTTTAGTTACCCCCTGAGGTATTTAAATGCTTCAATCATACCCCCCGATCCCTCCTCTCCTCCAGTGTGTACATGTTCAGGTCCTTCAGCCTAACTTCACATTTCTTTCCTTCCATCTCCTTTAACATTTTTGTGCCTCGTTTGCACCTTCAGTAACTATATCTCTACTTGAGGTATGGCCTCAGATTGCACATAGTACTCATGCGATCTGACCAATGATCTGTAGACAGGTAGGATCACATCCCTGTGTCTGGATGAGAACCCCCCTTGTAATGCACCCCAGCATCCTGTTTGCCTTCATTGCTGCTCTCGTGCAGTGGGCTGAGTTGTTCATGCTCCCAGTTACCAAGACCCCAAGGTCCTTCTCCTCCTCTCTGATCCCCAGCCAATAGTCCCTCTTTTGGTTCTTAGCCCTAAAGTGCATCACTTTACACTTCTTTTCATTGAATCCGAGCTGCCACTCCACTGACCATGTCTCTAGTTTGGTTAGATCCCCCTGCAGTTTTCCCCATCCGTCCTCTTCATCCACCACTGCACCCAGGTTGGTATAATGTGCTAACAGACTAACCCTGCTCCCCACTTCATGTGCTATATTGGAGATAAAGGCCCAAATAGCACTGGTCCCGGCACTGACCCCTGCAGCACCCCGCTTGTCACTGCTCTGGGTGCCGAGAGCTCCCCCCCACCACCATTACCCTCTGCACCATCCCATGTAACCAGTTCTCTATCTATTTAGTCAACTTTTTCCCCACCCCCACTGCCATCAGCTCCCCCCCCAGTCTCCCAGGAGGCACTGAATCAAAGGCCTTACTGAAATTCAAGTATAGGACATGTACCGCGTGGCCCGTGTCCAACTCCCTTGTCACCCAGTCACAATACTCTGTTAGGTTGGTTTGACAGGACCTCCCTGAGATGAACCCATGTTGCCGCCCATCTTGGAGGCCATTACTGTCTAGGAATGCCACCAGCCTCTCCTTCAGTATTGGCTTCATAAGCTTACCCACTATGGACATGAGACTTACCGGCCGATAATTTCCTGGCTCCTCCCTAGGCCCACTCTTGTGTATGGGCACCACATGGGCCACCCTCCAGTCCTGGGGCACACACCCCATTTCAGGGAGGTGTTAAACAGATCTGCCAGTGGCTCAGCCAACAGCACCACCATCTCCCTCAGCACCCTGGGGTGGATGGCATTGGGACTTGGTGCCTTGTCCACCCTCACTGCCCTCAGATCCTCTAACACCCTACTTCCTGTGATCACTTTGTCCATCACCTCCTCATCCACTTTCCCCACTGCCCCAGCCCATTCTGGTAGTGGGCCATCCCTCTCCTTAGTGAAAATGGAGCAGAAGTACTCATTTAGAATTTCTGCTTGCTCCTCCCCATTTTTTAGCCAATTCCCTTCCCGCTTTATTCTCACAAAATGTTCCTTGCACTTCCTCTTTTCCCTGAAATACCTAAAAAAGTCCTTTTCCACTCCTTTTATGCCCTGTGTGAAACTTAATTGCCTGGAGGCCTTAGCTTTTTTCACCCTCCTGGCAACCTCCTTTGACCAGCTCCCAAAAGCCTCCTTATCCTCTGCCTTCCCTGTTCTTCTGCACCTTCCAGTATGCAGCCGTCTGCCCTCACCCCTTGCAGCACTTCCTTGTTCAGCCAGCATGGTTTCTTGCCTCTGCTCTTCTTAATCCTGGCCCTGGTGCAGGCTACTGTGGCCTCTGTTAGCTCAGTCTTTATGACTCTCCACTTTTGTTCTGCATCCATCCCTGGCCTTATGTCCTGGAGTCTTCCTTGCAGTATTGCTCCCATCCCTCCAAAGTCCACCCTAATAAATACACCACCTTAGTGCCCGTGCCTCCTGTCTCCCTGTCCAGCGTGACAACAAGCCACACTGTTTGGTGGTCGCTACTTGCTAGTGGATCCTCCACCCTTACCTCCCTCACCACCTCCCCATTTGCCAGTACTAGGTCCAGAGTGCTACCAAGCCTTATAGGCCCACTTACCAATTGTGTGAGAAGGCCATCCTGGAATGCATCAAGGAGCACCTGCTCCCTGGTACTGCTAGTGATGGGGTGCTCCAGTCAAACCATGGTAGGTTAAAATCCCCCACTATCACCACACTCCCCCTTCTACACAGCCTCTTTATCTGCTTTGCCAACTCCCCATCCAGTTCCCCGGATTGGGCTGGTGGTCTGTACACCACTCCCAGCATCACCATTCTGCCCTTGGAGTGCAGGAACTGTACCCAAAGTGCCTCTGTCCTCTCCTCTTCTCCCTCATCCCTTATGCATTTAATCCCTTCCCTCACATAGAGTGCAACCCCCCCAACCCCTGGTCCCTCCTGTATATCCTGTATTCCAGGATTGCCAAGCCCCAGTCGTGGTACTCTGTGACCCAAGTCTCTGCCACTGCAGCAATGTCCACCTTCCCCTCTGAAAGGAGCACCTGAAGCTCTGCAGTTTTGTTCCCCAGGCTTCTTGCATCGACAGAGACCACCTTCCACCCATACACCTCCTTCTCCTCACTCTTCTCCTCCTTGGTCTGTGTTCTTCCTCCTGGTAGTCTGCATCCTTTCTCCTCCTTATTCTTGCTGGGTGGTGGTGCCTTCTGTATTACACTCAGACCACTCTGCCCGCCCCTTCCCAGGGTTATTACACCACCGCCTTTACCTATATCTAGGGGGGTGAACTCATTAGGCTCCCCTATTTGGACCTTTGTACTAACCTCAGTCTTTTGGCCACCCCCTCACTAGTTTAATTACACCTTAGTAGAGATATGCCCCTCTAATCCTGCCTTTAATACTCCCCTCCCCTTACTGCTCAAGTGTACCCTGTCCCCCGCATACAAGTCACTACTTCCCCAGACCCTACCCCAGTTAGTCACTAACCCATAATTTTTGGTGTGGCACCAATCCCTCTGCCCCTTTGGACTCCTTAATCCTACCCTTCCTCCCCATGCTTGCACATGGTACGGGGAGTAACTCCGAGAATGCTGTCGACTCCCCCACCCCCTCACACTGCTTGCCCAACTACTGAAACCCCTCACTACTTTCACAGTCTCCCCGCCATGGCTTGTACCCACATGCAGCAGTAAATGAGGTTTCTTCCTCCCTGATGCACACTGAGCAGTGCTCTGCCCTGCCCTCCTGCAGTCAACCTGGGATAGCTTCAACAGGCTGTGCCTTCCTTCTGCCCCATCTCACCCTTTCAGTATACAATCCCCAGGATGAGTACCCCCTCATCCCTTAGCTCCCTTTCCTTCTAATGCTCCTTCCACTACCCCAGTATTCAATCTTCCTTGCCCTTTACCCCCACCAGCTGCACCCTCTGTGACTTCTGTATCTGTACCCCCTACTTCCGCCTCACTCCTTTTCTCTGCCTTATTCCTCCCATCCCCGTTGAACCCCTTCCCAGCCTGACTACTTCCTACTGGGCTTCCCATGTCGATGTTACCTCCTCCCCTGCTGATTTCCAACCCCTCTCCTATCCCCGTTGTTGTCGATTTAGAGTCCCTATTCTCTTCTACCCCGATAGTGATGCCCCTCCCATCCTTCCCCCTTCCTGTAGCCTTCCCTCCTCCAGTCACCACCCCTTCTTCCTTATTAGCCCGCCTTCTACTCTTTAGTCCTCGCTATCTCTTCCCCTAGCTGCTGCCGTCCCTCTAATGCCCCACTTGTCCTCCTCCTTCAGTATGTTCCTGCTCCCCCTCTCTCTCCCATAGCAGAGGCTCAAATCTATTCCTAGTCGATACCCCTCCTATATCTCTTCCCCCTATCGGTTCCCCCCTCCTACTTGTTCCCCTCCATGCCACCCCTGGTCCCATCCCTGCTCCCTCCCTACCCGCAGCCATCTGCTATCTCCCCTGGTACTCCTCGTGGTCTCTTTCTCCCCCAACAGGAGGCTCCCCTTCACCTCAGGCACCTCCTCCCTTGTCCTCTCTTTTCTACTAGTTCCTCTGATACTGGGGTCAGTTTCAGTCCCTAGTTCTTCCTCCGTCACCTCTTGCCATTCTCTATTCCCCCCAGCCGGGATGCCTACCATACTCATCTGTCCTGCCACTTAGACTCCTCCCTAACTTCCACAGTTCCTCCCTCAAACTAGCCAGTCATCTACAGACCATACACCCCCCCATCCTCCAAGCCCAATCCAGGATCATGGTGGACCCACACCCTGTATACCTCACCACCCTTCCAAAGATGCTCACCCTATTGACATGAGGCACCTGCCCTATTTTGGTCCCCATGTTATGTTATGGGCTCTTACTCCCAGGTTTTGTACCCTATTACAACTGTTAGGCCCCTATTTACTCAAATTCCTGTTCCCCCCACACACACTAGTCCCCCTACTGCCCCATGCATTAATTCAGTTTCAAATCTCATCCGTTAGATACTGTATTACTGTAGAATCCTAAAGCCTCCTTGTCAGTTTTTCACCCCTCGGCTACCATACTTTTTTTTTTCAGCTCTCATGTAGTTTCACTTAGCCCTGTTAGAAATCCTGTTGCACTCCAAGTATTATTCAGCTCAGTTAGAGAAATAAACAGAACAAATAAATAGGTATTATTACAGCAATCATAACAGCATAGCTTAGTACTTAGCTCAGTTAGAGAAATAAACAGAATAACTAAATCTGTATTATTACAGCACTCCTCAAAGTATCCAGTCATTGCTTTGTCTACACCCCAGAGACCCTGCTGTAATATAGGACCACAGAGGAAACTGGACAGTAGGGTGGGCAACTCTAAAGTCCTGACAGAGCTCCGTTAAGCTCACTCACTTGCCGTCTCTCTTTCTGCCCACAAAGGAATCCGTAGCAGTCCCAACAAAGCTCTGTTGAGCTTGCTCATTCCCCCTCTCTCACTCGCTCGTTCTGTTTCTCCCAGTGCAGCAGGCTGCCCTTTTGTACTGGGCTCCTGCCTGCGTTGGCACCTTTCTCTGCCCACAAAGAAGTTCACAGCTGTCCTGACAGAGCTCTTTTGAGCTCACTCACTCCCCCTCTCTCACTCTCTCCTTCTATTTCTCCCAGCACTGCAGGCTGCCCTTTTATACTGTGCTCCTGCTTGTGTCTGCACCTTTTTCTGCCCACAAAGAAATCTACAGCAGCCCCAACAGAGCTCTGCTGAGCTCGCTCACTCCCCTTCTCTCACTTGCTCATTCCGTTTCTCCCGGTGCTATAGGCTGCCCTCTTGTACTGGGCTCCTGCCTGTACTGGCTATTTTTTTCTGCCCACAAAGAAATCTGCAGCAGTCCCAACAGAGCTCCGTTGAGCTCGCTCACTCCCTCTCCCTCACTTGCTCATTCTGTTTCTTCCGGCGCTGTAGGCTGCCCTTTTGTACTGGACTCCTGCCTGCATTGGTGCCTTTTTCTGCCCACAAAGAACTCTGCAGCAGTCCTGACAGAGCTCCGTTGAGCTTGTTCACCCCTCTCACTCACTCAATCTTAATCTGTCCCTAACACTGATTTCCCACAGTGACCGCGCTATTCTGAGCCAGATGTGCAAAAACACATTTCGACCAGGATGTGCAAAATGACAGCTGTACTGTTCATAAGGAGGTCTGAAAAATGCCAGTGTTGAAAATCTGGCGTGAAAATATTACAAATTTGCGAAGTTACAAGGGTGCGTGGAAACAGTGCAATGCACACTTGTAACACAGTCATTTTATGGTCTTTCGTCACCAAATTTTCAACTTAGGCATTTTAGGACCTCTGCTCATGAACAGCATCACTGTTATTTTCTGAGTCTTTCTTGAAAATTGATTTCCCACAGCAACCGTGCTATTCTGCGCCAGAAGTGTGAAAAGACATTTTGGCCAGGATGTGTACAATGACAGCTGTACTGTTCATAAGCAGCTGTGGAAAAATTCCAGTGTTGAAAATCTGGACTGAAAATATTACAAATTTGTGAAGTTATGAGCGTGCATGGAAACTGCGCAAGGCAAGCTCGTAAAACAGTCATTTTTTTTTTAATTTTTTCACCAAATTTGCAACATAGTCCTTTTGAGAGCCTACCTCATGAACAGTGGCACTGTTGTTTCATTAATCGGTCCTGAAAAGTGATTCCGTGCAGTGAACGTGAAATCACCTTTCGGGACCGAATAACGCAATGACAGTGACTGAATTCATGAGGATGGGTCCCAAGAACCCCATGTGGTAAATTTGGTGCCAAAATTCTCCAAAATGCCTGAGATATGCACCAAAGTTGAAAACCCCCTATTTCTGCCATTATACAGTTTACTGGCATTTCTTCAGTTCGTGGTTGGCTTTGAAGAGTGCAGACATGTTCCCGGTCCAGCGAAGATCATCGTGCTGGGCTCTGTGAGTAGGAAGGGGTGAGGGTGTGGAGGTGGGGTACACAGAGGGTGGTGGGTTCGGAAGGGCCACCAAACTCTAGGAGGGACCATTTTTCTGTTTTATAGTTGTTCAAAAAAAAAAAAAAAACATCGCGGGACTGTTCTTTTTTTGGGGGACTTTGACATGCTGGGGTGGGCTCCCAGTATGCCACCTGAGTGTTTTGGGAGGGCTCTAGCCGACAGGGGATTGTGCACCCCTGTCAGCACATACCAGTTGGGGGGAGAGCTGAGGGGGGATTGGGCATCCCCTCGGCACACAGCAAACTGGGGGGGACATTATGCCGATGGGGAGTGGGCTCCCCCATTGGCAAATTGAACTGGTGGGGGACTGAAGCCAATGGGGATTGGGGCCCCCATTGGCAAAGAAAGACTGTTGGGGGTGCATGGTGCCAAGGGGGACTGGGCACCCCCTCAGCACACAACAAATGAGGGAAGGGGGCTTCAGTGTGCTGATGGGGAGTGAGCTCCCCCATCAGCAAATGTACTGGGTCGGGGCGGCATATGGACGGCAAGGTACCACCCTGCAATGACAGGTTGCTCCCTCATTGCAGTGAAATGGCTGATGCTGCAATGACAGGGCAGCCTCTGATTGCAGCAGCAAAAACGTTTTAACTTGGTGGCACTTCTGCAGAACCAGTGTCATCAAGACACTGGGTCTGCATTGGTCCACCAGTGCCAAGTCCCCAAATGCAGTGCCCCTGTTGGCTGCCAGAGTGCCACACCTCCACGTCCTGCTTCTCTCCTAAGCTGCTGCATAATGTTTCTTGCGCATGCGTGCAAGCAAACGTAAAAACATAGTCACTTTGTGTGACCTTTTGACCTCCCACTGAGGAACAAGGAGGATAACAAGTTTATATATTTCATACATCACATCACAGAAATGTGCTTTTTAGAAGATATAAGAAAATTATAATCCAGCACATATTTTGTTATGGATGATCATTTGACCTCCCCTTTTAGCAATCGAAAACATATTCATACACACTATTAAATGTATGGGGAGTAGCTCATATGTGCTGCATCCTGTATAAATATAAACATGTCAAAAACTATTTACCATCCATTAGAAATGGCAAACACTTATCATCTTTAGTGACCTTATGACCTCCCTTTGAGGGACCATCAGCACACTTATCAGCATCATTAAACATCTAGTTACAACGGCTTTTAAAAATCCTGGTGGGCATTTCTTTTGGTATTGAGCCTACAGACACTTAGCTCTCCTTTTAGTAACATAAGAACTATTATATTTTAAAGATTAGTAAATAAGATATATTGGTCTTCTTTTGTGTCCACACTTTGACCTCCTGACCTCCCACCATATAAAATAGAAATAGCACTAGCTGTCAACGTTGGGATCTATTTCAACTTTAATTTTTTGTCTTTCTTTAAGATAAATTAACAAATTGTTGTGATCATGTATTCTATATGTAGTCTATACCTTCTTGTTAATGGTCTGTGACATGTTAAGGGCTTATTCAAGCACCACTACTTTATTTCTTCTTCTTCCTATTATAGATTTAGTTATGAGTGGTGATTAGTTTTCTTTATTGTAAACATAGTTTTCTCCTTATGTTTATATAGCTTATTACTAGCATTATCAGTCATTGTAAACAGAGAATTTGGAATAGTTAGAATGCTAGGAACACACTGCTCTAATCCAATATGTGCCTGTCTTGCAAACCTGGTTCCCTGCCCCAATCAGTCTGTCCAGATATGCTCAGTAGAGTGACTGTGACGTCATCAGCCCTCGACGTCCTAGCGCGAGAATCAGCAAAACAAGCACAAGAGGTTGTGGAAGCACCTCATACCTGGTAACAGAACCATTCAGCCATTTTGTGTGACGTTTGTACTGATCTCCTTTCAGTATTTCAATGAACTTGGACCTTGTAAGTACTTCTTTACATAGAAATTTGAAACCTATTGGAAACAGTGCATGGAATTTTGAAAACCAACCCTAAAACATAACCCCACTGTTATACATTTACAGAATCTAAGATCTGTGAGACAGTTTGTGAGACATACCAGGTAGGACATTGCTTCAGTTAAACAGTGGCACAAGTATTATATACTGTGGAAAATGATGGATTATAGCAGTGCTTGTTCCCATGGTGCATATCTTCATGTCGTTGCAGGTGTATCTCAGAGAATGAAATTTATATCACAAATGCTGGCACAATAGTTGAAAGAACTCTTATTAGCCATTGTAAATATTGTACAACCTAGTGAGGTAGGGCAATTTGTACCAAATAACGTTTTGTATGTTTAGCTTTTAAAGCAATAAAATGACAACTAAAATTTATGTTGTATATTAACAGATATAAACAAGAATATTGAAGAGAATTAAGAATACATACCCCGTGAACAAGCCCCTGATGGGGTGAAATGTAAGGGAAAATAACAAATAAGATATTGGAACTAACTAGAAGTCTTTTTGGTGTTATTTCAAAAGGGCCTCCCACCCTCATTTTGTGTACATTGTTAAATTAGCTGCCTGATATCTTGCTCAATCTACTTAAGTTTGACCAGTTGAAGAGCATTATGGGCAACCCTAATAGTTCAGTGCATCTGTGACTGCTAATCATCTCAACTAAAGTCCCTCCCGGTATAGTCTTTGAACTGTGTCAGATTCTGTCTCTGAGGCCATGTACCATTACTATGATTGTTCTACACTGATTCTGTCTACCTGCCTTATTGTAAAATTGTATGCATTTGATCCAGCCTATTTATTTGTACTTGTTTGACTATATTTGTACTTGATTAATTTGTTGACTATCCCCTTGGACTCTAGTAATGCCCACTGCCTGGCAGATGTCCAAAATGAGAAAGCAAATCCATGTACAGCAGTGCTCTGATGCTGTCCTGTGTGAGTGTGCAGAGCCATGCCGCTGCACTATCTCTTTAAGAGATCAAGTTCGGTGTATAATATACATAGCCCGGGCTATGTCCAAGTAAATCAAGGCTCGTGACCAGCCAGGCATAACTCTAATGGACTCCCTTTAGCAGTCACTCAGTAGTGCTGATACAGCCCTTCACAGCACTGTAAATGTTTATTTCTAAATCTTTATTGTTACTGTATAAATATGTTGTTTATCTGCCTATTTATTGCTCCGGTATGGGAGCCACCACGTTTGGTCCTGGACTCCGTGTTTGGACCAGTCAGAACAAAGGGGTCCTCAAGTGGTTCTAATTACAGTGACTTGTGGGAAAAGCTGTGAAATTTCTTGCTGGCACCTAAAATTAACCAATGAAAGCCCTCAGACTGAGACTGACAGTCAAGGTAGCCAACCAATACAGAGATCTCGGTTCTCAGTGTAGACTGTTGTTGAACAGTGTTTTTTCAGTCCAGCTCGAGCTCTCAAGCTGAGAGGAGCAAGTGCGTAGCTGTAGTTCACAATTCAGTTCAGCTTGAGCCACTAAGAAGGAAGCAGCCTGCGTGTGGGCTGAGACGAATCGCAGGGGAAAGGCCTCTTTTGCCTCCCTGCAGAACTTATAAGGAGTGGACTGCCTAAAAGCAGAAAAAGAGTGAATCAGCTCAAGCTCCATGAGAATTGGGAGCTTGTGTGGCAAGCTAGGAAGTGTTGAGGGGAATTCGGCCTGCTTTGCTGCCCTGCTGGACTCACATTGCCGAAACACAGAACTGAAGAAGCAATCCTTTTCTGCCCTGACCAAGCTCAGAGACTTTGAAACTGGAACAAACATTTCGCCTGAAGAGAGGGCATCTGAAAGAACTGTGACAGGATTTCTCAATTTAAGTAGTCCAGCACCAGTTTGGAGCCTTTGAATGTTGCGTTTGTCTCTTACGCCGTTTGGGAAGAAAGGAGACCAGTTACCAGTTGTTCCTGCTTGCTCCTTAAGCCGGCCTGTTAACTGCAGGCTAAGAGACTTTGCCAATCTAAATACCAAGTCAAACTTCATGCATTGGGCCTGTGCCACCTGTGGCCTGAAAGACTGTTCCTGCATCTGATCCAGCATCTGCCTTGCCAGAAACCAGCCTCAGGGAGTCACTCCTGCGAAGAAGCAAGTCACAGGCCACCTACAGAGAAAGGCCATGAAAAGGAGGTGAGTCGTGTCGGCTCCAGTCCCCACCATCAGCTTGGAAAGCCAGCAGATCCATGGTGTCATCATCCATTTCTTCAACTAGTCTGAGTGCAGTGAGTGCCATCAGGGTAGCCCCCTGCAACAATCAGATAAATGCTTTATGTCATCTGATTTGCTTCATAATTTCTTGTTGGTTTCTAACTGTGTTTACAGTCCACCCGGCCTGGGATTACAAATATTTCACTGTTGGCAAGTGTTTCCATTTGTTTAATAACACCCTTCTTCCCATCAAGGGCCCCAACCAGCTGCAATGCCGGTCTACCCGTGGCAACACTTCAGGCCTGCACCTAAATTCCACTCTGGGTACCCAGCAGTTGTGAAACTGAATGATTCAGGGACAGATTAACTGCTCATTATTTATTACCTGCTTATTGCTTAATTATAGTATTACAATAATCAGCCTAAATTCACGTCCCTCCCATGTTCAAGCCCCCTTAATAAATTTGATTTACTGCTTGATGTTAAGTTGGACCGTGAGCATATTATTACCCAGTGTCTGGTTACTGAGTCTGTTCAAAGGTACTGTAATAGAGCATTGTTGCTGCAGAAAACTGTTTTCTCATGGGGGCACAGGGTATATGCCAGAAGTCCACATCCTGTTGGTAAGTGTAGAGTGCGTGAGCATATTATTAGTGCTAGCTTTTAAATGTGGGATTGCAGGAAAAGTATATTACTTACTTTCAAACTGTGTGTTGGGCCATTAGTCATGGTTGTGGGTAGGTATAGCTTCTCAGAGGGCTGTACTGGTTTGAAAAATTACCCACTTACATATTACTCTGGGTGGAGGCACCAAAATTGTAGTTCTACTGTTGGTAGGCACACCACAGTACCCCTTATTTCTGAACCCAGACCCCTCAACCTGCAGTCAGAAAAGCAGGCAGGGGTAGCCTTGTTTAAACACGATGGCTTGCATTTGAATTCCTCAGGTATTCGGATATTAGGTAAAAAAATTCTCAAAGTGGTTAAATTCCATTTAAACTGGAATGGGGGTGAGGCAACACGATTAATAACCTAAACAGTAAAAAGAATATTCCAAATGCCCACAATAAAGTACCCGAATGGAATGTTATACTTATCAATGTTAGAAGCCTGGTAAATAAATTTGAAGAGTTTACACTAACACTGCACTCCCAAAATATACATATTGCACTGGTGACAGAGACATGGTGGAGTGAGAACGACCATTGGGAGAAAGCAGTTGCAGGGTACAAATTGTTTTCTAGATGTAGGGGGTATAGAAAGGGAGGTGGGGTAGCAATCTACATACATGAAGATATCAAATGTGAAGAACTTTCATGGGATACAGGTTCCCTGGAGCTACTATGGGTGAAGCTCCTCTCACACAATAGTACTAAAATCATTTTAGGACTAATTTACATGCCTCCCTCTATATCGTTAGACGAGGATATGGCAATATTAAGAGTAATCAGTGAATTAAACCCAGCTGACAGAATTTTAATAATGAGATTTTCATTTGTCTAACATTTATTGGGCTAAAGGGCAAGGGACCTGTCCCCTTGATAGACAGTATTTGGACATCATGGATCGGGGGGACTAGAACAAAAGGTCCTAGACCACACTAGGGGAAATAACATCCTGGACCTGATTTTTACAAATATGGGGACCCTAGTAAATTCTGTCTTGGTTAAAAGTCCCCTGGGTAATAGTGATCATAGTTCTGTCCATTTTATAATAGGTGAAACTTAAATCCCAACCCTATTGGAAATACTATCAAGTAAAATTTCCAAAAAGCAGATTTCTATATTACTAAAAAAGTACTCCTTCATGGGGGCTGGGCATCAGATTTCGAACACAAAAGAGTCCAATGTATGTGGGACTCTCTAAAAACCAAAACAGAGAGTTTAACTCTTAAATTCATTCCTATTGTCCCGAAGTACAATAATAATAAAAAGAACAAGCATTTGTCAGTGCCGAATGTTGTCTCGCTGGCATTGGCATTGGTAGTGCTGGAGTTCGAGATGCATAATAGGAATGGCAGTGAAGTATTAAAATGATGCCAACCCCACCCCCACCTTATAGAGACTGACAGGCATTGGGTGTGCCTTTGGGTCATCAGCTATAATGCTCATGCCATTTCACCTCACCCTACCCTGTAGACACTGCCAAGTGCCATGGGTGCTTTGGGGTCTTTGGGAGTTATACTTACCCCATTCCATAAGGAAATACGCTGAGGTGGGTGCACTATAGTAGAATGAGGTGAACTTTGTGGCCCAACAGTGCAAGGCACACCACAATGCCTGTCACTGGCTGCAGGGTGGGGATTGAATGGCGGGAGCATTACAGTCAATGATCCCAAGTCACACCCCTGACGCCTGTCAGTCTCTACAGGGTGGGGTGCAACAGTTGGAAACCTTAACACCATAGGCGTGAGTTGGTATTTTTACTCCAAATTTGCAACATGGGCTTTTTGTGAGCCCACCTCATGAAAAGCGGCACTATCAGTTTGTTAACTGAAAGGTGGTTTTGCACAGCGGCTATGCCATTTGGTGACACAGGGACAAAAACACATTTTGGGCAGGATATGGAAAATAACAACTGTATTTTTCATGAGGAGATGTAAAAAAATGGCAACATTGAAAATCTGGAGTGAAAGTATGAAAATTGATGAAGGTATGAGCATGCATAGAAACTGTGCAACACACGTCAGCAACCCAATTATTTTTGGGAATTTTTTAACCATATCTTTAACATGGGCATTTTGGGACCTCCCCTCATGAACAGTGGCAGTGTGATTCTGTTAATGCGTCCGAAACATTGATTTCGCACAGTGACCATGCCATTGTGCGCCACAGGTGCGAAAACACATTTAGGGCAGGATGTGAAAAATGACAGCTGTACTGTTCATAAGGAGGTGTAAAAAAATGGCAGCATTGAAAATGTGGCATGAAAATAGTGCAAATTTGCGAAGTTACAAGGGTGTGTGGAAACTGCACAATGCACGCTTGTAACACAGTCATTTTATGGATTTTTGTCACCAAATTTTCAACATAGGCATTTTAGGACTTCTGCTCATGAACAGTGTCACAGTCATTTCCTAAAACTGTCCCAAAAACTGATTTTGTGCAGCAACCATGCTATTCTGCGCCGGACGTGCGAAAACACATTTTGGGCAGGATATCTAAAATGACAGCTGTACTATTCATAAGGAGGTGTGGAAAAATGGCAATTTTGAAAATCTGGATTGAAAATATTACAAGTTCACAAATTACGAGAGTGCATGGAAACTGCACAACGCACACTCGTAAAAGTCATTTTTAGGATTTTTTCCACCAAATTTGCAACATAGGCTTTTTGACAGCCCACCTCATGAACACTGGCACTGTCGTTTCATTAATCAGTTCTGAAAGGTGATTCCATGCAGTGGCCACAAAATCACCTTTCAGAGTTGATTAATGCCATGACAGTGCCAGAATTCATGAGGAGGGGTCCCAAAAACCCCATGTTGAAAATTTGGTGCAAAAATTCCAAAAAATGCCTGAGATATGCATCAAAGTTGAAAAAAACCCTATTTATTCCATTATACAGCTTACTGGCATTTCCTCAGTTCGTGGTCAGCTTTGAAGAGTGTAGACATGTTCCCGGTCCACCGAAGATCATCGTGCCAGACTCCAGAGGTAAGTATGGGGTGAGGGTGTGTGTGGGGAGTCAGGGTGCACAGTGAGTGGACACGGCTTGTGGGAGGGGTGGCAGGGAGACCGAGAGGGACTGTTTTCTTTTTTGACAGGGTTAAAAAAAAAAAAGGAACATTGCTGGACTGGTTTTTTTTTTTTACAGGGGCATGTGGCATGCTGGGTGGGCTCCCAGTGTGCCAACGAACTCATTTTTGGGGAGGCAGATGTAGCCGATGGGGATTAGGGTCCCCCATCGGCACACAACTAAAGGGGGATTACATTATGCTGATGGGGATGAGGCACCCCATCAGCACCTGGCCTCAAAAGTGGAGGGTCTTATAATGCCGATGGGGTGGGCCTCCCCCGGCAACATCACTGAGCATTGAAGCCAACGGGGATTGGGGACCCCATCAGCAAAGAAAAACTGTTGGGGGTGAGCATGATGCCGAGGGGGATTGGGCACCCCCTCAGCATACATTGTAAATTGGAAGGGGGTTATTATGCCAATGGGGAGTGGGCTCCCCCATCAGCATTCTGACAGGAGGTGGCGGCAGTGTTGCATGCACATCAGGAGGTGTGTTGAGGTCACACTGCACGAGAGCTCCAGTCTCATTGCAGCGGACTTTTTGTTAGATCTGGTGGCCACATTCCAAATTGCTGATGTGGTGCCTGCACACTGCCTGATTGGGGAATGAGGGACGCACCTACTGATGCATGCCCTGCATTCACCTAAGAGTGACCGCACCTCCAAATCTGCTACTACCGCAATATGTTGGCTGCGCACGCGTAAGCCAACATAAAAAGAAACCTGTTTGGTTTAATGCCTCTATAAAAAGACTTATTAACAGAAAGAACAGACTATAGAAAAAATTAAAATGAACTAAATCATCACGGAGTTATAAAAACTACAAAGACTGTCAAAAAAAGGTCAAAATACAAATAAGGAAGCGAAAGCACAATTCAAGGTTAATCTTGCAAATAAAGTGCACGATAACAAAAAAGCTTTTTTTTTTCTATATTAATAATACCAGGACTGTGCACAGCACTATTAGTCCCTTCATTAAAGGGACACTGTCAACCTGTTTTTCATCATATTATTTTTAGCTGAAACCCCACATTTTATGATTGCTTACCCTCTCTAAAATTCACTGATGTTGCTGTTTGTTATGTCTGTCTCTTTGCTTAGTAGAACTGAAATGCATGGCAATGCGTATTTATAAACAACTTTGTTTTTGTTTACAGTCTCGGTTCTGTTCTTACTGCATACTTCCTGAGCATTAGAAACACACCCAAACAGTGTAGTCACTCATAAGACAGTAGCCTCCTGAACTCCCACTGCATCATGAGGGGCTAGACTGTTTTGTGTGTGTTCCCAAGTCCAGGAAAGATGCATTTGGAGTTGATCAAGGAATGTAAACAAACCTATTTAGGTGTGATAGCACCAGTATGTTGGGCAGTCTGTTATTTACTCTTTTAAAGAATATAGGAGTCAGAGTCAAACTACCAGCTACATCAATAATCTTTTCAGAATTTTTGCTATCATGAAATATGTTTTTAAACTAGGGACACTTTGAGACCTAAGGGGGTTGACAGTGTCCCTTTAAGGAAACTGGAGAGATAGCATCTATCATCGAAATGGCAGACATACAAAATGATTATTTCTGTTCAGTTTATAATATCTATGATCCCAAAGTACACAGAGGTAGTAGACCATCTATACCTGGAAGAATAACCATTGACCCTGAAAGTATGTATGATTATCTAAGCAAGCTCAGATCAAATAAATCGGGTGGCCCCCTTTTGCCCGACCCCCCGACGGCGAAACACGGAAAATGACCACTACAGTGACAGTTGCTGTAACAATCAGTTTCCGTGTTTCGCTTTCCCCCAGTGTCCTGCCCCCTCATTGGACCAACTCTGACCTGGAGTTGAGAATCCTAAAGTCTGGGTGTGTGGGGCAGAGCCCCTGTATGGGGTGTGGGGCACAGCCCCCACAGAAAAAACACTAAGTTTGGGCACAATACCTGTGTTGCATTGTGCCGCTCTGTGTGGGTGGTTGACAGATTTACTGTTGATCAAACTTGGTGCTTATAATAAATCACCTGGCCAAGATGGTATGCACCCTAGGGTTTTGAGAGAACTAGCAGATGTGCTGGTTCTACCAATCACCTATATCCTGCAAGCCTCTATGGACTCAGGATTGGTCCCCAATGACTGCAAAATTGCCACTATTGTCCCCATACTAAAAAAAGGACCAAGAACAAGGCCAGAAAATGTTAGGCCCATTAGCTTGACATCCATGACTGGAAAAATTATGGAAGGCCTAATCAAAGATTTAATTTTGGAACATCTAAACACCCATGATATGATAGACCCAGCACAGCATGGGTTCACAAAGTCCAGATCATGTCAAACTAATTTGTTGGCTTTTTATGAAAATGTTAATAGAGAATTGAACATAGGTAATACAGTGAACGTGATCTTTTTGGACTTTGCAAAGGCGTTCGACAAATTGCCCCATAATGAATTATTAGTAGTATTGAATGACATTAACCTCAATGGGAATATCTGTAATTAGGTATCAGACTGGCTTCAGGGCAGAAAACAGAGAGTGGTTATAAATGGAGTTCTTTCCAACTGGGATCCCATTACTAGTGGCATACCCTTGGGGTCTGTACCGGGCCTAGCTTCTTTAATATACATATATATATATGTATATATATATATATATATATATATATATATATATATATATATATAAAGATAGATATCACTTCCTAAAACTAAATAACCCTAATATCTGGCTATATAAATTCGCTGATGATTGTAGGTTAGGGACAGTATCAAATAACAATGAACACATGGCAGCTTTACAGGAGGCCCTGGATGTAATCCTGGATTGGACGGTCACAAATAAATTAGTATTAAATACTACTAAATGTAATGTCATGCACCTTTGTAAAAACAATGAAATGAGGACCTATCAACTTGCTAATACTCCACTAGAAGTTATCAATGAAGAAAGAGATTTGGGGATAACAATTACTAATGACCTTAAATTCAAATCTCACTGTAGGGTACAACTAAGAAAAGCCAATCACAATCTTAACTGCATCTTTAGGCACATAACTAGTAGGGATGAGAGAGTGCTCATTCCCCTCTACAGTGCAATGGTTAGACCACATTCGGAGTATTGTGTTCAGGTTTGGTCACCACAGAATAGGGAGGACATCGACCTGTTGGAGGGGGTGCAAAGAAGATTATCTAAATCAGTGAAGGGATTAAACAACAAAACCTATTGGGAGAGGCTGGCTTCTCTCAACTTATGTTTGTTACACTACAGAAGACTGAGGGGAGATTTATGCTTACTTTTTAAATTAATGGAAGATGACAATTCCCTAGCAGAAATTGGGTTTAAGCACAATCTGGGGAGGACTAGTACCAGAAAGCATCATAGGCAGCTTCTTCTCCAGACTTGGAATCATATTCAACACAAATCCTGGTACAGTCACAGGGTGGTAGTCCTTTGGAATGATCTTCCATCTGACATTGTGGGTAGTTCAAACATGACTAGCTTCAAAAAAGGACTGAACAGGTACTTTGGGGATAAGATATTCCAATTTTAAAACATGGAATTTGCAAGCTTTAAAGGACATCCGTCTCTAAGCTAGATTTTTACCTATGATAGTAACCCTTTGTACAGCTGCACCAGGATTACATTATGTTGCTCTGCAATCTCTGTTATTGACATGGAACCTTTGTGCTCAGAGGTATTCTTCAAAATTTTCAATAAACTTAAAGGAGCCATGATTATGCAAATTAATCAATAAACAACCTTGGAATGCTGAGGTGAGCAGTGAGTCATTTCAAGCTTTCAGAGCCTCTGACCCAACCTAAGGTAACTGTGACCTTGTATTTATTTTTTCTTTTGTGAGTGAAAATTACCTCGCTATAAGAACGATAATTGTAGGGGATTGGCGGATCAGTCCTTGGGAATAATGGCACTGGGTACCAATGGAACATGCCTTGATCTCCAGCCTCAGTCTGGTCCATGGCTCCCAGTGTCATTATTCCTTTGTATACCCACCAATCCTCCATTTATTGCTATAATTTACTTTCATAGAACTCTCAGTCACAATGCAAAAAGAAACTTGCGAGGGGAAGTAGCATTACTACCAGAAATCAGCTTTGTTCGTATGTCTTACTTGTCCAGCAAACAGATTGAATCATATTCTCCCAATAATACACAGCAAGGATGGGGTAAGGGAGTTTCCGAGGGACCTGCAAATGTTGGAGAGTTGATCCGAAGTTTGGTAGTTGAAATTCAGTGCCAAAAAGTGGTAGGTGATGCACATAGGGAACAAGTACCCTAGGGCAGAATATTGGATGGAAGGGGTAACCTGGGCACTACTTCAAGGATAGGGACCTAGTAATATCATACAGAAAGCGACTATCTAAAACAATCCAGCCAATTTAACAAGGCCTACAGCAAGGCAACCAGGATGTTGGGGCATGGGGTGTGTTGAGAAAAGTTTTGATAGCAGGAGGAAAGAGGTACTGCTAGCTCTCTATAGATCACTGGTGAGGCCCCACCTGGAATACTGTGCCAAGTTCTAGAGTCCTCACCTAAGGAAAGAGATAGATAGGCAGAGATAGTGCAGTGCAGATTAACCAAAATGAGTCTACACCAGCAGGGCAGATCCTATGAGGATTGCCTTTGGACACTGAACATTCATTTGTTGGAGGCCAGAAGGGAACAGGTAGAGATGATAGAGATCTTTAGGTTCCTGAAAGTAATGAACAAGGTACACAATGAGGAACTATTCAGCAGGAATAGTGAGTCAAGAACTTGGAAATATGAGTGGAAGCTGACGGTGGGGGAAAGACAACACTTCTGCACTTTAAAACAATTCACCCTCTACATTGTCTCTCAGCTGCCTGACTGGGCTAACAAACTTTGCTGTTATCAACTGGCTCCCTTCCCATTCCAGCTTGTGGCATGAGCCGGTGTCTCGGGGGGGGGCATGGGGCTGAATGGCCAGGAGGTGGGAACATGGATAATATAAAGAGAGCCACATTCAGCAGCATTAAGAACACTTCTGCACTTTAAAACAACTCACCCTCTACATTGCCTCTCAGCTGCCCATCTGGGTGAACAAATTCTGCGTTACCGACTGGCTCCCTCCCTGTTCTGGCTTGTGACAGGAGCCGGTGTCTCGGGGAAGTGGGGCTGAATGACAAGGAGGCGGGGCATGTAAAGTATAAAGGTTCAGCAGCCCTAGCAGCTCCCCGCGTGTGCGGCTCTCGCAGGAGTGGCGGGAGTCACCTGTGGGAGTCTACAGTGGGAGACTGCAGGGAGGCTGTGTTTTTCTTTTTTTAAAAGATTAAAAGTAAGATACAAAGTTAAGCACTTTGTTTGCCCCTTCTTCTCTTTTTCATGTAGAGCACTGTTGTTGATAAATTATAAGTAATTAGAGAAATTTTAAATTTGCATAGTATCGTAGCAAGTAATTGTATAACTAAGCTATTTGGAAAATTACCAGGAAGTATTTAACTATGTTATGGGCCTTTGCCCTCGTGGGATTTATATTGGGATATGAATGAGATAAGAAGCAATTTTATGGATGCAATGAAAATGCCTTGAATGCCTATTCAATTGCTAGAATAATTGAAAGACACAAGGTATTATATGTGAAAAGAAAGAACTATTTTTCCAACAATTGGAGAGTATATATAGGCTGTGACAAAAAGATTAATATCATTTTGCAGGGGGATAGCAATAGGATGAGTAGATTATCTTTGGCTCTACTGTTGGCCTTGGGGGCAGGGTGTTGAGATTAATCCCGGGCCTGCTAAGGACACAAGTCAAAAAATAATTTATGAAAAGGTTCGTAGCATTGCAGCAAAAATAGATGAACTTCAGGTCTGGATAAAAAAAAATAGATATCATGGGATTAGCAGAAACATGGCTACATAGCGGGGTTGAAATAAGGAAATTCAAATTAGTAATTATAAATGACCAAGGTTGGATAGAGAAAGTAGAGGGGGGAGTGATGAGGTATGTTGGGACACATCTAGGCAGCTTTAAAACCATCTTATCTGAAAAAATTGAGGGCATGGATTGTCTCTCTTAATCGAAATTGTCACACTTAAATTAATAATTGGAAGTATATCTATGCCCCCCCAAAAACGAAACTGTGGAGTTTTGACTCCCTTTATAATAAGTTGTTTGACATAGTGAACGATTCTAGATTAGTACTTATTGAGGATTTTAATGCGGGGTGGGGACAATGTAGAAGCTGGAAGTTAGAGGAATCTATTGCCCCTTTAGGTTTAATACAAATAATACAAGACACAACAAGACCAAACAGTTCACAAAGGGATCAATATTGGATTTAATTTTTATCTCAGAACGTATTGAGCTGCTTGAGTCGAATGTCATGCCCCAAAACTTAAGTGACCATTGCCCAGTAAGATGTCAAATAAGATGGACAAATATTAAAAGAATTGAATCAAATATAAAATGGGTAAGCAGTATAAAATGTTAATATTAACAGGTATAGGGAAAGCTTACAGCTAGCTAGACGAGATTGATTATATATTATCCTAGACGTCGACTCAGCAGTACATGGATTGTATACCTTTATACTTTATGTGCCCTGCCTCCCATAATTTAGCTAACACTATAGTACAGATAATTGAAAGACATGCACCAAAGGTAAAATGGAAAATAAATCATAAAAATCTCCCTTGGGTTTTGGAAAAACTTAAAACACTAATCACAATCAAAAACAGATTATGGAAAAAAGCCAGGTGAACACAAAGAGAGGAGGATTTGAACATCTTTAAGAAATGGCACAACAAATGTACTGAAAACATTAGTCTGACATGACCTGCCCTTGACAAAGCCATGCTGCCTCCTGTCCTGCACCCCATTCCCCGCCAGTAGTGCCACTAACCTGTTATTTAGGATGGTCTCCATTAGCTTCCCCACTGTGGACATTAGACTTCCTGGCCTATAGTTCCCCGGTACATCCCTGGGTTCACTCTTGTGGAGGGGAACCACATATAGTAAGTCGCAAAAAACGTTGTTAATTCTCTAGTTAAAGTTAAAGTGACAAAAGTTGGGAAATGAGGCATTAGGGTTTCCAACCTTAGCACCCCACCTCCTAAACCAGGCAGGAGAGCAGGTGTGGGGTGTGCCTTGGGCTTCTCAAGCCTAATGCTCACCCCATTCCATCTGTAAATAAGGTCAGATGTGTAGACTTTATGAAACTGGGGTGAGCATTAGGCTTGAGAAGCTTAAGGCACACCCCACACCTGCTCTCCTGCCTGGTTTGGGAGGGTGGGGTGTTAGGGTAAGAAACTCTAACATCTCATTTCCCAACTTTTGTCACTTTGGCCCTAATTGAAGCATTAACATTTTTTACAACTTATTTCCTTACTTTCTGAGATAGTATAATAGTATTCTTATTTTACTGTGGGCGTGAAGGGTTCTTTGGACTCTGCACTCTCATCCCTCTGTAGATGCATATATGCATATAGCTGTGGAAGCATGGGGCCTCCAGGCCCTGCGCTTCCATTTATAGGACAACAGTGACCAAATTGTCAGCATAGCCATCTTATTACCCCACTTCATGTACTCGGTACAGAACATTTTTGAATCCCTGCCAAAACATAATTCTGCATAACTGCAACGTCATTCCATGCCACAGGTGCGAAAACACATTTTGCGCAGCATTTGAAAAATGACAGCTGTGACACACATGAGGTGGGGTAATGAGAAGGCTATATTGAAAGTCTGGGGTCAAAATATTTAAAATTTCCAAAGTTACAAGTGTGCATAGCAAAATTGCAACAAATAGTCATAACTGGTATTTTTTCATATTCTGACCCCACATTTTCAACATAATCATCTTATGGCCCCACCTCATGAGCAAGGGCATAACGATTTCCAAAATCCTGCCCAAAAGGTGAATTCACCAAGTGACCACAAAATCAATTTTCAGGCAGGAATTGTGTAATGACAGTCCTATTGTTCATGAGGCGAGGTCCCCAAAATACCATGTTGAAAATGTGGGGTCCAAATCTCAAAAAATGGCTATGTTATGTATAAAAGTTGAAACCCCCATTGAAATATATTGAAATGCATTTACCTTAGTTTCTCATATTGTAGTCACCGGTTCCAGCAGCAAGATGTGTCTTCATTCGGACAGTGGATCTTGAACCTGTGACCTGTTCAGGTGAGTGAGGGTGTATGGGGGTGTACTGGCAGTTGTGGGGTGGTGGGTGCTGAGTGGGAGATGGGGTGGGGTGGGGGCTGATTGGTGAGGGACCGCTTTTTTTTACAGGTAAAAAAAACACAGAGGGACTGTTTTCTTCATTTCAGGTTCCAACTGAGATGGGAGGTTGGGGGTGCCACTAGACACCATGGATTTAAAATGTTGCAACAGGGACAGCGATCGGTAGGTGGGGGTGCCACTAAACACTAAGAAAATGGGAAACAGTGATTGGCAGGTGGGGAGTGCCACTAGACACAAGGAAAATAACATTCTACCACAAGGATGGCGATCAGCAGGTGGGGTTGCCACTGGACACCAATGTTTGTCTTTTTTTAATATATGGGAATCAGAGGGTGAGGGGCCACTAGACACCAGGGATATATAAAATAGGGAGATGGGTGGGTGGGGGAGTGCCACTGAACACTAATGAAATACTCTTCTTACTGTTTTATATAAAAGGGGATGGCACAGTTAAATCCCTTTTCGCCAGCCAATTGCCTTTTTCGCGATGATAAAAAAGTATTCACGAGAAAGGAGCTTAGTGAGTGGTGAAAAAGGATTTAAATAGATGAAAAAAGTCATTTGGAGGCCATGGAGCCATAACAAAATACACCCTGAAGCTCATCAGTTCCTTATGAGCAAGATACATGTTTGGATGTCTGTAGAAGACATCTCTGGACAGAGTTCTGACAGTTTGTTGGGTGAAGAAAGAGAAAACAAGATGGCAGTTCACAAAAAAGGAATTTTTTTTAGAGAAAAAGGATTGGCCCCTTATTAAAAAGAATCCTTTTTCATGAGGCCAAATCCTTTTTCAAACCCATTCCTCTATCCTGGAGAGTGATCTTCCCATTGAAAATAATGTGAACTTAAAAACTGAATAACTTTGCAACGGATTAATATTTTTTCACTGAACAAATGCATGACAGTTCTGTTGTCCAAGCTGTTTCTACTGCAAAAAAATTCATACCAAAATTCCACACCATCTGGGCGCAAGGTGATGAGGAAAAACTGCAAAAAGTGGCAACTTTTAGGTTTTTGTACTATCTGGTTCTCAGAATCCGCACATCCAACCAGAACAAAACTTGCCACGTCAGGAGATCTACCCCACAGTACAGCACATGCCAAATTTTGTGCAACCCCATTAATTGGTTGCAAAGTTATTAAAGTGCAGAATCTGAGGTTTAACATTAAACAGGCTACTCAACCCTAACTATAGGGACACGACCATGCCTCTGTAATAAATGGTTGGCATGTTTTTGCTGTGCTTTCTAAAAGTTGTTCTTAAAGCAGTAGTGAAACAGAATGTTTTTTCCAAAAAGCTAGTTTCAGCTACAGTTAATACAAGATATTAGCATGCTGGATAAATCTACTTTTCTAGGAATCTCCTATGCAGTACACCATGGCCCCATATTCAATGGCCAGGGGCTTTCTGGCACATCTAGATGCGCCACCTAAATAAATGGGCCAATGCAAAAAGTGCTATATTCAAATAAGATGTGCGATCATGCATTCCATCTGATCATAGCAATGGTTTCACACAGCGCACATGGGGACCGCTGACAATGCACCAGCACATCCTCCCTGGATGGCCTGAATAACTGGAATGGGAATGCACAGTGCAACTGCAGATATGCCGGGCCCAAATAACAGATATTCAGCCAGGTATGTGCAAATGAGGCCATTAGGCATGCAAGGTGCAAACGGGCCATTTGCATGCCATTATGGCCCCATTTGCATGCTGTCTGCAGGGATGCACCTGGTAGGATGCGCCTTGAGGCCTGTCTCACTGGTCCCGTTCTCCAATACAAAGTACAATTGACAGCAACATCCCATTTTCCGTAGTGTAGTGACCCCTGATCCCCCACCCTGTCCCCAATCCCTGAACCCTAATCACATTGAAATATACAGGCACTGCTGGTCCAGGATCCTGGTTTGATGTACATTCCATAATCGAACCAGGACCAGGATCCCAATGCAATGTATTGTACTTAGCTGTACATGTGTCCCAAAATGTAGTGTTTCCTGACCTCATACCGATCCCTGATCACATACAGAAAATGACCCCAAATACCATTTTCCATAGTGTAGTGGTCATCCACCCCATCACCCACTCAGGCACACACATTCCACCCTGCTCCCCCCATCCCAGCATGGCAGTTAGCTGGCAAGCAGCACAGCCCTCTGCACACCTCCACGGCTGCCCACCAACTAAATTGTCAATGACTGATGGCTTATTGTAAGCACTATAAGCCCATTGGCTGACACTGTCAACCAATGGGCTTGCAGTGTGTACAGTAAGCAGTCATTTGCAACTTTGTGAATGATGTAAAGTTGAGAAGACAGCTTACAGTACACACTGCAAGCCTATTGGTTGACAGTGTCAGCCAATGAGCTGGTAGTGCTTACAGTAAGCTGTCAGTCATTGACAGTTCAGTCAGTGGGCGGCTGTGGAGGTGTGTGAAGGGCTGTGCTGCTCACTGGCTAGCTGTCCATGCTGGGATGGGGGCGGAGTGGGGTGGGATGTGTGTACCTGAGTGGGTGGAGGGAGGCACTACACTATGGAAAATGGCATTTGGGGTCATTTTCTGTATGCGATCAGGGATTGGGATGCGGTGGTGGAATCACTATACTATGGAAACTGGGATGGAGACAGTCTTATTTTATATTGGATTGATGATCGGGGATGGGGTCGGGGGACCACTACACTATGGGAAGGGCATTTGGGATCATCTTCTGTATGCGATCGGGGATCGGGGATGGGGTGGGGGGAACACTACACTGCAAAAAACATGAATGGCTAAGTACAATACCCCACACAGGGTTCCTGGTCCTGGTTTGATTATGGCATGTACATCGAACCAGAATCCTGGACTGGCGGTGCCTGTATATTTCGATGCGATTGGGGTTCAGGGATCGGGGACAGGGCGGGCGGTCAGGGGCACTACACTATGGAAAATGGGGGTCTGCTGTCTGTTTTTCTATGGATTGGGGAACAGGTCAGGGAAGGGCTCATCACCGGGCTGCAGGGGCTGGTGGCTGCTGTACTGCTCTGTGCGGTACAGCAGCCCACCTGTGGGTGGCTATGGGATAGGCGTGTTCCTAACATGCCTAACTTTGTGTGGCACATCTCCGAGATGTGTGGGCAGCTATGCCACACATCTCAGCTGAATATGGGGATATGCTGCATATTATGAACATATGAAAGTTGCCAGCAGCAAAAGGCTATTCTGGTCTATCTAGGCTGCTCGAGCTTGCAGCTATCTCCCTATTCAGCAGCTGCCCCACCCCCTTCCCCACTTTACTCTCCCGTTTGCCATGTCCCACCCCTTCTTGAACCATTCCACTGTGTTACATGCCACCACCTCAGTTGGTAGTATGTTCCACTTTGCCACCACCCTCTCCGTAAAGAAATGCCTCCTCACCTCCCTCCTGAATCTATCCCCTCCAATCTCATGTCATGGCCCCTAGTGTCTCTCCCCACCCTCCTCCTGAATAGACCCTCTGTGTCTGTTTTGATTATCCTCTTCATGTATTTGAAGGTCTCAATCATGTCCCCCCATCCATCCTCTCCTCCAGTGTGTACATGTTTAACTCTCTTAGTCTGAACTCATGTGGCAATTCCCCCAGGCCCTGAATCATCTTTGTTGCCCTACGCTGCACCCCCTGCAGCAGCCTAATGTCTTTTTGTAGGTACGGGCACCAGTAGTTCACGCAGTATTCCAGGTGGAGTCTAACCAGCTATCTATATAGCGGTAAAATAACCTCCCTTCTTCTTGAGGTAATGCCTCTTGCAATGTACCCCAGCATTTTGTTGGCCATTGCTGCTGCCTTTCTGCATTACGTGGAATTGTTCATTGCTCCCGTGATGAGCACCTCCAGATCCTTCTCCTCTTCTGTTATCTCCAGCCACACCCACTCCTCCAGATGGTAGCTTCTCCTCGAATTTTTTGTTCCGAAGTGCAGTACCTTGTATTTTATTTGCATTGAATCCCAGCTGCCATCTGTCATGCCATGCTTCTAGCCTTGCCAGATCCTCCTGTAGCCCCCGCCACCAAACCTGGTCATCCACCACCTCTCCCATCTTGGTGTCATCCACAAATAGGCTGATTTTGCTGCTGATACCCCCTAAGATGTCTGCAATAAATATGCCAAACAGCACTGGGCCCAACATCGACCCTGTGAAACATCACTTGTCACAGGCTTAGGGGTTGAGTATTCTTCACCTACCACCACCCTCTGCTGCCTACCTTTTAGCCAGTTCTCGCCCCACCCCATCAGTTTTCCTCCTGCCCCTGTGCCCCGTAGCTTGCTTCCAAGTCTCCCATGCGGTACTGAATCAAAAGCCTTACTGAAGTCTAGGTACAGGACATCCACCACATGGCCCCCATCAATTTGCCTAGTCACTCAGTCATAGTACTCCACCAGGTTGGTCTGGCATGACCTGCCCTTGATGAAGTCATGCTGCCTCCAGTCCTGCACCCCATTCACCTCCAGGATGGCCTCCATTAGCTTCCACACTATGGACATTAGACTTACTGGCCTATAGTTCCCTGGTTCCTTCCTTGGGTCCACTCTTGTGGAGGGGAACCACATGAGCCAGTCTCCAGTTATAGGGTATACATCCTGTGTCTAGAGATGAATTAAATAATTCTGCCAAAGGTCCTGCCAGGACCTCTGCCAGCTCCTTCAACACTCTTGGATATACTGTTGCCTTGTCCACCCTTAATGCCCTTAACCCCTCTAGCACCCTCCCCACTGCAATTTCTCCATCCATCACCCCTCCAATCTGTTTCTATCCTCCCTCCTACTATGGGTGGCACCTCCTTCCTTTCTTTCATAAATACTGAACAGAAGTAGCTGTGGAGAACGTCTGTCTTTTCACCCCCCTCTTCCACCCATCCCCCCTCCTTCTTAATGCCTATAGTTTGGTCCTTACAGCTTCTTTTCTCCCTGATGTACCTAAAGAAGTCTTTTTCTCCCTTTTTTTATGTCCTGCACCAGTCTGAGTTCTTTTACCACCTTGGCTGCCCTTACCCCCAGTCACTTCCTTTGCTTCTTGCAGATATTCCTCACTATCCTCCTCCCTCCCCATTTTTTTGTATCTCCTGTAAGCTGCCCTTTTCCCTCCTCACCCTGTCTAACACCCTTTTGTTTATCCAGCTGGGTTTCTTTCCCCTAGCCTTCTTAGTCTCGGCCCTACAGCACATTTCTGTTGCCTCCACTATTCCCTGTCTTATTAGTTCCCACCTTTGTTGCGTGTCCATACCTAGCCGAATTTTGCATAGGAACCCCTGTACCACTTTCCTCATCATCTTAAAGTTGTCATTCCTGAAATCCAGCCCCTTGTGCCAGATGACCCCTTCTCTTTAGCCATCTGTAACTGGAACCATATTGTCCAGTGGTCACTCCCCCCAGTGGTTCTTCCACCCTCCCATCCCTACCCCACTCCCCGTTTGTAATAACAAGGTCAAGGGTGTTATTTTCCCTAGTTGGTTCCTTGACCAACTGTACTAGAAAGCTTTCCTGGAAGGCATCCAGCATTACCCGCTCCTTTCTGTTTTTTGTGGTATGTGTGTCCCACTCCACCTCTGGCAGGTTGAAGTCCCCTACTATCATCACTCCCGCTTTCCCGTAGTTTCTCCTGATCTGTTCTGTCAGTACCTTGTCCATCCCTTCAGATTGAGAGGGTGACCTGTACACCACCCCCAGTCTTAGTGATCTATTTTTGGGATCCTATAGTTGCACCCAGAGTGCTTTTGTTTCTGTCTCGTCTCCCTCCTCCCTTACACATTTGAATCAATCCTTTATGTACAATGCCACCCTTCCCCTTTTCCCTATCCTTCTGGCGTAATCTGTAACCCAGCACCATCATGTCCCAGTCATGAATTTGGGTGGCCCATGTCTCGGTTATAGCTGCCAAGTCCACTCCCCCCTCATCCAGGAGAGCCTGTAGTTCCTTCCCCTTATTCCCCAGACTCCTAGCATTTAGTGTTACTACCCTCCAACCCTTATCTCTATCCCCCCCATCTCTCTCCCCTTATGTCTGCTCCCTTAGTAGTTGCCTTCCTCCTTACCTTGCTATCATGGGGGTTAAGCACATTTGGTTTCACATCACCAGGCCTCTGAACTCCTCTACCCATTCTGCTACACCCCTCCTAGTTTAAATGCTCCTCAGTGTGCTTCCCTATCTTTGCCTTCAGTACATTTTTTCCCTTCTCATTTAGGTGTAGTCTATCATTTGTGAACAGACTACTCTTCTCCCAGGTCCCCCCCCCACACCATCCTACCAGCCAGTACGCCTTTTCCCGACACCAGGCCTCAGCCATTTGTTAAACTCTTGAATTCTCCCTTTTCTTGCCATACTTGCCCTGAGAATGGGAAGTACCTCCGAGAAGGTGACAGATATGCCAGCTCCCTCACACACAGGTTCCAGTTCCTCAGACCTCCTTTTTACCTCCCCTTCTGTCCCGTCAGCCAGGTCATTCATTCCGAGGTATATTATTAGGTGAGGTCTTTCTCTTTCCCTGCTTGCATACCTTAGTACAGATTGCCCCACCATTCCTGACATGGCTTCCACCCATATTCTACTGTGCCTATCCCCTTTGCTTCTCCACCTGACCCATCTTAGTATCAAGTCCCCCGAAACCAGGACACCTCCTTTCTTCCCCTCCCCATCTTCCCTTCTTCTCTCCTTCTTCCTCCTGCTCAATGTTCCCTCCTATTGTGACTGTTTCTCCCCCATGATCTCTGTTGTACTCAACTCTTCTTGCTCCAATTTATCTATTTCTCCATCACCCTCCCCAGCCGTTTTGTTCTTTATACCCATGGACCACCCTTCCCCTTCCTCTTTCCCCTCCTTTGACCCCTCTGTTAGAGGTCGGCCCCTGTGTGAACTTACCATGTCACCATCTCCCTGTACTCCTTCTCTTACTGTCCTTGCACCTTTGTTTCCCATGCCTGTCGCCCCCCAGCCCCTTGTTCTGACCACCCCATCTCTCTTATTTCCCCCATCTTTTTCTTTTCCTGCATGTCTTTTGTGCTTTTCACATTTCCTTCTCCTCCTCCCGACCTAGTATGCCCCTTCATCAACTTTGACACTTCCTCCATTAGCCTTAGTCCTTCTTTCTCTAGCCTCCCCAGCCTAATATATACTGGGCACCCCCTGTCCTCCACAGGGTGTCCATGAATACTGCCCCTCCACAGTTATTACATCCCATGATCCTTCCTCCCCTGTGATACTTGTTCTCCCCTTTCCCTGATTCCTTTGCCCCCCCTCCAATGACCCTCATTCCAGCCTCCCCACTACCATGTCCCCTTCCCAGACTTCCCCAATCTGTTGACCTGGTTCCATTACCCCTTCCTCTTCTTTGTTCCCTCTGCTCTATTCTCACTCTTGCAGTTCCTCTTCTTTCTATCTTGCCCCCGTCTGTTGGCAGCACCATTTCCCTTATTTCCCAATCCCTTTACCCTATGGTGTGTGGCTGTGTTGTGTACAGAAATAAGATGGCTAACAGTGTGTGTATGCAGTCAGCAGGTACCGTATGATGTCACAGCCTACCAGTATAAAGGAAATGATGCATTGGGGAGGGTGGGGGGTTAGGCTCCTCCTGAGCGGGGGGCACGCTCCCTGGAGATGTGCTGCATATATTATGGCTGTGCTAGGGCACAGCTGAAGATACATGACACATCTCCTCCATTTGGATATCGCACTGTGGTGCATTTTTGGGAATGCACTGATGCATCTCAGATGTGCCAGCATATCTCCTTTGAAAATGTCCCCCATGAGTTTTGTTTTTATTTTCTTGATCCTAACACTTGCCAGGTCTACAGTGCAATTTTTAAGCCAAATGTGGTGGCCATCTTTAGTTCTTGAGAAAAAAATTAATTTAAACATTATAAAATACTAAAATTTTGGTAGAACTAGAAAATGTTACCTCCCAAATAAAACTGGAAGATGTCTGGAATATTTTATAGTGAAAAAGAGGTAGGGTCAATTTTTTTGACCACCTTTGTTGCACTTCTGCTTTAACATATGTTAAGAACAACTTTTAATTTAACGTTATGAAGAACTTCAAAAATTTAGCTCAAGCTTAGCTAAGCTCTCAGCTGTGCTCATTACAAGCATGTAGTCAGACAAAATGATTAATCAATTCTAAAAAATGTCACTCACTGAGACTTTTATTACACTTTCAATAAGTGCCTAAAAACATGTTACCTATTGCATTATAAATAATAAAAAACAGCAAAGTGTGAGGATCTCATTGGTTCACACACCACATGTGTGCTCTGACATCAGTGAGTCATTCGAGTTTCACATGCCCAGTGATATCACAGCACCCACTAGGTGTATGGATCAACTTGTTCTGCACTCTTTGGGGTTTACTATCATCTATATTTACTGTACTTCCATCTTCTTGTGTACTGAACAATATTTTTGAAACATTAAGGGCTCTCAGAGTATGTAATGTAGGTGTGTGCACCAGAGACAAAATGTAGATTGCACTGTACTGCAACTGTGGATGCTGCTGAACATAGTCAAAACGTGTTTTCTGTTTACATTGGGATTAGAAAGGGCAGTCTTCAAAGTGATAATATTGCTTTTTCATTACCAGCCTCCATTGTTCCTTACTCTGCTGAAATGCAAATTCACACACAATTCTGGAGTTTAAATGGCCACAGCCATATTGAATGATAGAAATCTACAAGTTTCTACATGGGGCTAATAGGGTGGACATAGCAGAGTTGTTTGCAATGAAAGGAACCACAATCACTAGGGCATGCAACTGTAAGTTGACAGGGGGTTTGGTCAAAAAAAGAGACATTGTTTTTCTTCACAGAGAGTAAGGTGGAAGGATGGGACGGCTTGCCCACTGAGGTGATAATTGTTGGCAGTGTGGCTGGGCTCAAAGTGGGGTGGGACAGAATCAAAGGGGTTTTGGGTAGTTCAAGACAACCTGGTCTGGAATAGCTGGCTGGTGTTTTGGAGGGTCAGTAGGTAGGGCCAGGATAGATGGATGGTCCTTGGGCCTTTTTCTTGTTCCGTCCTTACCAATCTATATTCTGTGTTTCTATTTTTACTGCCATGCACAGCCTATTGCTTGTAGCCATGTTTAGGCTGTTTGCTGTCCTGCTGGTCTGGAGCTGCCTGTAAACTTTTGAATTATTGCTGCACCAGTACAGTGACATGTTTTGTTCTGTAGTCCATCTTATAGCTCATTGCTCTCCATTCTCTGTCTTCAGTTAAGATGTTGAACAGCCTCTATTCATAGAGCTGTTTCTGAACTGCTATAGCATTCAGTTTGCAGTTCAACTAGTTCCCTGCCTTTAGTTTCAGCAGAGACATTGAACTGCTCTGTTAACAGAACTGTTTGTTTTAATTGATTCATGTCATCTATTTTGCAGATCATTTGGTTGTCACCCTTCATTTTTTTTAACCAAGTTGCTATAATTACTTCTGATAAGGAAATGGATTTTGGGTTGCATGTATTATTTATTGACTGTAGCTGTATTAGCAATGCTTGCTGCTTGTGCAATTGGTGCTGTCAGCAAATTGTTAAACTTACCACTACACCAACATTGCTTATTTTTATAGCTCTATAAGTGGAGCCCTTCAGATATTTTGATAGGAGAGGGGAAAGGGGACTTTGAAAGCATGTTACTGGTTTCAGGCACTGTGGCCTTCCACAGTGCTGCGGTCAGTGCTGTAGTGTTGTTTCTTCACCAACCCTTCCCTCTGCGACCGCACTAATCCCTCCTCTCCATGAGTACACTGTTTCTTGGACACTTGTCAGTTCTGCAAGAACAACAATGCCCATGGCTGCTGTGAGCTCATTGCACATGTGAGGGCATTGGTGTTAATCACAAATGCTCACTGTTGTCATGGCAGCCATCTTGGGTATGATGGTCTCTTTCTCATGCATACACAATTATTACTACACATGCATGAGTACCGCACATGCATGAGTACCGCAAGAACAGCATCAGCCATGGTGGGAGCTCATAGTACTGTTTGACTCGGGCTCACTGCTCTGAAGCAGCTATGTTGGGTCTGACCAGAATTTGTTCTTATTTGTTCTGTAGTCCAACTAGCAACTTGTTCAGTGCCTGCCTCTTGTTCCAGCTGAGACAGTTGAACCACTTAATGTCCAACTCACCTGTACCCAATAATCAAGGGGCCCACTGGGGTAGAGATGGAACTGAAAATGTCAGGAGGCAGGCTTATAGTTTTACAAAGGCTGTTATGTGCTGGGCTATTTCAAGTTGGTAATCTTGATGTAGTCCTAATTGAGATGTTGAACTGCTCCTGTTAATGCTAGGAGGCAGGCACATCACTTCATAAGGGCATGTCATGACTATTTTTATAGGTAATTTCATGAGGAGTTATATTTACAGCAGTTTTACTGCACCAGTATTGCACTAATTTTGTTTGTATATTGATTTGTTTTGTAGTCCAACTTGCAGTTCACCTGGTATTTGTGTTCTGTTTCAGCTGTGACAACAGGACTGCATGATTTCTAGCCCACCTGTATCCAGTAAGTGAGGGGGACTACCAAGGGTGGAGGTGGTACCTCTGGTGGCACTGGGGACAGAAACACAGAAAAACCATAAAGGTTTGTGTGTTCTTCTAACTTTATACCTCCAAGTAACTTTAGTGCAGTTGTTGTGCATATTTAACCTGCACTAATACAGTATATATATATATATATATATATATATATATATATATATATATATATATTTAAGTGTAATAGGACTGTTTTAAATTATATCAGATGAAATATGAAGCAATTTTGTTGGAGTGCAATAGTTTACATTGTTAGGAATGCACTATAACTCCAGCAGACTAGTTCTGCATTTTAAGAAATTGAATTTCTTTATATTTTAACTTGGTTTATCATTTTTTAAGTTTACACTAAAGTTAGGATTATTAGAAGCCAGATAACTTCAAAATGATGTATCCCAAAATTTATTATCTGTTCACTTTCCTCCTACTCCACTGTGGAATAACTCTGGTGATTCTTCTCCATGTGTGAGGGTGGTCCCAATGTGTACTTTGTATGCAAAAACATTTTAGTTTACTTACTGTTAATTGTAGTTTAGCAGATTATCTCAGACTAATTTTACTTAGTTGTAAGCTGACGTATTCTGGTACTACAAATTCCTTGCAACTGACATCAGAGCACTAGGCAGCAATAGGAGACTCAATAGCCTGTAATGCATGTTAGAGCCTTTATAATCTCCAGTCAGATGTTTTCTGGGTCTACTTTTCTCCAGGGGCTAAATACAGTTCCAGGAAGGACAGCGGGACCAGTAAACAAAAGATTAGAGCTTATATAAAGTTAGCTTTACATAAAGCTAAAGGGGATAAGACATTCTTCAGGTACATAAATGAGAAAAAGAAAGCAAGGAGAGTGACAGTGAGGAAAAGGGGGGAGGCTGCACAGAAGAGTATCAAGAAAAAGCAAACATCCTAAAAAAGATACTTCTCCTCAGTTTATATGTTGAAGAGAGGGTGGGCATACTACCAGGAAGCAGCAGGAACAAAGGAGGGGGGAGGTGGATGCAAGTCCATTTTCAGAGGAAAGAGTCTAGAAGGGACTGACTCGCAGCTCTGAAAGTGGACAAGGTGTTGGGATCAGTTGGGATACACCCAAGGGTACTAAAGAGCTCTGGGGAGTGCCAGCTTCAACACTGGAAACAGTTGTGGTTCCAGAGTACTGGAGGAGACCAAATGTGGTTCTTCTCCATAAGAGCAACAGCAGGGAGGAGACTAGCAACTACAGGCTGGTTAGTCTCATCAAAGGTGAGAAAATTGATGGCAACCCTGTTAAAGAAAAAGTTGGTAGAGTATCTTGAATTGTGTGGGTTACAAGACAAAAGGCAACATGGATTCTTGGGGGAGGGCATGACAGATGAATGTGATTGATTTCTTCAACTGGGTGACCAGAGAAATAGATTGAGGAGGGCAGTGGACATGACCTCTCTGGACTTTAGCAAGGCCTTTGACACTATGCCACACAGGAGACTGATAAAGAAACTGAGCAGCCGAAGAGTGGATCCAGAGTGGTGAACTGGGTTAGGAACTGGTTAATGGATAGATGACAGAGGGTGGTGCTTAATGGCACTTACTCTAATGAGGGGAGAGCAACCAGCAGGGTGACACATGGCTCAGTACTGGAACAGGTCCTCTTCAATGTTTTCCTAAGTGACATTGCAAATGAACTGGAAGGAAATGTATGCTTTTTGCAGATGACACCAAAATCTGTAATACAGTGGACACTCAGGAGGTGGTGAAGAGAATGCGAGGGGACCTTGGGAAACTCGAGATGTGGTTAAGAGCATGGCAGCTGGGGTTCAGTGCAAAAAACAAAGCAAAATCATGCACGTAGCACATA
Source organism: Neoceratodus forsteri (assembly GCA_016271365.2). Lineage (NCBI taxonomy): Eukaryota > Metazoa > Chordata > Ceratodontiformes > Ceratodontidae > Neoceratodus > Neoceratodus forsteri. Next base: position 293,588,659 of record CM028136.1, read on the forward strand.
GGAACCCAGGAGCTGAGTATAGGATGTGGGGGTACTGACAGTCACTAAGCAGGAAAGGAACCTTGGGGTTATCATATCTGATGACCTCAAAGTTGCAAGGCAGTATGACAAAGCACTGAGTAGCTCCAGCGTGATGCTAGGAAGCATAGGGAAAGGTATCTCTATCAGGAGGAGTGTAGTGGTGTTGTCACTGTATTACTCACTAGTGAGACCACACCTGGAGTATTGTGTCCAGTTCTGAAGGCTGCACCTCAGAAAGGATTTAAACATAGTGGAGGCAGGGCAGAGAAGGGTTATTAAAATGGTGCAGGGATTGCATCAAAAACCCTATGAGGAGAGATTGAGAGATCTCAACATGTACACCCTGAAAGAGAAGAGAGTGAGAAGGGACATGATTGACACCTATCAGTACCTCACAGGGGTGAACTGGATGCAGGAGTGGAGTCTCTTTCAAATGAGAAAGAGTACCAGGATCAGAGGGCATGCAATGAAGCTGGAGGGGGGGTTAAGAGAGATTTGAAAAAGTACTCCTTCACTGGAAGAGTGGTGGATGCCTGAAACAGACTGTCTGTGGAAGTGGTGGAGGCAGAAACAGTAGGAAGCTTCAAGCATGCATAGGATAGACATAGGGGAGTATCAGTAAATAGGCAAGAAGGAGGAAGGGTCACTGAGAGACCACTTAGGGTCTGTGGAGACGATCTAGGCAGGAACCATCTTGGCAGGCTGGGTGGGCCAAGCAATCCTTTTCTGCTGACAGAGTCTCTGTTTCTATTATTTGTATACATTACTGGGAAGGGAGAAGCCAGAGAAGGTGAGGGGGGCAGCAAGGTCAGCTCCCAGGGTGGGGGCTGACCAAATGAGCAGACGCGAAAGACCATTAGGCCTATTCTGCTGGCATTTTAGTGTGTTAGTGTTACCCATTATGTTTTGCATTAGGAGTACAGATGGATGCTACAGTCTGAAACTTTTCCTTAAAACTCATCTTGGTAGCCAGTGAGGTTCACACATCACGCTTGCTTTGGTGTTAGTGCTGGAAGAAAGTGCAGAATTTCGCTTCCACTCGAATTCCACTGAATCTCATGATTTTCATGAAATTCAATACAATTCTGCCTATATAGAATCCATGGAAATCTGCCTCAGTTTTAATATAAAATGAAAAAAGTCTGCAGTTTACATTGACGTCTATTCTATTCTATATGTGAGTGAGAAAAAACTGCAGAACAATAATCAGCGGTTTACATAAAAATCGCTATGCTTATTAATGGAATTTCATGTAATTTAATTGCAGGAAGTAGCCCAGTATTATGTGGGGGAAGAGCTCCTCCCCCGCAGCCTATTTAAGGAAGCAGCTGACTCCCACTCTGCTTAGAGCGAGTCGCACTCACTGCGCTCACTCCGTGCTTCCTGCTGGGGCTGGTTCATGCCCCCCATCCCTCCTGCTGTCTTCCCCTTGTTTGTTTGCTCCGACTGCCTTCCCTCCCATTTGTTTTTCTCTTTGGGGGAAGGCCACATCATCTCCTGCTGCAGCACCATAGTCTGTGGGTTTCATTCACCGCTTCTGCACCTCTCTTGGATCTTCTCTGTCTCCCTTCCTACACTTTTGGAACCTCACGACCTGCCTACCTTGCATTCCTGTTCTCCCGCTTGGACTTCCCATCATGGACTCGTGCACCTGCTATTTGCTATGTCAGCTTTAGCTGTACGCTCCCTTCTGCGTACCGCTTCCCTGGCTATGAAATGGATTCTTTCTGCTTCGGTATGCTGCAAGACCTCACCAACTTAACTTGGGACTTGCCCGTTACCATCCACGGTCCTATTTGCACCTGGAGCTCCTTCTCCCCAGTGCAATTCAGCGCTCAACCATCGCATCCTTTCCTTACTATGGCTCCTTGTTCCAGGCATTCCTGGCCAGTCTACGTTTGGACTCTGACCCTATGGCGATTTTGAAGCAGACACCAGTTACTCACACTATGAATGTTTTCCTACACATCAATGGGAGACTGGCCTTCCTGAGCCTCATGGGGCGGTTTGAATACAGTTCCCCTCGTACTATTACAGTTACTAATTACCTTGCTCTGCCTTGCCCTTGGGTATGCTACTATAGTGCATAAAGGGTTTCTATGAACTTCATTTGTATCCCTTAGCCACACGGCAGTTATTTAGTGAAGCTCACATCTCTATGTAATTTATTGCACAATGGATGGGGGCAAATTTGGAGCTAAATTTTGCCTATGCGTCTATATTGCTATTCCTCACTTCAACAAGATTTCTACTTCGCGATCAGCTACATGTCATTTACTATTCAGATACCATACGGCAAGCTACCAGGATTTCTTGGACCTGTACAATGAAGCACTTGAATTATATTATTCCCCTATTTACAGCTCAATGGGAACTTACAGGCAAGGCCTTCCTTCTCGTCTATACTTCCTATCAAGCCCACAGTAACCTACTCCGTTTCTACCTTATTCATTTTTCCATCTGGCCTACACGGGGTCAGGTTATCCCGCAGGCCTCGGGCTTCGTCTGGTGAGCTGCACAGTTGCCGACACTGTAGTCTTCATCTCTGCCATTAAAACATGCTTCCGTGACATTGCTCCTGTACCGGCCTGGTTGCCTCATTGCCTCGACCTCTGGACTTATGTCATGCACCTTAGCCATGTGCCTCATCATTCCTTCTGTGTTCTGTTCTGGATCCTTCCTGCTGACCATCATCCATGCTTCTCCATCAGAATTGGACACTTCAGGATGTCTTGTTTTCAGCCATGCTAATCGAGACTAGGATGCTGCAGCTCTCACATCCACTGGTGCTCACTGTTGACTTACTTTGCATTATGTCTCAGGATTTACTTCATGTCCCTGGATGCTTACCATGTTACTGCTCTGCGTTTATTTATTACTACTCGCTTATCAGCCAATCTACGCGTCGGCCAGCTGTACTCGGCTACCCTTTGTGGGGCTTAGCTTCCACTATTTACTTACCTTACCAGCTGACCTTTGTGTGGTCCAGCTGTGCTTGCTAGCTTACGTGGGGCTAGCTGCCACTCTATTTCCTTACCAGCTGACTTATGTGGAGTCCAGCTGCATGCTAGCCTGGTGGGGCTTAGCTACTGTTTACTATTCACTTAACAACTGTCTTACACATCATCCTCACTCCTATCTTCTACCTCTCATTGGCTAACTTACGTGGCTCAGTCACACATCCTCACCTCATTTGGACTCGCCTCCATGTACCCCCTGGATACTTCCTATCGAGATGCTCATTGATCCTGGCCTAGCTCTGCTGCATTGGATGCTCCTCCCCATGCTAATTCAGATTCCCTGGAGTTACTACTGCCGCCTCAGCCAGGATTCCCTGCTGACCTTTTCTTATTGTTTCCCTGATTCAACCAATACCTCCTACATCGAATAACTACAGTTCCAGGATGCTTACTGCCTCTGTCAGACCTGTGCTCCTATGAGCCCCGGAGGTCCTTCATTCCTATATACTACTACACTGTACTCGCCTGCTTCTATGACCTGCCTTCACCCATCAGGCTGGGAGGTTTAACTACTTCTACTTTACCTCTGCTTCGCACAGCTCGGGGCCTGGAGATCCCCACTTCTGCTATACGCTTATCTGCTGCCATGTCAGCCAGCCGGAAGCACTTTTATTTTGGATTTGCATCTGGCCTTTTCTTTGTTCCTCCTCTATTATTGGATGCTGTGCCCTGCTGCTTCAGCCGTGTGGACTTGCTGCTGCTTCTCCTTTCCAGGACACTTAGTTGCGCCTCTCATGAAGACCTTATCCTGATTGTGCTCTACCGCTTTTTGAACCCTGGGACAACGCTGCTCCAGCTGACTCTGCTTCTTCAGTTATCTCCATCCAGGACTCTTATGCTCGACTATTTGGGTTTCGTCACGTCTTTGCTGCCTCAGTCATTGAACACCTACAGTTTTGAATACTATTCCTCGTCCGGTTGCCATATCTATGCCATGGTTTCTTCAATGCGATTCCTGCCATCCTTGATCTTCTGGATACATCAGTCCTCAGCACCATTCCATTCTCTACAATCTGCCTTACAAATGCAGTCCTACTGTGCTCTAAACTGACTCAAGACACGTCTCCTGGAGGCTGTATTCCACGCACTATTCTTAAAGGCTGACCTCCGTAGGTCTTGCTGCATTTTTCCTGTTACCTGGAGCTAGTCGCCTCTCTCCTTACCTCTACAGCTGATGAAAAGCTGCGCTTCTCATAGAAGGACTAACTGCCATGCTCTATTCTACCAGCAGTCTTCCATGGGTCTGACTGCACTTCCCATCCTGGAATCAGCTGCCTCCCTCTCCTACCTCACCAGCTGTCGGTTAAGCTGCGCTTTCTTCAGTGGCCGATTGCCACGTTCTTTTCCTTCTCATCTGCCTTCGTGGGTGCAATCTCTGCTCCTATTACCTCTCACTTCGGATTAGCAGTCCAACTGAATTGCTTCCTTTTTGGGCTCACCATATTCTACTACTTGGATGCTTCATACCTCACACCAGTGTTTCCGATTATTCTCTACAGCTTGCCATTATTCCAGCTCAGCTCCACAGCCGTTGCCTTCATATCAATTCCTAAGACTATACTTCACTTATCAGAACTGGATTCATCATCCAGAAGCCTGGCTACAAGCCTTCTCATTACACGTACTATACAAGCCCTCTATTAGAAATCAGGAAGTCTTACTACTTCTATTCATCCTGCCTAGTTGACGTCAAATTTGGATGCAACTATCTGCGTCTGGTCTCCTGTATTGAATTCGTCAGTCGTCAACTTCATCTCCACCGTCATACATTTCCTGGATTATGCCCTCTATAAACTGAAGTCCGGAAGAAGGTTCTTCATATCCACTCTCCATCATTCTGAATTGTACATGGATTCTCGGACTCGGACTTTATTAGGAGGAAATTACTTCACTGGACATTTACATTTCAGTTCTTCCTAAACTCCATCTATCTGGATTACATTCTACAAATTAGAATTCAGACTTAGCTGATTAATTTAGTTTAATTAGGATCTCTCTCCTTTAATATGCCCAGAAGGATGGGCAGGTCAGTAGCCATGGGTCCTCAGAGGTTTCCCCCCCAAGGGGGTATTTCCTCTCCTGAGTGCTACTGGTCACACTCTCCGGAGTTGGAGGAGGTGATCGTCTATTCCTTTCATTATTAGGTGTTGTCATGCACGACTCCTCAGCATTCAGTTAAAGAACAATCGTTGATATATATATTCTTTTAGGGGCTTTCATAATTCTAAACTAAGCTTCCTTCCTACAGGTGGGATACAGAGAAAGGCCAAAACCATCAAATATTGTTAAACAACTCAATTCAAGCATCCAAGTACCTAAGCACAAACATTCTATACTACCTAATAAACATTGTCCTCTTAATGCTGGCCTCTGTATCCAACAGCCATCTACATCATTCCAATATATATGTTACATAAGCACTGAGCTATGAACCACACATTAAAAACCTCCATAAAACATTGCAGAAACAGAATGGCAATTTCATAAGCATTTACCAGCAGAATTTGTCGTTCTGCACATCTCTGTACATTGCTTTTGCATTGAAGCTCTTGTCTTTGGAATTTTTAAAAGCTACACAGTTTCATTTTCTTAAATGTACTACTCTGTGCTGCTTTCCAACATTACAAGGGGCTAGAATTGTCCCTGCTAGGGGTAAGTGGGTCTAAAATAAGTTCTATAGCCATTTGGGGGAACTATTTCATGACACAGCAGATAATTTTTTTTTATCTAAAAGCTGTATTGATTCCTTTTCACAACATTGAACAAAACATTGACTGCATAGATGTCCATAGGAGTCCAGTTTGCAGAGTAAACTTTGCTTCCCAGAGGGTCAGTAAGCCCATAGTGATATATTCTGTGTTCAATGTGAACATTAAACAAAACAAAAAAAGAAATAAAAAAAAGCACAAGGAAATTTTACAACTAAATATTCAAAGAGAAACAAGTCAAAATACAAAACATCATACTTCGTCCAATTTAGAAATTTTTGTCAGTGTTGCCTGTATCTCCTGTAACATACCTGTAACTAACCCCCATGGATGATCTCCCCCTCTAGCACATAAATACGGTAGGAGCTTTTCTGCTTCAAAGGGTTTGTGAGACACCTGCAAATTGTGGTGTTCAGGTAGGGATCCAGGACACGGTGTAATACATTTATTTGATTTAATGCCCAATGACTTAAGTCTTTCATGTGACATGTTGCCCCACCACTGTTTTCCACTGTTGTAACGTGGCTATATTAGTGGATCTCCAGGCCATAAGTATTAGTCTTTCAGCTTCCATGTCCACTGCACAAAGCCATCCAGAAGATCATTTTAGAGATTTCCCACTCTGCCTTAATCTAAAACTACTGGGCAATAGCCAGTTAATTGCCACTGATAACTTTAATGGGCCCAACTGTGAGTCAGCACACAAATGGTACAGTGCAGGTAGGAGGTAAATGAGTGGTGACGTGGCAGTGTTAACAAATGTAGGAAGAAAGATAGCAGGTTGGAGTACTGCTAAAGGAGTCATTGTGGGAACACATCTGCAATAATTAAACTGTGCAGAAGGTTCTTTGATCTTCCCACAGAGCTGTAGCTATTTTTTAATTCAGACACAGAATCAGAAGAGATTGCTCTTGGTGTGCCTTACTAAATATTTTTTGCCTGTTGCCATGTCCTTCTCTGACAACACTCTCAATTTTATAACACCGAAATGTGGGACACTGCCCCAAAAATAAAGGATGCATCATCAATTCGAGGAGGTACAATCTCATTTTGATTTGGCTTTGTAGATTGTTGTGAATTTTTATTTTAAAGTCTAAGTTCACAATGCGGGACAGCCAAAAACAAAGAAAAGAACAAGCACACAGCACATGCAGTGCTGTAGACTAGCCTGAACAGGCGCCCCAAGCAATAAAAGAAAAAGCCACAATGCACACAAGGCTAAGTAATGGAAACATACAGTGGCAGCCAGGGCCACCAGTAACAATATCACCCCATCATGGCTTCATGAACTGGACTTGCATTGTCAAATCTTTTTGCATTACAGTCTGATATGGGAACTGTGAAGTCTCTGTACTTTCTGTGTTGGCCACCATGTGTTACAATACAATATTTGTATTGCTCCTGGGCCATGAGCAATGATACCCATGTGTGCCAACTGCATACGCCATTCCTCAGCCCTGAAGTATCAACACAAGGGGTTGAGTGATTACCTGGCATCTGTATGTAGAGGTGCACTGCCATAGAGATGCCATCCCCCGAACACACTGGAGCCACAGCCCCCTGCACCAGTTACATACCCCCCAACACACCTGTCTATTACACCCTCTGAACTTTTTGACCCACAACCCCCCTCCTGCCCATGAAAACAACTGTATCTCCAGCCCAACTGTTCCAGTAACATAAAAAAGGCACCAAGAAGGATGATATTTTCATGAAGAAATATTTTTTTTTAGTAAACAGACATGTTTTGTATTTCATTTGACGTTTTTCTGTTTGACCCATGTTTCTTTATTTTTAAAAAACACTGGTAACTGGGAGAGGCACACTGAGCCGAGGCTTGTTTCCAGGTGCAACCCAGTGGAAAGGGGAAGGGAAGAAGCATAATTGCAAACAAAATACAGCCAGTCAGGTGATGTGGTTACAATGAGGATGACATAATAAAGACTACAAATAAGAGATCAGCATTTTTGACCTGATGAGGACACAGCCCAATGTAGATAGATATAGACCCAGGATGTACTGAGTCAACTGGGCCCAATATTCAGAGCCATCCAACTGCGCATGCAAACAGGTGCACCGCATGACAAAATAGGGCCAGATGGCTCTGGCACCATATTCAAACAGATAGTGGGATCCGAACTGACCATGCTGTCTGTCTTAAAATGGGGCCATGGTAGCATGGTGCATAGCAGGCAGTTGCCATGGTTTGTGCCATGCTACCAGAGTGCTGGACCGAAGACCGCCCATAGGAGTAAAGCCAGCACACACTGGTTAGTGCTGTGGCCCCTGTGGGTGCTATTTATCCCAATGCAGATAAGCTTATCGGGCATGCAAGGTGCTAAGGAGCCATTTGCATGCCCATTATGAGCTCATCTGCATGAGAGTGCCATGGCAGAATGCCCCAGGCCAGGCACCCCCCATGCTGCAATCCCTGTCCATGTAAAAAACTAAATCATTGGTGGTCCAGTGGTCCCCCCACCTTGATTCCCTTCCTAGATACATAGATACATAGATACATAGACAGTGTCAGCAGATAAGGGCCTATGGCCCACCCAGTTTGCCCATTTGAGCTTGTAAGTTCAGTTTGTTTTCCTGGTAATGTTATATGTAAATATTGGTGGTCCAGTGGTCCCCCCCACCTCGATTCCCTTCCTGGTAATGTTATAGGTAAATATTCGTGGCCCAGTGGTCCCCTACCTGCCCCAATCCCCTTACCAGTAATGTTTTATGTAAACTTTGGTAGTCCAGCGGCCCCTTCCTGCCCAGATCCCTGTCCATGTAAAAATAAACAAAATCATTGGTGGTCCAGTGGTCCCTTCTCAGCCTTGATCCCCATCCTAGTAATGTTACTTTTAAACATTGGTGGTCCAGTGGTCCCTCTTCTGCCCCAATCACCTGGTATTTATGAAAGAAATGAAGTCCTCATGGTCCAGTAGTCCATCCCCCCTTCCTTGTTCTCTGATTGCCATCCTGACTAAAAATACATTACCCTGGTAGCCTAGAGGCCCCCACCCCAGCAGGTGGTGACATACCACCCCACTCCTCCATCCGACCCAACCTGAGCCAGCAACCGGCACAGACGTCCTCATACCCCATGGCCAGCCACTGACTCAACTGTCACAGAATGCCTACAGTAAACAGTAAGTCCTCCATGACTGTTCAGTTGGCAGCTGACTGTGGTGGTGTGAGGAGGACTGTGCCAGTCTCCAGCTCTGGCTGGGTTGGGAAGAGTGGGGCAGTGGGCCATTACCTGCTGGGGTGGGGGTGGGGCCTCTAGACTACCAGGGTAATGTATTTTTACCAAGATGGGGACTGGGGCTGAGAAGGAACTGCTGGACCACCAACAATTTTCTTTCTTTCTTTTTACATGGACAGGGATAGGGACAGGGAGGGACCACAGGACCACCAATGTTTAAATAAAACATTACTGGGAAGGGGATCTGGGTGGGGAAGGGACCGCTGGACCACCAGGGCACCCAGCCCATGACAGAGCATGGAGGGTGTGTGGGTCATTCTTCCCCTCTGCACACTGGGTTTCAGAAGCATTAAACTGCACCACACTAGCAACTGTTTAGCACCTCTGAACTTTTTTCAGTATCGTGCTGAGCTGTGTAAGCATGTAGGCTCCCTCATTTGCATATGCTGCATGATAATGTGTGCCACAGCACTGTCAGGGGTGCACCACACATAGGTGGCCTTTGAAAATGGCCACACCCCCATTGGCCGTTCAATTAGAGAACCATTTAACCATCCATGACATATACGGACCCTTCCAATCTGGTTTTCGAAAAAGACATAGCACCGAGACTGCACTGGTTCGGGTGCTTAATGATCTCCTGAGGGCGAGATACCAGAAGAGACATTCTATTCTAGTTCTTCTTGATCTCTCTTCAGCTTTTGACACCGTGGATCATGTGGTGTTGTTAGCACGTCTGAGGCAGATCTGTGGAATATCGGGAACCGTTCTCGGATGGTTCACCTCATTCCTCACTGGGAGATCACAAAGGGCTGTGTCAGGGATTGTTTACTCTGGCTCAATTCCTTTGTTGTGTGGGGTGCCTCAGGGTTCTGTGCTCTCTCCCATGTTATTTGCAGTGTATATGCTGCCCCTCGGAGACATTATAAGATGGTATAAACTGAGGTTTCATTGCTATGCAGATGATACCCAGCTATACCTGTCTTTTGCTCCTGACCAGGATGGAGCTCTCTCGGTGTTTAACAACTGCCTGAAAGAAATCCAGGACTGGATGGATTCTAGTTGGCTGAAGTTAAACTCAGAAAAGACAGAGGTTTTGGTTGTGGATCCGGGTTGTCGGATAGAGAGGTCGTCTGTTGGCACACCCTCAGGAATTTTTCTTGGGGGTGTATCACTTCCAACCTCTGAGCAGGTGCGTAACCTAGGGGTTATCTTGGATGACAGGCTGACATTACAGTCACAAGTGTCAGCGGTCGTCAAGACTTCCTTTACCATCTTAGAATATCGCTAGAGTGAAACACCTTGTTCCGTCCTGACTATCAACGCTGGTCCACGCCTTTGTGTCCTCATGCTTGGAGACTACTGCAACGCCCTGTATTTTGGGCTTTCTGGGTTGAAATTGCGTCAGATCCAGCTAGTGCAGAATGCAGCAGCACGGGTTTTGACTGGGACAAGCAGGTCTTGCCACATCTCCCCGGTGCTGCGCGATCTGCACTGGCTTCCTGTTAGGTGGTGATCACCTTAAAGTCTGTTTACTGACTTTTAAAGCCATACATGATCAGGGTCTAGCTTATCTGAAAGATCTCCTGGTTTCTTACTGCCCGGGCCGATTACTCCGCTCGGCCGACGAGGGGTTGCTAGAGATTCCAAGAGTGAGCCTAAATTCATCTGGTTGCAGAGCTTTTTCTTATGCTGCTCCCACTCTTTGGAATTCTCTACCCCGTCGGTTGTGGCAGTGCACCTCCGTGGAGGGGTTTAAGAGGGATTTAAAAACTTATTTGTATCAGTCTGCCTTTTTAGATTATTGATTGTGATGTATTACTCTGAGATTGAAGTTTTTATCTGTGTTTTATCTGTGTCTTATTATGCTTGTACAGCGCCTTGGAAATTTGAAAGGCGCTTTAGAAATAAAATTTATTATTATTATTATTATTCCAGGTTAATGCGGCACAAACTTGGTTTGTGCCACGCTAACCTTTTAAAAATGGTGGCCAACTTCTATTATTTAACACAGTGCTGCCACATTTTTGTTATTTAATTTGTCATTTAAAGACCCACAGAGCTCAACACAATATGTTCAACATCTGGTTTTGATACTCTTGTCTTCTAACTACAGTGTCTACATCATAGATGCTGCTTCACTGCTTGGAATCAGTGACATAGAAGCTTCTTTACTGTAATTATGCTATGAGTTCTCAAAAGCCATATTTCATTTTACTGTGCATCATGTCTGTTTGACCCTTGACTTTTGGCATGCCTATGTATTTTAGACAGTACCTGCAGAGCACCAGTAAACCAAATACGGTACAGCTCCTGTTACACTGTAGCAAACATGGCCAGAGGTAGATGCCCACACCTCCAAACTGCTTTGCCAGGTGCAACCACACTCATGGGGCCAATGCAGGGGAGTACACCTCTCAGCTGTGAATCAGATGGGTGGCAGTTGTCTGCATCATGAGTGCATAAAACCTTCAGCAGTACAGTATGCTATTCTGTGTTACAGTAACTTCAGGCCATCACAATGTGGGACTGTAAGTTATAATGTTCTCTCAACTATTGTGTCATAACATGGTGAGAATCAGGGACTGAAAATGGCTTTACACAAGGTCATCGGATGGTGCTGTACATATACAGTACATCTGTGATGCATAAACAATTAAAGTACTGTTATTAGTTTGTTCAGATCAACAACAGCCACAGGATGTGAACCCATAGACTAGAGGGCTGGCAGCCAAGATTCTGAATCAAGACATTTATTTTTTACCTTGTTTGGATTGTGTTTATTTAATTCTGTGATGAGTTTACTGTTTCTGTTTATTCTGTTGATATTGTATATTTTCATTTGATATTGCTGTTTATAGTGTATATTTCCCCCAGTAAAATAACTATTTTTGCATTTTATTGTATTTTCAGTCTGTTTCTCAAAAGTGCCACAGCACTGTGCACCTCATGGTTTTGGGGGTGGATCGATGGTTTTATCACATGACCGATGGATACAGGATTCTTTAGAAGGTGGCCAGGTAATCAACAGGAAGAACACAAAGAAATTTCCAGTTATCCTGGTGTGCCAGTCCTGCTCTGACAGAGGCTGGTACAGTCCACATGAGGTGGTCTGTTATAAAAGAAAACTTGGTCACAGAATATGGTTTTGTCACTTAACTCAGTGCAGAGGCCAGGGATGGACTTGGGTACAGGGGGATCACCTGGAAACAGGTGTGTTTAGAAAATGGCCAGGTGCCCAAGAAATATCATAATATGCCTTTTAGCTTTTATTAAATTATGCTATAATTAATGACTACCATCATTAAATGTGGCCGCCATACACAGTTTTTAAAAAGCCCTTACCTGGAAATTTCTTTTGGGCTTAGAATGGTCACTGTACAGACAGTCCACCAGCACAACGATAGTACTACTGCCTGTGATGCTGATGACCTGGGTTCGAGAATGAGCGTGGATTGTTGGAAGGCCTCACAGCAGGGAGGATTGAGTGTCTCACAGAATGCTCTAATACTCTGGGGAACACTGTCACCACATGACCGCCACCTGGGTGACCATGGGTGGTGGTGTAGGCAAAGTGTAGCAGCAGGGATTGGGGACTGCCAGTTTGTTAGGGTGCTCATGCCTTATGTGAGCACACCCATCAGCCAGCATCCCTGGGGGAATAAAAACATGAAAATGCAGTTGTGCTCCATGAGGGCTCCAGGGCAGCTCACAGATCCTACACCCTGCCAACCAGGCTTACTCTAGAAGCACTAAGAATGGCCTGTCTTGGGCTGTCTGAGGGACCTGATCCAGCCTAAGGACCTCCACTGTGGAGAGGGGTTACCATGGAGCACCACTTCTGGAGACTGGCAAGCCCTGGGAGAAGGTGGAGGGTGATGGGGTTGGGGCTGCCTGGAGCTCAGAGAAGGACTGCCACTGGCTGAAGGGGAGGAAAAAACAGAAAGTAAGAAAAAAAAAGGAATGGTCACTGTATATAATTATTTTTCCCTCTACCAGGAAATCTGACAGAGGCCGTTACAGTACACATGGGGGCCCATTAAAACTAGAGCCGAGCAGCTCCAGAGGTGCATTTGGATTTTGAATTTGGTTTGTTAATCCCCCAATTTTTTAATATGGATTTGTCTGAGGATTTGCAATTGAGCTATATTCAGTGAAATATCGGTTAAGGCATGAAAACACAAAAACCAAATGCAGAATTACAACAGGTGATCTCAGATAATTGTATCCTTCACCAACCACAGATAGAAAAGTCAAATTAAGAAACACAGGTGAGAGTGTCCAGGTCAAATTAAGAAACACACAAGTGAGAGTTTCCAGATCTGAGCAGTAAAATAGTTCAGAGTTGGATACACACCTATTCCCTAGCACCACAGCAAGCAACAAGTCAGTTTCCTGTATTTGCTGACAGATATAGTTCTCTTCCAAGCATAGTTGCAATTTTGATCGAAACTGACTTGAGTGCTTTAACTGACAGTGATGGTCCGGACAATAACTGTATGAGGAATAGAAATAGTAGGAACCCACCCACCCTTAGTAAAGAAAGTCTGCAGCTCAAGGGGGCTTTTTGTTATGATGATGTCCCTTTGCCAGCATTTGGTGCTAGTATGCCAGCAGGGCTTCCCTTCAAAAAAATCCCATTCTCCATAACACTTTTTTTTTTAATTTATTTTTTATTCTTTTTTCCTTTTGCAATTTTTAAGTCAGAGAAAAGAGCTCAAAAGAACAGCAAATGTGAGCAGCAGTGTGCAACACATACCATGTATTTTATTTATAAAATCAAAGAGCATTCTTCTATGTTCCATCACATTGCATCAGTTCATATGTCATATTATGTCAGGCACCTGCAGTTTTTTCATGTCAGATTTAATCAGTGTCAGTGTCATTGTTAGTTTGAGAGGAACACTATGCGGGTGGCACTGGTAATGAGTGAGTAGTCAGCAAGCAACCACAGACTCACTTTAATAAATATCAGTTTCTCAACATAATCTGATGACAGACTAGCTCTCTGGTTGCAAACAATACTGCCAGCAGCACTTAATGCCCTCTCAGAATACAGACTAGTTGGTGGACAGCTTAGGTACAGAGTGGCAACTTTAGTTAATGCTGGCCAAAGTTTTCTTTTCCAGTGCCAGTATCTAAAAGGGTTAACCCTGATGTGTAGTTAGTCTTCTACCACAGTTGTAGCTGATTCAGATGGCAGAACTGGGTCCTGGTATGGGGTAGAGTTTTTATGATGCGCTGGAGTCCTGCCCAAATGTTATCATTTCCCTGTTCAGCATCCTCAAGAGAACGATCTTGCTGAGTTGCATCATTGGCTTCAGATGCATGTCTTGATGTTCTTGCTGTGATGCTGGGGGATGTCATTCTTTTTTCCACTCTGCTTTGGTGAAGATAAATAAAAAGTCCCTCATTCTTTTCCACATACAGTAGGTCTGAATTTCCAGTTCAGCTGCAACTTTCAAAATTAGAATGTCGCTGTATTTGTTAAGGTCAGTACTAAGTATAAGGAAAAATACTAGGGTGTGTTTAATCTTAGGGTACAGCATTGTGACTAGGATGTCATGTTTAGATTTTTACATGTTCTCAGTTCTAAGAGCCATTTCCAGTGTTAGAGATAACTGGTCTACAAGGTCAGCAGCTGAAGCTGAATCAGCAGCCGAAGATAAGGAACCCCGCCTCTTCAAGTTCCTGTTGAAAATCCTCTATTTTTAATTTCTTCCTTCAGCACACATATTACTGGGAGTATTTGACTAAGTGTGGCACTGTCTGCGTTGACTTCTTGTGTAGCTTCCTTGAATGGCTGTAGTATCTGGCAGATGACTGCCGCAAGTGACCACTGTGCAGAATTTAGTGCCACATTCCACTTTCCTATCTGGTTCTCCATTGTATACTGGTATACTGCTCTGTAACATGTAGAACATTGAGTTCCACTGTGTGGTGATTTCTTGTACAGTCAAACCCAGTTAAAAATGCATCATAGAATAATTTTTCTATTCCCCGATTCCTTTTCTGTCTTCACCATTATAACCCACTCGCTTTATAACATACTACCTGCCCTTTTAAACGCATACATTTTCAGTGGCTTTCAGTGACTTTCAGCAGTCTGAGCCCCTAATAACACTTGAGTAAAATCCAGTTTGCATGCTCTGCTCCTTGCCATTAATGGCGGCAACATCAGAGTGCAATGTGTGGACCAATGGGCATACAGCTGTACTGCACACAGTCAGTCAGTGGGCGGCCAGGTGGCTTGTGGGTGGGGATCTGCTGCCTGCCACTGACTGGTGGGGGTAGGGGTGGCGAGGCTCAGTGGGAGGGTGAGGAGGGGGTACTGCTGGACCACCAGGGATGGGGATTAATCTTTCATTAGACTTCTGCCCGCGATCGGGCTGTGAGTGGTCCACTGGACCACCAGGGATATAGGATGTTTCTTTTTATACATATGCCCATGATTGGGCAGTGGGGCACTTTGCTGCTTGTGCAGCGGGCGTCAGTCCCAGATGGCTGCAGCCTGGCAGGGTGCCAGGTACAAGTCGCGGGGATGGGCGTACCTGCATGCAAATGGGGCCATAATGACATGCAAATTGCCCTATTTGCACCTTACATGCATTATGGCCCCATTTGAATGTGCACCTTTGAATATCGCAGTTTATGCACCTAGCGCAACAGCACTTGCGCTAGTGCATCCACCTGCCCCTCTCTGGCCACCTGCACTGGTGCAGTGCCACTGCGCCATGCACAATGAAGGTGGCCACAGAGCGATAGTCAATGGTGCTGAGCCATGGCGCAGCACCATTGAATATCACCCTGTCGGTGACCTGGCACATCCCAATTGCGCTGCGCCCAGGCTTGCGCCACTGCCTGGTGCAGTCTGAATATCCCACCCCTGCTGTACAGAGGAAGCTCTATTATGGTTTTTAATTCTTTGTTCTGTTGAAGCGGCTTCTGGGAATGAGGAAGGTTTCTGGTGAAAAAGACAAGTTATTTCCATACAAAATGAAAATTGATATTTTTGTAAAATGGGAGGCCAAGGCATGGATGAGGACATATCTGGGTCTACATCAATAAATACCCTGAACACTCCTAATAGATCTAAGCTATATTTACAGTGTATCTCATTTTGTATATCCTCAGCAACAATGGTTAATGAAAACTGCAGATCAGTGTATTCACTCATGTGTCTGAGGAGCAATGGGTACAGAACACAGAAGTTCAGTTTTGGAGTTTGCAATAAAAGCTTATGTAAAAGCAACACGTTCTTGGCCCATGGATTCACGTTAAATTAAATAGCAACAGAACAAAAGACTCCTAAAATCACATGTAGATTTGACTTTGTGATACAGCAGTTCTCTGGTGTTTTTGTGTTTGTTATACTGATGTATGATTGTAGAGTCCATTTATTTATTTTTTATTTGATTTAGTCTGACAAAAATCAAATATGAAGGAGGCAGTCAGTGGGCTAGATTTAAACTATGAGATCACTGCTGTTTCTTAAATGGCTCGGTGGCTAGTACATAGAGTTCAAACTAACTGGTGCTCAGTGTGCTGCTACTGAGCTGTGTGGACTAGCCTTGTGGATGATAAATCCTCCCCCCCCCAAAAAAATAAAAGAGTTTGGCCAAAATGTAAGAATGGGAGGCTTTCACCAAGACAAATCTTATGAGGGGGCCCCCGGTGCAGCTAAACTTTTCTGAAAAATAATGGAAACAACGTGTAAAGTAAGGCTTCTGGGCACCAAGGACTCTTCCCAGCTATGCTTACGTTAACCATCAAGTTTTCCAGTAAGAGGTATCTCTTTCATCAGTTATTATGTGTGCTGTATTTCAACAGCCAGATACTATAGAGCCACTGAGAATATTTCTTCTCATTTCTAGGCCCCCTTCCCAACTCCAGAGCTAGTAGCATGATTCCATTGGCTCTGGAGAAGAATAGTGTCTGGAGAAGGAAGGGTTGCTCTTTACTGCGGGAACCTTGGCACAGTTTGTTGTGTTTCTCTGTAGCTGGGATTACATCAGAAATACAGTACTTTTCTCTCACAACATCCATTATTGTGGGTACTCTATGAAGGGCTGTTTGTTAAACATCTTAATGGCTGTTTCGAAAAACTGAGATGGGGATAAGTACTGCACAAATGAATAGATAATAGCAGCATGTCACGTCTGGAGAAATGCTTTGTACTAACAGTACCCTTAATACTTCTGTAGAAAGCAAGCAGCCTACAGGTAGGCTGCACAGATGAAGATCTGTGATGGTTTTTAATTCTTTGTTCTGTTAAAATGGCTTCTGGAAATGAGCGGGGGTTTCTGAGAAAAAGGAAATTATTTCTATAGAAGTGAAGAGAGCTCTTTCCGTAAAACAGGAGACCAAGGCATGGATGAGGACATGCTGTATCTGGAGCTATATCAGTAAATACCCTGAACACTCCTAAAAGACCCAAGCCATCTTTACAGTTTATCTTGTTCTGCATATCCTCAGCAAAAAGGTTAATGAAAACTGCAGATCAGTGTATTCACTCATGTATCCGAGGAGCAATGGGTGCAGAATACAAAAGTTCAGTTTTGAAGTTTGCCATTAAAGCTACTCTAAAAGCACGGAGTTCTTGGCCCCATGGGTTCACATTAAATTAATTGTCAGTAAAACAAAAGACTTCAGAAATCATTTGAAGATCTGAATCTGTGATACAGCAACCCTCTATTATTTTTGTGTTTGTTGTACTGATGCATGACTGAAGAGTCCATTTATTGATTCTTGTTCTTTTATTTAGTCTGACAAAAATCAGATATGAAGGAAGCAGCCAACAGGCTAGATTTATGAAGGTGTAAGTAGCTCACAGTAAACTATGAGATCACTGCTGTTTCTTAAATGGCTCAGTGGCTAGTACATAGAGCCAAAACTAACTGGTGCTCAGTGTGTTACTACTGAGCTGCATGGGCCAGCCTTGGAGATGATAACCCCCCCCCCCCACGAAGAATTTCACCAGAGTTTAAAAATAGGAGGCTTTCACCAAGACCAATCTTATTATGTGGCCCCAGAGCACCTAAGTGTTTTTTGAAAACTAATGGAAACATCATGTAAGTAAGGTTTCTGGGCACCAAGGACCCTCCCAGCTATGCTTACTTTAACCATCAAGTTTTCCAGTAAGAGCTGCTTCTTTGATCAGTTATTGGGTTTACTGTATTTCAACAGGAGAAGGAAACAACATGTAAAGTAAAGCTTTATTGCAGTATAGCATAGTGGGTTAAGGCTCTGAGCTGCAGATCTGGAGACCTGGGTTTGAATCCCAAAGCTTCCTAGCTGCATACTGTGTGACCTTGAGCAAGTCACTTAACTTCCTTCTGCTCCCAGGTCACATCTGGAAACAAGTTTTGGCTTAGTGTGCTACTCCTGGTTAAACAATGTTCCCTTTCCCCTTTCCCAACAACCAGATACTGCAGAGTTACTGAAAATATTTCTTCTCATTTCCACCATCCCCCCCCCCCCCCGAGCTAGCGGCATGATTCCATGAACTCTGGAGAAAAGTGTCTCCAGGAGAAAGGGATGTTCTTTACTGTGGAACCCCAGCACAGTTTGTTGTATTTTTCTGCTGATCATATTACGTCAGAAATAATAATTTTCACTCACAACATCCATTATTGTGGACACTCTACGAAGGACTGTTAAATATATTATTGGCTGTTTCTTTCTAAAAGCTAGGACAGGAGAATAAGTACTGCAGAAATGAACAGGTGATAGCAGCATGCCAATTTGGGAGAGATGCTTTGTACTAACAGTGCCCTTAACATTGCTGTGGGGGGCAAGCAGCCTAGAGATACAGTAGTCTGCACAGATAAAGATCTATTGTGGTTTTTGACTCTTTTTTTTTTTTTTTTTTTTTTGAAATGGCTTCTGGAAATGAGTGGGGTTTCTGGGCAAAAGGAAATTATTTCTATAGAAGTGAAGAGCGCTCTTTCCATAAAAAAGGAGGCCAAGGCATGGATGAGGACATATCTGGGGTTGTATCACCATGCATACTCCTAATAGATCTAAAATATCTTAACAGTTTATCTCATTCTGCATACCCTCAGCAAAAATGGTTAATGACAACTGCAGATCAGTGTATTCACTGATGTGTCTGAGGAGCAATGGGTATAGAACACAGAAGATCAATTCTGCAATAAAAGTTAATCTAAATGCAATCATTTCTTGGCCCCATGGATTCACGTTAAATTAAACAGCAACAGAACAAAAGACTCCTGAAATCACTTGTAGATTTGAATCTATGATACAGCAGTTCTCAGGTGTCTTTCTATTTGTTGTACTGATTAGGGTTGTGTGACATTTAACTTTCACCTTTTGGGGAAAGTCGTACTTTCCTTTCTGCAACATTTCAGAATACACTTTGGCACTATTGCAGACATTCTGACTTAGAACAGTGGTATGAATTGCAGAATAATGTATAAATCTGCAGAAAGAAATTCCATGGAATTAATTACATGTATTGTGGATTAATGTATTAATCTGCAGAAAGAAATTCTGCAGAATTTTAATTACATATATTGTGGATTAATGTATTAAACCATGGAATGGAATTCCTCAGAACTGTTATTCCACAGTTCATGTGTTATTATTCTGCAATTCAGCCAGATGGTTTTGAGGAACAGGACTAAAATTAATCAAACACATTTCTAAAGATTCTTATTTTTACCAAAGGTGGAAATTCTGCTAATTTTACATAATTTATGAAATTTCACTTAAGTTCTGCAAAGGCAGAATTTGCTATTTTCACCCAACTCTAGTACTGATTCATGACTGTAGAGTCCATTTGCTTATTTTTTTATTTTATTTAGACTGACAAAAAATCAAATATGAAGGATGCAGTCAGCGGGCTAGATTCATGAAGGTGAAAGTAACACACAGTAAACGATGAGACTACTACCATTTGTGCAGTACATGCGGTACCACAAGAGTCAAAAAGCAACAGGAGCACTGCTAAGAGGCACGGTAGTTGTGTTCATTAATCACATGGTGCTGTTTTGTAAATGGAATATTGATATTCATGATGTCTTTTGTTTTTTTTTCTGGGCTGCAGAAAATGATGTCACAGGCACTACCACATCAGAGCCTGCAATAGTGCAAACACCATGTGATTCAGAATGGGCTGAGAGCACACGCTATCTGCCTTTAAAAGCACAGTTATCTAGTATACTAACATATTAAAATGCCAGCAGATTAGGCTTAACAGTCTTTCGTGTCTGCTCATTTGGTCAGCCCCCACTCTGGGAGCTGACCTTGCTGCCCCCCTCACCCTCTCTGGCTTCTCCCTTCCCAGTTCCGGATATTCTCGCTGCACTGGATTTTGCTTCCAGAACCCTTCCCCTGTACCTGTCCCACCCCTCTTGAACCCCTCCACTGTCTCTGCCTCCACCAGCCCCCTGGGCAGTGCATTCCATGGCTCCACCACCCTCTCAGTGAAGTAGCACCTCCTCCTTTCTCCCCTGAATATCCCCCTCCAGCTTCCACCCATGCCCTCTAGTTGCCCCCCTTCCTTTGAGGCACCCTGACTGCTCCTCCCCTATTTACCCCCTTCATGTACCTGAAGACCTCTATCATGTGCCCCCAGTCCCTTCTCTATTCCAATGTGTACATGTTTAGCTCTTCGAGCCTCTCCCCATAGGTCCTGTCCCCCAAGCCCCAAATCATTTTGGTTGCCCTCCTCTGGACCCTCTCCAGGAGTTCAATGTCCCTCTTTAAGTGTGGCCTCCAAAACTGCATGCAGTACTCAAGGTGTGGCCTCACCAAGCAGTTATACAGAGAGAGTATCACTTCACTCCTTCTGGAGGTGATCCACCTAGCGATGCATCCCAGCATCCTGTTGGCCTTGGCCGCTGCCCTCCTACAAGTTTCTGAGTTGTTCATCTTGACATCCACCACCACCACCCCCAGGTCCCTCCCAGCCATCGAGGCTTGTAGCATACCCCCCCCAGGGTGTACACTTGGCCTGGGTTTCTGGCCCCCAGGTGCAGTACCTTGCATTTCCCTGCATTGAACCTCAGCTTCCACTTTCTAGACCATCTTTCCAGAGCCTCCAGGTCCTCCTGTAGGGCCACCCTCCCCTTGTCCCCATCCACCACCACACCCAGCCAGTTCTGAGTCATCTGCAAAGAGACTCATCTCACTCTTGATACCTGTCCTTATGTCAGAGATGTAGGCATTGAACAGGAGGGGCCCAAGGACTGATCCCTGCAGGACCCAACTAATGACCCTCCTTGGGGATGAGACTATCCCACCAACTATGACCCTTTGGGTCTGGTCCTGGAGCCAATTGCCTATCCATCTGATCATCCACCCCCATTTCTCCCAGCTTATCCAACAGGCCACCATGAGGAACAGAGTCAAATGCCTTGCTGAAGTCTAGAAAGAGGACGTCCACTGGTCTACCCACATTCAAGGCACTCATCACCCAGTCATAGAACTCCACAAGGTTTGTCTGACATGATTTTCTGGGGATGAATCCATGCTGTCTATCATCCGGGCACCTTGACTTTTCCTGGTCCCACCCTAGTCTCTCCTTGACAATGTCCTCCATCACCTTGCCCATCACCAATGTCAGGCTGATGGGCCTGTAGTTTCCTACCACCTCCCTTGATCTCCCCTTGTGGATAGGCACTACATGCACCACCTTCCAGTCCTTGGGCACCCACCCTGTCCTCAGAGAGATGGTGAAAAGCTCCGCCAGGGGTTTCGCCAGGACATCCGCCAGTTCCCTCAGCACTCTGGGAAGTAATTTATCCAGCCCCAGTGCTTTCTCCATCTTAAGGGACCTGAGGGCTTCCCTCACTCTCTCTGCTGTGATTTCCACCTCCTCTACCTTGTTCCCCTGCTTAGCCTTCCCCCTTCTGTCAGTGATGCCTCCCCCTCTCCCCAGACCCGCCGATCGGTAAGGGTCCCCCTCCTCAGTATCACTGTTTCCTCCCATGTATGATGCAGCCCTCCCATTTTCCTTGGTGAAAACTGAGGTGAAGTACTCATTTAGTACCTCAGCCTGCTCCCCGGGTCTTGTGCCCATCTCTGCCCTGATTTAATCCTGCTAATCTGCCCCTTCATCCTTCATTTTCCCCCAATGCATCTAAAGAACCCCTTGTTCCCTCTCCTAATTTCCCTGGCCAGGTTCTACTCCTTCCTTGCCTTAGCCGCCCTCACCACCCTAGTGGCCCTTCTAGCCATCAGCTCATACTCCCCTCGATCCCTTTCACTCCTTGAGCACTTGACTTGCCTATAGGCTGTCTTCTTTCCCCTCACCACCTCCTGGACCTCCCTGGTCCACCAGCAGGGTTTTCGGGCCCTACCGCATTTTTGTCTTACTCTTGCACAGGTACTGGTAGCATCCTGCACCATTCTCCTGATGATTTCCCACCTACTGTCAGCGTCCATGTCTGGTCCAATCACATCCAAATGCTCCTTAAGGATCCTTCCTATTTCCTTAAAATCCACCCCCCTGAAGTCAGTTACCTCCGTTTTTGTGCAGCCTTCTACCCCTCCTAGGTCCAGGCAGAACCAGACTGTGGTATGGTCACTCCCTGCCAATGGGTCCCTTACCTCCACTATCTGGTCATTATCTGCCAGGACCACATCCAGTACCCACACCTCCCTGGTCAGTTCCCCTACCTGCTGAGTTAGGAACGCATCCTGAAAGACATCCAACAACCTCTGTTCCCTGGCCACCGAGGATGTCATAGTCTCCCAGTCTGTTCCTGGCATGTTTAAGTCTCCCCACCACCCTTTCCCTGCCCAATCTGCAGTGTCTCCCAACATCTGCCACCAGACTCTCCTCCAGCTCCTCCGCCAGCGCAGGGGGTCTATACACCACTCCTATTTTTACTCTCTTGCGCCCCCCTTGTTATCAAGGTGATCCAAATTGCCTCCATGTTTCCCTCTGCCTCCTCTACTCCCCCTAAGCCAATGCAGTTTTTGACTATCATTGCTATCCCTCCTCCCCTTCCCTTCCCCCTGTCCTTCCTGAACATAGTGTAACCCTCCAGGTTCAGGTCCCAGTCATGTCCTGTGGTGGCCCAGGTCTCAGTGACCACTGCCACATCCACCCCTCCCTCAGTTAGCATTGCCTGGAGCTCAGGCATTTTATTGCCCAAGCTCCTGGCATTTAGCAGGACTACCTTCCCAACATTCCCTATACTTCCATTTTCCCTGCTCATGTTCCCATGGGGATTCCATCTTCCTCTGTTCTGCACCTTACCAGTCGGCCTTTTCCCGTGTTCCTCCAGCTCCCCAGGAGGGTGGAGACAGAGTCCCTCCTTTATCGGACTCCCCTCGACAGCCTTTTCTCCCATCCCTCCACCCTTCACAAGTTTAAACCCCACCTTTCACCAATGAACCCCTCTATTTTCAACTTAAGGATTCCCCTCCCCTCCCAATTGAGATGGAGTCTATCTCTAGCATACAGCCCCTTATCCTCCCAGGTCTCCCCCCAATTCCCCATCAACTCATACCCTCTGGTCTCACACCACTCCCTGAGCCACTGGTTTATCTACCTAATCTTCCTTTTGTGTTCCCCACTAGCCCTTGGCACTGACAGGATTTCCGAGAAGGAAACCACGCATCCTATGTCATGACAGACCCTGGCAAGCTCCCTGAACCTTGCTTGTATCTCTAGCTCACTATTTCCCTCAATGTAATTTGTACCCAGGTGGACCAGTATGTCCGGGCAACCCCCACAATCCTTTGCCAGCTGAAATACCTTGTGCTTGGCCCTATGCACCATTAGTCCAGGGAAGCATTTTGTTCTAACTGACCAGGCTTCCCCCTCCCTATCCCATTTGATACCCCGATCATAGAATCCCCCAACTGGAGCAATCTGACCACTCCTTTTCCTCCATTCCCCCCCTTCCATGTCCCTCATCCTTTCTACCAGCCCTTCCACCCAGTTGGCTCCTTGCTCCTACCCCTATCTGGGTGCCACCTGTCGCTTCCTCCTTATTTACCCTGGCCACCCCCTCCCCTCCGATCCAATGCCTCTCCTCCTCCTGAGTATCCTTCTGTACCTCGCTTCTCTCCCCCTCACTGCTCGCGACTGGTCCTTTCCCCCATCTGCTAAACTAGCTTGGCTCATTCTCCCTTCCTTCCTTCCTGTCTCCGTTCAGCCCCTCCTTGCTTGTCGTGCTCCCCTGGCCTAAACCCCCAGCTCCCTTTACTGTATCCTCCTTGTACTTCTGGTCCTTCTCCTTGCTCTTTCCTCCCAACTGGTCCTTCTCCTTGCACTTTCCTCCCTCTTCCCCCTGCTCCTCCTGCTCTGATCCACTGCTCCCCCCATTTTCCCGCATTTCAGGTTCCCCCCTGTTCCTCCTGCTATCCGGCCCCTGCCTCCTGCTCCCCACTCCTTTTACATCTCTAACCACCCCTGTCATGACTACATCACCCCCTCATCCTCAAGCAGAAGAAGAGAATTGAAGCAGTTACTGAGCTTAAGGTCCGATCCACCTCCCCACCTTGCTTCCTTCTGTCCAGCCCCAGCCATCTGCCTACATCCCTGAGAATGTTGTCCCTCTGGCCCCCCTCTGTGAGGGTCCCCAGTTACCTGCCTGCTTCCTTGGTAGTATCCTCCTTTAGGGCCCCCTCTGCCAGGGTTCCTATGTGACCCCAAAGTACTCTCCTGCACTCCTTTCCCTATGCCCCCACCCCTAGTGCTTGGTGCAACCCCGTGGGAGAGCCCCTACCCTCATCCCCAACCATACCTCCCCCTTCCCCCAGCTGTCTCCTAATCCCCACAACCTCCTCCCTAAGCTGTGCCAGCTGGTAGCACACTGGGCAACCATCAAACTTCCAAGCCCTGTCCAGTATCATGGCTGCCCCACACCCTGTGCACCCCACCACCCTCCCAAAGATGCCAGCAATAATGACGTGTGGTCCCATCCCCCTCCAAGTAGGTTTCCTTGGGTGATCCACCAGGTTCCCCACTTGTCCAAGATACACCCCTACCAACTAATCAGGTCGCCCACTTATCCTAGATACAGTCCCACAGTAAACCAGTAACCCTGTTACTAGGTGCAGTACAACACAGTAAACTTTATAAGGGAAGTGAACAACTCCCTAAGCTCCTCTCTCCCAGCCTTAAATCCAACCCCCAGTGGCTAGAACTACATGAGTTGCACCTGAAGCCTTTTCCTCCAATTGCAGGGCAGGTGTTCCTCTATAAATGAGCAGAGCTCAGGAGAGGGTAGGTGGGATTAGGGCCAACACCCGACTCGAGAGAGTGTATCAGCCCTGTGTCTGTCCCTCCTGCCCAAACAAATTTAAAAGCACAAAAAAAAAAGGCAGTTAAGACAGACCTCAACTACAATGTCCAACACACTGAAATGGAAGCTAAAAAACTACTTTAAATCAACTTACAAACACACTCAGCAGCTACAAGCCCTTTCTCCCACTTCTCTAGTATGCAGTAGTTAGTCTGTTCCTGGAAACCCGGGGCTGTAGTATCATTTGTGGGCTCTTGACGTCTTGACTTGGAAACTGGAAGAACACAGGTTCAAACCCTGCTAGAGCCAAAGTATCACTGTGTGACCTGGAATAAGTCATATCACCTCCCAGTGCTTCTGACCACCCGATTGTCTAAATATTTAGAGGCAGGGGTAAACTGGACAGGAGACCACAAGAACTCAGTTCCATGACCTCTTAAAAAACGTAATTCAGTTCTACCACCTTTATAATCTTTATTCTCTGACTACTATAGGAGAGTTCCATCAACTAGAAATGACAGTTCCACCAGCAGAACTAGATATAAGAGTTTCTCCACCTAAACATTTCCAGTTCGACCATTGGGTAAAGGCAAGACCCATTGTAACTAATATGTTACATCTAAGCTGGCTATTCTTAGTGAATAATTTCTAAATATAAACAAATAAAATAGACCTTTGCATCTCTTTCCTTCTCCTCATAAACTGCTGCCAATATGTAGGCAGCCTGTACAATTGACATTTTGTGGCACTACTGCATCCTATGCAGTTCTGTGCTATTAGAGGATGTTTGAGAACCCCCTTATATAGTACAGCAGGAGCAGTGTCTATTTGCTTCCTGATGCTGTGCTATAGTGTTCTGGAGGTGTGACTGGTGTACTAATCATGGCCATGCTATTTAAAGCAGCTCCATTTGCAGTGGTTTTGTGTGATGCACTGACTGCGTCCCTCATGAATTGCACCACGTGTGCATATTTTGTTACTGTGCCTGCATTGCTGGCTGTTTTTTGTTCTTAGTGACGGTGGAGTCCTGCTCTGCTACCCTTCATCCAATGGATCCCTGCATTTAGCAGGTGCTACTTTCACACTGTTTAATTGGAGTCCTAGAAACATAGAATATGTTACTAGAAAAGGACTGGTAGGCCTATCTAGTCTGCCCTATTTTCCTTCCCTATCACTACTTCCTGGACTCTATTTGATCACAGGTGTCCCTCTCTCTTCCCTTACCTCTATTTATTAAACCCATGTGCCGGTATCCTGTGATAAGGGTGTCCACTATTGAGTGCTTACAAAAGGGCAACTCCAGTAGCAGCACCATTCACAGCACTACTGGATGGAGAATACGTATAGCAACATCCTGTGCTATATGTACACGCACCGCGGGGAAACAAGGGCGTCATCACGTAATTGGAAAGGAGGAGGTTTTGTGAAGCATAGTGTGGTGGTGGGTTGCTGAGCTGGCCCTGTTGTGTGGTGGGTGGGTGGGTGGCAGGCTAGGGTAGTGAGGGTGCTGGGTTTGATTCCGGGCACATGTTCGTTTGTTATACGCTCCGTTTAAATTTTTTTTGTCTGGTTTTGTACCCCACACAAGCACCCCCTGGGTTGATAAATCTTTAGTACAGGGTGCTGGGGGGCACAGACCCCATAAAATAAAAAACAAAAAAAAAGTCCCTCATCCTTTTTGTTGCAGACATGGAGGTACATCGGGAAATCAATTTTTGCTGATGTACATTCGCCCTAACGGTGATCGCCTTTCCATGATTGCCATTATCACATAGAACCCCATGTGCCTATCCCTCATGTGCTTGACGCTCCCCACTGTCTTCACTCCTACAACCTCTTCTGGCAGCCTGTTCCAGGCATCAACCACCTTTTCTATTAAGAAGTATTTCCTCACATCTCTTAAACTCCCTCCCCCCTCAAGCTTCATAACGGCTTCCGGTGATGTCACCAGCCATGGCGGACTAGTTTTACTGGGCTTTCCCAATCCTCCCATTACAATCCAGCCAAATCATCTCTAAAAACTGGCTGCCTTGATTAAAAAATGAAGATTAGACCTCCTAATGGCCAATACCAGAAGTAAATTAAAGGATTTCGCAGCCCCAAGGGTCGATTCAGAAACTCCAACAAAAAAATCCAGACTGGGGGCCTACACCACGAGAAGCCGAGAATTGCATGCCTCCCCCACGCCAGACTTTATTGGTTGACTCGAGCTTGGAGGATGAAGAGGAGTTAATGATATCCTCCAGACGACTGTGCCAGGAACTTCGGTGACTGAGAGATAGAATAGGAGATTTTCAGCAGCAACTCCTCGACTTACAAAAAGAACAAACCCACCAGCAGAATCAAATAGTGGACCTCAAGCAACACACTACCAAGGTCTCAAAATCCATGGATCTCCACAACAGGGCCCTACTCCAGCTGCATGACAGGGAAATGTGGTTACAGCAGAAAGTGGAAGATCTTGAGAATAGATCCAGAAGGATCAACATTAGGATCCAAGGAATTCCAGAAGATATTGAGTCTGGAGAGATAAATGTGTTTATGGAAAGTTTTATAAAACAAATGTTAAATCTGGACTCAGGCTACAACCTTAACATCGTTAGAGCCAATCGTTCCCTGGGCCCCAAACCAGTAGACCCCCAAACCCACCCCAGGTCTTTTATCGTAACCTTCCTGGACTATAGAACCAAGTCAGATATTCTTCAAAAGACCTGGCAGAAGAAAGAGCTTATCTTTGGGGATACAAGGCTCTTTTTTGAGCATGATTACGTTCCCATGACCATGGATCACTGGAGAAAGATGCTACCAATACTAAAATTGTTGAGAGAAAAAGGGGTCAAGGCACGCATAGACTATCCCTCTACTATGCGCATCACCACGGATAAGGGCACTCACCTATTTCCGACGGTGTCGGAGGCGAAGACCTTACTACAGCAATGGAGTATCACAGTCGACGAGGTGCCCGATTCTGAAACCCTGAAGGAATTAGATCGCCAAAGACGGTACATGGTGAAAAATCTGGGATCAGCTAGAAAACAGGCCTCAGGTGGGGGATCAGCCTCCATTGACCCGCTGGATTCACTCTCAGAGGCCTAAGTAGGTATATTGGTGTGACCACTGCAGCAGAGAGAGAGAGGGAGGCAGGAAATGTAACCGAAATAAGGGCAAGAAATCAAAGGTGGTTGGGAGCTGAACAGTGTTGCAGAGCACTGGTGAGTTTGATCTGCTTTGCACACCTTGAAAACTCTGGGGCTCGAGATTACAATCCATTGCTTTTGACAACCAGGACTGTGAACTCATCTTCTGATTCAAGCTAAATATGAACTTTTTCCGGTGCCCCCCCCCGACAATACGAGGACTACCAAGGCTGCTCAAGGCCGAACTTTAGCCAAGAGAGGGGTTTACCCTACCGTCCTTCCCGGTATGTGACTGTTTATAATTAATAATTAATAAATGGCAAAAGTTCTTGTGGGGGGGGCATCCTCTTATCTGCTTGGCGGGTTCATTTTGGTATACACCAGAATTGGGACTGGGCACTTGCTTACTTTCCTGAGGCCATGGTTTTAAAAGGGGGTGAGTTGGCAGTAGATGGGGGAGAGGAGGGGGTGATGTTTTAGTATTTGAACCTCTGAATGGCCAGTTTTGGATCCAAGTGGATCAGGAAACTTATAACAGGGCAGGACAGCCTAAGGAGGATGTATTATCCTTCTTATTTCATTTCTGGGATTTTTCTTACAATTTTTGGCTGGTGAGGTGCTGCAGACTTGTGATGCCATGCACAGAGTGGCACAACACACCACTTGAGATGGGGTCTTAAAATATGGCCCTCGATTGGGTATGATGAAGGGTTATCATACATTCCCACCTCCACATATAGAGGTTGGGGCACAGTGGCACGTTTGGAAGGTGCAGTTTGAAGTTCTATTTGTTTCATTACAGGTTCAGATTTGGTGATTAAACTGTTCATGTTGTTCTTCTTGTTCATGGTTACTCTTGGGGAGACTAATCATCGTCCTGTGGCGGATTGCGGTGGTGGTGAAGTGGGGATGCTCAGCTTGGGAAGGCTACTCATGGTTTATGTTAAGGGGTGCCATGGTCCTTTTAAAGCTACCTGATGGACCTAATCCTTATTTATTATAATGTCCAAGGACTGAATAGCTCCACTAAATGAGCCAGAGTCATTCAAGAGATAGGCACATCGAAAGCCACAGTGGCATTTTTGCAGGAAATGCACCTAACTACACTTGAACATGCCAAGCTGCGTAGGATGTGGGTGGGGGAGGTTCACGCCACCTCATGGCCTGAGCATCCTCATGGAAGGGGGAAAGCCATATTAATTAGAAGCAATACTCCACTTAGAGTGGATCGAGTGGACTTGGGTCCTAGAGGGTGGTATGTCCGGCTACACATATTTTTTTAAATGTGTATGCTCTGAATGACCAATCAGAAAATAGAGCTTTTCTTAAAAAAACAATTCTTATTACTATAGAAGATCCAGATGCCATCTATATCCTGGGTGGCGATTTTAACACTGTTCTGTCACCTAAGAAGGATAGGAGGGGCTCTCAGACAACTGTGGGGCGTATGGGCAGGGACAGTTTTTTGAAATGTTTCCTGGGAGAGGTGGGACTCCTCGATGCCTGGAGACATCTTCATCCCACTGATGCCAATTATACCTTTTATTCACATAGACATGCCAGCTTCTCCAGGATCGACATGTTTTTGGTCCCCAGGGAGCGAGTCTGTATGTTGGATACCTGTAGCATCCTCCCCATGACATGGTCCGATCATGCTCCTCTGTTGTTAAAATTAGTGTTTTCCCCCAGCCCAAGGAATAGCATGTAGCATCTAAACATAGGGCTCCTGAACCAGCTCTCAGTCAAACAGAAAATCTCTGACTCCATTCAAGAATTTCTACAGGTTAACCCGTCCACAGACATGACTCCTTCAGTCCTTTGGAATGCACTGAAGGCTGTGTTGCAGATTATCTTTATACAGTGCTGTTCCCAGCAAAAAAATTCACCAGCAATTACAGGGGCAGATAAAGGAGGAGCTGAGGGAAGCAGACTTCTGATACAAGCTCACCTTAAATCCAGAGGATAAGAGAATATGGCAGACAAGGAAAAAGAGGCTGGAATCATTACTAGCTACTCATACCAAAGGTTATGAGGGAGGTAATAGGGCAGATCATCTCCTTGCCCTGGCCCTAAAAAAGCAAACAACCTCAGGAGCAGTCCTTCAGGTGCAGGACCCGGGGGAGTTCAGACTCCATAAACATATCTAGTTGTTTTGCAGATTTTTATGCAGCCCTGTATAAACAGGAACCTGTTCCTGACCATGAACGCAGAGTAAGGTCCTTTCTGAACAGTATTGTGCTTCTAGCTTTGGAGGCTCACCACGGGACTATATTAGAGGGGAATATTTCAGCCCAGGAAGTTCTGGAAAAATTGCACAAATAAAATCAAGTAAGTCTCCAGGTCTAGATGGTTTGCAGTCCAAATTTTATAAATATTTTAAGAAGGACCTACTTCCTATCTTATTAAAGTGTTTTCATCATGTACAGGAAGGGGGAGAGATCCCGATATCTTGGAAACAGGCACAGATAGTGGTGCTCCCTAAGGAGAGTAAGAACCTGTTTTTTTGCTCCTCCTACCGGCCCACATCACTCCTAAATGTTGATGTGAAGATCTTCACTGGCATCTTAGCAGACAGACTGCAACGGGTAATAGGAATGGTCATCCATCCAGATCAAACTGGCTTTGTGGCAGGTAGATATTTATCTGATAATGTAAGAAGGCTGCTTAACATCCTCACGTCCCAGCAGCATAAATCAGAATTTCATTTAGCTACAGTATCTCCATGGATGAAAAAAGGCTATTGATCGGGTTAATTTGCAGTTTCTAAAACTTACCATGGAGGAAATGCAATTTGGCCCTAAATTTCTACACATTTTTCAAAATTTATACACCCTCCCACAGGCACAAGTTAAAGTAGCAGTACTACGAAAAATAAATTGCGCTTTTTTGACAGTTTATTCCCTGTGCCCTGCTAATCATAAACCTGGTACTCTTTCTCACTGGCATTGTACTATTGCCAAGTAATTTGTTCAGTTATTCTCTGCTTTTGTTTACATTCTGCCACCAAGCATGTTGCACTGGAACTCCCTCTGCTGCCAACTGCACGTGTATGACTTGCATTGACATCGGGAATGGTCAGCAGAGGGTCCCTCTGCTGTTGTCAAAAGACATGATGTGACCTGTAGAAAAAGCGCAGCTAAAAATTAGTCAGCCGCAATATTTGTTGTAGCGCTACAACAATTCAAATAAATTGCAAATATCTAAAAAACTGAAGATGACTGAAAAAAACATTTACAGGTATGGAAACTGAAACTTTGGCCACATGCTTACAGCTGAAAAACAGAATTTTGATAGCTCACTTCCTGATTTCGTAGTACTGCTGCTTTAAGGTGAAGGGAGTAAACTCCAGAAATTTTCCCCTAACTAGGGGCAGGAGGCAGGGCTGTCCCTTGTCCCCTGTCTTTGTTGCAGTTTGTTTGGAACCTTTAGCAGCAGCAGTGCGCCAGGGCCCATGGGTGACTGGGGTGATGGCCGGTGGGAGGGAGCAAAAAATTGCTCTGTATGCAGGTGCCTCCTTATTTTTTCTGGGCAATCCATGGGAATCTGTCCATCAACTTTTATCCCTTTTGGGGAAGTCCGGAGAGTTGTCAGGTTATAAATTAATCTATGATAAATCGGAAGCACTTAAATTTAGTGGAATACCCCGCTCTGGGGTTCCAGGTGGAATTTCCTTTTTCCTGGACCAAAAACAACCAGATTCGCTAACTGGGCATACAGGTCCAGGTGGATGTCTCAAAGTTATTCGAGATTAACTACAACAGACTATGAGGTACAGCACAACAGGACTTGGCCAGATGGTCCATGCTACCTTTAACAGTTGCTGAGAAAAAAGATTCTATCAAAATGAATTTGTTACCTGTTTTCTGTTTCTATTTGCTAATCTCCCAATACCAATTCCCATGACATTTTGGAGAGGACTTATGGTAGGATTATCCAAGTTCATTTGGGGGCCGCCATCCCCGAATCTCCAGACAGGCATTATCACTTCCAAGGGATGGGGGGGGCTTGGGACTGCCTGATTTTTACTCATATTACCTGGCCTGTCAACTCCAAGTGGTTCATACTTGGATCACAGGGCAGAGTTCCTCGGGTTGGTTGGACATGGAGGAACAGGATGCCTCAGAAGTATCTTTATGCTCCTTGGCGTATTTGTTGCCTGCATCCTCAGTATCCTTATTGTCTGGCAATCCATGGATACAACACACCTTGCGAGTTTTGAAAAGTTGCAGGTGGCGAATGAGCTCAGAGGAGACCTTAGGCCCCCCTCTTTATTATCCGCCAGCATATAGGCTTCTTCTCTCTGCGCCTAGATGGTGCATATGCCAGATGGGAGCTAAAGGGGTTAAATCAATTCTCACAATTGGTGGATCAGGGCATTTGTCTTACCTTCGCTTAGCTTAAAGAAACATTTGACCTGCAGGATTCAGATTTCCATAGATACTTGCAGATATGCCATTTTATTAATGCCCCAGATAATCTGAAGGAACTCACACATCCTCTAAACCCTTGGGAACATTTCATGCAGTTGGTTCAGCAATCGAAGAATAAGGTGAAGTGGACCTCACAACTATATAAATTGATAGGCCCTGGGGAAGCACATCCTCTCCATGCAATAAGGTTAGCCTGGGAAAGAGAATTGCTTGAGAATATTCTGGATGAGTTGTGGTGTAAAAGGCTGAAATTGAGGTAGAGGGTAACTTCCTCTCCTACTTGGAGGGAATTCTTTTGGAGAATATTAGTTTGTTACTTCTTGGTCCCAGTTGTGACCAAACACTATACTAATGCTAACTCAGACTTATGCTGGAGAATGTGCGGTTCAGTGGGCACACATTGGCACATTTTTGGGGGATGCCCACACACAGCCCAATACTGGCAAGGAGTACAGGGGCAGTACAGGAAATGTTGTCAGAACACAGTCCAAACACTTTCACAGATTGGGTTCTGGGTTTTCCAACCATTGTAAACTTTCCTCCATCCAAATGAAAATTAGCCCTGGCCCTTATTGCAGCATCTTTAAAATGCATAACAGTACACTGGCTGCACCATGAGCCTCCTGAAATGGGGCAGTGGATCTCCAGGGTGTCCAATATCATGGATATGGAATCCATAACAACCAGACTACATTTGAAAGAAGAGAAGTTTAGAATGGTCTGGACCCCCTGGATAGCCTGGGAGGCAGCTCGCCCCTCAATTTCTGTTGACCCTTAAAATACAAGTGGCCCTAGGCAGAGGGTTCCTTTTACATTGACTAATCAGTTAGGAAACCCTGGAGCTAAATGGAAATGAAAAAACAAACTCCAATATTTAATTCTATGTATACTGTTTCCCTTTTCCCCTTTCTTTCTCTTGTTTGACCTCTTATTTACTTGCTTTGCTTGCCTCCCTTCTCTCTCTCTCTCTCTCTTCCTCCCTTAAATATCTATACTCTACTTTTCAAATAGCTTATTCCTGAAATATCCCCACATGATATGTTGTTCATATGTACTCTCCCTTGTGGTGGTTGTGATTTTCTTCTTTCTTTTTTTATATACTTCTTGAGAACAGTATGGTATTTTAGTATGGATTTACATTGTCTAAATTTAGAAATGATGTGTAGATTACTATTAGTCATGATGTATTAACAGCCAAGCTATTCTTCTTTCTGTAAAACAAAAAATCAAATGTCATTATAAGTGACTGTATGCTGTTGTTAACTGAAAGAGGTTTGATAAACTTGAGTTACAAAAAAAAAAGCTTCATGGTGCCCCTCTTCCTGTGAAGCAGAATCCCCTCCTACATCTTGTTCACCCCCATGAGGTACTTACAGGTTTCAGTCATGTCCCCACTCATGTTCCCCTCCTCCAAGGAGTACGTGTTGAGCTGTCACAGCCTCTCCTCGTATGGTTTTTTGTGCAACCCCCACATCATTTTAGTAGCCCTCCTCTGGACTGCTTCCATCCTGTCAATGTCCTTGCAGAGGTGTGGCCTCCATAACTAGACATAGTACTCCAGGTGAGATCTCACAAGTGAGCATTACAGAGGCAACACTACTTCCCTTCTGCTGCTAGAAATCCCCCTTCCTATACACTCCAGCATCTGGCTCAACTTGCCTACTGTCCTGCCACCTTGAGGTCATCAGATATGATCACCCAAAGGTCCCTCTCTTGTTTGGTAACTGTAAGTATCTCCCCCCCCCCACCTTATACATAGCCCCTGGGTTTTCCCGCCCTAGGTGCATGACTTTGCACTTTTTGGCATGGAAACCCAGCTGCCACTCCCTAGAGCCTTCCTCTAGTTTCCCCACCCCTTCTGGGTGGTCTCCCTGTTGCAGATTGTTTGTGTCATCTGAAAAGAGGCACACCTTCCCTTCCAGTTCCTCAGCAATATCACTTATGAAGACATTGAAGAGGACAGGATGCGGTACCAATCCCTGTGGTACTCCACTGGTCACTCTCTTATTCTCTCAGTGACTGTTATTTACCACTTCCCTCTGTCTCCTATCTTTCAACCAGCTAGATATCCAGCTCATCACCTTCTGCCCCCCCTCAGGATACTAAGTTTTTTTATCAGCCTTCTGTGTGGTACAGTATCAAAGACCTTACTGAAGTCCAGATATGCCACATCCACTGCCCTTCCTGGATCCACCTCCCTAGTTACACAGTCAAGGAAACCTATGTTTCTGTGTTTGACATGACCTCCCCCCAGTAAAGTCCTGCTGCCAGTGGTCCTGCAACCCATATGCCTCGAGGTACTCCATCAGTCTCTCCTTCACCACTGATGTGAGACTAAATGGTCTGCAATTGTTAGCCTCTTCCCTGCTTTAACTCTTGTGGAGAGGGACCCCATCAGTCCTCCTCATTCTTCAAGGGCCAGCACCATCTCCATTGAGTCCTGCTGTGTCCCCACTAATTGCTACTGTTTCCATCAGAGGCTATTTCCTGAATCAGGGGGTTATTAAATAGCATAAGCCACCTGAAGTAGCATGCATTGACCATTTGGTATTTCTTTCATGAAGCTAGCCCAATGTCTACATATTGCTGACTATAATCTGCCTGTCTCCTAGCATTCTGTTGCAAAACAGAGAGTAGCTGAAATGATAAATCCTCTTTTCAAGTTTGAACAGTTTGGGATAAAGCCTTCAGTGGTGTTCTGTCATGTTTTAGAGTTGCACACCCTCATTAATTTCCAGAAACAAGTCAAGCAACTGCTACTGTGTGTGTGCGTGGTAGAGTTGTCCTCTACCAGGGAAATTGGTGTAGCAGTTAAGAACATTTTCTATCTTCTCCCTTCCTTCTGTACAATTTGTTGCAACAGTAACTCTAGAAAACTATCCTGTTCTTTTTCTAACACTGCTGTAGGTTGGCCACCTAAGGCAGTCTTTTTGTATCCTCCCTAAATTTCTTTTCTTCCTTTCTTTGTTTCTCATTCGCCATTCTGTCCCTTACCAGTAGCCATATGTCTTTCTAAAGAAATAACAGATATGGCTATGAGCAAATACAGTAGCTGACTGTGTATAGGAAGAAGGCTGGAACCTGAATAAATATGTATACCTTCATAAAATTCCAAGCTCGCTTGCTGGCTGTTTAATAAAGAAATACATGTGCTTTATATGAAGAAAGTACTGACAGTGCATTAATGAAGTGCGAGGTGCTTTATAAAATAAAACTTCATGTTGTTTGAAAATGATGCCCTACAAATCCTGCAAGGGAAGGGGCTTGATATGGTTAGAGTGCTAGAAAAACAAACTGTGGCTGTTTAAACTATTGTTATTAAGTGCAGTCAGAAGTAAAGTGCAGTATGCCTAAAATAAATTATTGGCACCATGCATTCCTGCTTAAAGCTGAACCAGCCTAAAATGTAATGGTGATTTGCATATATATCCCATGATGCTTTGAATTATTTGCATGTGTGATTTTGTATTTCTTTGAAACTTGGCTTTATTGCCAATGCCTTTTGGGGCAACCCTTGCTTCATTGCTTCTGGACTGAGGTTCTTTATCTTTAGCTTGTTTTTGTGTTTTTTTATTAGGGCTCCCCATTACCCTAACACAAGACCAACATAGGGATAGTTCATTTCCACAGGAAAGATAGATCAATGGATCAGTGGATTAGTAGGTGTTGACCAAGTGCAGAGGAAAGACATACATAGTCTGTTACTGCAAACTGATGTATTGAAGAAGGGATACACCATTTCTTAAGGTTATCCCCTGTGGTCACTAAGAAAAGTGAATTACCTGCAGTTCTGTAAAGAATTTTGCTTTATTCATCTTGGAGTTAATTATTTTATTCTGACTTTTAAAGAAAATAAAGCCACATTGTGGTGTGTTGCACCAATCTGCTGTTGTCTGTGTTATCCTTCACCCACACCCAGCCACACTGTGAAGCAAAATTGCTCCAAAGCAAACCTGATAGAATATATAATGCAAATCAACACAGATAAAATGTCTCAATACAAACAAATAGTTGCACAACCATGGGGCTTTGATGTAGCAATACAGTCTCTGCAAAGCAGAGAGAAGGCTAGCACTCTAGTCTAAAATCAGACTTACTGCACCAGCTTGTTGCAGATATGCATCTTTTATTTCAAGACAGTAGTATACACTGTATCAGTAAAGAGTCTCCAGCAGCTACCAGAATGGTTCCTGACTGAGTTTATGTTGATAACATATAGAACCCCTCGCACAACTGTACCATGTCTCTGCAGGACTTACCAGTACAGTCTTACCAATGTCAGTCTCAGTCCAGCACAAGATGTCACCTGTCAATTTGTTTCATTTTTTTGGTGTCATGAGGAACCCAAAACCATGAAGCAGTTTAATATAAAAGGACAGCAATAGAAAACACTAAGGTTATGCTAAAAGCATAGCTGCAGTAATGCTACATGTGAAAGAACTAAAAAAATATATTTATCCACTTATACAATACATTGTAGGTAATATACTCAACTACCATGAATTAGTAATGGGTGACTGAAAAGTAAATAGGACTGTAAGGTGCACTAGGCCTCAGCAGCAAACCACAAGGGCTGCCAACAGCAACTACAGGCACCAGTTTTAGCCTGTTTAAAACTCATTATGTGATATAGCAATTCTGCGTGAATTTAATTTGAAATATATTTTACTTGGGAAATTGCACTGGAGTACAACTCTATATTTAAGCATACCATAGCTACATAAGTGTGTATTTAATTATACTCCTTTACATATGTTTTCATATCATATTACATGAATTGTGTACCTTATAGTCCTGCTGAAAGCTAAGCCAGACATTATTAATTCATGACCGTTGTACTTATTATCCATGATGCATTGCATCAGGGGCTTAGTGTCAATTTGTGCTTGTTTAAAATGTGGCTTTTGGTGGCCCTAAATACCACATAGCAAATACATCCATTTTGGAGCCATGTACACCACCCACAAGAGACAGTGCAAGTGATCATACAAGGCAAGGCCATGCAGTTTTTATATAGTACCAATTCTGCGGGGCTGTGAGTTCTGCACAGAAAAATATAGCATAGCAGAGAGGTTCAGGAAACAGCACCTGAACAAGTATAACAAATACACCTAACTAAACCATAAACATGTATAAAAGCAAAATTAAATGTGGGTCTTTAAATTCATTTTAAAAATGCTCTAGTGCTGATGTCAGTGGTAGGAATGATAGAAGTAAGTTCAACAAATTTGTCATCTTCACCACCTCTGCTCCCAGAAGATTTCAGCCATGATCTGGGGAGGGTAAGGAGGTTAACCTCTGGGAAACAGTAACAACAGTTTAGGGTGGATGGCAAAAGGAGGTCACAGCAGTAGTGTGGGGGTTCAGTCTATTAAAGGTTTTACAAGTCAGGACTAAAATCTTGAAGAGGGTGCACCACAAAACTGGCAGTCATTGATAATCACAAAGCACCAGCATAATATGACCTTAAGTTCTAGTTGTGGCTTGCAAACTAGCAGCTGGGTTCTGCACTAACTCCACACAAGGCCTTGAACACCACCTTCCAGTAACAATATAAACAATAAATACAAGGGCTAAGAAGCATTTTGCAAGATGCACCCACAGTACAAATCCTGTTTCAGCATTAGGTAGACTACAGCACTAGAACATGTGCCATCGCAGTAATGAATTATATTGTTATAATATGAACACTATCTCAATATTATAACTGTAGTGCAAACTTTATCTCAGGATAAGGCAAGATACAGCCATAAACAGTTTGAAACCCCTGCCCCCAAGGACTGTCACAGCCTGTAGATGTTATTGTAGGGCTGGTACTTTTACACCTTAGGGTTGATAACCCTGGGGTCATGGTAGGTTTCTAGGGGCCTGAAATGTTGTATGAAACAGCTTGGTTCCTCCACCCAAAGGGGGCTTTCTAGCACACAGGGTACCACGGAAATACCAATAGCACAACCCATCCCCATCCATGACAGATGAACAGTAGCTGTACGCAGTAAACCCCAGACAATATACACTATAACACAACAATGCAACAGTACACAAATGAACAGTACAGAAAAGGATTAAGCAATAAACCATGACAGGGTGTGAGCTGTGCTGAGATTTACCCACGCCTGGTGTGGTTTGGTCTCGAAGCGCAGTCCAGTGACCAAATCCACACCAGAAGTGGGTAAATCTCAGCATAACTCATATCCTGGAGTGTTTATTGCAATTATACCAAGGTTAATATTTTTACTATAATAAAATACAACTTTGCTTTGTGTTTTTATTTTTATTGTATTTATTCCTGCACTGCAGATGATTATTGGACAGTCTCATCATCAGCCAGTGGTTATGAGAGGATTTACACCGGTGGTAACTGACAGTCTGATGATTTCATTGGCTGCTCACATATGTCCATGTTATAATAAGGTTTATTTGTGGGGGAGGGGTCTAGGATGGAATGGGGGTAAGGCAGGTATGCAAATAAAATATTCAGAAAAAGAAAAGGTATTGAATCCCACCAAATTCATTTTCTGTCAAAGTCCAGCATGTTGTCTTTTGTGTTCCAGTACCTCTTGTTCATCTTATTCACTTTGGTTTTAAAATTGTTGTTTTAAACTTTTATTTTTATTGAGTCTCTTGATTGTAGCCCACTCTTCACACTCCAGTAAAAAATCATAATGGAAGTGTTGATATGTCTGAAAAAGACTTTGATTTTAATTTCCATAATTTGAGTTTTGCAAAATTGCCTGATAAAGATGCAACTAAAACAAAGGACTGTAACCCTGTGATAAAGTTAGTCCCCCAAAATGATGGATCCAACAAGGATATTGATGGAAGTGATAGGGATAGTCTTACATTATCAAAGATGACCTAGGCATGACTAATAATGCTAACTCCAGAACTAGACTTTTGGTAATAATAAACAGGTAACAGAGTAGAAGGACAGTAGAACTTTGCAATACTGTCCATTCCTAGATAAAAATATTTTGAATGTATTAAAAGATGCCCATGCAGCTAATGCATTACTAATTGAGCAGTTAATTATAATTAAAAATGAAATTGTCTCATTAAGAGAAGGTACTGCGATAAATGGTGCCAGAGCTGACGATGTTTTATTGAGACTAGACAAAGTAGGAGCCAAAAGCCAAGAATGGTCCAAAGGCGAGAGCATTATTCTGGAGGAGGCTTTCATGAAGGAGGGTATCATGAAAGGCAAACAGCAGAGAAAGGCCAAAAGGGAATGTAGTAGGGTTGGAATTCAGTCCTGTTGTTATTTAAAAAAAAACTGATCAACATGTATATAGAGTGAATAACAATAACAGAAAAGAAAAGAAAGAAAAAAAGAAAAGCTGGAAGTCCTATGATAGTGATAATGCAAGAACAAAATACAAGTGTAATAATTGAAAACGTGTCTCAAGAAAAGTGTACCCAATGTGCCCCATGCCCCTGGATACTTCCGGAAAGAACTTATATTCAGAGATGGTTTAAGCTCATCCTATTGTAAATGAAATATCTGTGAAAAAAGGACATACTGACTGTGTTGTAGTCCTCCCCTCAACTAAAGTGGCTGTGTTCTATCCATTGAATATTCAGGCATGTACCACAACAGAAACTGATATTCCTGTCATTGGCAAAAGAGACTTGATGGAATGGGCAATACTCAGGTTGAAAAGTCTCTTGAAAATAAATATTGGGACTCTTGAAATGCTAAAAACTAAAGTTATGTTGCTCCTAAACAGGGAACTGGATCTTGATGTAGAAACCAAAGATGTGCTTGATGTCACTAGATATGTTGACCTATATGTCAAAGACAACATTGTAATCTATGCTGTAAATATAAGATCAGTACAGTATATCTGGAAGAATTCGATGGTCCTTCGTAGGTTTGGGCTTTGTTTGGATAAACTATTGTCTTTGAATACCTTAAGAAATGCAGATTGTATTGAAGTCCAAAAACAAAGAAACAAAAAAAAGATTACTGAAATCTTGACTAATAATCCAAATTTATGGGAACCATCCTATTGGATGAAAGAGCTTATAGAGGCTCCTGGGATGGCAATATTGTCTCTTTTTGGTGCTAAGCAAAATGGCTAGGAACCTGGTTTTAAGCTAAAATGTTTGATCCATAACCTCTTTGAAAATGTTATGGGGATGTGTTTACAATGTGATGACTTTGGGCCCCATATTCAGAGCTGGCCAAATGCTCGCGAAAATCCATGCACCGCACAAAAAAAATGGACTGGCCGACTGACGTGCTATTCAAACAGAATGCGCAATCGCAAAAAATTGCACATTGTGTTTGAATATCAGACTGTGGATAAGCAGTGCATAGCAGGACAGCCAATGAGCATGTACTATTTACTGTACATGCTTGGGTACCGATCAATCAGTGGCTGGCCATGACAGGGTGAGGAGGGCTGTGCCAGTTGTCGGCATGGGTCGGGATGGCGGGTGCAGAGTGATGGGTTACAGCCTACCAAGGGGTGGGGGATGGTGGGACACTACACTATAAAAAACAGGGAAATGTGTTGCTTGTGTATTTCCTACAGTGACTGGGGTGGGAAGGGGGGATACTACACTATGGAAACAGGGATATTGTATGTATTATTATGACACATAGTGATCAGGGTGGGGAAGGGGGTCCTTACACTATGGAAATGGGGATATTGAATGTATTATTATGACACACAGTAATTGGGACTGGGGAAGGTGGTCCCTACAATATAGAAAAGGGGTAGCAGGAAGGCTTTTGTTTTACAGACATTGGGGCTGGGGCGCGGGCCACTACATTATGGAAATGGGGGATCAGGCGTACTTTTGTTTTACAGACATTGGGGCTGGGGAGGGGGGCCACTACACTATGGAAAAGAGGGATCAGGCAAACTTCTTTATTTAGAGGCATTGGGCTGGGGGGAGGGGAAGGCTGGCCTGGTGCATTCAGCCTGATGCAGCCATGCTAACGAGCCCATAATGGGCATGCATGAGGCCCCTTTGCGCCATGCATGCCCTGTGAACTCATTTGTATATTTTGGTTGAATATCTCCCTTGGGGGATGTGGTGCATCCAGGTATGCACCACCTATTTCCCCATTGGTAGTCTTCAGCCCCACACCCTGGATGCACTGCACCATACATGGTGGCTGCCTGCTATGCATTGTACATCCATGGTCTGATATTCAGACAGAACACACGATCTGTTCTGATTATGCATTCTGTTTAAATATCATGTCAGAGCTGGCCAGCCCAGTTTTTTTGTGTGGTGCATCAATCTGCACACACATCCGGATGGCTTTGAATATGGGGCCCCCTGTGTCTAATGGCTATCTTCCGTCTGTGACTTGCAAGGTACTGTAAGCAAGAGTCCGCTATTTAGTACTATAATCAAACATGTAAAGAGTAAGATAGAGTAACTATGACATTAAACTGGGATTACACTTAGCTGATACCTGCCCTATGGTGGTGCCTAATTATGCACTTATGATAGCACAGACCCCAGAGTTGAAGCACTGCTCAGCTTTGACTTGTCATATTGTTTCCTACATATCTACTTGTGTGATATTTTTCTGTTTGTATTAAATGAAGCATTTGGTTGATGTAGTAATGATATGTTCATTTTGCTGTCCAAACAAACAAGAATAAGTCAGTGCCAAACATGTTTGCTTTCATGCTGTTACAAGTTAGAACAACAATATCTTGAGGCTATAAGTAGGCCTTTCTTACCCCCATGAGCCATTGTTTCATGGACTTTGGGTTCCACTGGGCTGAGGAGTATAGGCCCCCAGATTCAGAGCTGGCCATGTGTGGTCAGTGGCAGTTTGCGCACAGCTTACCGGGGGGGCAGTATTCAGATAATTAGCTCACTGCAGCAGAAGTGTGCAAACTATCCAAATATGGGCCATGTCAGTACAGTGCATAGGGACCCCACACTATGTTGACACAGGCCCAGACTGAATATGGCTGACAGGAGCACAATGGAGGCAGCTCGGAGGAAATGAGATAGCAGCTGGGCTCCTATGGGCCATATTTAGCCCTAACATGCTAATGACCCCTTTGGGCATGGAAGGTGCTATTGTCCATTTGCATGCCCACTATTAGTTCATTAACGTGTGTGTTTGGCCACCCCATTCTGTAGCTGTCTTACATATTCTTTGTGGTCTAGTGGTCCCCTCACCCCCAATTTGCCTGTCCTGTGGCTGTCACAAATATTTCTGGTGGTGTAGTGGTTTCTGTACCCCCTGATTGACTGTTCTGTAGCTGTCTTGAATATTCCTGGTAGTCTAGTGGTCTCCCACCCCTGATCAACTGTCCTGTAGCTGTCATGAATATTCCTGGTGGTGTAGTGGTTCCTGCACCCCCAATTGACCATCCTGTAGCTGCCTTGAATATTCCTCATAGTCTAGTGGGCTCCCCTCTCCTGTAACCCTCTGTCAACCTGCCTGCTCAGGACCTTCCTCCCCACAACTCCTCCCCCACTCAGGTCACCTAAGTCGAAGTATGGCAATAGTGACAGTGACCTACATAGCTTTCTGCTCACCACCTTGGCTGGCCACCATCTGGTTGCCTGTGAGCAGTCATGAGTACAGCAGACACACGTGTTTGTACAATACTTGCAATTGCTCAGAGACCATCAGATCTAAACCAGTTGAGGTGGTGATCAGAGGGCTGTACCAGTCATAATTATTGCTGCAGTTTGTATTATGTGACCAGACCTGGGGGGTGCCTGAGAGGGTTAGTTGGGAGAGGGTCAGATGCCCTTATGGGGGGACCACTAGACCACCAGGAATATTCCAGACAGCTGCAAGATAAGTGATCTAGATGCATTTTCCTAGGATAGATCAGCTTACATGAAACATCTGCTTTTCAGTAGAGTTTTGCTGTAGGGTCCTGCTTTTATAGTTTTATAATATATTTACTCAGGATAGCCCAGATGAGTTCTGATATCTTGTTTGCAGTGGGGTGCTGTTTGACAAAGTTTTTATGCTGTATTTACCCAGGATAGTACAGTGGAGATGCAAGGCCATTTTTTTTAGTGGGGTCCTTTTTTATCCATTTTATAATGCATTTGCCCAGGATAGCCAAAGTGAGAGGCAATTTCTCATTTTCAGTGGGGTCCAGCTTTTACTATGTATTTTTCAAGGACAGAGCAGTATAGTAGACTTATTTATTTAATTAACTTATTTAATGTGGCAAAGCAGTAGTGCATGTTTAAATGTCTTCTCCATGAAGGATTAGTGATTTAATAACTTGGCAGTGATAATGTTGTTCTCGTCTTGAAGATGATACTTTTTGTTCATGTGAAAGATAGATCTGCAATCTGAGGAATGTCCTGCAGAAATCCTCTAACCCAACAAGTGGCTAGCTATACCTGTGTGACTGGAGGTGTGACTGCTACTATTCGGAGTGAGAGCAAGGAGCAGGCAACTAGTTGTGCCATATGAGCCTGTGAGGGAATAATTCTCACAAGTCAGGAGTCAGGACATGGCTGGGACCGAGTGAGTTAGACAGTCGGAGCACACAAAACAATATGAATTAATAACCAGCCTGGCTTTATAATTAAAGGATCAGTGAGGTAAGTGTGCTGTTTTGTATTAATAATTTGGTTTGTATTGAATGGCCTTATCTGATGGTGAGGGGCTGGGCTGGGCTGCATCCAGCGACTCGAGTAATCTCTCTCTTTTCCCCAAGCTTCCACCTTGCTGCCAGCCTCCGATCCCCCCACTGCGAACCAACATGGAACCCATGAAATGAAGTCCACATGCATCTGATGGTGGTTGGCAATTCTTAGCATTAAAGCCTGTGCTGCATTTGGATGAGGCATTAGGTCATGCGTGTTTTTTGGCTTTGGTGTCTGGAATGATTCTGAGTGGTGGTTTAGGGTGGGATGAGCCTACCACCGCTGTTGCCCCTGCCCTTGCCATGTGGCTGGGCTGTGTACATGCCACCGGATGTGCTTGGCATTAGATCATCATCTGTTACAGTTGGCTGTGCACCCGCGTAGGTTGCCTGTCATGTGTGGGTTATTCTGGAGTGCTTGATGGTGTTGTGGTTCTGGTGCATGACATATGGGGATTTGAGGGTTGGCTGCCATGTATTGGATATGAATGAGAAACATCAACCTGCTGTGGAGAAGTGATAATTATGGTCA
Source organism: Neoceratodus forsteri (assembly GCA_016271365.2). Taxonomy (NCBI): domain Eukaryota; kingdom Metazoa; phylum Chordata; order Ceratodontiformes; family Ceratodontidae; genus Neoceratodus; species Neoceratodus forsteri. The sequence goes on from CM028136.1 coordinate 293,633,529, forward strand.
TGATATTGTTCGAGGTCTCACGCAGGTTGCAGAACCCTTGCTGCATCTCAAGTCTGTGGGCTGTGATATCACTGTATTTCATGCAGCTGTCCCTGCTGAGCCTTACCCTTCCTGCTCCAAACATCTCAGTTCAGGGTACATCCTGATAAAGCATTCATGACCTGGTATACATCATGTGTCAATACTGGGCCTTGAGGGACCTTCTAGTGGGTCCTGTGTATCAGTTACATTGTCTGGCATGGATGGTCTGTATACGTGTCTGCTGTGTGACAGACACATGTATCTCCAGGCTGGTGTTTTGTGTGCCCTTCTCGCTGCCTTGTATGTCTGACTGTGTGGTGCACTGTTGGGAGGAGCAGAGTCTTCTGTTCAGGTTGCTGGGTAACATATACAGTGACTGCTGCAGTGATAGCTGACTGTACTCAAGATAAATGGTATATAGTTGGATGTTTGAATGGTGGTTGAAGTGGGATTTTTTGCTATAATTTTGACAATTTGTTTTAAAGAAAATAAAAAGTAGTTATTTTGATAGTGATATTGGTTGTTTGTAACAAGTCAAAGAAGGTTTTAAAAGCAGCCAAATAGTCTTAAAATAACCCTCAAAATGCACCAGTAAGTATCTAAAACCTGACAGCTTCTGGGGGCTGCCTAGGCCCCTAGACCCCCGGCCTGTGTGGGGTTGGAGACATCATAGTTCATGGAGACTCCAAACTTCTATATTTAGCACTACACCACTGCTTGTTGGTCAAAACTGAGTTTGTAATGAGACTGCATTACTCCAGCAGACATTCAGATTACTCTTCTCTCTCTCTCTCCTCCAACTGTGTGCATGTCTGGCAGTGTACAATGATTTACTGCTGTTTGTAGGGTTTGTTAACCCTTTCAGGACCAATCTAAGACTAAATGCTAAACAGTGCTCCACCAATACTCCTCCCCCACTTTCTCTAGGAATAAGGCTTATACAGGGAAATGCTGAAGGGTGAAGCTGTCCAAATGTGATAACTTACTTGACTCTTTTGTCAACTTCACATCAGTGCCTGAGAAAAAACTTCATCAGTCACAGGTGAGAGCTGCTACAGGCTGAGTAAACTATGGGCTGACAATACTGCTAAATACTTAAAAATCTGCACTGGAGCACACCCAATAAAACAGTTGAGATGTTGTGACTGCTGCTATTTTCCTGAGTGTGCTTGAACTTGCTACTATTTTCCAGAGTGTGTTTAAACCTTCTGGAATACATTCTGCTGCAAAGGGGACTACTGACACACCAGACACTAGTTAATTCCATCATAGGGGCAGGGTACCACACTTCTGAAAAGCCCAGGCCACTAGACTGGAGAGATCTTCACATCAGTGCCTGAGAAGAACCATCATCAGCCATGTGTGAGAGCTGCAACAGGCTGAGTAAACTACAGGCTGACAAAACTGTTCAATACTTTTAAATCTGCACCAGAGCACACCCAGTAAAACTGCTGAGACTTTGTGACTGCTGTTATTTTGATGAGTGTGCTTGAACTTGCTATTTTCCAGAGTGTGTTTAAACTTGCCAGAATACTTTCAGCCACAAAGGGGGCTCGCAGCAGACCAGAGACTGGTTAATTCCATTGTGGGGGTGGAGTACCATACTCTTGAAAAGCCCAGGCTGCCCAATGGCACAAGCACTGTGGTGCTAGCATGAGTGGTGCTCGAAGAAAGTGTTTGCAGTAAACAATATCTACTCAGGTAAACTTAACACACATATACTGTTTGTTTCATTCTGCTAATGCACTTACATTTGTTAAATATGGGTTCAAGGAATTACAGTGTAGACAACTCAAGTTAAAAGTTTAAGGTATAGAAGAGTAGTGAAAAAAAAGGCACAATAAAAGCCTCCTGCAGCTTCAAATATTAATATATGTGACCTGATAGGCCCTAACAATTAACACATTTTTAAGGTATACTGGAAGTAGAATTATGTAATAATGTTTTAAGAGTCTAAGATAGTACAGGACATTTAAATGACCATTGTGGCATTTGGTTCACACTAATCGTGTCTTACATGTTATTTTTAATCTACACCAAAGAGAAGAAGCAGCTGGAGGTCTGAGTTGACTCAAGATGCAGTAGTTTTCAATTTTCAATTTAAAATTGTTCTTTTTAACATAACAAAATGAGAATTGTTATCCTAATATGGGGACTACCTAGAATCATAGAAGTTGATGGCAGATAAGGACCAAAAGGCCCATCCAGTCTGCCCATTTCTTTTTCTACCTTATAAATGTGCCATCAGCCTTTGCTCTATCAGTGGCATATATATTCATACTCATCTGTATTGCTCCCTTATGCCTATTCGATGCCTGTTTAAAGACCTGCACTGTATTCATAGACACCACTTCCTGAGGTAGGCCATTCCATGCATCCACCACCCTTTCTGTGAAAAAGAACTTCCTCACATTCCCCCTTAATCGGCCTCCCTCTAATCTCATGCTGTGTCCTCTTGTCCTGCTATTTTTCTTATATTTAAACATGTTAGACTCTTTCACCTTGTTAATGCCCTTAAGGTGTGTGAATGTCTTGATCATATCACCTCTCTCTCTCCTTTGCTCAAGGGTATACATATTGAGCTCTGTTAATCTGTCCTCATATGACTTCTGATGCAGTCCCTGCACCATTTTGGTTGCCCTTCTCTGGACTGCCTCAATTTGGTTAATGTCCTTGTGAAGGTGTGGCCTCCAGTACTGCATGCAGTACTCCAGATGGGGCCTAACCAGTGTCTTGTAAAGAGGGATTATTACCTCCTTCTTATGACTTGTGATACCCCTACTAATATACCCTAACATCCCCTAGTCTTACCTACTGCTTTAGAGGTCTGCTTGGATGATTTCAGGTCATCGGTGATGATGATGCCCAAGTCTCTTTCTTCCTTTGTGACTGCCAACAACTCCCTCCCAGCCTATAGGTGGCTTTAGGGTTTCTCTTTTCTATGTGCATGATCTTGCACTTCTTTGTATTAAATCCCAATTGCCACTCTTCTGACCATTTTGCTAGTTTATCCAGATCTCTTCTCATTCTGCCCACCCCATCTGGATCATCTACTCTGTTGCAGGTCTTGGTGTCATCTGCAAACAGACAAGCCTTAATCTCTAGTCCACCTGCAATGTCACTAATGAAGATATTAAAGAGGACTGACCCCAGGACTGATCCCTGAGGTACCCCACTTGTGACTTGCATCTCTTCTGACTGTATACCATTTACCACCACTCTCTGTTTTCTGCCCGTCAACCAGTTTGCCACCCAGTTGACCAAGTTCTGACTCACCCTGAGCCTACCCAGCATATTTATCAATCTTCTATGTGGAACAGTGTGGAAAGCTTTGCTGAAGTCAAGGTAGGTGACATCAATTGCTCCCCCTTGGTCCACCACTCTGTTGGGTTTTAATTATGGGAATCAAGATAGTACAATGATTGCTACAAATCACTTTAGCAAAGTCATTGGTCTTCTTTCCATCTACAGTTTGATTCAACCTAAAGGGAGTACCCAAAGAAAGAGGAGAAATGGGTTCATGAACAAATGGAGACAAATTACTAAAAAATTTGATCCAACAAAAATAAAAATTTGGGGGAGCAGATTTGGGTCTAACAATTTATCCATAGCTTTTTTGTTAGCACTTAGTGGAGATACTGAATCAAGCCCGGGACCAAGAACACCTTCAGGAAAAAAAGTGACACATGAAAATGTGCGTAGTCTGGTATGTAAAATTGATGAACTCAGAATCTGGGTTGAAAATGAAAAAAAACAGATATATTAGCAATATCTGAGTCATGGTTACACCACGGAATTAAAGATAGCAAAGTACAAATAAATGAGTATGTGCTGCAGAGAAAGAATAGAGGAAGTAGGGGTGGAGGGATGATGCTATATATTAAAGACAGCTCGGGCCCATTCAGAACAATTCTATCAAAGGACTTGGAAGGAATGGACTGTTTAATTGTTAATTTAATATTGGTCAGACTGATAGCAGATGTAATTTATGCCCTTTCCCGAACCAAAGTAAAACACTTTGATACATTGGCTAATAGATTAATGGATTCAGTAAAAGGTGTAAATATGATCCTGACAGGGTATTTTAATGCCGATTGGTTCCAAGATAGAGGACAGAAACTGAATGACAGTTTGGAGGTTTGGGGAATGAAACAGGTAGTACAAAGTCTGACAAGATGTACTAAAAATAAGAATCAGGGCTGTATTCTCAATTTACTTTTTTATTTCACAGGACATTAGAGTACTGGGAAGTTCTATCTTTGAACTTAAGAGATCACTGCCCAATAAAATGTTGCCTACAGCTATAGACATTCCTCAAAGTGAGATAGAAACATATTGGGCCACCAATTTAAAAATATTTAACCTAGAAGCTTTTAGGAATAGCCTATCGAATATTAGATGGGGCAGGATTGTATTATTTCCAGATCTGAATTTGGCTGTCCAAGATTTCACAGATACCAGTGGATATAATTAATCATCATGCTCCAAAGACATTAAAAATAGTGAACAAGAAAAATGTATTATGGTTAACAGATAAACTCAAAACTCATATAAGAATTAAAAACCGTTTATGGAAAAAAGGCAAAAAAAAAAAAAAGAGGAAGACTGGATTAAGTTTACAAAATGGTGCAAAAAAATTACTATATGAAAAACATAAACCAAGCAACTCCCCCCCCAAAAAAACTATTTTGGAATTGTCTTAAAAATCTCCAGAATCCAATAAAAACAAGAGCCCCAATACAATTAATAAAAAATAATACTTTGGTAGGGGAATAAATTAAATTAGCTGAAATACAGAATAAATGTTTTACAGACCTACCAGACTTAAAGATACAAGATTCTGTAGCTAAAACATCAGACATTTCATTACAAGAAATACTAAATGAAGTACATCAAAACAAAGGGATTTCTTCTGGTGAAACAACCAAACCTCAGTTTAGGTTTAAAAAGTTGTTAAATCAAAGATGTGTAAAAGGAACTAAGTAAATTAGAAATAAATAAGGCTGGGGGTTTGGATGGCATAGAGGCAAGATTTTTAAGACTGGGTGCAGACATTTTGGCTCCCATAATAACTCATTTTTTTAATTAAAATTTGAGTAGCTCTACTTTCCCAGAGATTGGAAATGTGGGGAAGATAGTCCCTATATTTAAGGGTGGGGAGAATACTGTTCAAACAAACTAAAGACCAATTGCTTTGCTTTCAATCATGTCTATAGCTTTGGAAAACAAGTACACAATTTTATCAATATCTAGAACAATATGGACTGTTATCAGAACATCAACATGGTTGTAGGGCTGGGAGGTCCATAGACACTGCCCTACTTGACGTTAATGATTTGGTGACATCATTATTGAGTTTGGGCAAAAGTACCGGGGCACTGTTTGTGGACTTCAATAAACCCTTTGATCTGGTAGATCACAGGATTGTTAAAAAGATCGTATAGGTTTTGGATCCAAGAAGAGCCATTATAATGAATTAAATCCTATTTCTCCAAAAGAAAATAGTGTGTAACATATGGGACTTCTGTATTCAAACTAAAAGAAGTTAAAAAAGGAGTCCCACAGGGTTTGATACTGGGCCCACTGATGTTCAATGTGTATGTTACTGACCTGACAAAGATGATTTCTAAAAGTGGGGTTCGTTTATATGCAGACAATACCATTTTGGTGGCATCTGCAGATAGCCATGCCTCACTGCAGCAAAAACTCCAGAAGAACATGACCTCAATGGAAACTTGGTTTAAGGATTCGGGCCTCTTACCCAAGTAAACCGCAAAATAGGACTGAACATACAAATTTCAAATGGTAGCAAAGTAATCAATGTTAAAAACTATCAATATTTAGGTGTTTTAATTGATTATAGAGTAATGTTCACTGACCATATAAATACAACAGTCAAAAAGGTAAATCAAAAATTAGGGGCACTGAAAAGAGTTTCAAATTGTCTCACAAAAAAGATAAGAAGTAAACTGGTTAGACAGTTGTTAATTCCAGTCTTAGGTTATGGTTTCCAATTATACATCAATTAGACCCAAACATCGTTGGGAAAGATAGACCAGATGTATTACAGATTAGCCAGATTTGCAACCAAAAGTAAATATGGAATTCATCATTGCAGGTTATGTGAAATTTTGTATTGGCTAAATCTTTTTTTTTAGAAATAATTTTTATTAATTTTTTAATTATTCACACAATATACATCCATTTTAATATAATACATTACATACATATGTATTGCTTTTGCATCACTCTATACTCACCCACCTCCTAAGGTTGTATAACCACTGGAAAAAAAATAGTTTATCATTTCAAGTCATTTGTATAACCTTTAATGGTGACATATTTTGTTCTATATCTTTCCATTTGGTACCATGGATATCATCTATATTATCATGTATATCGTATAATAGCTTTTCAAACAAAATGGTGTGATGAAAGATGCGCCACCATTTCCTCAACTCGAAATTCTGTAGCTCAGCTGACTTCCAATTTTCTAAAATAATACATTTTACTGCCATACAGGCCTGAGCCAAAATTTTATGTTGCGTTGGAATTGGGTTAAGCTGACAGAATCAAAATAATTCAGCACACATATTTCAAAATACAAGGAATTTCCACTACTAACCAGCTGGCAATTATATTAATCACATTTCACCACCATGAATTAATAATAGGGCATTCCCACAAGCAATGTGTTAGATTACCATTTTGCTTACATCCATACCAGTAAGTATATGAATATTCTGTATTTATTTTTGCAGTTTGACATGGAGTAATATAAGCCCTTTCTGTATTTTTTCTGTATTGATTTGTTCTTTGCTGAAACATATAATTTTTTTACCTTGAATTCTTATTTTCTCCCACTGCTTATGGTTTAATTTCAACTTTGCCTTTGTTGCCCATTTATTATTTGTTTCGCTGGTAAAGGCATGGTTTGTATTTACTATTTTCTCATAAAATCATGCTAACAATGTTGTGGTACCTTTCCCTATATCATTGTTTTGATGTTTTATTACCTTAATTATATTTTTTCTGAATTGCCAAATATATTATGCATTTTCTTAAAGTTCTTTGATAACATGTAATCATAAATGTTATTCCATCTGGGAATTGGTAAATTATCCAGAAATTGGTTATATGATGGAAACTTGTTGTTAACCAAAATATCTTTCCATGTTTTAATATTCTTATTGTACAGAAAATTTGAAATCCATTGTGGGATTGGTCCCCCATATCCTTTTTCCATGATTTATTTCAAAACAAAGCCATGGGAGTTGAAACTTTACCAGATTCTTTATTATTTTGGATAGATTTTGAAACCATGTTGTTAAAGAGTTTGATTCTTATACACATCCGAGTCAATCAGAAAATCACATAATGTATGCCCTATCTCATTATTTGAAAAAATAATGTCCTGGAATAAACCATCATCTACACTAGGAAAAAAGGTCAATTTATAAACTAAGGTTGGTATTTGTGCCACCATACAACTATATGGGTCAGGGCAACCTAAGCCTCCTAATTTCCTGGGAGACACCAGAATTTTCCAGGCAATCCATGCCCCCCCCATAAGAGCTTTGAAAATATTGTTTTTGTTTCATTAAACCATTTTTTTCAATGGGGTGCCTAAAATATTTTGTAGAACATAAATTAAATGGGGCATTGCCATAATTTTGATGGTATCTATTCTCCCCCAAAGGGAGAGGGATAGATTTTCCAATTTTCCAATAATGTGGATATTTTATCTTTGGCTTTATTAAAATTTATCTGAATCTTTTTCTTTCTTTTATCTGCTGTTAAGTACAATACCAGGTATTTTATATAATCTTGTATTTTAAAGTCTTTATTTATCAGGTTTTGAGGGGTTTTCCCATGTTTGGTTAATTTCAATATCGCCAGTTTGCTCTTATTAATTTTTATCCTGATAATTCTGAGTGATCATGGATTACATTAAGAAAAGCCTCTTATGAACTATCAATATTTTTCTACCAACAATAACATGCCATCTGCAAATATGCTGAGTTTTAACTGTTATTCTTTTAATTTTATTCCTTCAATATCAGGATTATTTCGAATTGTGTTTAATAACGATTCTAGGGCTAATATAAATAACATAGGAGAAAAAGGGCAACCTTATCTAACCCCGTTTAGCATTGGAATTTCCTCTTTTTTTAGTTTATCTTTTTATTAATTTTAAGTATGTAAAGACATACAGGCATACATAATGAAAGGGAAACCTCATATAGATTACAAAAGGGTATCACTTAACAAAACACATAGTTTAGGTTGAATATAATAAGGATGCCTTAAATATACATATATATGAGTTTGCCTTATTTATATCACAAGTAGTGAACAAAGAGTTACAGTTATTAAAGTATTCTGAATTCCGAGAGAGATCAATTAAGTGCAAGATGAATAGAAGAATAAGTTACAGCAGGCTTTCAAACCATTATATGAAGTAATAACTATAAGAATAGAAACATTATACAGTAGAGGAGGAATATAAATAAAAGAGAGATGTATGTTGAAGGTAGAAAATAGTGCAGGGTAGAAAAAGGAAGAAAGAATAGGATGGGAAAGAAAAAGAGGGGCGATATCTCTGCACAGAGTGTTAGAGAGACCCAGCTCTAATTAACAGAGTAAAGATATACCAAAAGGAAAGCTAAATGAATCTTGAGGATTAGGGTCTTAAGAACCAGCCATTTCAATTAATTTAAAGTAATCCTGCCAGCACCAATCATATACAGTGAGTCGGTCATGAATAACATGGGCTAGACGGTCTAGTAAGGCATATTGAGAGAGGCCTTGAAGAACAGCAAAAAGGAAGGGAACAAGGACAGATTTCCATTTAATAAGAATCAGGTGTTTAACCAAAAGAAAAAGTATGTTTAGCCATCTAAAATGTGCATGTGAAAGGGAAGAGTTATTCGGAGTATAGAGGCCTAGGAGGAATAGTTTTGGATCAAAGGGAAACTTTTGTCTTATTACTTTGGAAGCAAATGAATGAATTTTATGCCTAAGCTGTTTAATGGGAGTGCAGGACCAAAAAATATGAAGCAGATCACTGTTAGCTTGGTTGCAGTGCCAACACTTATTGTTATTTAACAGGCCCATTGGGTGAAGTGTCGAAGGAGTTCTGTACCAAAGATGCAAGATCTTGATTTGTATTTGGGAGCTGCGGGTATCTTTAAATGTGTTGTGTGCCAGATGCCAACATTTACTCCATTGTGTATCTGAGATTTTGTAGTTAAAGGTAGTGCTCCATTAATTTTTAGTTTCTATAGCTGGATCAGGAAGATTGTCAATAATGTTTCAGTAAATGATGCTGCTTAATTTTGTAAAGATATTAGCCCAGTGCGAGATGTATGATTCTAGAAAAGTGTATTTGTATATATAATTAGAAATGGAGTTGAAAGCTGCTTGAATTTGTAAAAACTTCCAGAAGTCCTGTTTAGGAAGTTTCCATTTGACCTGTAAGTCTGAGAAAGTTCTAAGGGTGACAGAGTTTGGGTCCAAGATATCACCAAGAAAAAAATGCCATTATTCCTCCATGAACGATAGACAATTGGATGATTTTCCAATGTGAACAGTGGGTTGCCCCATAAAGGGGTGTAAAACCAAGGTTTGGGGTTAGATTTCAAAACTTTATGGGTTAACTTCCAATATGGAACAGAAGCTGATATGACTGGATGAGTTTTTAATTTTGAGGAAAGGGGGTTAAAAATAAAGGAAGTAAGAACCCCTTCATAGCTTAGTGTGAATTCCATAGTAATCCAAAGTGGGGAGTGAGGAGAAGGTTTCTGAAACCATTTAATGGTTTGTGCCACCTAGAAGACCCATAGATAACCTTTGAACCAAGGGAGTCCAAATCCACCTTTTCTCCAATGAGATCAAAGTTTGTTACGATTAAATCTTGGAATTCCCCCCCCTCCATATAAAGTTACCTATCAGTTTATCAATTTTAACAAGGAAAAAGGATGGAAGAATTAAAGGGATGTTAGCAAAGAGGTAGAACATTTTGGGGGATATGGTCATCTTAGTGGCCACAATTTTACCCATAAAGGAAAGATTAAGAAGCCTCCATCTGTCTAGAATTGTTTTGATATTATCTAGTAAAGGATTAAGATTACTATCCCATATTTTCTTAAGATTACTAGTTATTTTGATTCCTAGATTTGTTGTGCCATGCGGTGATCATCGAAATCTAAAAGGGTGGTTCATAAAAACTTTGCAATGGTTAATGACCGTAGAGGTAGAGTTTCTGACTTACCATAGTTTAAAGCAAGGCCTGAAATACTTGTAAATTTGCTAAATAAGTCAACCAATAGGGGTCCTGCCTCATCCAGATTCTCAGGTAGAATCAGGAGGTCATCGGCATAAGAAAGGGAAACATATCTTGAGCTTCCCACTGGGATGCCATTAATACCGGCAGATTGGCGTAAACAGGCAGTTAGGGATTCCATGGCTAAAATAGAAAGGGAAGGTGATAGGGGACAGCCTTGCCTGGTTCCTTTTTCCAATTGAAAGCAGGAGGAAAGGGCGGAATTGGTAAGTACCTTAGCTACAGGGGAGTTATATAATAATTTAATCCAAGAGCAGAAGGTGTGTGGAAGGCCAAAGTGAGATAGCACCTGATACAGATAATCCCAGTTTAAAGAGTCAAAAGCCTTTTTGAATTCTATAGCTATGGCTGCTGCTGGAGAATTGAGAGATTTGGCTTTGTGAATTAGACTGAATAGAGAATGTAGGTGATCTGATCCAGACCTATGTTTAAAAAAACCAGCTTGTGAGCAGTGAATCAATTTGGAGATCAAGTGTTCAAGTCAGGAGGTTAATAGTTTAGCAAATATCTTTCCATCCGTGTTTAGCAGGGAAATTGGCCTATAGCTTACTGGGTGTATGGGATCTTTGTCCTTCTTAGGAAGTAGGGTAATAACTGCTTCAGTACAAAAAGGAGGAAACTTGCCAGTAGTGGAATATTTTTGATAAATGTTAAGAAGGAGGGGGCATAAAGTATGAGAAAATATTTTGTAAAAATCAACAGGAAAACCATAATTTCCAGAGGATTTACCTGATTTCGGTGAGGACAAAGCTTTCTGAACTTCTTGTAATGAAAAGGGTTCATCTAAGAGATTAGCTTCATGAGGAGAAAGATGGGGAAGGTGTGAAGTTTTAAGGAATTGTTGAATTAGTATGATTGATGGAGGATTTGTATTAGAATATAGTTTTTGATAAAAGGTAGACATGATACAATTTATGGAAGAGTTATCAAAATGAATTTTGCCTTGTTCATCTTTAAGACTTAGAATATGGCATTCCATTTGTTGTGCTTTAAGCTGGTAAGAAAGGAGGTTCCCATTTTTATCACCATGTTCCCAAAATGTACGGTTAATTTTAAAAAGGGCCAATTCAGTTTTATGAGAAATTAGTTTGTTTATTTAGACTCTGAGTTGAAGAATTTCAAAATGTAGATGAGAATCAGGAAGCTGTTTATTAGAGGAGAAGTATAGATTCTCTTTGGCTTTAAGAGATTTTTCCATATCAGCCAATTGTTGCTCTTTTACCCTTTTTCTATATGCAGCATAGCTAATTATTTTCCCTCGAATTGTGGCTTTAAGAGCTTCCCATACATTAGACATAGAAGATTCAATAGGGTATTATGAAAGAGGAAGTCTTGAATTTGAGCTTTAATCATGGATGAAAAATCCGGGTCTTTAAGAAGGAGAGAATCTAACTGCCAGAAGGTAGATCTGGGTATTGATGGGCCCCACAAGAGATGCAATATAACTGAAGCGTGATCCGAAATTATGATGGGAGAAATGGATGAATCAATAGTTTTTTATATTATGATAGGAGAGGCTAACCAATAGTCAATTCTGCTATATGTTTTATGTAGAGAGGAATACAAGGTAAAGTCTCGATCTCTAGGGTGCAAAAGGTGCCAAACATCAGCTAATGCAGTGTCCTGCATAAACAGAGAGAGGGCTTTAAATTCTTCTGGAGTGGGCATCAATAGTAGGGCTACTTCTGTCAATACTAGCTACTAATGCTAAGTTAAGATCACATCCCAGAATAAGTGGTGTATTGTCCATATTAAAAGATAAAATCTGTTAAGCTAAGTTATGAAAAGCTCAGGGGAGTCAGAATTAGGTGCTTATACATTGACAAGTAGAAGAGGACCAGAATTCGTATTTAATTTGACCATCACCCATCTGTCCTTATTATCTGAAAGGGATTTTATTAGAGACCATTTAAGGCTCTTAAGTATAAGAATGGCAACTCCTCTCTTTTTAGCAGTATAAGATGAATCATAAATTTGACCAACCCAATGTTTCTTGAACCTGTGAACATCCCCTGCTAATAATTTAGTTTCTTGAAGGAAAGTGATTTGTGTTTTATGTTTTTGGAGATGTGTGAGGATTTGCTTTCGCTTTCAAGAAGAATTAAGTCCCTTCACATTCCATGTGTAAAAAAGCATGTCACTCATACTATCAATATCAAAAAAGAACTATCACAAGAATGAGAAGGGACTGATAGGTAAAGCAGAGGATGAACGGAATATAAGTAAAGAAAAAAACGTATATAAGGGTGGTGGCAGGTGCATTTGAACCATAAAAAATTGAATATGTAAAGCATAAAAGGTACAGATATCTTTCTGAGAGTACAGTAGAAGGGGAAAGAAAGAAAGATCACTAATAACAACAACATCACTATGTTAACATCAACTAGAATATCAATATCATAACCATGAAAAATAACAAGGTCTTTTTGTAGATATGAGGAGATATGAGTCAGTATACAATACTTAGAGACTCTCTCATACACATCTGGGCATAAGTAATGGAAGTAGATTAGGAGAACTCGCATAGTTATATGCTCTCAGGTCTAAATCTTATAAACAGCAATAGGTGTAAATTCACAATATAAACTCAAGCAGGAGATAGTATATCATAGAACAGGAAAGGAGCCAGATAGTTAATCACAACAAGATACAAAGTGAGCAACATTCCTATATATATATATTATGGTAGCACGGTAGTGCTACCATAGTTAGGGTTGAGGAGCCATTTCTATGTTAAACCCCAAAACTTTGCACCTTAATAACTTTGCAACTGTTTGATGGATTTGCCTGAAATTTGGAATTTATGATCAAGAATAATAGGCCTTGGGATCTGCCAAGTTTTGTGTTGGTTGGATATACGGCTGCGGAGTTATTAAGTGTGATCTGTGCACGTGTTTACACTTTTCTGGAATTCTGTGGTCACGCCTACAGGTCGTACGGTTTGCGTGACCAGCCCAAAATCTTCAGGGAATGTGCAGCCAGGGTCCCCAATGTGCCTTTCAAAGATTTCATGAAAAAATATTAAACGGTTCAAAAGTTATTCAAAAAACAGTTTCCCATTATAAGTCAATGGGAAAAGTTAACAAAAAGTTCAACACTTTCGCAAATGCATTTTTACTTTCGCAAATGGGCCTGTTACTTTCGCAAATCAGCCATTTTGTTTTCAGTTGGTGATCAGAAAAATGGTTGGCATTTAAATTTGGGACCCTCTAGCAACCTAATTTTTTTTGTATTCACCTAGTTGGGCCCTGAGGATGCTTGCCATGTCTTTATTTTGTGGTAAAACACCCCAGAAATATGTTTTTCAAATTTCTGGAAAAAGTACTTTCACAAATTACTTTCGTGTTTATGAAAGTGTCGCAAATTTATGAAGCTGCAAATTGCACAGTACTTCAGTCTGTGGAAATGACAGCAATTCTTGGCACTGCACTGCAAAATAACTGCTGGGAGTTTTGGGCTGAAATTTGAGGAACACAGCCGACATCTCACAAATGTGCCTTTCAGTGTTGTATTGAAAAATATTACACGGCGGCAAAGTTATGGCACTCCAAAGTTGACAGTTTTCCCATAGATAACATTACGCGCCAAGCATTACAGGAATCCTTTGGCACCCTGCTGCAAATTAACGGTTTGGTCTTTTTTCCTGAAATTTGAAGGAAGACAGCCAACAGTACACAGATGTGCCTTTCAGTAGTTTGGTGAAAAATATCACATGGCGGCAAAGTTACGGCACTCCAAAATTGACGTTTTTCCATAGGATAACATTACGGGCCCGACACTTAACAGAAATCATTTGAGCCCCTGCAAAATAACGGTTTGGTCTTTTTTCCTGAAATTTGGAGGGAAGACAGCCAACAGCCCACAGATGTGCCTTTCAGTAGTTTGGTGAAAAAACATTACAGGGAGGCAAAGTTATGGTGCTCCGAACTTTTCTTTTTTCCCATAGGATAACATTACGGCGTTCGCCGGACCTTTCAGGGCCCGTATCTTGGAAACGGTGAGAGATACAGACTTTTCGTCGGAAAATTTCTAATTCCAAATTAGCCAGGACAGTTGTAAATAATATGACTTTTAAATTTTTTTTCCACGTCGTCCGGTTCCCGAGATATAATGTATTCAGTATTCCAAGATCTCATTTTCTGCACCGATACTCATTGTTTTGCATACATTATTTGTACTCACTGTCTTTCTCAATGCAGATTTTGGGGAAAACCAGCCTGTGCGCTTACATTACTGTTACTGTTGCCCTTTCCGCTTGCGGATCCGGTACTCGCTTCACTTTACCATTGACGCCTGCGCCACCATGTGCGCTATCCTTGTGCTTTCATTTGCGCTATGCTTCTGTTATTTTTGCCATTTCTGTCTACAGTACTGTTTATCTTACTGTTTCACTTTACATCACCATGCCCATTGACATTTCTGTTTGCAGGCACCATGTTACTATGTGACAACACATCACATGGCAGACTATTCCCGCCTACGCCACCATGTGCGTTACCCTTTCTGTTCTCATTCGTGCTTGTGTTACCATGTGCACCACTGTTAGCATTTCTGTTTGCGTTGCTGTCCCTGTTAGTATGCCACAACACATCCCCACGCTCCCGCCAACACATTATGCATGGGCCCCAAGGCCCCGCTGCATTACATCTCACTATTTCTCGTTATCATTCTCAAAAGAAGGATTAGAGGCAAAACTTGTTTAATGTATTGTTAGCCGACAGCGAGAAAGTGAGGAAATTGCTGTTGAAACCCCCTTGACCTTCTCACTTACCTCTTTCAACCGCACAGTGTGCATTGGGATCGTGGTCCCAACCTCACCCCATTCTCCTAATACTTCTGCTGCTTTACTACATGTCATGGGGTGAGAGTTAGGGCTGACGATCCCAATGCGCACTCCAATGCCGGTTGGGGTGGGGTCAAGGGGGTTTTCAACCTAACAGTGAATTTCCTCACTTTGTCGCTGTGGAACAACCCTAACTAATGCATTAAATGGAGTTTTGCCTCTATTATATATATATATATATATATATATATATATAGGATAGTGAACAATGAAATAACCAGACCGTCTGGTAATAACTTGTATATATATAGGTAGTAGGTATGTCAACCTATATCATATATGTACTTCTGTAGCATATAGTGGAGACTGGTCTTGACACAAAAAGAAACATGAGAGCAAGTAGTGTCTGGTCATGCAAAAAAAAAAAAAAATTAAAAGAGGTTGACATAGCAACCAAGCCTAGCAATGTCCTCCATGAAGGTGATATACACTGTTGTTAAGGCATCAATATATCAGAGTGAGAAGAAAAAAAAAGATACTTATACTAAATTATAAGATTTGAAGCAGAATGATTTATTCTGAAATTCTGTGCCCGAGGGCCAAGGGTGTATAATAGGGTGCAAAAAGAACTAGTTTTGATGTGATAAAAATAGCAATAATAGCAATTAATAATGCTTATACCATACTCGAACAATGCCTTCATACGGTTAACGAGGGAGTGACTAGGTCCAAAGTTGAACAAAGTAAGCTCCCTCTTAAAAAAAAAGGCCAAACTAGAGGACTCCTGTATGTTACAAGGCTTTGAGCATGTGTGCTATGCAGGGTGGAGTGTATCTGGAGTATTATATATCCAGACACCGAAAATTGCTGGCAGTATATACAAATTAGAACTTAAAAATGCATTTAAATGTAATGCTGTGCCTAAATTGGTAGTTCCAGATTACCAGAAAGGTAGATAATTAAAGTTAGATTTAGAATTGAGTATCTTTTTTAAAATATTATAATATGCCAGAAAGGATAATACTGATTATTTAAAGAAAACCTTTATAGGTGAGACATAGGTTTAATAAGTCACAAAAATAATATCTTGACAACATTGCATCAACTTGAGTAACATTGCACAAAATGCCTTAAATCGCTGAATTTCAGTGAAGGGTACCTAATTGGAATGGTTGCTAGGCATATTGCTGCACATAATTAGTGCATATGTAAAAAACAAACCACGCATCAGAGTGCCAAAAGTGCCAAAACAAGTACTTAACTCTCAGTAGATAAGGGTAAATTGAAACTGCAATCGATCATGATGTACAGCCTTCCAAAAGCAACCCTGCAGAGAGGGATAGTAATAAGGTAAGGAGGGCAGTACAGCGCGATATGTGGCAAATAAAACAGCTGGTCTCAAGCTACACAATGCTCTGGGGAAATAACCCCATAGGTAAATATAAGAGCTAAAAGTATTTTAAATCACTCAGGTTACCATTGATGCGTAAGAACTAGAAGTACTGGAAGCCTTATTTTTAGATTTTGTTTTGAGTCTCTTTTTTTTGGTTGGTTCGAGTGTTTTAAGAGGTGAGCTTGCAACAACTTCCACCCAAGAGGAGTCAGCTGAGAGATTGCCCTGAAGTGTTTCTCCTGTATCGACATTTTGATCTTCGGTGACCTGCCCCTCCAAATCAGCCTGTAGAGTTGTAAGTTCTTCAGATAACAGGGTGAATTTATTATGGAGGGGGATGGAGGGATTAATCTGCATCCAAGAAGACGTACCAGGTAGAGATTTAGATAAATCTTCAGGTGAACAGCATAAATGACTAAAGGAGAGACAGCCAACAGACAGCTTATCTTTAAGCCTGTTAGAGTGCCTTGAAATGGAAGCTATGGCCTCCGGGGAGTCAGGGACAGACAATTGGGTTAAGCTTCCTGCACTTGGCTGTGCAGCTGCAATGGAACTCCGGGTAGATTGAGGTGGAGTAGGCAAATGGACCTCAGCCATGGAGACCTCAGAGGTAGGAGCATTCAGATTCGATTTTAAGTAATAATCAAGAGCTTCAGGGGTGTTAAAGTCTTGATGGGATGATCCCAGAAATAATCTCATCGTGGAAGGATATCGCAAGGCAAACCTGATTCCCCTTTGATGCAACGTAGGTTTAAGATGATTGTAAGCCTTCCTTTTCAATGACAATTCCTTAGAAAAATCCCCAAAAATGGAAACTTTAAAGTCTTGCCATATTAAAGATCATGTGCAACGGTTTTTACATATTTTTAATAAAAGCTTAAAAAGCTGAAATTCAAATCATTGTGTCATGATTAGTGTTTCCTGAAAATTTCATGCTGTTTGGTTTTGTGGTTTTCTTTAAATCAGCATTTGTTAACTTGCTCTACAGTGGCTTAAACGGTGGAGTTATTTCTGTCCGTTCAGTCAAACTTGGACTGCGATGACATCAATTGGGAGTAACTTGCTGTTTCAGATTCCCAATCAGAGCAGTACTCTGTAGAGTTCATGGTTTGCTGAGCTGTCCAGGTTTCTTACAAACCCAGTCTCTGGTTTGTGTTTCGATAGATCAGCTTAATATACACCATTCTCTTCCTTTAAAAAGCTGATCATTTTAGTTTCAATGCTAAATTGAAGTAGTGGAAATCTTTTTCTGTGAAAAATCAGCTTGTCTGTATCACAGCTCTGTTCTTTCTAATTAAGTCTCATTTTTTTCTAAC
Organism: Neoceratodus forsteri; assembly: GCA_016271365.2. NCBI lineage: Eukaryota > Metazoa > Chordata > Ceratodontiformes > Ceratodontidae > Neoceratodus > Neoceratodus forsteri. The sequence continues at coordinate 293,651,387 of CM028136.1, forward strand.
TATCTAACACAGGACTGTTTAATGAATATAAAATAAATCTAAATTATGTTCATTCACTGAAAGTTTGTCTTTGATGTAGCCTTCATAAATGCAATCATGTAAGAACACTTTTTTCATGTCAGATTGACAAACAGGTGCTTGTCACACTCTGCTACAGTATTTCAAGCACATGTACTGTCAGAACTCACAAATGTCAGTTCTTTGGTGGTTTCTGTGTGAAAATATATTATGTACATATATAACTAGAAACACTATGTGGCATCCTGATGCACCATGTCTCTGCCCCACAATTGAGGCAGCTGCAGTCTACTGCCACCAGCCCCCTGCCCCACAAGCCCCCTGCCTTAGACATAGACATAGAACATACAGTAGAAGTTGATGGCAAATAAGGACTGCAAGGTCCATCCAGTCTGCCTTCTGCTCCACATTCGAGGTTACTGCACCCTGCTGCCCACTGTCTTCTCCCACGCAGTCATGGATTGTGCACCCTGCTGCCTCCATCCCCTGTCTAAAGAATCAAGACTACTGCACCCTGCTGCCTTCTGCCCCAACAATTGGGGTTGCTGCACCCTGCTGTCCTCTCTCCCCTCTCCCTCACAGTTAGAGATGCTGCACCTGTTGCCCCCTGTTACTGTCTCCACAGTCAGGGCTGCTGTGCTAAGCCCTATAGTGTCAGGTTTCCTGCCTCCACAGCTGGTGTTGCTGCACCATGCTGCCCTAGCCACCAGAGGTGGGACTTTTGCTGCACCATGTTACCCACTTCCATTGCCCCAAGTGGTCAGGGCTGCTGCACCACATGTATCCCATCTCACAGTCACAGCTGCTGTACCCTGATGCCCCATGTGTCCTGCCCCACAGTCAAGGCTTCTGCACCATGCTGTCTTCTATCCCATCACCACAGACAGGGCTGCTGCACCCTGCTCCTGCCATAAGATTCAGGGCATTTTTTGCACCCTGTTGTATGCCTCCACAGTTGAGGCAGTTGCACCCTGCTGCCCCCCTGCTACCAGAGTCAGATCCTTTGCTACACCCTACTGAGACAGAAATGGGGGCAACATATGCAGTGTCCTTGACTGTGAGGGTGTGTGAGAGAGAGAGAGAGAGAGAGAGGGTAGCAGGGTGCAGCAACCCCAACTGTTCAGAAAGGGTGTAGCACAAGAGTAAGGGCATTTGTTGCACCCTGTCCCCTGCCTGCAGAGGCAAGGGACTCTGAGGTGGCAGGGGACAAAGGACAGCATGGTGCAGAAACCCTGACTGTGGGTAGGACACAGGTGGGCATCAGGGTACAGCAGCCCTGACAATAACAGAGGGTGCGCATTATGCAGCAGCCCAGCCCATTTGGGGCAATGGAAGTGCATAGCAGGGTTTAGCAGCCCCAACTGTGGATTCAGGCAGCATGAAACTCTAGGGTATAGCACAGCAGCCCTGGTTGTGGAGATAGGAACAGGGGGCAACAGGGTGCTGTGGCCCTGACTGTGGGGGTGGGGACAGAGGGCAGCAGGGTGCAGCAGCCCTGAATGTTCAGTCAGGAGACAGGGGTGGCATCAGGATACAGCAGCCCAAACTGTGGGACAGGGTGCAGCAGCCATGCCTGTTTGGGATAAGGGATGTGAGCAGAAGGGTGTAGCAAAGGATCTGATTCTGGTGGCAGGGGGGGCAGCACAACTGCCTCAACAGTGGAGGCATGTAACAGGGTACAGCAAATGCCCTGAATTTTTTGAAAAGTGGCAACATGGTGCAGCAACCCAAACTGCAGAGGTATGGGGCTCTAGAGCACAGCAGGCCATAGTGACCCTAACTGTGTAGAAAGGAGAAGGGTGCAGCAGCCCTGTTTCTGGTGACAGGGGATAGAGGACAGCATGATGCAGATTTCTTGACTGTGGTGCAGAACACAGGGGGCATCAGGGTACAGCAGCCCTGACTGTGAGATGGGGTACAGGTGGTGCAGCAGCCCTGACCATTTGGGGCAATGGAAGTGGGTAGCAGGGTGTAACAAAAGCCCCACCTCTGGTGGCTAGGGCAGCATGGTACAGCAGCCCCAGCTGTGGAGGCAGGGAACTTGGCAATTTAGGGCTTAGCACAACACAGCAGCCCTGACTGTGGGGACAGGAACAGGGAGCAACAGGTGCAGCATCCTTAACTGTGAGAGTGGGGGTGGTGGCAGGATGCAGCAGACCTGATTCTTTAGGCAGAGGATAGAGTCAGAAGGGTGCACAATCCCTGACTGTGTGGAATAAGACAGTGGGCAGCAGGATGTAGCAGCCTCGAATGTGGAGCAGAAGGCAGGGGGCTTGTGGGGCAAGGACAGGTGACAGTAGACTGCAGCTGCCTCAACTGTGGGGTAGAGACACGGTGCATCAGGATGCCACATAGTGTTTCTAGTTATACACATACATTATGTATTCTCACACAGAAACCACCAAAGAAATGAAATTTTAGAGTTTAGACAGGTGCCTGTCACACTCTGCTACAGTATTTCAAGCACATGTACTGTTTGTCAATCTAACATGAAAAAAAAAATCTTACATGAATGTATTTATGAAGGTTACATAAAAGACAAACTGTTTCTGTGAACAAACAAAATTTAGATTTATTTTGTATTCATTAAATAGCCCTGTTATATACTTAGAAAAAAAAATCAGAGTTTTGATTAGAAAAACTGAGAGCTGTGATACAGACAAGCTGATTTCTCACAAAGAAAGAGTTCTACTGCTTCAATTCATGCTTCATTGAAATGAAAATGGTCAGCTTTTTATGAGAAGATAATGATATATTTTAAGCTGATCTATCTAAACACGAACCAGAGATTGGGTTTGCAAGAAACTTGGAAAGCTCAGCAAGCCATAAACTCTACAAACGACAGCTCTGATTTGGAATCTGAAACAGCAAGCTACTCCAAAATGATGTCATCGCACTCTACGTTTGACTGACAGGACAGAAATAACTCCACTGTTTTCAGCCACTGTAGAGCAAGTTAACAAATGCTGATTTAAAGAAAACCACAAAACCAAACAGAATAAAATTTTCAGGAAACACTAATCATGACACAAGGACTTGCATTTCAGCTTTTCAAGCTTTCATAAAAAATATGTAAAAACCGTTGCACATGATCTTTAAATTGCCTATTTCTCTTGCTTTTTTAAAATAAGCTCCATGTGTGTAAAATTGAGAAAATGAGCAATTATCGGTCTGGGCCTCTGATCTTTACTGGACCTGGGACCTAAGGAATGATGTGAATGCTCAACTGTTAGCTGCAGATCAGGGGATAATTTTAACATCGCAGGGAGAACATGAAGCAGCAGTGCAGTGGTGTCCCCAAGTTCTGACCCTTCTGGAAAGCCAAAAAAGTGCAAATTGTTTCTACGATTGCAATTTTCATAATCATCTAGTTTGTCCTGCATAGATTTTACAGTGCGGTCTTGTTCTCTCATGGCAACTTGGAGTTCTTGAATAGAATCCTCATTAGTGGCAGATTTGTTCTCAGTCAGGGTAATACGAGTGTCAAACGATTGCAGTGAAGCTGCATTTTGCTGGGTTGTAGTTTTTGGATCATTAATGTCCACAATTAGCTTTTGAAAACATTGCCTCAATTCTGTCCAAAGAGTTGTTTGTAGATTGAGTCAGCCATGGTGAAATATACAGGCCCAGCTCAGGGGGGAAGACAAACAGCCAAGTTAGGTTACAAAAAAGCTCCAGGAAAGCGCCAAATAACTTGCAAAAAGCTTCAAAATGTTGTAATCTATTACATCTTCAGAGGTGACATCAAAGAGAAGATCTGTAAAGGGATGGAATAGGTTAGATTCTGAAGTTCCTCTGGAGCGACAGATTTAAGCAGCCATCTTCTGCCTGGGCAACCCACACACCCCGAAAATTCCTCTCTTAATAAGTTATTAATCTGAAATTTTACTGATGTTTTCTTATGTAAGTGTTTTATTAAGGTAATTAGTTCTAAAGGTACCCCCCATTCTTGTAATACTTGTATCATAAAAGTTCTATTAATTAAGTCAAATGCTTTTGTTGTGTCAATTGCAATGGCTTGTTAGACTTCCTGTATATATGGATCTGCTGTATTTAATAATTGTATTAATGCTTGTAGTGTTATGTTTGCATGTGCCAGTGTTCTTCCTTGTATAAATCCGTATTGATTATTATGTATGTATTTATGTGAGTTTTAATTTTATTAATTATTTTTGCAATGAGTTTTTAGTCTGAATTAAAGATTGCTATGGAATGATAACTTTCTGGACTATCAAGAGGCTTATCTTGTTTCGGTAGTAGAATTACCTTTGCTACTTGCATCAATTGTGGTAGGTCAATATTGTTTATAGATCACAATTCATACATTATTAATTCTAGCCAGTGGGCTAATTCTTGCGCAAAGGTATGAAAAATTCATTTGACAGACCATCAAGACCAGGGGATTTATTCCTATGTAACTGAGTTATTACCTCTATAATTTCCCTTTTATTTCTGTGATTGAAATTGAAGGAATAAGATTTCAGTTTCGTCTTAGATAGATAGATAGATATTTTATTTATATAGCACCCATTTCCAAAGGACTCAGAGCACTTTACAAAATTAAAAACACAAAATAATAAACAAAATCACAGAAAGCTACAATCCAGATCAAGTGACAGCTATGTAAAAAATGATCTATCTAGAATTCAGTAGTTAAAACCCATTAAACGCCTGGTTAAACAAAAATGTTTTTAATCCCTTTTTGAAGGATTCCACCAAGGGTTCCTCCCAGAGTTGGTGAGGAAGAGAGTTCCATAGGGTGGGTGCTGCCACTGAAAATGCTCAATCACTAGGGTGATGCTGCCTCACCCTTGGAACACTAAGGAGGCAGCTCTCGGAGGAATAGAGAGTCCAGGTCAGGCGGTGAAGCACAAGGAGATCTTGCAGATAAACTAGTCCCCTACCATGTAGGGCCTTAAAGATCATTAAACTGAACTTGAAGATAATCCTCCACCTGACTGGCAGGTCATAAATTCTCTCAATTTTTGTTGATCAGGAATAAAGTCATTTTGATAAATTGTTTTGTAATAATTTATGAACACTTTAGCAATCTGGTCATCTGAATTTTTTATGGATTGGCTGAATTCTGTGGAAAAAAGGCAATATATTTGGCTGATCTGGTGTCACAAGTTAATAAATACTATATGGGCCCATCCATTATGTCATTTGGTAAAATTGGAGCTTCCAAATGATAAGAAGCATAATTTAAGACACAACAGCTTAAATGTACCTGTTCATAGGAATTTTAATATACATGAGGATGCCACTCTACAGATGAGCATTGCTAGGTTTTGAAATGTATTGCCTAATGATTTAAAGTCTATAAATGCATTCACGAACTTCAAATTGCACCTGAAGGAATACTTATGCACTAACTGTAAATGCTTTCCATGACACAGAGCCACTAATCAACCATGTATGTAAAAATGTGTAGCAACAATGTACAATGTGTTATGTTATTAGATGTTTTAAAGTGGATATTTATGTATTGTACAGGATATTGTTGTAAATAGGGGTAAATCCCTAACAATGTGTATCCTGTATACAAATAAAATGTTATCATCATCAGCTTAAACTTTAAAATTATTTCCCAGCCTTTTACAAATAAAGCTTACTATACGCACTGAATGGAGGCTGATGACTTGGATAAAAAATGATGTATTTCTGAAATCAATGACTGCAAACTACAAAACATGTATATAATGTTCATCACTGCTGGGCTTGATGGAGTGCATAGTACTATATGGCACAGGTATTTATTTTGTTTTCAGTTTTGTTTGATTTTCAAGCTGACATCTCCTTACCCCCTTCCCCAGCAACCACCAAACACATTTATATCTAAACTTGCTCTGTAAAAATCAACTGCATGAGTGCAAAACTGTCACAGCTGTGTGCCTTATCCATTTGAACCACATAACCAGTCATACATAGAAATGTAGCCCTCTCTCTCAGTGTCTAGGGGTATAGATGGACTATGTCTGTTTAAAGGGGACACCCACAGCAGCAGAAACACTTCCAGTGGCCACGTTACTCAGGCCCAGATGTCACACACAAGGTCCCTTTTCCTTGCTGGTGCTGGATGAAAACAACAGGTTAATTAATATTAAACAGTTCCTTTCAATAACAGGATGTTCACATGGAACTTGAAGAAACAACAGGGATCCCAAATTCATTAAACATATTCACACACAGCTCTGGGTAGCATCAGTTAATTCATGGGGAACACATTCAGCTTTCACATGGCCAGTATGGCCATAATAGCAGCTTTTACCTGGACCGAGGAGGTTGCACAGTCTTTAAGGCAGCATTAACTCAGGACCCCTATGGTCAAAAAAGTTTGAAGGCAGCACAAGTCCCAAAATAGTTCACAGTGCCTAACAGCCCATTATTCTTCACAGGTACCCAAACTCTCAATGATACCCATCTCTCTCTCTCTCTCTCTCTCTCTCTCTCTCCCCGCACTGGCTCAGCGGATCCTCCTCAGCGGATGCAGTCCTTGTGGCTTGGGGATTTGTGGGTTCCCTCATGATCCCTGCATCCTTTCCCAGAACTGGCAGCAACTGTCCACCAATTGAGAAGTAGAACACATCCTGTGGAGCTCCAAGGCAACTTGCTGTCTGGACACTACACTCCCTGCCACATTCTTGCCCACTGGATCCTTACACGAATTTGATGCAGGCTGCCAGGGCACTCTGAGATTTGTGGCTGCTGGCTCCCCTCTCAACTTTAGCTCCCCTCGAAGATACTGTGGAGCCTGTGGCTACTGGCTCCCACTTCTTCCTCTGTGTCCCCCCAAGTGCCACCAGCTGGGGGCAGGAGTGGACAATCACCCCCGCCTGGCCCTGACTCACTCTCACTTCCTCGCCATTTACTCCTCCAACCAGAACTCCCCCTCCCACCTAATCATTTGGGCTTGATCCCCCCACACACCTGTGTTGATCTCCCAACCCGCATGAGGCTCCACCTAAGTGTTGAGAAGAATTAACCCTTTCCCTACTGGGCTGAATTAGGCCACAAAATTCCAGTGAGGAGAGAAAAGACTAGTAATCTCCCAAAAGGGAGGTGACATAAACACAGAAACTGATGGCAGATAATGACCACTGGGCCCATTTAGTCTGCCCATTTTTAGTTATGATCACTTTTGCTGCAGACTCAACTTGCCCTACAGTACTGTCTCTTCCACCTTTCACCTTCCACCCCCCTTCCTTCCTCCTAGGATTCCTTTATGACTGTCCCAGGCATTTTTGAAAACGACCACTGATTTCACTCCCACTGCCTCCCATGGAAGACTGTTCCAGGAAAGGATTCCACCACCCTTTCTATGAAGAACTACTTCCTCACATCTCTCCTGAACCAACCTCCTTCCAGTTTCATATCATGACCCCTTGTTCTACAGCACCTTTTTCTCTGAAACATATCTCCCTCCTGTACCTTATTAACCCCCAAGAGATATTTAAAGGTCTTCATGACATCCCCACCCCCTCTCCTCCAGGGTGTACATATTGAACTATTTCAGTCTCTCTTCATAGGGCTTTTGATGCAGACCTTGCACCATTTTGAGAGTCCTCATCTCACTTCTTGCCGCTTGCTCCTTTTTCCAACTGTTCCCCCTTCCACACCTTTCTTCTTTGACTTCTCCTTTACCCCCTTCTTCCTTTGCTAACCCCCTGCTTCCTTGAATAATTTGCATCCTGGTGGGACTCTCTCCTCTGGAATTTCCCTACTCTCTATCTCAGCTTGTAGTGGTCCACTTTCTGCCTCCCCCTATTTCTTCCATCAACCTCCCCCAGCTACTTTAAATGTCTAACAAAGTAACATTTGAATCATCCACTGAGGACTGTGGTTGCCTTCTGGTTGAAAGCAGGCCATCACCTCAGTATAGGTTCTTATCCTTCTAGCTTGGCCCATAGTCCCCAGTGTAGACATACCTATCCCCCCTGCACCATTCCTTCTACCATTACTTGAAGGCCTTAGTGTGGAGCTCCCTCTCTTTCTACATATTGTACAACATGCACTTGCCACTCATATTTAAACACATGGGAAACACAGGATCAACCAGATAAATTATTTACCTTTGCCAAAAATGAAATTTACACACAGAGCTGACTATGGCAATTCATGTTGATGTTTAAAGCCATGAAACACCCTTACCAAGTTAATTTATTAGCAGCCACAGTAGCTTTGACCAGAGTTTGTTACATTGTGGAAAAGCTTTCTCCATTTCATGTCTGTCTGTGATGCAAATCAGATAGAAAGCTTATGCTCAACAAAGCCTCCACATCAAATGTCTGTAGCCCCTCCCAGATGATACCACTCCTCCCAGTAATAAAGCTGCACTTCAAACTGCCATTCTTTCCAAATCAGAAATTCCTCCTGATAATCGGGAACCTGTTCATTCCAATCCTCACACTCGAAACTCTCTTCAGCTGGGTTATGTTGCACCTGACATTAACTGAGATGAACGTCCTGTGACTTTTTGGCCCTTTCTTTCCCAGGACTGTCTTGTATACACCCCTGTGCACCAAACTGAGAAGATTCTACAGAAGAAATTTGTCAATGGATCCTGGACCTGGACTTATAGAGTCAAATGGTATAACTTTGACAATGCTCAGAATTTTTGAGTTGTTTTTGTGGACCTTACCCTGTCTTGTCAAGAACTGATTCAAGCAACTCATAACACTAATCCAACTGACAGGAAAAGTCAATGCAAGTTTTCAACTTTTGTGCAACTAGCCTCAGTAGAGTCAGTATAGCATAGTGGTTAAGGGTACTGAGCTAAAAACCTGGAGACCTGGGTTTGAGCCCCATTAGCCCCACCTGCATTCTGTGTGACTCTGAGCAAGTCATTTAACTTTGTTGTGCTTCCAGGTCACACCAGGAAACAAGCTCTGACTTAGTGCACCTTTCCCGGATAAGCAATTTCCCCTTTCCCTTTCAGTGCTCATGGAGCTACTTGTTATGTTGCCCATGGTATTCCTCTCTGTCTGTACTTAATTGTTCTTTACTTTAACTTGGTTTAACTTGATGTATTCAGACAACATAGGCAAAATGCCCATTGAACTGTTTCCCACTCTTAGTGGGATTATTTCCTCAGTCTGTTACCCAATAGGAACTCATCTAACCTTTTTTTGAAGATGTCTGGTGTAGGTGCCTCTATAATATTTTCTGGTAAATTATTCCATATCCTAGCAGTGCGTATATTATAAAAATGCAAGCATTTGACAGTAAGTATGCTTGGTATTACAATTTGTTTATTATGTGACCTAAGGTTTACCTTTTTATGTAGTCTGTATATACCATTGTTCCATCAGGGTGGAGTGTTTTATAATTTTGTGCATAAGTAGTAGATCTCCCCTAATTCTTCTAGTCTCTAATGAGAATAAATTAAGTTTCTCCAATCTTTTGTCATACTTTCACTTCTTTAATCCCTGTACTGTTTTGGTCAGTCTCCTCTGTATTCTTTCTATCAAATTGACATCTTTTTTGAGATAGAGGCACCAAATTGGGGTTCCATAGTCCAGGTGGGGTAATACATAAGTTTAATACAATTTCACAACACATACTTCATCCCTGGAGATAAAAACTCTCTTTATAGAATGAATGATTCAATTACAGTTCCAGGTAAAACATTTTTAGAATGGGTGGATGAAGATAAGTTCGAGTCTATCCACACACCCAGATCTTTTTCACTTATACTGCTTTTAAGTGGTTTACCATTAAGGAAGTACTGGTAATTGAGGTTATTTTTCCCAAAATGTAATACAGAGCATTTTGCTTAATTAAATTTCATATTGTTATCCACCCTCATTGTTCAATAGTCTGGAGATCTTTACAAATTGGTTGGTATTTATGAAATGAGGATACATCCCCAACTACTTTTGTGTCATCTGCAAATTTGGAGACGACACTACCCAGCCCCTTTCCCATATCACTTATATACAGGACAAATAATACTGGGCCCAATACTGATCCCTGCAGAATTCTGCTAGTGACATTTCTATCTTTGGAGAATACGAAATTTATTCTTACACTTTGCTTTCTGTCTGTTAGCCAATTTCTTATCCATCTTACTATGTACATTATCTATTCAGTCCCAGGTCATTTAATTTTATAATAAGTTTGTCATGTGGGACTGAATCAAAAGCCTTTACTAGGTCCAGGAAAATGACATCTGTTGGAACTCCTCTATCTATTTGACTACTTACAAAATTGTAACATGAAATTAAATTAGTAGTACAAGAAAGACCCTTCCAGAAATAGTGTTGTGTTTGATCTTGTAGTCCTAATGTAGCAACTTCATTATCAATTTTGTTTTCAATTATTCATTCTAATAATTTACAACAGACTAATGTGAGACTGATGGGCCTGTAATTGGCAACACGTGATTTGTTGCCCATTTTGTGGATAGGGATGACTATGGCCCTTTCCCAGTCGAGTGGGATCTCTCCAGTCATAACAGACTTATTAAACAGGATAGTTAATGGCTGTACCACCGCATGAGCATGTTTTTTCCTGATAATAGGACTTATGTTATCAGGTCCTGGTGAGGATGATGTTCATAATTTACATAATTCTTCAAGTACCATTTCAGAATTCAGATAGATTTCCTCTGAATTGTCAACACAAAGAACAAGCATCACAGGATTTTTTGGATGAACTACTGAGATAAAATAATTATTGAAACTATTAGCGATTTCTCTGTTATCATGAACTGTTACACCATTCACTGTTATTGTATTAATTCTACTGTTTGTCTGCTTGTTATTATTTACATATGCATAGAAGGCTTTACAGTCTTTTTTGCTAGCCAATTTACTCTCAGTCTTAATTTTCTCCCTTTTAATTAATGATTTAAGCAATCTCTGTTGTGACCTGTACCTTAATTGATTAGTTAGGGGGGATTTAGTTCTACTGAAGTAAATGTCCCAATGTACCTGTTTCTATGCATAAATGTTTTTGCTAATGGTACTAAATGCTGTATGACCTGCATTTTGTTTTCTGCCCCACAGGAATGTCTTCTTTCAAAAGAACAGTTCCATGTTGTTTTCATGTTTTGTAACTGTTTATTGAAAATTTACATATCCTAGTTCTGGGTCATCTCTATCTGCTACCCCTTCCCTTCTTTTCCCTTATGGTGTCCTCATTTGATCAGGGTCTGTCAAATAATCCATGATATTTTTTTCTCTCTCTCTTTTCTTTTCAACTGTTTTACTGGTATGTTATTGCTTGTTCGAGTGGTGACATGAAGTACAAAATTAACATGGGGCTTAATGTTTAGCTGCTGCCCCTTTAAGAATACTCAGAACACTGTTTTTGGTACAGGATATTGCACTGTATAGCAGTACTCTGGGATTCCAGGCATGCCTTGGGATTCCAGGGACTGTCTCGAAAACCCTTCAGTCTGAGGTATAGCCTCATGGGGTGCAGAAGTTTCCTGTGATGAATAAAGATTTTTCACCTTTACTTTAATGCATCTGACTCCGTTATTTACATGGTCCAGCAACACAACATCTGCCAGAATAGTGAAAGATGGACATGGCAGACCTAAAGAGAAGGTAATATCCTAGTGACAGATCAATACCAAAATGCCACAGTAATTTAGGATCAACATGTGGCACATGGGATGCTATAAGTTGTATTTTACTTTCAATGTATTCCTGTGTTTGTGTGCAGCCACTTCTCAGACATTGGTCATACCTTCTGACAACTAGTTCTCTTTTTTGTGTTTGCTTGCATGCATGCCAAAAGGAAACATATTTTGGCTATCCACAGAGTGGGGGCTTCAAGGGTATAGCACTATAGCAGAAAATGCAGCTGATTCTGTGGAAGGCAATTGAGTCTCAGGCCAATGAGGAGAAGGCTTATTATGATTCAGCTCTGCCTGGCTGGAAACTTTGTGTAGTGGAAAGGATACAGATGTTCCTGTCACAGTATGGCTTCTTCCTTTCATTTACAAGATGCCACTCAGCAGCCAGCTGAGCAGTGTCATCACCAGTCTGCTCCTCATCCTCTCCCCAATGTCCAACAGTCTGTGTGACTGTGTCCTCCCCCACACCCTACAACACTGGGCTGCCCACCCCCAGTGCTGCCATACAACACATGACACTGGGGTTCCCACTCCCCAGTGTTGCTCCCTAACATCTGGTAGTCATCTGTGTTCCCTCCCCCACATACCCTGCAGCACCAGAGTGCCCATTCCTGTTGCCTACAAACAACACAACACTGGGGTACCCATTCCTCAGTGTTGACACATCCCTGGTTGTAATTTTTTTGTTTGTTTTACAACCTGAAATAAAGAAAGCAATCTGTTGTTTGTGTTATTAATATGTTAATTTTAGCCCTAGTTCTATCGATGCCCCCAAAACTATACAGCAAATACAAGCATGCAAATATTTGCCATTGACCAGTGCGTGTTTAGTTTTATACTTACAGTTTGTTGATTTGGGGAAAGTGTTAATGGCAAATTGTCAACCTTGTCACTTTTTTTAAATTATAGTAGAGTTCAGCTAAATATACTGTTGTATCACAAGCTAAACCGGTATCATGACATCTCTGCTTATGACACTGGTTGTGTGTGTGTTGCAGCAGTATACTTAGTTGAACTCCACAATAATTTAAAAAAGGGGAAGAGGAAGAGGAAGAGGAAGATAATTTTGAAGCAATGAATTTAGTTAACTTTGCAACCTTAACATTTTAGAGTGTTGACACTGAGAAAACCAGCATTTTGACAAAAAAAAACTTTCTTTGATGTTTACCAATGCATGCTGTGGTATCTGTTGGATGTACTGGACATTTCTTAGAGATTAATTCTCAGTACAGTAACTAATCAGAAAGCAATTTTGCCCTTTTTAATTATTCATGAGGCTGATAAAATATATATCTGAAATAGAAAAAAAGATTATCTGCTAGTCATTCACCTCTAAAAGTCTAATGTGGCAAGTTGAAACAAACAAGAGTTAACACTGGCTGTGATGCAACAAAAAGCAAAAGATTAGCTTTACACAATAACATATAGTTAGCTGGAGCTGGACCCTCAAGATTATGTTTTTGTTTCAGTGTTTTGCCCCAAAATATCCCTGAGCATGCTCTGTTTAAGTCTCTGACTTTGCTAAACAGTGGCATAACCCTTTCTCATTGGCTTCTGCCACTTATTACCCTTCATGCCATTTTCACATGTTCTCCTTGGTTAGAATGAGCCTTATCATGTCTTAATCATCTGAATTTACAAATTGTTTGTGATTTAGCCACCCCCGAATTTAGTACATTTGACTTCTTTTCTAGATTAGGAGTGAGATACTGTTCATTCGTACCATCATCGCCACCCTACCTGATTCTGTCATTATTAACCTATTATTGGACCTACTCCTAATATTGGCTGTCTGGTACTGGACCTAGCTCTTATTTGGCTGCCTAGTATTGGATCTGCTTCCACAATTGACTGCCTAGTATTGGATCTGCTTTTACCACTGGCTACCTAACATTCAATCTGCTTTTACCATTAGCTGCTTAACATTGGATCTGCTTTTACCATTGACTGCCTAACATTGGCCCTGTTTCTACCATTGGAGGCCTGTATTGGATCCACTTCTTTCATTGGTTGCCTTGAGTTGGACTTGCTTCTACCATGGGCAGCCTAGTACAGGACCAGCTTCTAATACTGGCTGTGTATACTGGAAGCACAAGGCCTAGTTCTAGGTCACTGAATCTCCACAGAGTGTTACTATACTGGATGTTTGCAACTCTAAATCTGATTAAATAATGTTGTGGGAAACACCTTTCTGCAATATTATAATAAACAGTAGATTTTTCCTAAGTAATATGATCTGACTGGAATAAATTAAACAATATTTATTTTTTTCCTCTAAAATTGCCGGAGAACGCTATTTAAAATAAAGCAATTATTTTAGAATTCAGCATAATCTAGTTGAAGAATAATTTCTGTATAATGAAAAACAATTATATATTTTAATATAATTACACAGTCACAGACTCATGAAAATGTACGTATGAAATCCAAAGAGAGCATTTTGAGAAACTGATTTCAAAGCTTCTTCTGCATTTCTCAGTGTAATAGGATACAGTTTAATGGGATAAATTATTTAAAAATATAATTAAAGTAATTCACTCTCCAAAATGAGACTCTGTAATGTTAGGCAAACCATCTGCACACAAGGGTGCTGTGAAGTAAAAAATACATTTATCTACATGCCATGCCGGATGCTGAATGTTGAATTATTTAAAGGGACACTGTCAACCCCTTAGGACTTAAAGTGTCCTTAGTTTAAAGAACACATTTTATGATTGTTCACATTCTGTAGAGATTGCTAATATAGCTGGTTGTTTAATTCAGATTCCTTTTTTTGTTTTTGAAAAGCTACCCCAGCTCTTCTTGGATTTCTAATTAAATTTCCACATCCCTTAGGACACCTTAGGCTCTTGCATTTCCTGAAACCCACCTGGACCACAGATCTATGTGTTTCTCTGTAGTAAGTCTCAATTTGGCCATGATTTCTTCCATTCTTCTTATGTATTCCACGCTCCATGGCCAGGAGTTATACTAAGGTATTGTGTCTGTCAACCAGATTGCTGTCATTTCTTTTTGGGGCTTCAGTGCACAGAATTTTCAATAGCCCTTGCTGTTTATTGTTACCCACATCATGAGCTTGGACTCCCAAGATTACATTTTCAAATTTAAAGGGGATACATTTAGGCTGAATACTATTCAGAGTAACAGAGAAATCTGAAGTACTGCTGTTTTACTCAACTATGGAAATATGTTGTTGGGTCTTTCCTTGTCATTCTTGTGTACCAGGATATTTCTTTCAAGAAAGATTATCTTAAAAAAAGTAAACAACAGACTGACCACCATACTGGTGTTACCACATGCAGCTGGGTTTGCTTACAGTCCTTGATCAACTCCCACTGCATCTTTATGGACTTGGGAACACTCCCAACACAGTCTAGTTACTCCTAATGCAGTTGTATTAGAGAGAAGAAGGCTACTGCATCATTAATGGCTGCACTGTTTAGGGATGTTCTAATGTTCAGGAAACATGTAATAAGCATAGATTAAGGATTTGCAATAAAACAAGACTGGGTATAATTACATCATTAGAGTGCATTTTAGTTCTACTAAGAAAATAAACAAAACAACCACGAGTTCAATGAATTTTTGAGAAGGTATGCAATCACAAAATTTGGGGTTTTAGGTAAAAATAATCTGATGCTAAAAAGGTTGACAATAACGTAATGCTAAGAAGGTTGACAGTGTCCTTTTAAACATTGTTATTTTTCTTTTTTTTGTTTGAATGTGTTGGAATAAAATTGCTAATGTAAAACATGACTCAGGTCCCAAAGATTCCAAATGAGCCTGTGGTTAGGCTCAGTTACTACCAAGGCAGATGCAATGGTTCAGTCTCCGCTTTATCCTTGAAGTGAAATATGTCTCACCTATACTGAACTCCATGGATGTTACAGAGTAACATAGTATTGTGGAGATGGAAGGGACTTGGGAGCCATCATGTGTGACGCTTTTGCCACACAGTAGTGACTATGCCTAATTTGAGCATGGACACACATATCAAATCTCATAATATTGTTTTTAAAACTTTCTGGTTATTGTTTTTGTCAAAAAAAACAATATAAAATCCCTGTGGGGCAGACTGCGCATCTGTCAGAGATGGAGAGACAAAGTGAGAAGCAGAACTCCTGCTACAGGAAAAATAACTGGATGCTACATATCACATGAAAGTGAAGCTGAAGGCAGCAGTAAAACTGATAGAATTTTGCTGTGCTACAGAAGGAGATTGAGGCTGAGACTGCTTCATTTTCTCTGGAAAATCACTTAGCCAGTGCCACAACCCAGTACTGGTTATCAGCAGTGCTCCTAGGGACTGGAAGCTGGGATGTGGTGGGTGGGGAGAATTGAATTTCCGCAGGCAAAGCTGCTGTGTGACCTGAGATCTGGCTACTGAGTGCTGAAGTCAGGAGAAGCCTGACTTGGATTGGAGACTAATTGGGGTCAGCAGAAGCCATCATGGATGGAGATGAGAGAGAGGGAGGGAAACCAGTCAGAGAGCAAACTGCACCATCTTCCCTGTGCATTGAGGGTGACCCCTTGCTCTGGGAACCATAAGCAAATATACGGCTTGCCCTGTGACTTCATCTTTTATCACAGCTTGAGGAAGCATTTAATAAACCAGGCCATGAGCATTTGGGTTTGGAGAGTTATTATGCAAAATGTTGCTAATCATTTTAAGTGCGCCACTGCCAACCAACCATGTGCAGCTTCATCTGGCCTATACCATTTCCACAGCTGGGTGCCCAGTGAAGCAGTTAGAGCTCTCATGGAATAAAGATGAATTCCCTCCTTTAGGTGGTACAAACACCTGCCTGCATCATTGCCCTGGAATGGGGACAGTGATGATTCAGAGAACTCCCATGTCTAGGGTTATCTTTACTCTCGCCAGTAGCCCCTTACACTCCATTCATGGGTTGCTGTCACTGTTACTGGACTGGAGGAATTTTGAGAATCCTAGGTAATTGTTAGAAGGTAACAAATAACGCTGACTCCTGAAGTTCATGCACTTGACTGTTACTTGTGGGATTTGGTCAAAGTTAATTTATACACAGTTTTGTTAGATCCAAGGACCCCAATTCATCTGTTCACTATCAGTTTCACTCTCCTTAACTTTCCACAGGTAACTTTCTGCCCTGCCTGCATTCATGCCATTATGATATGCTAGCCATGTGTTGGCATTCATAACTAGTGATTCTTGACACTCCTGTCCTTTTCCTTTAATGTGCTGGGAACCTATAAATAGTCTCTCTATACTTTCAGGACAAGTTTCTATCTCTTGGTCCCCTATCCCCCTCTTTACTTAGTCCTAGCTTCACTTTGGTGTTCCCTTGAATATCAGAAGCAGGGGCTCTGCTTCTTCACAGTTATCACTTATTTGCAGCACACTACAAAGGCAGCCCTTACTTAGGATAAGATACTAACCCAGAGGACACTACATGGGGTGGCACTTCTCTTGTCAGGACCTCCAACCCCCCATAAACACCATAACAGTTTGGACTCACTTCATCACATCCTGCACACAGCCCTGGTGGGTTACCTAGCAAACCCCTCTGTTCCACCAGCCTGGCCTTCTTATCCAGTGGGTCAAACCATGAGCACTGCACACTAAGGAATTTCCTCCTCCATTCTGTTTACAGATTAGGTCCCTGTCTTCTCTTCTGCCATTTTTTTGGTATGTGCTTTCACTTGCCATGTTTGGTTGCTTGATGTCTGCAACATGGGACAATCTCCGGAGTCGCCTACCACCAGATGTCCCATGGTGATTTTTCAGGGAATCAGCCACAGGCCCAAAAGCCATTGGGAGGTATCCCTTGAGGAGATACCTCCTGTGGTTCCCACACCTTTCCAGTTCCTCCACTACAGCTCTGCAATATGGACAACATCCTGACCCAAATTCAAAGTTCCCAGTGGCTTGAGATCTTTCCCAATGCCGGAGGTCACTCCCTGGCAGCCACTAGGATCTTCTTGCCTTTTTTCGTGATGCCCTCACAACCATGAGGTTTCTCAGACCTTTGCCACTCTTGGGCCTTGACAGTGTCTGGAGTTTTTCCTTCTGTTGCCTTCTATGCCCTTGGCTATCTGATTATGACCAGCTGCTACCAAGGTCAAAGCCTGGCCACCACCTCTCCCTACTGCTATGAGATTAGAGAGGTCCCAGGGAACATGATACAGTGAACACCCACCCTGGTACTCAGGACAGTACAGTGGCACCACCAGCCTATTGCTAGTTGTGCTACTGGCTCCAAGTTACCTATGCCCAGGGTGGTCCAGACAGTCCCTTACAGGTGCCTTGGGGTACCTGCCAGGCAAGGACACCTGAAACATTGCATTCCCTCCAAAACTCTGACTGCTAGACTAGACTCCAAAATAACTGACTGGCACCACAAGGGTACACTGCCTTTATACAGAACTATAGCTCTTTGCACTTGCTATACCCTCAGGATATTATACAACATAATCACCCCCCCTCTGGACATTTTGTAAAAAGTGCCACTTCTCTCTGCTACAATATAAGTAGGGACTTGTTACACACGCACTCCTGTCCCCAGAAATGGCAGGACAAGGCAGATTATTGTGGCCATCACACAACACAAAGGGATTAGCTACTCCACTATTCTTCCAAAAATCTGGGTTGACATCCATGGTGTTACTCCTTTCCAGGACAAAAATACCACCCAAAGAAATAATAATAAAAAAAAAATCCAATTACACAATGCTGTGGGGAGGCACTTCCACTCTAGTGGCCGTTTTTTTGGGGGGGACTTCTACACCAGTGGTTTGTCCCCAGTTGTCATCTAGAAACACCCTACATTGCTAGGCAACAATGTACTACCCACCTTCAGACCAGTTCTGGTCTCTTTGGTGGACTGTCAAAGGTGCCACCAGCTCTAGCATAGTCCATGCCTCCCTTACCTTTTAGGTAGCTGGGCATTTTCTGGCCATCCTACAGTTGGTCCCTCCCAGCTGGCAATTACCTGGTTGCTCCAGGGGCAGTACAACTCCCTCTGCCTCTCCACATTACAGGGGTCATTAACCACATGAGCTCACACCTATCAATCCCAGACCCAGAAGACCATTTCCCACATTTAAAGTCCCCTCCCTCTTTGTCAATAAAGAGAGAACATCAAGTGCTATTAAAAAATATTTCTGTTTACTGTAGTTTCATACATAATATGCTACTTTACACCCTCGTCCATTATACACCATATAAAAATACTTCATATATAAAACAGTGCTGCAATATTTTTTGTGTGCTCGTGTCTCTATTATGTTTGTGAGGGCCTTCCACAAGTATATTCTGTAGCAGGACTGGACTTCCTCTGTTGCCTATTGTAGCATAGCCATAGTTTGGATACAGCATCTAGTCACTGGACTTCTATTCTCATTCAGTGTCCTCTGACCTAGGGAGGAAAGAGAACACGACTGACTGGTGCCAACAAGGCTGGTCTTGCTTTTTTATGTTATCTTTGTTTATTTTTGTAACAGGCCTTACTGTCTCACTAGTCTCACTGCTATAGTTATAATAAGATCACATCCAACATCAATTTTACAGCTTTTTGCTATACAGTGCCCACAGGGAGGGCTTTACCACTGCAACACTGCTGCTCAGTAATGCTCCCTACACTGTACACAGTGGTTCAAGTCCATCCAACACCAGACAATTAGTTTCATCCCCCCACACCAAGCTCAATTATAGCCCCCTCTGTAGCATCATTTGTTTTATTCTCTGATGGTTTGGGTTTGACAGCAGACCCATCAGGTAGTTGAAGAGAGAGAGAGGGGGACATATTGTATTAATTCCCTGATGGGCTGGGCTGAGCACCACAGCTGTTAGGTAGTTGGTGGGGATTGGGCCAGATGTTTTTTATTCCCTGATGGACCAGCTTAGGCATTGGACCAATCAGGTAGTTTTTTTTGCCCATTCTTTTTCCCTCTGGTCACCACACTCAGGGACCTCCCTCAGACATCCCCTTTCTCTCCTGCCCAACCTGAGATCCTCCTACCAGGAGTCCCCCCAGTGCTCCGAACAACCATCTCCTTACCTGCAGTCAGCCCCTTGGCTTGCACCCCCAGAGAGAGACCACCTCCACTACATGGTGCTCCTTGAAATCCTGATGAACTGCAGGCAGGGAGAGGTTCAGAGAATATTGGGGACTTTGGTGGGCATGGGGCTGTGGCATGTTGTTGTCCTCCCTGAGTTCATGGTGTTTCCTTTCATGATGTGAGATTCCCTGGAGCCGCAGACATGCACTGACATCCGGCATGGGATGGACGTGATCCCACACCCAGCCCATGGACATCCGCCATTGCCTCTACCCCCTCCAGATGTGATCCCTGGCTGTCGTTCACCCAGCCTCTGCTGGTAGTCACTGATGCCAGGTAACCACCAACCTACCCGCCTCATGAGAGGAGAGCAGTCCTATGGATGCTCAGTCCTAGGGATACCTACAGGTATAGTCTGGGGATGAGGGTGAACAAAATGACCAGGGCAAAACTAGTGCAGGAGAAAAAAGCCAAGAGGTACAGGGTAATTGATAGCAGCAGGTGGGAATAAAAGAGTCATAAAGGAGAGACTTAAGTGAGACAGCAGAAGAGGCAGAGAGGACTGAGGGGGAAATGGAGGACCAATGTTTAGGAAAGCAATAAGAGAAAGCAAAGGCAAAGGCAAATTTATTTAAAAGATGCCCAATCCCAGAGGCTCTGGGCGCTGTACAAATTTTAAAAACATTTAACATAATCCTATATTCAGAAATAAAATAATAATACGCAAGCTATAAGATAAATCATACTCTAAACTTCGAATGCATGTGAGAATAGTAGTGTCTTTAGGCTAACCTTAAAGACATCTACAGTGGGAGCCTCCCTGACCAAAGCTGGTAATGAGTTCCAAAGAACGGGGGCTGCAGCACTAAAAGCTCTATCACCGGCTGATTTAAACCTTGTTCTAGGAACAGTCAGGAGGCTACCACTGGAGGATCGAAGAGGGTGGATAGAGGAAATAGGTGTCAGGAGGACTGACAGGTAACCAGGGCCCTGTCCGTGTAGGGCCTTAAAGGTGAGAAGACCCACCTTAAAGAGGATTCTCCGCCTGACTGGCGGCCAGTGCAATTTGCGCAATAGAGGTGTAATCTGACAAAATTTAGGCTGCCCAGTCAATAACCGGGCAGCTGCATTTTGCACGAGCTGCAGTCTGCGGAGAAGTCCCCCAGTGACCCCGAGATAGAGTGCATTACAGTAGTCCAGCCTAGATGTGACTAAGGCATGTATCAAGGTAGGGAGGTCCAGAGGCGGAACAAGGGGCTTAATCCTGGCAATGTTTCTGAGATGGAAAAAGCAGGTTTGAACCACGGAAGCTATTTGAGCCTCCATGGTCAGATTCCTGTCCAGAATCACTCCAAGATTGCACACCCAAGAGGAGGCCTTCAATGACACAGCTTCAAGAACAAGTCCAGTTGCTGAGTCAGAGGCCATCCTATCACAAACTCTGTTCAACTCCACCACCAATACCTCCATCTTGTTAGGGTTCAGTTGCAACCAGCTGGAAGCCATCCAGTCATTTATCTCGGCCAGACAGATGTTTAGCACATCCACTGTGTTGGCTGTTCCTGGGGCAAAGGACAGATATAGCTGAGTATTATCGGCATAGCAATGAAAGCTCAAGCCATACTTCCTAATGATCCCCCCCAAGGGCAGCATGTACACTGCGAACAACATTGGGGCCAATACCGAGCCCTGAGGGACTCCTTAGGGAAGGAGACAGGGTACAGAGGAGGAATTACCCATCATAACCCGATGCCTCCTATTGGTAAGAAAGGACTCAAACCAGTTGATGACAGTCCCGGTGAGTTCACACAGCTCCCTGAGGCAGATAAGCAACACACAATGGTCCAAAGTGTCAAATGCTGAAGAGAGATCAAGGAGAACAAGAATTGTCCTGTCTCCTCGATCTCTAGCCCTGAGGAGATCATTCTGCACCTGAACAAACGCAATTTCTGTGCTATGTCTGGCCCGAAAAGCCGACTGGAAGGGATCATACATCTCGTGAGTCACAAGGTGCTCTTCCAATTGAAGCGCTACCACCTTCTCCACCACTTTCCCTAAAAATGGGAGATTGGAGATTGGGACGGTAATTGCCATGATCTCCGGGTCCAAAGAGATTTCTTTAAAGGGTCTCACCAGAGCCTCCTTCAAGGCATCCGGAAAGACTCCCTCAGATAAGGAACACCGTACGATCATGGCAAACACCGGGCCAGTAGTCAACGCATCTCATTAAGAAACGCGTTGGCACTGGGTCCAGTTCACAAAAGGTGTGCTTCAAATTGACTGCCACCTCGATAACCTCACTCACTTCCACTGGTCTAAACTCCCCCCAACTTGGCGGAGTGCATTCAGCACACATCTGGTGACCACTGTCAGCTATAATATTGCTGGCTGAAGAAGCCTCCCGCCGGATCAAGGACACCCTGTCCGAGAAAAACCGAGCAAACTCCTCACAGTCTTCATTTGAAAAAACCCTCCCGGGCTGCAAGCAGACAGGATGAAGAAGTCTGTTTACAGTCCAGAAGAGTGAAGCTGGTCGGTTCTTCCCGGCAGCAATCTCCCTGGACAGGAACACTGCCTTCTTATGGTTGATTGCCTCCTGATATGCACAATAATGCATACGCAGGACCAGTTTGTCCACCTCCAGGCAGGACCTTCTCCAGCGGCGCTCTAGTTTCTGACCCGTCTTCTTCATCTCCCTGAGGTCCCCATCAAACCATGGGGACCTCAGATATGAAGTTCTGGGTCGTACATGGACAGGTGCGAGGGAGTTGATAGTGTCAGAGAGCACCTTATTATAGGTGTCGACCCCAGCACCAACACCTCCAGTGCATGCAGCACCCACACTTGATAATTTAACTGCCACCAAAAAACCCTCAGGGGTAAGACCCCGCAAAGCAGATTGACTGACAGTAGATTTCCTAGAAGGAACAGAGAGGGAATAGGAAACATTACTACAGAGAGGGTAAGATGATGGAGGGGGAGAGGATAGTAGGGATATAAAGTTTGAGGGAATGGAACCAAACCACAATTTGGATATGAAGGAGGCATAATGGGAAAGGTGCCTGGCATCAAGATAGGGGTTGAAAGGGCAGCGTATAGTGAGCAGTGATGGATATGAGGGGGACGGTGTAAGGCAAAATGACAAAAAGAGTGAAAGAGGGAATCCAGTCTATTAAGGGAGGATTATGGAGCTCCACTATAAACTATGCCACCATAGTCATAAATAGGGAGAATCATCATTAAAACAATCTCTCAGTGGGCAAGAAACATACATGGCATATGGTTCTGTTATGACAAAGTTGGCAAATTGCCACCTAGAGGCCTCATGCCACACTCCACAAGAAGCACCTCTGCCTCTATGCAGCATCAAGGGGTATCCCCCTGCAAGAAATTTGTAAAGCAGCTACCCAAAAAAACAATACACACTTTCATAAAACACTACTGTCTGGACATACAGTCTAGAAGGGATACCAGCTTAGGAACTGCTGTCTTGCAGAACCTTTTCCCTAAATATGTTCCATACCCAACCTCCCAAGGTATTGCTATAGAATCTGCTGTTGTTAAACATAAGCGAGTGATTCCTAGGGTTTGAAGAAAAAACTACTCATCACAATAATGTTTCTTCCAAAGGGCTCTCTCACTATGTGTAACAATCCCTCATCCCTGTGTCTCCTTTCAGCACCTGGTAAAGGTTCTGGCAAGAATCAGTATTTTTCTTCTATTTGCTTGAGCATTGCTTGATACAGTGCCTTTACAGTTGTTGCTCAGTGGTCTGAATTATTTGATTTTTTTTTATAACAAATAAGTTTATAGTATATGGGAGCCCTCAACTGTACACAGCTTTCAGCAGCGCCTCAAATCTTGTTGAAGGACAGTTCAAAGGTCAAAAAAATTGATGCACTATCATTCTGACATCTCATGGATAGTACAACAACTTTTCTGTCCTTTGAATCAGCGCACTCTGTCACCGGCTTTTTCAAGCGCTCAGAAAGCCTACTGTGACAGAGCCACTCAGTAAAGAAAAGTCACCACAGATCTGAAACTACTTAAACAATAGCCTTAGCAATCTCAATACCTTAATTTTTGTTTTTTTTTTAACATTCAAATAACATAAAGGGGGAGGAAACACTCTAGATGTCTGTTAGGTGGTTTTGTGTGTGTGTGTGAGTGTGTGTGGGGGGGGACTTGGCAGTCTGAGAAAACACAAAGCAGCAACTGAACACACTCTCTATCCCTGTCTCAGGAAACTGCCTCCTGTTTTTATTTATTTATTTATTGAATTTTGTTGACCCAGTAGGCCCACTGAGACTAGAAGTCCTTTTTTCAGGGGCGACCCGGGGGAAGGGGATACAGATGGTAACCAACTGAAATTGAACCACATTAAGCTGTTGGTGGTATTTTTAGTGAATGGGGGAAATTTTGCCAGGACACTAGGGAAATTTATCTGCTCTTTTCGAGAAGTGCCGTGGGATCTTTAACGTCCACCTGAACAACCACCAGAACAGGCAGACGAGACCTAGGTTTAATGTCTCATCCAAAAGATGGTACCTCAGGAGTGTAGCACCCTCCTCATGCTGCACTTCAGTGTCAGTATTGGAATTTAACTGAAGTGCCTGTTTCTCCAGGAAGGCACACTGAACAACAAGTTGCTCATATCCCAGTGCAACCTGGGGGTACAATTGGAGGTTGAATTAACATATAGTTTACATTTAACATAACTGAGAAAATAAACATATAATTACATTTATAACATGACATAGAGTTAAAAAAAAATATGCCTGTGGAATATACATAGAATTACAATTTGCATACCTGAGGATCATAGTACATCATTTTATTGCAGCTGTGTAGCCAACTCCTTATAGGATTGGGATACAATTAAGAGACTGACGATTTAGCAATTATTGACTGAATGAGGTGCAGTGGGGGGGGGCAATCCAAGAGGGATGAGAGATGGGCAGGGTAATGCAGCTGGGAGGAGGGGATGCTAAAAGATGGGGGAAGCATTACCAGAACAAGTGAACAAAAACAGTTGTGGGGGCAAGTAAACACAGGGCTGGTGCTAGCTGGAAGCAGCCCAGACAGAACAAAAAGTGCAAATTTATTAGCTCAGATGAACTAATTCCTTTTTTAAGTGTGGAGGGGTAGAGAGGAGGGCAAGAGAGATGTGGGGGAAGGGATTGGGTAGGGAAGGATGAGTCATGCCTAAAGCTAGCCCCTCCAGTAAGCGGAGAACCCTGCCAGTGACTGAATGAGGTGATGACTTTGAATAAAGGGGGAAGAGGGTGTAGGGTAGGGTAAGGGAAAGGGTAGGGGAATTATAGGTAGGTAGGTGGGTGGGTGTAGATTGGGTGGGTGGATATGAGTGGGGAGGAGGGAAGGAAAAGATTTGCTTAATTCAAGGCCTCTCCAGGATGCAGAAAAAACCCTGCCAGAGGGCAGAATTGGGCAAGGTCAAGTTGGGTAGAGAAAGTAGATGGGATGGATGAGGTATGGAAGAGAAGGGAAGGAAGAAGCTAGCCTAAAACTAGGCCTCTCCAGGATGCTGAGAACCCTGCCAGAGGGCAGAATCAGGAGAGATCAAGTTGAGTAGGAAGGATAGAGGTGAGGGTGGAGGGAAGGAAGAGGCTTACCCAGTGCTGGACCCCTCCAGGATGCTGAAAATCCTGCCAGGGGGCAGAATTAGGTGAGAACAAGTTGGATAGAGAGAATGGTGGGATGGGTGAGGGAAGAAAGATGAGGGAAAAGAAGAAACTTTGCCTAAATCTAGACCTCTCCAGGATACTGAAAACCCATCCAGAGGGCAGAATCAGGTGAGGACAAGTTGAGTAGAAAGAATATAGGGGTAGGGGAGGAAGAGGCTTGCCCTGTGCTAGACCCCCTCCAGGATGCTGAGAACCCTGCCAGGGGGCAAGACTAAGTAAGGGCAGGTAGGTAATAGAGGATTTGAGGAAGTTAGTAGAAGGACAGGGGTAGAAGTAAGGGGCTAAGTGGCAAAAGGTGAGGTGAGCATGCTGAAGAGCAGATTTTGAGGGGGGAGAGAGGTTTAGTTGGAATGAGTGGCATGGAGAGGATCAGGGTCATAGGAGGACAATTAAGGAGGATTAAAGCAGGAGCAGCTAGATGAGAGAAAGTAATGTAAGAGAGGCTGGGGGGAGGAGGAGGAGGAGGAGGAGGAGTACCATATTTGAGGGGAGAAGAAGTTCCAGATTTTCGGGAAATGATGAGTGAAGCCTGACTGGCCAATGACAGTGGTTCATTGGGGGACCAACAAAGTGCGAGTGTCAGTGGATCTGAGGGAGTGGGACGGGAGAAGGAAGTGAGCATGAGAGGAAGGGGGGAAGTTCTCCTAGCCAGAATTTAGAAGTGAGTTTGGCACAATGAGTGAGGTGCCTGTTGGCAAGTGAGGGAAAGGACAGGGTGTGGTAGAGGTCACAGTGATGAGTGCATGAAGGAGCATCAAGGGCAAAGTGGCAGAAAGAGTTACAGAGAGTGTCCAATCTGGTTAGGAAGGATTTGGGAGTGGCACCATAGACCACATCGTAGTAGTCAAAAATGGGGAGGATTATCTTCTGGATTAGCTCATGCCGTGCCATAGGAGGGGTGCAACTACAGTTCCTATATAAGGCACCAAGCTTGGAGCACAGTTTTTGCAGGATGGTATCAATGTGGCCGGAGAAGTTTAAATGTTGGTCCAGCCAAACCCCAAGGTATCTGAATGAGGAGGTGTCCTCTATGATTGTCCCATCAAGGGTATGGAAGAAAGGTAAGGGGTGGAACCTAGAGAGCCTCTGCTTAGTGCTAAAGGTCATGGAGACAGTCTTTTTGGTGTTTAGAAATAGTTGATGTGAGGCAAACCAAAGCTGAACCTGGTGGAAGTCATGCTGAAGGACGTTGCTACATTGGAGGGGCATTTGCCAGAGGAGAACAGGACAGTGTCATCGGCATGCATATGGATAGAGGAGGAGGGGGAGCATATGGAGGGCAAGTCATTAAAGAAGATGGAGAAGAGAATGGGGCCAAGCACAGAGCCCTGTGGGACTCCTGTGGAGATGGGGGGGGAGACTGCATCCTGGATCTTGACTGATTGTGTTCTGCCTGAGAAGTAATCTCTAAACCAGTTATGGACAAGAGTAGACAAACCAGCAGCTATAAGGGAGTCAAGAAGCAGGGCATCAGGACTGTGTCGAAAGCCTTGGCGAGGTCAACAAAGATGGAAGAGGTAATGAGGCCATTGTCCATGCCAGTAAGGATGGAGTCAGTGAGCCTGAGAAGAGATGTGGTGGTGGAGTGGTTCTTCCGAAAAACCAGATTGGAATGGGGTGAAAAAAGAAGAGTCAGCGAGAAAGGAGGTTAGTTGGGAGAAGATCAGGCATTCTTGGAGTTTGGCAAGGGTGGGGAGGAGGGAGATTGGGAGAAAGTTAGCAGGAGAGGAGTGGTCACCACCCTTTGGGAGAGGGAGGACCACCACATGCTTCCAGGGCACAGGGACTGGTGATGACAAAAAGGAAAGGTTTAGGATTAAGGATAGAGGGTAGGCTATAGCAGAAGCTGAAAGATAGAGGAGTTTAGGGTCACGGTCATCTGGTGAGGAGCCTTTGGAAGGATTAAGAGAGAGAAGGTCTGTTAGTGTTTCCTTGGGGGGAGACAGCATAAAAGGAGAAGGAAGGGTGGGCATGGAGGGGTTGAGTGCTGGATGTGGGAGGATGAGAAGAGGGAGGTTTGTGGGGAGGGACTTTAGAAGGGCTGTGGCACAGGAGGTGTAATAGGAGTTAAACTCTTGAGCCACTGAGCATGGTTCGGAGACCAATATGTTGTTTATTTTAAGCATGGGGTGGCAGATGCAAAGGGGGGGAGAATAGAGTGTGGACCACTTTCCAGAATTTAGAGAGCGAGTTGATGTTTTTGAGATATGATCATTTAAAATATGCAGATTTGACTTGTCCTGTGGCTTTTGTACAGGCATTTCTTAGCATACGATACCTAATGTAGTCTGATGGAAGCTGGGAGGCCTTACACTTCCTCCAAGCTTTGTCATGCTTCCTGAGACAGGCCAGTAACTTGGGGGTGACCCAGGGATGGTGGTTGCCACAAACTCTAATGCATTTAAATGGAGCATGAGAGTTCCAAGTGGCTAGAAATTTATCTTTGAAGTATGCGAGGGCTTGGTGAATGGAAGGGGCAGAGGCAATAGGGGACCAACCAGAGCTGGCCATCTCATTGAAAAGTGGGTTAAGGCCTAGGGAGCTGAAAGAGCAGAGTTGCAGGATTTTGTATGGTGGTTTTGCTCTATGAACCTTCCTGACAGTGAAGATAGGGTGATGATTACTAAGAGCATCCAGGAGTATGCCTGATTTAATGACTCAGTGGGGGTGGGAGGTGACAGCCCAGTCTATCAGAGAGTGATTAAGGGTTTTATTGTTTATGTGGGTGGGTTCCAGGATGAGTTGGGAGAGACTGAGGGCTGTAATGTCATTACGTGTCTTGGACGTTGTCGGAGACAGCCAGTTCAGGTTTACATCACCCAGGATGTATACTTCACTTGTATGAGAGAGTGAAGTTATAGAAGTAAAGAGATCCGTTGAGTCAGATGTTTTGGATACAGGGTGACAGTAGATCCTGGATACGAATATAGGGGAGGTGAATGGCAAGGCAATGTTTACAACAAGTGCTTCATAGGCGGAGGGTAAGGAGGATGAGAGCATGATTGTGAACTGAAGTGAGAACAGGATATATATGGCTACTTTGCTTCCCCTGCCAGTTTTGTCCTGCCTGATTATAGAGTAGCCTGGTATATCAATGGATAGATCAGGTATTTTAGTGTTTAACCAGGTTTCCATTAAAATTAGGATATCAGGTGTGAGGGAGATTACCATTGGTTGCTAAAGGTCAACTTTTGAGATGAGGCTGCAGATGTTTAGGTGAAGGATTTTCAGGCCCTTGGGGAAGGCTGAAAGAGTGTGGGAAGTTAGTAAGCTAGTGATAGGACTGCATCTGGCAGAGGTGGGTGTAGTGGGGCCAGGGTTAGGAAGGACATTACCAGATGTGAGTAAGAGGAGTGCAAATAAGTGGAAGTGGAGTTTAGGACATTTGTGGTGGGTCGAGTATTCAGGCAGTATTTGGGGGGTGGATGCTAGGTGAGATGAAGATAAGTAGGTGAAGGAAAGAAAGGTGGCTAGGTACTGAGAATAGAGTAGCAAGGGGAAGGTAAGGGAAGTAGGTCCAGTGTGAGGTGGTGTAGGGGTCATGGCAAGAATAAAAGTAGAAGCTAAGAGAGCAGGGGGGGAAAGATGAGAGAGTTTTTTTTAGATTGAGGAGTGAGTGGAGCGGGAGTAGACAAAATTGAGAAAAGAAGGAGAAGGAGGGGAAGTGGCGATAGGTTAGGCATTTCGTATTTAAACGAGAGAGCTAAATAAATCTGAGATTACAACACAATTCAAGGGAAGCAGGGCAGTGGCGCTGGCAGAAACAAAGTGTTGTGAGTAGTAGGTGCCATTAGCAGCTGCTAGTAGTAACAAGTTTTGTGAAAGACTAAATGAAGAAGAGCCACTTAAAGATGGACCAATAAGGAAATGTAGAAGAGAAAGTGGTGCATAAAGAAAGCAAGAGGTAATTGAGTTGAGTACACCTTCAGTCTTAGAAGCTTTCTATATCTGGGCCAATAAACAGTGTGGTAGGGTAAAGTAGGAGTGTCCAAGGTGCATTTAATAGAGGCTGGGGTCGGGGAGAGCAGGCAGGACAAAATGTAGAGAGCAGAGATAGTCAGAAATATTAGCGGCGCTTAGGGCAAGCCACCAAGAACAAAAATTCTTCTTTCAGAGAATGGACCAATCAAAGGCAAAGCCGTAAAGTGCTGCAGCCAACAGCGGGTCTGACTAGAAGGCAGAGACAATCGGCATCCATTCTCAGAGTCATGATAAATCCTGAGCAGTGTACCTGAAATCAGTGACGGTCTTGTGGGAGAGTGAGGTGGCATGGCCGGGTTGGCTTTCCTGACCCCACTTCAGAGAATTCGGTGGAGCCCCAGTCGGGGATGGACCAGCACTTGGAGAGGAATAATAAAGAGGGAATGCATTAGTGAGAAGGATTTAACAAAGGTGGTGGAATTGGAGCTAAATCGGGGGGGGAGGTGCAGCAAAAACTGAGGGGAGGGCAGATTGGTGCCAACACCTTCCAAACTGGAGTTAAGGATAGAAAAAGGAGAAGGATGGGGAGGCCAAGAAGGCAAAGAAATGGGGGGGGGGATTAACTTGGAGAGCAAGTGATAGGAGAGCACTGCTAAAACAGATGGAAGCTGGCAAGCAGAGCAAGGGGTGAGACTCAGCAGAGTAGGGGAGACAGTTATTTAGACCAGGGTAAGGAGAGGGAGAATGGGGGAGCTCAGCCTGGAAGGGAAAACAATGCTGTTAGGGACAGCATCAAACAGGGCTTAGGAGCTGCAGATACATGTAAGCAACACAGTCTAGTAAAATCCCCAGCAGTTTCTTCCTGCAGGCTCAGCTAGCTCAGTTCTAAAATGAAATATACTTCCTAATCCAGTTTAAATTTACAACAAGGCAGTTCCTCGAGGATCACACAATTAGCCAGAAGCTCTGCACATTGGTCTAACACAATTAACTAGAAGCTCTGCACATTTCCTTAGCCCAGTTACCTAGATGCAGTATAGTAAATGCGCTTATCCCTCGTGGCTAACTAACTCAGAATCTGAGGCAGATTTTCTAGCAATTACTGGTTTAAAATAACACAATTCCCCATACTGTAATTCAAAAAAAACCAAATATAGAGAGCAGAGATAGTCGAAAATATTAGTTTCATTTAGGGAAAACCATCAAGAGCAGAAATTCTGCTTCCAGAGAATGGGCCAATATAGAGAGCAGCGACAGTCAGAAATATTAGTGCCACATACGACAGGCCACCAAGAGCAGAAATTCTGCTTCCAGAGAATGGACCAATCAAAGGCAAAGCTGTGAAATGCTGCAGCCAATAGCAGTTTAAACTGGAAGGCAGAGCCAATTGGCGTCCATTCTCAGAGTCCCGTTGAATCCTAAGCAGTGTACTTGAAACCAGTGAAGGTCTAAACGTGTTTGCTCCGAAATGCTCCATTATGTGTTCCAAGTTGTTCCATTACATTTCTGTAATACAGTGCTTAAACTTGAACTTGTTAGTCTATTTTTTTACCATAATTTAAATATGTCAGCTGCTGAAATCTGTGTACAATCTAGGGCTCCCATATACTATATAAAACAGTGTATGGCTAACCACTTCTGTCGGACCACACAAGCCCAACAGTCCTTCAGATTCCGTGCTCCAAGCTGGTTAAATAAACTTCCCATGGACACTCCAGAAGAAACTAAACTGGGCCCTTTCAAACAGAAACTCAGACAACAGCTTATTGCTATTCGCAACTGTGACTGCCACACGTAGGCCCTCATTTCAGCCTCACACGCTGCCTACAGCCTGCACTCTCCCCCTACCTTGACCATCATCCCCTTTTCTATGCCTCACCTCCCTTTTTTCCTTCCCTGACTCCCCTTGCCCTTCCCTTCCCTTTCCTCACTCCCCATTGTCTTCCCCTCACTCTCCCACATAAATAAAATAAATAAATAAAATACACCTAAAGGCTGTGTTTCCATTTTGAGTTTGTGATGACATCATATGGACCTCTCGAGCTTCACTCTCGCAGTCCCAATGATGTCATCATAAACCTTCAATGGAAACACAGCCCTATTTTGTATTGTTACCCATACACTATTCTATAGGTTCTGCCTGTTTTTAACTATTTTCAAAATGTTTGGAATTTTTTTTAGAATTTCTTATTAGCCATTTAACTAGTTTTAGTGGTCACAGCTCACCCTAGCTCAAGAAATAAATCTGACATTAGAGTGCAGGGGTGAGGATGACCACACAGAGCAGAGACTGAATTTCATTTCAAGTTCTGTAATTTGCATAAAATTCTAAAGTTATGCGGCTGCCCTTTCCAGGGGAATAATACTGTTGTTAAACATAGTGAGAGATCTCTTTGGAAGAAACAGCATTACTACGGTGAGTAATTTTTTCTTCGTGTCCACATCCATCTGCATCCAGATCCTAGTAAAGTGTCCTTCCAGAATTTCTCACACCTTACTGTAATCAGCCCTCCCTAAGTTCAAAACCCTCATGTTGGTTCCAACCCTCTTCCTACCCATGTCCGGGTGAAACCATAGTGTGGTGATCTCTTCCTGAAAGTGGTGCCTCCGGGAGATCACGTGATGCCTCTGTAGGACGCGCAGCTCTCAGACCGAGCTCCCGTTCCAGCTCCTATAAAGAACGCTAATGCTTCCTGCGGATCGCTGATTCCTGTTCACTGGCTTGTGGAAGGCATTTCTGAAGGTGCCAGGAGTGACTGGTAAACATCGTCGTACTGCGTTATTAGGTAAATAAATAATACATGCCTACCTTTGACAATGGGGCCAGCTGAAAACATGGAGGCGGAGATGCGCCAGGCTTTGCCTAAGCACACACCCCCACAAACCCCAGAGAAGGGCTCGAAACGCTCGAAAGGCACATCGGGGGTTCCATCTAAACCCGCTGCTTCCAATGCTACCACGCCAATGCAGACACCGCTCTCGGAGCAAAAATTCATGGAAGAAATACAGTCCTTCAAGGAGGCCTTAAAGGAGATTACCAGTAAGCTAAGGATAACCAGGGGCGAACTAACGGAAACTAACCGAGCCATCTCAGATGTTGCAGCTCGCACCACGTCCCTCGAAAGCTGGAAAGAAAGGATGGAGCCAGAGATGATGGCTATAAGGCAGCACCTACAGAAAATTGAAGCTAAACTGGAGGATTTAGAAGGCAGTAGCCATAGGAACAATATAATCATCTTTGGCCTTCCGGAGGATGCCAAGGGCTCCACGCCCATCCTGTTCCTTCAAAAGCTGCTCACAAAAATTGCTGGCCCCTCTCCCAATAACACAACCTATATAATAGAGAGGGCTCATAGCTCACTACGCCCTAAGCCTGTTGTTGGTAAACCCCCAAGGCCATTGATCATCAAGTTTCTTAACTTCCTGGATAAAACATATATCCTTGGCCAAGTTAAAAGTTTACAGAAGGTGTTATGGGAAGGCCACCCTCTGATATTTGCTCAAGACCTGCTGGCTACAATAAGGCAACAAAGATCGGAATACCACCCCCTTGTCTCAAAGTTAATTGCAGCAGGGATTAAATATAAAATTCAATACCCATCATGTCTATCAGTGCAGCATGAAGGGAAATGGGTTTCCTACGATTCTGCACAGCAAGCCAACACAGCATTACAGTCTTTGCTCCCTGACCTATTTACCCTTCGCTGAAGATGTTGGATGAGAGCCCGGAGGTTACTTTACTTCTTTTTGCTCCCATTTCGTTCACTCTAAAAAGAAGTCATTCCTGTTGTTTAAAGGAGTTTATTTCCAATAATTGACCACAAGAAGACAACAAAGACCGTGTCTTTGAGACGAAGAAGCTATGGTCACCTCTAAGAGCAACAATCAGCCACTTCGTTGCTTGCTAGGGGACAGTCGTCGAGTTACATCTTGATTAGTAAAAGATCCTGACTTGAGACTGGAGGATGCATGTTTGGTCAAGGTCTCCCCCGCCTTTTTTTTTCTCCTCTTCCTCTTTCATGGATGGTTGACTCTTGATACAGTCTCGGCTACCCTCCTTCTTCTTTGTGAAGAGGTTGTGTGGTTCTGCCATCTCCTGCATTTTAATCTAGGAGAAGTGGATGGTTTTATCAGGCATAGGCCTCTGTCCTAATTTGCTGAGGGATCGAACCTCTACGTCCATGACTCTAAATATTGGTGCCTCTGATCAAAGGATAACTACCCTCTTCCTCCCGCTTTTTTTTAATCTAACTCTTACACGCCATCAGGCGAACCTGGAAGTTCAGTGTATTGTTGGCTAAATTAAGTAATCAAGATAAGGTATATTCATGTTAGTTATGTGGTTTAGGGGAAGGGCTGGGGTGGGGGGCAAGGTCTGGAGATTATTGCAGTCCATTCAGTGCACCATGTTCTGGCACAGGGTGGGGGGATACCATAGTGGGGGTATAACCTGGTGTCTTTGGGGTGCAGTAACCATGTCTTGGGGATTGTATAATATCAAGAACCAGGTGTTTAGACGGGGCAATAAGTATGCTGGCTACCCTACTATGTGGAAAGGGCAATGGTTACGGGTAGTGGGGAAGAAAGCTAACGGCCCTTCTAGTTTACTTATAATATGTTGTGTCTCTTCTATGCCTACATATGTTGCTGTATTTTCTATAACAGTAGGAAGGACAATTGGAGGGGAAGGCTGGGGGGAGGGGGATGTAGCCATCAGGAATTGGGAGTCTACACTAAGCGAAGGGAATGAGAAAAGGGATAGATATTATTCACCACCAGGTATAGATACTGTGGTTTACAGGGTTATTGTAATCTATAGATATGGGGATGTTTTTCTCAAGTGGTATCCCATGACCTCTTCTATCTGCTCATGGCTGTGTCCCTAAAGTTTTGTTCATGGAATGTCAAAGGTGCTCAGACTCCCACTAAAAGAGCCAAGATTCTCTTGCACCTCCGGAAGATTAATATCGATGTAGCTTTCCTTCAAGAGACACATCTACCCACAGCACAGATTGTCAATTTTAAATGATCATGGGTGGGTACTGTGTTGGGGCGGGGTTCGATAGTCGCAAACGGGATGTAGCAGTGTTGATAGCACGACGGATACCCTTTAAACTACTAGATTCAATTATTGATCCCCACGGCAGATATGTTCTACTCAGAGCGACTTTGTTCCATACGGAATTGATACTGGGCTCTGTTTATGGTCCAGTGGGTGATGATCCACAATTTTTCACTAACTTAATGACTAAATTGGCCCCCTGGTCTATATTTCCCATGCTAATTGGTGGGGATTGGAACCTAGTTTTTAATAACCTAATGGATAGATTCAACTCTAGAAGTTCCTCCCTTACTCCTGCACAATGGGCATTGAGGGAAATGATGGATTCTCTAGGCCTTGTTGATCCCTGGAGGACTCTCCATCCTTCAACAAAAGACTACTTGTTTCACTCTCTGCCGCATAACACGTTATCGAGAATTGACTACTTTCTGTTGGGGACTGAGCACTTACCAGGGGTCCAAGCTTGTGACTATTTAGCAAAAGTGATCTCGGATCACCACCCAACTCTACTGCAATGGGTACTACCTAATTCGATGACCCATGACAAGACTTGGAGGTTTAACTCCCAACTGTTAAAATCGGAACAATTAAGGAGGCAGCTCAGTAACTTTATAGATAAATGTTACGAGTTCAATACTCCTTCCATGCCAAAAATGGATATATTATGGGGGGCTTTGAAATGCTCATTAAGAGGAGAAGCTATCCGTATAGCCTCAATAAGAAAAAAGAAAATCTCCCATGAATCCTCTGTATTACTACAACAAATTAGAGCATTAGAACAAGCCCTTATGCCTCATTCTAAACCTGATGATCTAGAAAAACTAGAAAGCCTCCGTTTTCAATATAACACCCTTCTCAGCGATAGAGCTGAGCACCTCCTCTTGCGTTCTAAAATCACCTACTTTGATCAAGGAGACAAAGCTGGGAAATTGCTTGCCATGAGACTCAGGGCACAGGTGGCTGATAGGCTTATTTTGGCCATGCAAGATGCTCAGGCACCCTTCATACTTCCCCCAGGGATATTGCCTCCTCTTTCCAGGATTACTATCAGACTCTCTACTCTTGTTCCCCAATACCTTTTAATCATACCACACTGGACCAATTCCTTCAAGATGTAGAACTCCCACAATTGTCCCAGAATCAAATTTCTATCCTACAAGCCCCTCTGACACTAAATGAGGTCTACCAAGCTATTGACACCCTACCGGCAGATAAGGCGCCAGGCCCAGATGGCTATACATCTAATTTTTATAAATCATTCAAAGTCCAACTAGCCCTAAACTCCTCAAATTCTATGATTATGTTTATAAAAATGGTCTTTCAGACTACAGCCTTACCTCTGCTACCATTGTGGTTCTATTAAAACCAGATAAGGACCTCACAATGCTGTCAAGCTATCGTCCAATATCCCTTACAAATGTTGATTTGAAGATCTTAGCAAAAATCCTAGCTAGTCGATTAGCTCAAGTATGGCAAACATTGCTAAGTCCCGAGCAGGTGGGATTTGTGGCCGGACGCCTGTCAGCAGATCATCTCCGGAAAATCTCCCATCTCATTTCTGCATCCAGGGACTCCGACATACCATCAGCCTTGATGTCCCTGGACGCAGAAAAAGCCTTTGATTAAGTGTCATGGGATTATCTATTTAATCTGCTCCCGAAATATCTTATTCCAGTACAGTTTATAAAATGGATTAAAGTCCTTTACTCCTGCCCGTCAGCCCGTATCTTCTGTAATGGAGTTTTCTCCTCTCCCTTTACACTACATCAGGGCACCCGCCAAGGTTGCCCGCCTTCTCCCTATCTGTTCAACCTATTTTTTGAACCCCTAATCAGAAAATTGAATACTTCTGCCCTAGTTACGGGCATTCATATCAACCATCTCCAGTACAAAATATCAGTGTATGCAGATGACATTTTACTTCATATTGCTCTCACCAACTGTCTAGTACCACACTTATATTTATGTATGTTACTTCTGTACTCTTTACCATTTGTAACCCCCAGGGTGCATCTGGAATCGAGCAGTACTCTGCTCAGTATGCTTTCCTGGTAAAACTCTTAAATAAATAAATAAATAAATATCTCATCCATCTAAATTTATACCGGCTTCACTGGATATTATTCAGGAATTTGGACGTTTATCCAATTATAAATTAAACTTGTCTAAGACAGAGGTTATGCCTCTAAATAACTGGACCTTAAAGGCTGATATCCAACACCTTGGGCTCACATGGATAAAAGATAAATTGAAATATCTGGGTATATATTTAGCACTTTCTAACTCCAGAATGAAGCAGTATAATTTAGATCAGTTAATAACACATATTAAAATCAGCCTGAATCTCTGGGCAATGCTTCCTATCTCCCTATGGGGGCCAATTAACATTATTAAAATTAATATTTTGCCTCAGTTGTTATACCCCCTTCAATTATGTCACCAATATTTACCTAAAACCTGGTTTACTCATATACATGGTATTATATCTAAATTCATCTGGAAGCTCAAATCTCCTCTTAGGGCGTTGTCCAAATTACAGAGACCAAAAGAGTTAGGGGGCTTACAAATTCCTAATATATACCTTTAC
This sequence comes from Neoceratodus forsteri, assembly GCA_016271365.2. Classification (NCBI taxonomy): domain Eukaryota; kingdom Metazoa; phylum Chordata; order Ceratodontiformes; family Ceratodontidae; genus Neoceratodus; species Neoceratodus forsteri. The sequence goes on from CM028136.1 coordinate 293,688,304, forward strand.
TATCTCGCCACTAACTGTCTAGTCCAGTAGTTCTTGGACTTTGTCACAGTGAGCCTCCCCAAATTCATGGAAAAGATTTTGAGCCTCCCCCAAAAATTGAAATAATCTTGGCCTCCCCAAGGAAAAATAACACACTGTACTTTGCACAGTACACCATGAATAAATTGAAACCCCTTTGAGTACTTGGCTCACATTCAGTTCTTTGTCTTATACTGACTTGGAACTTTTGGGTCAGACTACTTTCTCTGTTTCCTCTCTATATGAAATAGCCTTCCTACATACTTTGCCTCTCCCCTTCCTTTCCTGCTCCTAAGCAACTTCTCAGGGGTTACTTTGCTCCTTCCTGCTGTTGCTCTTAGCACTTCTATGCTCAACCCTTGTATTTGGGCTGTTTTGCCATCTGTTTACAAACCGATCAATAACCACCATTCATTATGCACACATTCGTATTTATTTGGACTATTGCTCTTTGTATATTTATTGATTGTTTTGCAGTTACCTTTTGAAATGTATTCACTCCCTACCCTTCCCTGGGTACACCTGAAATGAGCATTGGCTCATTCACCTTCCCTTGTCACCTATGAGTAAATAAATACATAAAATTTACGTACTGTTATTATCCTCTTTCAGTTTGCTTCATCTCTTCATACAAAATATGTAAAATCCAAAATTTAAATACAGTACTTTTTCAGACTTGCTTGAGCCTCCCCTGGAACAGGCTGGGGCCCTCCCTAGGGAGGGTGGCCTCACCATTTGAGAACCCTTGGTCTAGCCGTTTCGCAATGGCTGACCTCTGCTCCGACTCCCAACTCAGAAATTTATGTTCCATTGTGGTTGCAGATAGAGAGGTCGCTTTGTACCTCAGCCGGAATAGATATTAGGGCACTACCATATCTTCCCTCTAATAAGGTCCCAGGACAGCTTAAAAATACTTCCATTACAAGAACCCTTCATATCCACAAACAACTAAACAATATCATAAGGGATTCCATGGAGAAAGACACCTCACAGTGTATTCTGGGCAACCCTAATTTTAAAATTGGGGGGAAGAATATTAATCATATGTTTTGTGCGAGGGGGGGAACGGAAAAAAAAGTTATAGATCTAACAGAGAACTATAGATTATTAACTTTTCCAGAGATAATGGCTAAATATAATTTGCCTGTTACTTTTCGTTTTAAATATCTCCAAAACTCCTAGGTCCTAATAAGGCATTTTGGTGATGGGTTATGGGATCATTATCTGACTGGACCTATTCTCAGTACGTTGCAAATAAGGCCCAACTCTCATTTAATCTCCTTTTATTATAAAGAGTTGCGTAAAAGAGTTACAGAACTAGAAGGCACTCCCCATTATACATGGGACAGGATTCTCCCCCCAACTTGCGAGGGTCCCCGCAGTGGTCACAAATTTGGAAAAGGCTATACAAGGATATTAGGTGGGATCATTACAGACTGCTCCAATTTCAGATAATACAGGATTTATATTATACTCCTGTAAAACTTTGTAAAATGGGTAAACTCCAGGTGGATCTGTGCACCAGATGTGGGAAGCAACGGGGCACATTGTTCCACATCTTGTGGGATTGTGATAAAGCTTCCCCTCTTTGGGAAAGTATAAGTTCTAGACTTAACCCACTATTGGGATTACAAAATGCCTTCCAACCAGAAATTTGCATTTTAAGGGACTCGGGTAATACCCTTATTGGAAACCAAAGGAAACATATGATGTTAATCTCTTTATGTACTAAGAAAGTGATATTGCATCATTGGCTAGATCAACAGACTCCCACATACACAGAATGGCATCGTGAAATTCTCTTTGCTCTGCAAGCAGAATATATCATAGGAAGCTATTCCAAAAATAGTAAAAAATATGAGAGGGCTTGGGCCCCTCTACATACCCTGTTATGTATCTAACATCCCCCATACCTGTATTGCAGAATATGCCCTAAAATACGGAGTAAAGCTGGAAGTAGGTGACCGTTCCACTGGTTCTTGCTACTTCCCTTGGTTTCTTTTCCCTTTTTTCTTCTTTCCTTCTCCTGGTGGTAGAGGGAAATGAGGGTGAGGGAGGGGGTTTACTGGTTTTTCCCTTTGTCTGTTCCTTTTTACACCATCAAGCCCCCAGCAGCAGCATAACTTACTTCCCTTTTCATGGCACCAAATACTGGCTATGGATTTGCAATAAAGGGATAAGGGGTTCAGGTTGTTGCTGTTGTGTAACATGTCATGCTATGTAATGGTGTTCTGGATTTGTTGTTGTATGGTAAACTTAATAAAGCTTACTAAATATGAAAGAGGTGCCTCCACCTTTACATCCTGGATGTAAGCACAATTAGATAGGACCAGGTCCAATATTGCCCTCTCCCTAGTGGGCTACAGGACATCTTGTATCAAGAACCCACTATGGAATGTGTCCAGCAATAGCTGCGACCTGGTGCAGGAGGTAGCCAGGATTCTCCATCCCATCCCTGGAAGATTGAAGTCACCCACATTCACTACCCCCCCCGCTGGTCATTTCCATACTTTGGAACCCTAGTTCTTTGTCCAGCTCCTAATGCTGGTTTGGCAGCCTGTATACTACCCCTACCCTTAGCTTCTTACCCTTAGAGGATTTTCCCTCTACCCATAACACCTCCGATCATACCACCTCTTCTTCACTGGTACAGATTATCCCATCCATCACATACAGAGCTAGTCCCCACTTCCCACCCCTTTATCCCTCCTGTACATCTTATAACCAGGGGCAGAGAGGTCCCAGTCATGGTTCAGTGTGGCCAGTGTCTTCATAATGGCCACCGTGTTTGTCTCTTCCTTGGCCATCAGTGTCTGCAATTCAGCCATTTTGTTCCCGAGACTCCTGGCATTCAGAGACACCACCTTCCACTGTGATACAAGACCCCTCTTCCTCTGACCCTCCCACCCCTCCACTCAGTCCCTCTTTTCTGCCCTCACCTCTTTGCCTCTCATCTAGATCCCCCTCCTTCTACCTTGATTGGGGGGGCAATTGGCCTCTTCCACCTGGTGACTAAGGGAGCTGGGTCCCCTGCCCCCCAAATCAGTTTAAATTGAGGATTCTGTCCCACAAACCCCCCAGTTTGCTCTTTAGCACCCTAGTGCCCTCACTGCTTAGATGTAGCCTGGCTGGTCCACACAGAGTTTTGTTCTCCCACGTCCATCTCAATCCCATAACCAGCCAGTATTCTTCCCCCTCACACCACCCCCTAAACCATACATTGAACTCTTCTAGTCTTTTCTTTCTAGCTGTGCTAGCCCTCAGTATAAGTGGCACTTCTGAGAAGGCTACTGAACTCCCTACTTCACTGCAAATGTCCCCTGCCTCCTTGAACCTCTCTTGCACAACCCCTACCTCACATTCTGATAGGTTGTTCATTTCCAGATGAATGATGATGTGAGGTTGTCCTCCCTCCAGTCCCACATGTTGGACTATCAGAGATCCCACTCTCCTTGCAGTTATCCCTGTCATATATTGCATCTTCCTATGGTTTATCCTACACTCTTTCTCCCCATCTCACCCCCCTAGCTAGTGAGTCCCTCAAGATCACCCCTCCATGACCATACAGTGCCCCCTTCCTGCCTGCTCTGCTGCCCTTCCTTGCCTGTGTCCTCCCTCTCTTCCTTTCACACTTGTAGCTCCCTCACCCCCCTGCACCATCCCCTTCATTCCTTACCTCTCCCCCCTCCTCAAGGAAAAGAGGGAGAGGAGGGACATGATAGAAACTTTCAAGTACCTCAAGGGAATCAACAAAGTCCAAGAGGGTAGCATCTTTCAGAAAAAGAGATGTGCAAGAACAAAGGTGTACAATTTGAAGAGAGGAGGGACAACTCAGGGGCAATGTGAGGAAGTATTTTTTCACAGAGAGGGTGGTGGACACATGGGATGGCCTTCCTGAGGAGGACATGGGGTCAAAAACAGTGGGGAAATTTAAGAATGTGTGGGACAGACATAAGGCAATTCTAGTAGGAGGTAAGAGGAAGCAGACTGTTGGTAAAATTAGGATCTGCAGCTTATCTGATAGGTAGGGAAATGGGCAGGCTGGGTGGACCAAGCGGTCCATATCTGCCATCAAAGTCTATGTTTCTAGGTTTCTGTTATTCTGTCTTGCCTCCTACTCCTCCTGCCTGCTCACCCCCCTTTTTGCCCCCCACCCTTTCCCACTGTCTCCATTCATACTCCATCTGCCAGCTCATTCTCCCCTGTACTGTTCCTTGCCTGTCCCCTATTTCCCTACTCTGCTACCACTGTGCCTGTGATCCTCCCTCCTACTACCCCTAAAATTCCCTTTTACCTTGTCCTTTACCTTTCCATCAGGTTCCCCCCTTCCAGTGGGAGGAATCTATTCTGCACAGGCACCTCTGGAGGTGCTCTCACTGAATTCTCACCCCACCTTGTCCTACCCATTCCTTTTACTGTTGGGCACCCCCAGGGACCTTCTCTCCTACTGGGGGAGAAGGACCCAGGGAGCCTGCCTAAATCCCCTCCCTTCCTCCCCCACCCCCTCTGCCTGGCCCCACTCCCTTGCCTGACTCCATCCTGCACCCTTTCCTCTACCTGCTTTCATGTCCTGTGTTTCCACTTTCTCTCTCCCCTCACTACTCTGTGACACCCTCTTCCACCAATTCTCCTGTCTCCCTCCTGAGCTGCCACACGTCCGCTGTCAGCTGTACAAACCAGGCATCCCACTACCTCCCATATAGTTCCCAGAAACACCACTGCCCTGCACCCCTGCAACCCACCATTCTACTTACCCCATCTTTCCCCCCCAGAAAGCCCCATCTCCACATTCTAAATTACCAGGGCTTCCTAAAACATTTCTAAATAGACTTCTTACCCCTTACTTATCTATACCCAGTATATATGGGGATGTGCTAACTGCCTCTTGAATGCCTTTTAATTTGTACCTGGATTGGGATGGTTGTATAGCTGCAATCCCTTCTTACTCAATTGACTCCTGATTAACTGCTTGACTGACTACTTCCAGATGGACCCAGATATGCACTAGCTGCCTGATTTTAGAACCTAGATGGAAGTAGCTATATAGCTGGAACTCCTTCTTTCTCAATTAACTAATTAACTGCTTAGCTATTGACGGACTTACTTGCCCTAGAAATGCACTTGTCAGATACACATGATATTATTTTGTCCATACCACAATATTTCTGTCTCCATGACACCAGCTGGGATGCAGCCACAGTTACACCAAATGTATAAACATGTGTTCAATTGATTGTGTTCACTGATTTGAAGCCCACATGATCAGTTCCTGCTGATTAAACTATTTACCTTAACCACCATTTTTCTTTCTTTTGTAGAAAAACTATTTCAAATCGATTAAAAAACATGAAACAGGCCTATTTGGAATTTATCCACATTAGGTGAGCAGTGTCAGTGGCTCAGTAGGTAGCACACTCACCTCTGAGGCCGGGAGATCAGAGGGCTGTGGGTTCAGTTCCCACATCTGGCACTTGGGTTAATATCCCAGTACTGACACTGTAGTGCAGCATGAGAGGGGTGCTGCACTTCTGAGGTGCCGTCTTTTGGATGAGACGTTAAACCGAGGTCCCATCTGCCTGGATTGGTGGCAGTTCAGGTGGACGTTAAAGATCCCATGGCACTTATCGAAAAGAGTAGGGGAATTTCCCCAGTGTCCTGGCCAAATTTCCCTCATTCACTAAAAATACCACCAACAGCTTAATCTGGTTCAAGGTCAGTTGGCATTCATCCGTATCCCCCTCCCCCGGGTCGTGCCTGAAAATAGGCAGGATTTGTCTAGTGCACTTACCTGGTCAACAAAAGCTAAATAAATAAATGAAAGAAATATGGTGGCCATTACAAAGTAACCTAAACTGTCAGGGGGGGTTCCTGAAGGAATGACAAGGGTGTGGATTGGTTTGGGGTTGGGGTGGTGGTAGGACAGGTAGGAGAAAGGGGGGAATGTACAGGGAGGATAGGAGGGGGAGGAGGAATCAGTGATGTGACATTATGAGGTATATAACATAGTAAGGGGGGGCAAGGTGATTGGTTAAGTGGTGGGGCTGAGGTAGGGGTTCTTAGGAGTCCTTAAGGGGTTTAAGAAGGGCTACAGGAGAAGGATTCTCCCTTCTTTTGCTGGGATTTCAAATTGTAGTCTCAGCACATCGAGTGGCAGCAGCATTAGCAAAGTTTTGTGAATAAAGTCTTAGAGGTAAGGTAGATGGCTGTTTGGGGAGAGCAGTGGTTTGCCAGAATGGGAGAGTAAAAGGTTTGTGTTTGCTTTTTACAGGTAATGGGGCAAAAAAGGAGTAGCCCTGGGTATCTTAGCAGCCAAGGTTCATGAAGGTAAGAAAAAAAGATATGTGGAATGTTTTTGCTGACTTTGTCTATGGGTACTAGGATCAGGATACTTGTATTTAAATGGGGTGAATCACTGATATTTATCCACATGTTATTTGACAGAGGTAATTAAGTGGTAACAAGCCGTGTTTTGCAAAGACTGGTGATAGGAGGGTCTTAGCAGTTTTGGGCTGGAGGCCGAATTGGAGGGCAGCTGGCAGAGATGGGAGGTACCTAATAGGGGCACAGAGAAAAAAGGATTAGCGCAGGTGGCAGAGTGGTTTAATGTGCTAAATATTTAATATGTTTACCGGCATTTGGTTTTACTCCATTAGTGTTAATGGAGGCAGGCCTGAGAACTTGGTGAAACACATGGTAAGAGGAGGCCTGGCTTGGTACAGCCATGCAGCTCAAGGCTGGTAGAGGGGCAGGCAGCAGGTCCAGTATGGTTGGTCTTAGGACAGATTGGGTTTGCACTGTTTGTGAGGCATTTTTGAAAAGAAATAATAATATTAGGACTAAAGAAGGAAGAATGCATATGTAGGATTTTGGTTACCTGGCAGGCAGAGGTCCACTTGTTGATTGCTGGCTGAAGCTCCACATCCTGGGCAGCGAGAATGGAGTGGTTATGCAGGTGTTGAGCTTTTGTGGGCAAAGCATTTTCTCGGTGCAGCTTTCCCTTGGTTTAATTGCCCGATGGTACATGTCGTGGCAGCTTGGTACAAGGCACGTGTTAGATTCATTGGTCAATGGATACGGCGCATGGTCCAATGGGAGGGCCACGAGGAGAGCAAGGGACCATGTGCTTGGGAGTTCCTGGACTGATGGCATGGCATTGCAAGCTGCACATCTGAAGGGCATGTTGCAAGATCAGCAAGATGGGCATAATGTGAGAGAGAGCCACGGGGACCACCTTTCAAATGGCGGTGGGCACGCACTGAAATGGGTGGACAGAAGTGTGGAAAGCATGTCAGCCGACATGTTAGGAGAGGTGCTTCAGTTGCGAGGGACTGCCATGTTGGGAGAGTTTTCTCGGTGCATGGTGGCCACCATGTTGGGAGAGGGTATGGCCACGTGGAGGGTGCCATGTTTGAGGAGGTGTTCCTCCTGCATGGTGGCCATCATTTTATGATATGGCTAGCATTGTGGCAATGCAGGTTGGGAGGATGGCGTGGCAGGAATGCATAGACTGAACGGAATGTGAGCAAGAACCACATGGGCTACCCTTACAAGGGCAGCGGGCAGCTAGTAAATAAAAAAAAAGTACATTAAAAAATATAAGGAAAATAAAGTAGAAGAATTACAGTGTGGATACAGCATATTGGAAAGGCAAGGTTACTCTACTGCAAGGAGGAACACAATGCAGTGGATGTAAGGGGAATATGGATCAAAGGTGCAGGCAGCAAGGACTATCTTAAAGTGTCTATATATATATATATATATATGAAGTAAAAGATTACCCATGGCACAATCATGTACCCAAAAGGGTAAGGAGAGCATATAACATAGGCATTTTGGTTGTAGAGTAATCAGATTTGTGATTTTTTTTTTATTAAGTCAGCAGGATGGCAACCAAGAGGACACCAGGAGCTACAAGCACCCACATGATGGAAAAGGCAGCAGAGCTAATGGAATCAGTGAAGGAGTTGCTGGAGGTGGCAAAAAAGAAGGAAGCAGAGGAGGAGGAGTATAGAGCTAAAGCAAAGAAGACAGCATTTGGAGGGCTGATGGAGAAGGTAAATGAACTGTGGGAGGTGGCAAGGCAGAAAGAAGAGGAAGAGGAGGCAGCCAGGAAGAGGAAGACATCAGCAGGGGTTGCAGGGAAAGGACCAGCAGGAAAGTGGCCACCACAGCCAATGACTGAGACAGAGCCAGTACCTGAGCCAGAAGAGCTGGATGCTGGGAGTGGTAAGGAGAAGGTTGACCTGTCCAAGGATGGGAATTTGAAAGATTACTTGGCAGGTATTACAGGGGACATGATGGATAATGGTTTAGATGAAATGGAGTGAGTGCTCAAAGAGCTTGAAGGGGCAAAAGGGGAGGAGACTGGGGAAAAATCCAGGAGTGGGGTGGGCAGGAAAGGGACTGACGGGTCACCAGGTATGACCCTGGGGGACCACATACCTAAATCCATGAAGGAGAAGACATGGAAAGGGGAATGCATGGTTGTATTTGCATTGGTGGACAAGGAGACTGTGAAGAAGTACAAGGCAGGAGTCACGTGATGCAGAGTGCGTAGCGGTCACTTCTCCCTTGAGCTCCGTTAACCCGCTCCCGTTTTTATTTTTCTTTGCCCGTAGTGCGAGCGATTTACCGAACATTTCGGCAGCATTGGAGGAGAAGAGCGCTGGAGTAAACAACACATGGATCAGGAGATGAGGAAACCACCGCAGAAACACACACCTCCGGCGACCCCGGAGAAGGCCGCCAAGAAAGCCAAGGCCTCGGCCTCTCAGTCGGCGCAGAGCCCCAGCGGGGCTTCCCTGGAGGAGGAACTGCTTACATTAGCTCGATTCCTGGAGGAGTTCAGGCCGTTTAGGGCCAGCGTAGAGGAGATGGCCAGTGAAATTAAAAATATTACCTTGGCCTTAGAGGATCTAAGTCGGAAAGCTGCTGATAATGAAGCAAGAATTAAATCTCTGGAGGGGAACAGGGACCGAATGGATTCTGTGTTGACAGCATTCAAACAGAAAGTTAGCAAAATGGAAGCAAAATTGGAGGACCTGGAGGGTAGAAGTCGTCGGAACAACGTGGTAGACGTAGGACTACCAGAAAAAGCAGAGGGCTCGGATGCTGTTAAGTTTGCCCAGAAGTTGGTCGAGAAGGTAGCTGGACCTTCACCATTTGGGGCCACATACATTATAGAAAGGGCGCATCGGGCGTTGCGTCCTTTACCCCCTTCGAATGGGCCACCAAGAACTTTCATATTCAGATTCCTGAATTATCAGGAACGTCAGTTGTTTGTCACGAAAGCTAAGGATAATAAAGAGTTGTACTGGGAAGTTATAAAGCTGAGAGTGGCTCAGGATTTACCATTCTCAGTGAGGCAAAGAAGGACTGCCTTTCATCCCCTGGTCAGGAAACTGATTGCGGCAGGTATTAAATTTCGGATGATTTATCCTGCCAAGCTGCAGGTGTCTATAAAGGATGAATGGAAATCTTTTGAAGCACTGGAGTCTGTGACAGAAGCACTGCAAGTAGCCTTTCCTGAATTATTCAAAGTTCCCTGAATAGCCTGGGAGGAAGGAGTAACACCTGAGTGGAACCCCGCGGAGAGCAGTGGGCTGCAATTTGGGGACTATGTTTTGTGGGCTAAATAGGGATAAGCTTCCTACTATAAATTTGGCGGACTGTGTTTACAATGGACGGTTGCTGTTGCTATTCCATTTTGTTATCTAGGGTAATTACGTAGATAGTGAATACTACCCTCTGAACTTTATGTTATAATTGCAGCTACTGGCTAGACCCCATCTAAGTGTGTTTCATAGTTAATTTTGACAATGGGGGTCACTCAATCACTGTAGATATGGGTTGTTAAATAAGGCTAAAGGCTGCATTTCATATAAGCTTTGTGTAGGATTGCAGGCCCCCCTTTTTTTTTTTCTTTTTCCTTTTTATTAAGAGTGGGCATATTAACAGAGTGCAGTTCTGTTGGTGGAGCACTTCTTTAAAGGCACATGATCCTGTGAATGGTACTACTTTCTAAGGTGCTGAGCTCCAGCGTTTTTGGATGTAGATTTTAATATTCTCTTATCCTCTCTTGCTCTTATCTGGTTGTTAAATATGACATAAATTGTTCTGTTGCTTGAAAATGGGGCAGTATTAGACTGACAAGCCAAAACGAATGAACAGATATTTTGTGGGTTTAAATTAGATAAAATTGGTTTGTTGGGTTAATTTGGTGGGAGGAGGAGGCTCTGGGGAGCAGGGCTGAGTGTCCTGTTGTCATGGACCATTATGATGGAGAGGGATGGGGAGGGATTTGGTTGGGCTCTTTTGGGAGTAGTGATATAGATACAGGGTTAGGGTCGGGGGGGGGTTCTCGAGGCACCACGAGGAAGTATTTACCGGATGTTAGTTCATAAGAATTTTGTTTTTTATAGGACAAAAGTCAATATACAGTATACTTTGGGATTGGTCATTTAGAATGGGGACAGATATATTTGTTAAGTTCCTTACTTGGAATGTTAAAGGGGCACAGCTTAAGGTTAAACAATATAAGATATTGAAACATATTGAAGTGGTTAAGGCCAAAATTGTGTTCTTGCAGGAAACGCACCTACTTCAGCTGGAGGCCAAGGCCATGAGGCGGTCACAAATTGGAGAAGTTTTCTCCTCTCAGGGCACCACACAGAGCAGAGGTGTTATGTTGATGATACACAGATCAGTGCCGTTTACCCCTTTGCAAATAATTCAGGACAATGAGGGCAGATACATTTTAGTTAGAGGGAGGTTGCAGTGCACTGAAATCCTGATAGGATCGGTGTATGGTCCTAATTCGGACACTCAAGATTTCTTGGTGGGCCTTTTAAAGGCTCTCTTACCATATAGCCACCTCCCCATTATCCTGGGTGGAGATTTCAACTTAACGTTAGACCCCCTGATGGACAGATCCGGTAGAGTACGTATATACCAAACTCCCGCCTCTCGAGCTATGGGAGACCTGCTAGATCAGTTAGGACTAGCTGACGTCTGGAGGGTCTTGCACCCGGATATTAGGGAATATACCTTTAGCTCCCCGATTCATGGAAATTCTTCCCGTTTAGACTATATTTTTATCTCTCGTTCCCTTCTCAGGGGAGTTCTTGATTCCAACATTGTAGCAGGTCCTATTTCTGACCATACAGCTGTATCCACAACCATCTCCTTCCCATCTGTTATTAAAAGAGGAACTAGGTGGAAAATAAATAACCAGATTTTAAGGGTGTCTAAACTGGTTAAATATATATCGGAGCAAGTGGATGATTTTGTCTTAAATAATTTAGATAGCAACGGCCGCCCGGATTATTTCTGGGGGGCACTCAAGGCCTATCTAAGGGGGTTATTAATTGGTGTGGCTGTTAGAAGGAAAAGAGAAAAGGAAAGTAGAATTAACGAGTTATTATGTCGTATTAGAGTATTAGAGTCCAATATTTCCACTCATCCGAGAGAGGAGGACAAGGAAGAGTTAGTGAGAACAAAAGACGCTTATCTAAAAATTTTGGGAGAACAGGCGGAACTAGCTTTAATTAAAACAAAATCCAATTATATTGACCAAGGGGAGAAATCTGGGAGACTCTTGGCCAGGCGTATTGCTAAACTTAAGTCCTCTCGGTTGATTGAGGGAATCCAATCAAAGGAGGACGGCTGTGTCAAGACCTCTCTGGACGAAATTGCCCAGATTTTCCGTCAATATTTTGAGGGTTTGTATGGAAAAATGGAGAACCCACCCACTGAACTGCAGATTTCCTCCTTTCTGGAGGGTTTGGATGTTCCTGTATTGGATGAATTGAACAGGTTAGGTCTTGTGGCAGATATAACTCAGGAAGAGATAGAATTGGCTATCAGGAACCTCCCCACAGATAAGACGCCTGGCCCTGATGGGTTCTCGTCCAACTTTTACAAAAGGTTTTCCTCAAAATTGGCGCCCTTGCTTCTCAATTTATTCCGTTATATCCTCTCAGGGCAGGAGATGGATAGATTAATTTTAGAAGCGCTCATAGTTTTAATTCCCAAACCTAATAGACCCCCCCGTAGATCCGGCTAGCTATAGGCCTATTTCTCTATTGAATTATGATTTAAAAATCTTGGCCAAGCTGTTAGCGGATCGGATCAATAAAGTCTTGCCTAAATTAATAGGTAATGAACAGGTGGGTTTTATGAAGGGTAGGTCCTCCGCTGATCACTTTAGGACACTAGCCCATGTCTTCTCTGTGTCCGAGGAGGTCAAATATCCGATGGCTTTGGTCTCCTTGGACGCAGAGAAGGCTTTTGATAGGGTTTATTGGGGGTTTTCATTTGCAACTATGGGAAAGTTTGGTTTCCCGGAGACGTTTTTGAATTGGCTTAGGGCCATGTACTCGAATCCGTCTGCCAGAGTTGTTTGCAATGGGGCTATCTCCAGCCCGTTTCAGCTTTTGTAGGTACCAGACAAGGGTGCCTTTATCCCTCTTTTGTTTAACTTATATTTAGAACCCCTCATAAGGAGTATAGTTCACACTAGAGATAGAGGGCATTAGAATATGGGGGCTGCAAGTTAAAGTCACTGCATACCCAGATGACCTTTAGTGTATGTTTCAAAACCCTCTAGGTCCATTCCAAGATTGCTAAAATTAATAGGTAATTTTAGTCGGGTGGCAAATTATAAACTAAATCAGGATAAATCTATGGTTTATCCCCTTAATAATAAGCTATTCAAACAAGAAATAACAGAATTGGGCTTGGGGTGGAGCTCTGAATCCCTTAAATATTTAGCCTTTACATAACCAGAAATATGGCTGCTGTCGTCAACTGAATTTAGAGTCCCTGGTTCACAACATTGTGTTGGATCTTAAGAGATGGGCTCAACTCGTTATCACTATGGGGAGGATAAATATAGTTAAAATGAATATATTTCCGAGGATTTTTTATCCTTTGAGTAGACTAGATATTTTCCTTCCCACGTCTTGGTTCAAAAAGCTCCATGCCAGAATAGCAGATTTTGTTTGGGGACATAAAAAATCTAGGATGGCCTACCAAAAATTTGCTGCACCGAAACCAGTGGGTGGGTTAAGACTACCTCATTTTGGCCTTTACTTTTGGTCAGCACAGCTGAGTAAATATGGCAAGTGGGTATTATACAAGGACCTTGTTTTAAGGTTGGGTTATGTACCCTTATGGGTGGATTTAGAAATGAATCTAATTAACAAGTGTGCTATAAACCCTGTAGCTCTTTTTTATTCTAATTTTAAGGTGCTCCCCCCCTTGTTGAAAAAATCCCCAATAGGGGTTGCAGTAAAAGATCATGCTCAGCTTTGTGGGCTCATTAAATATGATCATGTTAAGGATTGTGAACAACCAATATGGGGAAACCCATGGTTTCTGATAGGAGACAACACTATCAGAGCGGACTGGTTGCCCCTGCCGGATAACTGTTCCCTTAAAGACCTTCTTACTGAGGAAGGGGACATAATGCCGGCCCTGGGTATAATTAACAGATTCAATTTATCTAACAAGGACATATTCAAGATATACCAACTTCGACATGTTTTAATGCAGAGACATACAGTGGGGAGTACTCACTCCCCACGGTTCTCCTTTCTGACTGAAATACGTCCGTTGATTGGAATCCCTCAGGCAATCTCAAAGATTTATCTAACTCTGTTCCAATGGGCCTACCAGCAACCTTGCCTCTTGTTCTTACTGGGCGAGTCTTTCCGATGTTAATTTAGATTGGACGGGATCTGCAAGTATGTCATAGGTTTGTTAGGCATGATCAGCTGAGACTTATAAAATTTAAAGTATTACACAATATTTATTATTCTCCCAGAAACTGGCAGACCTGAACTTGCTAAAACCCTAAATGTTACAGATGTGAGGCAGAGGCAGGGACCTTCTGCATATTTTCTGGGAGTGTCCTAAATTGTGCCCTTGTGGCTTGAAATTAAGGATAAGTTGGATCCCTGCTGGGATAGAAGACATGTTCAGACCCGAGGTTTGTTTGTTGGAAATGACTGCCTTTCCGGTCAAAGCTAGGAAGTACTACATGACCTTGATCTCAATTATAGTGAAGAAATTAGTTCTTCGCCATTGGAAAGATAAGACACGGATTTCTTATTCGGAATGGCTTGCAGAACTCCTTGCATTTTTAAGGGTGGAGAGAACGATTGCTATATTACATAATCAGTTACCCCTTTTTGATAAGATTTGGGCCCTGTTCTATACTTGTTTCTCTATTGATTCTTGAGCTCATCGGTATGGGATAAATGGTGTGTGTCTCGTGGGGAGGGTGGAGAGGGTAGTAGGGGATGGGGGTGGGGTGGGGGTTTAGGGGTTTATAGTTTGGTGAATGTTGGGGAAGGCAGAGAAAAGTTTTGCTATGTTTGTATTTTGTAACTACAATTTGTTTTTATACTTGGCAATGTCTTGTTTATGCTGTTGTATCTCTGCCTGAAATAAAGAAAATGTTAATGGAAAAAAAAAGAAGTACAAGGCAGAGGGAAAAAGTGGGAAAATCTTAAATGGCAGTGGCATTAGCTTTGGTGGGTAAGGCAGTCAAGGAAACTACTGTACATATAAAGGGAAGAATATCGAAACATTGCAGGCAGATTTCACTGTATTCAGTGCCATCCTTTTGGAAAAACAACTAGAGTTGGCTATTCCATTACTGGCATATTCAGCTATCATTAAAGACACTTAGAAAGTCAAGCTAGGATATGAGTGGCTGAAGTATGATGAGATCTTTCGACAGCAGATGGCTTCGCATGGGATTTGATGTGGGACTGCACACGCACAGATTTGTGGGTAAGGACATTATCAGGGCAGGGAATTGGGAGTGGGGAAGGACATAGAAATGGGGGAATAAAAAGTTAGTAAAGATGTGTTGGGGTACAATAAGGCGTCATGCATGTAAGTGAATTGTAAATTTAGACAACGTTTGTTCAAAGTGTGCTGGGCATCACCCAGTGTCATGCTGCAGGACAATGGGGGAGACAAATGGTGCACAAGGTAGGCAGACTTCCGGTGTGAGCCCCACCTAGGTGGCAGCCTGAATTCTGAGCTCCGTCCCGCTGCAAATAACATCCATCCAGATCAGCAGGTTATTAAACCCATCCACCCTCCAAACTAAAGGAATCAGCTAGATATGGCAGCCAAACATAAATCTAAAGACAAATCGGGCAACCAACTGCAGAAGCAACTTAAAACCTTGCTGGAATATACTCAGCCCACACAGGCCGCAGCAACCACAGCCTCTCAGTGCCTGATTCTGGGTCCGGATGGCACCAACGATTGAACCTGTACAATTACATCCAAAGAACTCTGTGCCACACTACAGAAAATAAACACTACCTTGGTGAGATTAGAAACCCGGGTACTAGACGCTCAACAAAAAGTAGCAGCTCTGGACCTTAGAACTGGGCAAATAGAAAATTCATTCACCGATTGTGCTACAACAGTCAATATCCACAACTTGGCTCTACTAGATTTACATAGGAGGGAGCAACGGCTGGAGGGGTGACTCAAAGAACTGGAAAATCGCAATAGAAGGAACAATATCTGAATTCATGGTCTACTAGAGGGCACAGAGTCCAACCCAGTTCCTGCATTTATGGAATCTTTTCTAACCAAAATTTTCGGCTGGCCTCTGGAGAATCCCCTCAACATCATCAGGGCTCATTGCTCATTAGTGCCCAAACCAAAAGACCCTAAAGCGAGACCTAGATCTGTGATACTAGCCTTTTGGGATTTCCATGTTAAAGAAAAATATTGCAACATGCTTGGGGGAAGAAGGAAATTCTGTTTGGGGATACATGACTGTTTTTCGAGCAAGATTACATACAGCAATTGTTTGTAGAGAGAAGAAGAGTACTAGCAGTAGTCCACTTCTTACAAGCTAAGGGAGTAAAAGCATTTTTGAAATACTAAGCCAAATTAGAATCCTTACTGAAATTGGCCCGAGGAGATTCCCATGACTTAGTAACCACCAAGAAGTTCCTTTTGACTTTGGATATCATGTTGCCACTAGATGCCACCACTCAACAAAAGAGTTGAGTAGAGGACAGTTTTTGGCAATTGGCAGGATCCAAAGGAAAAGGACAGCAGGATCGTTCGGGGACATCCAGAGTGTGGGACAGGGTTTACCATCATAAAGAGTCCCCCATGGTGTTACAGGTTGTCAGAGACATGGAAGAACGAGGGGAACCATGTTTGCGCACAGAAAAGAAGATGATGTTTGATAAGCCAACCTGAGGGCTCAGTGAGGATTGGATTCTGAGACTTATCTCATGGGGCCGTGAGTGTGCCTCATAGAAGACTTTTTGTAGCCTTCTGAATGCTATAAGGTTCTGTTTGGGAAGGGAGGGCAGAGTTTTAAAAAGCCCATAATAGCATAATGCATAGTCTTTGTTTTTTCCTTTTGCAGGACATGAGAAACTAGAATGGATGTACAGGCTTAAAGATATTGAGGGGAAGGTGCATATTACTGACCCTGAGATGGGTGGGGGAGGCATTGGGGGGCCCTTGCAGTCTAGTTATATCTGATGACCGGTGGGGTGAGGGGGATCCATGGGAGGATCGGGGGTGGGCAGTGCTCGACATTATGACAGGAGATGAGTGGAGATTCTGCCAGAGTGGGGAGATGCCCAAACTGTCCTGTGGCAATATAGGTACTCCAACAAATATTGATAAATCGATGCTGGGCCCTGGATGCCAGGTTGCTATTTATTTATTTGCTTTTGGTAACCGGGTAAGCACACTAGACAGCTAGTGCCTATTTTCAGGTGCGACCCGGGAGAGTTACAAGGTATACATGATAGAAATACATAGTTACAAAGGTATACATGAGAGAATTACAAAGTTACAAGGTATACATGAGAGAAATACATAGTCACAGTACAAACCTGGAGTGGCATGCTCCAACACAGGAGTGAAACAACAGTGGTTATTAAAGCAGTAGTACATAGTATAGAGATAAGCATATATACGACACTAGTGGGTCATATATCATATGGTACATACAGGCCTAGGGGCAGCAAGGTATAGGACCCCCCCCCAGGTTGATAATAGACAATACATAGCATAACCTCAGGTAAGGTGCCTCACCAAGGTGGTGGGGCAGAAAGAGCCTAGCTGGGGTACCATTGTGGGAGGGAGGGCTGTCGGACTGGGCATTAAGTAGCACACAGGCAGGGCGCAGCAGGTTTCAGGAAATTCCAGAGGGAGGTTTTGAAGGTGGAATGGGAGGGGGATGCACAAACTTGTAGGGGAAGGGAGTTCCACAGCTTGGGGGCATGGGTGGTGAACGCCCGATCACCTGAGAGGGTACGGGTCTTGGGGACCAGGTGAGTCTGGGACACACAAGACCTGAGGTGGTAGACAGGAGGCATGTTTAGGGGAGGGCAAGAAGAGGCAGGAGTGGCTGTACAGATTATGTTGTCAATGAAGTTACCCATGATATAGGTCCGATGTTTTTCAGGGGAGCCATTCCAGTGTGGAGTAGAGTGTACATCGGAGTGGGGCGGGGCCGAGAGGGCAAAGCAGCAGATATTGTTATCGTGGTGTTTCATTTAGCGAGGTTTGAGGGGCCGGGATGGCGGCCAAGGCAACAAGACCATATATGAAGGGTGGGAAGTAATATCCCCTTAGCTATAGCCAACCCGAGCGGCGGGAATGAAGAGTCTTGCCCTATAGCTAGAGCCAAGTTTGCCATTAGTAGCATTACAAGTGTTTCTGACATGTCCGGAGAGGTCAAGGAGAGGGTCGAGGGTGACCCCCAGTTACTTGGCTTAGTTGACTGTCGGCAAGAGGGAGTTACTGGACCCATGGATTTCGAGGGGCGTGGTGCAGGCGGAGATTTTGGCCGCTGTGCCAAATAGCATGGCCTGGGTTTTCTTCAAGTTGACTGTGAGTTTATGACCATCCAGCCATGCTCTGATACGCGAGAAGTCCAAGTTGAGCTGGCTATTGATGCTGGTGGCATCAGGGCACAGCTAAGATGACCAGGTCATCAGCATACAGGGTTAGGTGTCCTTTGTGGCAACCGAGGTAGCCCATTGATGAACATGGAGAACAGGATAGGTCCAAGGACAGATCATTGTGGTACCCACTGTTCACGGTGGAAGAGGGTGAGAGGTCCAATTGAAACAGGTTAGTTGCTTCCTGCCCCAAAGGTAGTTCGAGAACCAGTCAAGAGCACGGAGGGAGAAGCCAAGGTCTGAAGTGTGGAGAGGAGGAGGAGGATGGTCCACCCGGTCAAAGGCTTTGGATAGGTCAACAGAGATAGCCCCATCAGCTTGCCTGATCTATTGCAGTCCTGATCCTAGTGGTGACCTCAGCAAGTGCCGTTGAGGTGCTGTGGCATCTACGGAAGCCATGTTGAGATGGGGAGAGGACACCATATCTCTGTAGGTAGTGGGATATTTGTGATGCAATGGCTTTTTCCAACAGCTTGCAGGCAGTCGATAGTATTGCGATAGGGCAATAATTGCTTTTATCCTTAGGGTCACCACTTTTTAAAATGGGGACAACCATGGCAAGTTTCCATATGTCGGGGATGACCCCTGAGATAAGCGATGCGTTGAATATGTGGGCAAGGGGACGGGCGATGAAGGGGGCACCCAGGCTGAGTAGTCTTGGTTCCAGGCC
This sequence comes from Neoceratodus forsteri, assembly GCA_016271365.2. NCBI lineage: Eukaryota > Metazoa > Chordata > Ceratodontiformes > Ceratodontidae > Neoceratodus > Neoceratodus forsteri. The sequence goes on from CM028136.1 coordinate 293,706,961, forward strand.
ATCCTGACCCACTCCTGTGTGGTGAGAAAGACCAGCAAGAAGAGCCTGGGTCTCACCCACAGTGATCTTTTTGAGGTAGAAAGGCAGGCGAGAGGGTGGGGACCCGTAGGAGTGAGCTGGGGCAGAGGACTGTGAGGGGTGGCAGCCGGCAGGTCAGTGAAGAGGTGGTTAAATGAGGAGGCAATGGTATGGGGTTGTGCAGTTGGCCTTACCAATGTTCATGTCGGTGACTTGTACTTTGGTAGAACCGCCGACCAGATTTTTACTTTCTTCCAGAACGTCAGTGGGTCATTGCAGCAGCAACCAATGCTGCACTACAGTACTCACTTTTCGCGGCTCGTATGGCCTGTTTGCAGGAGTTCCTTAGCTGTCGGTACACCTGGAGGTCTTTCTGGTTGTGGGATGCCCTGTATTTAGCCCAGGACTTGTCTCGCTGCTTCATAAGTGAGAGGAGCTCACTATGAAGCCATTTTGTGACCGAGCCCTGACCCTCCTCTTGGAAAGTGGAGCATGCCTATTTACAGGCGGGGCCATGCCGCAATAGACAGGTCGAGGGCTTCAACGAGGGTCCCGCGTTGACATGATGTGGGACCAGTCAGCTCGCTGAAGGTCTTCCAGGTAGTTTGGGACTATCAGTTTCGAGTAGTCCCTCATTTGTATCATTCTACAGGGAGCTTTGGCGGTTTGAGCCCCAAATGCAGTAGATGCGAGTGGTCAGAGATAGAGTCAGGAAGGAGCCCCGAGTTGATGATTTTGTCAGGTCGGTTGCTCAGGACCCAATCAATGAGTGTCCCCTTGTCACTGCGATGAGAGAGCCTGGTGGGTTCCATGATAACCTGACTGAGGGAAGGCCTGAGAGTATTGGCTCCAAACAATTTGGAACTGGGCCCCAGCCATTAAGGTTTAGGTCACCAAGGCGAGGAGCTCGCTTGAGCCACTTTATCCCAGAGTAGCTTTATGGGCGTTGTGAGTCCGTAGACCCCACTTGGGAGGATTGTATGCACACACTAGTGCAACTTCTTGGTGTTACCAAGTAGAAGCAGTGTGGAGAAACTGGAGGTGAGGGTCCCAGGGTTTGAGTGCAGTACAGTGGTGATGTTAAGTGGACCTTAGGTAAATGAGTACACCCCCCTTTTTATTGCCAGCCCTGTCAAGTCGGACCATGCCATAGCCGGGAGGGAGCAGGCAGAGTCAGGGTGCGAGTTTGAGCCACATTTCTGTGATGCACAGGATGTCAGGCTCGAGAGGGAAGTCCAGGCAGTTAGTTCCACATGATTTTGTAGGAGGCTTCGAATGTTTAAGTGGGCTATCTTTAGCCCTTTGGCCATCCCCCAGGCAGGTGTAGGACTGAAGGAGACTGAGTGCGCCAGAGGACCCAGTCTGCTGGCTGTGGGACCAGCCTGAGCGAGGGGAGGAATGTCACCAGGAGTGTGCAGCCCTACTCAGGGACCCTATTGGAGCTCAGGTTGGGGGGGGGTTGAGAGGGGGCGAGATCGAGAGGAAGACTCAGCTAGGAGTTAGTGAACCAGGGGTAAAACACATGGTATATAGGGGAGGCTGCAGGTGGCACTGAGCTGGCAGTGCGGTGATTTAGGAAGGCAGAAAAGCCCCTTTGTGGAAGAAGCCCCTAGTGGTATAAGAGGGGCATGCAGCTTATGAGATCAGTTGGGATAGGGGAGAGAAGTTAGGCAAGAAGGGATGAAACGCCCCTAGTGGATGTATAATATAGCCTGCTTATGGAGAAGTGGGCTGATAGGTTATTCAGCAGCACGTGACCTCCACTATATCAACGAGTGATGACCAAGGGTGGTGGCAGGGGTGGTGGGGCAGCCGGCGCAGCCAGCGGGGCCAGTGCTTTTCACAGCAGCAGGTGGAGAGGAGCTCAGACACAGCAGTCAAGGTAGGAGGCACCACTGTCCCGGCACAAATGTGAAAGTCTGTAAAGCAACGTTGCAATGAGAGTCGCTATGATCGGCACTCCCTTGCAGAGTTACCTTCTTGGCAGTCGGCGGGATCGTTCTCGGGGGGTGGGGGTGGTGGAGGGCCAGGTCGGCAGCCCCGTCGCGCACCGCAGGATCCTCAGTATCTTTCGAGCACCCTGAGGAGATAAGGAAAAAAAAGAGTATGTGAGCCTTTATATGCAGCGATGGGAGTGGGGGAGGGTAGGTGTAAGGGAGTACTTTAGAAGGGGTACGGGGAGAGCAGTAGGTCAGGGGAACACCAAGGTAGTGCAGGCAGTTTGCTGAATGCTGTCTGAATTGCTACACAGTCTCTCTAAAAAGTTGATATCTGTGCTAGCTAAGTGGCAGCTAGAGAGTTAAAAAACAAAATTGATATAACACAGTATAAAAGCGCCACAGTCTCTCTAAATAGTTGATATCTGAGCTAGCTAAGTTAAGTATAAAAGAGCCATCCCTACTATGGGCCAGATATTCCGAGACCAAAAAAAAAAAATTTGGGTGGGCACTGGTGATGGACCCTAAACACAAACTCAGATATTCAGTTGGTTCTGGAGGTTAGTTTGGTCTGCCCTCAGGGTGAGTCCACTAGTGATGAACCCAGTGATCAGCAATGCCTAAAAGGCAGAAATAGAAACATTGGAGACCTCGATTGGAGCCTAATTTATTTGTACACCTGCTTTCTCTTTCTCTTTGGTTTGGCTCCCTGGCTGCTCTGGCAGTTCTCGGCTGCCCATTGATAATCTCTGAAGGTGATGCAGTTGCCACAGCTTGTTTAGGACAAGAGGGAGATGTTGGCACTGCTTGGCCACCCTGGCCGACCTAAGGGACCCCTCGCGTGGACTCGGATGTATAGCTGGACGGGGGGGGTGAACTCTGCTTGTTCCTTGCCTTCACCTGAATTTGGCTACTGTTAAAAAAAAACAGATCACCCCATAGCCATCTGGTTAAATTTCAGGGCACTTTTCCCCCATCTCACAGGGGAAACAATACTAATAGGTGGCAACGGGAGACCACTTGGATTTATTTACAATCATCTACTAACATAATTTCTATTTTGTTAGTAGATGATTGTAAATAATTAATGTTTTATTTGAGAACAAGGCATATTTGTCAGGTTAAAGTGTGCTTGAACGTTGATTTAGAAACAATATAACTAATCTTTCTAAACCTTTAGTTGAAGTAAGCTTTGGATTGAGCCTAGAGAAATGACATTGGGAAAAGAAATCGACTTGGACTCTTTATACAGGACTGTAACCATCCTAACAAGTCTCTGACTTGGTGTGGAGTAAGGTAACTCCAAATGACTTCCTGAGGCTTAGTGGAGTGAAGCAATTCAGACTGATTTTCTATTGTAGTACATGTGTATGTGTAGAAAACATATATAGCTGATTATTCATTGTAAAACCTTACTGGTTATCTGTAATATTCGAAAGGTTGGATATCTGTATAAAGAATAAAAGCTATCTGAGTGAAAAAAAAATTAAGAAATGGTGCACAAAGTTACAATGGGTAGTTCTTTTGGGGGGGCTATGGGGGTCAAAGGGGGAGGGACATTTCAAGGTGGCAGGAGGAAGGGGTTTAGCTGGTGAGGAAGATACAGGGTGAGATATAATGGGAACTAAACAGAGCAGAGGGAATGAGGATAATTGGGGTTCCAGTTGGCCAACAGACTGGTTAGATTGCACGTAGTACAGGAGTGGCCCAAGGGTTGTCCTGACAAGGGCATGGGGAGAATGCTGAGGGAGGGTTTTGAGTGGGTTTCAGGTTGGGCTGTGAAGGGGTATGAAGAAAAATATTTGCAAAAAACCTTGGGTCAGTTAGAGACAAGGAATAGATAGTGGGAAGGAAGATCAAAAAAGTATTATTTGCGGATAGGGTGGAAGGGCTGTTTGCTGAGCCCCCTCTGGATAATTTCAGGGTGTCACCTCTGGGTGTAGTACTGGAAAATAGGATGAGGAGTTTAGGCTAATATACTATTTGTCAAATTCAGAGGGGGACTTGGTGAATGACCACATACCAGAGGAGTTGAGCGCAGTTTCTTATGCTACACTGGACCAGGCTGTGAACATGATCAAGGCAGTAGAAGGGGCCTGGTTAGCGAAGACCGATACAGAGACGGCTTTTCATTTATTGCTGGTCAGGCCAGATGACTGGGTTTTACTGTGGTTTTGTTTTCAAGGGAAGTATTATTTTGACAAAGCTATGCCTATGGGCTGTTCTTTCACTTGTGCCATGTTTGAGGCTTTCAGTACATGGATGCAATGGGTATTTGGTGAAAGATATGGTTATAAGTCTGTGGTACACTATTTGGATGATTTCCTTCAGGTAAGTCAATGTAAGCAAGAGACATCAGCAATGTTGGGTGAGTTCAAACAGATATGTGGGGTAATGGGGGTGCCCACTGGCAGAGGGTAAAACCGAAGGACTTGCAAGAAAGTTAGAAGTTTTAGGCATAGAAGTGGACGTGGAACAAAGGATGTTGCGACTGCCTGAAGACAAGTTGTTCTGGGAGTGGGAAGGGCTTGAGATAAGACAGCCAGTCACACAGGATCAGATAGCAAACTTTATGATAAAGAAATGGGAAACTGGGATGGCAAGCACAACAATGGGGGTACAGCTGGCCGGTATTGGTTGGGCATGCAGCATTAGGGGTTGGTCAGAACCAAATAAATTCAAGATGGTAAGACGCATGTTAATAGGGTGGCAAAGGATGTGAGGGCAGCCAGGAGAAAACAGGAAGCTGGTGGCGGGGCAGACACTAGAGAAATTGTTGGGGGCTCTGGGACAGGTATGCACATCCAGGTATGAGGCATGTTTGTTCAGGGCAATTTTCTTGGTCATGGCAAGAGGCGCATTCAGAGTGGGTGAAGTGATTGCCAATCATAAGAGATTCAATACAGAGACTGTTATGGGAAGCAATACATTGGGGAACAGAGAGCATGATAATTTGGTTGAGGAGATCCAAGACTGACTAAGCAGACATAGTAATAGAGAGACAAGAAAAAGGAAGGGGGTGTGCAGTGGCGGCCCTCAAGGAATACCGGGAGTTACAGCTGAAGGGTAGCAATATACTATTCATGCATGGGAATGGGACGCCGGTTACATGTTATCAGGTAACTGCTGTGTTAAAGAAAGGTAGGTCATTTGTAGGGGAAGACTCTAGGAATTTCTTTTCACATTCTTTTAGAATAGGTTCAGCATCAGAGATAGCAGCACAAGATGGGTCAGAGGAGGAGGAGGAGGTAAAGAGGGTGGGCAGGTGGAGATCAAACTGTTATAAAAGGCACGTGAGGAAGATGTTTTAAAGAATTATGTTATATCAAAAGGCAGGACAACAACGAAGCAAGTATGGCTTTTTGGGCACTCTTACATGTATTGGGTGGAAAGACAGGCATTCACATAGCCGGAAAGAAAATAACTAAGAAGGGATGCAGACGGGACAAGATTATAATGGAAAGGGATGTGGGGCATGAGGTGAGCTCAGCTCCTTCCGACACTGGAGGAACAGAATTTGAGGTGGCCCAAACCAGATCTGTTGGCGATCCACTTAGGCAGGAACAATTTGGGAGATAGGCCATTGGGAGGGGGGGCATTATGTGAAGACATAAAAAAGGATATTGGGATCATAAAAAGTTGGTGGCCAGAGGTCACGTGGGGTGGTCAGAGATCATTTCCAGGAGAGTATGGAGACATGCAAGGGACATTAAGGCTGTGGCAAAGGCCAGAAAGTGATTGAACAGGAGGGCAGAGGCACTGATATCTGATATTGGGGGACTATACATTGCACATAGCGATATTTCATTCAATACTCTGGGATATTACAGATCAGATGATGTGCATTTATCAGTTGTGGGTATGTCATTTTTCATTTTATCATTAAGAGGGCCCTAGAGGAGTGGGAGAGAAGGGGAAGAAGGGGAGGGGGAGTCCATCATCAGGGACCCTGGTTTTCCATTTTTACCGGTAACACCGGTAACAATCACGGAATCCTGCTTGGTTTGTGGATTTTGAATTCTTGTACCGGTGCTTCACGGAAATTGCATGTCACTGCACATAATCTCTAAGATTTCAGTATCTTTTTACATTTTTTTTATTTTCTCTTTCTAAATCCCCTTCTCACAGCATTGGTATCCCCTAGCTTCACCCCAGATAATGCTCAGGAGCTCCTGTGGGCCTGCTCCTATTCTGTCTGGGTTGTACCCACCCAGGTGGGAAGGGAGGGACCCTAGGTCACCCTCCACACTCCCTTATTGTGTGTCAGGCAGCCCAGTGGGTCCCTCATGGAGCCTGGTTATGAAGTTTGGGGCACCTGGGTCCCTTCTGCCAGTGTGCATGTGGGGTGATTGTTCCTGGTTTTCTGGTCTCTGTCCCTTATGGCACCAGCACTAGAGATCCAAGGAGGTAGGTCACATAGAGACATGCCACTGCTCCAGATCCTGGCTAGCGTCCTCCCTCTTGATCACTCTGCAGCACCATTGCACCACCACCCGTGTTCACGTGGTGTAGAAGCAGGATCTGCAGCCACCCTCCCGGAGTAGGCAGAGCCCCAGGTGCTCAATCCTACTCCTGGACAGACCTCCAGCAACCCGAGTTTGCTTCTGACCCTGGGTCACTGGCATTGCAAGTAATAGTGCTACTGCAGCGCACGAGCGACCCAGATTTCAGTATCTTAAAATGAGTGCTGCTGCTTTCCATTCTTTCTGCTTTGCTGCATATAGAAATAGTATGGAAATCACCTGCACTGTTTTGTGTAATCAACCATTCAGTTTAACCACCCATGTTTAGTGGTTAGAGTAACAAATGGTGATTGAACTGGGTACATCCAGCAGACTTGGGTTTGAGTACCACAACCTCCACTTGCATCCAAGCAAGTCCTTAACCTCCCAAGTGCTTCTAGGTCACTCCTTAAAACAGACAGTTTTGCCTAGTGGGTCTTACCTGCTTTACAAAGAATATGAAAAAAATACCAACATATGTTTACTACAACATAGAATAGTAGTCAGGGTACCATGTAATTTACTTGAGTTTTACTTGGGCTGCAATGATTTTGTATAGGTAAAGATAAATATTCAGATACGTTTTATAAGCCTGTTTTAGATTTTAGTCAGGTTTTTATTGTATTTTTGCATATAAGCATCTAGGTTGTAGATTGCTAAATGCAGGATCACTTTACCAACTAACTTATTCAAGTTTATAATCAGTAGGGCCATCCAAAATCCTCAGTTGTTTGAATGAAAACTAGTCTGAATGAAAGTATGTTCACAAAGAAGAAACTGCCTTACTACTTATGAAAAGACTTCACAGTTAGCACCCCATTTAGATGAACTGGATCATTTGTACCTTTTCTTCCACCTGCTGGTTCTGTCTCTCACCAACAAAATGTTTTCTGAAAGACTGCTTCAACAAAAAGCAAATGTTAAGTATTTAAGAGTACTTATGTTTGGCCAGTGGATTTTGAAAGCACATTCAATGACATACAGAAGGTAAGACCCCAGGGGCTGTATGATGCTGGTGGGCAGAGTAGTGCTCAATTCACATCTGAACAAAGACATGAACACTGGAGTCACCTTTTAATGGACACCAAGTAGAAAAAAAAAAGGCATCCGCATGTCTGGAAGATGCATGAATCCATTTGAAGGTCCTCCACTAATCACTTTGTGGATTTTTTAGGTGAACACACTTTATTTCAAAGAAGCAAATTCAAGCAGGTTTTTTTTTTGCTTCTCCTACCCCCTGGCCATCCACTCCTTCAGGCCTGCCAAGGCCCCCTACCACCGCTGCTGAATCCCGATCACTATCCACTGACCCTTACTGCTGTGCTACCAGGTAACCCAAAGTGACCCTTCATTGAGTGGGTCCCTACCACTGTGGGAGGCTACTAGGGGAGGAGAATTGCCCCAAAGAGCTTCCTGCGTATCCTGGGCATGTCGGGGGTCAGAATGGTCACATGTCTAGGGCTTCTGGTGTATGGTGGGACCAGCAGCCATCCTTCAGTTGGCCAGTGGGTGTTTTCCCATATTCTTGGGAGCTTGACAGGCTACATGATGTCAAGGCACAAGCGACATCCGTCACACTCCTCCCGCAGTGAGGACTGATGTGTTGTCATGCCTCTGGCCTCCACCATGGGCCAGCAAATGCTGAGCCGTGAACCCACCCTCCCTCTCAGGAGAAGAGGAGTGGTCATTGGACACTCAAGCCTTCACCCACCAGATGGCCCTCCAACACCCAAGTCTGTTCCCTAACTCTGGTCAGCGGTGTCACAGGCAGATATCCAATTCAGACAGTTAAATTATAGATAGGAAAAAACAAAGGTAGTCCACCATAGCGTTGATGGTTCAGATGAATTCACATCTGAGTTCTAACAAGCAAAGAGATCAAGTCATTTGCAACTTGTGCATGTGGGATGTGAGTGTTGAAAGGGGATCATAGTGCTGTCACTACTGCCATCACCCCAGAGGGATGTGTACTGCATTGTTGCTACTGCCATCACACCAAGGGGGGGGGCGGTAGTGCTTCTGCCATCACCACTGGTGGATGGGGAATGTAGGGCCTGCTGCCATCCCACCTGAGGGATGGAGGCCATAGTGCTGATACTGCCATCACACATGAGGAATGATTACCGTAGTACTGCTGCCATCACACCTAAGGGATGGGGGCCATAGTGCTGCTGCTTCTGTCACACCAGAGGGATGGGGGCCGTAGTGCTGCTTCCATCACACCTTAGGGACAGGGGCTGTAGTGTTGCTGCTGCCATCACATCTTGTACCTAAGATAACTTTAAATTGGTACAAGGATGGAAGGATGTGTAGTAGTGGAAGTCGAAATTGCTAAAATGCATGTTAGCAGAGTTTAAAATTGTTAAATAAAGTACACAAAACCAAACACCGGTAAAACCGGATTTTGGCTTAGCAGACCCACCGGTGACAATACCGTTTTTTACAATGTGCAAAACGGAATATGCCCTTTCTCAATCCCGGTAAACCAGTGTCCCTGTCCATCATCCATTGCTATGCTGGAGATGGCCTAGTGGAAAGGAGGCATAAGGAGGGGAGGAAAGGGAGGGGCACAGCTGGTGTGAGGTAGGGGTGCAGGTGGGGAGGTAAACAGACACAGGCTGGGTCATTCACACCCATCTGTGGCTGCAACAGAAGGTGTAGCTGAAGTAAACTGGAGGTTGGGTTACTGGCATCTGACCTCAGGGCAACAAGTATTGGAGCTGAGGAACTGGAATGAGGAGTGTTGGGTCATGCACCCAGACCCCGAGAAGATTTGTGATGAAGAATCTGCAAGAAGAAAATGGACTGGAATGTTTGATTACTGTGGAAGTTTTGTAAAGATGAATATGTAGTAATGCTGATGACGATGACTATACATGATATTTATAAGATGTGTAAATAAATTAATTGCCAGTTCAAGCACCCATAAAGAATAACTGGTCTGCGTATTCATTTCCAAGGGAAAGTCCCTTTGACAAAAGACTTTCTTCAGAATTCTAGTTTGGACATCAGTCAACTGCACTTTTGATAAACTGATAAATTACTTTTGGTCCCCAAGTTCTTGAGCAACCATGTCTGACTTTCCTCTTGTCCTTCTCTTATTGGACCCTATTCATGAATGCCAAGGCACTGTGTATGTGCAGTGTGTAGGCATGCCCATGACCAAATTCTGTGCAGCCGAGTCTGGTGGCCCCCCCCTTGCAGCATTCACAACAGGCACACTAGTGCCTTGCACATCAGACCCCCTGGCTACCCATGCAGCTACATGTCATGGGAGGTCCAGAGGCATGCCACAGGACATGCCTACATTCCTCACCATTCATGAAGGTGCAGAGGTAGTGAAGAGTGCCCAGTTGGGGGGCACAAGTTATGTGACAAGGGACCAGCTGTAACTGTTACAGGCCCCCAATGGACACCTGCCAGTGGCATCGCCACAGGGACCCACGCTATATTGCTGCCCAAGACCATTGGGCTGCCAGGGAGGTCTGGGGGCAGCCTTTTGGGCAGTCACTCATCAGACCCAAATTCCCAAATTCCATGCCTTTCTGGGATCCCCTGCATGTGCACAGCAGGGGATCCACTATGGGACCTAGACCAGACCAGGCATCCCACCTGATGCCTGCCTGTGCCACATAATCCACCCCCCCATGCAACTGCAATCCACCTATGTGTAGCTGTCTGCTAGGGGGACAGGACCATGGACATATGCCCTGCTAGTGGTCATGGTCATGAATACCACACACTCTGCACCTGTCCAGGCCACGTAGCTACACGGGCATTTTATGCACATTTTGTGCATATAACACAAGTTTTGAGAAGAGGGACCATTGTCTCTTTCCCACTTTTTATCCCTAACTGGTTTTCTTTTTGTATATTTCTTTTGTGCTGTTTCTTTTTCTACTCGATTTGTATGTCCTAAAAAAAACAACATTTATTTTTACTTCTTCCCTTTCATGTTAACCTTGCCCATCTTTCTCTTTCAAATCACTATTTGACTTGTCTTTATTTTAGATCTGGGTCTTGAGGGATTTTGTCCTCTATTCCTCATTTGGTTTTGCCCCCTGCTTCTCAATAGGATCATTCCTTCCAAACTATGTATTTAACTTAGAATCTATTTCATCCCTCCGAAACTTTCTTTCCTTTTCTTTCTGATAGTTTCAATTCTTATTTCTTTCATTTTGTTGTTACATGTCAAAATCTTCACAATCAGATACCACAGTCCTTGGATTTTTCCATCTCAGATTGACGTTCTTCAGTATCTTTACTGTGGTATCATAATACATCGAGTCTTGTTTTATTTGAATCACAGCGAATTTTAATGCACATTCATCTATCGCTTCATCCCATTCAGCTTTATGCAAATAGCTATCCAAACCAGTTGTTGGTTGGTTGTCTAGACATAGCCCTCATGATGACCTGTTTACTTTGTGGTAGGCTTGTAAAGTCACCCAATTATACAACAAATTAATTACTTCACTTCTTCCTTTTTTCCTCAACTTAGAATGCTTCCAGTTTTATCAATGTTGTGAAAAAAGTGCCTTTTGGTCACCATGGTTGTTTGCAGCTGTTTGCTCTGTCTTCCCTAGTATTCATTACATTTTTTCAGTTCTCCATTTGCAATCGTGCAGCACTATGTTTCTTCAAGGAGATCACAGCAGAACATGGCACAGTCTACCGTGTCCAGGATGGCCACTAAACTCTATTGCGCTTGCGTGACTACTTGCACATGCACAATAGAGTTTGGTGGCCATCTTGGACACAGTGAACCGTGCCATGTTCTGTCATGATCTCCTTGAAGAAAACTCCATGGAGGAGACTGTGCTTCTCTTTTTTTATATATATAAACTGTACATATATATTTTTTCTTCCACCCATTCAACCCTTGCTCTCAGCACCCACCACCTGACCCCAGATACATAACAGTGACACTAAGGGTGCCAATCCACCAGTGTCGCAATGAGGAATTTTCGGTTGTTGGGCTGTTATTTTCAATTACCCCCCCCCACCACACATGTGCAATTATTTCTTTTTTTAATGCATATTTTTACCCTCCTTCCTCTTAGCACCCACCACCCCCCCCATAAACATAACAGTGACACTGGGGGTGCCCAATCCCCCAGTGTCCGCATGAGGGAATCCTTGGTTTATTTGCTTTTAAACCCTGTAAAAAGAAAACCATCCATTGATGTCTTTTGTGGCCATAACTTCCCCCCACTGACCCACCCTCTCTGCACCCACCACCCTTCACCCACCAAGCCCTTACTTACCCATCGGAGGTCCAACACCATAATCCTCTCTAGACCACAGACACATCTTCATTCTTCAAAGCTAGACTGTGAACTGAAGAAACAGGTATGTAGTTCAATGTATTTCAATGGCCTTTTGAAGCTAGTGGCATAACTTGGACATTTTTGGCCCAGATTTTCAACATGCCTTTTTTTGGGATTCCACCTCATGAACAATTGCACTGACATTAGGCAAATCTGTCTGGAAAGGTGATTTCTTGGTTCCTGCATAAAAGCACCTTTTATACAAGAGTTGAAACTTTCTCTGCCTTTCTTCATGAGGTGAGATCATAAGCAGGCTAGGTTGAAAATTTGGTGTAAAAATACTAAACAAACATTTGTCAATGCCGAATACGCAGGTATTTGCAGTGGTGTTTGGCATGTATGGTGCTTTACCCTAATGTCCTGTGCGATTGCCGGTATTTGCACGATAAATTGTCAGCATGACCTGTTTGTTACCCCCATTGTGTGCTACATAGCCAGAAACACGTTTTGGGCAGGATGTGAAAAATGACAGCTGTACTGCTCATAAGGGAGTGTAGTAAAATGGCAATGTTGAAAATCTGGAGTGGAAATATTGAAAATTCGCAAACCTAGGAGCGTGCGTGGGAACTGTGCAATGCACGCTCGTAAAACAGTCATTGTTAGGAATTTTTTCACCAAATTGTCAACATTGGCATTTTAAAACCTTTGCTAATGAACAGTGTCACTGTGATTGTCTTAGTGTGTGGCATACATTGATTTTGCACACCGACTGCACCATTGTGCACTACATGGACGGAAACACGTTTTGGGCAGGATGTGAAAAATGACAGCTGTACTGCTCATAAGGAGGTGTGGTAAAATGGCAATGTTGAAAATCTGGAGTGAAAATATTGAAAATTCGCAAACTTACGAGAGTGCATAGGAACTTCACAACACACGCTCATAAAACAGTTCTTTTTAGGAATTTGTTCACCAAATTTTCAACATAGCCATTTTAAGATCTCTGCTCACGGACAGTGACACTGTGATTTTCTTAATGTGTCCCATACACTGAGTTCACACTGCGACTGCCATTGTGCGCTACATGGGCGGAAACATGTTTTGGGCAAGATGTGAAAAATGACAGCTGCAGTGCTCATAAGGAGGTGTGGTAAAATGGCAATGTTGAAAATGTGGAGTGAAAATATTGAAAATTCGCCAAACTTCTGGCGTGAATAGAACTGCACAATGAACACTCGTAAAACAGTCATTTCTAGGAATTTTGTCACCAAATTTTCAACACAGCCATTTTAAGCCTCTGCTCATGAACAGTGTCACTGTGATTTTAATGTCGCATACATTAAGTTGGCACCTGGACTCTGCGCCATTAATAGCTCGCACAGAGCAGAAACACGTTTTGGGCAGGATGTGAAAAATGACAGCTATACTGCTCATGAGGAGGTGTGGTAAAATAGCAATGGTGAAAATCTGGAGGAAAAATATTGAAATTCGCAAACTTATGGGCGTGCGTAGGAACTGCGCAACGCAGACTCGTAAAACAGTCATTTTTAGGAATTTTTTCACCAAATTTTCAAACAGCCATTTTAAGACCTCTGCTCATGATCAGTGTCACTGTGATTTTCTTAATGTGTCCCATACATTGATTTGCACACCAACTGCCATTATGCTAACGCAGAGCAGAAACTCATTTTGGGCAGGATGTGAAAAATGACAGCTATACTGCTCATGAGGAGGTGTAGTAAAATGCCAATGTTGAAAATCTGGGTGGAAATATTGAAAATCCGCCAAACCTCACGGCGTCGTGGGAACTGTGCAGCGCTTGCGGCTCATTAAAACAGTCATTTTTAGGAATTTTTCACCAAATTTTAAACATTGCCATTTTAAAACCTCTGCTAATGAACAGTGTCACTGTGATTTTCTTACTGTGTCCCATACATTGATTTTGCACACCGACTGCGCCATTGTGCACTACATGGGCGGAAAGACGTTTTGGGCAGGATGTGAAAAATGACAGCTGTACTGCTCATAAGGAGGTGTGGTAAAATGGCAATGTTGAAAATCTGGAGTGAAAATATTGGAATTCGCAAACTTACGAGCATGCGTAGGAACTGCACAATGCACGCTCGTAAAACAGTTATTTGTAGGAATTTTTTCACCAAATTTTCAACATAGCCATTTTAAGATCTCTGCTCATGAACAGTGACACTGTGATTTTCTTAATGTGTCCCATACACTGAGTTCGCACACCGACTGTGCCATTGTACTCATGGGCAGAAACACATTTTGGGCAAGATGTGAAAAATGACAGCTGCAGTGCTCATAAGGAGGTGTGGTAAAATGGCAATGTTGAAAATCTGGGTGAAAATGAGAAAATTTGCAAACTTACGGTGTCGCGTAGGAACTGTGCAGCATAGACTAAATAAAACAGTCATTTTAGGAATTTTTTCACCAAATTTTCCAGCACAGCCATTTTAAGACCTCTGCTCATGATTGGTGTCACTGTGATTTTCTTAATGTGTCCCATACATTGAGTTCACACACCGACTGCGCCATTGTGCGCTACATGGGCGGAAACACATTTTGGATGAGATGTGAAAAATGACAGCTGTACAACTCATAAGAAGGTGTGATAAAATGGCAATGTTGAAAATCTGGAGTGAAAATATTGAAAATTCGCGAACTTACGAGCCTGCATAGGAACTGGGCAATGCACGCTCGTAAAACAGTCATTTTTTGGAATTTTTGCACCAGATTTTCAACATGGGGTTTTTGGGACCCCTTCTCATGAATAATTCACTGTCATGGTGTTATTCAAGCCCAAAGGGTGATTTCTCACAGTGACTGTGCAGTGCCTGCGAAATCACCGCCGGGCCTGAATAATGCCATGACAGTGACATCGATCATAGAAGGGGTCCCAAAACCTATGTTGAAAATTGTGCAAAATTCCAAAATGACTGAGATATGCACAAAGTTGAAACCCCTATCTAGGCCATTATACAGCTTACTGGCATTTCCTCAGTTCGCGGTCGCCTTTGAAGAGTGCAGGCGTGTTCCCGGTCCACCAAGATCGTCGCGCCGGAGTCCAGAAGGTAAGTATGGGGTGGGGGGGTGGGGAGGCTGGGTGCACAGTGGGTGGGTGCGGGTTGTGTGGGGGCTGGGAGGCGTGCCGTGGGACCATTTTATTTTACAGGTTTAAATTAAAAAAGATGGCGTGGGACATTTGCCACGCTGGGGTGAGCTCCCAGCATGGCAGAAGATGTGTGGGGCCAAGGAGCCCGGCGAGGTTGGGCACCTGTCGGCAAACTACAGCGGGGGAGGCGAGGGACCGGCGGGGATTGGGCACCCCATCGGCAAAAGAAACCACATGTTTTCCACACTGGGTGGGCTCCCAGTGTGGCAGCAGAGATGGCTGGGGGCCATGGAGCCAATGGGGATTGGGCACCCCATCAGCAGCTGCGTTGCCACGCTGGAGTGGGCTCCCAGCGTTAGCACCACTTTAAGGAGGCGGTGATGCACGGGGGGGGGCACGTGACATGAGGGGGGACAGCGGTGATCAGTATGGCAGCGGTGCTTTTCTTTGAAGCAGAGGAACACCGCTGTCATACAGAGCTCCTGCACCCATTGGTGCAGGACCACCACACCTGCTCAAGGGAGCAGTGCATTGGATGGGAGAGGCACACCTCCAAAGTGTGCTACTCTCCCAAAATGTTCCTTGAGCATGCGCGCAAGCGAACGTAAAAACAACAAAGTTAAGAGCCTACATTAAATTTTATGAATGCATGCTCATAACTTTGGTGATTTCCAATATTTGTACCCCAAATTTACAGCATAGCCATATCTTTACAGCACCTCATAAATGTGATAGCTGTCATTTTTCAAATCCTCACCAACATTTTTCTTACATTTGAAAGGTGATTTTGCGATCACTGCATGAAATCAGCTTTTGACAGGAGTTGAAATTTGTCTCTGCCCTTATTCATGAGGCAGGGACATAAGAAGGATATGTTATAAATTTGGTATAAAAATCTTTAAAAAAAACTAAGTTACAAGGCTATGTTGCATTTTGCAAATGCATGCTCATAAGTTTGGTAATATTTGATAATTTTACCCAAAATTTTCAACATAGCCATTTCTTTATAGTACCTCATGAATGTTACAGCTATCATTTTTCAACTCCTGCCCAACATTTGTTTTTGTGTCCCAACTTGGAAATCACCTTTAGGCCTGGAGTTGAAAATGTTCTCTCCCCTTCCCCATGAAGCAGGGTCATAACAAAGCTATGTTGAAAACTTGGTGTAAAAATATTTAAAAAAAAACAACATTTATGCACCTACATTACCTTTTGCGAATGCAGGCTCATAACTTTGGTAATTTTCAATATTTTTAACCCAGATTTATGACATAGACATTTCTTTAAAGCAGCTCATGAACGTGACAGCTGTCATTTTTCAAATCCTGCTCAAAATGTAGTTTTGCATCCCAAAAAGTGATTTCTCAGTCCCTGTGTACAATCACCTTTCAGATAGGAGTTGAAAATTTTCTCTGCACTTCTTCATGAGGTGGGATCATAAGAAGGCAATGTTGACAATTTGTGGCAAAAACGTTACAGCATATCAAAGTTATGATCTTGCATTCAGATTTACACACACGCAGGCTCCTTTCTTTGGTAAGACCTCGGTTGCAGCCTTAGAGGGTCTGGCCAGAGTTTGTTCGTTCTTTCTGACACTTTGGTTTAGATTGCCCCTGTTGTACTCACCACTGCTCTCTTTACTCAGACCTTTCCCTCTCCTCTCTTGATGTTAGCTGCCTTTCCTATTCTGTCTCTTTTTTGCCAAAATTCTGGTTCTATACCCTTTCCTTTTATCTCAGATCTCTTCTATAACCCCACATTCTTCCTCCTACCCTCTCCACAACAATACTTCCCATTCTCTCACTATTCCTTCTAGAAAATTTACTGTTGGCCAATCTGCTTTTTCTTACTGCTTTCCTAAATGTTGTTCCTTCCTTCCCCTTTCTATTCATTCTATCTCTTCTTCTTCCTCCTTAAAGTCTCTTCTTTATGATTTTTGTCATCTTACCTGCAACTACCTATGACCCTTCCTCTTTCTCTCCTTTCTCTAGTTTTGCCCTTTTTGTGCTGTCCCTCTATTTTCCTTTTATTTTCTAATTGTCTTTACTTACTATTTTTCCTATAATATTTGTGATTCTGCTTGTAATACTATATTATTGTAGTTGACTTTATTTTTAATAATTGTTATTGTTTAGCTATCTCCTTCTCTGCTCACCCCCAGGACACGTCTGGAAACAAGCTGTTTTCAGATCAGTATGTATTTGCTGGATAAACTTTTAAATAAAGAAAATAAATAAAGATGTAGACTACAATTACCATTTCTAAAGCAAAAGTGTTCTCAGCTGTAACAGATAGGGTGGGTTGTTTGGATCATGAGAAAATCCTCAATCCAGTCCGATCAGGTTTCAGACCCAAGCACAGTACAGTGTTTGCTCTTGCCAAAGTGTCAAATGACTGGCTAAAAGCCCTGGACAGTAAACAGCAAATTTATGCACTCTTCCTTGACCTCAGCAAGGCATTTGATATGGCTGATCATTCCATGCTTCTTGATTCCCTGAGTAGTATCGGTCTAACCTCTGCTGCAGTAAAGTGGTTCCGCTGCTACCTCACAAATCGTAAACAGCAAATTAAAGCCCAAGGGGAAATTCTGGCCACTACAGTTACTGCCCTTTACATCAACCTCATCGACTCTGGTCTGCTTGCTGGAAACGTTCATCTCTTTGCAGATGACACAGTCTTCTACATGACCAACCCCTCCTTGGACATTGCATACAAGGAGCTACAGCAGGATTTTATCATCCTCCAGCACAACCTGCCTAATCAAAAGCTCTTGTTAAATGCAAACAAAAACAAAAGCTATGATTATCTCTCCATCCCACAATATGGGGATACCTGGGACCCCACAGATTATTACCCTCCTTAATGAAGCACTAGAGCTAGTGACTTTAAATATCTGGGAGTCTGGTTGGATAACAAACTCACCTTTGGTGTACATCTAAGTGAGTTAACAAAATAAGCCAGCGCCTCTGTATTTTCTACCACATAAGATGCCTACTCACCCTGGAAGCTAGAAAGTGGCTGGTTCAAACAACTTTTCTTTCCCTGATTGACTACACTGACTTCCTATACAGCCATTAATCCCAGTATGCACTCCAAAAGCTGGATACACTCTATCTTCACACAGTGAGATTTGTTCTTGACTTGCCCTTGCAGACTCATCACTGCTCATTGTACCAAGCATTAGATTGGCCGTCCCTCTCCACAAGGAGGCAAAGAAATTCCCTCATGTGGTTATTCAGGGCTTTGTTCAGCAAACTACCACCCTACATCTGTGACCTGTTTGAACATTCAAAGGGTGCCTATGGACTAAGAAACTCCTCCTTTGTCCTCCTTAAGCTACCTCAAGCAAGGACATGTCTTGGCTCAACTGCCTTTCGCTCCTCTTTACCAGTGCTTTGGAATAACATGCAAAAAATTACTTCAATTCTCCCTGCTGCCCAGTCATTTTATATTTAGGGGGCTGCTCTATGGAGGCCTAAAAACAGCATGTGATTGTTTCAGGTATAGCCTTACCCCACTCAACTGAATCCCTTAACCTCTGTAATCCTGTATTTCCCGTGTCAGCCAGCATCCCTTTAGGGCAACTATCCCCCTCCTACCTCCTACCTCCCCCACTCTTATCAATTAGCTTTGCAGGGGGCCTCATTCTATCAGGCTGCCCTATTTTCCCTCTCCACTATGTGTCCGATACCCTTTCTTCCCACTGCCCTTCTCTATGTCCCTCATTCTTCTCCTCACTTGTACTCTATAAGCTACAACCTGTATATGCTGCACTTTAAATGTCTATATTTGCACTTGCTTTACATGTCTGATTCATCCAAGTACTGATTTTGTATATTGTAACTGCCTGTGCCAATGTCTACTTTTGTATGAAGTGTTGTCTACTGTAAGCAAAAGTGTCCTCTGTGTCCAGGACCATCTTGAAAATTAGCTTGCTCAATGATGTAACTGCCTGGTTAAATAAAGTTTGATTGATTGATTGGTTTTCCTTTGATAAGAAACACTGTGATGTGTGTGTGTGTGTGTGTGTGTGTGTGTGTGTGTGTGTGTGTGCATGCAGTGGCTCTGGTGGGATTCAGACCTAGAAATACCTTGCATGAGGAAACAGTTAGTGGTGGCAGCACACCAAGATACCCTTTTCAGATATCTGGGGGATTGTAAAAACTGATAACAGATGCAGACTGAGTCTAGGAGAAAATAAGTCTCTGACACTTATCTTTACTACTACTACCTTTGTAAATATGATGCACTATTGTTTTTTACTTGTATGGCCTCTATTGCTGTATTTTATGTCCCTTTGAAGATTTTGGCACTATGTAAGTATGTTTCCTGTTTATTATGTAGCAACTTACTTGTCAATATATGTTGATTGTCTTCTATGTATTTTCAGTACTATATTTTATTGTCTAAACTTTTTATTTACTGTAAATACATGCTGTAATGACCCCCATTGAAAATGAGCATCTGCTCAATTGGGCAATCCTTGTTGATAAATTTTATAAAAAAAAAAAATACTTCTTCTATGTGCTATGACACTCTTTGCAGCATTCTGCAGCAATGGGGAATGCTTTTTTAGACACTGCTGTACTACCAATTGCTGCAGGCATTGCTGCCCAGATTTTTTTCTCTGAGAACAAGACTTTTGTTAAACCCTGAAGCCAAGCCCTTCAAAGGGTGAAGTCAAAGGGACAACATTGGCACTATGTCCTTGATAGGCAAGGCTAAAGGTAAATGACCCTTCAGGAACCAGATGGATGAGCCCTTGAGGGACAGGAGTGAACAGGATGTGAGTCTGATCATAAAAGGAATACAAGAGATGGTGAAGATTCACTGAAGGATGATAAGGAGGGTGAATTCTGGGTAGGTAGTGTAAGAAGGGGGAAGCCCCATATGTGTGTTAATACAGGCAACAATACTACTCTTGCAGTTGTAAGAAAGGTCTCACATATATTCTTAGGGTATGAGAACCACAAACAGAAGGTGTGGATTCTGATACTCTGAGAATGTAAGTGAGACCACTCTTACAACTGTAAGAGTGGTCTTATCACCTGTATTTCTATATTATTGATCGAGTTTGATCAATAACTTATTAAATATTTAAAAAAAAATACCCAAACATGCCCATTTCAAGGGCAACTGCAAGTGAGACATTCTTGGCAGCATAAGAGTGTCTCATGTGCAGAGGGATTGGTTGGGAGCATGTCGACTGGCTGAGAGCAGTCCCTCAATCTAAAATGGGTTGCACACTAGGAATGTTGGGCCCTGAGGAGAGGGCCTGGTTGACTGCCTGTACAATCAGGTGGACACAGTAGAAGGAGCAAAGCTGCAGACTGAGGATCCAGTCAAGAAGGAAGACCCAAAAACACAAAAAGGGGAGCACAGACATGCAACACAGCCAGCACAGGAACAGGCACAGCCAGCAAGGCTGAAGGGAGAATAAAGGTGTGGGGAGGGTAGACAAGGAAGAAGGCATGGACCAGAGAAACTAGCAAGGGAGGAAGTGGTGCAATGCAAGGAAGAAGTAGGAAGGAGCAGGTCAGGTAAAGGAGTGTGGGGGTCTGCACAGGAGAAACAGCAGGCAGAGACCCAGGGAGTAGCCAGAATGGCCAAGGCAGAGAGAGTTGGCAGAGGGCTTGGGGGATTGGAGGAAGAAAGATGGGGTGAAGAAAGACAGCAGGTAAAGGGACTCAAAGAAGATCAGTCCCATAAGACCTGGTCTGAGACCAGTTTCTAATTTTTTCCCACAGACCTGCTCTGAGCCCAGTTTTTCTTTTTAACAGGTCTGCGACCAGTTAATGTCACACATGTCTTGCTGCAAGCTTGCTAAGCAACAACCAGTATAGCCTAGTGGTTAGGGCACAAAGTGTGATCCTGGAGGTCTGTGTTTGAATCCTGATTTCCCCAAAATTCTTTTAACCTCAAATTTCACAGAAGTGGTGATCCATGGTTGTGTGGTGTTAGAATAGTAAATATACACTGAAGGGTGTAAAGTGCAAGACAAATAACTAAGTGCAATAAAGAAACATGTCTCAGACATAGGTCATAGTGGACATATCTTCCTTGAGCAGCAAGGGGTGGTGGGAAGGCAGCCATGGAAGAGGAGCAGGTGGGAAACATAATGGAAGGGGTAAGTCAAGTACCAGGAACAGAAAGAATAGAGCAGGACAGAGGACAGAATGACAGAGAAGGAAACAAGAGAAGTGGAAGGCCAAGCAGGAAGGAAGCAACCAAGTGAGGTCACAGTGCGTGGCTGCACGAGTCCCATGCACACAACAGAGGGAAGACCACTAAGAAATCTACACAAATGCAGAAACACACTGTCCCACACAAAGCTAGAGCAAGGCTGGCAGTACCACAGAACCACTGCTGCAGCTCAGCTCTACAAGTCAGAAAAGGAACCGAGGAAGGGAGGTCATCGGAAAGGAGCTGCAAATTGGGATTGACACAGCAGTATGGGCTTACAGATGAGTGAAAGAGGATGTCTGGATAGGGAGACTAACCTAGGTAGAAAGAGGACTGAGGAAGGAAGCAGGGAAAGGAGGCAGCTTGGGACATGGCTTGAAAATAGCCACAATGAAATGAGCCTCTGAAGGACATATGGGCATGCTTGGTTTAAGTACAGCTTGATTGGGGCATGGTATGCATTGCTGACTGTCCCATTCAGCTAAGAGCAACAGCCACTGCATTACAACATATTTTAAATGTTTTCTGTACTGGGCTAAGAAAGCCATGCTATACAATATGTTCTCTTCTTACTTTGTCCAGAACGCAATATGCTGCCAAATGCCATGTGACACAAATTTTGGAACCGTGGTCAAATGCATTTCCTGTAACAATAGAAGGATTTTACTGTTTGTAAGCCACATCTGTCTTGCCTCACTCCCCAGCGATCCATAGAGTGGACTCTCACACTTGATGCTAGAACCTCTCACTCAGTACTGAACACTGGTTAATGAATTTGTGGGTGGTGTTTGTTGAATTAAATAGTGAAAAGAAATGGAAGTTTAATACATGATGCAGTGAATTAACAGTTTGTTATCTTTTGTGGGGGGGTCAAACAAAATGTATAGAGCTTTTCTGGGTTCAGTGGTTGAAGACTGAAAAGTCAAGCTTCTAAATGTTTTCACTGCTCTAATGGTATTTGTCTGGTGGAGCTGTAAGACATGTAGAGGACCAGTTCTCATATAATTAATGTTACAGGGCAAAAGACTTCCAGTTTTAAGAATAATTTCTAGCTCTTGAGTACGTCAGCCCCAAATCCCTTAATATTTTTAACAAGCTGCAGCACTGAAGTTTGAGCTGACCCCGCTTTCAGTTCAAGTTCACTTTAGAACTGTGCATCCTCCAAGAGAATTTGTGTTTAATCTTCACTCTTGTTATTTTTGTAGCTAGCAGTGGTTGTCACTAGACAGCAACATCATTTCTCATTATGTTGTGATCTGTTGTTGCAATGTCAGACTAAAGAAAATAAATGTCCCACATACAGCTAATGAATACACAAAGGACCTTTCTAATTGGGCTATAAAGCTAACATTTAAATCTAAAAAATAAATGTTTCTAATGTCTCTGCCTTCCAGGCCATCACTCCTTCTTTGTTTATCTGTCTAGTGCTCTACTTTAAAATCTGTCACGCATAACAGACAGGAGGGTTAAGATAGCTTAGAAACTTATTTGCAAAGCTGCCAAGATGCTCTAGAGTTGACAGTTGCTGTGAGTATGTCTTTTAATTCAAAAACAAATGATGCTTGCTTTACAAAATTTTAGCAAGAAGACCCTGAAATGTCTGTTTTTTACTATAGGCTGTAAACTGCAGTCCATGTGCGGCACGGGATTCATTGAACACTGACCATCAGGCCAAGTGGTGCCAGAAGTAGTGACTGGTCCTACAATGTAGTGGACCTGGGTGGGAGTTGCAGCCCTAACTGCTGGCTTTGGGCAATGGAATCTGGGATGTGCTACAGAGGCAGTGCCTTCCACCTCTGTGGAGAGGGTGGCATGAAGATACCTGCTGAAGTAACACCTCCTATAGCAGTCAGACTTCATGACTACTGGCTATGTGAGTGTACTCATGCATCCAACCAGACACTAGCAATGGGTGTAGCACATGAGTTATTAACCAGTCAGCTGGGAGTTTGAAAGACCTGGGAGAAAATAAATTGGGCTGATGATGTGACCACCTCCCCTACACCATCAAAGGCTTCTCCTTCCTCCCCCTGCCCTATGACTGGAAGAGTTCAGTACCATTGGCTCAAAGCCTCAATCAGAAGAGCTTGCCCAACCCTTTGTGCTGTGAGCAAGGGGACATTCACCTAGGATGCCTTTTTCTCTCTCTCTCTCTGTTGTGCTTGACCAGCATTAGGCTGGGATGAGGAGTCTAAACACTGCAGATAGATTGTGCCCCTGACTACAGACCCACGGTCATTTGATGAGCAACACTAACTCAGGACTTGTTGATGAGCAGCTCTGGCCATGCAATATGTCTCCAGAACTGAGCTGATTAGTAGTCAATATGTCCTTGTGGGTATGGCACAGGACTGCAAACCACAGGATTTAGTTACTGAAATGTTTCACCAGGTAGGCACATTGAACAAGTTGCTCATCTCCCAGTGTGACCTGGAGGGAGAGGGTACAGGGAGAATGCATATACCAAATACATACATTAGGAACATAGGGATCAGGGGTTGAATCCAAATTCCTCTCATTTTCCTTTACCATCAAATTTCACCAGCATGGTGATCCATGACTGAGTGGTGTTGGCTAAATCTACACTAAAGGAAACTGAGTGAAAGGAAGAATATATAGTATATGGTTGGTCCCTAATGTGTATGCTATACACATAACTTATGTGCTGTAGGTCAGATCAAAGGTCACCAAAAGTTGCTGTAGTTTAATACTGAAATCACTGCAATGCTACAACTTTTCCTTCTGAAGTTTGCTCCAAATGTCTCTCCTTGTGAGGCCTGCTTGCACCCCACTCTCATCCAAAACTCAAATCTGCCATTCATATTATATGTTTCCTTGTTTTTACTAAGACCAGAAGTACTACAGCCTGCTCCATTGTATTTACTCATATTCTATGAAACCAATATATAAGTACTATAAGAATATGAGCAATCAAAACACCACTCGGCATGTGTTTCTGTCTCAGGGTTGAGATGACATCAGGGACCTCTCGAGCTTCACTTTTGAGGTCCCTATGCTGTTATCTCAACCCCTCGATGGAAACACAGCCTTACTGAGTATGGTTGCTCATACCCTGTTCTATGTCTTGTAGCACACTGTTCTCACAGTACACTGACCCTGGATAAGTGCCTGCAGTAATCTGACTCTGGGTTAGACTTATCCCATGTCAGTGGTCAGGGAAAGAAGCTATCAGGGGCAGGGATGACTGGGAGAGTGGTGGTTGGGCTATGCAGATGATGCTGGGGTTGTGGTGGAGCTGAGCTTGAGGTGGGTTGTGTTTGTGTTGGGAGAGGGGTAAATCCATTCTGGCTCTCGCATCAGTATACAAGACAATCCAACAAATGTGTTTTTCTTAGTGGGCATCAAACATAGATTTATCCCAAGTCAGTGGTGAGGGAAAGAAACTATCAGGTGCAGGGCAAGTGTGGGAGAATGGGGGCTGTGCTGTGGAGATGGTACGGGACTTGTGGTGGAGCTGGGCTTGAGGTGGGTTGCATTTGTATTAAGGAGAGGGGTAGATCTATTCTGGCTCTGGCAACAGTATGCAAAATGTGCAAGACAACCCAACAAATATTTTTCTTCATGGGCATTAAATGTATGGGTCACTGAAGAAGGTCCTGGCCCTAGGGAAGACTGAAGGATTGAGGATAAACAGAAAGAAACCCCTGGTTATTTGATTCTCTTCAGTGTTTTGGTACAGAAATAAAAATACCCAATGCAAACATATTTTTTCCAGGGTTGTAAATTTACCGATGCCTACATCCATAAAATCCCACTTACACTCAGAAGCTGCAATCATTTAAAATTTGAAGGATCTTAACATTATTTTCCCAATCCCATAAGTTGGGTATGAGGCAATTTAGTTATACATGATGAAATGGCATTGATATATTAAATCTGACTGACTGAAATAAGTCACATGCCCATGTGATTTTTCACCCTAATTACGTGTGCACTTTTAAATGCATTTTTGCTTGCTGTGTAAGCATATAAGACACCAGGGATGTGTACATAGCAGTACAGCCACAAATAACTCTTGGGTGAGTTTAAGGTAAAAGAAACAGCTTTTGTGTCAGGCATTTGTGTCTGCCTCTAGTCCATTGAATATATGGTCCTTTGTCTCTAGTCACTGAGATAAATGTCCTTGCTGGGTATGGATGAAAACTTAGAATATATCCCAAACTATAATGGTTCTGGAATCAGCAGTCACCCAGATCCAGAATGGTAAAAATCAAGATAACCACTCCAGAATCTACCCACACCATTGCCTGGTCCAGAATGCACCCTTTGAGATCAGAGTATGTGCAGAATGGCCCCCCAAAGTCTGTGTATGTGCTGGAATCACCCCAAATCTGTGCCTGTAGTAGGATGGCCACCACAAAGCTGTGCCTATGTCAGAATGACCTCTGAAATCCTTGACTGTGCTGGAATACCCCTTTAATTTAGGCTGTGTGTGGAATGGCCACCCAAAGTTGGTTCTGGAATGCCACCCCCCAGTCTGCACCAGTGAAGAAATGGCCTCCTGAAGTCCATGCCTGTTCCACAATGACCCTCCTTCCAAAGTCAGGGTCTATGGTGTTCAGAATCAGTAACCAGATGTAGAGTGCCATCCAATGGAGAAAGTTGGGATTGCAGCATATAATGAAGAAGACTGGAGTCTAACACCTTGCAGACAGAAAGTTTCCTTTTAGCTGAATGGTATGAACTGCGACATTTCAGACCAGTGATGCAAGAATCAGTCCTATAGCTGGGGAGAGGACATTACATATGGCACTGGACTTAACCTGGGGGAGTAGATTCTTGAATGGGCATTCCTCTTGTTATCATGCTGGATCTATGCACTGTCAAGTTCTTTTCTGGTTCCTGATGTATTCCATTTCTTACTAAATCCCATCCTTGTTCTAGAATGTCTTCACACTCTTCTGGACTGCAGAGCTGTGATCTGACCACTGGATTCTGTAGACAGGGAAGGTGGTCCTGAAACCCATGGACCTTCTTATCTGTTGAATACTACACACCACAATGAATACAGTATGGTTCTAAACAGAAGATTTCCTTGGTTGTTATTTCTTCCTTGCTTCTTGCTGTTTTCCTGGAGTTTCTGTAGCATGGTTCCTATGTTTCTCTAATCACTGTCAATACTGTTCATCATAATACAGCACACTATGTAAATTGCTGTAACTGTTAACTGTGATGTAAGTTTGCAACCCTGAAAACTTGTTTTCTAACTGGCCATGGATAGTTGTCCCCCATATTGTTTGCAGTGTACATGCTGTGCCTCGGAGACATTGTAAAAAGGTATGGGCTGAAGTTTCACTGCTATACTGATGATACCCATCTCTAGCTTTCTTTTGCACCTGATCAGAATGGAGCTCTCTCAGTCTTTAACAACTGCCTTACAGAAATCCAGGATTGGATGGATTCAAGTTGGCTGAAGTTGAACTCGGAAAAGACTGAGGTGCTGGTTGTGGATCTGGTGCTCCGAATGGGGTGGCCAGGGATTGGTTCACCCTCCAGGCTTTTCCTTCGGAGTTTATCACTCCTGGCTTCTGAACAGGTACGAGACCTGGGGGTAATTTTTGACAAAGGGTTGGCTCTGCATTTGCAGGTGTCAGCCATCATCAAGTCCTCTTTTTATCATCATCTGAGGAATATCTCCAGGATTAAGCACCTTGTTCTGTCCGGTGATTTACCTTTGCTGGTCCATGCCTTCGTGACCTTGTGCTTGGACTATTGCAACTCCCTTTACCTAGGGCTACCTGGGGTTGAAATCCACCACTTGCAGCTAGTGCAGAACACTGCGGCCCAGCTTTTGATGGGGACTTCCCGGTCCTGTCATATTTTGCTGGTTCTGCACGGACTGCACTGGCTGCCTGTACAGTGGTGGATCACCTTTAAAGTTGGTTTACTGACTTTAAAAGCCCTACTTGGACAGGGCCCAGACTACTTGAAAGAGCTCCTGGTTCCCTACTGCCCTGGGTGATTACTCCACTCAGCTGATGAGGGATTGCTAGAGATTCCTATGATATTTCTGAAATCTTCAGGGGCCTGAGCTTTTGTGCATGTGGCCCCAACCATTTGGAATTCTCTACCCCATCAGTTATGGGAGTGCACAATGATGGAGAGATTTAAACAGGCATTAAAGACATATTTGTGGTACCAGGTGTTTGGTGATTGATTTTCCTTTTAAATTGTATCAGCTGTTTTATATTTTTAAGATGTTGGCATGTTTGATGTGTCATTTTTATTCTGTTAGGTGCCTTGGTTTTTGAAAGGTACCATAAAAATAAAGAATATTATTATTATTATTATAGTCATTGAAAATGAGCTGCTGCTCAAGTGACTGTATCCTAAAAGGAGGACAGTAATGGTGTGCAGTTTGGAAGGAACAAAAGCGCTGTCTGTTAAGCAGAACTTAGATGCACTATTAAAAGACTCAGGCAACAATGTGGTAATGATATGTACCAATGATATAGAGAGAATGTTGGATAAAGACATCAGAAAAGGCTTTGAGGAAATTGAGATAGAGTGTAAAGGTGACTGGAAACAGTTTTTTACACATCTAGATGTCCCCCAGTTATTTTATTGTCTACCCAGTAGTCTGATATGTTTCTGATCTTTTTTGTTAAATTACAGTAATAATCTAATTTTGTTGCCTTTTTAACTACTCTGAATCCCTCTCTCCTCAGCAGTTGCTGCTTTCTCTTTTCATACTGCCTGAACATTCTATGACATCAGTAACACCATTTCAGGCCATTCAGATGAATAGCATGGAATAGAAGTTATTGGTGTCTTATAATGTTTAAAAAATATGAAACAAAAGAGCAGTAGCTGATGAGGAGAGTGGAACACTATGTAGATCTGAGGGTACCCCACAGCTAGATTATTTATTTATTTATAAAAAAAATCATCAAAGCATATCCAAATATATAATTGGCATGGAAAGGAAGATGGAAGGAGAGCTAACTATGTAAAAATCATTTCCTATCTCCTTTAAAAATAGGAATATTTGAGGAAATGGGAATAGAGCTTAAAATAGGAGATGCATATTAAGAAATTCTACAGGTACCAAGAAATGGGAAGAGTAGAACAAAATCTATCAAAATGGCAAATGCCAAGATATGAATCTGGGCTAGGAAGAAGTACTTCCTTTTTCAAAGAAAATTGGACTTTATCCAGTGCGGGGAGATGGCTTGCATCCAAACAACAAAAGAGTGAAATGTTTGGGAGAACAAATAAATAGACACATACTGTACAAAGGGTTTTAAACTAGAAGCCCAGGGAACTGAGGGGAGGGAGTGACACCCACATGAGATGGGGGGGGGGTCTTGAAATAACATAAACTACTGAATGTAGAGATGAGGAACAAATGAGCCAGACTACCTTTTAAAAAGTACCCCAAAATGGAAACAGCAATAAACAGGCAGAACAGTACAATATGCAAGGCAAGGAGTTTAAACAGCAAAATGGATCAACTTGAGAAGGTGTTACTGTCTGAAAACATAGACAAAATGGGTGTGACAGAAACATGGTGATTAGAGAAAGATCCTTAGGGAAAGATGATAGATGGGTATAACTTACTGTATACAGGAAGGACAGATACTGCAAAAGAAGGGGAAGAGTGGCAGCCTATACAAATACATTTAAGGTCAAGGAGATAGTAGACCTGGATAGTGACACCCTTAAAACTCTTTGGTTTAATTTAAAAGGTGATTGAAGCAGAACTCAACTGCCATATCAAGATAACAGCATGGATGAAATATTGATAAATAGCATTTAACTTATAGAGGAGATATGAGGATCATAGGGACTTAAATTTATTTGGTATTGACTGGATAAGAAGGGAGACAAAAAAATAAAAGAGAATGGCTGTTTGTTCAGGCTATAAATGAAACTTATCTTGACTGGCATGTTGGTGAAGCTACAAGGGAGGATAAAATCTCTTGTAAATAGCAAACTTTCTGGTTTAATTAAGATTTGATTATTAGAAAACCACTAGGAAATAGTGACCAGTCTATAATATAGTTCAATTCAGCATTAACAGAAAGGCAATAAGGGGAACAGGAGACAAAAAAAAAATATATTTCAGGCTAGCCAACTTTAAATCAATTGCAAACTGGGACTGGAGAAAAGATTTCAGGAACAAGGACACAGAACACATTTGGTCACTTTTTCCAAAGGTTATCAATGACTTGGAGCAGAAACATATCCCAAGAACCAATAAATATAATAATAGGGGAAGGAAAGAAAGAGCCACGTATGGCCGAGTACAAGAATAACAGGGAAATTCAATAAAAGAAAAGATTACACAGAGCCACCAAAACGGAGGGGTCAGAAATATCATGAGCAAATTGTAAGACATTTCAAAAGTAATGCAAAAGGGAGAGTAGGAAAGCAAATTGATGAGAACACAAAAAGCAACCACAAGGACTTAAGTATGCGAGGTCAAAGAAACCGATCACAAGGACAGTAGGTTTATTAGCTGAAAGTGACATGCTAATCAACAGGAAACAAGCTATGGAAGACTCCTTAGTTTTTCTGTTCAGTGTACTATACAGTAAATCAGAAATTTGTATTAGAGGGGTAGTGAGAAACATTTAAGAGTGACAGTAGACAATGATCTGTAATGTCTACAAGGGTTGAACCCAAGCAAGTTGAAAGGGCCATATCAATTGAACCCTGGAGTACTCAAGAATTTGTCTCCAGTGTTAGCAGAACCAGTAACAGTATTATTCAACAAAAGTCTAAAGGAAGGAATGGTGCCTCGGGAATGGAAACTTGCACAAGTGGAGTGGTCCCTATTTACAATGAAAGGGAAAGAAAAATAGAAGGCATGTATGCAAATTACAGACCAGTCAGTTTGACATGTGTGGTGGGAAAGATACTGGACAGTGTTATTAGGAAGGAAATAATTAATTTCCTCTGGACAAACAACAAATAAGGTAGGACATGGCATGGGTTCAAGTTCAAGTTCAAGTTTATTGCAGGAAAACTTTGTTGAGCAAGCTCATTCACAAGGAGGTCCTAAATCATATAAACAGTCAGGAGACTTTGCATAAAAAGGCAACATGTAAAAAGCAAGATGAAACAATATACACATAAGATTAATATGCATCAATTCATATAAGTACATCCTAGCAAAATGAGGTACAGTAAGGTTCATATAATACCTGGTGCTCAATTACGACAGTGCACGGAAGGGATTATTAGCATAAGATAGTGGGGAGCTGAAAATGTGGGGAGTGTACTGTGACAGGAGACAGTAGTTAAGTAACAGGGGGGTTAAAAATAACAGGAGAGAGTAGTGGAATAAGAAGGAGGGGTTGAAAATGGGAGATGAGTGGAGGAAAAGGGCTAAGGAGAGTAGGGGGAAAAGGATATAGATAAAGAAGGCAAGGGTAGGAGAAGATTTTGTGATTAACTGAATGGTTTCATGTCCTGGCAAGTGCAGGTTTCAGGTGAATGGTCTTAAGGATATAAGGGCTTAAAAGCAGCTACAGATCTCTTTTAATTTGGATGCAGTTAACTCTTTGAAGAAATTAACCAAGACCATACTGGATAGTTTCAGAGTGGTTTGGAGTCGGTTCCAGATTGTTGGAAGAGCATATGAGATAGCACATTTAACAAAGGTGGTGCGAGTCCTGGGCACGTCAAGGAAGATGAAGTCAGATTTCCTGACTGATGAGAGATGTGAGGTAGTTCGGAAGTTTGTTCAGGAGTAATTTGAGGGTCCAAATACCAGCATGGAGCAAATGTCTAGAGGTAAGTGTGACGGCCAGCCAACAGCTGCATAAAGGTCACAGTAGTGGGTTTGGTATGGGGATTTGGTGATGAACCACAGGGCATGGTGGTAAAGTACATCCAATTTATTTAGGTTTGAGATTGCAAAGGAGCTGTAAATTAGGTCCCCATAATCACGCAAGGGAAGGAATGTGGCCTGCACCAGCCTGATTCTAGTTTCATTTGGAAAGAGAGAGACTTGTTTCTGAAAAAGAAACCTAACCTGGCTTTTAGCCTTCTGGAAAGGTCCTCAAGATGATCATTGAAAGAGAGTTTGTTATCTAACCAAACGCCAAGATATTTAAATTTGGGGAGAACTTCCAAGAGTTCGCCTAGCGAGGTGACAATAAAGTCCTTCAGTAGACCGGGGGGGGGGGTGGTAGATGAGTTAATAAGAGTAAAAGTCATAGCCTTAGTTTTCTTAGCATTAAGAATAAGCTTAGCATTAATGAGGTTAGTTTCCAGCTGAGCAAAGTCAGCTTGCAGTACATGCCTTACTTCAGACAACGTTAGAGCCAGAAGTGTACAGTACTGTGTCATCCGCAAAGAAGTTTAGGTTGGATTTGGTAATGTGAGAGTCAAGATCATTGATGTACACAGAAAAGAGGATAGGGCCTAGGATGGAGCCTTGAGGAACTCTCCTGACAATTGGCTAGGAGGCTGAGAATAGGCAGGTCCTATTTGACAAACCTGATCATATTCTTTGAGCCAGTTAGCAAAGCAATTGAGAAAGATAATGCCATAAATGTGCTTTAATTAGATTACAGCAACACGTCTGACACTATTCCCCACAAGGAACTGATCCTTAGATTAAGGGGCATAGGGGTAGAGCAGAGCATATTCAGAATGATCATTTGTTGCCTTGATAATACAAGGCAGAGAGTACACATACTGTATATGGCCTCCTTTCAGATTTCAGGTAACTTGACCAGCGTGCTTCCTCAAAGATTTTTATTTGGCCCAGCAATTCTTAACCTCTACACTATTGATATGAAATGTACAAATAGTTGTTAGATGACTAAATTGTTGGATAATTCAAAAGTGGGGCGCATGTTTGACTCAGATAAAGATATAAATGCCATGAAACAAAAAGTCATGCTGAGGGAACTGGGCACGTTGGCCAACTGGGTGAAATCAGCAAAAATGTGTCAGTTTAAAACAAACTCTGGCCAAAGCCACAGTGGCTGCCACTTTGATAGTATTGAAGTAATTTGGATGCCCATGCTCATAAGCCCCAATCCCACTTTTTAGCTTACTGTCATCTTAATTTCTCTGATGTCCTCCAGTGTTTGGCTCATGTTGGACAAGCAGTCTAATACAATCAGACAGGTTTACATAATGGAATAAGAAGAAATTAAAACAATTATGATACATATAGGGGCAGCAGTCTGCAAACACCTTCAGTCTTGGTGTGTTCTTGATAATGACTGCATAACCCTTACACTTCACACTGAAGAACTGCAGTGATATTCACATGCCCTATTTCAACATGAGTTACATCAAATACTATTGTAAAAATTCTTTCAGATCTCCCATATGTTATTTAATTATCTTGGCCATGGTCCCTGGTCTAATACTTATAGCTCAGTAATACATAGTCTGGTCCCTAACGTCTCTCAACCCCATCCCATCTCGACTCTGTGTAATAAATTTTATGCTCTGTGCCCCTCCAAGACAATGAGTGATGTTTACTGCTGGGATAAAACTTTTGCATCAGGAGAACCATTTGATTGGCCCTGTTTATGGCCCAGTTTATATAAGTATATCAAGTGGGACAGATATCGTTGCATGCAATTTTCAACAATTTCACAACTTATATTTTACTCTAGTTAAACTATGCAAAATGGGCAAACTATCAACAGACATTTGTACGAACTGTGGCAAAGCTCCTGGCACATTATTGTACGCATTCTGGGAGTGTGACAAGGCAAAAATATTATGGGATTGTACAAAACAGAATTTGGATCCCCTCCTTGGGCCAGAATCTGCCTTTTCCCAAGGGTATGCTTATTGGGATGGTTAGAGGGTAACTTAATTGGGAACCAGCGTTATCATATGACTCTGATCTCAGCATGTGCAGAAAAAATCATTTTAAGGCATTGGTGTGATCAGAGTGCCTCCACCTATCTGGAATGGTTCCAAGAAATCTTATTTGCATTGTGCGCAGAGGCCATAATAGCAAACATGCCCAATAATATTGCAAAGTATAAGAGAATATGGGAACCCTTATATATCTTGCTCTCACTTCATGAAAGAGTATAGTGAGAACCCTTTAGATGCTATCCCTATCTTTGAATCCCACAGTGTCTTCTCCTTGTTTTAAGCTACCGACCAAATGAAGTTTGGTTTCATCTTGTTTATTTTTTCCTATGATAGTGGAGTACATGGGTTCAGGTTATCTCTGGAGTGGGGAGAGGTATGGGGAGGGGAGGGGTTAATAAGAGTAGGCCTGACAATGTTTTCATAGTTGTGTGTTTCTATGTGCTGTGACTTCTGTTATGGTATTTCGCTGGACATGTATTCTTAACTTCTTATTCTCTTGTGTATGGTTTAAACATCATTTAATAAAGTATATTAAATGTGAAAAAAAAACACTGTTGTAAAAAAGGCTTACTTGTTGATCAGTTATTCTCCATTGATTATTCTAGTCCATAAGCTTTAAGAAGATTCCTGTAGCATGAAACCTAATAACCACAAAAAGAAAATGTTCTGGATGTTCTGGGCCTTACCCTCTCCCTCATACCATAAAACACATTTCAAGAATTTTAGTTTCAGGTTATAAATAAGGTGATCCCGAGTACCAAACTTAGGGAAGGTATAGTCAACATAAACTCCACAATCTTAAAATAACAGTAATAATCTTAATGCACAGAAAGCAGTGATAATCGTGACATTAACTATTTGCTGTGTTACACAATGCATCTTAGCTCAACATACTCAAATGCATAAGTCATTTGCAAACAAGCAGCTTGTAGACAAATCAGGGTTGTCACAACCTTTCCCCTACAAGCACTGAACAATCATATATTGGTCACTGTACAGTATGTGTGTGTGAACTACACTTTAACTGTGTCAGCAAGTGAATGGTATAAAATAGTGACCTGTTCTTTCAGGACTTTAGTAACAGATACTCTGTAGTTGTGTCTACTTTAACTGGCAAAGAAAACCGCATATATTCAGTACTTTATGAGAACCATAGATGACAAATAACAGTTACAGCATTTACAGGGCTGTTTGCCAGCCAGGAAAACTGACATGTGTAATTAACTTCTTACTGGCACTGAGCCCTTTCTGATGCAAAATGATGCAGTGTTGCTGTGCTGAGTCTAACATATAACTGGTCAAAGTACCACAGTAGTGCAGTGTATCATAAAACATTCAACACTTCCCAAAACTTGAGTACCCTAGCTGTGAATGTATATATGCCCACACTGCACCCAGGAAGGACAGATGATGCATGCTGGCACACAAAATAGTAAAACACCAAAGTGACAAGACCTAGACCTCACCAGTGGATAGAGAACAATGTAGCAAAATAATGAGGGAGAGGGGAAGCAGCAGGGGATTTCACAGAGGGGAAGGGCGGAGTAGGAGAAAGAAGAAGCACAAAGGAAAAGAGAGTGACCAATGAATCACTGTAAGAAACAAACTCACAATGGTGCAAAGTAAAAATTTTAACATAAGCAATCTTTTAAAAACATATATAGCAATGTAAAAACCTTAATAAAAAGCTTAAATATCTAGAAGGCATATGAGACAGACCCATGATAAATGGAGCTTAAAGAGGATGCAAACTGTATTAAACTATGTTTTTTTTACCTAATAATGAACTGATAGTAATAAAAATCATATAGTCTACATTTCTAAACTATTTTTTATTAAAATGTTCACAACATTACAGACATGAGAAATAACATTCTCCAAACACAGAATGTCACAGAGAGCATAAACTGAGTAGTGAGGTGACACCCATACTCAAATACCCCTCTCACCTGGATAGAAAGATAAATATGAAAACATATTAAATGGGTTTAACCTCCTTGAAGGTGTTGGGGAACTGGGTGGGGACATCTCCCTCAAAAATATTCTGTTTATCTTTTCTTAAGATGGACTCTAATCTCATTTTTGTAGATTTTCTCTCCTTTCTATGGATACTTGCATTTTCTGGTAATGTTAGTTACTATTCTAGTTACAATTACAGTATTCTATTTCATACATTTTGGATATCTAGATTGCTATCTATATTGTTATCTATGACCAACCCACCAGATTTATGGTTTTTAGAGGTGCATGGGGTAGATTTTCTTGGCTATTTATGTAATGTTTGTTGTTATTACTACATTAACAGTACTATACTGTATTTTTTACATTTCAGTGTCTCTTGCATTATTTGTATGACTGTTTTTGATGTATACAGCTTTTTACCTGTCTCACCAGTCCTCAATGTTCTAAATTAGGCTCGAGAGCTTCAGATGCAATTGGACATCAGCAGTGAGGTTACGGTTTGTGCACCTGGTATGTTGTGGTGCTAGGTTCAAAGGCAGATTCTGAATTCCGATAGTTTTGGAAATTGCTTTCATGATACTCTGTACGAACACTGTGTATCTATTTTAAATAATCAAGCCTATTCACACCAGATTACATCTGATAATGTTTTCTCAACTGTGGTAACAT
The DNA here is from genome assembly GCA_016271365.2 of Neoceratodus forsteri. Classification (NCBI taxonomy): domain Eukaryota; kingdom Metazoa; phylum Chordata; order Ceratodontiformes; family Ceratodontidae; genus Neoceratodus; species Neoceratodus forsteri. The sequence continues at coordinate 293,742,455 of CM028136.1, forward strand.
TATTTGCCATTTCAGTTGAACTCTCAAACCGCATTACAAAAACATTACAGTGTGTATGTCATTGTGTTGGTAGATTGTACTCATAATGAGAGTTATGCCAGTGACTCAGTATGTAAAGACACAATCAAATTGCTTAGATATTCACAACATTTTCACTCACTGTACTATCTTTCATCATGTTCACGATGCTAGCAAACTTTGATAGAGATGCAGTTCCGGTCCCAGCTATGATCTGAGCAATGAGTAAAGTGTGGGGGGGGAATAATCGTACTCTGTCATCCTGATATCTGATTACAACTACTGGTACTTTCTTTCCAATTTAGCTGATGACACAGGATGCCTGGCAAACGTTTTTATTTAGAATACCATACTGTAAGAAATATACTTTGCAGAGTGAGAACAGTGAGACAGCAATCATGATTCTGATATGCACTTTTATATATTGTTCCTCAAATGTATAATTTTTTCAGATGTCAGGAAACTGAGTACACTTGTGAATTTTAGAAGAGAGATGACTGAATTAATCAGAGCTGCCTCAGCAGCCCCTAGTACCCCTGCCTTTTTCACACTATGTGGAGTATGTAGCATTTGTCAGTATTGACCATAATCTGTTCTGAGAGGGGGGGTATTTAAATCAAGTCTCTGAATTTTCCTGTTTGCTCTGCCTTGCTGTGAGACCTGCCTACCTCTTAAACATTGAGGCTAACAGCTGCACCACATTATCCAGTCATCCAAAATCTCCTCAGTTAGCATTGCCAGGACTAATCTACTGATTGAAATGTTGTACTTAATAATAACAGCAAAAAAATGTGCCTCCCTCAATTACCAGTGTTTTTCAGACACAGAGGAGAAAGAACACCTTTAGGGGAGAGAGAGAAAGAGTGAGAGAGAATGTTTGGGATCTGGACAGCTGAGCTGATAGCGAGAGTCTGTAGGTGTGAAACTTACAGTACATAAAAGAGAGAGTGTGTGAAAGGAACATGTTCCTTTCTTAAGTCAGCATTTCCAGCCATTGCTAAATACCTGGGAGAAATTTTGCTTTTCCAGTAGTTGTTCTGTGTCTGTGTGATGGTTTGAACAATTTGAATTTTTTATGTGAACAAACAGCAACAGGACTTCATTCAACTTTCGCTGATCAGCTCTCAAGTACATATCAATAGCCTCTGTTTAAAAACATCACATTTGATGGAACATGCTTTAGGAATCAGCCTCATACAGACCCATGCACAAAATAATAGGAACAAGATATTCTGTCTCTGGCAAATGCTGAAACAGATTTCAGTGCTCAAATTGCTGATTTCCTGCTATGAGTGGAATACACAATAAACACAGAAAGACATCTTCATTGTAGCATTCTTTATCTGAAAACACAGATACACACTGGTTTTGTCAATTGAGACAAGGAGTAGAGAAATTGTTCTTGTTAATGTGACACACATTCTTATATACACCCTCTGTGTTTATGCAGGACAGCACAGTATGTAACTTAACACTCTGACACCCCTGTTGTGTGTTGATCAGGAACTGATAGTGAGTGAGTGAAGCAGTGAGGTAAACCCAAGATGTTGGGACATTCACTGCTTCTCCTGTCTGCATATTAATAGCAGTGCCACATGTTCCTTTGCTTAATGAATAGTGTGTGGGGGGGAGAAAACACATTGTGGTGAATGGGAGGAGGTGGAGAGATCCTCAGAAAGTTGTACTTTGATTCCACTTCCTCATAACAACAAAAGCTGTGCTGCATTAGGAATTCTGGTCACTGACCCCTTCTTCTGATAGCAATATGTCTGCATGGCTCTACCCATGCAGCCATAAAAATATGCAGTAATACATTTGGGCATATAAATACAGGAACAATTTACACCTTAAATGGTAACATTCTACGTATATCCACAACTGAAAAAGACAACATTATAGTCTCCAGTAATCTGAAACAGGAGCCACAGTATGAGGAATTGGTCAAGAAATGCAATCAAATCCTGGCATGTGTCAGGAGAAATTTTCTTTCACAAGATTTCTGTGGAATCTTGCCCTTGTATAGGTCACTGATGAGGCCACATGTGAATTATTGTACTGTATGTTGTTCTGGTCCCCTCAACAGAGAACTTGTGTGGTTATTTTGCAGGGGGTCAGAGGAGGGTGACCAGGATGATCTGACATATGGGGAAAGGATTATGATGGGAAAATAAAAGAACTAGACTTGATGAGACCTAATTTTGGTGTAGAAGACATGCATGGTGCTAGAGATTCAAGCATGAGATAGGATATGCTTCATGTGGGCTCATGCAGAGCAGATTTTTCTTTCATTAAAATCAATATCCTAAATTCTGAATTTTCTACATTGTATAGCAGATGCTGACTCTTGAGTAGATTTGGAACAAAGTAATATGAAATTTAAACATTGGAAATCCTAAAGAAGCAGCTGGGAGGCAGATTTAAAAATAGCAGCACTTGCAACATCAGTCCTATCCAAATGCAATGGACAGCACTGGAGCCAGCAACGCCAAGGAAGAGGGTGAGGATCTGCCAAAACAATAGAAAACCTTTTGGAATGCATGAGTACACAGGACACCAAGACTGAGAATACGGTGAATGCTGGTAAAGAGGCAGGAGACCACTCCATTAGGACTCAAGCTGCAGTATTAATACTAACTTCGGAAAACACTCACCACTGGGCCTGACTGGAGAATCTGGAGAATGGGGACAGAGCAATAAATATCAGGGTAGTCAGTCTGTCTCACTGAAGAGACCAAAGGAGAGAACATATTAGCCTGCTTAAGAACATGGCAGAATCCTTGCCTGAGGAAATGGGATTTGTACCTGAGGACATCATAAGAGCATATAGGGTAAACTTCCATACCTTTCAAATGAACTGCTAGGCCCCAAGGACAATCCTAATTGTCATCAAAAGCCCTGAGATTAGTGACAGATTGCTGGAGTGAGTCAAAGCTAACTTTTCCTTATGAGTGGATGGCCAAGATATTAAACTTCTCTGACAGGTCATTTGTAAACTGTACCTGCAGGAAGCTTTTTCATCCCATTACACAAAAGATTTAACAGTTTGGGGCTTTATCACCCATTATTGGCACCTATGTGATTGAGGATTTCCTATGGCGGCAAGATTTTTCAATTTTCAGGTTCAACTGAAGCTCCAAAAAAAGTGGACAAACATGTTGCAGAGTTTCACAGTGCATCCCAGCCACAGACAGGGAAGGACACCATATCAGAAGATTGAGCGTAAGGATTAATAGACTTATAAAGACTGTGATCAAGACTTTGTTCTACTGTAGGTTCATGTCTGAGACTGAGGTTAGGGTAAGATATGCAGGCTGTGTTCCGTAGGTGTAATTGTATCCTGGACCATACTTTTATGTCTCCACAGGATATATTTCTAAACAATTTATAGTACTTATACACAAAGGGAATATGGCTCCAACCATGAGAAGCAGGAGGGAGAAATATTTATAGTTTTGGCATATAGTGCATGGCAGCAGCTGTTATTTGCTGTATGACTGACAAGATGGCCTCCTGAGCTGCCTCTCAATAGCAGGAAAGAGTAATGTATAATGAGGTCTGTGCACTGCTTGGTTTGCATCTTACTAAAGTTCATATTCAAGCTTCACTGTAACTCTTTTAGTGATTACTTTTCTGCTGTGTAATTATGGTTCCAATAAAAATAATAATATGCTCTGTTCTGCCAGTCAGTGAAGTATTACTGTATATAAGGAATAACATATGGGTGACCATACACAATGTTTCCATTGACGAGTTGAGATAACAGTATATGGACCTCGAGACTGAAGCTTGAGAGGGCCATGCTATTATTACAACCCAAGATAGTTTATTCATTAAAGTACAAGGTTTAAAAATAATTTGTATGGTCAGCTCTGTGGTGCTGAGTGAAGGGGTTTGCTTGGCATGCTGGTGACCTGGGTTCAAACCCTGAGCCCAGGTGTCAGGAGCAGAGTCTGGCAGGGAGGGATTCTAGAGTGTCCATTGGACGTTACCCTCCCGGGGGGGTGGGATCGGTCTCAGCACCTGATGGTGGATTGGCAAACGTGCATGGTGAAGTAAGGCCTTGACATACCCTCAAATGTCCATGCCCAGGTTGCTGTCCTTATGGCCTAAAGTTAGGGTGATGGGAGGGGGAAAAATTGTGAAAATGTGGCCACATATGCTGGCTGGATGATGGCAGCCCCCACCTCCCCATACCACGAAGCTGAGAAGCCCCCAAGTTGTCTACTTCCTGCCCAGTGTTGATGCAAGGGAGTGCCTATGGGTACTCTGGTCTCCCCTCCTGATTGCCTCGGTGGGCAGGAGGACCTCCCCCTGGTGAAGAGAAATGTCAGCTCAGCCAGGTGGTGGGGAGCAACAGATTGCAGAACAGGAGAGGCGGTGTTGGGTGAGGGCTGGCTGCCTGAAGAAGTGGGTGGTTGGGTTCGGTAGGAGGGGATAAAAATAGCATGCAAAAAAAAAAGTCATTTCTATGCAGCACATTGCTGTACTTTCTCTCTTCTTCCTCGTCTCTCAAAACTGATTGTTTGTCACAATACTAAACTGTTCTTAAACAGGAAAGAAAAAGTGAGCATTTCTCACAAATGACAGCTGTTTCAAATGCCATATTTCTTCTGTGAGTAAAATAGTTCTTGACTGCTCGCCCTCCCAGCAAGAGGACTGAGACTAGAGCAGACTAGTGAATGCACTGCATGAGTGTGTCAGCCTGCATGTGCAGCTCGAATCAGTTTCTGTAACTAACATCAAGAAGACTTGGGCTTCACTGCACATCGCAGAATCAAAGAAAAGAAAAAAGGGATCCATTCTCTTATTCAACTTAGGGGCACAGGAGACAAAATGAAAGCAGCAGGAGTGAGCACAGTGGGAAGCAAGTGCAGGTGAAACTGACCAGCACTGTAGAAAACTGAAAGTGGGAGTGAACGCAAGGGGGAGCATAGGTGAAGCTGACAACAGAATGTGCAGAACAACTTTTAGAATGTGCACAACTTTCAGAACATGCACAACTATATTTGAGCAGTCATTGATTTCCTTGCACAATAAGCCCTAACCATATACTATAATCCCCAAATGTTATTTGGAGTTTTGTGGAAACTGTGATGCTTAGAACTCTCTTCTATCACAGTTTGCCTATGTATTCTGCCTTACATCCACAGGTCATGGCTGAGCTGGCGTACATAGACAGGGCTATTCGAACTTTGATTTCTTAATCCATCCCCCCATATTATCCATCATTATTAAGATGACCAAAAATACTGATGTTAACATATGTAGATAACCAATTGCTATTGTGATTGTAATGTGCTATTATAGTATGCCTAATAATTGTATCTGTTAAATGCATGTTTCCTATGAAATGAATAAAATATAAGTTAAAATGAAGACATGCAAGAATCCAGGGTTGATGGCATTTTAGAACATTTGTATCAGACAGATAGGGTTAGATACACAGCATGTGGAAATGGACATCTACAGAAATGGGAACACTTCAAAACAGGTGGTATCTTGGAATAAACTCCCACAGGAGGTAGTGGGTATTATACAGTGGGGTTCCAAAATCTTGGTTTGTGATTAGTTAACTAGCTTCTTTAGCCATGGACAAATTTCTACATAACCCACGCATAAATAACCAGGTAACCTAATTATAAAACCAACATCAAAACAAATCATTACTCACCCTCAGCATTCTAACTGTAAACAATAGTGCTGCCATCTTCTTTCTGACTAACATGCTCTGCTAACAGTAACAAAACCACAACCACTTGTAAAAATGATTGAATTAAATACCAGCTTTGACACTGGCAATAACACTGAACTACAAGCAATCTTTGGTTCAATACTGGCACAGGAGAGTGATGCTAGTGAAAATGAGATTCAGCATGAAAATGCTGAAATATTTCAAATTCAGCACTTACTGGCCTTCAGCAACTCAAAGTCTGCTTCTGAAACTACCACTCAAGCCACTGAAATAATGTCACTCCCTCAGATGATCTCATAATGCAGGCCCAGTTGCCACATCCTGTTCAAGCTGCTACAGCCTGTAAAAACCAAAGAACTCTAAATGCAAAACTCATACACGGTTATTGTCAGAAAATGAGAACAACAGAGCTAGAGTATGAAACAAATGAGGCAGTCACATTAAAACAAACAAAATGGGCCATCTGTGGAGGGTATGGCTTAGCATTGAGAGGGAACAGGTGCTCCTTTCACCTGCTCTTGAGAGAGATTTTCAGTATAAGCCATTAAAGTACTTATATGGATACTTTCCATTTTACAGACAAACTTTAATCACTTGCAACCTGCCTAGATAACAGAAATTGGCAAACTAAGGAACACTGCACCAGCAAGAGACTTTTTATACCTAAGCAAATTCCAGAAAAAGATACTAGGCCACAGAGTCACAAGGCGGCCTCTGGATCCTTCGAGACGGTGACAGGGGAGATGACATGCTTCACTGTGAATGCAACCCTGGATGAATGCATTCACATGGTTCAGGATATGGATCATAAGCTGGACAATCTAACCCCAAGAGTTTCCACCCTTGAAATGTGAGTAGATGCTGTAGAACAAACTGTGCAGTGAATGAAGGGTCACACCTTAAAACACAAGCTAACAAGCCAAATTTGGTGAAAGAAAACTTCTTATAGCACCAGTGACTTGAAACACTTGAGAACCAAACCATAAGTGGAATCTTCAGGCAGTTTGGCTCCCTGAACCCTTGGAGGGAGTGGAGGCTTTGGAGTTCACTAAAATGATGCAGCCAACACTGGTACTGTTAATTGACACTAACCAACCCTTCTCTCTTGAGAAAACACAAACTCACACCACATGGAGCCCAGCAAACTGAGTTGCTCCCCATACCTTTACGACCAACTGCTAGGGGGTAAGCAATAGAGACTGAATGTTGAATATGGCCCACAGATTTAAATCATTGATATATGGAGAGAAAGGCATTTCTGTTTTCCCTGACCAATCATATAGCACATGCTTGTGGAGAAAAACCTTTGCTCATGCCAGTAGTTCTCCATAAAATTTGCATGTCCAACATCAGCCCCTAATGCCTGCAAAAATATGTTTGGTATGGAATGGCCATACATGTTTGCATCCATCCTAAGAAAGCGCATAAGCTGGTGGAAAGAATTGAATGGGAGTTGACACCACATGAAGAAGAGGACTTGGATGACTATTCAGTATACTTTAGATCAGTAAGCTAGATTAAGTCAATAAATGAATATTGTCACTATGTAAGTGGGGACTGAGTTGTTTTTCCTTTTTTTTTTAACTGCCGCTTCCCCATTTTGATGTGGGATTCTTCATTTTCCTTTTTATTATGATCTAGGTCAGTTATGTAGGGCAGACGGAATGCTTGGGTAAGGGAACACTTCTTTGAAATGTTTCTTATATTCTTGATTAACATAGCAGTACAGGAGAGAAAGAAAATGAGAATAATTTTGCTATGTAAAGATAATACCTTTATTAGGCAAAGATAAAAAATACAAGCTTTCAAGGCCTGTAAATATCTACTTCAGGTATGTTAAAATGTAGGCTGAAGTGCCCTTTATATAAGCTTGATTTTGATTAGCAATGTGAAAAAGAGAAGAAAACTGACAAGCTCTGAGTAAACTTTGAAGTGCCAATTAACATCAAAGCAGTAGGAATAATATCACTATTTACACTACTGTTATAGTATAAACAACAAGTTTTTTAAAGACACTCACGCAAAAAGCTACAGAGATTTTAAAATATTGGAGCTAAAACAAGTTTAGTAATGCTGATTTACATGAAACAGGGGCTCTTTCTTATATTAGACAATGTTCTGAGATACACTTAGAAACACAAATGTATGCATTGTACATGTATGCAGATTCACTTTACTCATTTTCATTAAGGCCTCTTAAAAATATTTATTTCGAGTACATGTTAAGTGATCTTGATTGCAGCAATATGTTTATATACTTAAACGCTACTTCATAGTGAGTGTTGCTATTATTTGAAACTCACCCCTGTGAAGATCTGTGCAAGCTTCAGTGACCTGGTGCTACTCAGTCGCTGAAAACATCAAATTTAACACCCTTTACTCTATAACCATTTAGTAATGTGCTAAATGCATTTCATGTAGCGCTCAATGACAGTTACAGAATACTAGGTTCATACCTAAGAAGCATTGGTGGTTCAGGGGTAGAATTCTCACTTCCCAGGCAGGTGACCTGTGTTTGATTCCCAGCCAATGTATTAAGCCTTTAGGGTCTGCAATATAGCGCAGAGGTTAGCACTAGCCGACAGCCAAAACGCTGCCACTTCCCTTATCACCAGACCTGCCCCCGTGCCCTCATGTTTCAGTTTCATGATATCAGTAAATGAAGAGCATGGGGACATGATTCATAGACTACTATAGGGACTTTCTAACTGCTTTTGTTTTTATACTTTACAGTTCTGATTATGACAAATCAAGTCCAACGCACAACTAAAAAGGTCCTTGTTAGTTGAGCAGTGGCCTTGATTTGTTATAATCAGAACTGTAAAATATACAAAAAAGCAAAAACATCTCTATATTAGTCTATGGAGTATGCCCCCGTGCCCTCCATTTACTGACATCATGAAGCATGTGAGTGCAGGGGTGTGTTCGGTAATACGGGAAGTGGCAGCATTTTGGCTGTTAGTTCCACAGAGCCAAATACAATTTCTACAGATGTTACAAACAAGCAGCAATTAATTAAAATTCCTGCTGCAGTCCACTTGTGGCCAGGCAATGTTTATTATATGTTTTTTTTTGGGGGGAGGCATGTAGTAGGGTGCTGCTTTTCCAAGGACCAGAAGCACTCACCACGCTGGCTGATGAAACCTGGAGTATTAACAGTAAGGGACTTAAACCTTTTCCAACTTGTATGTCACATCTCTTGCACATGACTTTGGGCCTCTTTTTCAGAAGGTTAGCATGGCACAAACCAGGTTTGTGCTGCTCTAAATTGGAATAGCACCAGCTGTTGGGGGCATGGCCATATTCAAAGGCAACCTATGCGCTGTGCACCCCTGACCACATCATCGCGCACAATATTGTGCTGTGCTAATGCAAATGAGGGGTCCCTCATGCATATGTAGCACAGTACAATCCTGAAAACTTCAGAAGTGCTAAACGGCCAACAGCACTGGCACATTTCAATGCTTCTAAAACCCAGCCCCTAACATTGCGAAGAGTGGGTTGGTGCCCTGTGCACTGTCAAGGGCTGGCTATACGGTCCCTCCCCAGCCCTGATCCCAACAAACTGGAACATAAAAGTTAACTGTGGTGGTCCAGTGGACCCTCCCCATTCCTGATCCCCATAGGCATGTCAAAAACACCAATTCTGGTGGTCCAGTGGTCAAACAATGGGCACATACTGTCTACTGTATGTGACTGGTGCAGTCAGTCAGAAGCCAGCCATGGTGGTATGAGGAGGGCTGTGCTGGTTGCCGGCTTCTGTCTGGTTGGGGGAGTGGGGTGGTGGGTCACTACCTGTTGGGGTGGGGGGCCACTAAACTACCAGGGATTTTTCTGTCTAGTCAGATGGCAATCGGGGAATGGGAGGATGGACCACTGGACTACCAGGGATGGGGTAATTTTCTATCATAAGGAATTGGGACTGGGGAGGGTCCACTGGTACACCAGGATTAGTGTTTGTGACATGCCTACAGGGATCAGGAATGGGGAGGATCCACTGAACCCCCAGGGTTAGTGATTTCTACATGTCTATGGGATCGGGAATGGGGATGGTCCACTGGACCATCAGTGTTGGTGTTTTCTACATGCCTATGGGGACCAGGGATGGAGAGGGTACACTGAACTACCATGGTTAACTGTTTTTGACACTTGGATGGGGATCAGGGCTTGGGGGGACCTGGCCAAGCACATTCAGCCCTGGTGCTAGCATGCTAATGAGCCCATAATGGGCATGCAAATGTCCCCATAGCACCGTGCATGCCCAATGCACTCATTTGCATGTTTGGGCTGAATATCACTGATGGGGGCCACAGCACTATCCAGTGTGCACCATGCTTTACTCCATGGGGGTCTTCAACCCTGCCCCCTGGTAGCGTTGTGCCAAACATAGCAACCGCATGCTGTACGCCGCACTACCAGGGTCCAGTATTCAAACAGATAGTGCGGTCAGTTCAGATTGCGTTATCTGTTTGAATATGGCACCAAAGCTGGCCGGCACTATTTTTTCATGTGGCACACCTGTTTGCATATGTGCGGCCAGCTAGCTTTGAAAATGGAGCCCAATATCCCATATTAATGAGCTTAACCTCCATTGCATAGCTATCCTAAAATAACAAAACCAAATGTTACCAATAAACAAACTTGTATGCAAATACCCAAATACTGACATTATAGAAACTTAAAATCCAACTAGTACACATGAATTGCTAAAGTTATTACTTGTCAGACATCTACATGGGAGTTAAGTATTACAGAACCATGACATGAGAATTAAGTATTCAGTAATGTGCCTGAGTAGTACACCATTTAATTATAATGGTGCAAGTCAAAATGGCGATCTATATTCTGTAGTATTACTACAGTATTATTACAGTTTACTGGAGTCAAACAGTATGTAGGAGAAAGATAGTTCTGTGAAGGGTCTACATTTACTAGCTATTATGTTATAAAATACTCTGCCAGTTAATTTCTTCATTTAAACTATGCTTTTTGTCTAGTGCCTTAAACTGAAATATCCAATATATCTTTCATTTTAATAATTTCTCAATGTCACCTCCCTGACTCAGCAGTATAATTTGTTTGAGTTCAACAACTCTTAATGTGAAACATGGTATCTCTGTATATTAAAATGTATTGCCACTGGGGAATTGAAGTCATTCCTTCTTTTTACAGCTGCAGTAGGTGGAGCCTGCAGATGTTTTGCATGTACAAAAGGAGTGGTGTCATGTTTTCTGTCCTTGGAACTGACTGAAGGTGTAGATAGTCTCTTCCGCCTTACCCTCTTCCATGAAATGTTTTCCGCCCCCAAATAAATACGCTTTCATATTAGTCAATGATTGCAGGGTACTATTTTCTTTCTTAAATGGGCGGTACAAGAACTGAAACCTGAGTAGTGGGAGACAGCATTAGTTTTTTGAGGGGGTAAGATCCATCCTCACCTCCACCGAGAAGCTCCTAAAGATCCACTCCCATCTATTTTTTGATTCATGTGGGAGGAGCATGAGGTGGATCTATCATGCTAGAACAAGACACACTAGTTTGGGACCTGAACAAAGCAACAGAACAAGTCTGTGGAGTGATCGAGTTGTGGAGCCCCCGCATTTCATTAAGGACTAGGAGAACAGAAGATACTTAATGCCTTCAAATTGATTTAAAAACCCTTGGAAAAAATGATTATCAGAGCCACCTGAGGCATCGGAAGGAAAGAGTAATTAAGGAGTGAATCTACAGCTCCCAAGAAAAACAATAAACACAGTGTTCTGAAAGAGCCACAGGTTTTTCTTAAACAATTATATACTAAAAACATAAAGTGCAGCTTTTGGGATTAACAATATTTATTTACCATATTCAATATGTGTATGTGTGTGTGTGTATATATATATATATATATATATATATATACATATATATAATATACACACACACACACACACACACACATATATATATATATATATATATATATATATATCATTTGTCTTTTTAGTAGATTCAAAGCTTTGAAAGCATTGGTGTTAGTAATGCATTTAGAAATAAATGTTTTAATTGTCTTTACAGTTAAACATGCAGTTTCATGTGATGGCACATTTTTTGGGGGAGGGGTTCAAATTATTTTAATCATGGGCACAGTACTTGGTAAACATAGTCTTTGATGATAAAGTGTATTTTTTTCTTTTAAGTTTGAGAAGTATGTATTATACATGTGTGTGTGTGTGTTTCCCTGCTTTCTTTTCACTGATATTGTAAACTTGAGCCAGGAAAAAAGTAAGACTGAACAGATCATCAGAGCTGCCATCCCCCTTGGACATGCCATTTATCACTCATTTAAAATAACACAAATGAAGTTACACTTATTTACTATGAGGGAAGGAAGAAGATGAACCAGCATGGTTAACAAATACATTGATTGACAGCTGTAAGTTAGTGATGAGGGGAGTTTTTTCTAACATTTCTGGTAGTTTTATACTCCCTGGAACCTGCTATTCAGGTTTTGTTTATTGCATCTTGTCCCATGCAATCTTCCCAGAGTGCAGTTTGCTCTGTTGTTTAATCACTCAGGGTGGAGGCCAGTGCCTTGTTACATTGTCTTTTTTTCTTTTTCAAATTAACCACAGACATCATGGCAGCCAAAGGAGACACACTTTGAGTCTTACAGCATAATTAATAAGTTTTCATATGCATAATCTTTCCATTGATGTAATTGCTAGACATACTGTAGCTAGCTTGGCTTGAGGAAGGGTTAACATGGTCAGAACCCCTTAGCAATTGAGATGCATATATAGCAAATAAGTCCAGATGTGCTAACTTCCCCTACAACTGTTAAGTGTCAGTCTGCATTTTCTTCTTGAAATGTTACTTTTGCATTTATATTTATTTTAAAATATTTAATATTCTGACCATGTAGTTATGTCATGGACTATAACTGATCTCCAGCCTTAACCCCCCCCCATGCCCTAACTTGCATAGAAGATAGTGCTTATGAACAAATCTAATCATTTTGCCACTGTGTTCTGGTGTGTGTGTGTGCTTTTGCTTCTATTGCTTGTGTCTTGCATGGAAAACAGTGCTTGTAGATAATCTAAGCATTTCACAGCCGTGTTCTGCTGTGTGTGGGTGTTTCTCTGAGGCTGTTCTTGCAACCTAGGAAATGTAGAAATGATGAGGTGTCTCCTCCCTATTCCTGGATGCAAGTTCCCTCTGCCCTAGGAACACCTGCTTGCTAAATAAGGAAATAAGGAAGGGTTGCAGGAACCCAGAGAATGATTATGGGGGGGGGGAGCTGATGGTCATCAAAATGGAAAGGGATTTTGGGGTAATCATATTGGATGACCAAAAGGTGGCTAAACAATGTATCAAAGCTGTGGGGAGAGCCAGTAGAATGCTGTGGTGCATAGGGATAGATATTACCAGCAGAAGGAAGGAGGTGATGATGCCACTGTGTCGATCACTGGTGAGGTCTCATTTGGAATATGGTATCCAGTTCTGGAAGCCACATTTCTGTCATGCAACTTTAAATCACAAATGGGTTAATTGGTTCTATTTTAGATTTATATCCCTTTCCCTACTTCTTCAACTGGTTAACATTATGGAACACAACCAGACTATATCTTGGCTAGCATGATGAATGCACCTACACAAGTTGCATCTCCATCTACAGCACTGTCTTTTTAAAATGCTAACTTCTTGTTGAAAATATGGCATAATTTTTCCATCCATATTATTGCTAGACATAAAACTTGCATAGAAGATAGTCCCTGTAGACAAATCTAATTATTTTGCTGCTGTGTTCTGGTGTGTTCTGGTGTGTGTGTGTGTGTGTGTGTGTGTGTGTGTTGTGTGGCGCATGTGTGTGTGTGCTTTTGATTCAATTGCTTGTGTCTTGCATGGAAAACAGTGCTTGTAGACAATCTAATCATTTTGCAGCTGTGTTCTGCTGTGTGTGTGTGTGTGTGTGTGTGTTCCTCTGAGGCTGTTCTTGCAACCTAGGAAAGGTCCTTCCCCAGACATAGCAGCAGTACATTGCATAGCAAATATAAAATATCTATGAGCAGGTCATGCAACAGATGTGCTGAGCAGTTACTGAAGCAAGAAATGTACAGCTGTCATTTTTTACATCCTGTTCAAAATGTGTTTTTGCACCTGTGGTGCCAAATGGTGCAGTCGCTGTGCAATACCTGGTTAAACAACTAAATAAATAAAAAAAAAATCTCCTTTTGGCTAATGAATTGATAGTGCCACTGTTCATGCGGTGGGGTCACAAAAAGCACATGCTGAAAACTTGGAGTGAAAATACCAAGAAACACCCAGGGCATTAGGGTTTCTGACCATAACACCCTACACTGTAGGGACTGACAGGCATCAGGGGTGTGACTTGGGACTGTCAACAGTAATGTTCATGTCATTCCAACCCCATCCCCACCCTGCAGCCAGTGACAGGTATTGAGGTGTGCCTTTGACTCTTCAGCCCCAAAGTTCACTCCATTATCTTATACTGTACCCATTTCAGTGTATTTCCTTATGGAATGGAGTGATTGTAAAGTCTGAAAACCCCAAGGCACACCTTGACTTTTGTCTGTGTCTGCAGGGTAGGGTGAGGTGAAATGGCGTGAGCGTTATGTGCAATGACCCAAAGGCACACCTCAATCCCTGCCCATGTCTGCGGGGTGGGGGTGGGGTTGGCATCACTTCAATACTTAACTGTCATTCCTATTCTGCCTATCTGTCTGTGTCTCTGTCTCTCTATCTGTATGTCTATGTAATTATCTATCTTGCTATTGATTGCATGTATCGTTATTTTTACCTATTTCTAAAACAAACCTGTGTATCACATTGCCTGCATTCTGAGCACATACTTATGAAACTGTGCATATTTGTACTCCATTTCTGCATAGACCTCATACTTTCCTAATATTCCCATTATCACAAGCATAACTACCTTGCCCTTATCAAAAGCGACCCCCTCTGAAAGTTAATATCACATTTTCTCTAACAGTCCATCATCATTACACCTGACTTCCTGACATCAGCACATTGCTTAAATATAACTTACATCACCTCATGGACAAAAACCCTGTTTCTCTTAAAAAAAAAAAATAAAAAAAAAACTGTGTAAATATTCCCAAGGCTGAACATATGCCAGCCATTACTTTTTCATGTACTGCCACCTTCTGTACCATCATGGGGATTTGCATATGTTTCCCTTGATACTTTGCATTCTTAGGATATGTGCAATTGTGTTTTCTTTAAAATTTAGCTGGCTGGCCAATATTATCCAGGATAACACATACATCAGTGGCATTTGCTCTGGGGTTCTTTTGTAAGCTTCCTTTTCTTTCCATTAAAATGCACACCTCCATATATTTTCCTAATAATGTGTATGCTTCCTTGGAACATAAACTAAAACAAATCTTACAACTTCAAAATCATTCTGTTGTTTCTTCATACCTCCTTAACAATTCTGCACAACTTCACTAACTTCATTATGCAGCCGTGGTGGATCTGACCAGAATTTTATTGTATTTTCTCAATTTTTACAACAACTCGTTCATCTACAGTGCAGTAGCATGGAGGTCAGGTCACCAAGAACAATAACAAACTTACGCCCAAATAGTAAAACTGAGGGGTGGGACATTCCGAAGGGATTTTAGGAAACATTGATTCTCAGAAAGAATAGTGGAGCCCTGAAACAGGCTGCCCATGGATATGGAGGGAATTAAGACAGTGGCAGTCTTCAAACAGGATTGGGATAAAGAGTATGCTCGAATTAAATCCACGGGTACTAGTATGGGCTAGGTCCTGGGATCTCCTAGCGTCCCAGGAACACACAGGCAAACTTGATAGACCTTTGGTCTCTTTCTGCCGTCACCTTGTCTATGTTTCTATGTAATTCACCACCTAATACAAATAATACTATCAACATTTTGTACTAAGGCAGTATGAACATTTCATAGTTTGCCATAAATGTGCTATGACAACATCATAGGAGAGCAATATAACAATGGAGGGCCTACTATCAGACCAGTTTCATAACAGTTATAAACACTGTTCTTCTTGTTCAGAGGGAGCATGATGAGAGGGATGGTGGAGCCAGTGGACAATGCAGGACACCTTAGCATACAGGGGTACCAGGCAGCATAATCATCTTATTCATGAAAGAGAGACATGTTGGGGGGAGTGGGTGACTGATTGTGCAAGCGTATCTCATATTTGGTGCAACTCTTTCCCAATGGGGTAGCTCATTATCTAAAGACTTTATACCACTTCAATGGACCAGTTTGTGCAGGCAGCTTCTAATATAATAATTATATTTATACCTGTTTTGGGGAGGGGGGCATGTGCAACATTCCACCTTCCTCAGAGGGTTAGCAAAAGAGCTTATAGGTAGAAGTTACACTACTTCAGGAGATGGGAGGACCCTTCCCACCCCGGGGGTATATAAGTAAAGAAGGAGGTGGGGGGATGAGGCAGAGAACAAGAATAGCAATAACAATGCATCCAGAGACAAATGGGGGGAGGTCCCACTTGATCAAATGCACAGTGAGCCCACATGGGCTGTCATTACAACAGTACTAAAGTCATTCCTTCTAATTGCACATTTATACTCCCCTATTCTTACCCTGAGTTGTCTGGACGTTTTACCAATATAGACTAGGTCACATGAATATTTTAATAAACAGACCATTTGGTCCAACTGACAAGTAATAAGCTGTTTTATTTCAATGTTCGTATCCACTGCAGTATTCCTTATTTTTTAATTTTTTGCATATATTCAAACAGTTGATGCAGTTCCCATATGGGTCATTTGCAAATGGTTTCAGTACAGTCAGGAAATTGTCCACCCACTCATTGAATATTTTATGCTCTGATTTTGAAAGCTTCATTTGAAAATCTTGTGCTCTGCTTGCCACAATTATTGGCTGTTCTCTGAAAGTGATTTCTCCATTTGGGAGAGATTTCTGAACGTTCCAATATTTGTTGATAGTGTTCCAAACATTCCCATGGTGGTCTGTGACGGGAGCTGAGAAAATCAATTTGTCCATTGTTCTTTGTTGCACTTGAGGTGTTAAGAGATCATTTTGTTTGTGTGGCTCTTTCCTTAGCTTTGTTAGTGCATCTTTTTGCATAACCTCTGGAGGAAAACCTATAATCCAGACCCCTTACAGCTTACATGTACCCCTTGGTCTGAGCAGTTTTGTTTGACCCACAGATGTCGGCCAATAGGTTTACCTTCCTTAACTTTTTATTTTTTTTGGGGGGTTCTGAAAATGGAGGCAACTATTTCTGTCAGTAACTTTTCTGTGAAACCTGGTTGGAATTTTGTTATGTTCCATATAAATTTCCAAGTCCAAAAATGCAATATTTTCTTGGCTGTAGCTTATAGCAGGTTTTAATAATTCAGTATTGTCATTAAGGAACACAGAGAATGCTTCTAGTTCCGCTACCATACCATTCCATGGTAATTAAATATCATCAATAAACCATACCCATCTAATTTGTTTCTGAAATTTGGGTTGTACATGGAGTTACATACAAATCCATTTTTGAATGCAGTTATTGTTAGGTTTGTGAAAGTGGAGGCCATACTGGACCCCATGGCTGCCCCTTGCATGTGTAAATAATAAGGCTTTTTGAATTTGAAGAAATTGTATTCTAAGAATGTACGTGCTAATGTTAATAGTAGTTTGTTAGATAGTTTGTATTCTCTGTTGACTCATTCTGCTGCCAACAGAGAATATGCCAAACATGCACTTATGTCATTACAAAAGATACAGGGCCTGATTCTAGAAAGGAAAATATGCCAGACGCAAATAACGCAGTTGCAGAACTTACGCAACAGCAACTGTGACATGTGAGTTACGGGCTATTCTAGAACCCGTATGAATATGCCAAATGCAACTGCATAAGTCGTGACACGCAAGATACACAATATATAAGTGCGCAACATGCAGTTGTGGTCCAACATACACCAGCAGATACGCCACAGCAATGACAGAAGCTGCAGCCAAAAGACAGAGGAGGAAGAGGAATTTTAGCCATGAGGAAATTAACACCCTGGTGGAGCAAATCGATTGCCACCATGCACTCCTCATGGGACGTGGAGGGGATGCCAAGAGGAGGGAGAAACACAAGAGGGCATGGGACAGGGTGGTAAGCAGAGTCAATGCCATCGCTGCACAGTGCAGGACAGTCCGTGATGTGCAAAAGAAGTGGTGTGATCTCAGGTGCCTGGTGAAGCACAAGGTGGTGCACAACAGAAGCAGTGTACAGGGCACAGGGTGCAGACCCACCCAGCAGGAGCCACTTAGCAAAAGCAACAAGATGAGGATAGTGGCACATCTCAGCCAGCAGAGCATCGCTGGTGTAACACAGCTGGACACGTTCAGACAGTGGATGGCCACAGGTAGGAACACACAACCAGCAATGTATGTGACAGGCCAGACATGGCAACAGCACTGAAGCCAACGGCAAAGACGGGGTGGGTGAGGTGACAATGTGTAGGCAGATGTAATGGCGGGGAGGCATTCCACAGGAATGCCACATGGCCACAGCCAGCCACAAAGTGGGCCAAGGAAACCAGACAATGGAAAGGGGCAGGCCAGGGACAGGCATGTGTGCTGCTGACATGTGCAGTGGTGCAAAGGAATGACCCATGGCCAACTATGTAGGGGCTGGCACGGGCACATGAAGCTGGAGGGGGGGCTGTACACAGGAATGGGCTGGGTTGCACTGAGGGATGCTGTGTCCTGCACTGTGTACTGTTGGGGGGCATGCAGAGGTAAGGTCTGGGCTGCATTGGGGATGCTGAGTCCTGCACTGTGTACTGTTGGGGGGTGGCATGCAGAGGTAAAGTCTCGCTGCACAGGGGAAGCTGTGTCCTGCACTGTATACTGTTGGGGGCATGCTAAGGCATGGTCTGGACTGCACTGGGTGTTGCTGTGTCCTGCACTGTGTACTGTTAGGGGACATGCAGAGGTGAGGTCTAGGCTGCACTGGGGGAAGTTGTATCCTACACTGTGGACTGGTGTACTGTTGGGGGGGGGCATGCTGAGGCATGGCCTGGGCTGCACTGGGTGTTGCTGTGTCCTGCACTGTGTACTGTTAGGGGGCATGCAGAGGTAAGGTCTGGGCTGCACTGGGGGAAGCTGTGTCCTGCACTGTGTACTGTTGGGGGGAGCATGCTGAGGCATGGTCTAGGCTGCACTGGATGTTACTGCATCCTGCACTGTGCCCTGTTGGGGGGGCATGCAGAGGTAAGGTCTGGGTTGCACTGGGGAAGCTGTGTCCTGCACTGTGTACTTTGGGGGGCATACTGAGGCATGGCCTGGACTGCACTGGGTGTTGCTGTGTCCTGCACTGTGTACTGTTGGAGGGGGCATGCAAAGGTAAGGTCTGGGCTGCACTGGGGGAAGCTGTGTCCTGCACTGTGTGCTGGGGGGGACCATGCACAGGCATGGGCTGGGCAGTAGGGAGGGGGCATGGGTCACTGTCCCAGTACCTGCAGAGTGTGGATGAGGGCTGCAGGGGTCGTGCATGGCTGGCAGGGACAACATCGTCACCCAGGGGTGCAAGCCCCTGCAGTGTGGTGTTGTCTCATGGGTGTGGCCGTGCATGGTGCCACTGTGCAGTGTGGAGCCGTACAGGGTGGCCATGTGACAGCTGGTGTTGCCCTACCAGGATGGACGGCACAGCAAGGGCAGCAATGGTAGGGGTCCATGCTATTGGTGCAGGACGCATGTACTGTGGTGGCATACACCAGGTGAGACAGCACAGAAGTGTGGTGGGTGCAATGCCAGAGCACAACGCCGAAGCAGACCTGTGAGGGTAACACTAATCGAGCAGGTGAGGGCACACTGAGATGCAGGGACACACTAACACATTTACCATCCAACAGGTGCAGTGGCAGTTGGCCCAGGTGGCCCCAGTAGAGCTGGAAGGCAGGAGCAGCAGCAACAGCAGGGCCAGGATGGTGCTGGCATGGCCCAGGCCACCGGCATGGTGTCAGATGATGGCAGTAGCCTATCAGATGCTGGAGGCAGCCCTGCCTCCAGTACACCTGTGGCAGGAACACCGGAGCCAATGTCAGAGCCTGAGGAGAGTAGGGATGGTGAGAGCCCCATGGTAGAAGAGGCAGTGGACAGCAGTGAGGAGGACGCAGTTGGACTGCCACTGGAGCAGCAGGGGACCACCGAGGACACCACCAGCAGTGCCACCACATCTGTGGAGGCAGTGCAGATGCCCATGATAGAGCAGAAGGCATTGGACCAAGACCAGGTGGTGGCTGAGGACACTGCTATAGGTTTGCTCAGCCTACTGAGTGCCCGTGGACTGGAGGACGAGTTGGATGAGGCCTTCCAGGTGCTGCAGGACCAGCTGTCTCCTCTGGCCTACACTGGGGACTACTTCCAGTCGGTGCTGGCCAGCCAGGGGCATTACAGGCAGGAGCTGGGGAACATATGGCAGGGCATGCAGGAGCACCACACCTGCATAGAGCTGCAGCTATCCAGCATTGCCGGCAGCCTGCAGGCATTCACTTGGGATATAGTGGTATGCATGGCTGGCCTGGGGGATGCCATACAGGATATCCAGCACTGTGCTGAATGCCAGACGGTCATCATGGACTGCCTCAGCACAGGCCTGGAGAACATGCTGGCACACCAGCAAGGCCAGGATACAGCCATGGCCATGGCCATGTCCATGCAGGCCATAGCGTCTGCACTGCAGCCGCTGCACCACTTGCAAGACCTGGACCAGCAGATGGCACCCCCATCCACTGCTTATTCCAGTACCCAAACATAGCCACTGGAGCCAGTGGAACCCCCTCCCCCAACCCCGGCCCAGGCATCAGTATCTACCCACCCACCAGTCATGCTGCTGGAGACGCACACCCAGCCGGGCACCACCCACACTGACCCGGGCACAGGACAGCACTATGATGCGACCACAGTGGCACACACAGGCATGCCAGCAACACAGGCACAGGCTAGGCCAAGCACCTCACACAGTCCCACAGGAACAGGGTCAGGCACAGGGCACGCACAGGGGGGTGGGCACATCAAGGAGGGTGCTCCGTAGGCTGCACAGGGCCCGAGGCACTCAGCACATGACGGGGAACACACCGTGCAGCCCTGGAATGGCCAGTGCCACACGTGGCACAGAGGGAAGTAGGCTTGTGTGGGCAGAGGCACAGCAGCCCACCTGTAGAGGCACACACAGGCTCACATGGTGCGATGCCAGGGGTGGTCTGCCAGGGTACCGCACAGCCCACCAGACAGGCAGGGTCCCCCACAGCCCAGCACCAGAGGGGTCGGTGCAAGGACAGCATGCGCGTGGCAGACGGCTATGAGATGCCCGGGCGACCTGTGCAGTAGGGGAAATAGTGGGTGGAGCTGCAATGGGGAGTGGGGCCATATGTATGGCAGGGGGCACATGTCTATGGAGGGCACCGTTTGGTCACGTGGGTGTGTGTGTGTGTGTGTGTGTGTGTGTGTGTATGCATCATTGTGTGCATGGGTGAGTGTGGGCAAGCATGATGGGTGGAACTGGGGAGCACTGTGCATTGGGCACATGTGTGTATTGAGCATCATGTAAATAAACCTGTTTGCACTTCAACCCTATGGTAGGTTGTCCTTTTGTCATCATTGCATTGGTATGGCCTCACTGGGAACATGTTGGGTAGGGTGTAACCCCCAGTTGCAACAGTGCCTAGCATGGGCTACTGCCGGTGGGCATCTGCCTGCCACTGACTCCCCCAAGGCATGCGCATGCATGCACACACACACACACACACACACACACACAGCCCTGCAGGCAAGGGTACTACACATGCAGGACCACCCACACCCATCCCGCATCTGCGTTGCACCCACAGGGAGCACACACAAATGTGTGAATCAGGCAGGCCGCATCCTTACATCGCAGATGCCTTGCCACACATTGCTATCTCAAAATGCAATTGCCACCACACATGCTGCATATACGCATATGCGATGTGCGGCATGCGATACATGTGTGAAATGCATGTGCGGCATGTGCTGTTGCGAATCGAGAGGCCCGGGCACAGCCTAGCGGTACAGGGGCTGCAGACCTGGCTGTAGGAGAGAGCTGGATCAGAACAGTGCCATCCAGACCAAGACAGGGACAGACAATCAGCAGACTGGTGAGTACTGGGCCACAGCAGGCCCCTCACCCCTTACATACCCCTACTCCAGCTGTCACTGCCCTGATGGACAGGCATGCATACCTTTCAGCCTGTTGTCCTTCAACTGTTGTACAGTGCCTGTCACACTGTGAAACTCATGGGCTACATGTGGAACACTGCAACAAGCAAGACCTGGATGCACAGACCACTGTTGTACTGTTGCATTCAATTATGTTCAGAATGTCAGTCACAATGTGACCGATATAGTGACATGCAGATTGTACAATGGAGTGTTGCCCACGTATGTGGACTATGAATGTGGAACAGGTCCCCCCAGTGTGGCACAGGGAGCCTCTGTGGGGTGCAATGGGGATCAGTCATCATACTGTGGTATAGGCGAGAGGTGTGTGGGCATGACCTTCCCAAATGCGGACAGTCAGGGGTCCTGATATGATATGTGCAATGGCAGTGGTCCGTACCAGGGCTGTGCTGTGGGAGGGTGCCAAGGGATGTGGGGGGCATGGTACTGCCACACACCACTGTGTGGCAGGCGGTGTACTGGACATGCCACATGTGTGTGGTAACATGTTGCCTGTGTGGTCCATCACTCACCCATGTGGTTAGGCCAGGCAGGCCCGCCCCCATGCCTGCGGTGGGGGCAGACATCCTATGACTGTGTTCTCGGCCGGATGGCACTGACAGCCCCCCTCCCATGTCTGTGAACTATGTGGGACAGTGCCCTCAGGATGGGGGTTGCCACCCCACACAGTGGGGCACATGGTCAGATTGCTGTGGCCCCCATGGTGGTAAGACACACACTGTGTGCTGCGGTGATGGGTGAGTTGTGAATGTGGAATCTGGCCAGCGGCATGCAGGCACTGCACAGTGGATGTGTGAGTGGCACACTGCCCATGTTGGGCGGTCATGGACTAGGGTTCTGGGGTGGGGCATGGGGTGGGAAGGCCCTCATGCTGAGGGGCAACTGAGGCGTACGCCCCCAATCCTCTGAGCCTCTCGGCAGTACTGCCCATGGCACAGGCCAGCATGCCTGCATGGTTAAGGCCCAGGCCACACTCCTCAATGGCCCCTGCAGTACAGGGCTGTGCCTGCTGCGGTTGAGTCCTCCCAAGTGGCCCACATGTTGTATGCACAGCTGCCATGGCTGGGTGGGGTTGGGACCCGCACTACCCTGCAAGCATTAGGCGAGTTGTGTAGGCCGCAACAGGGTACTGCAGTGCACACCCAGTGGCATGGTGTACACAGGCCCTGTAACAGTTGACACCAGTCTGGCAGCTGGGTCCCTGGTGTTGGCTGCCCTGGACCTGGAATATACCATGGGAGGGGAGAGGGTTTTGGGCCTGTCTGTGTGGAATGACCCCACTGTGCGCTGTATACGGTCCACCATGGGTGCGCCCCTCACTGTGGGTGTCCAGGGAGGGTTGTACCAACACAGGGCAGTATTGTGCCCTGGTGGGTAGTGTGCAGGTGTACCATCACGCCTCTGGTGTGTGGGCATAGGATGCAGGCAGGGTGCAACATCCACCACAGGTGAGGTGGTACCCAGCACCACACACGCCCTGTTGGTCATTGCTGCCACACCACAGTGGCATGCTGTACTGCAGGGTCACATAGGTGTGTCACAGACTGTACAGTATGCGGGGTACAGTAGCCCTGTGTTGTAGGCATAGATGCACACGGACAGTGTGCCAGCGGGCACTCCATGGGTGCACAGTGTGGCTGGGACTGGTCACGGGTATCCCTGCTGAGTTGCCAACACAGCATCTGTACCGAACCACACAGGCAGTGCCATGGCCCAGTCACACTGTCACTGTGCTGCTGCGACAGGGATGCATATCTGTTTGGTGGGGGTGTGTCACTGCAGTGGTGGGCTGGCCCAGATGCAGGCCTGTGTGTCGTTACCAGTCATGCTGTTATGTCCAACCTTGTAGCGTCATCCATGCCTGTGTGCGGCATGTGGCGGCCCATGTCTCGGCTGTCCAATGTGGAACGGGTCAGGTGCCACCAGATGTCACCTCAGACTGTGCCAGGGGGGGCCTACACGGGTCATTGCCTGTGCTGAACACACAGGTGCACAGCCACCTGCCCAGCTGGCTGTGTAACACTGTCCCTGTACCACGCCCTACATGTTACACCCGTCAGGTATGCACCTGACCACATCCACCCTGTGCAGGGTCGGTCACAGCAGGGTGTCTTGGGGGCTGTCCTGGGCCAAGTGCAGGTACATGTCTGTGGGATGGTGCCAGTGTGGGGGGGTTGCAGCACCCACAGGCTGCTGGCCACGGGGGCACTTACAGTGTACTAACCCATGTCCGTTCCATCTCTAGCTCCATGGCAGACACATATGAGTCTTCAGTGAGTATATGCCATTGCTCAACATGTACATTCCCAATGCCTGTAAAGCACTGTATACCTGACATTGTTGCTGTCTGTCCCCTGTGTAGGAATCAGCACCACTGCACAGGTCCAGGTAGGTACACACTGCCAAACCTCAGCTGCTCTGGGAATCCGTGACTGTGCCACAGGCTTATGTTGCCCTGCTCTTTCTCCATCCAAGTGTGCTCCAGACCCATCAGTGCCACCCACTCTGCACACCACGGTGCACAATACAGGTAAGTAACTGTCAGTCCCCATGCTGGCATCCATGGTTGGCACTGTGTCAGCCCTTTGGACACCTGGTGGTTGTGGCCACATGCAGCTCCACATAGGGGTGGTGGTGCGGATGTGTGGCAGAGCTGCATGCGGTGCTCCACACGCACACTGTGCAGGGTCGGCCTGCGACATGTGTCTGGAGGGGATGGGCACCCTGTGTTGGTGCACTGTTGTCACTGCACAGCACTGTGTGCCCGGCCCCTGCATGGCACAGCTCAGCCTTTACACACCTCATGCTGTGCATGGCATTGGTGCAGGGGTACCACCTGGGGTGGTGGGCCACAGTTGCAGGCCTGTGGCCCGGAACTGACCCATGTCCCACAGCCAGTGTCTGGAGTGGCGCATGGTGGGTAGGGGTGGTCTGCACAGCCACAGTGGAATTCTGTAGTGATGCATGTGCCATTCCTTCCCCTGTTACAGGTGCCACACAGACAACAGGCCATTATGTCCTCTGGGTCATCCCTGAGTCTAAGCGGGCATGCCCCGAACTTTATGCCACATGAGATGGCGCTGCTGGTTAACTACATGCAGTAGTGGGGTAGGAAGCTGCTGCCATTTGGGAGCCAGAGGAGCAGTGCTGCAGAGCATGAGCGGGTGTGGACAGCCATCTGCACCCGCATGGCAGAAGCAACCGGGACAGGCCAGACCATCTGCCAGCTAACCCACCATTGGCAGGACCTGACACGGAGGAAGTCTGGGATCCTGCAGTGGATGATCAGCATGGCCCGCTGCAGTAATGCAGACATGTGGTCTGGGCAGGACCCCAGTGTTGGTATGTATCCCTACAGCTGTTCATTTGTTACAGCAGTGCTGGCGTGGTGGCCATGGCATGTGGTGCCTCCAACACACTCACCTGTCCCTTCACCCCACAGGTTCTATTGGCATGACCCACAGTGTGCAGCAGAGCCACCTGACCAGCCTCAGGCAGGAGGCACTTCACTGGAGGTCAGGTAAGTATATTCCACTGACCCATTGTGCCATGGCTGAGGCTGGCGGCCACAATGTGGCTCATGCTGCATCATCACATTGCTTGCCTATGTGTGTGTGCCCCCCTGTCTGGGCCTGGCACTAACTGAATCCTTAACATCCCTACAGGTGTCCATAGCAGGCTGCCACAGAGGCAGAGGGCCCTGCTGTGGGCTAGGGCAGCCGTCAAAGCACGAGATGCAGAGGAGTACCGGATGCGCACCCAGCGCAGGCAGTGGAGAGCCAGGGTGCTGCCACCTACATCCTAGTCCTCCTCCTCCTCCTCCTCCACCTCCTCCACAGTGGTGGCAGCTGAAGGGGACCCAGCCATGATGGACACACAGCCAGACCAGGGTGACCCCACTGATGGTGGGCAACAGGGGCCAGAATCACCACAGCTGCACAGCCAGGACAGGGAGTGCAGAGTTGCAGCCAATGAGGATGGGGCCATGGCTGCACTACCGACCGGGCCCATTATCTGTCCTATTTCACTTGTGTGTTGCTGTGTGTCCAGCCTGTCTGTCTCTGCTCCTTTCTATGCTGTGTATGTTACACCTGCTCCCACCTGGTTTATGTTGCACCGGCTGGTCTTGGTGTAAGTTGTGGCACTGCTGCTTCTAGAATCCAACCCTGGCATTTCTCTGCCGTTTCCTTGGTGTATGTTCAGTTGTACATTTGAATACCTGCGGGTTTGTCGCAACTGCAGCGTAAGTCACCATTGGCGTACTGTGTTGTGTCAATACACATCTCACAATGTAGAATTGTGTTTGGCGTATTTGCTGGACGTATTTGCGACATGCACCATTCCCGATTGCACATCTGCGTAGCGCATTGGCATATGCTTTCTAGAATCTGGCCCACAATCCCTATTTCTCACAAGAAACATGTAACCCCTAGGTGGCACTATCCCAAGGGCTACTACCCCTGCCTGTTTGACTACAAACAGGTGGAGGGGCCTAGGTCCTATGGCGGGTGCCTCCACCCAGAGGTCAGGGTTTGTAGTGGCTAGACTAGCTTGGTCACAGCCCTCTGGAACACTGAGACTCCCTTTTATTCCCTCTAGTGGCTCACACAGTACACCAGAGTTACAGCCCCAAAACCCTACATATACACACTGTTCACTCATATAGATACCACTTACCCTCAAGACTGATTCTGTAGCACGTCTCTGAGGACCCCCTGTAAAGTAAGGTTAAACAACATACACAGCAAAACACAATACTGTTTCCATAAGTACCAACACCACAGACAGTATATAGTATAACAACAACAAATCTGATTTATTCAGGGGACAGTAACACGGGAGGGGGAAATCAGGTTAATTAGTGGCATTAAATCACAGTACTGTGCACACATAGAGGGTCTGAAAAGTCACACTCTGGGTACCCAGGTTAGGGGGGGCTAGCCAGGTCCATTGCCTGGGGTTGGCTGGCAGGTGAAGATGGATAGGGCCCTGTAAGAGAAAATATATGCACAACACCCAATTGTAATCTGGAGCCAGATGGCTCAGTCTATGAAGCAGTGAAACAACAAGAATTAGATGACACATTTGTGATTGAAAACAGGCTGCAGGGGAATACCCCGATTTGTACTCACAATACCCAAGCTGAGGACCGGATGGTGGATGTTCTTCTGGATTGCCAGAACAACAGGGCACGGAGACAAGGTCCTTGTGACTGGACCCCACTGCAGTTGATAGCAAATGGATTTAGTCCGAGACAAGCTGGGGTTCGCTTCCAGCTTCAACACACAGCACACAGTACAGAGGATTGGAAATAGCGATTCCCCACAAGCACTACGCACATTCATATGTAAAAGGAAAGTACTATATCAGGCAGGCTGCTCCTCGATCCCAGTCCTCACAACTCGGATTCAGTCCGAACTTACATTTGCAATAGCTGCAGGCCAAACCTCAGGGCCTCACACCCACTTCCCACGTGAAACTATACACCACAGAAACACAGAGCTCCTTCTGTCTTCACTGTCACAACTGATCTGATCTTTCCAGTCACAGAGCAGGGCATTTCCTTTAACTCCACACCATTCTGTTGCCTGGTTCGGCTGTCACTCACAATAAGACTCCCTCTGTTGGAGGAAAAAGGCGCCAAGGTCAAAACTACATTTCCCAGAGTCACTGCCCATACAATCCCCTTGTGGCTGGCTCAAAATTGATAGTCCAAGTTCTGATTCATCCACAGGCTCCATTTTAGGGCTCCATTAACCCAATTGGCCCAGCACAGCAGTTTAGGTCCAAAATGGAGGGGTAACGCACACAGAGTCCCAGCTGCAATAAAGGCAGGTTCGACAAACTACAATTTTGCTAATGCTTTAAATTATTACAGACACACAGTTACAGCTTTCAGATGGGCTCCCTTTGCACTTCCAGCAACCACAAAATGGAGCAATTACTCCGCAGCTTGGGCAGGATTCGAGCATTAAATACACAGTCCCCCCATACAAACTAATTAAGTCTGCAAGCAGACAGCTCTTAAAGAGACAGTACATGGAGGCTCAAACAGCACTCACTTGGAATCACATTTAAGCAGCTCAGACGCCAAACACCACCCAGACTTGGAGCATTCAGGCAAGCTCCTGGAAGACTTTTGGGAACCCCCATTTGCAGGGGGGTTGCAAACAGAACTACAAAATCCAAGGATCATTCAGCTGCAGCTCTGCTACTATTATATATCTGATTATTTTCTCAAAATGCTCCAACACAAATTTCTGTGTGGGTGTAACAGGGTAGATTCTTAAGAAGTGAATGAACCTACATCTTCATAGTATCAAATACCAGATCACGAACACTCCAGCAGGTGAGCATTTCTCCAGCTTGGGAAATAATTTATGTGACATACGAACATACCAGCAGATAAAGGCCTATCGGTCTACCTAGTCTTCTCGAGTGTGCAGCACTTCAGTCTTTCAGACTGCAGCTGCCCCCTCCCTTTGCTTCCCCCTTCCACTGATTTTTCCCATGTATCCTTCACTCACACCCCCTGCCCCCCCAGTTTGAACCTTCCCTCTGAACCTGCCCCACCCCCCTTTTGAAGCTGCCTAGTGTCCACAGTGATATCACCTCCTCCAGCAGCACGTCCCACCCTGCCACCACCCTTTCGGTGAAATAGTGCCTCCTCATTTCCCTCCTGAATCTGCCTCTTTCCAATTTCAGACTGTGTCCTCTGGTTTCCCTTCCACCTTTTAACTTGAAAAGACTTCCGGTGCTTACTCTGTTCATACCCTTCAGGTACTTGAAGGTCTCAGTCATATCCTGTCTCTCCCTTTTATCCTCCAGTGAATACATATTGAGCTCTCTCAGTCTCTATTCATAAGGTTTATCTCACAATCCCACAATCGTTTTAATTGCCCGTCGATGTACCCCCCCCCCCAATAGCTTGATATCCTTGCAAGTGACAGTCCTGAAGGACAACTTCAGAGCGCAGAGGGAGAAAAGGGCTTTGGAGTTCAAATTTATACACCCGTTTTACACCCTGGAGTTGGCCTCCATAAAGACAGAGGTTCCATGTCCCACTACTTCACATGGTCTTTGAATTGAGCACAAATAAACTTTCCTCTTCCTATTAAACAAACAGCAACTGGACTGCTACATAACAAAAGGCCATATACAAACAGTTTCTGAACACCTTCTGCTCAGCCTCAGTTTGATGTAAATCAACTAAGCTTGTTTTAGCCCTAATGTTTTAAATTCTCTATAGCTTTTTGTCTGTGTTTCTTAAAAAAATAAACTTTCCATACTGTGACAACAGCTGGAATGTAAATAGTGACATTCCTATTGCTTTAATATTAATTTGCACTTCAAAGTTTACTCAAACCTTGGCAGTTTTCTTCTTTTTTTCTTACATTGCTAATCAAAACCAAGCTCCCATAAAGGGCACTTTAGCCTACATTTTAACATAGCTGAAGAAGAGGTTTATAGGCCTTGAACATTTGTATCTTTATCTTTTCATTAGTCCAATAAAGGTATTATCTTTACGTAGCAAAATTATTCTCTTTTTGTTTCTCTCCTGCTTTTGTGTGGGCTAACCCAGCACAACTCTACCTAGAATAATAGCACAGTAATCCTTGCATGGTGGGAGTCACCGAGTGTTGTACGGACATTGTAGATAGTCCCCGTCTCCTAGAACTTTCTACCTGCACAGACAAGATGACAACAGCCATTTGTAACTGCATGGTCACTAATTACACAGAGGGTGTTGTGACTGTATGGTGTGGGACTTGATACCTGACCCTATGTGAGTGATCCTGTTGGGTTTTGCATCCTCCCATATCTGTTATTCTGTGACTCAGGACTCTGTTGTAGGACTCATTATTTATAGCCCAGTTTGTTCACTTCACAGTTTTCAGTGTTACTCACTGTGGTTTTTTATGGCTGAAGCATTTGTGGTAAAATGGGAATTAATTACTATTATCCTGAATTTTTAACCCGTTAAGTTCCTAGATGTATGCCTATGAGAATCTTTATACTGGGTCAATTTTTATTTTCCTGTACTGCCCTCTATTGGTAGTGAATGGGAAGGTGTCATGTGATCCTTATTAGGCAATACCAATAACTAGGGCATTGCTTGTAACCCATTTGTGTGTATTCCTAGGTAAATATATTTGCTTTAAAACTATAACAATTAAAAAAAAGGGCTATGGATGTCTTTAAGAGTTGGTGCCAAGAGAAACAACTGTCAGTTAACAACCTAGCCACCATTCATGTCACAAACTTGAATTAACTACTCAGACAGCTTTACGGATCAGTGAGAAACAGTTTTGGTCATGACTATGGCCTAAGTGGCTATGTAACTCTGAGATCAGGCCTCAATCATCACATAAATGACCCTCCCAAGAGCGGCCCAATGAATTTGATGACTGACACAGAATTTAGAACACCCAATAAAGGCAAAACAGGGAAAGAACTGAACTGCACACCACCCTCCATTAATTCAGACCAAGTTAGATTTTTCTGAGGCATTCACCTTCCCTGTCTCCAAATAATGCAACATGGCTCGTGAAGAAGGTGTCGATGGACATTCAACTTCATATGGCCTGAACAGGCAATGAAGGTGTCTGATCATTTACTTCTTTTTAGTTTGAAGTTAAAACTGTGCCAAATGGCCTCCATTACAAAACTAAGATATAAAATTATAGGCAGATTCAGCACTCCGTCTCTCCCTGACTGGCTTCAGCTCCAGGAGATTTGAACTGCTTGGCACAGTCCCCTGGAGCTCATCTGTCTGCTGCCTAAATTTCTTTTTTCCTAACCTCTGCAACTAAATCTGTGGTGTGTCTTTGTGCCCACTGCTGAATTTGAATTGTTAGTGTAGGGAATTATAACCCCTTTTTTTTTCCATTTGCAGTTTATACTGATCTGCCACTAAAGGCATCTTATTTTTCCTATTAATCCTCCAACCTTGCCTCTGCCTTTTCCTGTTCTAATCACTGTTATCCCCTGCCTTGTTCTCACTTTTAGCATATTGTACTCTGAAGAAAAAAAAAAAATACTCCACAGTGGCAGTCACACTCACTGAAGGTCAGTTATTCCTCTTACCCACCCAATAGAAATATCAATGGGCACCACGGCTATCACACTCAGCCTACTCATGGTTACTTTTCTTGCTCTGCTCATGTCCCATCCTGCCCCCCTACCCTCCCTAATGAGCTCCACCCCTCTACCACCCCACAGCAGTCAACCCCCACCTTGGACAACCCTATTTTCCACGGCACCCACCTCCAACCAATACCCCTCCCCCGGGACACCCTGGGCCCACCCCTTCCTTGCCATACCTACCCTCCGCACCCTACCCATCCCTTGTACCCCCACTAGTAAGACCTCGCATCGGTACCTGGCTAAGGGTCCTGGTCGCCACAGACCGCTCATCAGATTAATTGCTCTACTCCTTCTGCTCTCCGGGAACATACACCCCAACCCCGGGCCATTGTCAACTAGCCACCTCACACCCCAATCTGGTACTGGCCTCAGCATTGCATACATGAATATTTGCAGCCTCCTAAAAAAATCCGCCACTCTCCAGTGCTGGGCTGTACAACTCCATCCTGATATTATAGCACTAGTTGAGACCTGACTCTTGAGAAAAACTCTTGACTCGGTTATCTCCCTCCCTGGCTACACTCTGTTCAGGGAAGACCATATAGGCAAACATGGCAGTGAGTGTACAGTCTTTATGCGTGACACACTTTTAGGCCATGCTCTCCCTGCCCCCAAGCTTGGTTTTAGTTCCCAAGCCTTCACCCTCAAGGTTACCCCGACCCAGCCAGGGGCCCTCTTTTTCTCACAGTCTCTTACATACCCCTGAGGGACCAGAGACCAGGTGTCCACTCCCTCATTGATTACCTCTCCACACTCCCACACAAGGTGGAGCAGCTCATCCTAGGTGACCTTAATGTCAATTGGCTGAGTACCACTGCCCCCCATATCAGGAACTCCTTTACTGCCCTAGATATGACCCAACTAGTTACCTCACCCACTAGATTTAACCGGTCAGGCGGCTCCAGCACGTCCTAGATGTAATTCTGTCAAACTGCCCCCATAAAATCAGGGATATTAATGTGCTACCAGACTCTCTTAGTGACCACTCTCCTGTCCTCTGCCACTGGTCATCCCCCACACCAAAACCAGTGTCCCAGGTCACCTCACGCTGGTGCTTTTGCCCTGGGGGTCTCAGAAAGCTAAAAACGCACCTAGCCTAGCTTGACTGGTCCCCAATCCTACTCACAATGGATATTGAATCTGCCTTAGCCTATTTCTCCAGTGCCTTCAGCAAGGCCTGCCACCTTTTCATCCTCCTGACCAGAATCCATACCAAGAAACACAATGCCCCATGGATCTCCCCATCCCTCATCCAGACACTGAAACAAAGAGATAATCTCTGGCATATTGCAGTCGAGACAGGCAAACTGGCTGACAGACAAGCCTATAATGTAGCACGTAACAAGTGCACCTGGGCTATAAGGCAGGCTAAGGCCAAATATTATCAAGCCACTCTTGAATCCACTTGGGGCTCATCCCATGCCTTCTGGGACAATATGAAAGAGCTCATTGGAAAGACCCGCTCCCCCCCACCATCACTACTCTTCATAGACGGTACCATCACTACTGAGCCTCCCCACATAACTTAGTACCTCAATATGGCTTTCTCAGATCTAAGCTCTGTCCTCCCCAACTACTTTTTTGACCCTATCTCTGCCTCCACCCCCCATCCGGATCACCCCCCCTTTCAACCTGCGTGTCATATCACCCCTTGAAGCCAGGCCTCATCTGCAAAAAGCCTTAGCTAGAAACAACCCCAGCTGTGATCCCCTGGACTCCAGGATTCTCTGATTGGTCCTAGATAGTGTACTAGCCCCTCTCACCAACCTTTTAAACCGGTCACTATGTCTTGGTCAATTTCCCAGTGCCTGGAAAATTGCAGAAATCACCCCTATCCATAAGAGTGGAGATAGAACCTCCCCTAACAATTTCAGGCCCATCTCCATTCTCCCCCTTCTCTCCAAAGCACTAGAAAAAATAGTGGCCAGTCAGCTCTCCAGGTATCTGGCCAAATACGACCTGCTGTGTCCAGAACAACATGGATTCTGCCCTGGACACAGCACCACTATAGCCTTCCTGGAGTTCTCCCACTACCTCCACTCTGCTCTCGACTCTGGTCATGTTGCGGGTGCAGTGTTCATTGACCTCTCCAAGGCCTTTGACACTGTCTGTCACTCCCTCCCACTTGACTCCTAACACTAACTTGGCTTCTCCCCTGGCCCACTGGCTTGGTTCACCAGTTACCTCTCTGCAAGATCACAGCACATGAAGGTAAACAGCACCCTGTCCAATACCCTGCCCGTTCGCTCAGGGTCCCCCAGGGTTCCATCCTGGGCCCCGTTCTGTTCCGCCTATTTCTCAATACCCTCCCCAGCTCCTGCTTGGGCAATATGGTACTCTATGCTGGTGATGTGGCTCTCCTTGTCTCCCACCCTGACCCCGCATCTCTACAGGAATACCTGCAGCACACATTCAACCAAGCTGAAAAGTGGTTCCTTGACCACCGGCTGGTCATTAACCTAAAAAAAAAACAAATTTATGCTTTTTTCGTTTCACCAGAATAAGGCCAAAAATGTCCCCCTCTGCATTCTCCCCAGTAATGCTCACCCTCTCGAGCGGGTGTCATCCTACAAGTACCTGGGCATCACCTTCGACTCAGCTCTTACATTCCACACCCACATCAATACCCTGTCCTCTGCCATAAACTCTCGGATTGGCCTTCTCTATTGCCACAGAGACTGCCTCCCCCAAACTGCTTTCTGACTGGCCATTAACTCCTGTCCCTAGTGGACTACGACCTATCTATCTACGCTGCGGTCGACAATACGGCCCTCACCAGAATCCAGACCTTGATAAACAAGGCCTGTAGGCTCCTGACCGGTGCATCCCTCCACATCCATACTTGCCTGCTCTATTCCACCTCCAACCTGTTCACCTTGGAGGAGCACCTGCACTACCAAACCTGCTTACTTGCCAAAAAATCCCTGCTAGGACTCTGCCCCCCCAGGGGTCACCGCATCCCTGTGGCTTGCATCCCCATCTGTTGCCACCCATGGCTCAGTTAAGGCCTCCTTTCTGGTGCCCCGTACCAAGGCCTCCCTAGCTCAAAGGTCCTTCCACTACTGCACCCCCACATGGTTCAGCGCCCTCCCGCCTTCTGTCACTAAGTCTACCAAAATTGGTCCCTTTAAAGTCGCTCTCCGTAACCACCTCTTTAGTGCCAGAAGCTGTAGTTGCCCTTAATCAACTTAATGTTGGGGTCCCTCCCCATTTCTTGCCCATAGCCTTGACAATGTCCATTGGACTGCTTCCCCCCCACCCATTTCTTTTTTTTTTTATATGATTGCTATTTACTGCATGTAACTTTATCCCATAAACCACTGTTATATTGTGTTCTTTTTATCTGTATCGCACCTGTATGTTACCACTGTTGTATCTCACACTGTAACCATGTCTACCCTCCCTACGACGAGGTGCCTTTGTAAATGAGTTCCCTGAATCAAAGGTTGTAAATCAGGCTTTCAAAATAAAATAAAAAATAAATAAAAACTAAAATGAGCAAATGAAAAATCATAAAAACATCCATGACCCGACAAAACAGAACACAAGAGGAGACCTCTGAGCATCCTGGGAATCCACTTTTGCCTTGCAGAGTCTCAATTACTGTGAGCTGCATCAAAGACACCATTGAACTGTACTTCATCTTCAACCCATTCAGAAGCATGGAAGTCTTTTTGTTTAGAATGAGTACATGTTTAGATTGCACAGCTGCTCTTCATATGACCGCCACTGCGTGCCATGTACCATTGTGGTTACATTTTGTTTGTTTGTTTTGTTTATTTAAACTGCTGAGACCATGGTCCAAAGACCTGTTTCCATGGGTGACCAGTATACATACAAAAATACATACATTTACATAAAATACAGCAAAGTATAAAATGCAAACTTACATCAACAGGCATTCAATACACAGTTAGACAAAACATTTACACTCTCTTTCAGCTAATAAATATCCTCTCAACTTAAGTCTAAAGGTCTGGAAAGAAACATCTAAGAATTCGAAAATAGACTGAAGAGAATTAAAAAAAGAATGCGAGAATGTAAGGCAAGTTTTTTTTGGCCTACAGATGTTTTCATTCTTGGTATGGCAAAGTAATGTTGAACAGACAGTCAAGTAGTGACAGAGCTAATATGTTTCTTACATATTGAAATTAAGGAAGTAGGTACCTTATTTAGAGTTACTTTTTTGGCCAAGAGTCCAATCTGAAATTTATATTGATGATCAAGGGGAAGCCAGCCTGTCTGTCTTAGCTGGCTATAGTGCCGAGACCTAGAAGGCATCTATGTGGAGAACCTGGCTACCTGGTTCTGCAGTACTCTGACCTTAGATAATAACCCCTCCCCAGTGGAATAGTAAGGTAGCAGACCATAATCTATAACAGGTAAAAGGAAGCTTTTGGCTAGTAGCTTTCTAGTTGATTAGACTAATAATGGATTAAATCTATAGAGGGTCCCCAGTGTTTGGTGGACTACTTTAGCCGTATTAGTAATCTGTGGTTCATAGGTCATGCCTTAATCTATAATAAGGCCAAGATATTTGAATTGTTTGATCTGTTCTAATTCTACACCAGATACAGTGTGCAGTGAGAGGATAATATCCTGATTTGATCTTTTTCTAGGATTAGAGAAAACCATGGATTTTGTTTTCTATTCATTCAACACTAATCTATGTTTTATAAACCAGTTCTGAACCTCCAGGAAATCACAAGCCAGATCATTCTGAACTACTTCGAGATCTGGTCCGCTCGTAAGGATCACTGCATCATCTGCGTAAAGTAATATTTGTGATTTACTGCAAACAGAAGGAAGCATGTTCAAAAGAAGACTAAACAAGAGAGGACCCAATATAGAACCCTGAGGGACACCCAGTGAAACAGAAGCTGAGAGAGAATAGTGATCATTGATTTTTATAGCATGTGTACGGTTATTTAAATTACACCCCTACCACACAACAACATCTCTAGACATACGGGGCCAGAATTTCCAAAGGAGGCTCAGGGCTTGCATCCAGCCTGCGCCTCAGGACTTCTTATGATTGCACCATCCCCTTTGCGGCAACTGCACCCAAACCCCACCTCGGGTACAGTTGCGACAGTTTCTGTGATTTACAGCTGCTTGCACCAATGCTCTGGCGCAAGCACCATAACTTTGTCCTGGAGGAACGACACAAACACAACCACAATATTGTGGTCTAAGGACCTATGCTGGGTGCAAGGGATGGAGATTCCCAATTGTCACCTGGCGAATGCCACAAGTCCCATGCGCCATATGTTCGGTGCACTGAGGGCTTGCAGCATACATACATGATGGAAAATCTGGCCCACCAAGTTTAGCAAGAGATGGCAATAATAGGCCATGGTCCACAAAATCAAATTTTTCTACACTCTTTCCAGGTTATCAAGGTCTTTTTTGAGATGGAGCTACAAAACTGCAGGAAGTACTTCAGGTGCAGCCTCACCAGGGACATGCATGGGGCAGAATCATCTTTTGCCTCCTGCTGTTGATGCCCCTACAAGTACTGCACAGTATCTAGTTGGCCCCTGCATATGCCCTGTTGCACTGGGCTGAAGGCTAGTGACTGTCACTTATGATAATTGCTAACAATATGATTGATGGCTGTTCAATAGGACTCAATACATTCTTTTACCTTATTAAGTCTCCATGACTGAGAGCAGCAGCAAGGATGCCACTGGACTATGCTTTTTCTTCAGTCTGATTGAAGCTTGTACGTTTGTTTGTTTAGAAGGAGTGCATGTTTAAGATGCACAGCCACTCTTCTTAGGACTTCTGCTGCACACCCTGCACCATTTTGGTTGTCCCTTTCTGCACTCTTTCCAAGTAATTGTGGTCTTCTTTTAGATGGGGCTCCAGAACTATGGAGAGTATTCCAGCTAAGCCTCACCACAGACATGCTCAGGGCAGAAAAACCCTTGTTTCCTGCTATTGATGCCTCTTCCAATACAGCATAGTATCTAGTTGGTCTTTGCATAGACCCTGTTAAACTGGGCTGGTGGATTGTGCCTGTCACTAATGATAACTGATAATATAGGACCCTATGCATGAAGGTGTGGAGTGGCTATGTGCCGCAAACTACGGAGCATAGCTGCCCCACACCCATTGCACCCCAAGGGTGTACAACCTGGGGTGCAGCACTGACCCAATGCACCGACCACCCACATCTGGGGACTGCACCACACCGGGGGCATTCTGGGGGCATGCCAGCACTACGCGGTATTCACTGACCTGCGTAGTGCTGGTCACATGGGTGTGAAGGGTGGCATTGGGTATGCCAGCTGGGACCAGCCATAACTTGGTGCATGCCCCCATAGGTGCCACCCACTGGGCACGGCAAACCATAACCATGACCCCTCATGCTGCCATGACCCACTGGGATGTACTGGGGGTGGAGGCTGCTGTACGGGCAAGTGTCTGGCACCAACTGGCCTTGGGGGGGGATGCTATTGGTGCCGGAGTGGTTGACATTGCCTACCACTGGGAATGCAGAGTAGTGGCAGGGGGCATGGTCAGGAGTGGGTTGGGGCACAGCAGCAGTGCAGAGGTGGGATGCATATGGGGCTATACTGCACAGATCTGGGTGCCTGCTGTAGGTATGTACTACCCTGGACCCGTGCCTCGCTATGTGAGGGATCCACTGTGGGTCTCGGGCGGGGCATCCCGTTGGATGCCTGCCTGGGACCGCGACTCTTCCTTTGGCCACCATGTAGACTCTTGTGCACTGGGGGGGTGGAGTCTCAGACAGGTGGCTGGTATTAGTGAATGCTAGTATGGGCACACATGTCGGCAGGTGAGCAGCTACATGGGCAGGGTAGGCGCTGATTTTGCATACCTGTGCCTGGATTGTGTATAGGGCCCAATGTGATTGATGTCTGTTTGGTAGCTGTTTTTAGGACTGGTCTTGCAGTTTTTAGTGGGTTTGGTATGATTTTTAACTCATACCATTTCAAGCCATAAATGCTGATTTTGGCCAAAGGACTGGTACTCCTTAAATCAGCCAGTTTTTTAGGGAAGTCATTTTATGATGAGCTGGCTCTCCATCCTTTATTCATGTATGAAGGAGTTGTTGCTATTAATGTAAGTGATATGTGTAATTATAACCAATGAATAAATGCTGACTTACAATCCACTGGGACCCTACAAGAAAATGAAATGTTGCTGGTTAGGCTCTCCCAGAGCATGAAATTACAAATAAGTAAATATAAATACATACATACATGTCTTCGCCCAAACACAGTAGAGTTGAGAAAGAGGAGCAAAAACCTGAGTCCTATTTTTCAGATAATCAGAAAAAAAAGCATGATAAAGTACTGTGTTGTTGTGAAGGACTGTGCAGCCTTGCAGAACTCAGTAAGGAGTGTGTTGTGGAGGACATGTGAAAGACTTGTTAAGGACTGCATCGAAAGGACTTGTGAAGGATTTGTTAACAGTTGTTGGGAAGGACTGTATTGTGCAGAAGTGCTATTATGAAGCATTTTTATGTTTTTTTTTTATTTATTTTAAAATTATTGCCTAGGAAAGACACATTAAGTCAAGACTTGTTTCTGAGTGTGTCCTGTGAGCAGAGGGAAGTTAAGTGACTTGCTTATGTGTGATCACACAGTATGCAAGTGGTGGTTGTGGGATTCAAACCCAGTTCTCCAGGTTTGCAGCTCAGTGCTCTTAACCACTATGCTATGCTTCCCCCCCCCCCAATAATGGGGATATACTGCACTGTGAAAGATCATGTTGTAAAGGACAGTTGATGTGAAGGACTACACAATACACTGCTTGTGACAGCACAGTTATTCCCATGGCAACAGATTGTGATGTCACAATGGAGGGTTCTGATTTCAAGTGGGGAACGAGCATCAGATGAACTCAGAGGGATAAATATGCTATGTTTGTGTAAGTTTCCTCAGCAATAAGTAATGGGGAAGACAAAGCTACAGAACACATAGCAAATGCAATCTAGAGTTTGCCTGTGTTTTTCTGAGTTTTCCCTGAGACAACAGCAGCTCTTTAACTAGTATGACTAATAATAAAGGAATAATGCATGACAGGGTGTGTGTTGTGCTTGGATAACGTCATGCCTGGAGTGACTGGGCACAAGGCTGCAGGCTGAGTGTGACCAATCACCCCCAGAAGTGACGTTATCCCAGCACGACACACACCCTGGAGTGCATTATTCCTATTATACAATGACTCATTTATAATGAAAAAAAAAAGATGAAAATGTACATTTAAAGTTGATTTATTTGTCATTTTTATGTTGGCTCGAGCTTGCACAGCCAACATATTGCACTAGTAGCCAATTTGGAGATGCGGTCACTGTTGGGCGAATGCAGGGCACACATCAGTGGGTGCATCCCTCATTCCCCAATCAGCCAGCATGCAGGCACCACACCAGGAATACATAATGTGGCCATCACATCTAAGAAAAGGTCCACTGCAATGAGAGCCAAGTTCTCACACAGCAGCACCTCCCGACGTGCCTTTCCTGGTGTAGCTTTGAAGCAAACATGGCAGCAGTGACTGTTGCCACACCTGCTACAATGCCAACTTCAGGGGTGCCCAATCCCCCTGTCGGCATGCCCTGCCCTAGTGCATGTGCTGATGGGGAGCCCACTCCCTGTTGGCATAATGCCCCCCAATGTGTTGTGTGCCAAGGGTGGTGCCCAGTCCCCCTCAGCTGTAGCCCCCCCCTTTGGTATGTGCCGACGGGTGTGCTCAATCTCCCATCGCTAGCTCCACCCCCAGTCAGATGGTGGCACACACTGGGAGCCCACCCCAGTGTGCCAATGCCCTGTAAAAAAAAAACTTCTCAATGTTTTTTGTTTTAAACCTGTAAAAAGAAAACGGTCCTCATCGTCTCCTGCCCCTCCCTCAACCCAAGGCCACCCACTGTGCACCCTGCCTCTCCCCACCCCCTCACCCCATGCACTTAACTCTCCAGAGTCCTGCACTGATGATCTTGGACCGGAACACATCTGCACTCTTCAAAGCCGACCGCGAACTGAGGAAGTGCCAGTAAGCTGCATAATGGCATAAATAGGGTTTTTTCAACTTTGGTGCATATCTTGGGCATTTTTTGGAATTTTTGCACCAAATTTTCAACATGGGGATATTGAGACCCCTCCTCATGAATTCAGTCACTGTCATGGCGTTATTTGGTCCCGGAAGGTGATGTCACGGTCACTGCGTAGAATCTCTTTCGGGACCGAGTAATGAAATGACAGTGCCACTGTTCATGAAGGGGGCTCTCAAAAAGCCTATGTTGCAAATTTGGTTAAAAAAATAAAAAATGGTTGTTTTACGAGTGTGCGTTGTGCTGTTTCCACGCATGCTCGTAACTTTGTGAATTTGTAATATTTTCACTCCAGATTTTCAAAACTGGCATTTTTCCATACCTCCTTATGAACAGTACAGCAGTCATTTTACATATCCTGGCCGAAATGTGTTTTTGCACATCCAGCACAGAATAGTGCGATCGCTGTGTGAAACCAGTTTTTAAGATAGTTTGAGAAAATGACGGTGACACTGTTCATGAGCAGAGCTCGAAAAATGCCTATGTTGAAAATTTGGTGCCAAAAGTCCATAAAATGACTGTGTTACAAGCGTTGGTTGCGCAGTTTTCACACACCCTTGTAACTTCACAAATTTGCAATATTTTCATGCCAGATTTTCAACACTGCATTTTTTCATGCCTCCTTATGAACAGTACAGCTGTCATTTTTCACATCCTGCCCAAAATGTGTTTCCACACCTGTGGCGAAGAATGGCGTGGTCGCTGTGGGAAATCAACTTTTGGGACAGATTAACAAAAACAGTACCACTGCTCATGAGGAGAGGTCTCAAAATGCCTATGTT
The DNA here is from genome assembly GCA_016271365.2 of Neoceratodus forsteri. Taxonomy (NCBI): domain Eukaryota; kingdom Metazoa; phylum Chordata; order Ceratodontiformes; family Ceratodontidae; genus Neoceratodus; species Neoceratodus forsteri. The sequence goes on from CM028136.1 coordinate 293,783,414, forward strand.
GCAAATGTGTCTCTTCAGGGTGGGGGTGAAGTTGGCATCAGTTCAATACTTCACTGCCATTACTATTATGCATCTCGACCTCCTGCACTACCAATGCCAATGCAAGCGGGACAACGTTTGGCATTGACAAATGCTTGTTTTTATATGCGTAGGATTACTTTATGGAGAAATAGTGCTGATTTTCATTTCCAGCCAGCAGGTGGAGCTGTGTTTCTGCAGTCCTCATAGTAACTAATGTACTGTATTCTTCTTGGCATAGGACCTTTGTTACTGGTGCTCTGTTTGTTACTGTGTACTACTGCATTGTAGTTTTTTTTATTCAGGTTTTTTTATTTCTGCAGTAAAGTAAATGCTGGTGGTAATTTGGGAATTTTAAGCCCCCCACACACACACAAACAAGCATGTTTCATATGCCGACTCACTGTCTGCCATCCATATATTTCTATGAAGAGGACAGTATGTAGGGAAATGCCAACAATAATTTGTTTTGTGTATTTGTTGTACATGGTGGCAGTAAAAAAAAAAAAAGAATGGCTTTGAAAGTGAGCGAGTGAGGCGTTGGAATTGGGCTGGGTTACGAAGTGGGCTGCATGCAGTGCTTCCAGGAACCAGACGGGTTTTATGGAGGTAATTTTGAAATATAAGAAATAACATTTGGGGGATATTTTTAACATGTGTCACAGTTGTGGGCTGGGTTTTGGCTGTTTCTGTGCTAGGGAGGCAAGGATTTATTGTGCTGTGAAGCAACTGAAATACTGTGTGGTTTTGTGTAGTGTTGTGAAGGGGACTGCAGGAAGAGCTGTGCAGTGATTTTTTTTTGTTTCTACATTTTATTCGGTTAATAGGTGTGTTGGGACTAGATCCGTGATGTTATGCCAGGATAACATCATGACTCCAGTCCTCCACTGACCAACCAGAGTGTTAGATTCTTTCTTGTCATTGTATAATGCATGATATACAGCTGGGCCAGCCACAATCTAATGCAATTATGTGCGGTAAATGACATGTCACAAAATACTGTGGTAAAAAATGACTCAATTTCCATTAAATTACAGTGTTTCTTGCAGCATACTACAGCATTTTGTGATATACTGCAGCATTGCTGCACTGCATCCTGGCTGTCACTACTAGGGTTGTCAGAACAGGTTCGGCAAAGAGTCGAACCCTCCTCGAACCCTGGTGTTCGAGTTCTAACTTAGAACTCGAACACTAAACGGTTCGAAAAAGGGTTCGAATCACCGCGAGACGCGAGACGACGGGGTCGAAAGTAAGCAACGCGAGCAGCGGGATCTGTGGGGGTATTTAAAGAAATGCGCCACGCAGGAGGAGCGCCATTTGACTGAGGATCATCGAGACAGAGGCAGCAGGCAGGCAGCACCAGCAAACTGTAGTAAAGCAAGAAGGTCTGCCACTCTTGTCCAGTCAGGCCACTTCTTCTCCTGTGAGACCGAGAACAAGAAAAAGCTAAAATCGGGGGACTGGGAGTGGGACTAGGGGCCGGTTCAGGACAGAAGGAGGGAATCGGGAGGGATTAATCAAGATTGGGGGAAGGGACTGGGGAATAGGGAGGGATTGATGAGACCAATATCAGGAGGACTGGAGGAGGACTGGGAGAGACTAAAAAAAAAAATAAGAAGACTGAAGATTATAAGAACCTTTGTGAATGTGAAATGTGATTATTTGAAACTGCAGCACACTGCACACTCAGCAGCTGCCAGCAACAAGCATACAAGGGGGGCACAAAAAGGCAAATAAATCTTTCTGAACCCGTGTGTGTGTGTCACAGAGAGAAGCCCAGTGTGTGCCCCTTGACTGCACTGTACTGTACCCTACCCAGTGTGTGTTACAGAGAGAAGCCCAGTGGCCAGTTGTGTGGTGGCATTAACCTTACATGACAGAAACGTAGGGGGACAAAAAAAGGCAAATAAATCTTTCTGAAGTAACCCTAGTGTGTGTGTCACAGAGAGAAGCCCAGTGTGTGCCCCTTGACTGCACTGTACTGTACTGTACCCTACCCAGTGTGTGTTACAGAGAGAAGCCCAGTGGCCAGTTGTGTGGTGGCATTAACCTTACATGACAGAAACGTAGAAATATAATTCTCATTCCCTGGTTTGCGTATGTGACTCTGTCTCTTGTGGTCAGCCCATCACCCTGCTGCTGTGTGCCCCTTGACTGCACTGTACCCTACCCAGTGTGTGTGTTACAGAGAAGCCCAGTGGCCAGTTGTGTGGTGGCATTAACCTTACATGACAGAAACGTAGAAATATAATTCTCATTCCCTGGTTTAGTATAGTGACTCCGTCTCCTGTGGTCAGCCCATCACCCTGCTGCTTGTGCCCCTTGACTGCACTGTACCCTACCCAGTGTGTGTGTTACAGAGAAGCCCAGTGGCCAGTTGTGTGTGGCATTAACCTTACATGACAGAAACGAGAAATATAATTCTCATTCCCTGGGTTCGTGATGTAACTCGTCTTCTGTGGTCAGCCCATCACCCTGCTGCTGTGTGCCCTTTGATTGCTAGTGTGTATGCCTATGCCCAGCATCCCAATCATTCTGTAAGCCTCTGAACCTGGGATCCTTTAGTTGCAAAACTGTCATATTCTTCAATTACTTTCAGTCCACGGATCATAGTAGCACACAACCAAAATAAAATTTTGGAGTTGTAGCCAGCGATTACAGATCACATTGCTTTGTTACACAGGAATTGTTTGGTGTTGGTGTGTTCACTGCAGTATACTGGACTGGTAGTACTGGTACTTACTGTCTGTTATGGCTGGACGCAACATAGATGAAGCATTTAGTGCTGGTGTTGGAGCAGGTGTTGGTGGTAGTGGTAATCCTGGTGCTAGAAATAACCAAAATGTTTCACGTGATAAAATTCAACAAACAGCAAAAGAGCAACAGTGAAGTGTGGTAGAGGGGACCTTTAAGAAACCTGTACAGCTGCTGGGTCACCGGAGAGGCACCATAAGGTATGCCATTCATGCCGTTAAGATCCCTGTGACTAGCAGCAATAATGCAAGTGACAGTGAGTCCCTCTCTGACTCAGACAGTAGCTCTTTGTCTCAGTCCCACACTGTTGTGTCTCGTGACAAATCATTACTTCCTCAACAAAGTGAAATGAGCAAGTCTGCTGACAATGAATCAGATAGTGCACTTGCAAATACATCCAACACTGTTGGCAATGAAAAGGACATATCCATTGAATCCACCACTTCTGTGTTGGCCAGCAATGAAAATCCATCAGAGTCTTCTGTCCACTCTTCTAGCACCAAGGAGCATGTCCCAGGTTCTGTTAGGACAGGTGAAAAGACACAAACAGTCTTTAGCTATCTTCCTAGCACTCGAACAAAATCTGTCACATCTGAGGTGTGGAATTATTTCTCAGTCAGTAAAACTGATCCATGCAGAGCAATTTGTTCCCTGTGTAAACAGAGTGTAAGCCGTGGTAAAGGTGTGTCATGCCTTGGCACTACAGCTCTTAAACGCCATCTGAAAAAGCATTCGGTTTTACTTGATCATCCAAAACCAAAACCCATGTCCTCCATCTTCCAGACCGCACGTGAGAAGGGTCAGGATCAGGAATCTGAAATGGATACTGAGTTGTCTGAACTTGATGCGGGCAGAACCACTGCCAGCCCTAGGATCACTGTTACCACCAATGCCAGCACCATTAGTACCAGTTGCACATCCAGTGATGGCACTGAATGTATAAGTCCTAGTCCACCAGATGCGTCCATCTGCCCATCGAAGCACGGTGTATAATAAACCAGCAGGGACATGTTGCAAACAGCTAACACTGTCTCAGGCATTTGAAAGGAAGAATACCTTTACTAGAAATCATCCAAAGACCCTTCATCTTAATCACCGAATTGGTGAACCGTTAGCCGGAGTCCTTCTCCCATACTCTTTGGTAGATCATGAGGATTTTAGGGAGCTCATGACATTAGCAGAGCCTCGTTACAATGTTCCTCATCGAAGGTACTTTTCCTATGTTGAAATACCAAACATTTATCAGGCTTTAAAAGCGACAGTGATGCTTGCACTTAAAACTACAGAGGGTGGGGTTATTCATGTCACAACAGATATGTGGACCAGCACTCAAAACATAGATTACATGTCCCTTACTGCTCATTGGGTCATGTTTTCTTGTGCTTCTTCAAAAACAAAGACACCCCAAAAGATGGCGCTGCTGCATATAAAGAAGTTTGGGCAAAGTCATACTGCTGCAAACATCTTGCAGGAACTAAATGACCTCCTTGACGAATGGGTTTATTCTCACGGTCTAAAATGTGGCTTCATAGTAAGTGACAATGGAGCCAACATCTTAAAAGCAATACAGGATGGAGGATTTCTGCATGCTTCTTGCTTTGCACATTGCTTACATTTAATTGTCACGGATTTCTCAGCAACGAAACACAAGTGGATGGTATGATTGCTGTTTGCAAAAATTGTGACTCACTTTTCACATTCAACCAAGGCTATACGGACATTGTCCGAACTGCAAAAAAAACACAAGCTGCCCCAGCAAAAGCTGATTCAAAATGTTTCCACTTGTTGGAACTCAACGCTTTATATGCTGCAGCGCCTCTTGAAGCAAAAGCAAGCTGTACATGAGTACTGCTCCAGTTACATTATTGAAGATGGCATTATGCTGTCTGTGCTGCAGTGGAAATTAATGGAGACAGTGTGCTGTATCCTAGCTCCTTTTGAGACAGCTACAAGGGACATGTCTTCTGAAGGTGCATCTGTGAGTCAGGTTATCCCACTCATAATGCCTATTTCACATCATCTTAGTGTTCTAAATCTACAAATAGAAAAGACAGATCTGAGCGCAGACAACATGTCACCTATATCATGGGAATCTCAGAAAGAGAATGAGCGAGTGCTTCAAAACCAATGACAAATTAGTTGCAATGACGAAATCAAGACACTACATCCTTGCAACTCTCTTAGATCCCAGGTTCAAGGCTATACATCTTCCAAAAACAGATGATATAGAGCAGTACAAATGTATGTTGCTGGATAAGCTGCAGCACTCACAGGAGTCAAACACAGACACGCACAGTACCATCAGGTTGTCATCACCACAACATGCAGGTTCATCTTCACAAAGGGATACAGAACTGGAAAAGTCACCAAACATTAACAGTAGTTGTTCCACAACTGCCACTTCTTCAGCCCTTAGTAGCAAGCTAAATCTGTGGCAAAACCTTTCCCAAATTGCTGCCATACCAGCTGCTTCTGCTGATTCCTCTTCTGAGCGGTCTCTGTCCAACGTGGTAGACAGTTACCTGCAAGAACTGCCTATTCCTATTGATGCATGTCCTTTTGAATACTGGAGATCAAAAAAGTCAATTTGGACAGAGCTGTATGATGAAGCCTGTAAATATTTTGGTTGTCCTGCAACAAGTGTCTCTTCAGAATGCATGTTTAGTACAGCTGGCAATATTGTGACAGACACCAGAAATAGGTTGCTGCCAGAAAATGTACACACGTCTAACTTTATTAAAGTTAATAAGTCAAGATTTTCGTATCCCTACAAGAGTATACAAACTGATCCTGAAGTGATTGATGTTGTGGATGTTGATGGTGATGATGACAACTCAGATGGTGGTGGCTGGTAAAAATACTGTGGGGACGGAGTCTCTCTGCACCAAAAGGAAACTTTTACAGACTGTGATGACTTTGGTTTGTCGCTCTCTCTCTTTCTCGATCTACTACCTTGGACTATATACCCCAAAACTTTCACCATTTCATGGCAAACTGCTTTGTAGCTAGGGTCTAAACTAAAGTCAACAAGTTTTATATACAGGGCAATTTTAACATCAGTGGGAACAGGCCCAAATTTGGCATAAAAGGGACACTGTCAGTCAATCCTTTCTGTATCATATTATTTATAGTTAAAGTGCAAACATATATTTTTGGATTTACCTTCTGTGACTTTGTGGTGCATCAGTATGGGCTGGGACAGGAGACGGTCTATTTTTCAATTTTAAAGAGGACAAAACAATGAGTTCTAATTGGTAGCTGTTTATTATTTTTTCAATTACAGAAATGTTAGCCATAAACGAAAAATGGATGCTAGTACATGGGTGAGGGTTGTGGGTTGGTTTTACATGGGTGTAAAGGTGGCATGGGTGCTATTGCACAGATGAGGGTGGTGGAAGAAAAGTGGAATGGGTGATGGGTGAAAAGGTGGATGTTGTTTTAGTTCTTTCATTTACAGATTCGTGATCAGCTGGGGATGGTGAGGAAAAAAATGATGACAGACCCGAACCTACTGTACACATAATATATATTCTTATTAAATACATTGCAAACTGCTGCCACCTAGCACAATTGTCCTGTCCCTATAAAAAAGAATAAAGGAATAGAAATAAAAGAAAATCTGCATCAGCAGTTTTCACAGAATATGACGTATCATAGAGTTTTGCTTTATAAGTAGTGATAATTTGATACATAATGGGGTTGACAGGCGCTGTCCTTAAACATCACATGCCAACTGCTGCAGCTACATAAATGTTCCTTAGTATGTGGTAGGAAACCACTGTTTTTATTTATGTGACTGAAATACAGATTTTATTGAAGTATCAGCTGCAAAATGCATCATCTTAGAATTTTTTATGTATTACTTCAATTTGCCAACAAAATGTTGGTATATGCATTACCTTAGAAATTGCATGCATTTTGCCAGCAACAATGACTGGCATATTTTTTTTATTAAGAACAAAAGACACAGCACCAACTTCCAAAATATACTATATTAATGCGTTTTAACTGACAGCATCACAGTACAGAAACACCATGCAGGACAAAACAGTTTAAACAGACAAAAGGACCTTTTGTCTGTTTAAACTGTTTTGTCCTGCATATGCGTTCTGACTGTAATGTACATTCGAGTTAAAATGCATAATACAGTATATTTTTGAAATGTCAACTTTTCACACAGGCACAACTTAGGATTGGAGCAGCCTTCTTGTGGTTTCTGCAAAATTTTTTTTTATTCCAATGTCTTGACTGAATATGTTATGACATAATATGTTTTGTAACAGTTCCACATGTTGCTGCTGTAGTACTTGGCTTGACTTTGTTATAAAAGCTTTCTTTAAACATAGCAACTTTTGATTCACTGATTTAAACAGAAAGCAGCAAATAGCTGAAATTAGTTAATATCAGTTATTTTTCTCCTAATTCATGACGATGAGTATATATAGCTGAGTACATAAATGGCTAATGTGCCTCTTTCTTTCACTAAGGAACTATGATGCAGCTGCAGCAGGAAAACTTTTAACATATGGTGGGTGGGTGGGCCTGTTACGTATTAAGTTGCTGACTTTAGCAAACAGAAGAAACTATAGATAAACCTAGTTGTATTCCTATCAATGTCACACAAGATAATTTCTCTCCCCCTTATTTTGAACAGTTTTTCCTTTACATGTATTTTATTACTATCTTTGTTACTGGCAGCACAATAAAAAAATAGGGTTCGAGTTCTAAAAAGTTCTAAAAAAGATTAGAACACTAGAACTTTTTCAAAAGTTCTAGACTAGAACTAGAACCCAGAACTTCAGAGGGTTCTGACAACCCTAGTCACTACCATACTATACCATACCATATGGTGCTCTAGTGTAATATGCCAAGATGTGACATTTGTGGTACTGCTGCTGCTATACCACAGGGCTCCCTTGTAAATGAGATGCTGTGTTTCAAGGAGGGTTATCCTGGTGTACAAAAATTTACAGTACAGGGCTGTAACTTGGTCATACTATCTGTAATTGATGCTGTAGCTGTCCCATTAGGATCCCTTGTAAACGAGAAGTTGCATCTCATGTGGCATATAAACACAAAGATGAACAAAAGAAATATGTTAAGATCGTACTGACATAAGATAATGGATGTAGATTTGATGTTTCAGCATTTAAGTCTGCAACAGGAATGATCTAAGAAAAAAACGTAACATTAACCCTGCTGAGGGGCTTGTGGTTGAAATACTGAGTTTAACTTTATTCATTTTCAGCATGCACTGCAGCAAGCTGACTTTTGCTCTTCATGCAACCCCCATGCTGACTCCATCACTTTTTGTTCTTACAAAAAAGATGATTGTTATTGTTCTAATTCTGGATGTTTTGAGTTTCATGCTGAATGCAGTTCTTTCTCAATAGGAAACATTAGAAAGTAAACTATGGCACAAACTCCTGAAGAGATAGAAACATCTGTTTCTCAGATTTGCATTGCTGTCTAGGCTACTCCTTGGAGTAAGTCAGAAACATTTCAGTTCTGCAGCACAAACAGCAGAGGCACAGGAATTTATGGCCCAACAGTCTCAAGCTTCAGTTTTCAAAGTTTCAGAAATTCAGTTTTCCAATTTTCTAAGTAAGGGACTGCAGTGTTCCTGGATTTCTGAACTTTAACATTAGGACCATAACAAATAAAAAAAAATAAAGAAGCATGCACAGCAGCCATTTCCACCACAAAAAGCTTTTGCAACCTGCATTCCTGGTGGCCCCATTCTCAGTTCCTGAATCCAACACAGAGTAGCCTCAAGCACCACTTTGTGCCAATGTTTACTTTGGCACCAGGTTGCAAGCCTTTCCCATGTGCTCACAAACAATATTGTGGCTGCACAGGACAGGAGGCACGGGTCACTATGCAAATGGCCTACGGGGTCATTTAAACTGCATTGGAGCCCTCATGGCTCACTTGCATGCCTCTACACTCCTACCTCTACACCAACCTCTACTTACCACCCATTAAAAGCAGGGTGCAAAGCAGTCACAGGTGTGTGCGAAAGTGAAACTGGTGAGTACCAGCCTGCAGAGGTGTCCTCTGTTCAGGGAACACCTGCCTAACACATAATGCACAATGAGACATGAGGGAGGGATAAGTGCTTGACCACCAATGTACCCAGGTCAAGGGGTTGAGGGGGGACATTACTCCACTGGATTGCCATGTACCCAGAGCCAGAAATGCACACAACTTTGAATGTTGTGAGATTCATCAGGTGCATGTTGCCCTGCTGCAGTTTGCCAAGTCTGTGCATGCCAGGATGTTAGTGGAAGCAGTCTTGCAAGACTCGCCAGTTACTGTGTTGGGGGATGCAGGTGAAACAAAGCTGCAAGTTCAAACTGGCACTCAAATATTTACCCAACAAGAATCCAGACAATTTGTGGGAAATATGCCAGAATAATTAAAGTGGTTTGCTGGATCCTAACAGTAGTGTGATATATGATCTGGGATCCAAGAGCAACAGCTTCTGATAGGGGACTCAGTTGTTAGGGGTGGAGACCTGGGGAAGGGAGACGAAAGGGAAGTAAAGTGCCTGCCTGGTGCCATGGCTCTTGGAGGCACAGGAAGCAAATCCTCAGGACTGCAGAAGCAGCATCACAGGAGAGGGAACTAGATATCATTGTCCACCTCGGGACAAATTACCTAGCTCGGCATGAGAACAGTGCAGTGCAGGATGAATTTGTGGAGTTGGGGAGGGGCCTCAGACAGGTAGCAAGCGTGGTAACCTTCTCAGAGGTGCTGCCAGTCTCTGGCAGGGGTGAGGCTAGAGTACTGCACACCATGCAGTTTAATGAATGGTTGCAAAACTGGTGCAGAGCACAGGGCTTTGGCTTCATTGGGGACTGGGGTCCACCTGGAGAGATGAAGGTCTATACTGGCATGATGGTCTGCATCTGTCCAGGAAGGGAAACAAGCTCCTAGGTGACAGGTTTAAAGGCTTCCTTGGCAAGCTTTTAAACTAGCTAAGGAGGGAGGTGCTGATAGGAAACAGGAAAGTTCAAGCCTCCCCCCACAAAACATGGCAGGTAGTAGGGTAAACACTGAGGTACAGAGCTTGACAGAGGGCAGGACAGGGGTAAATGGAAAAATAGACAAGGGCAATAAGAGCAGGGATGGGGTAAAAAGGATAAAGCCAACATTAAATGGAGGGCATAAGTACCAATGCCGTAGTCTTGAAACAAGCTTCCAGAGCTAGTAGCCCTGATGGAAGAGGAACACTTGGATATTGTGGCAGTCACAGAAACATAGTACATGGAGAACCATGACTGGATGTCAACATACCAGGGTACACAATCTACAGAAGGGACAGGGATGGTAAAGAGGAGGTGGAGTAGCTCTCTACATAAGGGAAGGATCAAAGCTACAGAACTAAAAAGTAAGGGAGGACAGGAGGCACTCTGGGTCACCTTGGAGACAGGGAATGGCATCACAATCCACACAGGGGTTGTATACAGACCCCCGTCTCAAGGGGAGGAAATGGACAAGAAAATGATAGAGGGCATTCTCAAAATGGCTGAAAAAGGGGAGATACTGTTGATGGGGGACCTGAATATGCCAGATGTTAACTGGACGACATGGACTGCAGCCACATCCAAGAGCAGGGTCATTGTCGATGCCCTACAGGTGTAATGCCTTAGACAGGTAGTGGTGGAACCCATTCAGGAGGGAGCAATATTAGACCTGGTACTCTCAAATGGAGAGAGGATCACAAATTTAGAAGTCAGTAGACATCTGGGAACAAGTGATGACTGCACAGTGTGCTTCACAAAAAGCACAACCATGGAGACAAGCCATACAAAGACAAGGATACTGGACTTTAGAAGGGCTGACTTTGGCATAATGGGTGAATACCTGAGGAATGCATTAGCAAATGGCCAGAAAGGAGGGGTGGAAGAACAATGGAGAAAAATCAAAACTGCCATCATGGAGGCAACAAGCCTTTGTGTGAAACAAATAAAGAAAACAAAGAGAAATAAAAAACCACTATGGTTCTCAAAAAAGGTGTCAGTGAAGGTTAAGTAGAAAAATGCTGCATTCAAAAAGTATAAGAAATCACAGAAGGAGCACAACAAGGAACTATATCAATTAAAGCAGAAAGAAGTGGGGTAGGCAGTCAGAAAAGCAAAGGCCCAAACCGAGGAAAAGATAGCCAACTCAGTTAAGAAGGGGGATAAAACCTTTTATAGGTACATTAGAGAGCATAGAAAGGTTAAGGGAAGGATAGTGAAGATTAATAAAGGAGAGGGGAGGTGGGCAGAGGGAGACAGTGAAAAGGCAGAGATACTGAATGAATACTTTTGCTCAGTATTCACAAAAGAAGAAGAGGAGGAGTTACCTAAACCAAACAATAGAAGCACTCTGGGTAGTGGGGTTGGCCAGTCCATTTACAGAAGAAGGAGTCCTGAAAGAACTCCTAAAACTCAAGGTGGACAAAGCAATGGGGCCTGACAGGATTCACCCTAGAATCTTAAAAGAACTAAGGGAGGACCTAGTGACACCACTGACCACACTTTTTAACAAATCATGGGAGGATGGGGTGGTACCTGAGGACTGCAGGAGGGCAGATGTGATTCCCCTTCACAAAAGTGGGAGCAAGGCAGAAACATGAAACTACAAACCTGTTAGTTTGACCTCAGTGGTGGGGAAAATGATGGAATCACTCCTGAAAGAAAGAATTGTTCAGTACCTAGAGGCCAGCGGAGCACAGGACCCAAAGCAGCATGGATTCACAGCAGGAAGGTCATGTCAGACGAATCTAATCAATTTCTTTGACTGGGTGACCAAAGTAATAGACCAGGGAGGGGCTGTGGATATGGCCTATCTAGACTTTAGCAAGGCATTTGACACAGTTCCACACAAAAGATTAATAATCAAGTTAGCCAGCCTAGGAGTGGGTCCCAGGGTGGTAGCCTGGTAGCAAACTGGCTGCACAACAGGACACAGAAGGTAACAGTGAATGGAACACATTCTGAAGAAAGGGGGGTTACTAGTGGAGTACCTCAGGGCTCAGTACTGGGTCCAGTCCTCTTTAATGTCTTTATAGGTGACATTGCAGAAGGTCTGGAAGGAAAGGTATGCCTCTCTGCAGATGACAGAGTTGATACACAAGGGGGTAGAAAGGATGAGAAGGGACTTGGTGAGGTTGGAGGAATGGTCAGACATATGGCAACTTAGATTCAATGCTAAGAAGTGCAAAGTAATACACATGGGAAATAAAAATCCAGGAGAAAAGTACACAATAGTAGGGGAGGTACTAACAACAATAATGGAAAGGGATCTGGGTGTAGTCATATCAGATGACCTAAAGGTGGGTAAGCAGTGTGAGAAGTCAGTAAGGAGAGCCAGGGGGATGCTGGGATGCATAGGGGGGGGCATCACAAGTAGAAAAAGGGAAGTGGTTATCCCTCTGTACAGACAGTTGGTGAGACCCCATCTGGGAGTACTGCATGCAGTTTTGGAGACCTCATCTATGCAAGGACATAGACAGGATGGAAGCAGTCCAGAGGAGGGCAGCTAAAATGTTGCAGGGTCTACATCAGAAACCATATGATGAAAGACTGAGAGAGCTTAATATGTATACCCTTGATGAAAGGAGGGACGGGGGGACATGATAGAAACTTTTAAGTACTTCAAGGGAATCAACAAAGTCCAGGAGGGTAGCATCTTTCAGAAAAAGAGATGTGTAAGAACAAGGGGGCACAATTTAAAGTTAGAGGGAGGACAGCTCAGGGGTAATGTGAGGAAATTCTTTTTCACGGAGAGAGTGGTGGACGCATGGAACCGCCTTCCTGGAGAGGTTGTGGGGTCTAAAACAGTGGGGGAATTCAAACATGCATGGGACAGACATAAGGCAATTACAGTGGGAGGTTGCAGGAAGTAGGCTGTTGGTTAACTAGAATCTGCAGCTTATCCAATAGGTAGGGAAATGGGCAGACTGGGTGGGCCAAGTGGTCTTTATCTGCCATCAAAGTCTATGTTTCTATGTTTTTTTGTTTCTTACTGTACATACGGTAATCCTGAATATGCAAAGTCATTTGGTCAAACTGCTTGTGCATAGAGTATAGAGCCCCCAAAATATTGAATAACATCATCATCTCTATTAAAGGTATTATGGTTTGAAATATAATATAACTTAAAGTTGTACTTGACAAGTACTGTAACTTGAATTTATTTTGTTTAAATTATTGTGGATCTCTCTGGGCCACATTTGTATTTAATAATCTCATTCAGGTTTCATATTAGGGTTGACATTCACAATCACCTTCACATCTTTACTCTAATCAAATAAATTTCTCCGCCTCAACCTCCCAGAAAAGAACTGGGGGACCTGTGGTCTACAGCATAATAGGTGTCAAGGGACCCACCAGGGAACCATTGTTACACACGGCCCTCGATCACCACCTCTGACCTCACTAGAAACATAGAAACATAGAAGTCAGCAGATAAGGACCACTTGGCCAACCTATTCTGCCCTAAATTCCCTACCTATAGTGCCACTGGAGACCCTACTCGGACTCTGGCTTACACACCCCTCTTGCTTCTAAGATTCCCTTGTGCCTATCCCATGCATTCTTAAATCCTGTGACCATTCTAGCCCCCACCACTTCCTCTTGGAGGCTGTTCCAAGCATCCACTACCCTCTCTGTGAAGAAGTACTTCCTCACGTTTCATCTGAGCCTCCCACCCCTCCAGCTTCATATTGTGACCTCTTGTCCTTGAGCATCTTTTCTTTGGAAAATGCACCCTTCCTGTACGTGGATAATTCCTGTGAGATACTTCAGTGTCTCAATCATATCCCCCTCTTCCCTCCTGTCTTCTAGGGAGTACATATTTAAATCCTTAAGTCTTTCATTGTAGGGCTTCTGATGCAGACCCTGCACCATTTTGGTTGCCCTTCTTTGCACCGCATCCACCCTAGCTATGTCCTTTCCGAGGTGAGGCCTCCAGAACTGTACACAGTACTTGAGGCAGGGTCTCACCAGTGATCTATACAGGGATATTATTACCTTCCTCTTTCTGCTGGTGATATCCCTTCCTATGCATCCAAACATTCCGCTAACCTTTCCCACTGCCTTGTCACACTGTTTAGCTACACTCAGTTCATCAGAAATGATAATCCCAAGGTATCTTTCCTGTTTTGTGACTGCTAATACTTCCCCCCTGAGTTGGTACATTGCCCCCAGGTTTTCACGCCCTATGATCTCTATTCGCCAATGCCTACAGTGAGTAGGCAGTCATACACCTGAATGACGTGTGGCAGTGCCCTCTGCACCCCAGAGGCATTCACCAAAGGTGCACTAGTGCCTTGCAAGAGGGATCCATGTGCCGAATGTGCAGCTCCGCACTGGGGGCAGGATGGGAGTGTGCCTGAGGGGTGCACCCATGCCATGCATATGCACGATGCCACTTGCATGCTGTACTGGTGCTGGTATTCTACACAAGGGGGGACCCTGCTATAAGTCACTACATGCTCCCCAAAGGCTGATGGCTGGCACGGTGGCAACAGGACCCCCCCCCCTTGTCCACAGCTGCTACAGCCCACTGGGCTACTGGGAGGGTGGGAGTGGCCATTCGGGCAAGCACTCATTGTCTGTTCTGGGTGGGCTGTGCACCATCTCAGGCTTCCTAGCCCCAGTGTGTCAAAGATCCATAAGGGGGAACCGGGACGGGCATCCTATTGGATGCCCACCTATGGCTTGCACTCTGCTCCTGTACTACCGCAGTCCCCAGTCACACAGTTGTGCCCATGGGGGGCCGAGGCACAGACAGGTGGATGGCGGTCATGAATGCCAACCAGCACATACCTGTACCAGGGTACAGATCTGTGTGAACGGGTTACATGCATTTCATGCCTAAGTCCCGCCCGTTCATGAATCAAGCCCTAAGTGCATGATTTTTCACTTTTTTTGCATTGAATCTTAGCTGCTGAACTTATGACCATTCTTCTAACTTCTTTAGATCATCCCTCAGTCTTTTAACCCCCCGGTGTGTCAACTCTGTTGCAGATTTTTGTGTCATCCACAAATAGGCACATCCCCTCCAATCCATCTGTAATGTCGCTAATAAAGAAATTGAAGAGGATTGGGCCTAATACTGACCCCTGCTGCACCTCGCTAGTCACCTTGCCCTCCCCAGAGTGTACCCCATTTACCACCACTCAGGGAGTCAGATCATTTTTAGGACTGGGAAGTATTTACTGCTAGCTGCTTTCACCTGGTAGTATCTTCATTTACATGGTAGTAATACCATGCATTGACCTGTCTCGGACCTCCATCTCTAAAAAAAAAGTCACAGTTCCACTAGGTGTCGGCAATCACTGATCCTCCTTCTCTGATACCAGTGAGGAGTCTTGAGATATTTCCCCATTGCTGTGTAGTGCGGTGACCCTATTTTTAACATTTTATGTTGCAACTGCCCTTCTTGCCATCCAGTGCACAACTCCTCAAATAATCTGCATGTAGGCAGCTGATACCTATGCTGTTTTCTGACCCCACCTCTACTGCTGAAAGTCTGTTAGTATGTGGATCCATGGCTAGTAGCATATGTTTATCAACATACTGCAAATATACGTGGTGGAAAGCAAATTCCTAAAATCAGAAAGTGGGAGTAAACCATGCAAAACTGGTGTAAAATACGTCTTTATTTCCCCTTATCTGTTCCTCTGCCACCACTCTTTGGCTCCTGTCACTAAGCCAACTCTCCACCCATTTTACTATTTTAGGACCTACTCCTGGGCTACTCAGTTTGTTTACCAGCCTTCTATGTCGAACAGTGTCGAAGGCTTTGCCAAAATCCACATAGGCCACGTCAACCGCCCCCAAAGAAAAACCATACTTAGTGGGCCATTCATGGGTTATCAACACTTACCAAAAGGCATACTTTAAACAGTTCAGAACATAATCAGAGACTTAAGCATCCAAATTTAATAACCAGATATGTATAGATATTCCCATCTGACTGTCCAGCACTCTGACCACACCACCCATGGGAGACCTACAACCCAGTGGACACCACCACTCGTGTGTGTTTGATTCTCAGGGTGTCATAGGTATGTATAAGCTCTGATCTGCCAAACTGCAGTCTCACTGGCCCCACGAGGTGAGGATCCTACTGGATTAGATAGTGCTTCACATTTCAGGCACCGGAGTGCCTATTCTCCCAGTCTCTTGTAGCATTATGGTATTGGCAAACAACAGGATCTCATATTTGCTCTTTAGTTCTAATTAAGTACTGTTAAACCCTCTCAGCGTAATTCTAATCAGCGGCCTTTGCCACTTCTCTCCATGCTGGGGCTGTATGTCATCAATTGAGCCAAAATCTGGAATTTGGAGAGTCTTCCTCCTTCTGGTCTTGGAGGCAACATTTTCTCACTTAAACTCTCCTTTGTTCTAGTCTGCTGCCAGCAGTGTAGCAGAAAAAAACAGTCTCTCATCGCCTTTTAGGGGCCTTTCTAGAGCAATATATGTGCAGCAAAGAACCAATTAACACTTGTGGTGGCAAAGCAACCATACACAGGGGAACCCATGGGGTATGCCTCACTGACAGCAACACCAACATAACGATTTCACCAACTCAGTCGACAAATCGACAGGTTGCCGGTTAGGTCGGTGGAGTTGGTGTGCCCAACACAGGGCACACTGTCTCCCAGTCCTGCACCCCATCCCCGAGTCAACTTTAACTGGAGATGAGAATCCTTTATACGGGAGGGTGCAGGGGGCAGAGCCCCCCACATGAGGGGTTCAGGGGGACAAAGCCCCAGATGTAAAAACGGACTGGGAGACACACTGGAATTATGTCGACTGCAACTTACGGTTGACATAATTCCTGTCAATGAGATGCCGGTCGACAAAACTGTTGTTGAACCGGCATTGTACAGCCACCAATGGGGTCCTGGGTTTCTACATATACTATAAAGTATGTGTGCAACAAGACATAACAGGGATGTAATTTTGGGCCAAAAATTGCATGCCTCATGTGTACGGTAAGGTATGAGGTGTTAACACCAAGGCCTTTAAATGTACTCAAAGTATGATTATTGGCCATAATGACATGGTCCTGAACTGTTGCACTGCACTTAGAAAATGGGTCCCAGATAAAAAGTAAAACAAAATAAAATATCTGTAGCCAAGGCTGTGGGGGTTTTCCCAGGTAGCTAGTGGTGGCCAAACAGGGTTCTTGCCAAAGAGATGGGAACTAGGATGGGGTGGAGAAACACTGTAACCTGTGGCAAGGTGCTCTACCAATAATGCTGAGGTCCACACATTTAACTGAATTAAGCATTGTGGTTTCTTTATTAAGCAGCATATTCTACATTGTCACACAGCCCCTACTGTGGGGAGCAAGTGATTAACTGAGGTGTTTGCTGACAGGTGCACCCTAGAATTAATGGCAGGCATATACTGAAGTACAGTAACACAACCCTGGAGGGACCCAATACACAATTCATTTTCTTCTTTGGTGATGAACCCTCCTGTTTCTGGCTTTTACTTTAATGCTGTCCATTTTTCATCCTTTCTCTCATGGCATCCTTTCCCTGAATGCTCGTGTAACCCCCAGTCCACTTTTTTTAACTAGTGTACACCCCCAATTTTTTGTAATGCTTACCCAAGCTAAATATCTGGAGAAATAGCCAGCCTGGTGGTGCTGAAGGCTGAGGCGCTGGACGTCACACCTCACTCCACGCCGGTGACCCAGGTTCGGGAACAAGCCTGGGGCATCAGGGGTCGGCAGTGGAGGACTAGGATTGAGCGTCCGATGACAGCTGTCCTAGTCCCGGGGAGTATGGGTGGATACACACACCGTGCTCTGCTGGTCCCTGGGGATGCTTGGAGGTACTGCAAATGTGTGGGTGCATGGGGGGGAGCTTGGCAGATGTCTGCACACTAGTGCGCTGACGTCATTGTACACCCGTGCTTCTACTGGGGAGATAAAGTAGGGGCAAAATGGCAGCACAAGTCTGCAGCAGCTTGATGGCCGCAGTTTCACCGGCCGACAATGCCTGGAAGGCATGTGCCGGTAATGGTTCCTCGCAGGATGGGGCTACAGGGTGGCCCCTTTCATAGGTGTAGATGCATCTGCCAGCTGGGCATGCAAGCTTTGGGGTTGGCAGTGGAACGGAGGAGTGGTGGCTGGATTCAGAGCAGGACTGAGCTGCAGGTAAAAATGTTAAATGATAAATATCTGGAGAAACACTGGTGTCCATATATTGGTATTCAATTTACTTTGCTAAAAAGGTAGGTACCACCCTTGGTGTTAGGATGTATACCATACCTGGCTCATGTTCTACAGGAAGAGAGGGGTTGGGGTACAGAAACAAAACAACTTGAACCCTGTATAAATAACACAACCCATATCCTGGGTGGAGGCAGCGAGGCATATGCTTGCTCTAACATGCTGAGGGGGCCCCAATAAATCCACACAACCAGAAGCAATAATCGGAAAGTCCATAACAGTGACTGGGATTGTGCATTATGGCTTTATTCAACAAATGGAAGGTAAAGCTGAAGTGGACCCCCAAGGGTCGGTCCAGGTTGGAGAGGTATACATTCGAGAACTCTCCTTGCATGCAGTACAGTTCATGAACAACAACAGAAACATCTTCTTCCCACGTTCCCAAAGATGCATTAGTGGACACCTGGCCATGCACAATAACATCTCTCTTCCCATGAGTGATATTTAGTGAATCTAAGCCACTCACTCAGAACTCTCTTCTCGGACATAAGTGCAATATGTGAAACTCAACCACACACCTTAACCTGCAGCTTGGCCCTCGCTCAGGTAAACATACTGGTGCACTTTATGAACCAGGAAGCCCTGCCTTGTAAGTGCTTACATGGTGTTCCTCCCACCCTTGGCCCCAACCGACAGTCTGTGCCATTCTTCAGGGTTACACCACTGAAACCCCCATTCCCCTCGGAAACGTTAGAGGTCCCACACTTTAACTTGTCACAAACTGGAGTGACCGGAGAATATAAACTGAACTCACTGGGTTACACAGTTTAACTTTGCTTCACTCACATTGGTGAGACTAGGTGCATTGACAGGTGTGATCCAGCCTTATCCATGGGCACACGCACCCCAGACTGTCCAATCCCCTAAGAACTTATGGAGATCTAGTCTCCTAGACAGTATTCACAGGAATTGTTCCTTCCACTGGGCATGGAACAATGGAAAAGGAAAAGGAAAGGCACTCTCCTGGGTGGCCAGTCTAAACAGTCTATTTCAGGTCCTATCCAAGGCAGCTGTAAACACCACAGAACATTCAGAGGACTGCCCCTTGAGTTCACAGAGAACAAGCAGATCCTTCCACTTTATAGGGAGTAGAAATAAAGAAATCCTGCTGTAGCCTTGTCTCCACTGCTTCAACTGGAAGCTGGAAAGGACACTCCATTAGGGTGAGAAATCCTGGGCCTTCTCCTCAGAGCCCACTGGCAGTCCTCCTGCCACTCTCACCTCCTCACGCCACACCTCTCTACACAGAACTTCAACTCAGAACTGAGCATTATAAGCTCCCCCAGAGCAGCTATCCACACAGTGTGGCTTATGCTGCTGCGAGAGTTCTAAATGACCTAATCATTCCTCCCTCAGGCTAACTAAGTAAATAATGATGTCATTATGTAAGGAGCCCCTAATGAACTCCCTACCAGCTGCCTGCTGCCTTCCTAACAATAATACTGATAGGATTCTTGTAACCCTAAGGACTGGGTGGTTACACTCGCCCCTTGCCTGGTAAATGACTCTCCGCAGTCATTCCCTCTTCTGGCAGCAGGACATCGTACCTCTGATGCCCCCTATCAAGAGGGTTGATAAAGTCCTCCCCCCACCATGCGCCAGGCACAGGCAGGTAACATCAAAGGATAGAAGCCCACTGAAGAAACTTCAGTTCCTATCCTACTACTGTACTATCTATGGATCCTCAGCATATCCAAGAAACTGCCTGAAGCATGCCCTAACAGACAGCATTGGTGACCCCTATCATGAATCAGGACCACCAACCTGCCTTCCCCCCAGGCCTCTAGGGAAAAACTGTCTGACCTATGCTACCTACCAGGTGCTGAAACCAAAAAAAAAAATGTTTACACCCCGCACCTGTAAAACAAAAAAGGTTAGATATTGTACTACACAGTTACACAAGCCTAACAATCTACACAAAGGAAGGACTCAGATGTGTCCCACCAAAACCTCTTCAGGTCTTCTTGTCTTCTTCCAGGAACACCTGCAAAAGAAAACACTATAAAACAAATTTCTGCACACAACTACAACCTGTAAAGCCAAAAAACTGTGACTAAAACCCTCCCACATGATACTGCACAAACCCAAAAAGGATTTTCAAAAGGATTTTCTACAAAAGTACAGAAATAGAAAACATAAAAACATTTGCAAAATTTTTTTTTGGGGGGGGGGGTGGTATCCCTGCAATGTCCTAAACTAAGGAACTAAGGAGGAGTCCAGAGTGCCAATGCACTACAACAAGAGTCTCTCCTTGGCCAGAGCCTACTGAAGCACAGTCCTGGAACAGGCACAAGGCCTGCAAGCACTGCAACCTGGATGACAAGTCTGTTGGAGACCATAATTCCAAAGAGTCTTCAAACTTGCAGGAAACAGTTAAATTAAAAATGAAAAAAGGTCTCTTACCATTTCCTGATGACAAAAGGATGTCAACATCACCTCTCTGGAGCTGTGGTCTGATGATCTTCAGCTGCTGGGTAGACAAAATCTTCGGATCAGATGCTTCCACGACCTCCTACTGGACCCGGACTGGAAATCTTCTCCAAACCTGCTGGGCTGATGAACCTGGATGTTACCACAGATGAACCTGGATGTTGCTGGAACCGAATCTTGATGCTGCTGCAGACAAACCTAATCACCAGAAGAAAGGCACCTCTATCCTGGGTTGCTGCCTCTTTGGAGGTAGATGGCTGAACTGGCAATGGCTGAATTCACTTTTGGCAGGCAGGCACATTTTTTAAGAATGGCACCAATTTCTGGGGTAGTACCATTCCGAATCTGGGGCAAAGACTGTCACCCCATCTGGACGAACCACGGGAACATTATAGAATGTCTCTTGGCCAGCTTTGTCCACTATTCTCACAGAGTTGATCAACAAGGTCCTGCCACTCCTCCAGAATTGCAGTCTCTCATTGCAAACCTTAATTTGGACCCACTTGTTTACTCTAGGGTGCAGGATGGCACAAGCTTCTTCCCACAATCAGGCATGCCTGTCTTTCTCTATGTCTTCTCATATTTTTCTAGAGTAGAAAGGGTATGACTGTTCATACTTGGTCTCAGCTCATCTACACACAATTCTGTCTTCTTTGTTGCTTTTCACTAACTCACGTCCAGAAGCACGGCTTGGGGGTGGCCAGTCCTGGTTGAGCCAGTCATGAACACTTAGTGCAGAGCAAGAGCAGTCCACCTCTGCACTCAAGGGCACACTTCTTGAGCCTTCCTCCTCACGGACATCAGGAGGCTCCATGGAAGTCCAGGCCAGTGCCAACTCACGAGGGCCCACTGAAGCCATTGCTGCTTCCTCCTCTTCCATGCATTCTGCCCAGTAGCTGGCGATTGCGCCAACTCCCGCAATTGTCCATTTTCTGCTGTCATCAGAGGCACTGTCCTCCCAATGACATGCTTCCTCCACCTCAGACTCTCCCATGAGGTTTGGACTTGGGCCTTTCACCCATGGATCTACTGAACCTGCACTGGCAGCATCCAATTCCACTCTCTGCAATGTGGAATACTTCACTTCCTCTGGGCCTTGTAAAGCATTGATGCGGACAATGTCCAGAAACTCCTTTATGAATGCCATGGGGTCACTTTTACTGCAATTAGCCTGTTGCCGTTGTTCTGATTCTACAGGGTCTCCTGTCTGTGTCCAGGTTAGAGCTAAACTGATGCGTTTTGTTTTAGCTTCCCCTTGTGCCACCTGCCATGCTCATCCCAAATTGTGTTCTACAGTCTGTGCAATGAGAAATGGGCAGAACATCTCTTCCTGGTTTTAGGCATACTATGCACACATTACACAGATAGTTTGGCAAAGCCACATCAGTGGGTGCTGTTGAACAGTTGTACAATTGCTCAGAATGAGCTAGTTCTTTTTTCTTGTTGGGCTACCCATGCCCTAGCATGGAGTGGGTAGTGAGGGGTTTGCTGCGCCATGTTCTGAAAGTCAAAAACACAAGTCCCAAAATTACTATTGCCTGCATGCACTCCGAGATTTGGTTTTAACACACTGGAAAAAATTCACAAACAGGCTGCCTGGCTGCTGCAATTATATTCCACAACTTAGCAAGAAACCATTTGAAACTTTGCTTTGGTTTTGAAAACTCTGTTCTAAAATGGCACTGCTTTGTTTACATAGCTGGCTACACCCCAACATGGCAACTGTAACTTTGCATCACACTCAATTAAAAATTGCTAGGACTCTGTCTGGATCTTTGCATTTCAACTGACATTCTCGAGCACAAGTTAATTTTACTATTTCTCAATCCATTACTTTACAAGCACTTAGACCAGGGGGATCATTTGTTTTAAAGTTCACTTTCTTTGGAAACATCACTTTCACACCAAAGTCCAAGATTTAACAGTTCACAAAACTCTCTTTCTCTTTCAGAACTTTTGCTGCATTTGCTCAAGTTCTTATTCAGTTTTCTGACCTTAGCATCACAGTCAATTTCTTTGCACAAGGGTACTTACAGGCAGTGGATGGTTTGTACCGTCAATGGAATACAGCCTGCTGCTGACTTCAAGAAGGCCTCTGGGGTGAAACAGGCTGGTGGTCCCACTGATTGTCACTACGATCACCTCAATCACTCTCCAGTTGGTCGGAATATGGCTTGAGTCCTGGTATTTATGAAAAAAGATAAAAAAACTGCTGTTGTAGAAGTGCTTATGCTGCAAGTGATTTCTCCTTCCTGCCGCATGAACTACAACTGCTTGCACACTGCAGGCTGCTCCTCCACAAATGTTTCACAAGCAGAGACTCAAGCAAGGGTGGGGCTTAGGTGCACTGGGACCAATCAGATGATGCAATGAAAATGAACTCTCTCTCTGCTGCACTCCTACATGGCGATCGTTGAGAAGGCAAAATTTTAACTGCAAATCATCACTTTTTTCCTTGGCTTGAAATTTCAGTGGGGTGAAGCATTTTAAGGCATTTTCACTCAGTTCTTGGTGCATTTTCCTTAGTGACTCCCCCAAATTTCACTGTACACACTTGAAACTTTCTGAGCAGTTAGAAAACACTGTCTTTTAAGTCCACAAATACTTTTCTCTAGAAAGTTGCAATAGTAAACAGTTTTTTAAGCACTTTTTTCACAAGACAAAGGCAATTATTTCTCATTCCACAGTTTCAAAGCAAACACACAAGCAACAAATTCTTGCTCTTTCTTTTCCACATAACTAGGACAACAAAGGAGTTTCAGGTGGCATTTTACTTGGCACAACTTTGTTTTTTGGTAAAATGATCTTCTGCTTGGGGCACCACCACCAGACAGGAAGATCCTAGACATACCATCAACATGTCTCTCACTCCAAATTAAATATCCCGGATGAGCCTCCATTTTTTGTAACCCCCAGGCCACTTTTTTAACTCGTGTGCACCCCCCCATTTTTTGTAATGCTTCCCCAAGCTAAATATCTGGAGAAACATTGGTGCCCATATATTGGCATACAATTTACTTTACTAAAAAGGGTAGGTACCACCCTTGGTGTTAGGATGTATACTTGGCTCATGTTCTAGAGAAAGAGAGGGGTTGGGGTACAGAAACAAACAACTTGAACCCTGTGTAAATAACATAACCCAGGTCCTGGGTGGAGGCAGCTAGGCATATACTTGCTCTGACATGCTGAGGGGGCCTCAGTAAATCCACACCACCAGAAGCAATAAACCGAATGTTCATAACAGTGACTGGAATTGTGCAGTATGGCTTTATTCAACAGATGGAAAGTAAAAGCTGAAGTGGACTCCCAAGGTTTGGTCCAGGCTGAACAGGTACAAATTCGAGAACTCTCCTTGCATGTAGTACAGTTCATGAACAACAACAAAAACATTTTCTTCACAAATTCCCAAAAATGTATTAGTGGACACCTGGCCACACACATGAACATCTCTCTTCCCATGAGTGTTATTTAGTGAATCTAAGCCACACACTCAGAACTCTTCTTGGATATAGGTGCAATATGTGAAACCCAGTCACACACCTTAACCTGCAGCTGGGCCATCACTCAGGTAAACATACTGGTGCCTTTTATGAATCAGAAAGCACTGCCTTGTAAGCGTTTATATGGTGTTCCCCCCACCCTGGGCCCCAACCAACTGTCTTTGCCATTCTTCAATGTTACACCATTGAAACCCCCATTCCCCACTGAAATGCTAGAGATCCCACACTTTAACTTGTCACAAACTGGAGTGACCAGAGAATATAAACTGCACTCACTGGGGTACACAGTTTAACTTTACTTCACTCACACTGGTGAGACTAGGGGCACTGACAGGTGCCAATCTTATCCATGGGCACACGGACTCTAGACTATCCAATCCCCTAAGAACTTGTGGAGATCTAGTCTCCTAGACAGTACTCACAGGACCTGTTCCTTCCACTGGGCATGGAACAACAAAAAAGGAAAAGGAAAGGTACTGTTCCTGGTAGCCGGTCAAAACAGTCTGTTTCAGGTCCTATCCAAGGCAGCTGAAAACACCACAGAACATTCAGGAGATTGCCCCTTGAGTCCATAAAGAACAAGCAGATCCTTCCACTTTACAGGGAGTAGAAATCAGGAAATCCTGCTGCAGCCTTGTCTCCACTACTTCAACTGAAAGCTGGAAATGACACTCCACTAGGGTGAGAAATCCTGCTCCCTCTCCTCAGAGCCCATTGGCAGTCCTCTTGCCACTCTCACCTCCTCACTCCACAACTCTCTACACAGAACTTCAACTCAGAACTGAGCATTCTAAGCACCCCAGAACCGCTATCCACACAGTGTGGCTATGCTGCTGCGAGAGTTCTAAATGACCTAATCATTCCTCCCTCAGGCTAGCTGAGTAAACCACGATGTCATCATGTAAGTAGCCCCTAATGAACTCCCTACCAGCTGCCTGCTGTCTTCCTAACAATAATACTGATAGGATTCTAGTAACCCCTGAGACTGGGTGGTTACACTCGCTTGTTATGGAAGAAATCTGGGGCCGCAGCCACCTCTCAGAGCAACCCTTAGGATGTAGCTCAGTCAAGGAAAGGCAGCCTGGGAAGGCATGGGCAAGTGCCAGCCAGTGATGCTGTCTCATTCTCTTCCCTTCCTGCAGACTCACTGGCCTCTGGTACACTCCTGGGGTTGAGACCCATACCTGTATCTGGGGACCACAGTTACATGATGATCTCTTTTTTTCCACATGTGATATGCGACTCCAGCAGGAGTTCAGCTGGGGGACATGAGTCTTGGGCACACTAGGCATGCAGTGCCATAACTCCCAAATTGGGGGGAGGGACACACATTTTTTTAAATACATGTGTTTTTCCTGGAAAGTGTTATAGGAAGAAAGACTAGTTACTGTCTCCTCCTGGATTTGGTTTAAATATGTAAACACTGCTAAAACTCAGACATTTTCATAATATTGAATCAGAGAGATACAGGTTTGTCTTACTGTGCCCATTTTTAATAGTTAGATGATGGATTTGTCTTGCTGTGCCTGTTCTTGTTGTTTTACAGTTGCAGCTGGAGCTTGAAGTTGACTACGGTGAGCAGACATGCTATCTGTTTTTTTGTGCTGGGGTATTGGACACTGGAAGCCACAGAGGTCTGAAATGAGAGGAGCTTGATGCGAAGAGTAGCTGGAAGTTTCTGAGTAGCAGTCATAGTTTTGTTGAGCAACATAGTAGGGATGAAAAGAAATACTGTTACGTTGTTTCTAAATGTTTTGAAAAGCAGAAATGGGATTGAGTAACTGAGTGGTAGGGTTGGTGGTTCAAGTAATAAAATAATAAATGTTGTACATGTACAGATAATAACCAGCTATATCAGTTGTTGCCATTTGAATACACTGCTACTGTCTTCCAACTGGCTATCTTTCTGAAAGAGATTAAAACCTTGATTTTGATGTTGACCCGGTGGCATGGAGGGTTGAGGCATCATGCCTTACCTCCTGCCCCACTGGCAGCCCATGTTCACTGTGCGAGTGGGTCACTGGGGGTTGGCTGGGGTGAGAGAGGATTGAGCATCTGGAGGACAGCTCTCCTCTCACAGGGAGGGAGGGAGGGACACAGAGGCTGGCACACCTCTGACACCTAGCGGTGGCTGGGTGTTGGAGCGCCTGGGTCCCATATGCTAGGAATGGGGGTGGAGCAGTTGGCCGATGTGCTGTGGTGGGTGGAAGCATGCACAGCTCAGCCATTGCTGACACTACATTGCTCCACCTCCAGGAGGGGGGGGGCTGGGAGAAAACAAGAGGAGAAAAGCCTGGGCAGTTGGATGACTGCTGACCCCTGCAAGTGCTTCCCTCTGTAACTTGCAGCCACCTCCAGAACCAGATCTGTGTCAGTGGGTTGAGGGATCCCTGCTGCCCCATCATGGGGGGGTAAGCTGTGGAAGAAGACAGGAGTTGGCAGTGTGAATGGGTGGACAGGGCTGGGGGGTCCGCACAATCGTAGGCCACCCAGGAGGACGATAAATCAAGTGGAAAGTTCAGAAGGTAGATGAGAAGACACTTTTTTACAGAGAGAGTGTTGGCCAAGTGGAACGCACTACCAGAGAAAGTGGTGGTCTGCACAACAGTGAGCATTTTCAAAGGGGATGGGACAGGGTAGGGGAACCAAAGGATAGGAGGGATGGGTGGGAGGGCAGCTGCCAAGTAGGGAGGTTAGCTGTATAACTGAGCAGATTTGATAGACCAATTGGCCTTTATCTGCTGGCTAATTTCATATGTTTTGAAAAAAAAAACAACCCTTGATTTTGGGCAACTTACTCCTCATTCAGAAAAAAATACGAATGAATGAATGAATATGAAATGATGCCCAAGCCCACTACTGGTATCATCCCTTCCTGCCCATCCCATCCCTTGCATGAAGAGTCAACACCAGTGGCAGGTGCCTAACCCCACCACCTCTATTGTCATCCCATCTTGCTAGCATGAAATGAAAACCCCAGCAGCAGGTGCCTAACCCAGCTACTGGTATCCCTCCTCCCACCTACTAGCCCAATCCCCAGAATGAAATGAAAACCCCAAGGCAGGTGCTGAACCCCAAGACTGGTATCCCTTCTCCTGCCTGATCCATAAAAAAACACTCCCACCCTCACAAATCTTCTAGCACCCATGCCAACCTCCTCTCCTCCTCTGGTACCCATATACTGGTCCCTTATCATGGATCCTCAGTGCCCCTCACCACAATTTCTCAATGTCTCTCAATCCACTCCTATACCTGCATGAACTAAAAATAATGCAAAACAGTAAACCTTGAAATATGCGTAAGGTGCATGCATATACAAGGTAGATAAATGGTACCTTGCAAATCTAGTCCAAAATGTCTTTTGGTGGGGGGGGGGCAACCACTCCAATCACATTTTGGGACAAATTTACAAGGTACCACTTATGTGGTTATTAGGTTGGGGTGGCAACTTGGCTTCCCAGAAAATATGGGCCCAGAATGGCCACAGTTGGTCAAGTTAAGACTAAAAGAAGAACTGCAGAAAATGACTGACTACAAACCATGTGCAACACACTCATTTCATGACTTAGGTTTTTCACTTTTCTTTTTTGTTGCTTGGTCATAACTTGGATATTGTAGGCCATTCTGAACCCAAATTTTAACTGTGGCCATGTTGCCATACCACCTCAGGACCACATAAGTTGCATACTATAAATGTGACCTGAAATGTGTTTTTGGGGTTCACACCCTCAACACATTCTGTGTCAGATTTATAAGGTTCCACTCAGGTGGTCATGAGGGTGTATGCTGACTTCTGCACCTTGAAAATATGGTCCCAAAATGACAACAATAAACA
Organism: Neoceratodus forsteri; assembly: GCA_016271365.2. Taxonomy (NCBI): domain Eukaryota; kingdom Metazoa; phylum Chordata; order Ceratodontiformes; family Ceratodontidae; genus Neoceratodus; species Neoceratodus forsteri. Next base: position 293,811,200 of record CM028136.1, read on the forward strand.
GGATATGAGCTGCAGCTGCTTTGCCAGTGTTGGTCACTTATAAAACAAGCTATACAGTAGGTGTGGTGGAGTGAGCATCACTACGCAGCTGCTCTGTGATTAGCCTGTGGGGCCTCTCACAAAGCAAGTGACAGATTTAGTGCAGTGAGTGTCACCATGCAGCTGCTTTGTGAGTGGCCCTGCAGGGTCACTTGCGAAGCAAGTGACAGGTCTACCCATGTTGCTACAAAAATGCTTTTAGACATATTTTTCAAAAATGTTAATGCATCTACTAGGGTTGAAAAAAAATGCAAAGCAGACAAAGTAAGGAAATGTAAAATTATGATTCAAAGTCCCATGAGTCTTGACAAATCATTGGTGTAGTGTGGTGCTCCTCAGAGTTTTTAACCCTGTTGCCCCCACCCCCTACCCTCATGCCCAAAGGCCAAGCTATAGATCCTAGGCCATTTACTGATCTCCAGCTTTATGCAGGACCCATAGAGACCTAGGCAAAGAAAGTTATGAAGGATCTGTAGGTTATTTTTACATCCATCCTACCCCATCCACTGTCTCAACTCGAACCGACAACAAGGCCACTCTGCTGGTTCCTAGAACTAGGACCACCAGAGCTCAGAGGTCATTCTACTACAGAGCCCCAACCTAATTTAACTCTCTCCCTGCAATCTTCTCCATTACCCCCAAAATTGCCACCTTCAAAACTGCCCCGTGGAACCAACTGTTTAACACCTGCAGCTGCTCCTATCTCTAAAGGGTGTCCCACCTCTATCACTTAGCACCTGACAATGCCCGCTGGGCTGAACTTCCACCTCACACCCCCCCAAACTCCCCCTTGGCATCCTGCCTCTCTGTCAGTTTCTGGCATGTGCTAATTGTTGTCACCTGAAATGTTTCAGTTTTGTTCATTGTATGAAAAACAACTGTGTTACTCTGTGTCATTTACTGTATTAAACACTGTAAATATGTCTCACTGTATGTCCTCCCTGTGACGAGGTACCTTTGTAAATGAGCCTATGGCTCAAAGGTTGTAAATCTGATTCTTCAAATAAATAAATAAATCTACTGCTTCAAGCAGGGCACACATTCACTGCATGAAGAAAGTTATGACTGAACCTGTGGGATCCATGTGTTTAATATAATGTATATACTGTAACATATGCACAGTATATACAGTATGTATATACCACATTTCAGATGTTCCCACATTGGTACATTTAAAATAATATAGTAAATACTGCAGGTTATTTTTCTGGACTGTACGATGCCGATTCAACAATTATGTTGTTGACCATCATCACATAGAAGGAATTATGTCAACCGCAAGTTGCGGTTGACATAATTCTGGCAGGAGACCCCAGATGTTTTTGTTTATGGGGGCTTTGTCCCCCAAACTCCCCATGCAGGGGGCTTTGCTCCCTGCACCCCTGATCTATAGGATTCTAACTCTGAATCAGAGTTGAATTGGGGAGGGAGTGCAGGACTGGGAGACAGAGTGCCAAGGTCTTGGGCAGACCATTACTGCGAACTGTTAATGTTGTCGGCATCGATGTGTTCACTGTAATGGTGTTGCCATATGGTCAGCATACCATTTTTCTGAAGAGGTGGGCAAACCAGGTTTTTTCACCTAGAACCAAGCCAGAGCCAAGCCAGGGGTCTGTCTTGAGTCTGCGAGCCAAAACACAAGCCGAGCCGAGCCGAGCCCTGGCTACTGCAGGCTATTTTCAAATGTTTCAGACATTACACTAACTACTCAGGGTGACACAAATGCTTACTTTGACCATGATGGGTTTGGTTTGATCTTGGCTCTCAATTGCTTATAGAGGTCGAACCAAGTTGAGCCAGGCTTTAAAGTCGAGCCAGGCTCGAGCCTGCTCTGGCTTGCCCTGCTCTACTTTTCTGTGTAATTCAAGCTTAACCTACTAAGATGGGGTACTTCTTTTGGACAGAGGACAGAGCAGAGGTGTAAGGAGTTTGTTAAGCATCTTCTGCCCACCTTTCTGCCCCAATAATGGATAGAATCAAACTGAGTAGAGCTGAGGTAGAGTATAATCTGGGTTGAGCATGGGTTGACTATGGCAATCCAGGTCTCTTCTGTGATCAAGGCTGAGGTCTACACTTCTTGTCCCTCCTGCTGATTTTCTTGTGTTGGTACAGTGCAGTACATGCATTTGTCACACCAATTGTAGCGTACTTTCATCAGATCTTTCCTGAGAACTTGATATGGAGATTGCAACTATTTCAGACTGTGGCTGCATGATTGCTGTCACAAATTCGCTGCCGCAGCCATGTCATCCCTGCTGTGTTATCTACCCACACTAACTAATGGGTCAAGAATGGCATGTTTGCCCCCATAGTCATAATATGTCACCCAAGATTAATAAACAGCACTGGCTGCAATAAGCCAGGTATCTGCAAAGTCACCACTGGTGTCCTTTTTCACCCATGATCTACATGCAGGGTAATCATGCTGATCATATTTCACTTAATCTATATACAGTACTGTCTGCTTTATGCCAAGTATCTGCAAGGTCACTACCATGGTCATACTTCACCTATGATTGGTAAACTGAACTGGCTGCATTAGACAAGGAAGCTGCAAGGTCACCACTGTTTTCTCATTTCATTTATGATCCTGCTTTAGATGAGTTATTGTTATTGGGCCCCATAGTGAGAGTCAGCCTGATGCATGCACAAATCGATGCACCGCACAAAAATAATTTGGCGGGCCGGCTCTGACTTGATATTTAAATGGAATGCATGATCAGAACAGACCACAGCATACTGTTTGAATATGGGACCCTGGATGCGTGATGCGCAGCAAGCGGCCACCATGTATGGTGTGGTGCATCCAGGGTTCAAGGCTGAAGACCACCGATAGAGGAATGCATGATGCATACCTGTATGCTTCGCAGCTCCCATGGATGATATTCAGCCCAAACATAAAAATGAGCCCATTGGGCATGCATGTTGCAAAGTGGCCATTTGCATGCTCATTATGGGCTCATTTGCATGGCTGCACCCAGCAGAGTGCACCTGGGCAGCCCCTCCCCAGCCTGGATCAGTGGGTGGTAGCCAGAAGTAGAAGTGCTCGATCCCTGTTCCATAGTATAGTGTCCCACCTCCCCTGCCCCGATCACTGATGTATGTAAGAGAACTCCCTGATCCCCATTCCTTGGTGGCTAAGTGGTCTCCCCACACACCCCCCCACCTTGATAGGCATAGACCCACCACCCTGCTACTCCCTACCGCAACCCATGGCAGTGACTGGCACAACCCTCCTCACCCTGTCATGGCCAGCTGCCGACTAAGTGATACTGGAGTGTGTACAGAGAATAGTACACACTCATTGGTCAAATGAGCACATACTGTTCACTATACACACTCCGGTATCTTGTCATTGATTTTATGCATCTGCCTCCCATAACGTACTTTGCCAAGAACTTACTATACCTCAGGTGTCCCTCACATCTGTCCTGATTATCTCATCAAAAATTCGTACCAAACCATGTTAGCTGTTACCTTTTATCCTGTGCTTTGCCAAATGTACCATCAAGGCATAGTGTTGGATGAAATTTGTAGAGTCCACCTCTGCCAACTTTTCTTGAAATAGCATGATTTCATTTTTGTGGGATTTTGTGAAATAATCCCTTCCATAGAATCCTAAATATTCTGAAATATTGTCTTTAATCTCCTTAATGTTGTGTTCCAACATATGTGTGTGTGTGGGGGGGGGCATCTGAGGTTTACATAAATTCTGTGGTTTGAATTGTGGGAAATACACTCATTATCAAGCCACACATGTCTGTGAAAATAATTCCACAGTTCATGTTGGAAAATAACAAAAAATCCCAGTTTACTTAGAACTTTATTTTAAAAATCTCATTGTTTACTTGCTGGGAATATTTTACAGAATTTCCCCAACATTCTGTGAACTGTTGCAGAACTGGTAGTTCTGCAAACCTTCTGATGGTGGTAAGGAGTGTTGCAAATTTAAAATTTGCCTATGAATTGCAGAGAATTTGGCTGCTAAGTGCTACAGGTAGCATTTGCAAATTGCATACTACACAATTTTCCTGGACTTGCACACAAAAAGTGCCAAAATTTGCACTTTGTGACAAATTTTTGATGCGAAGTGTGGCAATTTGTGTAGTAAAATTCATTGCAAGTTATGTAGTGTGCGCACAGTGCAGCAATTCATGTAAAATTCATACAATTCTATACATTTCACTAAACTAATTTGCACACTACTCTACACGCTTCATGAATTGCATAGTTTTTTTTTCACTTTGCCTTCAGCTAATGGTAGTGGAATTTCTTTGTACAGCCCTACAATAGCTTCCAATATTTTACCTACAGCTGAAGACAACCAGCCATTAGTTCCCAGTCTGCTTGAGCCGTCCTTCAACTCTAAACCTGTTATCATCACTTCTGTGCACTGTATGTCCTAAAATTCTCTTTCAGGCAGCTGTGATGTCACATTCTCTTGACTTTCTCAAGCATTCTGGGGTGGGTCATGTCTGGCTATGATACCTTGCTTACATAGTCACTCACCATATGTAAGTATTTTGTGACTGGGACTGTTTTGTCTACCTTTTGATTATACTTCTCCACCTCTACAGAGTGGCCTGTTGCACCACAGGTTCAATAAATCAGTCAATCAAAATCTTTATTTATCCAGGCAAACACCATTGAGCAAGGCTCATTTACAAGATGGACCTGGGTGGAGGAAGGTCAAATTAGAAAGAATACATTTATATACAATCAAAGCAAAGGTTCCTTGGTGAAGTCTGAGGCAAAGTGAATGGTCAGATCATCTGTAACCTTATCTTTTTCTTAAATGTTTCTTCTAGATATTTTAGAGCCGACTGTCTCTTTAGCACTCTTCTCACTTGTCACCATTTAAATTGCCACAATTTTTGTTATTATTCTTTCCTGAACTCCAGGCAATGCTATTCTCATAACCATGTTAGCCTTTCTATAACCGTTTTTTCACTATCCCTCTGTGCTTTATATTGTAAAACAATTTGCATTCATATTTGGACTTTACATATGCCGTACATAGTTCATTAGCAAGCATGGAGAAATACAATACAATATTTATGCAAAGCTAATGTTTCTAGTTTCACTAATCAGCCACAATATTCTAAATTAAAAGTATTTTTCAGGTGCAGCAATGGTTAAATGATTCAGAAACAAGTCATTGGAGGTCAGCATTCTGTGTTCCGCATTAACCTCGGGGCATGGGTTACAAATTGCCTCTACTCTCAGCCCTTTGAAGTAAAATGATTGTGAGACAATACATTTTCTTTTCAGCAACAGGTGCCAATTTGCCTCTTTCAGTACAGGGAAAACTGTGTTACATCATGCTGCCTCCCACGGAGGTGGTGGGCGGGGGCGGGGCAGCAGTGTTAAGAAACAGACAATGCATGCAATGGGGCATTTATTACTTTTATCTAACAAAAAATAGCATTTGCTATCAACTCATTAAAACTGAAAAGACATCTAAAAGCGAAATGAATGGCTCCCTGGTGTGCACAGTATTCTTGGATATCCTCAGATGAAGGCTTGGGGACTTTAGCTGCTGTCTGCATCTGTTTCTGCCCTAACCTGTTAAAGTGTCTCAATCTTTGTGCCATCTGTCTTCATAAATGTATTTTAGTTTATTTCAGACGTAATTTCTTTGTGATCCATGGAGATGAAGCAGTCTGTGTCCTTAAGGACCTAATTTAAAAGGTAAATAGCCATAAAAGAGTTAGATTATCCATTCGAACATAAGAGACAGTTTCACCCGACTGCCCACAGGTCTAATACATTAGACACTACAGTAATGAGAGCTGCCTGCTATGTATAAGAACAATTAGATTTTCTGTTATACCAAAACATCTGGTGTGAGACCTGATATTCAGCCCAAGACTCAGTGGGAGCGGAGGGAGAATTTCTTTAACTGCATGCAGATCCCGAAAAAATGCTCCTGCCCCCAACTGATATTTGCAGCTGTCCCCAGGAGAGGGGAGCCCAGCAACTCCAGCTCCATGTTTGTTGCATTTGGACAGGAGTCTGAATTTACAGATTTCCTAATAATATTTAGAATAAGTACTTTATCCTAATGAAAGCCACAGGCAGCATTCTCCTGATTTTAATAATTTATTACAATGTTTTTTCTTGGTAAATTGACTCTAGGGTAGTGTCACAAGACTAGCGTTCCAAAGAAAAGGAGCAGTTTTTTCCTAAAGATGTTACTGAATGTGACAGAGAAAAAGCAAAAATGTTGGATTAAGACATCAACATGAGGTCGTCTTGAATTGACTCTAGTGGACCCAAGGAAAAGTATTTTTCCAGCGCTGATTTAAAAAGTATTTTTTAAATATTTTAAACTATTAGCAAAGAATAGATATATCTCTACTATAAAGAGCACATGTCATCTTTGGGAAAACTTAAAAAACACAGTTCTATTGATCTTTCATGAATTTTCTGTACTCCTCCTCCCTTGTTTCTTTATTACATAGGACTGCTGCTATGCAATATGACCCTTTTCCCTTAGACTTTATTTGCTCCTGCTGCCTGTGAACATTTGATGCCATAATCCTTTGTTTAAAAATTGCAGTAAGTTGCCATGGAAATGAGTATGATGTCACAAACAGGAGATTATAACATTCCAGACAGAATATTGGAAGCTCAGAAATTGCCCCTCCCCCCGAAAGGCATTACATCTGGAGAAAATTAGTGTCTGGAACTAATTCTGGTATATTGGAACATGCTTGGAGGACACTGCAAGTGCTAAATGCATGCTCATATACATTATCTGAAAGTGAAGCACAAATTCAGGCACAAACCTGTTTGCTCACCATAAACTAGAACCCGACCTACTGACTACGTTATATATGTGTCCAGTTGGGAGCAATAGGGATCCAAGGAGCAAAGTAACAGTTTGTGCCTGTCACAGGTCATTGGTCCTGTGGAGCAATTTATCATATTCAAAGGTCCCTATGCAATTGACCTCATACCATAGTCAAGGCACTATGAGGTGATTCATATTTCATTATACCTCATTAAAAAGTGAGGAGCTCGTTTTGCTCTTTGGAATGCATGCAGTAGGTCTCTCCACCCCCCACCCCCACAGCTGGCAGCATTGGTGATATCAAGAAACTAACCCCACAATTTTTCAACACAGGTCTATTGCATTGGTAACCCCTCTCTAAGCCTCTATAGGCATGTTGAGTATCCCTAGATCAGCAGTCCAGTTTTCCTGAAGTGTTTAAATAGGGTGTTGGGTGTCTTTGAGAAGTAGTGCATAGAACAGTTTAAAAGGATGGGCCCCCCTTCCCTGTGCAAAGGACCATTTATTCCACTGGGGATCTCTGCAGAGAGCAGTCTAAAATGATCTCTGTAGAGTGCAGCCTAAAGACCTCACATGGTGCACTTGTTTTTGCCAGACCTGCAGAAAAACAAAGAAGTTAGCTGATGTAAGCCCATACTGGGATGAAAGCTGCTGGAAAGAGCACAGCACACTCCCTAGCAAATATTAGTTAGGGTACTCAACCCTTGTCTTGCCCATCCTTTCAGTGTTTTGGCTGTTGACTAGGGGGCACCTCCATGTATCCCCACAGGCCTTAATGAATGTCAACCGGGGGAGACCCCTGCCCTGTAGGCTATTAGTCTGTAAGCTGTCAGCCAAGCCCAGGCCATGGACCTAGTAAACAGGATGTAGATTGTCTTAATAGTTCCGGCCATGTGCCGGCCCGGTGGTGCTGAGGGCTGAGGTGCTGAACACCATACCTTATGCCATGCTGGTGACCCGGGTTCAAGAATGGATTCAGGTCAACAGGGAGCTAGCACAAGGGGGAGGGTCGGAGCAGGATTTAGCCACCGGAAGACAGCTCTCCTCTCTGGAGGGTGGGCGCTGCTTCCCCATAGTCCTGCTGCCAATGGGGGGAGGCCCAGTGGTCAGTGTAGGTGGTGGGGATGACATGTAGTGGTGGGTACTTCAAGACACGGCATACACATGCCTCCACATGCGTGCTCTTGTCTGAGGTAGCGGGCTAGGTTACGGGGAGGAAAACGGAAAAACACCATAAAACTACATATAGAAAAAAATTGTTGCCACCATTAGGGCTGAGAATATTAGTTTCAAAAGGATGGTGCCCTCCATTACATCCTCCTCCATAGCCACCCATGATGGTCTGGCCTCCTCCTGAAGCTGGGCCTCTTTAAGAAAGGCTAGCTGAGCCACCATATAGTTCTATCAAAAATAAACGGACCCAGGTCTCCTTCAGAGGGGGGACACTGCAACACTTCTTGCTTTATAAAAGCATGTTTACCTTTCAGTAGAAATGAGGGGAGGTATCCCCCAACTGCTCTGAAAGATTTCAGTGGGATGGGTACTGGTAATACCTGAAGCACATATAAACAATTAGGAAGAACGCACATTTTCACCATGTTGACCCTGGCTATGAAAGTGAGGGACACACTTGTCCATTGTTCACATTCCTGTTTTATAGTATTAAGAATTGGGTTACCATTTAGAGCCCAAATCATGGAGAGCCTTTTCAGGAATCTCACTCCAAGTAGTTGAAAAGAGATTGACCCCCACCACTTGAAGACAAGATCTCGCCCCTTCCCCAGCAGCACCCTTGCACATTTAACAAAGTGAATCAGTCCCAGTACAGCTTTCTGCCCATAATTTATTTCACCCCAGTTCTGGCTCATTAAACAGAAAATTTACAATAAGACAAGTGTCCAAAATATAAGGTAGCAGAGGGTAATTGTATGCACTTGAGCTGGACTTGCCCTAAAGTCCTAAGGTTTTGGAGGGGTATTAAACATATTGTATAAAACCATGAGTTATACTTACTCTGTGGAGGCCGAGTGCAACCTTTAGTTCAATTAATTAATGGATCTGTAACAGATATGTGGAATGTGCAAAAGTTTAGAAGTATCTCTGGGACCTTTGTTTGGTATAATGGGCACACAATAACAGGGATTTGTGGGTGCATAGGAATGGAATCAGAAGAACAATATAGAGACACAAGAAATAATGATTTATCTTTAAAAGGGGAGCATTATAAAAATACCAGAGGGGCTTGGATCAATCAGAGTGTGGTCTCTGTTTAGAATCATCTCCCAAATGAGATACAGTAGTGCATAGTACAAATATGAAACAATTTAAGGACTCCTTGGATGCTATTAGCTGGGGAATGGTTGGATATGGTTAATAAAATCGAGTCACTATGGCTAACACTATTGGACTTGTACAAATCTTATGATCCTGTGGTTCCAGTACCCTTCTATGTCTATGTACAGTGGAGTTAGCCACAGTGAAGCACAGTAACTTGCAGTAATGATGTCACAAAATCCTGCATGACAAAAGGGCTTAATTGCCATTGACTTACAATGGCCCCTGCAGTAAACTGCAGCATTCTGTGATGTTCTGCAGCATTTCTGTGTTTCATCCTGGCTGTCACATCTGTACCTGTGGGATTTGTTGTTGTGGTTTTCCTACCTTGGTGTCAATCTAATATATCAACTTGTTATTTGTAACTATTTGTTTTGTTGCTAATAAAGAAATATAATAAACAACATAAGAAATGAACCCCACCTGATGTAACCCTCCATCCATACCTCTCAACCTCCTACCTTGTAAATCAGTGATAAAGCTTAAAAAAATCAGTTACATGTAGCCATAATCAGGAACACATCTTAAAAAAACATATTAGATCAGCAAACCTGCCATAATGTGCGATTTCATGTTGAAAGTATTTTATTGGGATGGCCCAGTAGTGTGGAGAGCTGAAGTGCTTGGCTCCTTACCTCCTGCCACGCTGGTGACCCAGGGTCAGGAACGGACTCAGGTTGCTTGGGACCAGCAGGGAGACAAAGGATGAAGCATCCCTAGGACAGCTTTCCTTCCTTGGGGAGGGGGGGTTAGTGTGGCATGCTGATTGACTGCCACCCAGCGGTGGCTGGGCGGCAGCACATGCGACTACACCCAGAGGAGAAGGGGAACCCATCTTCAGGAGTTCAGGGGTGTCGCTGCAGAGGCTGAGCTCACACACTGCACCCATTGCACGTCCATGGGCCCCAGGGAGAAAAACAGGTGGTAAAGCACCCCAGGCAGCAAGATGATGCCCAAATGTCCACAAGCCCTGCACTGGTGACCGGGCACCACCACAGTCCTGTGGCAGAGGATGTTGGTGTAAAAGACATTGGTGTAAGTTAAGAAAAGGAGATAAAATGTATATATATATATATATATGTATATATAAAACACAAACTGCACATACCCCAATAATGCAAAGCATCATGGAAGCATATGCAAATACCCATGAATTAATTTGGACTGACTCAACTTTAAGCAGAATTGCATGGTATCAGAAGGTCTCGCAATACAATTAGCAAAGGCTGAGAACAGCAGACACAGACACATGTTTTGTCCTCATTTGGACTCCTCAGTGTGCCATATATGTATCTCAGCTCAGGGAGAGGGAGCCATCCTATACGGGATCTTATTTGTTTGGGTCATAGGCAGCCCAAAATGGAGAGAAAAGAGAACTACAAAAGAACCCCCAAGCAAATACACTGGAGCATGGATTATCCCAGAGGATATTGGCCTATATATATATATATTGGCCCAGATATTCAAAAGGGTTGCGCCATGCGCAACAGGGTTGCGCGTGCGCAACTCCAAAAATGCGCCATTCTGCGATATTCAGAAGGGGCCAGTTGCGCCACCAAAAACATGCTGAGCAACAGCGCAGTGGAAATGAAGGCATGCGCAACCGAAGGGGGGGGGTCCGCATAAGGTCGCCAATGCGATATTCAGATTACTCAGCAATGTGCAAGAGTGGCTCAGTCGGAAGTTGCAATAGTAGCGAATTGAGCCAAAATAAAAAGGCTCAAGGAAGCGGCACAAGAACCCTAGCAGGCCGCAAACTGGGGGAGAGAGACAGAGACAGAGAGAGAGAGAGAGAGAGAGACAGAAGCTGGAAGTGCAGACAGGGGCAGTAGGTCCAGGAGGACAGAGAGGCCAGCAGGGGGTGCCCGGTGCAGTGGAAGCAGCAGTGGGGGCAGCGGGGGTAACACAGGAACAGCAGCCGGGGGGGGCAGAAGCCAGGGAGATGGACAGTGCCAGCTTCCACATGGAAGCTGTAATGAGGGGGGTGAGACACCATGCTGCAGGGGGACGTGGCCGCAGAGGGGCTCGTCGGCGGTATGCCCCCGACAGGCGGTATCGTGCCCGCATCAGCTTCAAGCTGTACACAGATGTCGAGATCGTGGGCCGGTACCGCCTGAACAGGGCAATACTGAGATGGCTCTGTGAGCTGTGCAGTGATGTGATGCAGGCACTCTCACGACGGAGTCACGCTCTGTCTGTGGAGACCAAGGTGACAGCCTGCATGTGCCTGCTCACCACGGGCACCTTCCAGAGGCTGACAGGGGACACCACAGGCATCACGCAATCGGCCACGTCACGCATCCTCACCCAATTCCTCAGCGCACTGCTGCCACATGCTGCAGAGTACATCCATTTCCCAGCACCGCAGCAGAGCGTACAGCAAACATGCAGGAGTTCCACAGGGTATACGTATGCCTGGCGTGCTGAGGCCTGGGCGCTACACCCATGTGGCCATTCACACACCACCAAGCCGCACGGCCAGGCATATCGGAACCGAAAGGGGTTCTCCAGTGTCAACTGCCAGGTGGTGTGTGATGCCACTGGGTATTATCACGTTCAGCGCCACACACCCTGGCGGAGCACATGATGCCTTCATATGGCACCAGTCTGCACTGTGCCATCGATTCGAAGTGGGGACATCCCACAGGACATCTAGTGGGTGAGTACACATGTATGGAATGCAAACTCTGGGCAAGGGTGGAATAACACAGGTGCCATGAGTAGTAGCACACAAGGCTATGGGCAATATGGACCTGACATGACACTGCTCTCCACTATCTCCACACAGGTGACTCGGATACCCTCCGTCCCTGGCTGCCCACACCCGTGCAGCGCCCCCGACCCCAGCGCAGCAATGCTTCAATGAGGCACATGCGCACAACCGTAACATCATAGGCGGGTGTTTGGGATGCTCAAGGCACGCTTCCGATGCCTAGACACCTCGGTGGTGCCTCAGTACAGCCCCAAAAGGCCTGTGGATATTCCTGGCCTGTTGCATCACCACAACATGGCCGGGAGACCATGGGATAACCCTTGCAGGTCGAAGGGACAGCAATGGGGACGCCAGTGGCGCCGGTGATGTTGATGATGAAGCCCCTAGGATGGAGGGACCCCGACTGACCTGCAGGCCCAGCTGCACGGGACACCATTGCAGAAGAGCACTACTCCCAACACAGGTAAGTCAAGGGGACATGTGCAAGCCACACTGTCCATGCACAAACCACAGGCACACAGGGAACACCACCGTGCATGAAGGTCAGGAGTTGAAGGTTCCAGGCATACCAACACACCATCAGGAGGGTGAGCACTCATATGGACACACACACACACCAGGCAGTGTACATGGGCAGAAGCACAGCACTGCGGAAACGACATTGCCAACACACAGCACCACCGACCACCCCCACCACCTGTACCCGTACAAGTCGTGTGTCAGGACCTGGGCACCCTGCACCTTGGTGTACAGTGCAATGCAGGCATCATCATACACCGCACCTGTGGACAGCAGTTGGGAGAGTGTGCAGGTGGTCCGGTGTCTTCACATGGTGAGCAGAGCACCCAGCAGTGCACTGCCCACCATGCACACATTGCACACAGGGCAGCACCAGACAGGGCCCGCACTGGGAGACAGCTCAGTCAGGTAGCACTGTCCCCGGCCTGCGGATGCGTGGGCGGCCCGCCATGGCCCAGCAGCCCTGGCAGGCTGAGCAGGGCACATGGGGTGGCACTGTTGCACCACCAGGGGTCCCACTGCACGAACGCGACCTTGCCCGCACAGGGGTCTGCATCATGCCAAACAAACGTGCACCAGGGTGCCCGGGATGCCACAGCAGAACCCGGCGTCGACAGGCCTGGTGTGCGCTGACGCCCGAGAGCAGGGGTGGAGGCGCACTGTGTGGGTGTGTGGTACAGGGGCACCTGACGGTGTGCCCAATCGTCCGCGTGACAGAGACCACTGCTGGGTCAGCCTGTCAATGGCAGCGGTCACATCCGTCCGCGCAGGACCAGCTCGGCTCGGTCGAGCACACTCCTACTATGCCACTCCACGGACACAGACAGTGCCTCACGGACCTAGCAACCCACCCCTGCAGCTGTGCGATTCCTGCAGCAGGCGGGTGTGCAGCGTCCAATGGTGCCATGCTGCCTGGTATCGTGACCCCAAGGGTGTGAGCGGTCCTGGTGCACAGCACCCCTTGATGGTGGGCGCTGTTCGCCAGGACCAGGTATGGGCAGATCAAGGCGCGGTGGACATGTGCCACTGCTTGACACTGTACCCCCAGACCTGGTGTGACTGCTGCTGCCGCCTCCAACTGCTGAACCCCCAGGTCCACCTGTTCCACCTCCGTGCTGGCAGTGCCAGACACCTGCACAGCCACTGGTGCTGCCTCACGGTGCTGACAGGCACAGCGGGACTGTGCCAGCATGCTGAGCCACAGGTGTGAACCAGGAAGGCCCAGGGGCACGTGCTGGCCTGCCATGTGTCCGTCGCGGGACACACACCCATCTGCCGTGCGGGCTGCTATCATCAATGGTGCAGTGCGTGCCACTGCCATAGGCACAGCATGCTGGCATACCTGTATGCCAGACTGCTGAGACACAGCTGTGCACCCCCACACCCGTATCACTGACATCAGGTTTTGGCCCAGCATTCATGCTGCTGCAGTGCCTGCTGGCTGGTGGCAGAGGTGGATGGTCCCTCCTCCACGTCCAGCAGGTCTGCATCACTGTCTGGACCCACCACCACCACCGTCTCCTGAAGCGAACAGGATCCTTAACAGAAAGAGAGTACATGTAGTGCATGTGAACAACCGCCCACACCACCACCATCATGTCATACCATGCAGTGATGGGCTTCCACCCGTCTGGAATCCTCCGCCTGGTACACCCACGGTAACTTTCGGCTGCATGGCGGCGACCAGTGTCTCCTCTGTTGGGGTCAGCTGCAACACCACTGGCGAGCCCCACCAGTGCCAGCACCGCCCCTGAAGGCTGCCACCTTCTCCTTCAACCTCCTGCAGTCAGTCCCCATCTTCTTCTTGCATTCCTGCAGGAGCGCTGGTGGCGTCCGTGCAGGTTGACAGCCGAAACTACCCCTTCCATGCAGCTGCGGTTCCTGAGGGGTGCCCCTCCAGTCACAATAGTGGCTCATCCTCCAGGTAGGCCTGGAAGGGCCTCCGTCTCTGCAGCTGTGAAGTTGGCCTCCCTCGCCCGCGTCCTCCCCCTCACCTTGTCTCTGGTCAGTCATGGTGATCTGTATGGGTGGAAGTGGACACCTGTCACTGTGCAGTCTACAGCATTTCCCCATGAGCATAGGTGCCCGGCCTGGAGGCGGAAGCCCTACGTTTCTTCTCCATATGGCAGATACTAATAAAACAGTGCCCTTGTCCCTTTCTAAGTGCCCTTTTGATTCTCCAGCCCCTCAGCCTTTATCATCCTCCGACACCCCTGCCCGCAGAGCATTGTCCTGGGCATCACACAGCATGTAACTCACCTCTCACCTACAGTAACCGATCAGCCCAGCACAACCCACTGTGCTTGTTTTTGAAAGTGCAACACATGCAAATGATGGCGCAACTTTAATGACATGCTAATCGCGCACACTCGCCTTTTAAGATAGCTGGTGGTGATTTGCATATCAGCTGAATATGGCAATTTGCGCTGCTGTATCTGGAAGGTCGGCTGAGCCAATGGCGCAGGTTGTGCTGTGTGCTACACTGCATTGCGCATGCCCAGACAGCTTACGCGTAAGTCTGTCGTGCTGCAGACCTGCTGGCGCAATAGGCGATTCAGGCCATAGCCACCATTGTGCCAGTGGTGCTACAACTGGGCACTATATGCACTGTGGCACTACTCGCGCGATGGTCCACTGTGGCACTGGTATGCAACATGCAGTCGTGCAGGATGCCTGTACGTCGATGGCGCAATAATGCGTAGCCTGTGCCATTACCGCGGACCTTGTGTATGCCCTCTGCCCCTGGCCCGGCCCGGTTCGCATGCCATGTGTACATCCCTATTGCACTGTCTGGTGACCAAGCGCCATGTGAAGTAGCGGCGCTGTTCGAACATACGATTGGAGCCTGTGGTGGTCTATTCTGGCTGTCTCCATGTGGGTTACAGTGCAGTGGGCGCCATATTGCCTGCTGTAAACTGACTGAGATGGCTGGGAGGAGGGCAGTGAGTTGGAGCCCACTGGAGGTGGCCAACCTGGTGGCCTGGTGGAGCCCACTGTGAGGCACTCTGTGGTGAGGCCCCCTCACCATGCCTGAGACACACCGATGTGGCAGCAAGTGGCCACTGACCTGGTGGAGGTCACTGGGCCGGGGCGGTCTGCTGAGCAGTGCCGGCACTAGTGCAATGACCTCCACGCCCGAGATGTAGACCTTTTGATGCAGCTGCGGTGCGAGCCAGGTACCCGTGGTCCCTGAGCCAGGTGAGTGTACCATCTATACCTATATTCTCTGTGGGGGTGTGTGTGTGTGCAGGTGGCTGTGCACAGGTGCCGGCTCGGACACGGTTAGCTGTGTCAGTGTGCAGCTGTGTGATGGATGGTTATGGCTTGTGGGCAGGCACTCTCACTGGGGCAGGGGCACTCTGCTTTGAGTCACACTGATGTTTGTCTCAACATATATCTCCACAGGCGAGAACCCAGGGGCGGGGCGAGGGTGAGGTGGACCATGCCAGGGCCCGGTGCGGTGGGTGTTGTGCCAGCAACAGCAGCAGCAGCAGCAGCGGCAGACCAGCTGCGAGGGTGTGAGTATCATTACTTCATGGATGCTATTGCATGCTGGAGGCAGACCACCAGCCATGCTGACTACAACCATGCAGGAAGGGAGGTCATAATTCCACTATACAAGACACTAGTGAGGCCCCACCTGGAGTACAGTGGCACAGTTCTGGAGACCATACCTACATCATGGACATGGACTGGGTAGAAGGTTCAGAGGAGGCAACACGGATGGTGCATGGATTGCATCACAAGTCCTATGAAGACAGGTTGAAGGAACTGAACATGTACTCCCTGGAGGAGAGGAGGAGAGGGGATATGATGGGGACCATACAAGTATCTTACAGGGGAACAGAGTGCAGGAAAACACTATTTTTAGCGTAAAAGATGTTCAGGACTAGAGGGCATGGGATGAAGTTGGAGGACGATTCAGAAACATGAGAAAGAATTTCTTCACAGAACAGGTGGTGGACAAGTGGAACAACCTGCCAGAGGAAGTGGTGGGGGCTGACTTGGTCACAGGATTTAGAATGCACGGGATAGACATAAAGGAGTTCTGAGGTCAGGGGGAGTGCAACAGACTTATAGAAAACAGAGTGAACTTACAAGCTCAAATGGGCAGGCTGGGTGGGCCATGCCCTTATCTGCCGACACTGTCTATGTAACCATGTATGTAGGCATGACACAGGTGACATGCATCACTGTGCAGTATCTACAACCGTCTGTGTATCGTCACTGGTGGTCCAGGCATGCACTGGGCACATGGTTGTGTAACTGACGTAGCACTGCGTTGCCACGTCACTTGCCAGCCTAGTTTGTACTGTGATTGATGTGGGCAGCGTGTGTGGGCGGTGGTGCGCGCATAGCTGGTGCCGCCTGGTCTGTAGATGGCCATGTGCATGTTCACTGTGGGTGGGTGCATGTCATCAAGGTGTGGGACATTGGGCTATGTGGCTTGCAGGTTGGGTGGTGTTCAGGGTTGTGGTCAGTCACAACCATTGACTGTGTTCCCATTTTCTGAGGCCTCATAGTTCTCAGGAGGATACAGAGCGAGGGACATCTGAAGGCTGACAGAAGGGTCCCTAGAAAACCAGGCCATCCTGAGACATTCCAGGACATAGCCTGCAGAGGAGGCATCGACGAGAACAATGAGGCACCGAGCAGAGGAGGACCAGCCTGCTGGGCATCAAACCAAATTACCCTTCCACTTCACCCCATCCCTACCACCTGCCTTCCTCTCCAAGTTGTTCACCCTACACCCTTGCCCACTTACCACCTTGTACCAGTACCCACCCTTGTAAATAATTATAGTTGATTGTTTTGCACTTTACACATTTTGATAATACATTTATATTTTGATATGAATACTGTGTTGGTCTCTGTTTTGCAGCTGGCTATGGTTGTTCATTGCAATGGTGTACATGCCATCTGGGGTGATATGGTCCTGTGTGTGTGTGTGTGTGTGTGTGTGTGTGTGTGTGTGTGTGTGTGTGTGTGCATGGGGAGATATCTCCAGCATGGCAGTGACTTTCTGTTGGTCTTGCCGTCTGCTGCCACCCACTGCTGGGTGCACAGGGTGTGTCTGGCTTGTAGGCTTCTGTGTTGCATGGGGCTGACGAGTGCTGGGGGGACTGCATGGTTTCCTGCAGTGCCAGTCACTACACATGGGTGGTGTCTAGGGTCACAGTGCAGGTGTGCTGTGTCGTATGGGGGCTGATGTGCACTGTGGTTGTCAACCCCTGTGTGTAGCACTCAGCCTGCCAGTGGTTGTGCTGGGGTGTCATGGCTCTGCTATGCTTTGTTGGCTTGTCCCATGGGGAGGTAGATCATCTTTCCCACCCCAGTGATGCTGTTCTTGGGGTGTGCAGGTGTGGTGTGGGTTCTGCAGTGTTCCTGTGCCCATGTGTGGCGCTGGCTGGCGGTGGGCCCCAGCCTGCCTCCTGGATGTCAGTTCCATTGCTCTGGGGGCTGTGCTTGCGCTATGGCAGCTCTGGAATGCTCAGCTGAGCACTAGTTGCTCCATAGCGCAGCATTTTTGGCTCAGCTTCTCCTTCCTGGTTCTTGTGATGGGCGCCAGTATATGCGATATTCAGGCGTTGGTTGCTTGCGCAATTTGCTCTGCTCCATGTGTGAATATTGCACCTGTTGTGCATTTGCGCAACTGGTTTGTGCTTGCTCCTGCTGTTGCGCTACTTTTGAGCGCAGCTTGAATATCTGGGCCATTGTATATATATATTATAGTGCCATGGTAGTGGCACAATAGTTAGGGTTGCACGGCCACTTCTATGTGAAACCCAAATGTTTGCACTTTAATAACTTTGTAACTGTTTATCTGATTTGCCTGAAATGTTGCATGCACTGCCTGATACCATAGATCTCTCGATCTGGTAAGTTTCATTCTGGTTGGATGTGTGATTGCAGAGTGCCACAATGTGTGAAAAATCCTCACTTTTTGGCAAAGACTTTGCTCAGGGCTATAGCCCAAATGGTTTGTGGTTCTGGTCTGAAATTGTCAGGGTATATGGGGTCTGGGTCACTGATGTGCCTTTTGAAGGTTTGGTGAAAAAATATTTATCTGTTCAAAAGTTATTAAAGTTTAAAGTTTCCCATTATAGCCTATGGGAAAAAATATATGTCCGGCATGAAAGCTTTTGCAAAAGCACTGTTTACTGTCGCAAATGGGTTTTGTACTTTTGCGCTGCCCCATCTTGTTTTCAGTTAGTGACAGCTAAAGAATGCTGTAATTCAGAAAATTCTGCCCCTTGGTAAACAGCAACAGTTGTGTTTACCTAATCGGGGCCCGAGGAACACGATCCTGACATTAGTTTTTCAAAGTAATGCCTGGAAATACGTTTTCTAAATTTTTCCGTTGGATCTTTTGTAAATTTGTGAACATTTTTTCACAAAATTGTGAAAGTTTTCCTGAAACGTTCACAAATTTGTGAACGTGCCCCCCATCCCAAAAACTGTTTTTTTTGCCTTTTCATAGCGAAACAACGGTTAGGACTTTTGGGCTGAAATTTGCAGGGTAGGAAGGGCTTGCACCACAGATTTGCCTTTTGCTGGTTTGATGAAAAAATTAACACTGGTTCCATAGCTATAATATTCTGAAGTTTTGAAACCTCTCATAGAATAACATTGTGGCAGCCACGCTACCTTTCAGTGCCTATATCTCAAAAACGGTTCGAGATATGGATTTTTCGCTAAGCACGCATGCAGGTTGCCAGGTCATGATTAAAACTGCAGTGGAATGTTTTCCAAAGATCCTATGAAACATAGACTTTGATGGCAGTTAAGGACTGCTTGGCCCACCTAGTCTGTCCATTTCCTACCTACTGGATAAACTGCAGATTCCAGTTACCCAACACCCTACTTCCTCCTACCCCTCACTAAAATTGCTTTATGTTTGTCCCATGCATTCTTGAATTCCCCCACTGTTTTTGACCCCAGAACCTCCTCAGGAAGGTGGTTCCATGCATCCACCACCCTCTCTGTGAAAGAGTACTTCCTCACATTGCTCCTGAGCCATCATCCTTCAATCTTCAAAGTGTGCCCCATTGATCTTGTACATCTCTTTTTCTTGAAGATGCTCCCGTCTTGGACTTTGTTGATTCCCTTGAGGTACTTGAAAGTTTCTATCATGTCCCCACTCCTCCTTTCCTCAAGGTTATACATATTAAGCACTTTTAGTCTGTCTTTGTATGGCTTCTGTTTAAGACCCTGCACCATTTTAGTTGCCCTCCTCTAGACTGCCTCCATCCTGTCTATGTCCCTGCAGAGATGGGGTCTCCAGAACTGTATGCAGTACTCCAGATGGGGTCTCACCAACTGTCTGCACAGGGGTATAACAACTTCCTGTTTTCTACTGTGATGCCTCTCCCTGTACATCCTAGTATCCCCCCAGCCTTCCTTACTGCCTTCTCACATTGCTTACCTACCTTAAGGTCATTTGCTATAACTACCCCAGGTTCCTTTCCATTTGTGTTGTTGTTAGTACCCCCTCCCCCATTGTGTGCTCTTCCCCTGGGTTTTTGTTTCCCAGGTGTATTACTTTGCATTTTTTTTTGCATTGAATCTAAGCTGCCATATTTTTGACCATTCCTCCAATCTTGCCAAGTCCCTTCTCATCCTTTTCTACCCCTTCTAGTGTATCAACCCTGTTGCATATCTTTGTGTCATTTGCAAAGAGGCATACTTTTCCTTCCAGTCCCTCTGCTATGCCACCTATAAAGACATTAAAGAGGACCGGTCCCAATACCGAACCTAGTGATACCCCACTAGTAACCCCCCTTTCTTCAGAGTGTAATCCGTTTACTATTACCCTCTGAGTCCTGTTGTCCAGCCAGCTTGTTACCCAGGCTACCACCCTGGGACCCACTCCCAGGCTGGCTAACTTGTTTATTAATCTTTTGTGTGGGACTATGTTAAATGCCTTGCTGAAGTCTAGGTAGGCCATATCCACAGCCCCTCCCTGGTCTATTACTTTGGTTACACAGTCAAACAAGTCTAATAGATTAGTCTGACATGACCTTCCTGCTGTGACTCCATGCTGCCTTGGGTCCTGTGCCCCACTGGCCTCTAGGTATTTAACAATTCTTTCTTTCAGAAATGATTCCATAATTTTCCCTACCACTGAGGTCATGCTAACAGGTCTGTAGTTTCCTGCCTCTGCCTTGCTCCCACATTTGTGAAGTGGAATCACATCTGCCCTCCTCAGTCCTCCGGTACCACAGCATCCTCCCATGATTTGTTAAAAAAGGTAGTCAGTGGTGTCACTAGTTCTCCCCTTAGTTCTTTCAGAATTCTGTTGTGAATCCCATCAGGCCCCATTGCTTTGTCCACTTTGAGTTTTAGGAGTTCCTTCATGACCCTTTCCTCTGTGAATGGACTGGTATCGACCCCCCTGTCTAGAGTGCTTTTATCATTTGGTTTAGGTACCTACCCCTCTCCTTCTTTGGTGAATACTGAGCAAAAATATTTGTTCAGTATCTATGCCTTTTCACAGTCACCCTCTGCCCACTCCCCTCCCCTTTTTAAGCCTCACTATCCCTCCCTTGGTCTTCCTTCACTCCCTGATGTACCTATAAAAGGTTTTATCCCCCTTCTGAGATATTGCCATGTTTGCAGCACAAGGAATACTTGGAATATCTGTAGGCCTGTGCTATGTCTCTATACTTATAGGTAGATGGGAGCGCAGGGCCAAGAGGGCCTTGTGCTCCCACATATGGATACCATTATGCAATAATGGGACCGCAGAGCCCTCCATTATGCAGTACTGGGAGCACAGGGCCTGGAGGGCAGGACCTGTGCTCCCAGAGGAAGATGAGAGTTCATTACAATGTCTCTACAGTTATGTATAAATGGGAGCACAGGGCTCTCCATGAAAATGAGACAATTATACATGCATGCATCCATGTCTGGGCCCTACGGTCCCATATCCACATATGTGTAACATTACACTTTCTCAAAAAGAAGAGAAATTCATTGCAAAAAACTCCATTAATGCTTCAGTTAGTGTTTCTATTACAGCGACAGAAGATTGGAAATTTGATGTGTTATCAACCCTACCACCCCAACCCCTCACTCTCCACACACCAATAGGCATCAGGGTGTACCTTGCAGTCATTGGGCCTAACTCTCACCCCATTCTCCTATACTGTAACCTGTCAGCTTCCTTACAAATGGAATGGGGTGAGAGTTAGGCCTGATGACCCAAAGGCACACCCCAACACCTGTTGGTGTGTGGAGAGTGGGGGGTGGGGTGGTAGGGCTGGTAACCCTCACATGAAATTTCCAATCTTTTGTTGCTGTAATAGAAATCCTAACTGATGCATTAACAGAGTTTTTTTGCAATGAATATATATATCTAACAAAAAAAAGCATTTTACTTAAGATAAACTAGATTGCAGCACTAACATTTGGCATTTTTTTGTAAATATATGTTTATTAACAATTTTAACAGTTAATAACATGCATGGGTATACAGTGTGACAGACTGTGCAGTACATTGAGGTGTCATGATTCAATAGATGATGACACAATGTTTACAAGAAAATGATACAGCTTTGGGGTACCACCCACCCAGGCTTAGCAGTGGGGCACCGTGGAGCCCTGCAGTCTCACTTCTATGGCTGTGTCTCTTTCTGTACACAGAAAACTCCTTCAGGAGGTACATGACTGATGGGATAAAAAGATTTCCTAATGCTCAACATCCTTCGTCCTCCAATACTACTCCCCTGAACCTATCCTCCCCTGCCCCCAGCAGTTCTACTGTCTATGGTATGAAGGTAGGGACATGCTGTATAACATATAGGATCCATTTTGTCCTCCTAGACATGAATTGCTCATTTCTATTACTTTATTTAAAAGTAATTCTTTCCACGGTTTATATGTTGTTCACCATGCCCCAGCAATGTTGAAGAGTAGGTGTCTGTAGTGTCAGTCACCTCCTGGTAATACGCTTCAGTGCAGCTGCTAAAATGATGTCCAAAAGATATTTCACGTGTCTTTTGTTTTGTTTTATTTTTAACCAGAAGGTGGTCTGGGCACAGCCCTTTTTCAGCCCCACCTGACACTTAACATAAAACATACATTACACAATGTCAAGCAACATTTAGAATGTATTACTCACAAACACATTTGCATTCATTTTGCAACATTTTAAGTAACATCCACTTAGAACTATTCACACTTTTGATTAAGTTAACAATCCTCATATACTCATTTAAAAGAGAGAGTGTCACTCCTTAAACTGCTTGGGGTATTGGAACAGCTCACATATCTCAGCACCTAATCTGATTCCTGTCCCCAAGACCTCTGATATGGCCACCTCCAGATCATGAAAAAATATCTCAAAAGCACATTAGTGTGGGTTGCTCTCATTTTCCAACAGAGTAACCAACAGGCTGCACTGGAGCATTGCTTGAATTTGGCTGTGACTACAGGGGTCTTAAATACCTCACTAGGTGCTTCCCGCCATATTCTCACCAAACATAGGATGACATGACCCTGCCCACCTTAGTGCTTTCACTGTCTCATGCTTTAAGGTCTAATTCCCATCCTAGTTCTGCACCCCATTTAGTGCCAAGATAATTTGTGGAGTGTGGCTGCATACCTTGTATGACTTGGCAGAGAAGGGAGATAAGGTCCCTATTAATCTGTGAGGTAGCTTGACCGTCAGAAGCAAAACCAGGGGTGGGAGCCTGGTATTATTTCTAGAATCAATGGTCCGAGTTTCCAGGTAATGTCAGACCTGCAGATATCAGAAAGAGTTTCCCTGCTCCACATCAAACTGAACTTGCATCTCAAGGAAAGTTTTTGACCGCTGACCACCACAAAACTGTGTCAAGTATACCAGGTTCTTTCTCCATCACCTCTGAAATGTGGGGTCCTGTGTAGCTGGGACAAATCCCTCCAGGTAGTCAATAGGTCAAGTGCAAATACATTCTGGAGAGAGATGCAGCATGGACACTGTCCCTCTCCATACCCACCCTACCTACGAACATATGAAAATGCCAGCAGAAGCAGGCCTTATTATCTATCTAGTCTGCTCAATTGTGCAGCTAGCCCCTCAGCTTGCAGCTGCCTCACTCTCCCCACTCCTCTTCATAACAACCCCCCCTCACCCTGTCCCAACCCCTCTTAAAGCCACCTACCATACTACAGAATACCACCTCCTCGGGCAGAGCATTCCACCTGTCCACCACCGGTTCAGTGAAAAAATGTCTCCTGATTTCCCTCTTGAATCCCCCCCTCCAATCTCAGCTGATGCCCTCTCATATCTATCCCTCTTCTAAGCTGAAAATCCCCGCTGTATTAGCCTTTTTTATCCCCTTAAGGTATTTAAAGGTTTCAATCATATCCTCCCTATCTCTCCTCTCATTCAGGGAGTACATGTTCAGCTCACCCAATCTATCCCTGTAGGACTTTCCGTCCAATCCCTTGATCATCTTGGTCACCCTATGTTGCACCCCTTCCAACAATTTGATGTCCTTCTTCATGAATGGGCGAAAAGTACTGCACACAGTACTCCAGGTGAGGCCTGACCAGAGATCTGTAAAAGGGAAGGATCACCTCCTTATTTCTGGAAGAGATCCATGAGTTTTGGGGCTGTGGCTCATTGTCTCCTGGGTGGATCCCATAGAGAAACTGAGACCTGTGTCAGAAGGGGAGGGGGGGCAGGGCCCCCCCTCCAGGTCCAGTCATTGTGGGCCCAGTCTGTCTGTATGCCATTGGAAAAGGACTCTTAGCTGGGTAGCTGTATAGTACATCCATAAGTCTGGTAAAGCTAGTTTCCCTTTTGCCTTTGACAGCATCAAAGTATGAAACTGAATCTGTTAGTGTTTCCCTGCCCATATAAATCCTGACATAGTTATCTGCCATTTTTCTCCAGTCCCACTCAGGAATCTGAACTGGGATATTCTGAAAAATATAAATGCAGCAGGCAGTGTCACCTTTCTCACTGTGTCAATTCTGCAAAGTAAATTCAAGGGAAGGTTGTGCTAATCCTGAAGCAAGAGTTGTGATGACAATGGCTGAATATTAACATCATACAGTCTGTCTAAGCAGAATGGTTTTCTACTATTCCCTTTATTCGTCCTCCTAGTCAGAACTCTCTCGGGCCACTCAACTCACCAGAGCCACTCTACCACCCACTGTGACCCCCACCTTCTTCAAGGACATTGCTGTCACCCCAAGCCAGAGAGGGTAGAGCCTGGGGCGACCGAAGGGCAGAGACGGGGATCCAGTGCTGGGCATGTGGCGGATGGCACTGTCAGGGCCATTACCTATCTGACAGGATGGGATTTTCTTGTTTGTCCCTGTGAGTTGCCCTCCTCCCCCCCCCTAGAGCATGGGTGCTCTGACGCCATGGTGCATGGCAACCCTGCAAGCGTCAGCCATGCTCAGCCCTGGTTCTCTTGGTCTGCATCCCGTAATGCTTCCGATCAAAATCAGGGGCCACCAGGATGCTGGACAACCCAAAGCCCTCCCCCCAGGAGAGGAGAGGAGAGCAGTCCATTGGATGCTCAGTCCTCTCCCTCCCCTGTCAACCCCTGGTGCCCGAGTCCACTCCTGAACCCAGGTCACCGGCGTGGTGCAAGGTGTGGCATCCAGTGCCTCAACCCTCAGTGCCACCAGGCGAGCCCCAGAATGATATTTTAATACCAAGATATCTAATATTCTGAAAATCCCATTTAAAGGGTATTCTGATTTCTGGCAGGCAGACGAGGACCAATATTTGGGGGAAGACCTCCATTTTGGTCTTATTAAGATGATAGACCGATACTTTGCCAAAAATCTCCAGGATACAGAACAACTCTGGCAGGGTAGTGTCTGTGTTCCTAATATATAACAGGACATCATCCATGTATAACGCAATCCAATGCTTCATTCCACCTAAAGGCACTCCCTGCACTATAGCACTTTCTCAAACCACCTGAGTCAGTGGCTCTATATAAAGCACGAATAGGAGAGGTGACAGGGGACATCCCTGATGGGTTCCTCTGCTTAACCTAAAAGATGAAAAGTCTGGCTTTTAACTTGAAAACCATAGTACAATTGCAACTACTGCACATAAACCACTTAGAAATGAGCCACTCATTTACTTTATAAACTGTTGGGAACAGACAACTTGCCTCAAGGAGGAAAAGATGAGTGTGCAAAGGCCTCCACAAGAAGTAGTGTGATCTAATGGTTACAGTTCTGGTTTGAGAACCCTAAGACTGCAGATTCAGACCCCGACTGAGCTAAATTTTCACTGTGTGACCTTGGGCAAGTCACCTAGCCTGTCTGTTCTGTAGTGCACCCAGCTGTGGAAATGAGTAGAAGCAGGACCCTATCCACTGGAAACAAGACTCTGTGTTTCTGCTGGGTTATCCTCAATAAATAAATTCTCACATCTAGCGTCCCCCCTTACTCCCTGTACCCCCTCCTCTCTTCTAACTTCCTCATTCTGTAAAAGGTTGTGTAGTTTTGAGGCAGTATAGCACAGTGGTTTAAGGCTCTGACCTGCAAACTTGGAGACCTGGGTTTGAATACCACAGCCACTTGCATACTGTGTGACCCTGAGCAAGTCACTTAACTTCCTTGTGCTCCCAGGTCACACCTGTAAACAAGCCTCAGCTTAGTGTGTCTCTCCTGGTTAAAACAAAAAAAGTTTTGACATGCTCCAAATGTTTTTTCCCATTTACTGTGATGTACTTTCTTGACTCTCAACATTGTTTGGCTAGTATATTGTTTGTATTGCTTCTTGTATTTTTGCCTACCAGGACCTCCTTGTGAATAAGCTTGCTCAATGGAGTTTATTTCCTGCAAATAAACTTGAACTTGAACAAAAAAAAAGACAAACAGTGGAACTACACAATAAGCAAGACAGTCTGGAGGACTAACTATAGTACAAAATCATATCAAATCAAATTTATTTATATTGCGCTTTTCAGTAATCAAAGTGCACATACATAATAAAAACAATCAGCAATAAAAACGTAAATATAAATCCTAAAAACAGTAAAAAACACAATGATCTATTCAAGAAAAGCTTGTTCAAACAAATATGTTTTTAACGCTGCCTTAAAGGACTCTGTGGACAGGCAGTCTCGAATCCGATGAGGTAGAGAGTTCCACAGGGACGGGGCCATAAAAGCAAAAGCTCTGACCCCAGATGACTGAAGACGGACCCTGGAAATCTCTAGCAATCCCTCGTTGGTGGACCGGAGTGAGCAGAGAGGGAGGTAGGGTCAAAGGAGATCTTGCAAGTAGCCTGGCCCCTAACCATGTAGGGTCTTATAGGTCAGCAATGCGACCTTGACATGATTTTCCACCTTACTGGCAACAAGTGCAGCTCACGCAGCACAGGAGTGACGTGGCACAATCTTGCCAATCCAGTCAACAACCTGGCTGCTGTGTTCTGCACCAGCTGCAGATGGCGGAGGTCCATCCCCGGCAACCCTAGATATAGAGCATTGCAGTAATCAAGACGCGAAGAAACAAAGGCGTGAACCAATATTGGAAGGTCATCATGCGGAACTAGGTGTTTTATCCTGGCCATATTCCTCAGATGGTAAAAAGAAGACCTGACAATGGCTGATACCTGTGCCTTCAGCGTCAGCTCGCTGTCAAGAATTACGCCCAGATTTTGCACCTGTTCAGAAGGTCTCGACTGGCTTCCCCCTAGCACAAGGCCAGAGGGAAGCCCAGGAGCCAACTTCTCTACACGGTGACCCGGGTCCACTACCAACACCTCAGTCTTGTCTGGAGTCTGGATTCAGTCTTAACCAGTTAGCACTCATCCAGTCCTGAATCTCAGCGAGGCAGCTGTTAAAGACCGATAATGCATCATTCTGTTCGGGTAAAAAGGACATACAGAGCTGAGTATCATCTGCGTAGCAGTGAAAAATCAGCTCATAATGACTTATAATGTCTCCTAATGGCAGCATATACACCGTGAACAACATGGGGGAAAGCACAGAGCCCTGCGGCACCCCACAGGGCAGAACAAAGGGGGCAGAAGAAAAAATTCCTGATACTACCCACTGAGTTCTGCCCATAAGGAAAGAATGAAACCATCTGAGGACTGTTTCCGAGTCCACAGAGTAACCACAGGTGATCTAGCAACATCCCATGGTCCATGGTGTTGAACGCTGCAGAGAGATCAAGGAGGACCAAGATCGAATGACTCCTCCGATCCCTCTGTATTAGGAAATCATTCAGTACCTAAATCAGCGCCATCTCAGTGCTATGCCTCTTCCTGAAACTGGACTGGAGAGGATCATAGACTTCATGGGCAGTAAGAAAATCCATATTCCCCACAAGGAGGCGCATGGGACCAGGATCCAAACTACAGCATGTCAGTCACAAGCCCTGGACAGTCTTCATGATGTCCATGATCACTGGCAGGTCAAAGTCTGCCCAGATAAACTGAGGGCCTGTGACCTCATATCGATCACCACCCTGCTCATTTGAATGCATACTGTGGATCTCTGACCTGATTGAGGACACCTCATCATCAAAAAACGGAGCAAACTCATCACACTCTTTTTGTGAAAAGGCTCTGACCCCGCAGGCAGGTTGGATTGCACAGTCTGAGGGATATTTCTTGTAGAAACGGCACTGTGAAAAGTAAAGCCATGACTATGAGAATGTGCATAAGCATCGAAGCTAATGCTCATACTCATAGTCACGGCTTTATTTTTCAAACTGCCATTTCTACAATAATACCCCTCAGATTTGTAAAAGGCTTACTTTACTGAGATTAGTGAGCAAGGTAGAGTTTAATTATATACATATCGTACAAGGCTTAGAAAATTCAGTAACCAATCACATGCATAAGTGTGCTGGAATGCCAACACCTTTAGCACTCTGGGATGCATGGGAGCAGCTGGCCATGGGGAGAAGGTTGGACCAAAGAAGGAAGGCATTTAACAGCATTTTATGAAAGTGTACTGAAATCATGCACCAGAGATACCATCACTGCTAATATAGATGGCAAAAAGCACCAATTTAGACTTTTTAAACAAATATCCACAAAAGCTGACAGTGTCTCTTTAAATACATATGCTACATTATGGCCTTGGCACACAGGAGAGAAAAAAAAACTTTGAAGGAAAGCTCTGGAGACCCATGGGGTCGGCCACCATCTCTCCTGGCATGGAAACTTATTGTGAAAGCTCAAAATGCTAATTCTGAGTTCAAAATTCAGGAAAAGTTTGGGGATGGATAACTCTCCTTTCTAACCCTCTAACAGGATAACACTGTGGTGTGCTGTGAGTCAATCTCTGCAGCTAAAGGAAGTTCCCCACAAAAGAGGCCTACCCATCAAAGCATGAAATGAGGATAGTAGTGGCTGCTGAAAGGCTATTGGCCAGCCTCGAGACCATGAGGAGGCCTATCCATGAATGGAAACTAAAGGAAGGGAATATGGAATGAGACTGGGTGGACTGTTGACAGATGCATGGGGAATACATACAAACATACAAAGAAGGCAGCAGAAGAAGGCAGTTTGGTCTATCAAGTCTGCTCATTTTGCAGGGTCCATAGCTTGAGCTAATGTACCTGCCCTCTCTCCCCACTCCTCCCATCCTGTCAACCCATCACCCTTACCCTCCCCCTATGCCTATCCCAGCCTCTCTTAAAGTTTCCCACTGTCTTCAATGAGATTACCTCTTCTGGCAGCGCATTCTGAGTGTCCACCACTCTCTGTGAAGAAGTGCTTCCTGACCTCCCTCCTAAACATCCTACCCTCCAGCTTAAGACTGTACCCCCTTGTGTTATGGTTGCCACTCAGCTTAAAGAGACTCTCCTTATCAACCTTATTTATCCCTTTCAAGTAGTTGAAGATCCCAATCATGTCCCCTCTCTCTCTCTCCTGTCTTCCAGGGAGTACATGTTCAGTGCCCTCAACCTCTCCTCATATGCCTTACCCTGCTGACTGGCTGTCATCTTTGTAGCCCTCCTCTGGACCTTCTCCAGCAGGTTAATGTCCTTTTTGAGTTCTGGGAACCAGTACTGAACTCCATACTCTAGATGTGGCCTTACCAGTGACCTGTACAAAGGCAGTATAACCTCTTCTCTCCTACTGATTCCCCTAGATATGCATCCCAGCATCTTGTTTGTCTTTGCTGCTGCTTTCTTGCACTGCATGGAGTGCTTCAGGTCACTAGTGATCATCACTCCCAGATCCTTCTCTTCCTCTGATGCAGATACTCGGACTCCATCCAGGTAGTACTCTGTCCTTGGATTCTTTGCTCCAATATGCATAACTTTGCATTTCTTGGCATTGAGGCCAAGCTGCCATATCCTGGACCACCTCCCTAGTTTTTCCAGATCTTCCTGTAGGTCCTGTATCTTTTCAGCTGTGTCCACTCTCCCACAGAATTTGGTGTCATCCGTGAATAGGCACATTTTGCCCTTAATGCCATCTCCAATGTCATTGATGAAGACATTGAACAACACCGGCCCCAGCACTGAGCCCTGCAGGACCCCAGTGGTTACCTGTCTGATGCCAGATAACGCTCCTCCCACGACCACCCTCTGGGTTCTGTCCTTCAGCCAGCTTTCCACCCATCTGGCCATCTTTTCCTCAACCCCAAAATCCACCAACTTCCTGATCAACCTTTTGTGGGGCACAGAGTCAAAGGCCTTGCTGAAATCAAGGTAGAGGACATCTGCCACTTGGCCCCTGTCTACTGTCTTAATGACACAGTCAAAGAAGTCAGATTTGTTTGACAAGATTTCCACCCCCCCATGAACCCATGCTGCCTCGCATCCTGGAGACCATGCTTCTCTAGATATTCCACCAACCACTCCTTTAGTATGATCTCCATGAGCTTGCCCACAATGGAGGTCAGACTGACTGGTCTGTAATTCCCTGGGTCATCCTTGGGACCGTTTTTGTGGTGCAGCACTACATGTACTGTTCTCCAGTCCTGTGGTACTATGCTTGTCTCTAGTGGACTATTAAATAGGTCTGCCAGTGGCCCTGCCAGCTCCTTAGCCAGTTCCTTTATTACCCTTGGACATGCTCTGTCTGGGCCTGGTGATTTGTCCACCTTCAATGCCAGCAGCCCCTCCCTTACTCGATATTCCTCTATCCCTACATCTGTGTTCCCCTCTCCCCACTCCTCTTTCCCCTCCTGAAGGCATTGGTCCGCCCTTCTCCCGGGTGAAGATGGAACAGAAGTATTCATTTAGTATCTCTGCTTTTCCCCCATTATTCTCCACCCACTCCGCCCCTTTCTTAATCCTAACAATCCCTTCCTTCTTGTTTCTTTTCTCACTTACATAGTGAAAGAAAGCCTTCTTCCCCTTTTAATTCCTTCAGCTATCTGCAGTTCCTTCTGTGCCTTTGCTCACCTTACTTTCTTACTTGCCTCACTAGCCAGCCTTAGGTAATTTTCCCTATCCACCTCTCTCTCTTGGTCTTCCTGAATTTTCTATAGGCCAACCTCTTTTCCCTTACTGCCTGGGCAATCCCAGAACTGAACCAGCTGGGTGCTTTGGTCCTTGTGTTCTTCCTTCTGAGCCTAACACACTCATCTGTAACAACCAGTATTCCTTCCTTAATGATGGACCACCTTTGTTCCACCCTCATATCTGCTCTGATGCCCACCAGATGGCTCCTTAACACTTCATCCATTTTCCTGAAGTCTGCCCGCCCTCCTGAAATCCAAGATTCTGGTCTTAGTCAGGATGCTTTCCCTGCCCATATCCAACTGGAACCACACTGGGCAATGGTCACTTCCACCCAGTGGCTCTCTGACCATTATTTTCTGTACATGCTCCCCACTTGTGAGCACCACATCAAGAATTGCCTCAGTTGTTGTTGGTTCAGTGACGCCCTGAGTCAGGAACCCACTCTGCAGTTCTTCCAGGATCACCTGACTCCTAGCACATGTCGTGGATGGTATGCTCCAGTCCACCTTGGGCAGGTTGACGTTCCCCACAATTACCACCTCTCCTTTCCCTGCAGCTTCCGATATTTATGAGCTCAGTTCCCTGTCCCTCTCCTCATCCTGACTGGGTAGTCTGTAAACCACCCCCAACCTCACCTTTCTCCCTCTATTGGACCTTAACTGAACCCATAATGCCTCCACCTCTCCTTCCTCCAACTCCTCCCTCGTGCAAGTTATTCCCTCCCTGATATAAACTGCCACCCCTTCCCAACTATCCTGTCCCTCCTGTATAGTTTATATCCAGGGATCACAAGGTCCCAGTCATGGTGTGATGCTGCCCAAGTCTCGGTTACTGCAGCTATGTCCACCCTCCTGTCCGCTAATAGTGCCTGCAGGTATTACATCTTGTTTCCAAGACTCCATGCATTCAGATACACCACCCTCCATCTAGAATCTGACCTTCCTTCTCTTCCCTCTATTCTTCTATACATATTTATCCCCTCTGTGTGCATCCTTCCATGTTCCCTTGTTATCTGTTCCTCACCCCTCCACGTTTTGTTAACTGTGTTCTTGCCCCTTCCACCTCCTCCATCCAGACCTCTTCCATCACTATGGGAGGGAGGTTCACTGACCTCCTCCTCTCTGAGTCTGTGGGCCTGCATGCCCACTGCCCCCCCCCCCAGTAATTTAAATTAAGTGCAGTGGTTATGTATTCCCACAGTTTGTCCCCGGGTGCCCTCAAATCCTCCCTACTGAGGTGTAGCCTGTCTGGTGAAAAGAGTGCTTTGTTTGACCAGGTCTCCTCCCAGTCCCCAATATAGATGAACATCTCCTCACTGCACCATTTCCTCTGCCAATCATTGAAATCCTCTATTCTTCCTTTCCTGGCTATGCTGGCCCTTGGTACTGGTATCACCTCTGAGAAGGCCAGCAAACTTCCTTCCTCCCTGCAGATCTTCCCTAACTCCTTGAACCTACTTTGCACTACCTCCACCTCCTTCCCAGCTAGGTCATTGGTTCCCAAATGTATGTAACCTCCCCCCCACTGGCCCCCCTTGTTTCTACTAACAAGGCTGCTCCTCTCACATCTAGGCGCCACTGAGAGGGGTGGGGGTAGTCATTACAAATATCTTGCAAAACTCTGTGTGGACCCATTAATTCTACTTCGGAGCCTGCCATTCTTAGACAGGTGACCCAAGAGTGGCAACTACCTGGCTCACACCTGGGGGGCCCATTTAGCACAGCCTTCAACCTGGGTCTCTGGGAGAAAATGTTTGCTCAACATTATGCTAGGTTTGTTCTTCTGGTCAGGGGGCACCCAAGTAAAACCGGACACTGGAGGCAATAACTGTAATGTCCAAACCAGGCTGGGATTATAGAGTGTGGCTTTTATTCACATAACACAGAATAACAATGCAAAGATGGACCCCCACAGGGCTACACTCACTGGTAATGCAGATTAAAGAGGTACAGAGCACACTTCCTCACTACAAACCCTCAGGTTTTGAATGGATCTGGGCAAACATGGCCTGAACTGGTACACTTCTCTTCTATTCCTTGACTTGGCACCCTGGCCAGTACTAGGACACTTTTCTATATTGCATGGAGATTGATAGTGGTTCCCTAAACCACCCATGAGCACTTTCCAGCTCTAGGGAAAATCCAAAATCCCACATCTGGGTGCTTTCCTCAGGCATTGGCCAAATGCGCCAAGAGAAAACCTAGGTGCCCAAACTGAACCCAGAGAGGTAAACCTGGTTACTCCAGATGGGGGAGGTCTCCCACCTTTTGCTTCCAAACCTATACTTGGCCATTCATTTGGTTACAACACCTTTCTTTGAAACACTGTTTGTAGATGCTCTCTCAAAATGTTTTACACATTTAACAATCTACTTTTCAATGGAGGTGTCCTGACTTTAAAAACTCTGTATGTGACTATGTCTTTACCCTAGACCCCCACTGTTGCAGACGTTTCTAAGTCATACACAGTCTAAAAGTTCTGTACTTGGCAAGTCTCTCTTAGACCCCACAGTAGGCAGACACCTTTACTTTAAACTATACCTCGGTGAACATAGTCTCTTTATTAGAGAAGAACGCACCATGGTATACAGGTGCCCCAGGGCTTTTTTCACACAAATGTCTCAGGCAGCTTCTACCTCTCCAGGCTGGACCAGGAGATTGCCTCTGAATCCTGGAATTCTCCCCCATCCCTCTGGGGATGGGGAACTGGAACAGCTTTACAGGAACAGTCTCTACCACTTCACACAACTGGTCTTCTGTGTTCGTCTCTAGGGTGAGAAGACACAACCCCTTTTTCTAAGGTTGCTCTATATCAGAGCTAGGCTTTGAGGAGCTGCACTCTGCAGCACTCCTCACTCTCTTGAGTCTTTCTTGAAACTGTCTTGAATATCCCCAACGTTCTACTGCTAACCCCTGCAGCTAGCATTCCTATGTGGCTTATGCTGCTGCGAGAATTCTATGGTGACATCATCACTCCAGCTCAGCAAAAACTGAGGACAGAGTGTGACAGTATGAAACCCATTTAACTGACATCTCATAAGCTGCCTCTCCCTGCCTGCCGCTGATTCTAAGTGGGATTCTAGTAACCCCTGAGAACAAGGGAGTTACATGTAGAACTAAATCCTTTTTCCTCCAACCTCCCTTACTATTTCCCTTATTCTTGGACCCACCTTCCCAGCTGTCATCTCTGGCATACAAACCACCATCTTGCTTGCATTTGAGTCCCTTTTTCTTCCCCAGTGAATACTCCTAATTATAGAATCCCCTATTATTGCCACCCTTCCATCCCCTGCATCCATGCTCCCTGTCCTTCCTTTCTTACCTTCGATACTTGCTGCTTACCCAACTAACTGCTCCCTCTGCACCCTGGTGAACTCATCTCCACATCCACAATTTATTCCCTAACTGTTTTTCCATCTCACATCTGCCCCTCCCCTTTTGACTATCTGTATCTGCTTTCAGTTTTCCATCCCCTCTTCCTTTCCTTTTCTCTCCTGCCCCTACCTCCACTCCATTTTGCCTGCCTCCTCTGCCCTGCCTCCTCTTCCCTGCCCACCCTGATTAGTTCCCTCCCCTGTACTCCTACTCTCAACTCTTGCTCAACCTGACCTCCTACCTCACCTCCTGCTGCCCCCTCCCACCTTCCAGACAGTGGTGTAAATCTATTCAATAAAGGAACCCCTTTAGAATTTCCTACCCCTGATGCTACACCCACATTCCCACCCCTTCCCCCTACCACTTGCCATTCCTCCACCCTGGGCTCCCTATTCCTCTGAGGAAGAGATACTTCTGTGTACTGGGTGCTCCTCCCCACTCCTATCCCTTGCCTGATTCCGTCACTCCCCTGGGCATTAACCCTCTGCCTTTCCCTCCACTGCTCTGCTCCTCTGACTTCCCACACCATCATCCCCAGCTCTCATCTGAGCAGCCTTATTTCAACCCTTAGCAGCTCCAGGCTCTTGCACACAGGACATCCCCCTTTACTCCACATCACCCCCAGAAAGACTGCTGCCCTACAGCTATTGCAGTTTACCACTCTTCTGCTTCCCATACATGTACCTATTCCCCCACTTCCTCCAAGCCCAGCTTCTCATAGCCTCCAGTTGTACATAACTATAACATTCAAAAATATATAATGTCTATCTCACTTTACTATCAAAATGTAACAACAATCACACTATTCTGCTTTCTTCTAATACAGATTCTATCACAGAACCAGAATACAATGCAAAAACATATGCTACTTAGCAACAACAAACAGGTGACAACATCCCAAGCTGATGTAGCTTTTTTAAAAAAAAAATAGAGAAAAAAATGTAATCTTTTAAACCAGTAGAAATTATCAACTCCAAAAGCACCCTGAACTACAAGAAAGAACACAGTACCACACCACATAGGCTGCCACAGTAATTAAACAGCTCAAAAAAATTGGAGAAAGAAGAAAAAAATCAGAGACAGCACAAAAAGATATAATGTACTGTAAAGTATTAGGCAATAGATATGTAACCCCCTTGTCACCCGGGGTTACTAGAATCCCACTTAGATCTAGTGGCAGCCAGGGAAAGGCAGCTTGTGAGACACCAGTTAAATGGGTTTCACACTGTCTCACTCTGTCCTCAGTCTCAGCTGAGCTGGAGGGATGACATCACTTAGAATTCTCGCAGCAGCATAAGCCACAGTGGAATGTTGCAGCTGGAAGTTAGGTTAGAATGTTGGGGTTTGCAAAGTTAGTCTAGTGGGAGAGTCAGAGGAAGGAGGAGGTGCGCTGCAGTTGGCAGCCCCTCAGAGCCTAGCTCTGTAATAGAGCTACCACAGGAAGTGGGTGTGTGTTCTTGCCCTAGAGAAGGACACAGAAGAAGCCAATAGAAGTGGTTGAGACCATTCCCCATTTTGTTCCAGTGCCCCATCCCTGGAGGGATGGGGGAAAAAGACCAACTTTCAGGGGCAACCCTCTGGCTCTGCTGGAAGAGTAAAAGCTGCCTGATGAGAGAATTTGTACTGAGGTACCAGATGTGTGATTTCTGGATGAGAAGCCCTGGGGCACCTGTGAACCATGGTGAGTCTGCTCTGACATACAGCCCATGTTTTCACCGAGACAGTTGTGTAGAGTATCTGCTACAGTGTGCTCCTGAAAGGACCGCCAAGTACAGTACTTGGAGTTATGTGTATGACTTGAAATGCATCTAACCAGTGGGGGTCTACAGGGATGGACATAGCCACTTACAGAACGTTGCAAGTCAGGACACCAGCTACATGGAAAGTAGACTGTTAAATATGATATACATTTCGAGATAGCAGCTACAAACAGAGAGTTCAAAGGAAAGATGCTGACTCCAAATGAATGGCTGGGTATGGATTTGGGGACAAGAGGTGGGAGACCCCCATCTGGAGTTACCAGATTTACCTCTATGGATTCACTTTGGGCACCTATAGCTTTCTCCAAGGCACTTGAGCAGTGTCTGCAGAAAGTACCCAGATGTGGGATTAAAGATGTCTCTTTCCCTTTAGAGCTAGAAGCACTCAAGGGTGGTTGAGGGAGCCACCACCAAATGTCCATGACATATGGAAAAAATGTACCAGTGCTGGCCAAGGGCCATACCAGGGAATCCAAGAGAGAGAAATATTACTAGTTCAGGTGTGGGAGCCCAGTGTGTTCAGAACCTGAGGGTTGTGATGATGAAGAAAATGTGTTCTGACCTCTATAGTTCTGCTTAACCAGTGAGTGTAGCCCTGTGGGGGTCCATCTCACTTTGTATTCTTGTGTTGAAGTGAATAAAAGCCCCACTTTAGAATCCCACTCCTGGTTTGGACATTTTTTAGTCATTGCTTCCTGTGTCCGGAATAACTTGGGTGCCCCTGACCAGAAGTGCAAACCTAGCCCTGATACCGAGCGAATGTTTTCTCCCTGAACCCAGGCTAACCAGGTAATGGGTTACAAATTGGAGGCACTGTGCTAATAACAGTTAATAATAA
Organism: Neoceratodus forsteri; assembly: GCA_016271365.2. NCBI lineage: Eukaryota > Metazoa > Chordata > Ceratodontiformes > Ceratodontidae > Neoceratodus > Neoceratodus forsteri. The sequence continues at coordinate 293,847,975 of CM028136.1, forward strand.
CACCTTACCCAGACCCTGGTTACAGATATACTCAGTTGTTTAACACAGAACATAAAGCACCTACCAAAACAGACAGAATATGCACAAATGACGCTTAGATTCTCAATATTAGACACCACCAAAGGCGCATATAGAAATGGTTTAAACTATAGTATTAAAATTAACTGCATCAGAGTTAAAAGATCACACTAAACAAATGTGGTGATCCTTCTAACGTCCAACCAGTATCTACTACACACATTTTGTATCTTATAAATCTTATAAATTTTATGTCTTCCTGGAGCCTACAGGGCTATATTTCACAATCACCTAAATTTACATAAAACAAAACAAGTTTTGAATTGAAAAATATAGTAAAAAGCACTTAGCTTTGGGAGCTCTTCTCAAACACAGCCACTCAGCTCAGAGTAGCTCAGAATAGCTTTCAAAGGTGCTGCTGATGTGGTCTGCAAAGCTAAAGGAACCCCTGTGGACTTAGGGCCACACCCTCTGGCAGCTGAAGTCTTAAATACTACATCTTGAGGTTCTACTGACCAAAGGTGTGCATGGCTAAAGTCTCCTTGGCGGGTTGGACCTTACCTTCTGTGGGACTGCTGGGAGGTGCCACAGAAGACAACTGGCTTACAGAGAAGGACTTGTGGACTTCAAGGGGAGTTAGAGCTGTCTACCCACAGGGAGAACCCTGAGGGCATGCTTCTGACTGAATAATGACTGCTGAATGCAATGACTGATATTAATGGAAACTACAACAACTGAAAGATACTGAAATTTGAATGAACATCAAGGTCAGAAGAGAAGTAAATGCCAGCCTCATTAGAAGGGGTGGAACCAATAAGCACACTAAGAGCAAGTTGGTAAATGCTGAAGCAGAGTTACTTAGTAAACTAATCAAAATAACAGAACAGAAATGGGAGCAGCTGCTTTCTAGGAAACCAGGTGAAAGCCATACAAGAATATAGTTGAACTGAAAGATTTGCAAGTGACCTGTTATGAACAGCAAAATGGAAAAGCCTGAAATAGCACAAGCCAAAACAGCAGAATGGCACAGGCATGACATATTGTAGAAATCACTAAGCACACCAAGAACCAAAACAGAAAGAAGCACAAGAGTTAGTTTTCAAGGAAGGCAAATATGATCTAAGGGTCACAAACACTAGCTGACTGAAACAAAGCCAAAAAGCGAACTGCACAAGTATACTTATGTCCCTAGAACGATAAGACTCTGGAACCAGGCAGAACATTTTTCACTGTTTAAATCTAGGCTCAATCAATTTTTTTAAGGAAGATAACTATGGCTATCACCACTGAGCAGTCGGGGACAGTACTCATGAGCCTCGGCCTTCTGTTGTCCTGTTACTATAAACCGAAGTATTAACTGAAGTATTAGTTACATGAGAACAGGACTTCAGCAAGTGTAGCTGACTGAGAAGAAGAAAGAAGCACAAGCTGTTGCTAGGAAAGGCAAAAAAATGAAATACTGACCTAGAAAGCTGCTGAAGGCACAAACCGAACAAAAAGCCAAAAAAGCACAAAGACAAAGCAGCAGATGAACACAGGAAGAAAAGGCAAGGGCCAGAGCCCCAGCACAGCTGTTGGCTGCAGCAAGGAAACAGTGCTTCCAAATGAGGCTGGAGAAAGTTTGCATAAATAGGTCAGGAAGGGGTGTGTGGTTGGTGACTCTCACTCACTGAACTGCAGCCATAGCCTTTGTGTTTATTAGCATACCTACAGTGGAGGTAAGACTGACTGGCCAGTAGTTGTCTCGGTCCTTCTCCCCGGGAGTGGGACTACAAACACAGACCTCTAGTTCCCTGACACTACCCCAGACTCTAGTGAGTCATTAGACAACTGGGTCGCTGACCCACCAGCACAGTGGCATGGTGTCCACCTGCAGCACTGACATCCCGTGTTTGAGGAAGGACTCAAGAGTCAAAGGGCCAGCCAGGAGGAGAAGAATTGAGCATCCCAGGGACTGCTCTCCTTCTCTGGGGGGAAGGAGGAAGAGTGTCTGGTGCTCTGCAGACCTCTGGCGGAGGCTGGGCATACCGCTGCTGCCAGCACCTCATGTAGGGGGAGGCAGGGCAGACGCTGGCCATCATTGCACATCCCCACCCCCAGAAATCTTCACAGCAGTCACAAAAAATCCATCCTTCCTTGATGCTCTGCCTGCCGCAGCTTCCACTGTGATCCATGTCTGCTGGGGGGGGCACCCACTCCTATGGCTCCATTTTGGGGGTAAGACAGTCTTGAAGCCACTGTCCATCAGGGAAGGAGCACCCACTCGGCAGCTCCACCCAAGGGGGGTAAGCCTGGGCATGAGGGGTGGCATGTAGGGCTGGGGCCTATCCCCTGAGTGGGAGGGGGCCGGGACCAAAAAAAAAACAGTTGAGTCAAGGGTTCATCTAGTTCTGAAGCCAGTTCCCTGAGTTCCCTTTGGTGCAGGCCATCTAGGCCTGGTGTTTTATCCACCCTGAGGGCCTCCAGCCATTTTTTCACCTATTTTACCATGATCACTACCCTCCCTATTTCCAGCATCCCCCACCTGTGTTGTTGTCTTAATCTCACTCTCTGGTAGAGGCCCAATCATCCTCAACCATGAATACTGAGCAAAAGTAATTGTTTAGGACATTGACCTTCTGCTCATCTTCTTCTACTACCACCCCAGCTAGTCTGACAATCCTGCCTCCAGCTTTCCTTGGTTCCCTAATATACTGTAACTAGAGAATCCATTTTCTCCTCCACTCATACCCTCTGTAATCCATGGGCCCATTTCTGCCACTGCACTTCTGACTGCCACCTTCATCTCAGAACTCCTCCCATTTTTCCTTCCCCTTATTCCTCTTTTATGTTATGAAGGTTCTTTTTCTCCCTCACTGTCTCCCTTTCTTCCATTGAGAACCAGATCACCTTTTTTTGCTTGTTTCTTTTGGTAGCCTTTCTTGAGTAAGTGTCAGTTGCCTCCAGAATTGTACATTAGATCTTTTCCCACTTTTTCTCTACTCCTTCAGTCTGGTCTAAACCCATGATGTTTTCCCTAATCTTTTACCACATCTAACTAAAATATGCACATTTGGGGTCCAGGGCCACTGCCCTCAATGGAGGACCAGTGTTCCTTGTTGCCAGTTCAAACTATATGGAATTATGGTCACTGGACCCCAATGGTTCCCTGACTGCCATCCCGACCACCACTTCTGAGCTGGTAAGTACCAAGTTGAGAATGATGTCTTGTCATGTGGGATACCTGACCAGCCACACCAATAAGCAGTTCAGCATTATGTCTAGTTGTGCCTGACTCATGGCGCTCTTAGCTGCAGGGGTATCCCAGTATATGTCTGGCAGTTTCAAGTGTACCGCTAGCACTAGATCCCCTTTTGTCATCCTCCTCCTGACTTCCTCCCTCAATTTCTTATCTCCATCTTCCTTTTTCTGAGTCTATGGACTGCCCTCAGTCAAATTGTTTTCCAACAGCCATAGTCAGCTGTACCCAGATTGACTCTACTCCCCTTCCATCTTGAGGGTCTCATTGTCTGAAGCCTCTATTTCATCCCTGATATAGAGGGTAACTACTCCCTTTACCACAGCACCTGTCCCTCCTACAGAAGGCATATCCAGGAACTGCCAGCTCCCGATCATTGTTCACAGAAGCCCACATCTTTGTGATGGCTACCAAATGCAGCTTGGCTTCTGTGACCATTGTCTGTAGTTCACTGATCTGCCTTCCACACTCCCACATTATTCCCTCTCCCTTTACCTATTACCCTGTTTCTGCCCACCACACCCTTCTTACTTCACCCATTTCCCCTCTTGCTAGCTGATTTGCTGTGATTCCCCACACCCTTCCTTCCTATTTTCTGTTCCCTGCCCATGCCACCATTAGCACCTCCTTGTCCCTGTCCCATTTCAGAGGAAGTCCCTACTAGGTTCTCCCTTTCCCTCTCCCACTACTAGGGAATTCCCAACATCTGCCTCCCTTTCCTTCAGTTTAAATGAAGATCCACATAGGAGTCAAGCTTCTACTCAAGAACACTTGTTCCCACACTTGTGAGATGAAGACCAGCCCTCAAATAGCCTTCTATCCCATAAGCTCCCCCGGTCTCCTACAAATCTACATCCTCTTCCTGACACCACCCTTTCAACCAAGCACTGAATGCTTCAGTTTCTTCCTGCTTCACCCTTCTCTCCCCTCCCTCTTCCTTGTCCACCACTGGTAGCACCTCTGAATAGGCCAGTGAGGCTACATTCCCCTTATGTTTTTCTACACAGCCTTTGGAAGTTGAATTTAACTTCCTCCAGCCCTTGGTTTGCCAGGTCATTTGTACCCAAGTGTACAAAGAAATGGAGACCTCCCCCAACCTGTTGATCGTCCTCTCTATCTCATCCTTATCCCTCATGGCTGATGTGCTTGGCAGGCATCTGACTCCCCCCCCCCAAATAACCCATTAAAACACACCACCCTCTCTAAGCCCCTTACCATAGAGTCCCCAAAAATTAGACTGTTCTGGCTACCTTCTTAATTCCAACTACCCTGCTGGCTACCTTCTTGTTTCCCACTACACCACTGGATGTTGCACTCCCTGCCTTGTCCTTCATAGTGACTGATTCATAGCCTCCTCTGGTGGAGTCGGGTAACTGTGCTTCATCCGGGAGTGCAAAATTCTTTCCCCTCCTTCCATAGCTTTGATGGTATGTTGATTGACAGTGTCTCCTCCTTCAAGTACCTTAGGGTATGTTGGATCATCTCAATTTCTCTGTGCATGTAGATGCCATCCACTAGAAATTCCACCATAAACTTGAGGTTCTCTACAGGAATACATTGTGCATCCCAAGTCCTGCATGAAGAGAGAAATCCTGTTGAAAATGATCCTCCCAATCTATAATGCTGCTCTCAAGTCTATTCTGGCCAGATTGGACCCTCATCTTTCATTCTTTCTGTCACTTTGCCCTGGACTGTCCTGCTCGTACCCACCATTGTTCCCTCTATTCCTTTCTTTCCCTCCCTTCTCTAGAAGCTGGACATCACTCTACCTGTGATTCCTTTAATTCCAAATTCTGGCTTGGCTCCTTCTCATTTATCTTACCCCCGGCCCTACTTATTCCCTCTATAACCATGACCCTGGATCCTTCTCCTTCCTTACATGTAATCTTCTGCAGGCCAGGCTGCTTTCTCTTCCGGTTCCTTAGTTTAATCTTCCCTTCCTGTACTACCTCATAGAAGTCAGGCTTAGTCTCCTGAAAGCACATAGAGTATGTGCAGAACATTGGGAGGGGGAGTGTGCCGACTTGTCAAAATAACATTTGGTTATCCTGCAACCCAGCCGTGGTTAACACATTCGTACCAGGAGACTGCTGAACCTACATTCGTACCAGGAGACTGCTGAACCTAACTTTTGTGAGTGAGTACTGCCTATTTTCATTGTAGCTATATCCTGTACTTTCTTTGGACTGCCTTTGCTGCTATCCTTCCCCTACCTGCTGTGCCTCATCCCTCTTCTGCCTTAAATTCCTCCTTTGTGACTTCTCTACTCACTCCTCCAGCTGCCTTTGACTGCATTATGACCTGGCATACAATCTGCCAGTATTCACCCTTTTTGGCACCAGCTCCTGGGGCTGAACTCATGGTCTGTGCAAACCCAGGAGTGCAAACCCAGGAGCAGGGGTTGCACTCATGGTTTGTGTTGAAACTTTAATTTATTGCACCTGTCTTTTAGTCATAGTTATTGTGTGTTTATTTATGTTATGTTGCCTCTTCACAATAACTTGCTTCCTATTTATATTATTCTATACTTTAGTTTTGTGTTATATATTATATTTATTGCTCTTTGTTGTCATGTTACACTGTACTCCACTTCCCTTCCATCCAGTACGCATCTGGAAATGAGCTGTTGTCAGCTCATTATGCCTTTCTTGGTAAAACTTCAGAAATAAATAATGATAAATAAAACTGTTTGCAGTCACTACTGAAGAGCACTGCTTTACACCACAACCTGCTTTCTTCCCCCTTCCCATCACTCTCCATCCACCTGGGTCAATGGGCCTCTGTGGGGAGGGGGGTAGTGGTTCTGGAATCCAACTCAGCTGTCTGCATAGCAGGATTATTCCTCCTCGTGCAGCTGTGCATGGCTCACCTCAAATCTCCTGCATATGAGGAAATGACAAACACTCCTGACTGTAGCCCAAGGAATGGGCACCCCACTGACCATCCACCATGTTGGCCTCCAGTCCCACTTACTGCACCACAGTATATCTTACCCAAAGGTTAACAGGGAGGTAGCTCCATATTAATCAGACTTGATGGTCTGTAATGGCCTTCTACTGGCAATTTTGTGTGTTCATATGTCCGTGCATAACAGAAGGGTTTAGCCATAGGTGGCCCTTACACAAGTAAGGTGTTTCCCCCTTAGCTGGAAATAACCTGCTCTACTTTTCTTGTCTCACTCCTCTTAACTTGTGTGTAAGGCTGGGTGAAATTTATCTTCTGCCAACAAAATTGTGGTGTATTGCTGATTTTGCTTCCTCATAATTTTGCACATTTTCTGTGAAAGTTTTGTGATATTTTGCCAAATTTATGATTTCAGTTACTTCCACATTATTTCAAAATTATTATCCCATATTTCACCACAGCTGGTATGCTGATTTCCACAAGGCCTATACATATGTGTACCAAGCTGCAGATATTTATCTTTAAAGGTGACTGCATTATGAGCCTCCAAACTTTTGGAAATTTCAAACCACATTTCACAATAATGTAAAGTGCAGAATTTCAACAGTATTAGTCCACATTGCACCACATTTATCATACTGACTTTAACAAGGCCCATGCAGAAGTGTACCAAATTTTAGATCTCTGTCTTTAAAGGTGACTGAGTTATAAGTCTCCAAACTTTTGGAAATTTAAAAATGACATTTTGCAAATTATGTAGATCCACATATTCAGATGACATGCACAGCACATCCCTGGATGTGCCGTGCGTCTCTGGATTTGTGCGGGCCCTCAGGGGTGTGGCCATGTTCAAAGGCCACTGATGCATCATGCACCCCCGTGCACCTATGCAAATGAGGGGTCCCCCATACATAAGCCAAGCATCACAATATTAAAACCCCATGAATCATAAAAATGGCCAGCTCCACCAAGGCATAGTTATGCTTTTGAAACTCTGCCCTAGCTATGCGCAGGGTTGTTGGTGCCCCATGTACAGTCTAGGGCCAGGTACACAGCCTCCCCCCAAAAGCCCTGATCCCTGATTGCCCCATGTATAATACAGTTAACACTCATTCATCTCCCTGGTAGTCTAGTGGCCCCTCTACCCTGATCACTGTTCAAGTAAAAGAAAACCCTGAGCCCCGTTTCCACAGTGTAGTGGCCCCCCCCAGCCCCGATTACTGTTCAAGACAAAGAAAACCCTGAGCCCTGTTTCCATTGTGTAGTGTCCCCCCCAGCCCTGATCACTGTTATAATAATGAAAACCCCTTAAATAAAATGACTGTCCCTGATCCCAATTCCCTGGTAGTCTAATGGCCCCACCAACCCCAATCACAGTTAAAATAATGAATTCCCCCCTCCCCAAGCCACAAACCATATAACAATGCAACTGTCCCATCCCCTAGTGGTCCAGCCATTCCCCATTAGGTATTGACCCACCACCCTGCTCCCCCCCCCATTCCAACCAGTGCCGGCGACTGGCACAGCCCTCTTCACCTTGCCACGACCAGCCACCAACTGATCGGTACTGGAGAGCATACAATAAATAGTATATGCTCACTGGTTGTCTCAACAACCAGTGAGTGCATACTATTTACTATACTCATTCCAGTAATGATCAGTCGGCTCAGAGTTTTCTTTGTCTTGAACAGTAATCGGGTGGGACACTACACTATCGAAACAGGGCTTGGGGTTTTCTTTTTTCTTGAACAGTGATTCAGGCTGGTGGGGGACACTACACTGTTGAAACAGGGCTTGAGGTTTTCCTTGTCTTGAACAGTGATCAGGGCTGGCAAGGGCTGGCCCAGTGCACAACACAGTGGTGCAGCCATGCAGATGAGCCTACAATGGGCAAGCATATGGTACCATTGTGCCATGCATGCCCAATGGGCTCATCAGCATATTTGTGCTGAATATCACCTATGGGGGCTGCATCACATACAGGAATGCACCACGCATTCCCCTATGGGCAGACTTCAGCCCTGCACCTGGATGCGCCATGCCATACATAACAGCTGCCTGCTGTGCACCATACATCAAGGGTCCAATATTCAAACAGTTGTGTGGTCTGTTTCAATCACACATTCTGTTTGAATATTGTGCCAGAGCTGGCTGGCCCAACTTTTTTGTGCAGGCACCGTTATGCACGAGCATCCGGACGGCTCTGAATATGGGGCCCATAAACTGCAGAAATGTACGCTCTTATAACTGTAAAACTAGAGAACAAAATATTATCAATTTTCTTAGGTTCAGTCACCCTAATATTAGACTTTCTGACCACCCCAATGGCCCAGCAGCTAAGCATCACACTGCCATACTGATGACCCGGGTTCCGAAGTGAGCCAAGGAAGTCACGTCAGGAGGCAGGCCATGGCTGAGATAGCTGCTGCTCAGCAGTTCTTCTCAGTTAGGGTGGGTTGGCAATGGGTTCCACAAACACAGTGACCCCTGTGGTTGAGCCAGGGAGCTTTCTCCTACTGCAGGGAAAGCTGTGGCTGCGCAAGGCTGACAGAGGCACTGCCCTCACCAGGGAAGATAGGAGCGGAAAAATGTTGGAGAAAAACCTGGTAGCCAACTGAATGATGACTTTGTTCAGCTTGATCAGGATATATCCCTGTGAACAGGGTATATTCCTGAGAGATGAGCTACTGGCTGGGAGAAAAAAACAATATGGAAAAAAGGCAGTGGGTCAGATTTTTGAAGGGCTTGAAATTATGTAAGTGACTTGCGTCAAAAGAGATAGATCCTTGTTAGTTGAGCTTTGGCCTTTGTCACCAACCCACTCCTGTGGGCAGGATTCTCTGTGTCACAGTGAATCTCTCCTGTGACAGGGTTAAGGGATGCCCCCTTCTCTGTCCTTTTAGCATGTTCGCTGTTTCACAACTGAACATATGTCAGAGAATCCCAGGGCTCCCTCTCTCCTTGTGAGAGGGTGTAAATACAGTCTTGAGTCTGCATCCCTGGGGTAGAACCCTCTCAGCCATTGCACAATGAACCAGAAAAGCCACAGGTGTGTATAGGTTTCAGGGGGGGCTCATACACCCTAGTAAGCTACACTCAGTACAGTCATTTACTTAACTTTCTAGTCCAGTTAGCTGTAATGAGATTAGTTCAGGGCAGATTGGCAGAGACAAAAGGAAGCCAGACGAAATGGCACACGTAGATGCTGAAGGTTATTCAAACACAAATGGATGTGCCTGCTTCCAGCTCTGCTTAATTATTCTTTTGTCTCCTTTAAAATGATTTAATCAAACACTATTCCCTGACTATCAGCAGACAGCTTCTCTTCCTAGTAACAAGAAATGAATTTTTTTTTTGGGGGGGGGGATGGCTTTTCTTTGTACCCATGATCCCTTACAAGTTACACTGGGCCACCATGGGCATCTCTGATGCATTTCTCACATAAAATACCATGAAACATGATTACAACAATAAGGTATGGCCTTATCTCACAACACTCCTCCCTCCTTAACAGAACCTGTGGGAAACATGCCCCTTTTTAGTAAGAGTGTCCACCAGTTGTGTCCCTTACTCTGATTGGTGGGATAGGCCATCTGCACTGGCATTAGCAGACTCTGACCTATGTTTAATGTCCATGACGTAGGCCTGTAGTGCAATGCTCATCTCAGGAGTCTCCCATTCATCTTTCCCATTTGGTTTAGCCACACCAGATGATTGTGGTCTGTCTGTACCTCAAAGGGCCTCCCATAGAGGTATGGCTCTAGCATCTTAAATGACCATACCAAGGTGAGGCATTCCTTTTCCACAGTGGAGTAAGTCTGCTCCTGGGGAACGGAGCTTCCTACTTAGGTACACAGTTGGGTGATCTTTTTCCTGTTGGGATGTCTGGCTGTGGACAGCACCAATTCCCACATCTGAGACATCCATCTGTACAACAAATGGCCTAATGTAGTCTAGGCTGGCCAGCACAGGGGCACTGCCCAGTGCGGCTGTTATCTGGGTGAAGGCCCTGTTACATGCTGGGTCCCATTTTACTTTCTTGGGTTGCTTTTTCTTTAACAATCTAGACAGAGGAGCTGCCAGGGTGCTGTAATTTGGTACAAATTTTCTGTAGTATCCTACAGTCCCAAGGAAGCTCCTGACCTACTTCTGGGACTCTGGCTTGGGCCATGCCTCAAGGGCCTCTATCTTGGCCTGGTTTGGATGTAGTTGTCCCCTACCCACTACATGTGTGAAATATGACACCTCAGCCATGGCCATCTGTCACTTTCTGGCCTTGACAGTGAGTACTGCCTTTTATATCCTGCCCAACACTTCCTTCAGATGGGACAGGTGTTCCTTCCAGCTGGTACTGAAGATGGCAATATGATCTAGATAAGCCACTGCAAACTGTTTAGTACCCTGTAACACCTGGTTTGCTAAGCGTTGGAATGTGGCAGGGGCATTCTTCATCGCAAAAGGCAGCACCTTAAATTCAAAAAGACCTATTGGGGTGACAAAGGCCGACTGTTCCCTAGCTCTGGAAGTCAACTCCACCTGCCAGTACCCCTTTGTCAGGTCTATGGTTATTATGTAAGTCGCTCACGCTAACTTGTCCAACAACTCATCTGTCCGGGGCATTGGGTGGGTGTCGGACTTTGTGACTGCATTGACTCCATGGTAGTCCACACAAAAGCAGATAGATCCAGCCGGCTTGGGGATGAGGACTGTGGGCAAGGCCCAGGGACTGTGGGATTTCTGGCTTACCCCTAACTCCAGCATTTTCTCCACCTCCCTCCTAATGTCCTTTAGGATGGGCTCAGACATCCAGTAAGCTGTCTGTCATATGGGTGCTTGCATCCTTGTGTCCACATCATGGGTCACTAAGGGGGGGGGTCATCCAGGCTTGGCTGTAAATAAAGGGGCAAAGTCCTCTAAAACCTCCCTCACTTCCTGGGTCTGTTCTGGGATCAGCTGGGGTGACAGTTTGATTGTCTCCACTGATAACTCCTGCTTGCTTTCCTCTAGCGAGTCCAGGAGGGGGTCTTCCTAGTCCATCCCCTCCCCAGGACTACAAACAGCAAACACCATGTTGGCCCTATTTACATATGGCATCATCATATTGACATGGTACATTTGATGGGTATGTCTCCTTTCAGGCAGTTCCACAATATAGTTCACGTCATTTATCTGTCATACTACCTTGTATGGTCCCGCCCACTCAATCTGCAGCTTGTCCTTCTGGACTGAGATGAGAACCATTATCTCCTGGCCTGTGCGGTATGACTGAGCTCTGGCTCCATGATCATATCAGACATTTTGCTTCTGCTGGGCAGCTGACAGGTTGCTTTGGGCCACCCTCATAAGCTCCTTTAGCTTTTCCCTGAATTTAACAACATACTCTACTATAGGAGTCCCCCTGAGTGGCGTGCCCGTCTTTCCAGTCTTCTTGGATCCAGTGTAGGGGCCCACACATCCTACATCCATATAAGGCTTCAAAGGGGGAGAATGCTGTTGACTCTTGGGGCACCTCCCTGTATGCGAACAACAGGTGGGGGAAGATGTTTCTCCCAGTCTCTCCCATGCTGTTCAGCAAATGTTTGGAGCATCATTTTTAAGGTACCATTAAAACATTCCATAAGCGCATTCGATTGTGGGTGAACAGGTGACATTGTGTCTTTGCACCACCCAACACTTCTCCCACAAAGACTTCATCATGTCTGACATGAAATTATCCCTTTGATCAGAGATAACCTCCTGCAAAAACCTGACATGGGAGAAAATCCCAAACAAGGCATCTGACACATTATCTGCCTTAATTAACGAAAGGTTAAACCGCCTCTGGGGATCAGGTTGCGTTCTCGACCACCATCAGAATAAACTTTTTTCAGGAGGAGCTTGGGGTATTTAAGGGTCCTGCAATATTCATTCCTACCCTCTGGAATGGCTCCTCCACAATGGGCAAGGGAAGAAGGGAAGCTTTTGTTTTACTACCTGCCTTCCCTATCTGTTGGCACTGGTGACAAGACCTGTAATATTCCTTCACCTGCTGGGTGAAGTTGGGCCAATAGAAAATTTGAGCTTATCACTGCATGGTGCACACAGTTCCCAGATGTTCAAACATGGGGATATCATGGGCAACCTTGAGCAACCACTCACAATACCCCTGGGGAGTGACAAGCTGCCTGCCCATCACCCCTCCCTCTGTCCTCACATCCTGTGTATACAACAGTCCATTGTCCTAAAATACCCTATGTCTCAGGTCACCTCCCCGTGTCCCATCAGATTCTGCACAAGCCCTCAGCCTCTCCAAACTGGGGTCAGTCCTCTGAGCAGCTGCAAAATCTTCACATTTTCCCTAAAGTATGGAACAGGTCCCTCTCAGTTCCTAAACTGGAGTCCATAGTTCTAGCATCAGGACATTCAGAGACACTGCAATCCCTAACCTGCTGACCATTGGTTACCCCTCCCTCCTCAGAGTAATCTTCTGTAGCTGTTTGGTGAATGTCTACTTGGGGAAGTCCTACCTCCCTTTTACTATTCTCCCTTTCTGGAGACACAGGCTGGGGAACCAGCCTCCTATTCTTTTCCACAGGGGCTTCTGTGGGGTTCAGGGAATTACAAGTGGCCTTAGCTGTCTGATTGCAGGTAACTGCACACACCACCCCCTGCTGTAGATTATTCTCTATAATCACATCCAGAGCAAGGTTGTCTACCACTGCCGCCTTTTGCACCCTCTCTCCTGTCTCACCCCAATCCAGGAGAACACTAGCTAGTGGCAGGGTTTTCACTTACCATGTGAATCCCCTCACAGTGACAAGCTGATAAGGTAAAGCTGTTCAGGCTCAACCAAATCCCCTTTTACCAGGGTAAGAGACACCTCTGTGTCCCTTAACCCATGGGTCTGCACCCCATTTACAATAACCGGGTGTATATGCTTCCTCATGTTCACAGGCATACTCTATGGGATACACAGTGTACCCACCTCCTTTTGAGGGACACTTTGTCCACTTTACATCTTTTTAGGACACTGCCTAGCAAGATGCCTTGGCTGCTTACAAAACCAACACTCATTATTCTTTTTTTCCAAGACATCCCTTTTTGGTAACTTGGGGCTTCCCTTTCTGAAGAATCATTGAGGGTTTTAGCTGCACTAAAGATGTGCTTTTCCCTTTTTGCCCTGCAGCACCTGCTCCTCCAATTTCTTTCAGAGTAGGCCTGCTCCTGGCATAGCAACCTGAGAGCTCAGCAGCTTGCTTCGCTGTTTTTTGATCCTGGTCCTCCAGCTAGGTTTTCAGCTCTGCTGGGCAAGCCCAAAAGAACTGCTCCCAAAGCACAATCTCCTCAATTTTCTCCACAAACTTTGCCTCCACCCCTTCCCACCAATGTTTTAAAAACAGCCATTGCTTTGTGGTGAGTTCCTCAAGCTCATGTCAGGGCTTTTTCAGAGTTTATAGAATTTAGCCATGTAGGCCTCAGGAGTTGTTCATACTTTTTAAGTAAAACAGTTTTACATTTCTCATAGTCTTTGCTGTCCTGATTGGTCCATTTGGCCTAGCACCTCATGCCCTTTTCCAGTAAGCAGTGGGGATAGCTGAAAGATCCAGGCCTCCCTGGGTATCTTGGCCTCGATACAGACCTTTTCAAGCGAATTAAAAAAATGCATCCGTATCCTTCCCCCTCTTTAAATTCAACTATTAATTTGGAATTTCATTTATACCCCAGCCCCGGAGCTTCAGGTTCACCCCTGCCACCTACCTTCTCTGGTGCTAGTCATTGGAGTCTTAGCCTCTCCAGTTCAAGCCCCCTATGGCCCTGCTTTTTCTCTGCCTCTCGCTGGTGCTGCTTTTCCTTGGCCTCTGTCTGGCGCTGCTTTTGCTGAATCTCCAGTTTAAACTTTCTCTGCTCGAATTCCATCTGCTGCTGGGCTTCAAACTTTCTCTGCTTGAATTCCCTCCGCTGCTGGGCTTCAAACTTTCTCTGCTCCAGCTCCAGTTTCCTCAACTCCAGCTGCTGCATGATCCTTTCCAGTTTGAGCTATGTGGTGGCTTTCTCCTGGTGCTGTGGCTCTGGGTTCACTCTGGTCTTGATGTCCTCCTCCTTCCTGGGACTGAACACTGTGATGGCACTTGGCACCTCCACACCCAAGTTCTGGTCCCTTTCAGTCACCAGTTATGACACGTTGCCCTGGGCTGCCGCCTGTTCATTGACTGCCTCAAGGACTTCCATGAAGTGCTTCTTACTCGGCCCCTCATACTGGACCCTTCTGTCCTGGCATAGCTGCTTCTGCTATTCTACAGTGTAGTCACTGTACTTGGAAGTCATCTTTTTCCCTACACTACCACTCGTCTGCCTTTTTATTTGCAGCAAAAAAAAATAGGGTGAGGAACTATATCTTGTAACCAATTATCCCTTTTTCCAAATTTCTGCCCTCTTTGTGTGTGGTTATTCAAATAGTTCCCCAATCCCACCACTACCACCAAATCTGTCACCAGCTCACTCCTGTGGGACAGATTCTCTGTGTCACAGAGAATCCTTCCTGTGACAGAGGTTGGGGATACTCCTTCTCTGTCTTTTTAGCATGCTCACTTTTTCACAACTGAACGTATTCCAGAGAATCCCAGGGCTCCCTCCCTCTCTCCATGTGAGGGGGTGCAAATACAGTCTTGAGTCTGTGTTTCTGGGATAGGTCAGCTAGTCTAAACCAGAATTTCCATCCAGCACCCCTGCAACCCCCCCCCTTTGAAATAGCCGTAATAAAGCTACACTCATTACAGTCATTTACTTAAAATTCTAGTCCATTTAGCTGTAATGAGATTAGCTCAGGGTAGACTGGCAGAGACAAAAAGAAGTCAGATGAAATGGCACCCATAGATGCTATGGGCTATTCAAACACAAATGGATGTGCCTGCTTCCAGCTCTGCTTAATTATTCTTTTGTCTCCTTTTAAAGGATTTAATCAAACCCTAGTCCCTGACTAGAAGCAGACAGCTTCTCTGCCTAGTAACAAGAAATTACATCATTTTTGGGGGCCCATGGCTTTTCTTTGTATCCATGATCCCTTGCAAGTTACACTGGGCCACCATGGGTGTCTCTGATACATTTCTTACATAGAATACCATGAAATATGATTGGAACAATATGGTATGGCCTTATCTTGCCACAGTCTTCCTTTGTCAAAATTGGCACTATAAAGTATTTTAAAAAAAAGCCTGTAAAAACTGCCCCCATTATAGTCTATGGAACATGCTCCCATGCTGTTCTTGTACTGACATCATGAAACATGCTAGCGTGGGGGTGCATCTCCATGTACAAAAGTATGAGAATTTTGTCTGCCAGTTCCTGAGAGCATTTTTATAAGTGGTTTTTTTTTTCTATTAACAGAGCAAGCCAAATATGGAACTTTATGCATGAAACGATTAAGGGGTAGGTAAGATGCCATATATGTTGGGGGGGGACTAGATACCTGCTCTTTAACTATGCTAATGCATCCTTTGTGACTTAATAATTAACTGTGTGTGTGTGTGTGTGTGTGTGTGTGTGTGTGTGTGTGTGCAAGGGTTCGAATGAGAAGAATCAGAAATAGCATTAAAAAGTTTCTACCCTGGGTGATCGGGCCAAAGAATAAACTTCAGAATATTAGAAAGGTTAGCAAAAAAGAAAAGCTGCAGCCAATAGGATTGGAAAAAACATTAATAGTTGTCTGGCATGCTGTAAGCCCATTTCTGCACTGAAGGTTTCAAGTCTCAGCATGCTTTCATTTTATCTGATACCCTAGGGCAGCCTTCTAATACTGTATGGCTTTCTAGCCTTCTAGGACCTCATTCTCTATATTTAAGCAATAAGGCACAACAGGGTGTGGGTTTTTGGGGATTTACCCATGCCTTGTGTGGTGTGTCACGAGGCACAGCCGAGTGACTTAACCACACAAGAAGTGGGTAAATCACTCAATAACTCACACCCTGGAGTGCCTTATTGGGATTATACAATGGACACATGTGTAAAATAAATTTAAAATGTGTTTAATTATGTTTTTTATAAATGCCATTCCTCAGCCATGGGTTATGCAGGATTTACTCATGGTCATGTGACATGTTTTGACCAATGAGGTTACAGGATTTTCACACACCATTGTATAATTATTAAATAAAACACAGTGGGAAGGTTTCACCCTACCACAGTCGGCACTCCTAGCTATTGAGTTTGTGTGGGTCCTAAGCTACCTTTACTTTCAAGCTGAGATAGGCTGAAGCAATGAAGAAGCAGGCAGTGACCTCGCCTGACCACCCCCTCCTAACATCTATCTCAATAACTGGCCCTAAATGCATAGGATGGAGGGAAAAGGTCATAGCAGTTACAATAAAGCTTTTGTCAAAACAAGCGTCATCCCTTCCTTGTGCACATTAGAATGTCTTTGCACAGGCACACACTTTACTCTGCTGACAGGTTAACACAGCCCATTCAGGAGTAAGTACCCTAGTCAGCAGCTAGGTAGTTCACCAACTTGGGTGGAATAGATTGGGCTGGCTCTCACAGTAGTTTCAGTTTACCTCTCCTCTATTATACAGAGAATATGCTTGTCCTATCCCCATTGTTTTCTATTGTATGTCATAGTAATAGTTTTTTTTGTTGAAATTTAGACTTGTTTATGCCCTTCATGTTCAATTTTGTATTATGTATGATTTTTGTTTTATTTTATCTCATTATATATTGATCTTATATGCTAACTGTATCCCTTTCTCCCCTTTCCCCCAGGACGCATCTGGAAATGAGCTATTGTAGCTCAGTTTGCCTTTCCTGGTGAAATTTTTTCAAATAAATTAAAATAAGGCACTGTCAATTTGTTAACATTGCATAACAGGCCAATTCGTGCTATACAGAAATACCACATTAGGATGCAGTCACTTTAAACTACATTGCAACTCAGTAGCTCACACAGTACTGAAAAGGCAGTTTAAACCATAGCAACTGGGTTGATTCACACAGTACTGCAAACTAAACTGCAGTGCAAGGGGATAGGTCACACAGTACTGAAATGTCACTTAAAATGTAGCAGCAGGGGTAGTTCACACATTACTGAGAAGTCACTTTAAACTGCAGTGTTTTTCCCTTTAAAAATGTGTAGCTCCTATGGAGTATTTTGAGTCATGCCATGCTTTAACTGGTTTGCTGATCTACTTATTAACGTAGCTCCCAAGGAGCTGAATTGATGTTCTACCTCATGGGCTTCACAGGTTGATTTCATGCACCCTCTTATCCACTCCTATGGTGCTTAAAGCCCTATGGTCCAAATCAGCAATAGACCAGAGTGGAGCCGCACCAGATCTGCTCTTGTGGCTGTCCAAAAGCCTTTTCAGGGAAAGAACAGAGCCACACTAGAGCTACACGTCAGGGGGAAGAGAGCACCATTTTAAAAAGAAATAGGCAGAGTGCAAGTAAGTCTTCCCCTTGTCAGCAGGAACCATAACCAGTGGGGGGAAAGGGAGACAAGAGAATACTTTTTATTTTAAGATGGAGTTCTGCACCGGGGGAGGGGGGGCGGATATGTAGTTCCTGGCTTACGTGACACTATCTAATCTGAGCAGGACTGGAGCTGCACCAGAGCCGCTTTAATGGATTGTGGCCATCTCCTTGCCACTAATGCCTCCTCCTGCCCAGAAACAGACACTATTTTACCCACCCTGATAACCTGGCTTTCTTGCTGATGCCTTCTTCTGCCCCGAGACATTGTCTCACCCATCCTAAAAGCCAGGCCATCTTGCTGATACTTCCTCCTGCCCAGAGACATTATCTCACCCACCCTGAAAGCCTAGCCATCTTGCTGATGCCTCCTCCTGCCTGAAGACTCTGTCTCACCTGCCCTGAAACAGCTCCTGAGCAGGAGTAAATGCAACAGAGGGGCTGACATACAATTCCTCTCCTGCAGTTATATTTAAAGCCCAAGTAGGCAGTGAGCTTTTAAGTTTGGACCAGAGGGGCTGCTGCAGATCGTATCTTTCATTTAAAGAGGATGAGAGCTGCGGGAGACATGTTTCCAATCAGGAACCCACTGGAAAAGGTGAGTAGTTGTCCTTGGCCTTGTTCCAGAATCCAGCAGTATGCTGATGTGCTCTAAGCTGGCCTGGCGGATCCTATTCCACAGTGGGATCTGCAAATTCAGGTGGGCGAGAGTGGAGGAAGAGAACCAAGTGAACAGTTGTACTGGCACAGTCAGTAGGTGCTAGGTTTTTTTAGGGCAAGCAGACATGAATGAAGAGAGCAGCGGTAGTGGTTGTACCGGTACAGCCAGTTGGTGACTTTTGTGGTTGGGCTGGCGAAGGGGATAGAGAGTAACGGTGGCTTTATCAGATTGGGGGAGGAGAAAATGGCAAATTCCAGGCCCCAGAGGACTTTCTTTTAAACACCTGCCAGCTTGATGGAACTGGTTTCCTCAGTTTCCGCAGGCAGTGAGTCCTCCTGAGAAATGTCATGGTGGAGGGAGAAGAGTCAGACATGAGGCGTCAGCACTCAGTATCATCAAAATGGCAAGATCTAGGGGGCATGGCCTGGCAGGGCAAGATGGTGGCTGCTCTTTAGCTTGGCTTCCTAAGGGCACCACCTTAAACCAGCTATTGCACCTG
Source organism: Neoceratodus forsteri (assembly GCA_016271365.2). NCBI lineage: Eukaryota > Metazoa > Chordata > Ceratodontiformes > Ceratodontidae > Neoceratodus > Neoceratodus forsteri. Next base: position 293,866,734 of record CM028136.1, read on the forward strand.
TAAACCACATTAAACCAGTCATATTTTGTACAGCATTGCTAGACCTTCTTTATGCCTACCCATTGATTACAAGAAAAAGCAGACAAAATTGCAGTTCTAGCCAAAAGGCGAGCCAAATGATTCTGCCACACCACCTGAAGGATGAACATGGGCCCAGAGCACAGTAGTGAGCAGGATGAGCAATCAGACTGACCCAGACAGGATACTGACTTCTATTCTGGTGATGCTGCAAAACCTCCAGAATGAAAAGAAGGCAGGTTTCCAGAATATAACTACCTAAATTATGCAATTACAGAACACTGTATCAGGGCTGACTGAGACCTCTGCCACCCATGCAGGTCACCTGGATGAGACTGAGTGTAGGATCAGCAATTTGGAGGATTCCCTTGCTGATATTACCAGAGAGAAGGATTCTCTTAAAAAAAACAGTGGAGGAGCTGAAGGAGCAAGAGGAAGACCAGGAAAACTGGGCCCGCTGTTCAAACATTCGGTTGGTTGGCTTACCAGAAGATCTGGAAGAAAAAACTCTAGTGAACACCATCCAGAAGTGGCCAACTGGGCAAACCCATACTGGAGCTTGAGGTAGCTGGCTTTGAAATTGAATGTACCCACAGAACCAGTCCAAAGCCTAAGCCTGATGAAAGGCCCCGACAATTTTTAATGAAATACCTCCAGTATCTAGAAAAGAAGATTCTGCTGAGGACAGCAAAATCCCATGACCCCATCAAGACACCTGAAGCCAATGTCCTAATCTTCCAGAACTACAGTCAAGAACTACAAAGTCGTCACCATCAGTTTACAGTGGTAAAAAACAAGCTGCACAGAAGGGTCTGGGAATTCACCCACCTGTATCTGTTCAAACTCTGGGTCTCCAGACCAGGCCACCCTCCTTGGTTTTTCACCACAGCTCAGGAGGTGGAAGATTTCATCTACCAGGAGGATGTGGCCTCAGATGGGCATACTAGTGCCCACACCGCAGTCCCTTCAACCTGATGCACCAGTAGTGAGTTACAGTTTTCACTGATTAAAATTAATGACTGAAACTGCAGTCCTGAAAAAAGCCATTCCTTAATGCCTACCCCAGCTCTGGACCTATCATCCTCATACAACCCCCACCCTGACTAAGGTAACAATGTAGCCGGGGATCTGGGACCAGGTATCAGTGATTAATAATTTTAACGTGCCCATCATGGCTGTATCAAACTGGTAGTTAATTCAGAGCCAGTAATGTAAGGCCTGAGGCATGGTTAAGGGGAGGACCTAGGATGCACCGATAAGCACTGTGGCCTGGCCACTTTAACATCAATGTGTGACGCTTATGTCCTAGAGCATGCTTCCCTAATATTACACCACAGATTATGGAGCTAGAGGCTGAGAAGGCTGAGATCAGGACTGTGTGGGGGTTTGAAGTGGTCTCTACCATGCAGAGCCGCAGTGCCTGTTAATGTGTCCTTTAATACAAAGCCTGGCAATCTGCATAACATGCCCTGCCACTCAACCGCTTTCTTTATTAACTGTAACATCTAGGCTTGGCAACTTACCACCAGCAGACCACCTCAACCTCATTGGAACTACCACATGTGGAATGTCAATCTCAGAGAGGTAGGCACCTTCCAGCACTTATGTTAAAACTAACTGCAACTACTGTTCCTATCAATCTGAACAAAACTGACACCTAAATCAAAGCATGCAAACTAGAGATGTTACCAAGTTAAACTTCACCTTTGAAGTTCATGTGAAGCACCCAAAATTCACGCTTTGCGGAATTTGCGGAGTTTCAGAAAAACTCCAGAAATTCGATTCGTACAATTTGAGTGAAAATTCCATCGAAATGCACGTTTTTTTCTGTGAAGTGTGAATTTCATGGACAAAGCACGAAATTCACTGGTGAAATTTCACGTTTTGCATTGTAATCCATGAAATTCATGGCCGTGAATTTCATGAACTCCCTCAGCAAAATTGGCAAAATCCATGAATTAACTTGCAGAGTGAATTTCGCAGACTTCGCACATCTCTACACGCAACACAGCAGCGGTACACTATACCCAAGTGACTGAATGCATCACTGTTTTTTATTTTTATGGTTTCTCATAATATAGTACAGTATCTGCTATTAGTGGTTACTGGGGGCCATATGAAGCAAGCTGGCAGTGCTTTCTTGGTTGAGAACTTTTAGCCATTTATGAGGTTTGCACGTTAATGCTGGTATTTTTCTGCAGTTGTCAAAAGTTGTGTACAGCACCTCCTTAGGAGGGAGTTGGTTTCGGAGACTAACTTGCAACTGGTTGCTTGCACCATTTTAGCACTTATTTTCAATCTTGGTGCCATTCTAGAAGTGATCTACTCCATCATTAGTTTGGCTGGAAAACAGGTATAAGCTAGGTTCATTTGGCAGGAGAGGGGAGGGGGCATACAATATAAAAGTTGTGCTGTGTTGGTGGGATACAGTTGTTGGAAGAGTTAGGGGGTCAGGAGAATATGGAGGGGAATACATGGATTGCTAAAGCTTTTTATGGAATGAGAGACTGGGAGACTTGGGAGGCTTGGGAGGCTTGAGAGGCAGGGAGGGAGGCAGGGAGGGAGGGGGGAATCAAAAGAGAGGGGAAAAGTTTATATTTTGCAGATTTTGTACTCTGAGTTCTACTCCTTTACAATCAAAGCAGTACTGCTTTATAGTAGTGTGGGGCTATGCAAGGACCTCAGTTAGTGATAAGCTACACTATGGCTAGTACACTGCATGTAACGACATGGAATGTGAATGGGTTGAAAAATGTAGTTAAAAGAAAAAGGGTGGTGAGAGAGTTAAAAAGTGGAAAACCAATATATTACTTGTACAAGAGACCCACATGTCTATGGGAAAAGTAATCTGAGCATGTGCAGGATGGAAAGGTAGGTGGCTCACCTCCTGCATTAATTCACAGGCTAGGTGGGCAGCTCTCTGGCTATGGCTTGCATTCCCTGGGACCATCACAAGATCCTCAGTAGACCCAAATGGAAGATACACACTGGCTCAGATTCAACAGAACTCCAGGACCTTGCTAGCAGTGGGAGTCCTTTATGATCCCATTGTGAAGAACAGGTCATTCTTTCAGAGAATTGCCCTCAAAATGGCCTAGTTTACAGGTCCTTGGATTATAGGAGGAGATGTAAACTGTGTTCTGAATATGGTATTGGCTAGTTTCAATCCCCAGCCACTCCCTCTATCCAAAAATGCCAAGATTCTTAATGAGCTAGTCAAAATTTTCACCATGGTGGATCTATGGAGGTATAGAAACCTGACTGTCAGGGAATACAGCTACTATTCACATGCACATAAGTTGTATGCACATATTGACTTATTTTTTGCCTCGACTACCTTGCTGCCCTCACAATTTGAGACACAAGTGTCAAACCACACCCCACTGAGTACACATATTGCAGTAGCTGGTTCCCCTACCCCAAACTGGTCATGAAAGCTCCACCCAGTACTTCTTGAAGTCCCAGACTACAGAACTAACGTCCAGAATTATATAAGAATAGCTGGAATATGATAAAGGAGACGAGATCTACCACTCAACAAGGTGGGAATCCCTCAAGGCCTATGTCTGAAGCCAGTCCATATCCTATACAAAGTATATGCAAAGAATGAAGGGAGAGAAACTGGTGAGGCCATAATAAAAGCCCTCCAAGGAGGCAAAGCCCCATCACTGATGGTCTACCCATTTATTTTATAAACACCTTTTCAGGTCTTCTGGCTGAACCCTTGTATGACATGTTAACTGAGAATTTTCAAAAGGGAATACTGCCCCCTTCACCCAGTGTGCTGCAATCACCATCATTCCAAAAGCCAGACAAGAACCCTATATACTGTGCATCATACCACCCTATATCTCTCTCATAATGTCAGACTACAGAATTGTGGCAAATATAATAGCATCTAGACTAGAGGGTGTCCTCCCAAATTGCATTCACCTGGATCAAGCAGATTTTATGAAGGGTCATCAGGGGAAACATAATATTAAGCATATCCTGGACATAATATATTTATTTATTTAGCTTTTGTTAACCAGGTAAGTACACTAGACAAGACAATTGCCAATTTTCAGGTACGACCCAGGAGAGTACAGGAATTACAGATTTAGATACATAGGACGACATAGTACAGATTAAGAACAGTTTACAAGTCATGAGAGGACAACATAATACAGATTAAAACAGTTTACAAGTCATTATGAGGCATAGTTTTGTTCAGTATGTATACAACAGAGAAAGACATGTAGCAACTAAGAGCAGTACAGAAGGCACAGTTGCGAAGCAGCAGATACAGCACTATTTACAGCATAAAGCCTCTTTTGTCCAGGAATATGTCCAGAAGACAGGAGTGCAATGTTAGATCACAGGGGCTTTGGGCAACCACAGGCCAACAAGAGTTTGAGGTGGTTCCATAGGGAGGAGCGAAGGCAGCCCTGTGAGGGGGCAGCGTGGATCTGGGCAGGGAAAGCGTTCTACAGTCTAGGAGCACATGCAGCAAAATCTCTACCTCCCATTTGAGTCCGGGTGGTGGGTACCTTAAGCATGGCAGGCCCCTGAGACCTGAGAGGATAGGATGAGGAGGTAGCCGGGACAAGGAATTTCGCCAGCCCTGGGGGGGTGCCAGTGCCAAGGACCTTTGCCGTGAAGCACCCTAGGACAAAGTCAATGTGATTTGAAAGGGAGAGCCAGTTTAGTTTGCTGTAGAGGTCACAATGGTGGTTGAGATGGGGGGCAGCCAGAGCAAAGCGGCAGACACTGTTGTAGGCAGTAGACCACCTAGAGAGATGGGCTTTGGTGGAGCTGGCAAACAAAAGGAGCCCATAACAGAGCGAAGGGAGGAGCACACCTCTGGCAAGAGCAATACATGCAGCCGGAGTAAGGTTGCTTTTAGCTCTGTAGGCCAGACCCAGTTTGCAGTTGACAGTCTTGCATGTATTCTGGATATGGCGGCCAAGATCAAGCTGCGGGTCCAGCATCACCCCAAGGTATTTGAAGTTGTCAGTGGCAGAGATTGGAACACCATCAGTATCTGAAACACAGAACAGCACAGGGGAGGCCTTAATCTTGGCCTGAGACCCAAAGAGCATGGCCTGAGTTTTGTTAGATTAAGGACCAGCTTGTGGGCTGAGATCCATGACTGAATGTTCCCCAGGTCCTCACTCAGATGGCAATTGATGACCCCCATCTCCGGGGAGTGTGTCAGGATGACCAGGTCATTTGCATAGAGGATTGGCTTACAGTGAACAGCGGCTGCGGGGAGATTATTTACAAAAATGGAGAAGAGCAGGGGCCCCAGGACAGAGCCTTGGGGGACACCGATGGTTACAGGAATAGGGCCTGAGAGCTCCTTGCCATATTTAACCAGTTGCGTTCTGCCATATAAATAGCTGGAGAACCAGCTGAGCACAGCAGGAGATAGACCAAGGGATCTAAGCTGAGTGGTGAGCATGGCATGATCAACCAGATCGAAGGCCTTGGAGAGATCTATAAAGATAGCCCCCAAGAGTTTGCCTTGGTCCATAGCCGCTCTGATCCATAATGAGACAGTGACAAGGGCAGAGGATGTGCTGTGCTCTTTTCTGAAACCATGCTGCACAGATGACAATAGGTCATGTGATTGCAAGTGCTCCGAGAGTTGCCCTGCCACAACTTTCTCGAGAAGTTTGCTGACCGCTGATAAAATGGATATCAGGCGGTAGTTCTCTATTAGTTTGGGGTTCCCCTGTTTAAGGATCGGAACCACCCTGGCAACCTTCCATACATCTGGAATAACACCAGATGACTGGGACAAATTGAAGATATGTGCCACCAGTGGAACAAGCCAAGGGGCACCAAGACTGAGGAGCTTCGGTTCCAACCCATCATGATAGCACTCGAGAAGGGGGAGAGGCCCAAGAGAAGTCTCTGCACCTCTTGCACCATCACAGCCTTGAAATGAAAGGGCGGGCAGGGTGGCGATGGTGCTGGGACCTGTACACCATTATCACCTCCATCAGGGGGGAATGACGAGGTGAAAGCAGACCGGTCAGAAAAAATACAGGTTAAAAGTATTTGCGATGGTCACTGAGTTATTGCAGCTAGCACCATCAATAGTCATATCAGAGGTCTCAGCACTCTGGGAACCACTAACTATGTTTTTAATGTTTCTCCAGAACCTCCTGGGGTCCCTGGCTGAGTCCAGCAGTGCAGTTTTGCAGAACTCAGTTTTATCAGCCCTTATACTCTTCTTGCACTAATTTCTGAGTTTCCTGTACTTCTGAAAAACAGCCTGATCTGCCGTGGCCTTGAATTTTGCACAGCACTTATCTCTGTACTTCAGGAGGGCTAGGAGGTTACCGTGTAACCATTTAGTAGCCGATCCCCTAACCCTCCATCTGATGAGGGGGGGCATGCTTATCCTGCAGGGCCCTAAGAGAGATGAGGAAGTGACTGACAGCAGATGGGGAGTCCTCGGCATTCCATACTGCTGACCAATCGGTGTGCTGGATATCATCATGGAAGGAGCCAAGGTCAAACCTGGAGTAGTCTCTGACCTGAATGATTTTATGTGGAATTTTCAGGGATGAGATCTTCCACACGCAGTACACGGGGGAGTGGTCGGAGACTGAGTCTGGAAGGATGCCCGACGAACTGATCCTTTCTGGTCTGTTTGTCAGGATCCAGTCCAGAAGAGAGCTCGCCCTACTACTAAGTGAGCACCTGGTAGGATGCTTGATAAGCTGCGACAGGGAGAGACCAGCAAGCAGTGGCTCAAATGCTTTGGTGTTACTACCAAGCCAGTTAAGGTTGAGATCACCTAGGATGATTAGTTCATTATGCCGGGTCACAGCGCCAACAGTGTCAAGGAGGATGGACAGTCCCTCTAGGCCCCCCTTGAGAGGATTGTAGGAAAATATTACATGTATCTTTTTGGTCATCCCAAGCAGCAGTACCGTGTGCAGTAATTCACAGGGGGACTGCACTGGCTGTTGTCCGGGTAAAACCGACAGGTTGAGGTGGCTCCTGTAATAGACCAGGATGCCACCCCCCCCTCTTTTTTCCAGGACAATCGAGCCTGATGAGGTCATACCCAGGGAGGGCACACACAGAATTTGGTGTAGCGGGTTTAAGCCAAGTTTCTGTTATGCCAAGGATGTCAGGGCTGTGATGTGTGACCCAAACGTGAAGTTCCGTCAAATTAGGCAAGAGGCTACAGATATTGAGATGAGCTATTTTTAGCCCTTTGACAGCCGACCAGCCCATCGCAGAGAGGGGGTGGTTTGACATGGTGGTCCAGGGTTAAGCTCGATGTCACCCACTAGTGCTAGGATCACCAGTAGTAGCCAAAGGAGATGCCTTAAGGGAGGGGAGCAATCCTTGGCCAGCGACTTGCGGCCATAATGTCTGACCATAAGGGCAAGGCTTAGGAAGCACCTCAGGTCAAGACTGCAGAGAACCCAGGGAGGGGATCTGCCTACAGCTAGTAGGTTGGAGAATGTGAAATCAGATTCCACCGGCTAGGTACAGGTGCCCCAGGGTTCTCCCATGGTAGGAGCACCGGCTCCTGTAAACCAGGGGATGCCATGGACAGAGAGGATCCCAAAGGCGATTGTGCACATGAGCAAAAGGGGTGACACTTTCTTTGATAGATGCTCAGGGTTCCCCATGTTGATACCAGGGGTAGATGTCAGGGAGCGACAGATAAAATTGCTAACCACTGGGTCCCAAGAGGCCACCAGTGGGGCCTCCCACAAATGGAGAAAGAGCTGGATACAGCTGGTTTTCCAGCGGCTACCATCCACACTTACTCGAGTTTATGAGCCCACTCAATACAAGAGCCAATTAGATGTGCTATGCACGCAACACGGGGGCAGGTAGGTTACAAGGCAGTGCAATAACTAGTATTGATTAGTGCACCTTACCCAGTCAACGGAAATACAGATATACAGCAGTGCCAACCAGGATGCAGACCGGTAATGCTGTAGTATATCACAAACTGCTGCAATATACTGCAGGAAACAGTATAATTCAATGGAAATTAAGCCCTTTTGTCGTGTAGTATTTTGTGACATGTCACTTATTGCAAGTTGTTATGTAGCATTGTGGCTAGCTCCACTGTAAATGTATTAAGTTTCCATTGACTGGGTAAGGTGCACTAGGCATACATTTGCCTATTTTCAGGCATGACCCAGGAGGGTACAATGGTAGAGTTTTACAATCCATAGGAAAAACAATAACACAAGCACCAAGAATTGTACAGTACATAAATTGGATGATATCAATTGCTAGCGTAAAGTGCAGGGCTAAATACTCCATAAGTAGAAAATACAGTGGAGTACAAAGACACATTAGATCTTTACAATGAGCTATAATTTTGCCAAACAGCATGTTAGTTTCATGATGAAGTGTGGGGACAATGTGGAGAAGTAGGGGTAAGCAGAGAAGTATAGACAAAGGAGTAATTACAGTAAGTGCAACGAGTTGACAGTTATGAGTAGGAGGGATTGTACTGGGGTTAATGATTAGGAACAAGCACATGTTGAATGCTGGAGCTAGTAAGATCATAATCAGGGCCCCTACTTTTCTGCAGCACAGTGGGACCAAGTTCTGCGGCAAGACTACCATTTGCCACAGAACTTCTGTGGCGGTGGTTTGTAATTTCTGCGGAAGTTCTACGGCACTAACAAACTACCACATCACAGTGTCAGCTTGTCATCCTGACTTCACTTTCATGGCAGTGGTTATAGCAGTCAGGATGGTGGAAAGCACAGTAACACTAGTTCAAAAAATAACAGACTTATACAAATAATTTTATGCTTAAAAAAGCAAAACAATTGTCTCTCCCTTAAGGTCCTAGCCTGTTGCATAAATGACATATGCAGAGGGGATCTTATGTGATAAATAAGGTATTTTTATATGCATGCTATCTATCCCACTAATGAGGTTTCCACTGCTTATCACTTATATATTTGTATGTGCTTTCTACACCACTCATGAGGTTCCCACTGTGCTTCACTTATATATTTATATGCAATCTGTAACATACATACAAATATGCGTGTGTGTGTGGTGAGAGAGACAGAGATACTGTGTGTGTGCGTGTGTATATATTTTTAATTTCCATGAACTTGCATCCTCATTCATACAGGTCCCATTGGAAATGGAATAGAGGAGTTATTGCAAAACTCATTTTTCCTGTCAACCTGCTTTCCCTGACACACTGCGCAACACCATCAGGCCATGAGATGCATGTGAACCAATTGTGAGATACAGCTCTCCGGCCCATCGCAATGTGTCCACCATGTGACAGAACACTGCACCATACCTTCCCAGGCTCCAAGCAGTGATGTGTTCCACCAATCCTTGTGCTGCCCAGCCAGCTCCCAGAGCTAATCTCTGAACATGAGTTGCCAGCACGGAAACACAGCATGCTACCCTCTGGCCCAACAGCTGTCCCTACACACAACATTTCTCAATAACTTTTAGGTGATTCTATTAACCAATGACAATATGTAATCAATAACCCTGGCAAAAATGTGTACAGTGCAATTATTTAACAGGTCTATTCTTTCAACAGGTCTACACATTATTATATTTCACTTTTCTGGGCATAATTGCTTTATTTTTCTTAAAAAATGTAGACAATTAAATTCATTTTACCAGTTATTCATTTCAGATAGCATCTCTATACCTTAAAGGCACAAATAGGTTTGTACAAAGTGAGGTATGGACTTAACAGGTCTGTGCTATTGACAAGGTTTTGTTTAAGTTGGCCCTAGTGCAACAATGTACAATGTAAGACTGAAAATTGTATTAGGCTGTAGTGCAGGATGAGCAAATATCATCATGCATGATGTGCTGTGCCACCGTCTCTGGCAGTGGGAGCTGTGGTAGATAAGTGACTGTTCATTTCTGTTGCAGAATACAGCCACTTCATTAGCTAATGTATGATGTTATAGCAATGATAACATCACATTCTGAACATATGGGGGGTGGTTGGATATAAAAAGAGGGGAAGGGAACCAGATTCTATGTAAAAACAGAAATATTAATAAAAAATCACCAAGAAGAGTGAATTCTGCGGCACCGCAGAAGTTCTGCGGTAGATTGCAAGTTCTGCGCAAAATTCTGTGGCCGCATAATTCTAGGGGCCTTGATCATAATTAACATCTGAAGGAGTTAACAACTTAGCATTGACGTATGGGAGGTGGGATGCTGTTCCACAATTTAGGGGTTGTAGTAGCAAAGGCCATTTCACCATACGTAGACCGTGACCTAGGGACGGATATCTGGTCATGGTCAGTGGAACTGTGGAAGTATGAATTTTAGCAAGGCACAAGGCGGGATGCTATGGCGTGGGGCACTAGGTTCAGCAGTGTATGGTGGATGGTTCTTCCAAGAGACAAGTCCTGTAAAGCAAAGGGGGAAGGCCAACCTAATTTGGAGTAGAGTATACAAAGGTGAGTGAAGCAGTTGCACATGAGGGCAAAACAACAAATGTTGTATGCCACTTCCCACTTATACAGCATGGAGCAGGAAGGATGGGCAAAGATGGAAAGGCCATAGGTTAACTTAGGTAGTAGTAAGCCACGAGCAATGATTATATGTGCTGAAGGGGAGAGATTTGGACTGGCTCAATAGGCTAGTCCAAGGCTGATGTTAACAGCCTTACTGATGGTAAATATACGCTGGGAGAAGTGAAGGGAGGGATTAAGTGTTACATACAGGTATTTAAAGGAATTAACAGAGTCCAGAGTGGGGCCATTATCACAGACCACTGTTAATGGAGTGTTGGTGTTTTTTAGCTGGTAGGGTGCTCCAAAAAGCATGGCTTGAGATTTAGTGTGATTCATTAGTAGTTTATTTTCTTTGAACCAAGACTGGATGGTCTTCAGATCAGTGGTAAGGGCACTGTTGACATTGGTAACATTGTTAGCACTAGTAAAGAACACTAAATCATCGGCATAAAGGAGAGGGGTGCTATTTTCAAAGCAGTGGTGACTCGAGTTAATGTGCAAGGAGAAGAGTAGAGACCTGAGTATTGACCCTTGGGGGAAACCAAGTGAGGAGAGAAGACTATCAGAGAATGAGGCACCAACCCTAACTCGCTGCTGTCTGTTGGAGAGGTAGCTAATAAACCAGGGAAGGGTATGTTCGGATGTCCCTAAGGTATTTAGCTTATTGCAAAGGAGAGGGTGGTTTACCATGTCAAAGGCCTTTGTGAGATCTAGGAAGACAGCACCAGCATATTTGCCATTATTGAGAGAGGTATGTACACTGCTAGTAAGGGTGAGCAATGCAGTAGTTTTACTATGGCTTTTACAAAAGCCATGCTAGGCAGGCAAAGGAGGTCATGGTCAGCAAGGTAGGAATTCAGTTGGGCAGCTACAATTTTCTCAAGTACTTTACTCAGCGATAGGGTGGCAACGAGCCTGTAATTGTTCATTAATTTGCAGTTCCCTTTTTCTGAATACTAGCACTGTATTTGCCATTTTCCAGATAGATGGAATGGTGTTAAAGGAGAGGGACAGGTTAAAGATTCTAGTTAGAGGGGATGCCAATTCCCAAGCTTCAAGTTTAAGGAGTTTTGGCTCAATGCCATCAGAGCCAGTGGATTTGGATCTGGGGAGCAGCCTTAGGAGCCTATGGACCTCATTGGTACTAACCTGTTTAAAGAGGAAGGGAGGATGTTGCCCTGAGGGAGTAATTGAGGGCGGGGTCAAATTTCCGGGGGGAGTGTTGAAGACTTCATTGAAAGCTGTGAGATCAGAGAATAGCTTATTAAAGGCATTGGATATAGCTTGGGGGTCTAAAAACTCTGGAAAACATAGTCCCGCAGTCCTTGCCCTGGATGCAGAAGAAGTGTTCAACCAAGTGGATTAGTGGTATATGTTTAAGAATCTGAGTAGATCTGGGGTGGGGCAAGAACTGATCCATTAGATCACCTTGTATCAAGCCCCTGCAGCCCAAATTTTGATTAACAGAGAACTGACACCTTCCTTTTGACTCAACAGGGTGCCCTTGTTCCCTTCTCGTATATGTGTTTTCCCTTGAGCCATTAGCAGTGGCAATCTGAGCTAATCTGAATGTCAGGAAGGTATGCACGATTCCACAGGAAATGAATATTTTTATTACTCCTTATGCTGCCACTAATGATGTGTCAATAATCTGAAAGTGTACTCTATTACAGAGTGGAAGGTGTGGTGGCACTTAACAAATTCAAATCCGTAGACAGTCTTTCTTGATTCCAAATTTCCTTTTTATTTAAATAATGGCAAGCCTCAATGTTTCACCAAGTGTCTTGGCTTTATCAAGAGATGCCTTCATCACCTGGGTGATATTATTTTTAGCATCTGACATGGCGAGTAGGTCCTCGAGACTCAGACCTGAATGGAATATGATGCAATAACAAAAAATGAAAAAGGTCTTAAGCTTAATAACAGAAAATCTAAAAATGAATGTGAATGTATATAAGTATTAAAGGAAGGGATTTCATATAATTATTTATCTTGGATGAAGGCATCTCTTGATAAAGCCAAGACACTTGGTGAAATGTTGAGGCTTGCCATTATTTAAATAAAAAGGAAATTTGGAATCAAGAAAGACTGTCTATGGATTTGAATTTGTTAAGTGCCACCACACCTTCCACTCTGTAATAGAGTACACTTTCTAATCTGAATATGCAAAGGTATGAGATGGGAGGAAGGCCATACAAGGCTGCACTATTTGTGGATGATTTATTGCTTTACTTGCAAAACCCTGCACATGCCTAGTACCCCATTCCTGTTCTCTAATCTACAATGGATTGGTCACAGTCTAAATGCTTGAAGTTGCCCCATATTGACCATGGCAGCAGTGGAATGTAAGTAACTATATCTCTGACTGTAAATCAACTTCTATCACTACCTGTTAATTACTATGACCAACTATGTATGTATTAACTGGAAAACAGTGTATATTGCTCCTCTGCTTTTTTGTTAATTTTGATAAATCCTGTTTAGAAAAAAATGGTAAAATGTAGCGTAGTCACTGGAGTAGTGAAACTACATTTAAAACTATGCTTTCCAGTGGAAACTTGGATCATCAGCCAGATCAAGCACCATTGGTTGTTGTCTGAATTTGAGGAACTTCATTGGTTCATAACAAGACACACCTTCAAAACCTGCTTTTCTCCACACTGGTGCCATTATGTTTGATTTGCATTCTGTACGAAAACATAAAAAAGTGACCAGCTACACATTGTGACTAGGTTGAACGAGCAACTGCTCTGAGGGAGCAGGGTGGCAAGATGGCCACATTGCTGCTCCACTCCTACACAACTCGCTCCCTGTGCTCTGGATGCCGAATTGAGGATTCATTTTTGAAGACCTCATGAATGAAATCAAAGTTATGTTGTTCAAAACATTCTAAAAATAAGCTGGAAACTGATGCCGATGGCTAAATAATCAGTAGTTAAACGCTTTTTGCGGTCAGCTGCTTGGCCGGTTAGTGGTGGCGTTTTGTTAAATTGTAGTTGCAGCAAGGAAAGAAGCGCACGTGCACTGATATGTTTTTATGAACTAAAGGAGTTAAACTTAAGCTTCATGCTCTGTTCTGTGTATTGAGTACTAAGTACCAAGAAAGAGTGTCGGCTAGATTTCAATATGAATTTGCTTCATGCTTTATATTTCTCAGACATTGTGCTGCTTAAGTTCCTATCTTACTGTGGTTATCTGGAATGCTAAGTGCCAAGAGTACTGCAGATAAGGTCAAGAAGAGGAAGAATGCAAAGGAAAAATGCCTGTAATCATGGTAGCACAATTTGTGCTGATAGGCTCAAAAAGCTTTAGTAAAGGTATGCTACTGTTGTCTGGGGGTCGTCATAAAATGTAATTGCCTGCTTGCTTTATTTTACTTCGCTTACTGTAGTGCTCTTTTTCCAGTTTGATTCTGCAGGTAGAACGAGTCATTGGAACTGAGGAGAAATGGAGGAAATGGAGGAGATCCAAGGAGTAAAAGTCTGCTGGAAACCTGGAGGGTGCAATACTTGTGAGTCAAAAAAATGCTTTAACTGATGATGGACTCCCAGATTAGGAGAGCTGACTCAAGTTTGCCACTGCCTTGAATTTATTTCTTGATAGTGCCTCTGCTGGAGGCAAATACTGGGACCATTCTCCTTAAAAGGTATTCATTTAACTCCTTTCTTTTGTGGATGGCAATTTGTGTTCCCCACAGCAATGTGCAAAGCCTTGACTTCTGGCTCATGAGAGAGGATATTTCTTAGTCAGTATTTTTTGCAGCCTTTGGTGTGGAAAATGAGCTCAGGAGGTATCCTTTTTTCTCAAAAGATTTTTTCCCCTGCAAAATCCTTTCAAGGGATGCTATTTGGTGACAAGATGAAACATCCTTAAACAGTACTGCATTGTTTGTATGGACTCCAGAATTTAAATGAAGCATCTTAGCCCTTATTTACAAATTGATGGAACTTGTATTTTTAGGTGCACTTAGTCATTGTTTAACTGAAAAGTGGCCGAATATTAAAATGCAGAACTGGGGATTGTTCCTAACATGGACATTAGTTAATAGATATGTTGTGCTGCAACAAGCACTTGTATAAGGTCCAGTTATAAAATTTTAAACAGCTGGGCTCCTGATGGAGGTTTGCTGTGGCTTTTTGAATCAATAGCATATTAATGCCTTAACTTGGAACAAAAAAATATTATTTGTGTGTTTTCCAAATTATTATTTATTTTGATATATTCTAATGGTGAGCTGTTTTAGTTAAGGTAATGTCTCTTCAAACATTTAAGGCAGGCTGCGGGGGTTTATTGGTAAAAATCCTGTTGCTTTATATACAGAAGTTACTTGGAGGCTGTTAAATGTGATTGCCATCTAAGAAAGTGTAACAAGCCCTGTTTGTATAGGGCCTTTTTACTAGGGTAATGTTATGATATTGAGCGCATATATTACTTATGAAATGAGCATACTGTATATACTGGCTGAAATTTGCCTTCAGGATTTGATGGGGTTTTCCTTGATTTGAAGCCCAAAATAATCAATATATTTTGGGACAATTAATTAGGATAATTAGGACACTGGATGTTTGTATTTAATGGGTCCAGTTTACCATTTCACTTATGGTTTGGAGTTAGTCTGGTCGAACCAAAGTGGTTTCAACAATTTTACCAGTAACAAGGAGTGGGAACTATCAGATTTTCAGCTAGTCATATTCATGTCCACTTAGTATGGGATTTCTGGGTCTAACAAGCACTAGTGGTCCAGATGTGTATACTGGGACAGGACCCACGATACCCCACATTTTGTTGGCATAATGATTTCTCAGGTTTCTATAACCCAAAAGTGAGGTAAACGCAGGCCATAACTGGTTTAGACAGCACATCCCCAGGCTATGTAGCTATGGTGAATTTGTATGCAGAACCTAAAATGGTGTAGTCATTCCATGTCGTAAAAGGAACCTAAAGAGATTTCATCACTGTTGACATGGAGGGGGTTTGATATGGGTGTAGCCCCAGTGAATTGCATTAGGAATACAAGTTGGAGTTGATCCTAGATGATACCTGAAATACGTCACGTGTAATTGGTGACAGGCGTGCTCAGATGGAAGGACCAGCACTTGGAAAATGAGAATCTTGTTGCATTTCCTCTTAGTTCTAATGATTTTCCCCAACTAGATAATGCAAAAGGCCCACATGGGCTTATTTATTTACTTTTACCATCCAATGTGTATCCTAGTAGGAATCTAATATAAAGTTGAGGTTAACTTTGGTATATAGCTCAGGAAACTTATTTTGAAACTATATTTGTAGAAATAAGTTAAATTAATAGATATTGAATTGAGTTTGCTGGTATAAATTAAATACTTATTATGCTGCTGATTGATACATATTTTGATAATTGCCCTATGCATTATTGTCTGTGTGTCATGTGCAGTTTATTTAAATCAATGATATGAGTGTCTTTTTTCTTATGAAATAGTATGATAACCCTGGATTGATTAACAGTGCAATATGTATATAATTCTGTCTATTTTATACTGTGAGAAATGTTATTTATATTATTTACAGTAATTTCTGTTTAATTATTGTAAAATGTTTTTTTTTCTGTCTGTTTCGTAATGACTTTGTCGAATGAATAAACTATTTACTACTTCACTGTGAACATACAAAAGTATGAAATATAAGCTAAATTGCATCTAAATATATATTTTTCAGAGTTGTTCCAACAACCTTAAAAGCTGTGCTGCAAGCAAACATTTGGCATTGATAACTGCTTATTCATTACAACTATAATGAAACCAGGATTACTGTCTCTAGACTTACTCTTCTCTGACTGCTTGTCTGTATCTGACATCTTGATCCTCTGCTTGTGACATCATTAGCATTGGCACAGTAAGAGACTGCGATGCCACAAGCAGAGGATTGTGAGATGACAGGTCACAGGTGCAGACAAGCAACAGACAGAGCAGATGCATTCTAGGAGTCAGGGATCCTGTATTGTAAACATCTATTAAATCTCTCACAATCACAAAATGACCTTTCCGCTTTATGGAAAGCTGCTCATTATAACCCCCCCCCCCCCATTCAAATCAGGAGGTACCAGTAACCTCAATAACTATAGACCTATACCTATTCTTCCCATTTTAGCTAAATTGCTTGAAAAGTTGGTAAACTTGAAAATTGTGTGATTATCTTGAACAAACAAATACCATTACTCCTTTACAGTCTGGCTTCAG
Source organism: Neoceratodus forsteri (assembly GCA_016271365.2). Taxonomy (NCBI): domain Eukaryota; kingdom Metazoa; phylum Chordata; order Ceratodontiformes; family Ceratodontidae; genus Neoceratodus; species Neoceratodus forsteri. Next base: position 293,883,457 of record CM028136.1, read on the forward strand.
AGCTAAACACAGCCTCACTTCTGTCCTGGCTAAGGTTACCAATTATTTGGTCTGTGCCCTAGATCTTAAACTCCTCACAAGTGCTAGCTTCATTGACCTCAGCAAGGCTTTTGACACCATCGACCATCATATTCTGCAGAAACTGCTCAGCATAGGGGTAACCACACAACCTCATCTCCAACTACTTAATTGAACAACAACAGCAGGTGAAAGTTGAAGGACTCTGCTACTTCTTTGTTCCCCTAAGCAAAGATGCACCTTAGAGGTCAGATCTAGGTCCTCTTTTCTTTATGATTTGTATAAATGACCTGGGTTATATCTACAATGAAGTCCATCAGGATGAAGTCCAACTCTGCAGAATTCTGCACTAGAGTTACTGCAGCAAACAATTCAATTTCAATTGGAGTTAACCCCTTTTGTCATGCAGAAAACTTGCGACACTGTGCTCCATCCTGATGGGCTTCATTGTATGATGCCAACCTGCATTTCTGTGTTGATGATACTGCTTTGTACATCTCGAGACCCACCACTGAAGCTGTATCTTCTGTCCTACAAGCTGCATTCAATGGGCTGCAACTTAACCTTTTCCATTTCAAATTACCACTTAATGCGTCTAAGGCTAAAATAATGCTTTTGTCAACAAAATGGTCCCCACACTTTGTACTCCCACTTTCACTATCAATACATTATTAGGTGATTCCCTGGAGATGGTTGTCAGTTATAAATATCTGGGACTCTGGATAAATAGCAAACTCTCCTTTGCTACTCATATCAAAGTCCTCTGTAAGAAACGTCATGCCAGATTGGGTTTCTATTTCAGAAACAAATACTGTTTCAATGCTAATGAATGGAAATGTCTGGTACAAGCCACTTTTCTCCCAAACATGGACTACACTGATCTTATCTACAGCCACTGTTCTATCACTTGCATAGCTAAATTGATGTGGTCTACCATAGGGCTCTCAGATTCATTGCTAGTCTAACACCAGGACACATCATTGTTCTCTTTACACTGTGGTTGGATGGTCCTCCCTAACAAAACAAAATCTGGTCAGAGACAACACAGCTGCTATGATGCTTTAAAGAGACATTGTCAAATTAAAATTATCAAAGTTGGGGGCCGGCCCTGTGGCACAGAGGGCTGAGGTGCCTTGAGTGCCTTACCACTCCTACACTGGTGAGCCAGGTTCGGTAATGAGCTCAAGTTGCCAGGGGGCTGGGGGGCTGGGGGAGCTGGGAGAGGATTGTGCAGCAGCTTGACAGCTTTCCTGTCCTGGAGTGAGAGGTGAAATGTTTATGGCTGTTGGCTGCCACCAAGTGGAGGCTCAGTGGTAGCACTGGGCAAATGGGGGGGGGCACTAGGCTGGGCAGGTGGAATGGGGTTACCAGTTCTGGTGTTCATGCGCATTTCCAAGCACATGTGCAGCTGTGTTGCTGAGGCCCCGGGGAGCTAAGGGTAGAAATGGGGAGAAAAGTCAAGTCCCCCTGTCGAATTCTGACATGTGTATGCACATAATTGATGAATTAACTTTTGTCGGATAAAAAAGCCCATTCAAGGATACATTGTATCTGTTAGCATTTTTTTTCTTTGAGATACATTTTTAGATGTGAAATAATGTACATACATAATTCTACTCAGAAATGCACAAAAAAATCTCACGTATAACTATTGTAAGCTACTCACTACTTATTACATCATAACTACAATGTGCCACAATATATTTTGTAAATAAAGCTCTTTTCCTTACCAACAGAAAATGCAGTGTGAAAACGCAAATTGAAAGTTCACGATTACTGCTTGATTTGCCCCTTACAATCAGTTATGTCATCTTTTCTCTCATTTTCATTGAATGACAGTGTTATGTACAACACACATCTAAGACAGATTTTTGTAACCTCATCTCTTGACTGCATGTCTGTATTGCAAGCAGAGTAGCTTGATGATGGTTGAAAGTAACAAAAACAAAGTTTATTTTGTCAGTTTCAAACATCATTTGACAAGTTGATCTACCTGCAATAAAGGTGTTGGCAAAGTAACAGTTGTACACAAGAATAAAATTGAATGACACTCAGTGGACCTATTTTTCAGTGCTGTGATTACCATATGTCTTTGATTTATAACTGTCCTCGAACATAATCCACCCTTAAACAGAAGCCACACACTCATAACGGAAGTTCTAACACAAGCCGTCCTCGATCAGTGATTGCATTAGACTACCATCTGTAACACTCACAGAAATGCCTGATTTTAGGGAGCAATTTAGGGAACCATAAACACCCTCACATCCACATCAGCTCCCTTGAATACCCTTCCTTGAATACCCAACTCCAACACAGCATGGAAATGATTGACGCTGAACACGATTCACTTCCACATCACCTCCCTTGAATACCCTCCTGGTGCAGCAATGATTATTTAGAAACATAAAAACATAGAAGCATAGAGATTGATGGCAGATAAGGACCGCTTGGCCCACCTAGTCTGGCCATTTCCCTACCTACAGGATAAGCTGCAGGTCCTAGTTAACTAACAGCTTATTTCTTCCTACCCCCCACAAGAATTGCCTTATGTCTGTCCCATGCATTCTTGAAATCTCCTACAGTTTTAGGCCCCACAACCTCCTCAGGAAGGCTGTTCCCTGTGTCCACCACCCTCTCTGTGAAAAAATACTTACTCACATTGCCCTTGAGCCATCCCCATCTTCAAATTGTGTCACCTTGTTCTTGCACATCTCTTTTTCTGAAAGATGCTACCCTCTTGGACTTTGTTGATTCCATTGAGGTACTTTTTTTTATCACATCTTTCTTTTTCCACCTTACTGCGGTGATTACCGGTGGGGCCACCCAGCCATCAGCCCTGCCCGCCGGGAGAGCACCAGGCTCACTCACATGATGGGGGATCCGGTACAGCTATCACCAGTCTGCTGGAGGGCCTCCCCATACCCTGCCAGCTGGACCGGCTCTGAAGCCCCCAGTGCGATTCCACGAGAGTCCCCCCGGCAAGGCAATGCAGGCCATCGAGCTGCATGGTTGCACCCAGCCATTTTCCTTCTGATTGTGCCCACTGGTGCACGGACTTGCAATGACGTCCGGGCACAGCATACTAACGTCTACTATGCTCCTCTCCCAGATGCATGTAGTGCCCCCGGGCATCCCCAGGGGCCGCTACAGTGTGGTGGCTTTCCCCAGCCCCCCACAGGATCAGGAGAGCAGTCTATGGATGCTTAATCCTAATCCTCCCCTGCCAACCCACTGACGACCCAAGTCCGATCCCGAACCCGGGTTGCCAGCGTGGCATGAGGTGTGGCGTCCAGTGCCTCAGCGCCATCAGACCGGCCCCACTAAGGTACTTAAAAGTTGCTATCATGTCCCCCCTCTCCCTCCTTCCCTCAAGGGTATACATATTAAGCTTCTTTAGTCTCTCCTCATATGGCTTTTCTTGCAGATCCTGCACCATTTTAGTTGCCCTCCTCTGGACTGCCTCCATCCTATCTATGTCCTTGCGGAGATGGGGTCTCCAGAACTGGACGCAGTACTCCAGATGGGGTCTCACCAACTGTCTGTACAGGAGGATAACAATCATCCTGTTTTCTGCTGGTGATGCCTCTCCCTATACATCCCAGTATCCCCAGCCCCTACTGTCTTCTCACATTGCTTGCTAACCTTAAGGTCATCTGATATGATTACCCCCTGGTCCCTTTCTATTTTTGTTGTTGTTACTACCTCCCCCCATTGTGTAATCTTCTCCTGGGTTTTTGTTTCCCAGGTGCATTATTTTGCACTTCTTTGCATTGAATCCAAGTTGCCATACTTTTGACCATTCCTCCAACCTTGCCAAGTCCCTTCTCATCCTTTCCATGCCTCCTTGTGTATCAACCCTGTTGCTGATCTTTGTGTCATCTGTAAAGAGGCATACTGGTCCTTCTAGACCCTCCACAATGTCACCTATAAAGACATTAAAGAAGATTGGTCCCAGCACTGAGCTCTGCGGTACCCCACTAGTTACCTCCTTTTCCTTGAAGTGGACTCTGTTTACTATTACCCTCTGTGTCCTGTTGTTCAGCCAATTTTTTACCCAGGCCACCACCCTGGAGCCCACTCCCAGGCTGGCTAACTTGTTTACTGATCTTTTGTGTGGGACTGTGTCAAATGCCTTGCTAAAGTCTAGGTAGGCCACATCCACAGCCCCTCCCTGGTCTACTACTTTGGTCACCCAGTCAAAGAAATCAATTAGATTCGTCTGGCATGACCTTCCCACTGTGAACCCATGCTGCCTTGGATCCTGTGCCCCACTTTCCTCTAGGTACTCAACAATTCTTTCCTTCAGAAGTGATTCCATCACTTTCCCTACCACAGAGGTCAAACTGACAAGTCTGTAGTTTCCTGCCTCTGTCTTGCTCCCACTTTTGTGAAGGGGAATCACATCCACCTTCCTCCAGTCCTCAGGTACCACACCATCCTCCCATGATTTGTTAAAAAGGGTAGTCAGTGGTGTCACTAGTTCTCCCCTTAATTCTTTTAGAATTCTGAGGTGAATTCCATCAGGCCCAATTGCTTTGTCCACCTTCAGTTTTAGGAGTTCTTTCAGAACCCTATCTTCTGTGAAAGGACTGGGATCTACCCCCCTATCCAGAGTGCTTCTGTTAATTGGATTAGGCACCTACCCCTCTTCCTCTTTTGTGAGTACTGACCAGAAGTATTTGTTCAGTATCCCTGCTTTTTCTCACTGCCCCTCTCTGCCCACCCACTGTACTTTCTATTCAGCCTCACTGTCTTTCTACACTCCCTGATGTACGTATAAAAGGTTTTATCCCCCTTCTTAACTGAGTTGGCCATGTTTTCCTCAGTTTGGGCCTTTGCTATTCTGACTTCCTTCCCTGCTTCCTTCTGCCTTAACTGGTACAGTTCTCTGTCCTGCTCCTCCTGTGTTTCTTTATACTTCCTAAATGCTATCTTTTTCTTCCTAACCTTCCCCGCCACCTCTTTTGAGAACCATAGTGGCTTTTTCTTTCATTTTGATTTCTTTATTTGAGTCACACAAAGGCTTGTTGCCTCTGTGATGGCAGTTTTGATGTTATTGCTCCACCCCTCCTTCTAGCCTGTTTGCTAGTACTTTTCTAAGGCACTCTCCCATCTTGCCAAAGTCAGCCCTCCTGAAATCCAGTACCCTCACTTTCGTATGGCTTGACTCTGTAGGTGAGTTTATCATGAGCCATACTGTATGGTGGTCACTTGTTCCCAGATGGCTACCCACTTCTAGATCTGAGATCCTCTCACTGTCCCCATTTGAGAGTATGAGGTCTAAGATTGCTCCCTCATGAGTGGGTTCCAAAACTAGTTGTCTGAGGCATACCACCTGTAGGGCATCGAGAATGGCCCTGCTCTTGTATGTGGCTGTAGCAAAAGTTCATCAGTTAACATCTGGCATATTCAGGTCCCCCACCAACAGTATCTTCCCTTTCTCTGCCATCCTAAGGATGCCTTCTATCATATCCTTGTCCATTCCCTCTCCCTGACATGGGGGTCTGTATACAACCCCTGAGCGGACTGTGGCGCCATTTCCAGTCTCTAAGGTGACCCACAGTGCCTCCTCTCCTCCCTGTTTACTTTTTTGTTCCATTGCTTTTATCCCTTCCCTTACAGAGAGAGATACTCCTCCCCCTCCTCTACCCTCCCTGTCTCTCCTGTAGGTTGTGTACCCTGGTATGTTAACATCCCAGTCATGGTTCTCTGTGTACCATGATTCTGTGACTGCTACGATATCCAGGCATCCCTCTTCCATCAAGGCCACCAGTTCAGGAAACTTGTTGCCCAGACTACGGGCATTGGTACTCATTACCCTCCATGTCTTGATGACCTTACCCCTTTGTGCCCTATCTCTGTCCTTATTGCCTTTGTCATTTTCTCCATTTACCCCTGCCCTTCTCCCTATTGACATCTCTATCTTGGTGTTTACCTCACTTAGTACCCTGATTTTTTGGGGGGACTAGGATTTCCCTGCTCCTTTCCAGTGCCTCTCCCCCTTGGCTAGTTTAAATGCTTGCCAATGAAGCATTTAAACCTATCACCTAGGATCCTGGTTCCCCTCCTAGACAGATGCAGACCATCACACCAGTATAGACCTACATTACTCCAGGTGGAGACCCAGTCCACAGTGAAGCCAAATCCCTGAGCTCTGCACCAGTTTTTCAACCACTGATTGAATCCCATGGTGTGGAGCACCCTAGCCTCATCCATGCCATAGGCAGGCAGCACCTCTGAGAAGATTACCATGCATGCTACTTGTCTAAGGCCCCTCCCCAACTCCACAAACTCTTCCTGCACTGCTCTGATTCCTTTCTCAGCCAGGTTATTTGTCCCTAGGTGGACAATGACATCCAGCTCCCTCCCTTGTGCAGCTACTCCAATGATCCTAAGGATTCACTCCCTGTCCCTCCAAGCCATGGCACCAGGCAGGCACCTTACCTCCCTCTCCCCTTCCTCTCCCTAACAATGGAGTCCCACACCAAGAGTTGTTTCCTTCCCCTGTGGGTTCCCATGCCACCCTCTTGTGGGTCTCCTTTGTGGAGGTTCCCAGCATCCTCCTTGGTCTCCACTGTGGGTGCCTCCATAGAGAAACCACACTTTGCCACAATGGCATATGAATTGTGAATAGGTACAACTGGAGGGATGCACCTCTGTTCCACCACCCTCACCCTCCCTGAGCCCACTATGGTCCAACTGCTCCTCTTTATTGGCAACCTCTGAGGCAACGGCAGTGGCCCTGGTGGTCCCTGGGTGGGAGAGGAGGTCCCCCAAATTCTGGCCATCTCGGCCTGGAGATGAGCAACCTCCTCCCTCAGCCCAGAGAGGTGCCTGCTGTTAGGACAACACCGCATCCTCCAGAATGTCTCCAGGAAGACTGCTGCTCCACAGCCACTTCACTGCACCACTCTCATCATGTCTTATTTCTGGCCCCTTAACTGTTGTTTGGAATATTTACTCTTTCCTATGTTATTTTTTTCTGCCTACTTACTTATTGCCTCTTTGCCCTTTAAGCTCCTGATCTTCCTGTTCTGAGACAAGAAGTTCCTATATTTCTCAGTAGTCTCCTACTTGCTCAGAGTCAAACCTCCAGCAGCTAGGGGGGACAGAGAGCTACTTTTTTCCTTCTAGGATGGTGAGTCTTTTGTGGCTCTGTGATCACTCACTTCCTGCTCCCAAACAGGAAGTTCCTGTTGCCAGTCAAATCCTGTGCCTATAAAAGTAGAACTGGCTTAGGGTGCGGGGGTTGAGGGGAGGGAAGGAGGACAATATAGTCCTAGTAGAGAAGTATAGTTATAACAGCAGCTCCTTCTTCTTGGTGTTCTCTGCCTGTTCTCTGGCAGAAGCTATCTAGGGCAGTGTTTAAATCTGGCTTTAACCTGGCTTCCTTCTAGCTAAGCCACTCCCCCTACTTCACAGCTCTTTCGACACTTAGTAATTGCACAGATAACAATTCCCTTCAGCCACCTGAGACAAACACCTAGATATCTTTGTTTTGTTTTTACCATAAATTGAAGGTCCCAGTAGCAGAGTTCTAGTGCTTTAGTCTCAGTAGAGAAGTATAGTTATAACAGCAGCTCCTTCTTCTTGGTGTTTTCTGCCTTTTCTTTCCCCCACTACCTTTTGAAATTATGAAACAAGGAAAATTTAGACTTCCCACCTCCAATGTGAAAGTGCCTTGTTTTCTTCTTCAGTTGCATACACTGTGATGCATTGGTGATACTGACGTCCCTGTCTCTCACCAAATCCCTAACACCTTTATTTGTCTCGGCTGATATTTCAGCACTGGAGCATGCATACAATAAGTGTGTAATCAGCCAGCCTTGCTGCTTTACAGGTTGTTATATTTGTAGCTGGAAACATCAGAGCTAAGTTGAGTGGCATCGGTTATTAATATTATATTTAAATAAACTGTTAAGTTACATTCTCCTGTAAGTTGCTAGGCATTTACCAGTGTGTCTCAGCTCACTGAGCATTTCTAGTTAGTTTGCTGGGTTTTTTTGTTTACTTTTTGTTCTGATTGAAGTTTTTTTCAGCCCACCCCCAAAGACACACACACACACACACACACACCACTGACCATCATAATTTCAGGGAGCTGGGTTTATTATAATTGCACTTTTTTTTCCTCCTCCACTGTGAAGTCAGCCCTTGTAATTACAGCTACTTGGCCAATACTTAACAGCCCTTGACTTGCAATTCTCTGGTAGTACACTGCAGATGAAGTACAATTTCTATGGGAGGAAGTGGAGCTCTCTTAGTCTAGCTGCTGAAAACCTGCCTGGTGGAGGAGAGCACATCTTTAAAGAAACAGCATGGGTAGTAGTCTGACCACATAGGCACTACTGGCACCTTCTTATCTGGGATAAAAAAATCACTTTGGCTGAAACTGACGCTGCCTTAATGCAAGCTATTCAAGGAACAGATCCAACTTAAGTGCCCTATTCCCTATATGTGAAAGTGCTTCAAAGCTAAAGGGAAGTAATTAAGAGTACGAACATGGGATTCTGTGGAAATGCAACTTTTTCTTTTTTATTTAGGTGTTTATCTCCTTTCTGCCCCCAGCTTCCACCTTCTAACTGACCCACCAGCCCGTCACTCTGGTATCACTGGGACTTACCCAGAACTCACCCGGTCACTGGGTACAGAGCCTTCAACGGGTCAGTCATCATCCACAGCAGGGGGTGTTTTCCTCCATTTTTTTCCCTTCCCCATTGCTGGGGTGCACACACAGGATATGCATACGTGGAGGCATGCATGCATCCGTGGAAGTCCTGTATCACTCTCCCTTCCATGGCACCCACCATCCCGCACTGCCATCGGGCCTCCACTTGAAGGCAGTCATTCGGCAGGAGTGCCAGTCCTCCCTCTCCCTGGGACAGGAGAGCTGTCCTCCGGATGCTTGATCCTTTCCCTCCCCTGCCAATTCCCAGTGGCCCATGCTCGTTCCCAAACATGGGTTGCCAGCATGACATGAGGTGTGGTGTCCAGCACCTCAACCCTCAGCACCACCGGACTGGCCATGGGAATGCGATTTTTTAATAAGTGCATTACAGTATTTGTTTTACTACGCAAAAATTTAAATATGTGGTTGGATTAAATTAAGCAAAGAAAATGGAATAGAAGTAATTACAGTAAAATGTAAGTCAGTCTGTCAATGTCGGACCTACAGACAATGGGTTTTAGTCGATATGTTTCCCTTTGATTTACAAACCTATTTAAAGAGTACCCAATTAATTTTGTTTATCTTGAGCAACTTGTGAGAACCTGCTGTTTCTTAGATGGCTATGGTTTTGTAAGGTTTTCAGCATTTTACATATACACTGTTGTTTATGAGTTTTCTTCTGTATTTAAATATTTAAAAAAGAGTTTGGTAGACAAGGTACAGTAATTCTTTTTAGTGCTATAATTGATACCTTAGCATGACTGGGAAAAAAAACAAATAACAGCAATCTTTACTTATGGTGTAAATCTGTCAGTTACGTTTTCATGAATATGAAAATTATATTGTATTATACAAAGATTGGTTCTGTAGACTGTTTTCTTACTCACGGATTTACTTAGAAGTATCTCTACTGGCAGCCCTCTTGGACATGGGAGGGAAGGGCTATTTTTTTTCTACCTGCAACTGCAGACGTGACGGGCAGAAAAAAATAGTAACCCTGCAGAGGGAGGAGGGAGTGGGGGGTTGTGCAGCCGCAGAGGGGAGGAGTGCACTAACAGTGGCTGACTAGAAACTTGGCCGCAGCACTATGGAAGCACATGGCTGATGAATCTGGTGATATGCTTTCCCAGTCCCTTTTCTCTCTCCTAGCTCTCGTAAAACATCTGCAGGGCTCTGCCCACATGGTTGTAATAGTGGCTAAAAAAACTCTGTATATGGACTTACAAGATGTTGGAAAATAAGCTACCACCCTATATTGCAGAGCTCTTACATATAAATATCAGCCCTTACACTCTGAGGAGAAATAATTCCATTTTCTTGGAGAGTCCTCAGTATCTCACACAGTTTGGTAAATCTGCACTCAGCTTCATTGTCCTCACTGTATGGAATAAACTGCAAACTATGCTAAAACTTGGGGTCCTGGTTAGTCGATAATTTTTCTAAGCTCTTCTTGATGACCATTGTACTGATGTTTGTACGTGTGGCTAAACTATGATCCTCTGTATCTCATATTATGAAATGGATAGCAAAAATGATGACTCCTTATTAGCCAAGAGGTCTTTTCAGCCAGGTCATTATCCCAGCACAATAGCTTAGCTGAAAGCAGCTCAACAAAAATATATTTAAAAAAATAGATCTAATTTACTAAAAAGGATACATTTCATAATTGTGATAAGGCACCCCAGGGGGGTGCATTATGGTGAGCTAATGACCCTTCTCAGGTGGTGGAAGTACTCAGCTTCACCTTGTGCTTCAATCCACCCAAGGCAGCCTGTAATCCCACTGTAACACACCCTGTCATGCTTGTTGCTTAATTATCTTCCCTTTATGAGAAGCTTTTGCTGTTTTTGCACTGCATTCCAAGTATGTGCTTTTACATTACTGCACCTTATGTGAATTCTGTATGATTACAGACTCTTCTTTCAAGCTTGTGCTGCTTTACTGTACCCTCCTGTATGGCATTATCATGTACCCTATTTCTTCTGTATGCACCTTAAGTTTATAAATTTAGTGTTCTTTTGAAATCATTCTGTATGCTGTCCTACCCAGGACCTCCTTGTAAATGAGCACTATTCAATGGAGCCTTTCCATACATACATACATAAACTACTGATCCCCCAGACCTTACCCATTCCCTTCCCTCCCAGGATTCCCATTTGCCTATCCCATGCATGCTTGAAACCCAAGGCCTTTTCTGCCGCAACTACCTCTTCTGGCAGGTCGTTCCATGCATTTACCACTCTCTCTCTCTCTGTGAAATAGTACTTCCTCACACTACTCCTAAACTGTCAATCATCCAACTACTTATTGTTGCCCCTAGTTGCTGAATATCCTTTCATCCGAAATAGGCTACCCTGGCATCCTGTTTATACTTTTTAGATATTTGAAAGTCTCAATCATATCCCCCCCACCCATCCTATCTTCAAATGAGTACATATCCAAGTCCCTCAGCCATTCCTCATATGCCTTCTCCTGCATCCCCTGAATCATCTGAGTAGTCCTTCTCTGTATTGCCTCCACCCTCTTCATATCCCTCTTCAGGTGCGGTCTCCAGAATGGCATACAGAACTCCAGATGAGGTCTGACCAGGGCCATATACAGGGTCATGATGACTTCCCTCCTTCTACTAGCAACGCCTCAACTTATACATCCCAACATTTTGCTTGCCTTCCCCATCATGGCCTGGTATTATTTTGTCACCTTCAGGTCAGATGAGATGATGACACCCAAGTCCCTCTCTTGTTCCTTAACTGATATTTCCACCCTGTCAATCAAATATTTTGCTCTCATAGAAACATAGAAAATGACAGCAGAAGGGGACCTATGGGCCATCGAGTCTACCAAAACCTGATGCACTAGGACCTACTGTCACAATGGGCCCTGTCCCTTGAGATGGTCAGCCTATTTTTACTAGCATTTTAAGTAGCATAGCTGTCTGTGACCTACCTTGTAATTGCTTTATTCCATCCCAGAAGGTCTGGGATGGAACAAAGCAATTACAAGGCAGGTCAAAGATAGCTACGCTACCTAAAATACTGCAATATAAGGATGTCTTAATCTGTAAACCTATTGATCAAGTTAAAGCTTTTAATGAATATTTTTTAGAAGCAGGGATCACATTTGATAAAAAAAAATTCTCTAACCAGCCAGAAGTTGCTTTGGATAATAACTTTGATGGTCATATTAGCAGACCTTTGTTTACCTTTAGGGAGATAGGAGAACATGAGGTCTTAACTGAGTTAACTAAGCTGGATGTAAAAAAGGGAGCAGGCCAGGATACTATTGACCCTATTTTTTTATAAGATCGGGGCCCCCATATTAGCTAAATATATAGCATACTTGTTTAATTTTGCACTGCGTACTTTTGAAATTCCTGCTGACTAGAAAACAGCTTGTATCATACCAATCAATAAAGGTGGTATTGAGTCAGACCCAGGATGGTATTGACCTATTTCCATCTTGACCCCTATTTCTAAAATGCTTGAAAAATTAGTCCATGTGCAACTAATAAAATATTTGGATAAGTACAAAATATTGACAAATTATCTAACTGGTTTCTGTAAAGGGCACAATACAACATACTGTATGCCACATCCAAGGTTACTGATGACCTCTTTACCACTTTAGACCAGGGCAATTTAGTCCCCACTATATTTTTGGATTTTTTGAAAGTGTTTGATTCTGTTGATCACAACATAATGTTAAAAAGATTAAAAATCTCAGGTTTGGGTCTAGATGCTTTGTCTTGGTTCTCCTCCTATTTGTCTTCTCATTTGCAGTGTGTCAAAGTGGGTGAACATTGCTCTGGCTTTGCTAGGGTAAATAAGGGAGTCCCCAAAGGTTCAGTACTGGGACCCCTTTTGTTCCTTATTTACATTAACGAATTGCCTAATAGTGTATCAGCAGATTCCCATAATCTTCTGTATGCTGGTGGTACTATCATATACACCCAAAGTAAGGATCTCACAGTAGCTATAAACACCTTGCAGAAAGATTTTTATAATATCCAGTATACTCTGCTTAATTCACGATTACTGTTAAATGTAAGTAAAACTCAATGGGTTTTATTTTCTGGAAGACTTAAGTTGGAGAACCAAAACAACATAAACAATAGCATTAGAGCATTGGCTGCAACTGAAATGAACAGAACTTCTGTATATAAATACCTTGGTATATTACTTGATGAATCTATGAAATTTGACCTACATATACAAATGCTTTCTAATAAAATCAAAAAACTACTATCTTTTTTTCTACAGAAATATGGCATACTTTAGTTACACTATTTGTAAACAGTTTTAAATTCTGTTTTTGTCTCAGATTGACTACGGTGATTGCATCTATATGAGAATGAAAGACACTATTTTGAAACCTCGTGACCCTTTATATCATAGCGTTCTGAGATTTGTCATGGGACTGACATGGCAGCCCACCATTGTAACCTTTGTCCTGAAGTTGGTTGGCAGTCATTGTCATCCCAGAGACAAACTCATTGGTTAATTTATGTTTATAAATGTTTTAAAAAAACTGCCTTCATACTTGTTAGGTTTGGTTTTTAGTAAACATCAAAATAAGTATTCCTAAAGATCTACTGATCTACCCCAGCATAATCTGCCTAGGTTTAGAACTAGATATGGCAGTTACAGACTTGTGGTAGCTGTTCCCACGACATGGATTTCCATGCAAAAAAAAGTTAAAATTGACATCAATAATTTCCATATCACGTTTTAAACAAGTTATTTCTGACTTAATGACTGATGAATGTAACTGTTTTAACTGAAATGGATCTTTGATATTTATGGCAATCTTATTGTAACATGTGTGTTAAAGTATGTTTTTACATGTTGCTTGCTGGATGCAATTGTGAATGAGAGATCACTCTCAGTTTTGCCCTCCAATAAATTAAATTGAATAGCTTTCTCTAGTGCGTTGTAATTGTGCCCATTCCTTGTCCCACATGCGCTTAGAATGCTACACTGATCCTACCATCACCACGTCAGTTGACAGTCTATTCCATAGCTCCACCACACCACCATCTCCAAGAAGTAATACTTTCTGATGTTCCTCTTGGACTTCCCACCTTTTAATTTCCACTCATGCTCCCGTGTTGTAGAACTGGTGTTCCTGATGAAAGGCACAGTGTGCGGCACTTTGTTTATGCCTCTAAGGAACTTGCATGTTTAAATCATATCTCCCTTTTCCCTCCTAGTTTCAAGTACATACATATTCAGAGCCTTCAGCCTCTCCTCTTAAGTACTTCCTGTAGGCCATGTACTGTATCATCTTTGTTGCCCTTCTCTGGACCGCTTCCGACCTATCAATATACTTTTTAAAGTGAGGCCTCCAGAACTGGATGCATAACTCCAGGTGAGGCCTCACCAAAGACTGGTAGAGGGGTAATATCACCTCCCTATCCCCATTGTCTACGACTCTTCCTATATGTCCCAGCACTGTATTAGCTTTACTGTAAGCCTTATTACACTGTCTTTGCTACTTGAGATCTTGCCTAATGATGACCTCCAGGTCACGTTCTTCATCTGACGAGCTAAGTTTGACACTGTTTAGCCAGTATTCTATCTTAGGGTTAGCTCTTGCCAGGTGCAACACCTTGCACTTCTTAGTGTTAAATTTCAACTGCCATATGTGTGTCCACCTTTCTAATTTTTTTTAGATCTTCCTGAGGGTCTCTGACACCCTCTGTGGTATTCACTCTACCACTGAATTTCATGTCATCGGCAAACAGGGTGACATTACCCTTTATACTCTCGCTGATGTCGCTGATGAATATGTTAAAGAGGATTGACCCCAGGACTGACCACTGAGGCACCCTACTCAAGACCTGCCTTTCAGTAGATCCCACCCCATTTACTACTACCCTTTGTTTTCTGTCCTTCAGCCAATTTTGTTCCTACCTGACTATTCGTGACGCTGCTCCCAGGTCATCTAGCTTTTTTAAGAGGTACGTGTGAGGGACTGTATCACATGCCTTACTAAAGTCAATGTAAAGCAGGTCCACTGCATGGCCCCAATCCAACTTCATGGACACTTAGTCAAAGAAAGTAATAAGGTTTGTCTGACATGAGCTGCCCGCCACAAACTCATGCTATTTATTATCCTGTAGGTGATTGTCATTGATGAATTCTACCAGATCTTGTATAATAAGTGTCTCCATCAGCTTTCCAACCACTGATGTGAGGCTGAAATGGCCTACAATTACCCATCTCCTCCCTATCACTGCTCTTATGGAGTGGCACCACATCAGCCATCCTCCAGTCACTTGGCACAATCCCAGTCTCAAGTGACCTGTTGAATAGGTGCATGAGGGGGTCTTCTAGCTCTTCTACCAACTCTCTAAGCACTCCGGAGTGCAAATCATCTTGGCAGGGGCCTTGTCATGTCTCATGTCTGAGAGGCCCTTCCTGACTCTTTCAATACTAAACTCCTGGATGGACATTCTCTGGATTCCCCTGGCTGCAGCCCTGATGACACTGTCTGATAGTGGGCCCTTTTCCTAATAAGTGACTAATGAGCAAAAGTATTCATTGAGGGCCTCAGCTTTTTGCCCATTGTCATCAAGCACCTCTTCCTTAACTTTTAGTCTTACAATTCCCCCTCCCTTTCTTCCTTTTCTCACTGATATAGCAAAAGAAATTATTTTCACCTGATTTAATACCTCTTGTAATCTCCAACTCCTTTGTGGACTTGGCTTCCCTCACTATTTTCTTGGCCTCCTTGCTTTTCTGAATATAATCCTCCCATTCTCTGTCTCCCTTTTGCTGTCGGAACAGTTTAAATGTGCTGCTTTTGGCCCCGATTGCCTCCCTTACTGAAGGGAGAATCACATTTGTCTTTTATATCTATTTTTCTTTGTTACTGTCTGGACGCAGAGCTTAGTTGCCTGAAGTACTGCCTCCCTGATATCCTCCCATATTTCCACCACCTCTGGCTTAGCTCTTGTATTCGTTAATCTTTCCCTCACCAATTGCCTTAACCAGCCAGATTCTGCCCTGCTAAAGCATAGTACCTCTGTCTTTGAGGTGGTTTTAGTATCCCCTGTGGATATGTCAAACCCAACAGAATTTTGGTCACTATTTGCCAAGGGTTCTCCTATCTTGACCAGTCCAATTATTTCCAAATTTGTGAGGATCACATCCAGGATGGCATCCTCCCTGGTCAGATCCTTCACTAGTTGGGACAGTAGGCAGTCCTGGGTTGCATCTAGTAGAGCCTGACTTCTCAAGCTTCTTGCTGCTGGAACCCTCCAGTCCACATCCGACAGGGTAAGGTCCCCGACTACCACAATATCTCTCTTACCTGACATTTTTTGTAACTCCTTTACTAAATGTCCATCCTTCTTGTTTCTCTTCCCTGGAGGTCTATATACCACCCCTACTCATAGTATCCTCCCTGCTGCAGTGGTTTGGTGAACCAAAAGTCTCTATGCTCCCATTACCAGTCTTAGTGTTTATATCTTTAGCAGTTATGAAGCCCTCCTTCACATAGAGAGCCACCCCCCCCCCCGCCTGTCCCTCCTGAACAGTATGTAGCCTGGAATTGCAGGGTCCCAGTCATTGTTGTCTGTGGCCCAGGTTTTAGTTATGGCCACCAGGTTGACCTTTGTGTCTGCCACTAGAGCCTGGAGTTCACTGATCTTATTGCCTAGGCTCCTAGCATTAAGACAGACTCCACTCCATGAGCTTTCAGTGTGCTTTGTGTTGTCTGATTGGAGCCCCCCCGTTTCTCTCAGCTATTCCCTTTTGTTGTTTTGCTGGTGTCCATCCTGTGTTGTACCCCTTCATTATCTTTACGTGACTTGAATAGTTTTGTATGCACCCATTTTTTGTTAAAGGGGTGGAGTTGGTTGGACATGCTATCTGTTTCCATGCCACAGCCCCCCCCCCCATACTGACTAGTTTAAATGGCCCAAATAAACTTCCAACTTCTGAGCCAGTGCTCTTGTTCTTTCTGCTGTGAGGTGAAGTCTGTTACACTTGAATTGTGATCTATCCCAGAAATCTCCCCAGGATCCAATAAATTAAATCCTTTTGCCTGGCACCAGTCCTTCAGACAGCTGTTGAATTCCTCTGTTACTGTTTGTCGGATTCTTCCCACACTGCCAACCTTACTCCACACAGGAAGAACTTCTTAGAAGGCAAGGGAAGCTGCTGTTGCTGAAAGCCTATCTCCCAGCTTCTCAATACTCCATTTAGCATCTTTAATATTCTGATCAGTGAGATCATTAGTTTCTATGTGTACCAGTACTCCCAGGTCCCCCCTTCTCTCTCTCTGCAAGTTTTCCAATGTACTCACAGTCCCTTTTTGCTGATGTGCTGGGAAGGCATCTGACTGTTGCTACCTTCTGTGAATTCCTGTGCAATCAAGCTTCCATTCCTCTGATGATGGAATTGCCAACCACCAGGATCTTCTTGACTTCCTGTTTGTCTCTCTCTCTCTCCTCCACCACTGGTTGTTGAGACCTCTTCCCCTTTTGCTCTCCTGATGGGACTAGCATCCACCCTAGCAGGGGCTGACTCCTTCCTCTCTGCTAGGAGCTCAAAATGATTTGAAGTCCTTATGGGGTATTCCGAATTTTGCTGTCCATCCTTCTTGGTTTTGCACCCCCTCCTCTTACCATTGTCCAGCCTCCTGATCCAGTGGACTTCTGAGGGAGTGGGGGGTCCAGTGTAATTGATGATGCAGCATGTGAATTTCACCCCAAGCAGCCTCCAACTAGGTTTGAAGGTTGTGCAGCTTCTTGCAAATGGGGCAATGTCCTGACCTTCAGAGTTGCTCCTTGGAGACGAGTGTGCCGCAGTCATTACAGTTCTGTATCCCGAAGCTGAGCATTCCTGATGGTATAGCAGATTTGTTGGATACCTTCCTCCTGGTCACAGTTCCTTTTAATATATATATATGTTTTAAAAAGAACTGTCCCAGTAGCTCTTTGCAAGAGAAACAATCAGCTGTTTCTAGCTCTGTGGCAGCCACTCTCAGCACCTGACAAACGGATGAAAGTAAAGCAACCCAAATGAACAGTAACCTCAATTTAACGTTTTAGCAGATCTCGGTGGCTGTCACGCTCAGTGCCTGCCAAATGGAAAAGAAAATCTGATGGAACAGTAACTTTAATTTAACTGACTAAAACCTTGGAAATGACATGCTACCTACAGATGAAAATAATCCAGTTCACCCCACAGCTATGTGATGTCACAAGCACAAGGTAACTTTACTGACTAAACAAACAAAGTAAACCCTCGAATATCAAAAGCACAGTCTAATTTCTACTAATAAACAAACAAACCAAACATAGTCACTAAGTTTAGTACTAAACAAACAAACCCCTAAATATAAAAAAAAATTAAAAAATATCATAAGCACAGTGTAATTTCTACTAATAAACAAATGAACCAAACTTAATCACTAAGTTCAAAATAGCTCACAACTGGTTAGTGTGTGTAGCAATATCCCCTTCCCAGCAGTCCTTGTGGACAGTCAGTCTCTTCCCTGATCCACTCCCCTGCCCCCTCCTGCAATATCCCCTTCTCAGCAGTCCTTGTGTACAGTCGGTCTCTTCCCCAATCTGCTCCCCTGCCCCATCTGCTATAAAAGGAAATGCAACGCTCACGGGTTTCCATGCCCCGTATGCATAATTTTGCATTTTCCTGCATTGAAGTCAAGCTTCCAAACCTTGGCCCACTTCTCTAGTCTTTCAAGGTCCTCCCTAATTCTTTCAACCCCTGGCGTATCCACTCTATTACATATCTTAGTATCATCGGTGAAAAAACACACCCTCCCTTCTAGACCTTCTGCAATGTCTCCAATGAAAATGTTGAAAGTACTGGTTCCAGTATAGACCCCTGTGGCACCCCACTCATGACCATCCCCTCTTCAGAGAGCACTCCTTTTACCATCAGCCATTGGGTTCTACTTGAGACCCAGTTTCCCATCCATTTTGTTTTGGCTGAACCCAGTCCTAGACCACCCATCTTGTTTAATAATCTTTTGTATGGAACTGTGTCAAAAGCCTTTCTGAAGTTCATTGTAAAACAAATAAATACAAAAAAGGAGGAAAAAATACTCAACATGCTCGAAATATAAAGCAAAATTTATCTGAAAATCATATTTTTTTCAAAATGTCCCTCAGGAGCTCTTTAAAGGTGTTTCACCATTAAAAGAGTGTAACCACATGCTATTAAAACATACTGTATGGTATAAGTGAAGATTTAGGGTTAATTGTTCTAAACCTTTTTTTTTTAAAGAGGCAATAGTAGATATGAAAGGAGCCTTGGAGTCAACATTTATTTATTTATTTAATTGTTTGTTTATTTCAAAATGTTTACCAGGAAAGACATACTGAGCTGACATCAGCTCATTTCCAGATGCATCCTGGGGGAGGGGAAGAGTAGAAAACTGCAAATACTATGTGCATAAATAATACAATAATATGGAAATAAATATTCCAAAATAAGCACAATTACATGAAAATGTTTCTAAGTAATAAAGCTGCAATATAATAAATTGTAGAAAGAAGACCAAAAGAACATTAAGCAGTGATCAACAATGCAATAATATGAGAGGCAGGAGACAGTGATTGACAACTGGTGGAGAGGAGCAGTGCTAGTGTCAGTGTAGGGTGGAAGACAGCAGACAGAAGTGAGCCCCTACACCAGGAGCAACTACAGGAATGAGTAGAGAAATCATGAAGAAGAGATTTCAAAGTGTGAAGGGAAAGAGCAGAGTGATATGGAAGGGGGAAAGAGCCACAAAGTTAATGGAAATAGAACTAGAAGGCAGCAGGACCAGCAGTAGATTTCACGGGGGTGAGCGTGAGACAGCAAGCCAAGAGCAAGTGTTGTGAAGGAGTAAAGGCTAGAAGGGAGGGGGAGAGGAGAGGAGAGGAGAGGAGAGGAGAGGAGAGGAGAGGAGAGGAGAGGAGAGAAGCAAGATACATAGGGAGGGAGCCAAACTAAAATTTGGATATAAAAGAGGCAAAGTGGGTAAGGCGCCTGGCATCAAGGGAGCGGAGGAGAAGAGAGGTGTACAAAGAACAGCAGTGAGTATGCAGGGGTCTGTCAAGGGTGAATCAGCAGAAAGAGTGAAATAGGGGATCCAGTCTTCTATGGTGGATTTGGGGGAAGCACTGTAAATTATGTCTCCATAGTGGAAAATGGGTAAACTGGAACATAGCTAGTCCTGTCCTAGTGAGTCTTTCCTAGCCTCTGGGTTTTAATAATTAGCTGAAAATGTGAGTTAAAAAGGAACAAAACTGAATATCTGAGAGGGGACAGAATGACTAGGGGACCCATTCACAGTCACAGTTAGTGGTGGAATAAAAAAGGCATGCACACAGGCTCTCAATTGCTGCACCACCATTTTTCTCTAAACATGAAGTATTGACTTCATTGTATAGGCTGGGTTAGGGCAGACTAGATGGGTCTTATGGTCCTTTTCTGCTGACAAAATTGATGTTTCTAGAAGTCTTCCCTGTGATGAAGTTGCACTATAAATGGAGCTGACAGATGTTAATGGGCTTTACAGTTTTTGAAGTTGGTATGGCAGAACCCCCAAACCTTCTAAGGTTCTAAAAATTCTGATCAGCCATGAAAAAGTCAGAAAGTTATCAAAACCTTATCAGAACTTTCAGAAACATTTAAAGCACAAAGACTCTTTCAACAACATTTTTTCACCCATATACTATACACTAGTGTCAGTGAAGGGAAAGGACTCTGAAAACCACTAGGAGTAGTAGTTGCAGCAAAATGCAGTATGTTTATTTGGCTGGAAAACAGCCAACTGAGCAAGGCTCATTTTCCAATGGCATCCTGGATCACTGAGTTCTATTACATAATATAACCCAGGCATGGCTGAAAAGAGGCTTTTGCCCAGTCCATCTTCCTGGTAAATCAAATAAATAAGTAAATAATATCCCTCCATCTCCCTGCAAGAATTCTGTGTGACCTTTAGGTCCCGATTAAGAGAAACACAGTTAAAGTAAAGGTTTCCACATACTTACTAGTCTGTAGTTTATTTTTTTATCTGGTCAGTCCTGTGACCCTCTGCCTGCCATGTTTAATCACTACATGTCCCAGTGTCTCCCATGGCTAGCCCTCTGATGACATTACTGGTGGACTGAGCTGCGGGGGACCTCTATGTGCCAGCAAGTCATTTAGGAGTGTACTAGTGTGGAGGAGCACGTGATCATGCTTATTCTACCTGTACCGATTGCTCTGTACTTTGCTCATTAGAGGGCTAGCTGTGGGGGACACAGGTACATGTAGTGACTAAACAAACAAATACTACTGATACAGAGACAAATTGGATATTATTACCAAGAGCTAAGAAATGGAAAGGAGAAAAGGGCAGAAAACCAAAAGGGCAATTACTAAACTGGGATGATGTTCTAACTTTCATTCAGATCCAAGGGGCAACTGCTACAAAATTAAGAATCAGTTGACTTTCTCTCTGGAGTAGGTTTTAAGGCAATTAACTCCTCTACGATGACTGAGGATGTGGTCTATGCCCATCACATGCACACTGGAGAGGTCAGAATTGCGATTTTGGTGCCATTGGGCACCTTTGGGGGTATCACATCTGCCACTGGATATGTAACATAAATATTCTTCAGTCCTGCCTCTCAAAGGTTGTATAATATGGTCAATGTAGAGAGAAGGACAGTCACACCATATAGCATATACAATGAATGGTGTTTTACAAGTAACGAATTGGTGGCCCTCTTAACTTTTAGTATTGGTTGGGCTTACAAAGATCCTACTGTTTGAGGCATAATAGTGGATGGAACAATTCTCACAGTGGTGCATTCTAGTAGGGTGACTAAAGGACGGTTTAGGGTGACTCATTACTGATATAAAGTAGCTGTGAACCACTTGATCACATATACTGGGGTCTATTTGATATACAACTGTGGAGGAATCACCAACCACATCTCATAGAGCAGGGTCAACCTTTAAAACATGCCAGACCCATTTTAGCATTCCAACTACCAAGGGAGTAATGGGATTGTACTTGTTAATGAAATTAATTATACCATCTTGCATTTGATTCCTTGATTTTAGTTTAAGGAGAGTACTCCTATCTTGGAACTGGGCAAAAGATTTACCTTCCTGTAACATTCCATGGTTATGCCCCCTTTTAACAAGCCAATTGTGGAGATCATCCACATGTCTGTTATAGGTGGTCAGATCTGAGCAGTTACGCTGAAGAAATAAACACTGCCCCTTCAGTATGCCCTTTTTGATGTGCTCAGGATGTTTTTTTTAATTATTTGTTTATACTCCACCTATGGTGTGGAACCTTTGTTAGTGAGCACTTGTGCTCAAAGGCGTAACTCCAAATTTACAAATAAATCAGTAATAGATGTGTGGTTCATAGTTTTATTGTGGAATTGTTCTAATGCCCTGGGATTGGTAAGACTGGGGAGTGCAGCTGATGCTGCATGTCCCTACCATATGTGAGGTATAAGGGGCACTCAGCCCCTTCTATGACACCCCACAGACTAAGTATTATAATGATTCCTTCAGTGAGCACTGCCTCTCTTTCACTGTCTCCAGGGAGGTGCATATGTGGATGCAAATGTATTAGTTGGTGGTTGGGGGGGTCTAAGACTCCTCTCTCTGCCAGTTCTTGCTGCACTCCAGTCACACAAGTGGAATAGAAACATAGAAATTGTCAGCAGATAGGGACCACTAGGCCCATCCAGTCTGCCCGTAAGCCTTACACTAGTTTGCGACCCATGACCCTATCTGGTCAATGGCTTATCACCCATCCTTCCCACCTCTTAGGTTCCCTTATGCCTATCCTAAGCATGTTTAAATCCCTCCACTGTGCTTGCTCCCACCACCTCCTGTGGCAGGCTATTCCATGTATCCACCACCCCTCTCCATGAAAAAAACTTCCTCACATTTCCCCTCAACCTGCCACCTTCTAATTTCATATCATGCCCCCTCGTTCTTGTACTCCTCCTATACCGGAAGATGTCTCCCCCCTGCACCTTGTTCATGCCATTAAGGGGTATCCTGTGATATGGGCAGACCGCAAGTGGGCACCTGCCGTAATGGTGACCCACTTGCGGTGACTGACCCGATGGCGAGAATGTGGGGTTGGCAACTGGATAGGGAGGGTCACGAAAAGGTGACAGGATGTCATGCATATATACATGCGCGGGGGGGGGAGAGCCCACCAAACATAGGATGGGAGGGTTTGTGAGGGGTGGTGCTGCGGGTTGTTGGTGAGCTGGTGGCGTGGTGGGGTGGGTGCTGGACTGGGGTGGTGGAGATGCAGGGTTTGGGACCGGGCACCTGTAGTTTTTGTTGCTCCCGGCCCGAGACAGTGTTTTTTTTGTTTGTGATATGCACTCCCCCGACGTGCACCCCCCTGGAGTTGAGAATCTTAATTTAGGGGGTGTGTGGGGGGGGGCAATAAATGTATTTGTTTTGCGCCACTTTCACTGGCGCTGGGACTCCACATTGCCGAAATTCAATTTTGGCAATGTGGAATTGCGATAAGGGCATTCGGCATTCCAAATTCACCCTTATCACATGGAACCCCCTTAAGGTATTAGAATGTTTTTATCAAGTCCCCCCGATCCCTTCTCTCCTTTAGCAAGTACATATTGTGGTCCTTTAATCTCTCCTCATATGTTTTCTGGTGCAAGCACTGTACCATCTTTGTTGCCCTTTTCTGGACCACCTCCACCCTATAAATGTCCTTATGAAGGTGTGTCCTCCAGAACTGCACATAGTACTCTAGGTGAGATCTCACCAGTGTTTTATACAATGGCATAACTACCACCCTCCTTCTGCTAGTAATACCTCTGCTTATGCACCCCAGCATTCTACTGGCCCTCCCTGTAGCATTTGTACTCTGTTTGGACACCTTTAGGTCATCTGAAATGATAACCCCCCAGGTCCCTTTCCTCCTTGGTGATCATCAGCAACTTGCCCCATCCTGTAGCTCTCCCCAGGGTTCCCTCTTACCAGGTGCATTGTTTTGCATTTCTTTGACTTGAACCCCAGTTGCCACATCTCAGACCATTTTTCAAGCTTCCTCAGGTCTCCCCTCATTTTCTTCACCCCATCCAAAGTATCCACCCTGTTGCAGATCTTGGTGTCATCTGCAAACAGGCAGACCTTTCCCCTCCAGACCTTCTGCAGTGTCACTAATGAAGACATTGAACAAGACTGGCCCAAGGACTATTCCCTGAGGTACCCTGCTGGTCTCCTCCTTCTCTCCGGATTGGATCATATTTATAACCACCCTCTGCCTCCTGTCCGTTAGCCAGTTCCTAACCCAATTTACCACCTTATGCCCTATGCCCAGACTACCCATTTTGTTAGCCAGCCTTCTATGTGGGACGGTGTCAAAGGCCTTACTGAAATCATGATAGGTGATGTGCATGCCCCCGGCCCCAAGATTTATTTCCTTTGTCACCCAGTCAAAAAAATCTATAAGCTTTATCTGACACAAACTTCCTGCTGTGAATCCATGTTGCCTCAGATCCTGGGCACCACTGGATTCCAAGTGTGCCATTATTCTTCCTTTAAGTAGTGCCTCCATGATTTTACCCGTTACTGTGGTGAGGCTGACCAGCCTATAGTTCCCTGCCTCTTCTCTACTATCACTTTTGTGTAGTGTGACTACATGTTCCCTCTCAGGCCTCTGGAACCACTTCTGTGCTGAGTGACTCGGTGAACATGGCTGTCAGAGGCAGTGCTAGCTCCCTTCACAGTTCCCTTAGTATCCTCAAGTGTATGCCATCTGGCCCCTCTGCTTTGTCCACCTTCAGTTTTCTGAGTTCCTCCAGGACTCTCTACACTGTGAATGGACTTGTGTTTACCTCTCCCCCCCTTCGTGCCTGATCCCCAGCTGTGGTATCTGACCTACCCCCTCTTTCATGAATACTGAGCAGAAGTATTCATTCAGGATTTCCTCCTTTTCCAGGTCTCCCTCCTTACACTCCCCTGTATTCCCTCTGGACCTTACAATCCCCCCTGGTTTTCCTTCTTTTGCTGATGTATCTATAGAATGTCTTGTCCCCCTTCTTCACCGTCTGTGCCAATCTTTCCTCATTCTGTGTCTTAGCGCTCCTTACACCTTCCCCACTTCCCTTGAATTCTTTAGGCAAACCTCCCTGTCTTCCTCCCTTTGAGTCTCCTTATATTTCCTGAAACCCACCCTTTTGGCCCTTGCCTTGTCCGCCACCTCTCTCGAGAACCATAGTGGTTTCCTCCTTCTCTTGCCCTTGTTTACCATCCTGATACATGTGTACGTTACCTCCTCTATGGCTCCCTTCAGGTGTTCCTACTGCTCCTCAACTCCCCCTCCTGTCATCCTCCTTGCCAGTGCCTCCTTGATACACCTCCCCATTTTAGCAAAATCTGCCCTCCTAAAATCTAAGACCTTTGCCTTTGTGTGATCAGACTGTGTCTCTGTCCCCATACTGAACCACACTATGTGGTGGTCGCTGGATCCCAGATGCCCTTTCACCTGGATATCTGTGATTCTGTCCCCATTGGTCAGTACCACGTCCAGAATCGCTCTGTCTCTGGTGGGATCAATCACTAGCTGTCTGAGGCCCACCCCTTGTAGGGAATCCAGGATGTCTCTGCTCCTGTTTGAAGCAGCTGCTTGAATGGTCCAATCCAAGTCTGGGATATTGAAATCCCCAAGAAGTAATACCTCGCTCTTTGTTGTCATCTTGTGGATTTCCTCCACTAGATCCCTATCCACTTCTTCCCCCCATGATAGAGGTCTGTAGATCACCCCTGTGCAGATTGCTGTGCCGTTTCCTGGCTCAAGGGTGACCCACAGTGCCTCAGCCTCTGCTTGTCTACCCTGTACTTCCATTGCTTTTATATATCTTCTCTTACATACAGGGTCACTCCCCCCCCCTTTTTTTTACTCCCCCATCTATGATGCCTACCTGATGCTTGGCACATTCCAGAACCACAGGGTAGGGGTTTAAACATCTGGGAACTGCTATCCATCAAGGGGCTGTTGAACCTGTTAGACAGGGATCCAGTTCATCATAGTAGGGCAGGACCTGGAGATGGAGATGAGGTGGAGGTGAGGGAGTTTGATCCAAGCTTGGTGCCAAGACTCAACGCTATTGTTCTTTATTCTGTGCATCCAATTGGAAGCCTGGTCTGGGAAAGCCATGACCCACCAGACAGCCTTCAAGCTGGTCAACCTTGCAACCGTGCAACAGTGTGAATAGGCAATGGCTCTTTGGCACGTCTCAGCTTTTACTGCCCAACAATGAGCACCCCCAAACTAATCTCCACTTCTGGAAACTATGAAATACTTATTGCTGCTAGTAAAGAGAAAAAGAGAAGTGCAGATTCCCACTGCCTACATTTTACTAGGTTAACAGTAGTCCCTAAGTTAGACATCATCAGGCACAGCTCCCCCAAGGCCACTGACAGTCCACTACTAGCTTGTCCTTGGTAGAACTGGGTTTCCACCTATTTACCCCCCCCCCGGGATGTAACCCTTGAATAAACATGCAGTATGTGCACTGGAAAAGGTCTTCAGAAGCCGACCAGGGTGAAAGGTTGTAAACTCTTGGTTACTTTGACATGCTTAGCATGTTTGACACTCAGCACTTCCTCCCACTTAAACAACAGAGCAAATGACCAACCCTTTTCCACCCTCTGTAGTCAATAGCTTACAGTCAGCCTAGGGTGTTCAATTCCAAGGAGGGGCACAGACTGGCAGCACTGCCAAAAATCCTCATTAATCAGGAGGACAGCATTACCCACCTCCACAGGGAAGTATAGGGCACCTTGAGTTGTGGCTGGGGCTTTCTTATCTGCATTTGAGTACAGTGTCCCCCGGGTCCATTGGCTGGCTAATGAATCCTGGTGTGCTTTGCTCTTTATAAGGCCTGGCACAGGTGGCCCAAACCCTTGTGTGTGGCACCCTTTCACTGCGGCCCCATGTAGATGGGTCCTGGAAACACTACCACACTCTAGGATAGTTACAATGAGCAGCCTGGGTACTGAATCTTCATCCCATGGACATATAAGCAATAACAGCATATTATTCCAGCTGGGGGCCAGGCTGGCGAGAGGGAGGGGGACAGAGGGGAGGTGGGGATGCATGCATGCAGGGTGGGTATACACGCTGAGAGCAGTAACCACTGTGGGACATGGTTAGAGATAGGATGGTGGTGCTATGCTTCTTAGGTACATCTGACTTTGGTTCTACACATCTAGCCTCACCATGTTAGCTTATCAAGTTTCACCCCACAGAATGCATTTTCACCACTGGGAATGAGTAGAATCTGGGCATGGGGAGATAAGTTTTTAAAACTGCCTCACCTTCCTTAACAAACATTAAGCCCCAAGCTGGTGGGGGAGCAGGAACAAAGTGGGCATCACCAAGGGAGGAGGGGTGCAGTGGGATCACTTATTGGCTCCTGCCCCCCTCACCTCACACATGTCATCAGATGTCCGCTGCTCACCAGTCCCTCAACTGGGTCATTGAATTGGTGAGGAACATATGGTCATGTTTATAAATTATTAGAAGATGAAACGTACAGAACAACATGCAGTTTGAAAGTTCAAATTTACTGATGGCCAGGGATCCTCAACATGGAACATCAATGGATTGCACTAGGCCCCTGGTTGGAAGGCTTCGGGGCATAATACCCATGACCTTTTTTCCCTCCAGGGAACTAAAAGGTTTTGTTTTATGGGACTTGACCCAGAATTAACACCTTTTATGCTAGAAGCTCATTACATAGGTTCCACATCAAAGGGTTACATAACAGAAAATGTGTACTGAAAGTGAAGTCACAGCGGTAGTTACAAAATAGCACACCACAAATAATATCAAGGTAAATATGAACAAATGCTAACATTAGAGACTATGAAGTGCAGGCATAGATTGACAATTGAAAAGTCAATAAGTGCTAATGCAGAGAACATGGGGGGGACAGAGAGAGAGTCACAGAGTGAGTAAGACGAGGTAGATCAGCCTAAGGGACTTGTCAGTCAAGAAGTATCAGCCAAGAGGGCCTTTGTCAGTCTAGGAGGCATAGGTGACAGCAATGATTAGGCAGAAAGTTAGCAGAGGTGAGGATGAGGAGAGTAAGAAGGTAAGAAAGGGAGGGTTCAAGAGAACAGTTGGAGAGAGAAGGAGAAGGGAAATATAGAAGTATTTTTGGGGGAAGAAGGAAATACATCCAGACAGACGGTGTGGAGGTTGGGAAGTGGGGTAGTTGAAGCAGCAGAGGCAGGGAAAGTTGAAACAGCAGTGGCAGAAGGACAAGTTAGAGGGAGCAATCACAGCTGGAATTAGACACTAATTGCTGTCGGAGTTTCTGTTTGAATAAGCCCAGAGTGGGCATGGAAGATATGTTGTCCTGAAGGGAATTGAACCAAAGTGGGGCCAGGTAGGTGAAGGACCTTTGTCCTTGGGTGGTGCGGCACCCGGGGATCTTGAATTGGTTAACAGAACTTCCAGTAGGATGAGGGTTGACATAGGGGGCCAGAAGCTTCAGAACTCCAGGGGTTATCTACCTAGGCTAACTTTTTTCACCAACAAACAGGTTTGGTAGTTAATTCTGCTACTGAGCTGGAACCAGTTAGCATGGGCTTACAGGTCGCAGGTGTGGGTCAGACAAGCAGAGTCTGTGAGGAGATGGCAAGCTTTGTTTAGCACTATTTTAATACACCATAGGACTGAGTCAGTAGCCGATACATAGATGACCAGCCAGTAGTTCACAAGTGAGACGACTGAGCTGTGTATCGCTAGACTAGGAGCATCTGATTTCAGACTATGTTTATGCCTCTGTAGAAGACCAATGTGCGTATTGATAGCTTTGGCAACATTGTCAATGTGAGGGGAATACGATACGGTACTATCAACCGTAACCCCTAAATATTTAAATTGCTGAACTAATTCTAGGGAGGAGCCTTCGTCGTTGCAGATTGAGAGGGGGAAGTGTCTCTGTTTGCTTTGTGGAGTGGAGAACAACATAGTTTTTGTCTTTTTGTAATGCCTAATTAACTTGTGGTTACCAAACCACTTTTCGATGCTAGCAAAGTCCTGTTGTAGCTGGTTCTGTAGGATCATAGGGTCAGGGTCACTGGTGAATAGCACCGTGTCATCTGCATAAGGTAGTATGCAACCATGGCAAGCACAGGGGAGCCTATTCAGGAAGATACTGAATAGGAGGGGACCCAGGATGAACCCTTGGGGGACACCCGAACGAACTGATCTACTATCTGAAAGGACAGTTTCTGTCTTCACTTTCTGAGATTGGTTTTGAAAGTAACTATGAAATCAAGCAATGGTATTAATGGAAAGACAGTCAGGAGGACATGATTGACAGTGTCAAAAGCTTTTGTTAAGTCAATAAAAGTGGTGCACACGAGATGACCTTGGTCTAGAGAATTGTGGATCTAGCCCATAAATTCAAGCAGGGCTGTTGTAGCACTGTGTCCAATCCTAAACCCATGCTGTTGGATTGCAGTGCAACATGTATTTGTCTAGATATTCTACTAATTGATTGGCAACTATCTTCTCCAAGGCTTTAGATAGTAGGGGGAGAATGGAGATAGGTCTGTAGTTTCCGTGAAGAGCTCGATCCCCACTTTCATGTACAGGTGTCACTATAGCCACCTTCCATTTCTGAGGGAATTTAGAGTACCGGAGGGATAGGTTAATTATGTGTGTTGGGGGGCATGGATTGGTATTCTGTGATAATAGCACCAGAATATGGGCGACCACAAAAATGGCGACTCATATTCGATGCTTTTATCACAAGGCGACCACAAGGGTAGCGACCTACTGCGACGGGGAATGAAGGAGATGGTGACTGGAAAGGAAGGTTAGCAAGGGGAAGGGAAGGGATAAAGAAGAGCGTTAAGGAGATGTACTGGATACTGGACCTGCTGCCACCGAGCCAGCCATGTGGCGTGGTGGTGAGGGAGGCTGGCCCCGGTGTAGCGGGTCCTGGGTTTGGGGTCTGGTGTCGGGATGGCTGTTGTTTTGGTGGTGCCTGCGGGACTTTATTTTATTTTTTTCAGGTCTGTACTCTGCCCCCCCTTGACATGCACCCCCAGAAGTTGAGAATCTAAAAGCGAGTGGGGGCACGGGTGGTGTGTAGCCCCCCCCCCACTAAAACACTTGTAATGCTGGATGTCGGGTCACCTACAAGTGCATATCACCAATTTGGTTTTCAGTGATATGCACTCACCATAATAACAATAACCATTCAGTGATTGCTGTTATGACATAGAACCTCAGGATTTCTTCCAAGGAGAGGGCAACAAATTTAAGGTCAAGGGAATCACCGCTGCATTTTGCTTTCCCTAGCAACTTATGAAGATATTTCCCGGCTTAATTTATTATTATGATTCTGAAATAGAATGGGGGGCGCAGAGGGGGCTCTTTAGGTCTGTCAGGGCAGTCGGTCATAGTGATATGGGGGAAGAAGTCATGGGAGGGAGAAATCCGCTGAGACCTGTAAATGTGTTGTGGAATGTGTCTGCAATTGTTTTAGGGTCAAGGGTAGGGGTACCATCAATATTAAGCATGGAAGGGGGAGGCTTGGGCTCCTTACCAGTTACCTCTATTGCTCCCAATATACTGGGAGGGACTTTAGTTGGGGTGATTAGCAGTTACAGTTGCATTGAACTGTTAGGGTTACCTGTAGTGTTATCTTAAACTGATCAAATGTAGGTTGATTGAGCAAGGTTTGAGGCAGCTCATTTAAATAGACAGTGGCCCTAAAGTTGAATGAACACTTGCCCAGCTCAGTATGGTGGAAAGGCAGTTCAAGGGCATTTTGAGCCATGCTTTTGGTATTGCAGAGATTTTGTTTAGTTTTTGTTGACCGGGTAAGTGCACTAGACAAATTCTGCCTATTTTCAGGCACAACCCAGGGGAAGGGGATACAGATGAATGCCAACTGACCTTGAACCAGATTAAGCTGTTGGTGGTATTTTTTAGTAAATGAGGGAAATTTGGTCAGGACACCGGGGAAATCCCCCTACTCTGCCTGCAGGGGGCTTGACTTCCTGGGAGCAGAATGGAGGAGCCCAGTTTAGAGCTGGACAGAAGAGGAGGAGGAAGTACTGATGTAGCAGGGGAGATGGAAGAATCAGTGGAAGGAGACTGGGTGGAACTTTTTGAGGCTCCTCAGGCTACTGAGTTTTTTTCGGCTGTTGCAGTGCCAGAGAAACGGGATTTGCAAGAACCGGAGCCTTCAGTTCTTGCAACTTTACTACAGAAACCAAGAAAGGAGGAGAGTTTTTTGCAGGATAACACTGACATGGGATTATTGGCTGGCAGGGAGGGAAATGCTGTTTTCCAGTGCCAAGAGCCAAAACCTTGTAGTTCCTTGGAGGTTACTACTGACAACGTGTCTTCAGTTGTCATGGATACTAGAGTCAACACTGCAATACGGGCTATGGAGTCAGTTCATCCAGTGATTTGCACACCGCAGAAACCGCTTTCCAAAGATGCTGGGTTTGTTTTCAAGCCTCTCCCCTCTGCTGCTTTTACGCAGTCGCAACAGCCTGAGGTAAGCTGTATCTATCAGACAAACCCTTTGGATCAGGTTGGGGTGTCGGAATTTACTTTTGCCAAGAAATTAACTGCTCATATTGACTCTGTGGGGATTGAGGGAAAGGAAAAACGGGCAGCTGTTTTTTCAGCTAAAAGACATTTAGTGACCCCAACAGATAAACCAGTAGTTACTGGGACACTTACTAAGGACTCTGAGCCTTCTTGTCAGCAGGACAGTATTGTTAATAACCCATTGTCGGAAGAAAATTGGACCCCTCAAACAGCACTGCGGGAAGCTGGTTGGTCCTTTAATAATGGTTCATGGCGTCCTTCTCCTGACTGGGACCCTAAATTAAACTTTTCTCAAAACGAGCCTTCATGGCGGCCTAATGTTTCTGTTTTACCCATGACACAAGCTAATTTGGTACCAGGTGATGAAAAGCAAGAACCCCCAGGAACAAGTTCCATCATCAGAGGTTTTAATTGATTTACATACTGAACATCCTCATACTGATAAAAAAACTGTGGACTCTAGTAAACCTTTGTTGTCGGACTTATTTTCTAAAATAAAGAAGGAAGCAGCCCCTAGACGTAATGCTGTTAGATTAAGATATAAGGGTGGTCTGGAAGCTAGGCCAGACAGGCATTATGTGGGGAAATATTTGTTGAAAGACTCTTTGCATTTTACCCCACGTGAAGTGTTTGCTTTTATCAATATATCTGGTGAGGATAATTTTGATATAAGCTTTCACTCAGCTTATGCATTGGATTTATTCTGGGAACGTTACAACCAGGTCAAATTCTCACCCTTATGGACCCCGTTTTTGGTAATCCCCCTGACTAAACCATTGGTTAAATTTGTAACAATTATGTTTCGGAATGAAGGTGTGCATATTGATGACATTGTGTATTGGTTGTCCCAGAAATGTGATGTCTTGAGTTCTCCAGAGGCCATTTTAGATGACCAACAGTTTTGGAGGGGTGGAAATTTAAAGTTAAACTTCGGCAGTCAGATTCAGGGATTTTGCATATTCCAAACTCTTTTTTGTTGGGCCGGGATTGGGGGGTCTGTTTTTATGCAGGCCAACCTAGGGCATGTTATAAATGTGGTGCTAGAACACACTTATCTAGCTCATGTGATAAACCCCATTGTGACAACTGTGGAGAGATTGGTCACATTGCATTCCAATGTATGAACCATACTAAGTGTGATCTCTGTGATGACACAGGTCATGTCTTCACTGAATGTGTGTGGTGGCTAGGAATAAGGCTACTATTATAGTCCTGATCTTCTTATTCAAAAGCTCAGGATTTGGTTTCTGAAGCAGGGGCGGGACATCAGGCCTCTGGTGGTGCCACTGCAGTCCCTAACCCACAACCTTTAATTGTGGACTCTGTAGTTTCATTACCTGATACCTTGAAAGATACCTTGCCTATATTGGTCCCAGTATGTTATGCTGACAATCAGGAAGCTCGTCCCAAAGAGGCAGTTCAACAGTGCCTCTACAAGTAAAGACAGGTCCTCCAGAATTTAAAACCTCCTTTGGTAGGCCGTTCTACTACAGATGTGGAAACCAGTAACCCTTTTGAGGTTCTTTCTTCTCAGTGGGGAGACTCCATCATGGAGTGTCAGGACTTGGACTCACAACCAGCTGGACAGTCCCCCCTTCCCATTTGTGGTTCAAGATGGGTACAAAAGTAAAAAAAAGAAAAGGAGGAAAAAATATAGTTGAATGACTCATATTTAGATCTGGAATCATTTAAATTGGGGCCTCTAAATGTACATAGTTTGTTAAACTTTTAAAAACGTCATGTTGTGTTTAATTATATGCATGAAAATCGTTTGGACATTTGTTTATTACAAGAAACTTGGATTTACACCATTGACCAGGTCAGGAATTTCCAGAAGGAATGGTATTGGGGCCCTTCTTACTGGTCCTTGGACAACATTCAGCTGATGGCTTGGGGTTTCTTTTTGGTACTTATGATTTTTCTTTGATAAAATTAATGGACTTGATCCCGGGGAGGTTGATGATTTTGGTTGGGGTTTGGAAGTCTTTGACGTGTAGATTTATAAATGTTTATTGTTCACAAGTAAAAGCTGAAATGGTGGCACTAATGCAAATGATTAAACCTTTTTTGATTACTTCATTTGCAGTTTTTCTCTGTGGAGATTTTAATTGTGAATTGGACCCCAGTAAAAAATTGACAACTGCATTAAAAACAGGGAAAATATATTGTGATACTATGGCTCTTCGGGCATTGGTACAATCATCTGGGCTGGTTACGGACAGTATTAAACAGAAGGGGCCCTCGGTTTACTTATCAAAAAATAAATACTCTTCTATAATTGATTATATTTTTATCTTCCAAATTATCTTTCTTTTCAGACTATACCTGTGGCCTTTTCGGACCATCTGTTACTTCATTGTAACATTTCTGGTGATTCACTTCCCATTGGAGGAAATCCAGGTGGAAGTTAAGTGCTCCCTTATTAAGCTCCTGTGAGATACGGCATAAATTAGGTTCTTTACTGATGGCAAGGTTGTCAGTTACCTTTTTATATGATGACATCAGTCAATGGTGGTGGGATACGAAAGCTGATTTATGCAAATTCTTTCAAAATCAAGGAAAAATAGCATCAAATTCTTATTTGCTTCGCTATTTAGCTTTACGGCAACAATTGTATTATTTGTTTTCTAAGGCTAATACTTCAAAGTTCGATTATTCATCACAAATACACATACTTAAAAAGGAAATGTTATCGGTACAATATGACAGGGCAAAAACTGCTATAGTTATTCAACAATATGGGCTAAAAAAGCAACCTCAAGGTGACCCTTTTGAGGTCTTTAAGAAGTATAGAACTAATACTTCTTTAAATGCCTTAGTCAATCAAGCAGGGAATATAGTGATGGATAATGAGAGCATACAGAATATTATAAAAGACTTCTTTCTAGCACATGCACCTGCAGTACCTCCCAGCGTAACAGAAATGGAACATTTCCTTTCTTCTATTCAAATTCCTGAGTCAACCTTCCAAAAAAATGTTCTGGTACAACCTATAACACGTTTAGAAATAGAGGATGTAATAAAATCTCAAAAAGTAGGCATTTCTCAGGACAAGATGGCTAACAGTAGAGCTTTACAAGACTTTTCCTTTGGAATTCAGTCAGTGTCTAGAATTAGTTTTTAATTTTTTTCTTTCTTGTAAGGTTTTTCCAGGGTGGTTCCCAGCTGGATTGGTAATATTCTTGTACAAATCAGGGAAGCAAACCCATTTGGAGAATTGGAGACCGATTACACTTTTAAACACTGATTATAAGCTTTTCACAGGAATTTTAAATAACCGACTAAAAAAATTTGCTGTCACGGTGCTTTCCCCTTACCAATTTTGCGGACTACCTGGCAGAAAAATCCAGCAGGCCCACATGATCCTTCGTGATCTCATTGAATACACAGTTTCTCAAGGGAAACGGGGCTGTATTGTTTCAGTGGACCAGAAAAAGGCTTTTGATAGGGTGTATCGCCCGTACTTGTTTTTGTCCTTGCGGCACTATGGAGTACCTAAGGTAATGATTCATTGGATCACAGCACTTTATGAAGGGGCACTGGCCCACCCAATTGTGAATGGCATATGTGGTGTGGGGTTCCACATGCCTAGTGGGGTTCGTCAAGGATGCCCTTTGAGCCCTCTTTTATATTCTTTTACTATAGATTCTTTAATAAGATCAGTGACTACCATTCCCAAATGGGAGGGGATGTTAGGCCCATCCGGCTTGTCTGAGCATTTTATTCAGGCCTATGCTGATGATTTATGCATATTTTTTTCCAAAATTGAATCTATCACTATTTTTCTGGAATTAATGGTTTCTTTTTCTAGGGTATCTAACTCTAAAATTCAAGAACAAAAAAGTCAGGGCTTAGTTATAGGATGAGGGGATGTTGTAGAGGAAATTATTGGAGGAATTTCAATTTCATCGGGGCCTATAAAATTTTGGGCTTATTTTACGGGTAGAATTTATCAGAACTAAACTAGAACACTGCAATACATAAAATTGAGGGAAAATTGACTTATGGAGAAAATGGAAATTGTCAAAAATTAAGAGAGTTCAGATATTGAAGCAATTTGTTATTCCTTGCTTTTTGTATATGGCTATGGTTTTTCCTTTATCTATGTCCTTAGAAACCAGACTTAATAGTATATTTTTTCAATTATTATGGGTTAATCAGTTAAATCCGATTAAACGGCAGTATACTTATTTAGAAAAAAGGAAAGGTGGAGTTGGGGTGGTGGACCCGGTAGTTTTCTTTCATACTTTATTCATCTCACATAATATTCGACCAGGGCTTCTTCCCCAAATAACCCCTTATGGGTCTTTGTTTAAACACATTTTGGCTAACTACTTTTTAGCCTGGCAAAATTTACCCCTAAACCGATCAAATCATTAAAGTGCCAAACTATTTTTGTCAGTGGCAAAAGTTGTTTACCTAGAGTATTCAGTTCAATTGGTCAAGAATAAGA
The DNA here is from genome assembly GCA_016271365.2 of Neoceratodus forsteri. Taxonomy (NCBI): domain Eukaryota; kingdom Metazoa; phylum Chordata; order Ceratodontiformes; family Ceratodontidae; genus Neoceratodus; species Neoceratodus forsteri. Next base: position 293,919,207 of record CM028136.1, read on the forward strand.
CTGAGCACGCAATTGTATAAAAGTAATGACATTGCTTTATCCGTCTGAACCTGCCTTTAAAAATTGCCCTATGACTCATGTCAAAATTGCTATTCAAAGATTGAATACTCCTAGATTGCCTGAATGTATGTGGGAATTGATTTGGCTTTCCTTGTATGGTCGTTTGAACGTAAGGGGCAATGCTAAACATAAAGTTGTAACCGAAAGACACTGTCCTTATCCGGATTGTATTGCTCAAGAAGAAACAATGGAACATTTTTTATGTTCTTGCTCTTATGCCATGTCTTTATGGAAATTCCTGTCTGCTAAATGGAATATGTCTTGGCTGTTATATACAGATTATAATACCTTGATTTTAGGCATTAATTTCCAGTTGAATAGACGTTATGATAGGGAAACATGGCACCTTTTTTGTTGTTGTTTAATTTATTATTTATGGCAAGCCCGATGTCAGTGGGTCTTGTACCAAAAGAGGATGTCCTATGAAACTGTTAGCATATTAATTACAGGGGCTATGGAAAGGATTTATGTTCAAGATTGTGACACTCCACTTCTTGGCAGGTTACCAGTTGGTGGAAAGGATTCCCAATGTTTATCAAATATAAATAGTATGCCTTTATTGATCTGATATACATAATTATTTTTATTGTTTTTATTTTATTTATTTATTTATTTTTTGTGTGTGTGATTTAACACAATGTGATATTTAATTTGACTTCTTCGTAATTAATGATTGCTTTATGTTTTGTGTGCTTTAACACTGTTGGTTTTCATTTGTCCTTGATGTTTCTACAAATAAAAAATTCCCCTACTCATTTTTGATAAGTGCCATGGGATCTTTAACATCCACCTGGACTACCACCAATCCAGGCAGATGGGACCTCAGTTTAACGTCTCATTCGAAAGACAGCACCTCAGAAGTGCAGCACCCCTCTCATGCTGCACTACAGTGTCAGTATTGGGATATTAACACAAGTGCCAGATGTGGGAGCTGAACCCACAGCCCTCTGATCTCCCGGCCTCAGAGGCAAGTGTGCTACCTACTGAGCCACTAACACTGACAAAATTAGCGACAGGGCAGATACAGTGAGTTAGGACCAGAGTGGTTAGGCACAGTAGCCCCTTCTTGACTAGCAGACATGTCTGGAATTTAATTCTGCTAGGTAGGGGTAACCAATTTGTTTGGGCATAGAGGGTGCAGCTGTGGGTGCACTTGTCAGCCCCAAGCACAAAGCAATAAGCCTTTCCAAGGAGTCTGAGGCATTCTCCCAAAATCTTTTGCCATTGCTCCAGTGATGTGTTTGTGCTGGGGCTTGCTGTAGCTGGATATAGCCAATCGAATCCTACAGTAGTAATGCATTTATTTCTATCTTCCTTGTATTTTTGCTGATGGACTGGTGACCCAGTCTCCCTGGCCAGTCCCCACAGATTATCCCTCTCTCTGATGAGGGCAAGGAGTTCCAAGATGATCCAACCAATGGGTGTACTTCTTACTTTATGCTTTTTGAAGGATACAAGATTATTGCAAGCAGTTGTGAATTCCATGACAAAAGAATTCTAGGGCTGAATCAATATCAGTGATAGCATTAAGGAAGCTTCAGTCTAGTTGGGCCACATAGGATTTTAATTTTGACGTGTTCATTTTGCTTACAACCTGGCTGTTTATGAACTGGGAGGGGGTGCCTGGACTTCTATACTTCCCACAATTGTACATTGTGCTAGGGAGTGGTCACTGAGGGTATCAAGCAGAACTTTGACCTTTTTGAGCATGTCTGGGTGTGTTACATGTACCCAATCAAATGTGTCCAATTTATAGTTAGTTCTGGCGTGCTCAGTGACCATTTGTGTTAGAAACAGACTGGTGATCTTATCTCTGTGCCTGATACTGTTAATATTAAAGTCACCAGTTACTATGAATTCCCAGTTCTGACTAAATTGTTTAAGATAGTTAGAGAGGGACTCCATTCCTGCTTGTTGATTACCAGGTGGGATATAGACCATCAAGAGGGCAAGAGATTTTTGTCATCACACCAGCAGCAGTTTAATGGCCAGACATTCTCAGTCCCTAGGCAGGTCTCTGAATTCAAGTTTTGAGTCTTGCAGGTTGGACCTGAGATAGACCATGCAGACCCTACTTCTCTTGCCTAGTCTGTCCTCTCTGAAGATATTGAAATGTGGTAGTGAGATGGCAGAGATAGGTATTTTAGGGTTAAGGTAAGTTTCAGTAAGAGAAATAATATCTGGTTGCAATAACGCTACCCAGGCTTCAAGTTGAGCAAGTTTAGGTAGGAGACTAGCAATGTTTAGGGAGATCTTTATGTTTAGTTTCCCTTGACTCCCTGAGACATGCCCAGAGCTATCTGTAGGGCCTGGGTTGGGGGTGGACATTGGCAAACAGAAGGGAATCAATAAGGTTAGGCCACTGGAGCCAACAAGAAAGTGTTTCAGTCTCCAAGTTTTTCTGTTTTGGAGGAGGAACTTACCAGAGGTCCCAGAGACATAGCATTAATGTATTATCTCAAAACATTCCCCTAACACCACCTATGATAGGTCAGTTTTATAGTGGGCATAGGGCTGTGGGACTTTGGAACTGAGGAGCAGTTCAGGAGGCTCATGTGGCTGTAGTTTCTGCATGAAGTCCCGTAGGAAAACCACCTTAGCCATTAAGGGCCAAGAAGATTCATGGAACAATGCAGTGGGTAGATGGGTCAGCATTAGTTGCATGGCAACAAACATGTTAACAGTAGAGCCAGGTCCTAGCAATTAATGATATTAGATCCAGCTTGATAGTGGAAGGAAGACAGAGCTTCAGTACTGACAGAATAAAGCCAATAGGACACTTGTTCCACCCAGATAGCATGCTGGCAAAACCTCCAAAGAAGCAGTGGTGTATCAGTGCAGACAAGATATAGTCAATTAGCCAATCCAAAAAATTCAGTCCACCCAAAATGGTCTCATGCCTAACTCAAAAACAGTTAGGCATCAGGCCCATGGTCTTGTGATAAAACAATGCAGCTACACAGTGAAACCAAATAAGTGAAGTATCTTGGACAGCCCTGCAGGTCAGGCCAGTAGGAGGGTGCTGAACAATCAAGAGCCGCTACAATGATTGCAGAAAACACAATACAACAGTCACTCTAATACAATACAGGTACTAGTACAATTAAGCAATAATGCACGACAGGGTGTGGGTTGTGCTGGGATAACCTCACACCTGGGTAGTTGGGCATGAGGCCACAGGCTGAGTGCATCCAGTGTCCCAGAAGTAAGGTTATCCCAGCACAGCCCACCCCCTGGAGTGCATTATTGCTATTATACAATGGCTCGTTGTTACACAAAATAAACAAAAGTTAAAAACATTTTTTTAGTAGATTTTTAGTGTGGTAATATATTTTTGTGTATGAAAAGAAGCTGGTAATAAAAATCCAACAAATCAATACAGTGAGGTTGTGCTCAGATAACCTCACTGCTGCCAGGGGCAGACAGCCAATCAGGTTCCAGGATTTTGTATTGCCATTGTATAATACATAATACTAAGGGCAGTACTGACAGTTCAGTCGAGAGTTAGGTCTGGGGTGGGAAGAGGTAGCCCAGTGGAGCAGTGTGGCTGGTCAAACTGCTGCCTCACAGCATGTACTTAATATCTGTCCTGGGACACCACAACTTATATATTGTTTAGGTTGTTTTACTGTCTAGGCAAGTGCTCTCATTTAATGCCATGAGAAAGGAGAAGCCTCCTGATGTTACCTATTGGATCAACCTCTCAGGGCAAGCCTATGGCCAAATTTGAATCAAAGTGGCACTTTGGTGGATGAGACCTATCTATAGGTTAACCATTCACAATACAAATCACCACCCTACCAACAGTCACACATAGGAAATTGCTAGCAAACCCATTAGTTCACATCCTGAAATGTGAGAAGCATTAACTCACTGGTTAAGAGAAGGAACATTTTAGACCACCTGTGCAGACTGGGAATAGGGCTAGCTTTGCTCCAAGAGACCCATTTACTGAAACCTGAAGCAGATAAGCATAAGTTGGGTTGCATGGCACAAGTGTTCAGTTGCTCTTACACTATCAAAAGTGGTGGCTATTCTGCGACACAAAGAAATAGACTTCAAGCACCTTTACAGATACATTGACCAAGAGGGTAGATACCTTATTGTTAGGGACATGGTGTGGGGCAGAGAAGTTACTCTGTGCTATATTTATGGGCCCAACCATGCAGATCCATATTTTTTTAAAACTCTTAGTTAAAAACTAGTGGAGCTGGGAAAGGACCATGTGGTGGTGGTCAGGAAGGAATATGAATATAGTAACGGATGAATTCCTAGAAAGGAGTAACAGGTTGCAGATGTAAACAGCCCTACAGGACTTGATGAATGAGTAAGGCGTCACAGATGTGTGGTGGCTCATACTGTACATCATCAGAGTAGGGATTACTCCTTTTATTCAACCCCTTCCCCACCCATAATCTCTGTTCTTGTACTGATGTGGTTGCTCCCAAATGCATGATTAGAGGACATTAGCGAGGCCAAAACTGAATATGTCATAATACCAGATCAGAGTCCCATTACCTTCTCCTGGCTACCTCCCGATATGGCGATGCCTAGGGTGGAGCTTTTCATTCCTCTGAGACCCAGACTTTTGCACTCAGTTCATAAAAACATATTGCTAAATTACTGGAGTATAACAAACAAGCAAAAACATTAACAATTACCCACTGGAAAGCCTTAAAGACTTTTATTCAAGGTAGATGTATAGCAAACGCCTCAAAAGTGAAGAAGGCTAAAGAATGGGATCTGAAGGAGTTGGAGGCTGTACTGAAAGATCTGGAAATGAAGTTTAGGAGTCTCAACTGTAAGAACCAAGAATATTTAGCATGGATAGTAGGCAAAACATTTAAAATGAACCTCTGTCTCCAACAGAAGGTGAAGATGGTCCTGTTTCAGCTTCACTAGGCCTTCTGCAAAGTAGAAGACAAACCTGGCAGACTCTTAGCTTATCAGCTAAAAAAGTGCCAGCAGAAATCTAGGATTCAGTGCCTTGGATCCCTGGATTGCAAGTTCGGAGTCACCACAGACCAAAGAGGCATAAACAATGCCTTTATGGAATTCTACAGCAAACTATACAGGTCCGAGCATGTCATCCACTGAAGAAGACTTGGCAGCATTTATCAATCAACTCAACCTGTCCATTCTGTCACTTAAGCAAAAATTTGGTCTGGATGAGTCATTCACAGAGAAACAGCTGGTAGATGCTCCATCCAGTATGCCGATGGCAAAGCTCCCAGAGGGGACAGATTGGCAGCTGAGTTTTATGCTACATTTAGAGAGTGTGTTAAAACACTTTTAGCAGCTGCTCTCACAAAAGCCTGATCACAAGGAGTCTTACCCCCTACCATGTGGATGGTACAAATCTCCCTGCTTCCTAAACCTGGGAAAGACCTGCAGGTGTGTGACAGTTACTGATCAATGTCACTCGTTTCTGTGGACTGAAAAATGTTTGCAAAATGATTGCCTCACAGGTTGAGTGTAGTGATCCAACAGGTAGACACAGACTAAGTAGGCTTCATCCCAGGTAGGCAGGACATGGACAACAGCAGACATCTAACTAACTTGATTTGGAAAAAATCTGGTGCCAAAACTCCCATGGTCATATTATCATTAGATGCTGAAAAATCATTTGATTGGGCAGAGTGGAAATGCCTGTTCCATACCCTACAGAGATTTGGGTTTGATCCTAATATCCTGAGGAGGAGGATCTCAGTATTGTATGAGAGGGCAGAGGCATCAATGATCACAAGCAGAACTTCCTCTCACAGTTTTCTTTTGGGAAGGGGCTCCAGAGAGGGCTACCAACTCTCCCTGAAGTTGTTTATCCTCACTCTGGAGCCCCTGTTGCAGGCAATAAGACAGCATACAGATATAAAGGGGATAGACATGGGTGGGGAACATAAGGTCATGGCTTTTACTGATGACATTATGCTCCTCTCACACACCCCGAGCAGTCAGTTCCATAACTGATGAGGCTGATCTCCACCTTCAGTGAATTACCTGGGCATAAAGTGAACAGTGCCAAATCTATACTTCTGCCTTTTCACTTACCACACAGAAGGGCTACCCATGGAATGTATTGGTCACACAGGACCATGTGAAGTTTTTGGGAGTTAATTTCTTGTGGAATCTATCGAGTTGGGGAATAGCCAACCTGGAACCTTTGTGCTCAGACCTAGAAATGGACATGGCAAGATGGAGCCATCTCCAGCTATGACACTGGGACAAGGCGCATACGTATAAAATTTATTTAGTTTTTGTTGACCGGGTAAGTGCACTAGGCAAATCCTGCCTATTTTCAGGCATGACCCGGGAGAGGGGGATAGAGATGAATGCCAACTGATCTTGAACCAGATTAAGCTCTTGGTGGTATTTTTAGTGAATGAGGGAAATTTGGCCAGCACACAGGAAAAATTCCCCTACTCTTTTCGATAGGTGCCATGGGATCTTTAACATCCACCTGAACTACCACCAATCCAAGCAGATGGGACCTTGGTTTAACGTCTCATGGTGGTGCCTAAAATACAGTACATTCTGGACAACATCCACATCCTGATGGATAGAAAGCTGATTACTATACTGTAGAGGAACATGCTGGGGTTCTTCTAGGGGGCTGGGGCTCAAAGATTGAGGTAGAAATGGCCCCACCATGGTGGGAGACAGGCCCGATGAGCTAATGCTTGCTTCTGTCTTACCAACTCAGTATAGAACTCAGTGTAGAGTTTACGTCACACAAACCTGATTAAGCAATTCATCAGAGGTGGATTTTATCTCCAGAACTTTGTTAAAAACCTGTTTATTTTCACTTGCATTCCCAGACTGATTTTAAATTTATATCATTTACTTGTATATTTATATATTCTGTACAGCGCCATGATACTGAAAGGCACTATATAAATAAAGATTTGCTTTGCGTTGCTAAAGTGACTAGTCCGTTCTCTCCACCAACTTTCCATCACTATACAAGAGCTAGATGATCTGCACCCACAAAAATGGACCATCTGTGAAAGTAGCATCTTGGGAAGCCCCATTGTGCACTCTATACATTTTGGGAAAGTCCTGAGAGCTGCAAGAGCACACCCATCATTAACAGATCTGCAATGGCCTGGAGCTGAGCAGCAAAGTTGACTGGTTGGGTACCGAGTAAGTCTATGGCTCGATGCATAGTAGGCTGTGTATAGGTGAGCAGGAGATTCATTGCACCAACCAGGAAAACAAGTGAATCATCACTCTGAGCCACCTACTGGATGACAGCTGGGGGATCCTGATTTCCTTCCAACAACTGAGTGAGCAATAGTTTGCCCAGGCAGCATCACTGAAGATACCTCCAGCTGCAGCATGCTCTGACCCCAATTCAGGGCCCAAAGTTCAGACTTACCCTTCCCCAACTCTTATATTCAATACACTATCCCTGGTCCCCACACGAAGGCAAGGTTGGACGGATGTATCAGTAACTCATTAGGTAGACACCATATCCCTCAGAGAAGATCAGAATGAGTTGGGAAGAAAAACTCTACATTATACGCACCCATAGACTGGAATAGATGCTGGAGGCACCTGACCTCAGGACTCAAGGACTCCAAAAATAGATTCACACACCTGAAAATCTTGCATATATAGCATAGAACATCAGAAAAATGTTCATATTAGAGTTAATGAACACTGACAAATGCTGGAGATGTGACTTACACACTGGGGCCATCAAATACCTACTCTAGTAATGCCCTGAACTGCGTAAGTATTGGAGTATTGCAGAGCTGTCAAATGATTACTGCAAGTGCTCTTACGCTTAAGCCTTCACTAATCCTGCTTGTCCTGGGCCTCCACGAAGGACACCACAATAACAGCAACTTGCACCACAACAGGAATATGTGTCTAAAGGGTGCCCTAATCACTGCCAAATGAATACTTGTGAGGCACAGGAGGGAGTGGGAAGCACCAGAGGTACAGTAAAGGCTATTAGAGTTGAGGAACACAGCCAGCTATGAAAGGGCTCATAGAAATATAGATTTTGATGGTAGATAAGGATCACCTGGCCTGCCTATTCTGCCGATTTCCCAACCTACTTAAACTCCAGGCAGTCTCTAGGGGTAAAACAGAGGAATTTACATGCGTACGGGAGAATTACCTAACCTCACATTTTTTTAAGGTTGCCAAGAGACACTTTCTTCCATTTGGCGCCACGCTCCCCCCCAATACACACAGCATGAGAAAAAGATGACATCACTCCTAGACAGAACTCTCTACCTTAGACTCCTCAACCAAAGAAAGAGACCTTGGGGTAACCATTAATGTTACTCTATCATCCTCATACCACTGTAAAAAAATATCTCAGACTACAAATATGCTGTTAAACAACATCAAATGCTCCTTTGTTAATAAATCTGAATAGATCATAATCCCATTATATCATACCTACATTAGGCTCCAGCTGGACTTTTAACCCCCTTTTCGGAACCCATATCTTAAACAAGATATAAAACTATTAGAACGGGTTCAACAAAGGGCTACAAAGATGATTCCAAATATTAGCAATTTATCTTATCAAGAAAGATTATTGAAAACTGGATTAGCTAGTCTTGAAAGCAGAAGATCAAGGGGAGAACTAGTATTGCTTTTTAAGATCTTGCAGAGTACAGATTTAATGTGTCAGTGTGGAATTTAATTTGCATAAAGGGAAAAAAAACACAAGGAGTCAATGTCAACAACGTGTGATTTAAAAGGCATCAGCTAATAAAAGGGAAAACTTTTTCAATATAAAGGCATGTAAGTCCTGGAATAAACTGCCACAAGAAATTGTTGAAGCTAGTGAATTTGCAACTTTTAAATATCTGTTAGACAAACATCTCATCTGGCAGATATGTACAAATTGATAATCCACCCACAGTTGTGGGAGACATTTCAGATGGGCATATGTCTTCTTATGCATTTACAAACCTGGTAAACCTAGTAAACTCTAAACTTTCTGAATTGAGTTAAACGGCGAGGTGATGATCCAGGTTGTGTACAAATTTCACCGCCTGCTAGAATTGTATTTCCAAAGGGAATTTTCCTGGCTAGGAATATACATTTTTTTTATCTGTAATAGACAAAACATTGCACTGTATGGTGAACATTGAAAATTACCACAGAACTATATTGTTACATTTAAAATCTTGAAACTCAGTAGAAATGCTAATAAAAAACAACTTTGACTTCTCTCTTTTCTCTGGATTTCCACCTTTGGTACAAGTGCCAGGAGAAGTTTCTTGAGGCCAAAGGAAGTTGGTAGCTGAAACAGCCACCCCACAGGCAGAGCACCTGGGAGGGGCAGGGGGTGGTTGTGAAAAGCACTAGTGAGGGGAAGTGTGTGACTTCTGTAGGGAGGGGATGTGTGGATTCTGGCAGCCACCCACTGAACCTCCGAGGAAACCTTTCAAACATTAATGCAAGATTCTGCCATCCCATTGTTTCAGTGTGGGAGAAAAGTTGATTGAGTTTTAATTTTCTATATGTTTTCTGTAGGTCTACTGAATCGTAAACCGATCAGTGGGGGTGTTGGGTCAGAGGACACTCCTTTTGATAAAACACTAATCTGCAAAGCAGTTAGTATAATACTGGAAATAAATAACGTTGGTGTGGTTGCTGGTTTTGCTTGCTTTTTTTGGCCACCCCTGTACCCTCTCCTGGTTTTCGACATTTGTTATTGTTCTTATTTGTTTTAGTAATTGCTCCAGTTCTGTTTAATTTGGTGGGGTGTTTTTGGTCTTGCTCTAAAAAAGACACTCTGTTGGCTGGTGTGTTTTGATTGGTATCAGCTTCAACTGTACCATGGTTTGTATTATAATGACCCTGCTATTAGATCTGAAATTCCTAGATTCATATTAGAATTCATACTAGGAAGTGAAAGGAGCATGGGGGCTATTAGCCCATAACAGCTCCTTTACAGTTTAGTCCATAAAATAATTTATGTTAATATGTATCTAATCTGTTTTTAGATTCCTGTTTAGTTTTACTTATTGTAATGTCTAGTGGTAGTGAGTCCCATGCATTAACAGTTCTCATTGTAAAGAAATGTTTTCTTTTATTTGTTTTAAATGTCTTGCTGACTCTTTGCAGAGGGTATCCTCTGGTAATATTATAAGACGGTGTAAATGTAAGACCTATTTCTGTTATAAGATAAGGGTTCTGCATGATATTATACATAAGAAAGAGGTCACCCCTCATTCTCCTAGTTTCCATGGACATTAATTTTAATGACTGGAGATGTTGATCATACGTTTTCTCTTCCAATCCTTTGATACGTATGATATATTTTATTTGTACTTTTTCAGTTCTGTCCCTGTCACCTTTTTATTTTACTAGGAAACCAACACTGGACCACGTATTCCATACAGGGACATACATGCAATCTGTATAGTGGAAGCATTACTTCTTTGTCCTTAGATGTCATCGGGACCTGCCCCTGCATATTTCTGCACTTTGCTTGTTCCAGATGTAACCTAAATTATTACTGTAATCCTCAGTATCTCAGAAATATTTGCTTTGTTTGTGCTGTAAAGTTTGTTTTTAATGCACTGTTACTTTGTTGATCAACATCTTATTCAAGTCTTCAGACTCTGTTGATGATTATTGTTTGCCCTTACATGCTGTTTGAGTTCCTGCAGAACTTGTTGATGTCTTTCTTTATCTCATGTAAAATACTGATCATTGTAAAAGAGCATTGATCAAGACCAGCCTCCCACCTCTTTTGGTAACACTGTTTTAGGAATCCCCCTATGGACCCTTGTCTAAAAGCAATCCATGTGACAAATGTTTTTTTTTTTAATACTTCTTTAAACTTTGTTGTTTGTAATGCAAGTTTATTTCTGAAAATTTCAAGCATTCAGGTTTGTTGAATGTGTCCTTGATATTGTTCACCAATTTGGGTCGTGCTCTGAAGTTCTCCAAGAATATGTCCCCAGCTTCATCACATTGTCTTAGCAATGTAGCAATGCTTAAAGTCGTGTGGGTTTGGTCTTACAGTGTTGCTGGTTAGCTGCACATGCCAAAATCCCAAAGACTGTTTCTATTTTGGCCTCTTCACTGCTACTCATCCTTGGTGAAAACTCACTCCACAGAGCACTGTAAAAGATCTGTGGAAAGTACCTCTATTCTGAAATGTGAGAGAAAAAAAAACAACTCAATGAGTCCCAGTGGTGATGTCATGGGAAACCTGTATTTTAATACAGAAAACACCAACCTGAAAACTACTGCATCAAAATGCAAAAGATAAGAAAAGTCACTTACCACAGCATATTAAACTCTAGCAGTGAGAAACTGCAACTACGAAGTATGGCCAACTGAGCAATAAATCAAAAACATTTCTCGATGGCTTCCATGATGGCATCCATGCTGTCATCCGAAGCAAAATCCAAATATTTCTCCAATCCAAATAAGTGCCACAGAAGGGCAGGTGCGGCACTCCACAAAATAACCACAAGTAATCCAGGAGAGAAAACTGGGTGCACACAGTAGGGGGAAAAAAAACAGTGGTTGCTGCAAATAAATAAATGAATGAATGTACAGCACTAGTTCCCAGTGCTTCAAATCTTTACAGGTTCTTCCTCAGTGGGGCAGTCTAGCGCACAAAATTACTTACTTGTGCACTAGTCCATTAAAGTAATACTGACAAAATTAACAGAGACTGCATTAAGTTAAAATGACAGGTACTAAGGCAACACTGCTACATGTTGACAACAACATACACACAAATGCAAACAGTGAATTACATGAATGTAAAACAAATGAAAAGAGCTGGGGTAGAAAAGAAAGTTGAAAGATGGGTCTGACATGGAAGGATGGGAAAAACAACAACCAAGAAGAGTGATGGAAAACATAGCAAGAATGGAAGAAGAAAAGGTAAAAGATTCAAAATGGGGACGAAGAGGGGCCAGGGGAGACATGGGGAGTGTCAGAGATAAAGGGATGACAAACTGCAACTAAAATGTATAGTACCAATACGCTGATAAAGTTATAAAGTACATCTAGAGGTCTGAAAAAGAATAGTGGAAGATATACCAATGCAGTCAAAATTCAATAGGCAGAACACTCCAAGGTGAAGGTTTTAGGGAAACAAAAGGCTGTAAAAAACGTTTACATATAGTGATTGTTGCAGCGGCACTTCTGTTTTGCCTATAGGAATACACAATTTCTTTCTCTTTTGTAGTGCAAAAACCCTTTTTTTTTTTTTTCTGAATAATACTCTAGTGTGCACACAATTTTCCCTTTAATATATACTTTCCATCAGTACTTTATATTGTTAATCCAACCTCTGTATGTTTTTTAGAGTAAGCTCAAAGTTTTTCAAAGGAAATAAAAGTTGTTACCATACTTTATGCAGCCATGGGGTTGATTCCATCCCCTCCATTTTGTGCATAGCCCAATTGTCTAATCCTTCAGTTGGGTGTTTTCTACCTTTCTGTTATTTTTAAAACAGGTTCCTTTGCTTGTACTGTTGTGCCTGAGGTTTTAATGAACGCTTGCCATTGCACCGATGCCACGGCACTCTTACCATCACCACGGGTATTCTCCCATCAATTGTTTCAACTTCCTAGTTTCTCCATTAAGCTCCCCTTCTTCCTCAAATTGCTTGGAACTACATTAGTACATGCTGACATTTCGGAACAAATGCTCCATCATCAGAGCACCGAAACATCAGCACGTTATAAAAATACATTTATTTGCGCTACAAAAGATAAATAAATTCTTTATTGCTGTAGGCAAAAACAGAAATGTGGTTGCAATGTTCACTATATTTGAACTTTTTTATTACCCTGGCAGCAAGCACCTGAATGACCTCTCAGTTCTAAAAACAAGATATGAGCATAACCAAAACACTTTGTTTTCTCTTTGAGATTAAATAAAAAGGCTTCTGACACCAACACAAAAAAATTCATATAGACAATGGGGGAGATATTCAGAGCAGTTGCACATGCCACAACTAAGTTGCGCTGGTGCAACCATGGACTTGCGCCACTGAGTGATATTCAAAGACAGTGGATGTGCTGCATGAGTCCCATTGCACCGTGGCACAAATATAATGTGTGCAGCACAAGTGTAGGGGGCATTCCCATGAATATACGGTGCAATGGTATATTCAACTGGAAACCATGGCGCAAGTCCGGAGCAAACCCCAAGATGCACCAGCCAGACTAGAGCCTGTAAAAACTGGCTCAAACACACAGACAGCAGATACACAACTCTGTGCCCAGAGAGACAAACAGAGCCAGAGGGGGACACCACAGAGAGCAATGGAAAGTACACCATTCCTAATGGAAGTGATAATGAGGGTAGTGAGGAGGCATGTGGAACACCAACATGGCCAACGAAGGGACCAGCGGTGGTATGCCCGACACAGGTGGTATCATGCCCACATCACATTTGAGAACCACAGTGATACAGAAATAGTGGTCCAGTACTGCTTTAACAGGGCAATTCTGAGGCAGCTCTGTGAGATGTACAGTGATGAGATGCAAGTACCTACCAGACATAGTCATGCCATGTCAGTGGAGACCAAGGTGACTGCAGTGATGTGCCTGCTTGCCACAGGCACTTTCCAAAGAATAACAGAGGATACCATGGGCATCACCCAGTCAGCCACATCCCGCTTCCTCACACAGTTCTTCAAGGCTTTGCTGCCACGTGCTTTGGAGTTCATACATTTCCCCAGCACTCAAGCAGAGTGTACAGCAAACATGCAGGACTTCCACAGGGTTATACGTATGCCAGGCATGATTGAGGCCATAGATGGCACCCATGTGGGCATCCACATACCACCTGGCCCTGAGGGTCCTGTATATATCAACAGAAAGGGCTACCCATCCATAAACTGCCAGGTGGTGTGCGATACCATGGGGCGCATCAACAATGTCTGTGCCACACACCCCGGGAGTTCATGTGATGCATTCATCTGGCACAGCTCTGCGCTGTGCCAGAGGTTTGAATGTGGGGACATCCCCATAGGCCACCTTGTGGGTGAGTAGGGCATGAGCCAGGGTGCTTGGGAGGCACCACCCTGGGGGTGATGGAGAGCAGGCAGGGTGGGCATGGAGGTGGGCAGTGGGTGACAGGGAGCAGGAAGTGGCATAGCACAGCACAGCACAGGGATAACCATGTTGTTTCCCCACACAGGTGACAGTACATATCACTTGAGGCTGTGGCTGCTCACCCACTACCAGCAACAGTCACCCACCCAGAGGTGAGATACAACGAGGCACATGCCAGCATGTGCAATATCATCGAGCGTGTCTTTGGCATGCTAAAGATACAATTGCATGCCCTACAATACAGCCCATCAAAAGCCTGTGGCATATTCCTGGCCTGCTGCATCCTGCACAACATAGCCATTGACTGTAGGATACCTGTTGAGGCAGGTGAGGGTGACAGTAGTGGGGGCAATGGTGGAAATGGTCCAGAGGGTGGTGGACAGCCACCACCAGGAAGAAGGGATCCCTGCCTGGTGCAGGAGACAAGGAGGAACAGGGATACAATTGCATGGGAGCATTATGGAGAACGCAGGTAAGTGCACTGACACACAGGCATGGGTCACATAGATCAGCACACCACACACTGGCCTGCACATGCACAGTGGGATGCATGCAGGGACAAGGGCGCACAGCAGTTATGGCAGAGGTACTGGCAAGCGGGCGCACAGACTCACAGCACAGGCATGTGCACACACAGACACACACACACACACACACACGCTTAGGAACATGGCATGGATCAGAAGCATGACACCGGTGCACAGGGATAACTGGTGCAGAACTGCCCATATCACACCCATGCCACATGTCCCAGCAGCCCGGTGAGCACACACAGGGGGAATGCAGCACAAAAAACATGCGAGCCACCACATGCATGCTGCACCACCACCACTCACATGTGCATGGGGCAGCAGCAGCGGACAGCAGGTCAGGGCAGCAGACACGTCATGCCAGCTGTGCAGTCCAACATCCACCATGGCCATGTGGGCAGCCACGCCAGTGCCAATCTGCAGATGCAGGCTGTGCATTGGCCATGGGGGGTGTCAGATGCCCCCACAGGGGTTCATGTCTGGGACAGTGACCGTGTCCTTGCAGAGGTGTATAGGCAGCCAAACAGGCCAGCCCTGGGGGTGCCTGGGATGCCTATATTGGAGTCCTGTGTCTGCTGTGAGGGATCACCAGATGCTGGGACTGTGGGGTGTACAGTGCACTGCGGTGGTTGTCTGCACATGGCCAAGCCCAGTGACTGCCACTGATGCAAATCCTGTTGCAATGGTACTGGTCATGTGGTCCAGTGATGCCACAATTGCACCAGTCATGCGGTCCATTAATGTGGTCATGACCTCCTGCATCTGGTGGAGCTCATCCACACACCTTGCATTGCCTCTGTCCTGCTGCTCAGCCAGCTGGTGCATCTCTGCCCACAGTGGACGCACTTCAGTGGCAAGCAGCGCCTGGTTCTCTACAGATGCCTGCAGCAACTGGATGTGCTCTGCCAGCCACCCAGCATCCTGCACCTCCTGGCCTGTCCGCTGAACCACTGGTGGTGACATGTCATGCTGCACAGTCTCCTGCTCTGGTGGATGCTGCACAGTGGGCAGTACAGGTGGTATGGTGTGATAAGGCACACCAGCAGTGGACACCGTGTCATGCTGCCTGGTGGAACCTGCATCCTGCTGCCACTGCCTGTCCATCTGCTGGGCATTGCCCTGCACTGCTGCAGCCACAACAACACCACTGCCCATGCCGGACACAGCGGTGGTGCCACCCACTGCCACGCCGGTGGGGATGGGTGGCAGCTGTGCAGCCACAGGAACAGCACTGGGCCCTGATGGTACCGGTGAAGTGGCCATGGGTGTGTTGGGCACCACATCCCCTACACTGTCCAGAATCAGGGTTATGTCATCATCAGAGCTGGACCCCACCCCAAGCTGAGTCTCCGCATACAGCACAGACAGGCTGGCATCATGCAGGATCTTAGCCAGGGTGTCTTCTGTCCCCAGGCCTAGTACATCCACCTGCCCTACACAGCCAAGCTGCAGTCTGTCCCTGCTCTGGATGCCTGTGGATGTTGATGGTATGGCATCCATGCCCGTGGCTGTGGACGCCTCTGCCTAGTCCTCCCCATGGAGATGTGATGATGCTGCAAGACAGAAACAGAGAGTAAGTGGTGTTCCATCATCCATGTGCCCCTCTCCGTGCACATGGCACCATTGCTGCTTGCCATTGTGGTGCAATACAAGGCTGCATACACACATGCATGTGGCATGCAGCACAGCAGCAGGCACACCTGCATGTCCATCACACACATGCCAGGCCTGTCTGTTGCTTGCATCCTCACCATGCAGAGAGGGGCTGCCACCCATCTGGAATCCACCACTGGGCACACCCTTCACTGCTAAGCAGCTGATGATGGCTGCCACCAGCTCCTCCATGGCTGACAGTGGTGGTGCTGTGGGAGGGCCACCACTGGTCACCCTGTGGAATGCCTGTATGGTCGCCACCTTCTACTTGATGTGCCTGTTGTCTGTGCTGAACTTTTTCTGGCACTCCTGCGCAGTACGCTGGTGCATGTCATGTGTGTTGACGTACTGTGCCACCTCCTCCCAGGCTTCCGACCACTCCTGTGGTCTGCTCATGGCACCACTGAGCAGGTCCTCCCTGTCTAGCTATGCCTCAAACAGGGCATTCTGCTCTGCTCCCATGAAGTTGGGCCTACGCTTGCATGCAGGACCACATTCCTCCTCTCTATCATTTGCTGACATGCCGCCACCTATGAACATGAACAGCACAGTGGGTCAGTGTCAGCATGGTCTTTTGCATACCTCTGTATCAGTGTTGTAGTAGGCCTCAATTCATCCAAGTTGCCAGGTACTTACCTAAATGGTTGCAATACCAGTCTGTGACCTGTGCTGTTCTGTGGCACTTATAAGGTGCCTCACATGCAAATGAGCTTGTGCGCAATAGTAATGATATGCTAATGCACCCTACTGTGCCGCACATTAGCTGATGAGGTGATTTGCATATGGTGGCTGAATATCATGCATTTGCACTATGTGCAATCGAGAAGCGCCGTAGCAATTCCATGGCGCAGTACCTGTGCGTGTGTGTTGCATGTGCCTGCAGTGCGCATATGCACACAACGCATCACATGCCTATCATGCGAGTTGCATACCATGTGCGATGCTGTGGCATCGCACATGGTGCACTGGGACGGCATCAAGCATGTGCGCGGTTTCTGACTGTGGCTCCCATCACGGACATGCACACTGTGTGTGGGGTGAGGACCTCTGACCCCCAGGTCATATGCATGACCCCGTGCCCCTGCCAGGCCATGATGTGGTACACATGCCCAGGACTGCGCTATTCACCTGCACTGCACAATGTGGTTGCGCATCCCCACACTGCACGATTGCATCCCGCCATTTGTGGTCATGCATCAGACACGTGTAGCCCACACGCA
Source organism: Neoceratodus forsteri (assembly GCA_016271365.2). Classification (NCBI taxonomy): domain Eukaryota; kingdom Metazoa; phylum Chordata; order Ceratodontiformes; family Ceratodontidae; genus Neoceratodus; species Neoceratodus forsteri. The sequence goes on from CM028136.1 coordinate 293,936,733, forward strand.
CGCGGTTTCATGGCCATTTGCTCAAACATTGATGCTGCATCTTGAAACTATGGTACAGAGCAGGGACAAGTGTTCGGTGAACTGATCAGACCTGGAGTTGGTGAACCTTGTGGCTGTGGTGCAGCCATTTGAGGGGCAGTTGTTCGAGCAGGTGCCCCTACAACAAGCCAAGGGGGTCATCTGGCAGCAGGTGTCCATGGTCCTCGAGCGGCAGATGGGGGTGTCCAGGACCCCAGAACAGTGCCACCACAGATATGGGGACCTGCGCAGGAGGGACCCAGAGAAGCTGCGCAGGATGCAGGCGAGTGTCCAGTGTGGGGCGGTGCCACAGCCAGGTAGGTATGTGCATGTGGCATGCATACCTAGGTGCTCAACTGTAGTGTGTGTAGGACTGTGCAACCCAGTCCGCAGCGGGGGTATGTCATGGACCTGGGGGTGTGCTGTGCATCGTGCATTGCTGCTGAGCGTGTTGCAGTCATACTGGCATGGGGGCTCAGGATGGACAGGGACATGTCCTGCACCATTTGGGCTGTGTGGTGGTGGGGAGCTCTCCATATGTGCTTGTGTACTCATGTCCTCCTCCCTTCATTCCTTCCACAGGGCCAGAGGTCTGCAGGTGGGCCAGGGTGGCCGTGGCAGGCCAGAGGGACCCCAGTAGGGCTCAGAAGGCAGCACCCACTGCACCACGCCAGGAAGGTAAGCTTTGTCACATTTCTTGTATGTTTCTCTCTGGGATAGCAGTGGGGACAGGGTCCAGCCACGGTCACCTCAGCCATGTGCCTGCACAACCGTGGTTGGTGCACTGTCCACTGTGCATGCCACTGTGGTGTGTCCCTTGGCCACCTTGTTCTGGCTGTTGGGGAGGGCGTGTGCACAGTGTCCACCATATGTGCTGCAGTAGTGCCTTCACGCTGTGCCATGTGACCATCCCAGTGTGAACATGTGCACGCTGCACTGCACCTTATACCTGTCTGCACCACTGTGGTGTTGCGTGTGGCTGGCTGGTGTGGCCCTCCATGCAAAGGTCCATTGTGGTCTCTCCAGGGGTGTGTGCCCCCACTGTCCACTGCACACTGTGGGTGGGCAGGGGTCTTTGGGGCATATCAATAATTGCTTGTCCTGTCCCTTCCCCTAGGTGGCCGATAGATGATGGGCTGGAGAAGGGCATGGCCTGTGTTGCAGGCCTTGATACAGATCCTGGTCATGATGCAGAGGGTACTGGCAGGACAGCAGCACCACATACTGGAGACAGCAGCTATCAGACAGGCCATGGAGCAGCTGAGGACACCCGACTGGGGATGGCACTAGGCCTTCCCTGTACATAGCCTCCTTTCCCATGCTTTCCCTGTTTTCCTGCAGTCCCCCATCCTGTTGTATAGCCTCTGTTTCCTGTCCCAATCCTATTTTCTTCCTCCCCATCCCTGACTCCTGTTTTACTCATTTGTATTGCTGTTGCTATGATGTTATAAAGCATTTATTTTGATATTTCCCTGTGTCCATGTCTGCTTTGTGGGTGGTGTGTGCAGCCATGCTGCAGACTTCAGGTGTTAGTCCATGGTGTCAGCACAGGGGGGGCACATGTGGGGTTCCCAAGGGTTCCATGTTGTGTCCAGTGGAGTTTCACATGGTGGTGGGGAATATAACCGGGGATCAGTGGGGTTTGGTGTGTCTCTTCACAGTCACTGTGGGGATTTGTACTGGGGTGGGTGGGCAGGTGGGGGATATGCACACAGATCTAGGTGTCCTGGAGGCATGGACCACCTGCTGGGGATAGGACTTCAGTGTACACTGGTGCAAGTCCAGTCACCTGGGGGCTGGACACCTGCCTGGGATCTACATCCTTTGGGGCCTGGCACCTGTGGTGTCTGTGGGGGTGAGGGACCTGGGTGTGTTTGTTTCCAGGGACATGGGGTGGACACCCACTGTAGCCAGGCATTGCCCATGGCTGGCAGGATGTTGGGCTGCATGGGGAGGGCTTCACTATCAGGCTGGCAATGGACATTTTCCCCTTCTGTCAGCTGATGTTCAGGCCACATTTGGATTCAGGGGTGCACTTCTGGGGACTGTTCCTGTCACAGGGCCGTGGACTAGTTGTAGTGGGTGCAGTGCATGGTGTCTATGCTGGTGGCTGTGCACCATCCCCTGGTGCCCCCTGTTCCCTCCAGGTCAGTGCTTCTGTGTGCTCGGGTGTACCTTGCTGGTAGGGTCCTGTGCCACTTGTCCGTGTGCTTCCTTGGCTATGTGTCCCTGAGCCTGTTGCTCTTGCCCTGCTCACTGGGTTTGTGCTCAGGTCTGCTCTGCACATCCATGGTTGCACCGGTGCATCTCTGGTTGTGCCATGGTGCATCTTTGCCATATTCAGCAGGCTTGCACTGGCGCATTTCCAGTGGTGCATCTTCTGAATATGGCTCCTGCTGTGCCATGGTGCATCTGATCTGCACTGCGCCAGACTTGTACTGCCATTTGGCACAATTCTGAAAATCTCCCCCAAAATTTAAAGTGCAAATAAGTGCAGTATTTTGTTTTCCTTTAGCAGTGAAAGCAGGCAGCAGCACACACTTAACATTTTGCAACACACTATTGCTGTTTCAAGAGATGTGGTGCTATCTAGTGGATCACTATTTGTAGTGTAAATAATCTGTGCAACATAGAGGTACAAACAGCAGCATTGCAATTACAACTTCAGACACCAACAGTATTTCCTTCACATAATATAGACAGAAACCCCTGACATATACTGTATACACAACTACAGCAAAACAAATTCTGGTCAGAACTAACACAGCTGCCCAGAGCAACGGTGGTGCTTTGGTGCAGCAAGAGCTCTGAGTATGGTTTTACTCGCTCTCACTGCATCAGAGCCTGCCATGGTGAAGATAATGGCTCTGACGGACCTGTGCATGTGTGATACTCATGCATGCACAGTTTGCATCAGAGCCACCATATTCTGCATACCGGAGCCTGCTGTGTGCAAGATGGCAGCTCCCGCATGTTCAGTTTGCATCAGGGCCATCACTTCCACAGCTGCAGAAAGTAGTATGTGCAGGGGGTTGAGCACCATGGAGAGGAGTTGCATCCATGGAGGGCTGGCAAAGAGGAGACACCGCAGACCACAAGTGACTTGAGCACTGTGGAAGGGAGACCACATCACTGTAGGAGAACATGGACATCAGTTCCACTTTTTTCCTACAGTGATGTGATTCTAAAACAACTGGAATGTTTTAGTGCCTCATGTTTTTGGCTGCAGGTAGATGGAGCCTGCAGCCATCTTGCAGTAGCTGTAAAAATGAGCTACCAGATTCACGCCATGGAATGCATCCATTTTGGAGTTTTTGAAGGATCCTTCCACGATTCAAAATCAGTGCGCTTCCCCTCTGATTTTTTGCTAGTTGCTGCTTGTCCTAAAGACATCGGGGGGGGATGCTGCTGTGCCTTCCACCTTCTCAGGATATAAAAAAATGCCCTTTTGAAGCTACCATCTTTCTAGCCCCTCAATTTAACCCTTGCAGGGCTGCAGACTGAACATCTGTCCAAAGCTCAATCAAATAGATTTATTCCAGTTCTTTCAGCAGCCTAGGGGTAAACTCATTATCTCCTGGTGGCCATTTTGTGTCTAGCAATGGATAGTATGGACTTCATGTGAAGCTACTGGAAGTAATGAGTTAAAGACTGCCAGGAAATTGCAGACTGCCTTCTTGTCTCTATGGCAACTGGCCCAGAAAAATATTCGTGGAACCTCAACAAAGCCTCAGAGAAGCTGTACATTCTTGTTCAAGACAGATAACCAAGACTTTTTCCTTGATGCTTTCAAACTCACAATACATAAACAATGCTACATACTACCTGCTGTGAAAGACCCTGACTTTGTGAGAGTCTGTTTTCCTATAATGCATCATGGGACTTGCTTCAAGTGGAGTCACAAGGCAGTTGTTCTGCTTTTATTAAGGAAGCACTGCCAGTGCCTATAATAAAATGCCAGGGTTAGTATAAGTGAGCTAGAAGGGAATGAGAGACATACATTTTATTTAACAGCTGCAGCACAGGTCTGCACCAATGGGTTCCTCATAAACAGTCAGCAGAAACTTGATCTGCTAGGGACCAGTTTGTAAGATAAACTGCAGCCAGCAACTAGGCTGGTAGGCTGGTCAATGGAGATTCATCAGTCCTAGACCACATAGCCAAATAAGAGGAGAGAGAGAGAGAGCGAGCACCAAGAGAACAGATAGCCATATGAGATAAGCAGATGGAACTGCAGAGAGAGAGAGAGAGCAGCAGCCTTAGGGGGAATCTTAGCTGGAGAGTGAGTGTTAAGAATAACACACCCTGCTAACATATTTAAAACAAACCTGCCTGTATTCAAACAGGGACATTTTAAATTGTTTCTCAGATTTGTTCTAATGGTTGTCTTATTTATTTTTTATTTTTTTTGGTTTTCTGTGCAAAGTTAAGTTCTTGTTTATGCGGCCCTTGGTGTTAGTATCATGGCAGCTCTGAGTTCTATAAATATAATTAAATAATAAAATAGGATGTCACTAAGACAATTAATGCTCAGGTAATAAGACACTACAAGTACATTAATTAAAAATCAACATTGGGCTGTCAGAATGATACCAGCCAATCAGAATTTAATATTTCTCATTCCCTTTTTATAATTCTCTATATCATGTTCCAAAAGCAGAATTTTAAATTCAAGATATTGTGTGTGCAGTTTTTAACAATTATTGTTCTGTCTGATGCTTAAAACATGTGTTAATTATTTATTTATTTATCTGAAAACGTTTCACCAGGAAAAGCACACAGAGCTGTAATAGCTTGTTTCCAGATGCGTACTGGGGAAGGGGAAAGGGGGATACAATAATGATACAGAAATAGATAGAATCCGAGCAGTGAGTAATGACTGTACAAAAGGCAATTACAGACAAAATTTGGGAGGCAGTCTGGCAGCAGTTGCAAAAATATATGTATATAACTATATACATACATTCATTTTACAAAAATACACATAGCTGTTTATCTTCATTTACTATAGCACAGGCAAGTAACATTCCTGCTTACATAAATAACTGCACAAAGGGGAAGTGGGAAGAAAAACATGGTGTGCCTACACCCCTTCAGAACACAATCCCCGCAAGGGGATAGGTGGGAGAATCTAGGGTTAGGGTGGGGAGAAGCAAGGTTGGAACTTTAGAGGAAACATAAGAAGGAATGAGAGGAGCAAGGTTAAGGAAGGAGCACACCATTGTGTGTGTGTGGTTAAAAGTACAGGGTGATACTCAGTATGGTCTCAAACAGCTACAGGGGATAGCAGTGATCAGAGAGTGTATACAAAACTGAAATTCCTCAGCGGTTCTGTTTTCCTTGTATGTTACTTGCCCTTGATTATTGTATTTCTCCTTTCTGTTTCCTGGGTTCTGTATCTTGTTAGATAGTTGCCAGCAAGGTAGGAAGAAAAGCATGTTTGGTTACTTCAACACCATGGCAGGGTCTCCCCTTGAAGTTTGTCCTGCTCATATATATTGCTTCGGACACTGCTTAGTCGATGATTAAACAAATGTATGATGGAGTTTGAGCACTGTTCTATGACAAAACCTTACGCTTCACTATGTATTTGGCTTTGATCGTTAGTAGACTAGCACATTATTCACTGTTCTCTGTCTGTGTTAAATGGCAATAGGTGGCTATGTAGGTAGCTGGTTCATCACCATGACTATAGTTTGCACTGTTATATGGAAAACAAAAACTCAATAAAGTATTATATGTTTTAAAAAAACTGAAATTCCTGATGCTTCCCTGCTTTGATTAAATGTCTTAAGTTATTATGGATGCAGTGGGTAGAACCTGCAGCCATTTTGCCATAGCTCTAAAAATGAGCTACCAGAATCACACAATGGAACACTTCCATTTTGGAGTTGCGGAGGCTATACTGAGCAGTTTTGTGGGAATTTTGGCACATTCATGCAAGCAGATGAGCTCATGAATAATTCACAAACAGGCAGAATCTGTCCATAAATGGTCCCAAACTGTCTGGTTGCTGTCTCTTGACTGTTTGAGAGCAAGCACAGGCCATACTGAACAGTTTTTTGGCCATTTTGACAAATTTGTGTAATTAGAGGAACTCACCAATAATTCACGAATTGTGTCAGAAATTGACATAAATTGTCACTATCTGTCTGGTTGTTGTCTCTTGACTACTTGGAAGCAAGAACAGCCATATTGAACAGTTCTGTGGCCATTTTGACAAATTCATGTAATTAAAGGAGCTCACAAATAATTCAAGAATTGTGTCAGAAATTGACAAAATGGTCCCAAATTTTCTGGTTGCAGTCTCTTGATTGGTTGGGAATAAAAAAATGGCCATACTGAGCAGTTTTGGGGCCATTTCGGCAAATTTGCTCAAGTAGATTAGCTCATGAATAATTCAGAAACATTGACACAGTCGGTTCAAAACTGGTCCCACATGGGCCGGTTGCTATCTCTAGACTATATGGGTGCAAGAATTGGCCATTTTGAGTAGTTTCTTGACCTTTTCGGAAAATTCATGCAGTTGAAGAGCTAGTGTACTTCCTGGAAACTGCCTGCAATTAATTGTAACTTTCAGATGTATTCAGTTATCACTTCTTATATCTCAAGTATTTTTTTTCTTTTCTGTTTGCTAATTAGAAGATTTTTCCACCTGGCAGTACTGGGGTGATATGTGCAGCAGTACTCTGTCTGGAGAAGAAAAGTCAGTTCAGTTCCTCCCACAACATCAACACTGAAGCCGCACTGACCATGACATCACTAATAACCAGTGAGAACCATTTTTCACTGCCAGGTTTCACTTTCACATGAAGCAGCAGGGCCTGGCTCTTCCTGGTTACTAGTGGTATCACAGTTTCCTGCATTTTGATTGGTAGCTTGTGAAAGTCACTGCTCAGGCTGTAAGGATTGTGGTGTCTCAAGGTGTTTGGTCTCATTTCTGACGTGTAGTGGGAGGAATAGAACTGCCTGTTTTTTTTTTTACCTCCAGGCAGTCCTGCTCCACACATCACCCCAGTACTGCCAGGTAGAACATCTCCTAATTAGCAAACAAAAAATTAAAAAATATACTTCATATACTGGAAGTGATGGCTGACTGCATCTGAAAATTACTATTAATTCCAAGCAGTACACTAGCTCTTTAAAGGAGATCCCGAATAATTCATGAACATTGGCAGAATCTGTCCAAAAATGGTCCCAAACTGTCCGGTTGCTGTCTCTTGACTACTTGGGAGATAGACTGGGCCATACTGAGCAGTTCTGTGAACATTCCTGAAAATTCATGCGATTAGATTTGCTCATGAATAATTCATGAACATTGACAGAATCTGTCCAAAAATGGTCCCAGACTGTCTGGTTACTATCTCTTGACTACTTGGGAGCTAGATCAGGCCATACTGAGCAGTTTCATGACCATTCTGGCAAATTTTTGTAACTAGAGGACCTCACCAATAATTCATGAATTATGTCAGAAACTGACAACAAAGTGGTCTCTAATTGTCCGGTTGTAGCCTCTTGACTATTTGTGAGCAAGAATGGGCCATATTGAACAGTTTTGTGACAATTTCATCAAATACGTGTAATTAGAGGAGCTCAAACTCCCCAGTTGATGTTTCTTGACTGTTTAGGAGTAAGAACAGGCCATACTGAGCAGTTTGTGGCCATTTTGGCAAATTCGTGTAATTAGAGGAGCTCACCGATAATTCACAAATTGTTTTGGAAATTGACAAAACTGGTTCCAAACTGTCTGGTTGATGTCTCTTGACTGTTTGGGACAAGAATGGGACATACTGAGCAGTTTAGTGGCCATTTTCACAAATTTGTGTAATTAGAGGAGCTCACCAATTATTTACAAATTGGGTCAGATATTTACAAAACTAGTCCCAAACTGTCCGATTGCAGCCTCTTGACTGGGAGCAAGAACAGGCCACACTGAGCAGTTTCGTGACCATTTTGTCAAATGTATGCAATTAGAGGAGCTCACGAATTATGACAGAAATTGACAAAAATAGTTCCAAACTATCTGGTTGGAGTCTCTTGACTGTTTGGGAGCAGGAGTGGGCCATACTGAGTAGTTTTGTGGGAATTAAATCACATTCATGCAATTAGACGTGTTCACAAATAATTTATGAACATATACAGAATCTGTCCCAAAATAGTCCCAAACTATCTGGTTGCTGTGTCTTGACTATTTGGGAACAAGAACAGGCAATACTGAGCAGTTTTGTAGCCACTGTGGCAAGTTTGTGTAATTAGAGGAACTCACCAATAATTCACAAATTGTATCAGAAATTGACAAAAATGGTCCCAAATTGTCTGGTTGCTGTCTTTTGACTATTTGGAAGCAAGAACAGGCCATACTAAACAGTTCTGTGCCATTTTAGCAAATTTGTGTAATTAGAGGAGCTCACCAATGATTCAAGAATTGTGTCAGAAATTGACAAAATGATCCCAAATTGTCTGGCTGCAGTCTTTTGACTGGTTGGGAGTGAGAACAAGCAATACTAAGCAGTTTCATGGGAATTATGGCACATTCATGCAATTAAATTATCTCATGAATAAGTCACGGACACTGACAGAATCTGTTCAAAAATTATCCCAAACTGTCTGGTTGCTGTCTGTTGAATATTTGGGAGCAGGAATGGGCCATACAAAGCAGTTTCTTGGCTATTTTGACAAATTCTTGTAATTAGAGGAGCTCACCAATAATTCTTGAATTAAGAGAGAAATTGATACAACTGGTCCCAAACTGTCCAGTTGATGACTCTTGACTATGTGGGAGCAAAAACAGGCCATACTGAGCAGTTTCATAGCCATTTTGGCAAATTCATGTAATTAGAGGAGCGCACCAATAATTCACTTAATTGTGTCAGAAATTGTCAAAACTGGTCACAAACTATCTCTTGACTGGGAGCAAGAAAGGGCCATACTGAGCAGCTTCATGAACAGTTAATCAAATGCTTGTAATTAGAGGAGCACGCCAATATTTCATGAAGTATTTTGACTGGTTGGGAGCAAGAATGGGCCATACTGAGCAGTTTTGTGGGAGTTTCAGCATATTCATGCAATTAGATGAGCTCACATATAATTCACAAAAATTGACAGAATCTGTCCAAAAATGACCCCAAACAGTCCAGTTGCTATCTATTGACTATTTTGGAGCTACAATGGGCCATAATGAGCAGTTTTGTGGCCATTTTGGCAAATTCATGTAAGTAGAGGAACTCACCAATAGTTCACGAATTGTGTCAGAAATTGACAAAACTGATCCCAAACTCTCCAGTTGATTTCTGTTGATGGCACAGCCCCCTGTTTCCAAGATGGCCACTGGAGTTCAGTGCGCATGTGCGAGTCATCGGGCATGCGAAAAAAGCTCTGGTGGCCATCTTCAACATGAACAGTGCTGTGTTTCTCTGGTCCTTCATGTTTCTTCATCAGCTTGACTGCAGCTGTACTGGCTCTAGACAGAATTTGTTGCTTTGGGGGGGCTATATTCAAACATGCTTGGGGCAGTCGCACTTTGCTCCAAACATGTTTGAGTATAGTTAATTTAGTGAACTACGTTAATTTGCACTAAGGAAAGACACTTAAGGGGCAGCCTGATTACTTTTAATATGGGGTCATTACTGTGTAGTAGCCTTACATATTTTTAATATGCTCATTTATAGGATCTAATTTATTGAACTATGTGTGTTACAGGTTTGATTTTAAAAGAGAAGACTCCTGTTTATTTATGAACTGGCTATTTCTGACATATTTTTCATATGTTACATCAGTTACTTCAAGTATGTTAATAAGAGATCAGTCATTTTTTTCTGCTGCAACACATTTCTAGATTTGGAGGCCCTAGGACAAGCTTGTAAAGCTTCAAGCCAGTCTCCATGTATATGCAAATGAGGTACTTGTAATACAACCCCTCCCATTCTTTGATGTCACTGCAGGAACAGTTCAGAAGAAAGCATAAGGTTTTCAGTGCTTTCTATCCTTATTTTATTTTAAGTTTGCAATAGTTTAAGATGGTCCTGTCACACCACTCACACAGTGTGTAGTACTAGTAGCCTTTATTTGTGCATAGCAAATAATACATCTACAAGTATTTCATGCACAAGCAAAAAAATATATTTCTTTGTGCTGCTTATATCTCACTGTTAGACAGTTGTAACCTCATGGGAGTAGATTGAATGCTTCCATTGCTCCTTTCAGCAACTGGAGAAATGGACAGCTAGATCACTTAGTTTAAAAAGTGATTTTTTTACATTTCAAATGCTCCTTAAACCAAATACCAAGAGAGGGAATGAATATGGCACAGTACAGCTAAAGTAAGAAAATATACAGCACTGCATACATGAGACTTCTTTACCTGGTGGGTGACACGTTCATAGACTATAATTTCATACCGCAGACCTACTGTTTCTAGTACACACACACACACACTCCCCAACTTACTTTCAGAAAGACATTTAAAGAGCAGGTGTTTACTTTTAAGAAATAGACACATTATTATTTTATCTATCATATTTTGATGTGTTAGTAATTACTTTCTACTTTTGTAACAAAATATGTGTTAGCGCAGTGAATCAAGTAGTTTTTTGTCGTTACTTTTCACACTGTTAGTAAAAAAAGAATTCAATAGAATTCTGGTACAGTCATGTCAGAGACTGCCAGCTAGTTAGGAGCCTAATATAGTTAAATGAGAAACTAAATATAGTTTTCAGTTTCAAAATAAATAGACTCTTCTTTCAGTAACAAACTTTGCCCTTTATATGTTTGCACTATTGTGGTTCATCTGTAAGACTAAATTTTTTTAACAATAATTAGCTTCTCTTTCTTCTTCCAAAGCAAAATCTGGATATGAAGAAAATGTTACATGCTAAATTATAAAAAAAGATCACAGGTTATCAAAATCATATATTATTTCTCCATAAAAATCTGAAAATAGATTTGCAGTCTCCCTTTGAAATACACTGCCAGCCTTGCCAGTGAATAGTTTCTGACTTCATAGTACAATGATTCCATTGTATTCATTTTCACTAGCAGTTGGCAAAATAAAAATAAAATGATGAAAAAGTAAGTAAAGAAACAAATAATAACAAACTGAATGACTGTAGCAAAGGGCCCCATACCTTTATTCTTTAAGATATGCATCTTTACTAAGCACTTGACCTCAGATAATTTACTGCAGGAAAATTCCATTCTGTGACATCTGACCCATTCCCTCCTATGGATTTCAGGGATGTTTCTTTATCTCTTTAGTTGTATTTTCAACTAATTGCTCCTATAATCTATCACACTGATGTGTAAAAAAACCTTTTTCTGTCCAATATTGCTGTAGGTTCTTAAAAGGCAGGTCTTGTAACAGATAAAATGAGACAGATGGCAATGAAATAAAAGTCCAGATGTAGTGCCGGTGGGCTGAAAGGAAGTGAAGCAGAAGACAGACCGAAGCAGACCACAGCTTTAAATGAGATAACCTGGACTTAAGCACTGATGCATGTCCACTCTGAAGCACTCAAAGGATAAACACAGTCATCATTTCCTGTCAGTGCCCCCTCTCTCTCTCCTAGTAATCCCAAAATGCTTGCAGGGTTCCACCCATGCAGCTGTAAAAAATGCTTCTACTCTTAATAAAATTCCTAATTGATACTGTTTAGAATATTTAGAATGTTTAGAACAAGAGTTTTTAGCATTGGAATATGTAACCCCTTTGTTACCCGGGGTTACTAGAATCCCAGTAAGACCTAGTGGTAGGCAGGGAAGGCAGCTTGTGAAACTCCAGTTAAATGGGTTTCACACTGTCTCACTCTGTCCTCAGTCACAGCTGAGACTTGAGAGATGACATCTTTATAGAACTGTCGCAGCTGCATGAGCCACTTTGGAATCTCCAGCTCAGGGAGTGAAGTTTAGAACTTTGGGAAATTCAAAGGGTAGTCTTCCGTTTGTCCTTAAGCAAGAAGGAAGCATTAGTCTGCAGTTTGATCTCTCACTCAGAAAAAAGGAAGTGTTCCTGTATTTTACCTTTTTTAAAGTGGTGGAGACCGCTCCCCCGGTCTCAGTGCCCCCCTCCCTTGGGAGTTCTCTGTGGGTTCAGGGCAATCCCTTCTCCCACCATGGAAGGAAGCTGCCTGATTTAATTTCAGTCTGTTCTTGTATAACAGCAAAGGTTACAGTACTTAGCCTGTGGGGCACCTGCAACGAATGGGTGAGTGTTTGGCTCCATTTGAAGGGGCAAACATCTTGTTTTCTTCAGTTGGAAATAAATGTGGACTGCTATTTGGGAGGACTATGTCAACTAGGACAAACAAATAGAGCAGTCAAACAGTTTAAAGTTTTAAATGGATTTAAAGTTCGCTGTAGAGGGGGTGCTTCAGGTCATCCACCGTTCAATCTACATTTTAAAGTCTAAAGTTTTCTGTGTGTCCAGAGACATGGCCGGGTATGGGCTGTGGGAGCTGGAAGTGGGAAACCCCCCCCATCTTTAGTAACCAGGTCCATCTCTATGGATTTCTTCTGTGTTTTTGCTACTTGCCTCATGCACTTGGCCAGTGATGGGGTGGGTACCCAGACATGGGTCACAACTTGAAAATCTCTCTATTAGTCACAGACTCTAAGTGGTGTGGGGAGCCACAGGATGGGAAAATTACTCCTTGTTGGATGGGAGTCTCCTTGTTTGATGGGAGTTTCGATTGGAAGTATGAAAACAAATCTCTCTAGGAGTCGCAGACTTCAAGTGGTGTGGGGAGCCACAGTTTGGGAGTCTCCTTGTTTGATGGGATGTCTTTCCAAGTAAAGTTTGGGTTCATTCTTCAAGTGGACCATCAGTCTAGTGGCCAGCAGGGGAGCCAAGCCAGTCAGGCTATGTATCCAATGCGCATGCAAAGTCCGAGCTGAGTGCCTGGTGGGTCCAAAGCCAGACAATTGTAGTAATGTGTTCATTCCTCAAATGAACCACTGTGTTTAACCTCTAATCTGCACATACAGTAACGTAGCCCTTTGGGGGACCATGCAGTGCTTTGTTTATGTTCAGTTAGTTAATAAATAAAGCCACACTGAAAAATTCCAATTCTGGTTCTGGACATTACAGTTATTGCTTCCTGTAGTTGGATTTACTTGGGTGCCCCTTTGCAGAGTAGCCAAACCTAGGTCCCTTGTGCCAGGTAACCTCATCCTTCCCCGAACCCGTAGATATATATATATGTATATGTTACAAAAATGGAGGCACCACTTTGGATTTGTTCAGGAAGGAAGGTGCTTGGGCAAGTGGGCTAGCGTTTTGGCTATCTGGCAGTCAGTAGCCCAAAATTTTGAAGCAATTTCCCTAGTGTGTTGCTGTGAATCTTGTGCTGCTGTTTAAAAAATGCTAACTGTTTACCAAGGAGCTGTAAAGCCAAAGTGTGTGTCCTTGTCCTGCATCAACATAGTTTACAGCATTTGTCAGTTTTAAAATAAAGTTCTGTGAAGGAAAGTGTGGAAAACTAGGGGTGGCAACAGAGAAATTATGCCCTGGACATTGGAAATGCTTTCTGTGCAATACTAGAGACTGCAGAGTTAATGGCAATGTTACATAGTTGAAATGGGCTCCCGCCGTGGAGTCAGTTGAAAAAAAAAAGTGCATCTTTTCAGTTTAAATTTGCCTGCTCGATGATCGCCGTGAGGAGAGGAGTTCTCGTAAGGAAGAAGAGGCTCATTTGCATGGCGCTGTGTGGTTGGTCAGTTTGCCATTAGTCCCGCCCCTCAGCCAGCCCTTCAGAGTCTGCTTCAGCATTCGAGAGGGAGACAGAGAGTAGTGCGTGCACTGGCAGTGGAGGAGCATTCGCGAAGTGTTCAAAATGCTGTAAACAGTAAAAAAGTGACTTTCCAGTTAAAAATCGGGCTCAACCCGCTTATCGATCGTGGGATCAGTGAATTGTGTGGTTAATACTACGATCGCGGAGACTGCCCGCCCGTTTGCAATCTGAGGCCTTCAAAAATCTGGCTGCAGGCCGTTTTATCCCATCGCAGCAATCTGCTACAATAACAGTGAGTAAACAAATTAAAAACGGCTCAAGTCAGTGATTTTCAGATAATGCCATATAAAATGTGTGTGCAGCTGTATAGTCGCTTTGCAAGTACCGATTTTGTGATGTCCTGCTGGCAAGTGCAAGTCTGTAAAGCCATTAAATGTGTGCACAGCAATGAAAGTAGCATTAGTTTAAAGTTTGCAGCCAGAGAGAGACTGTGGGTTGTAAAATAAGTGCAACACTAGAAGAAGCAGGCAATCCTGTGCTGAAACCTGAAGTTAAAGGGACTGTAATTAAATGAATGTTGCCAGCATGTGAAAAGTCCAAGGAAAATCATGTAAATGTGTGAACAGCCAGAACAGAGCAAGTTGTGCAGTTTGAGTAAAAGTTATTAGTAGCTGATGTAAATCGGGGTGCACAGTGGCCTGACCCAGAGTCTGAATGTTGATGCACAGGAGTGCTGCCGCCGCAATTACAGGGTGGGGTAGTAAAGTAAACACAGCAGCAGAGGAGCCATTTTAAAGCTACAGAGTGTGTTCATTTAAAGTGGGACTTTCAGTTACAACGAACTTTTGTTTGTTTTTCTGCAGTTATGGCCTCAGGACCAGCTCGTTACCCGGATCATGCACGGGTTGCAGTAACAGCAGCAGTAAATAGATTGAGAGATATTGAAAATTGGTGCTATAGAGGGAAACTCCCTCCAGATGTGGCAATTCCTAATTATCCAGTGCGTGTATGCCAGATGTGCTTGAGTGCTGGAAGAAATGTCTTCATGATTCCTCACTGTGCTGGATGTCTACAAAAATATGGCTTGCATAAAGCACCTCAAATTCATTTGGCTCCCACCTGGACACAACTTCAAGAATCTGCAGTTGGTAGCACACAGCATCAGGCGGAGCCTATGGAGGAAGGTCCCTCGGGGGAGTGTGGCACAAAGTTAGAGAGTGCAGAATTAGAGACTGAATCTGAAATTGAAGCATTGGATGCTGGATCTCAGAAGGCAAGTTCAGATAAAGCATCAATAGTCCCCTGGGTGGGGGGGCCTAGCCCAAGTCTCGAAGGTGAAGATGAGATGCGGGAGGCCTTTGAATGGGAGGTGTCGACCTCCACTCCCAGTGATGAATGGATAGTCTCGGGGGTGAGAACTACTGCTCACTCCTGGGCTCAGATCCTCAGTGAAGAGGAAGATGAGGGGGAACCTATGTGGCCTTGTGAGTAAGGAACGGGTACACAGCCTCAAGATCTTGCCTCGGAGGAATGTGTTCAAGATGGTGGTGATGCCACTGCCCTGGCTTCACCAAAAGAAGAAGAAGTCAGGGATCCGTTTTTAATTTCATTGAGGATGCGAAGCTGGCAGAACCAAGACTGGCCACCCCCAAGCCAGGCCAGTGGTCTCAGATTGACCAAAGCAAGTAAAGAGGAGAGACTGGTTCGTAGAAAGGCCAATGAAATCTTTGGTATGACCTTTCCTACCTTTCCTCGGCGAGTCTGGGAGGAGATTGAGAACTGCCAGAAATCCTGGATCTGGGATGAAGCAATAAAACATGTGCATCCTGGGGCTAACCAGCATGTAAAGAATAGACTGTTCCACGAAAAGTATACACAGTGGAGGAGAGGCAGGACACTGTTTATGGACAGAGTGAGAATAATGGACGGAGAGGGACGTGAAGTCTCCCACTGTGTGAAGTATGTGCATCCAGACGGAGTAATAATTCAAGCCCCTGACTCCCTCTACTATTGGCCTCAGTGCAAGGACCTCCCAGTAATTAAGCCCATGCCTACAAAATGGAGAGCCGAGCAGTGGTAGTCAATACTGCCACATTAAGACTGTGAAGTGCCCTTATTGAACTGCCAATATGAATAAACTAGGAATCAGGTTCCCCATATTCTTCAGTTCACAGTGTACTGTCCTGTTCAACAACCATCTACTGGTACCACCAGATGACTTCAGATCCAGAGAGGACACCAGCCCAGCTGTTTTCTTGTTCATCGCCTGGTAATCGGATGATGCTGGACCAGCTGTTTCTCTTTTTGTTCCTGTTCTAAGGTTCCTTCTCCAGTTATGACATCAGCCCAGCTGTTTCCAGATGTGCACTCCCGTGGGTTCCCGGAAGATGTATGCCCAGCTGTATCAGAAGAAATGCTGCCAGGGAGAGTCTTCGGAAGGGACCAGGTTTGTGAAATCCGAATGCTTCAAGAGGCTGGTAAGTCCGGAAAACCCTTTTTATTCTATCTTTATGACATTGCAATACACACCCTACACTACAGACTTCAAACAGTGTGTGAACTGTCCGCAAAGACTCTCCCCTTCGGGATTATTGCCTTAAAGAACTATGCTTCACGGGGCTCCGGCCCAGGAGAGACTCTTTAATGGACTGGCCTTCGGGCCTTGTAGTCACTAATTGGGACATTTAGGGCATTCCATCCCCCCCAAAGGTGTATTGTTACCAATGTCATTACTGTACTTTAATGTAAATACTGTTTTTCTACCTCTTTCTAAAAAAAAAAATCTTTTTCCTTTTGGGATTGTTCAGTGCTTTTTCTGTGTGGTAAGGGTTGTTGTTGTTGCTATTGTTGTTTAGATAGACTGTACATGCAGATTAGAATGTGTTTTTTTTTTTTTGTCTTTTCTTACAGGTGTTCCTGGAAGACAGAAGAGAAGACAAGAAGAGGAGGAGGGGCTCATCGGAGTTCCTCATCAGTGCTTATGGTGTAGAATTTAAATATACTGTGTTATTATTGCTAATGGTTGTAGTTGCAGGCTGTCCAAGGTCGGGGAGGTCCCTGGGTTTTGTTTTGTTTGGGATATTATGTTAGAGGCAGATAGGTTTTCCCTAGAGGGTTAGGGGGGATCGACAGGCTGTGGTTCTGAACAGCCGTAGGGACTGCAGTGCTGATCTATCAGGGCTATGTTCTGGACGGTTCTACCAGAGCCACTAGGTGTCCATACTAAGTGGATAGAGTAGAGGCTGACATGTCAGCTATAGGCCTCTAGGCCCTTAGTGTTGCCTACCTGTGCTTGCACATGGTAGGAGGGGGCCTGATCACCCCCCTCTGCAGGTAGCACATAGGGTGGGATGGTCTAAGGCCGGGTGCATAATGACTGGGGACAGTCATTTTTCCTAGTCAAGGGCGAGTGTAACCACTTTGTTAGCCGGGGTTACTAGAATCCCAGTAAGACCTAGTGGTAGGCAGGGAAGGCAGCTTGAGAAACTCCAGTTAAATGGGTTTCACACTGTCTCACTCCGTCCTCAGTCACAGCTGAGACTTGAGAGATGACATTATTATAGAACTGTCACAGCTGCATGAGCCACTTTGGAATCTCCAGCTCAGAAAGTGAAGTTTAGAATTTTGGGAAATTCAAAGGGTAGTCTTCTGTTTGTCCTTAAGCAAGAAGGAAGCATTAGTCTGCAGTTTGATCTCTCACTCAGAAAAAAGGAAGTGTTCCTGTATTTTACCTTTTTTAAAGTGGTGGAGACCGCTCCCCTGGTCTCAGTGCCCCCCTCCCTCTGGGGGGGAAGTTCTCTGTGGGTTCCAGGGGCAATCCCCTTCTCCCACCATGGAAGGAAGCTGCCTGATTTAATTTCAGTCTGTTCTTGTATAACAGCAAGGTTACAGTACTGACTGTGGGGCACCTGCAACGAATGGGTGAGTGTTTGGCTCCATTTGAAGGGGCAAACATCTTGTTTTCTTCAGTTGGGAAATAAATGTGGACTGCTATTTGGGAGGACTATGTCAACTAGGACAAACAAATAGAGCAGTCAAACAGTTTAAAGTTTTAAATGGATTTAAAGTTCACTGTAGAGGGTGCTTCAGGTCATCCACCGTTCAATCTACATTTTAAAGTCTAAAGTTTTCTGTGTGTCCAGAGAAATGGCCGGGTATGGGCTGTGGGAGCTGGAGGTGGGAAAACCCCCCATCTTTAGTAACCAGGTCCACCTCTATGGATTTCTTCTGTGCTTTTGCTACTTGCCTCATGCACTTGGCCAGTGATGGGGTGAGTACCCAGACGTGGGTCACAACTTGAAAATCTCTCTATTAGTCGCAGACTCTAAGTGGTGTGGGGAGCCACAGGATGGGAAAATTACTCCTTGTTGGATGGGAGCCTCCTTGTTTGATGGGAGTTTCGATTGGAAGTATGAAAACAAATCTCTCTAGGAGTCGCAGACATCAAGTGGTGTGGGGGAGCCACAGTTTGGGAGTCTCCTTGTTTGATGGGATGTCTTTCCAAGTAAAGTTTGGGTTCATTCTTCAAGTGGACCGTCAGTCTAGTGGCCAGCAGGGGAGCCAGGCCAGTCGGGCTATGTATCCAATGCACATGCAAAGTCTGGGCTGAGTGCCTGGTGGGTCCAAAGCCAGACAATTGTAGTAATGTGTTCATTCCTCAAATGGACCACTGTGTTTAACCTCTAATCTGCACATACAGTAACGTAGCCTTTTGGGGGGACCATGCAGTGCTTTGTTTATGTTCAGTTAGTTAATAAATAAAGCCACACTGAAAAATCCCAATTCTGGTTCTGGACATTACAGTTATTGCTTCCTGTAGTTGGATTTACTTGGGTGCCCCTGTGCAGAGTAGCCAAACCTAGGTCCCTTGTGCCAGGTAACCTCATCCTTCCCCAAACCTGTAGATATATATATATGTATATGTTACAAATACAAAATACATTCTATAGCTACAAATGGTTAAAAACAGTTACTGTATGTTTAATAGTGTCACTACTTTCTACCTAATACTGTATATCAATCTGACAAAGCACATGTGATGTGGGTGCGAAACATTGGGTGCCAGTGGGTCCTCCCTCCCTCTCGAGACCTGCTTTTTTTCCCTAGGTTAATTGCTGTTCACTCTTTGATCTTTTGAATACTGAACAAATACAACTGAGCAGAATAAATTGACATTCAGTGATCCTTGCAAACTGTGAGTGGAGTGCTGGGTCTTGTGCATCTGTCCATGTATGATGGGACTTTCAAGTGCCATCACCAAAGATGGTGACCTTTTCCATTCAGGCTCAGTAAGAGGCCCAATACTAGCCACAATGGGATGACAAGGCAGATGAGAGGCATTTTTGTGTACCTTGAGCAAAGTGTAAATTACAGGATATCATACACTGAGAAAACTGCTAACACTTGTGGAGTACAGTTTAAGCAAGGGGCTAATCCTAACTGCCACCCCACTAAGAAATTAGGACTAATATAGCTAATTTATGCTAACTACTGCCTTACCCTGGGCTAAGAAAACTCTTTGATAGAACTGTCAGTCTGTCAGTCTGTGTCTGAACCTCATGGTGAAAAGAAGTTACCTGCTGATGTAAAACCCACTTGTTCATTATTTTATGCATCCGTCTCAGTATTTCGCATGGTCCAAGAAGGTGTCTGCTACAGCAGCAAGAGACAGGCCTGGCAGATCTGAAGAGAATGTAAGGGTCCTTAGTGGTAGACCAACACCAAAACACAGACTTGTGGAGAATGCGGCCCTTCTTCTGCCCAGACCCCATCTCACTTGTATGTATCACTCGGTACCCCAAGTCATTTACCCCAGTATGCCTGGACAGCTCTGAATATCTTCTGCACCACAGCTCTGGCTGCAGTGAAACAATGAACTGTGTCCGGACTTGTTCAGCAGCTTGCAGCCCTCCTCTAGCATTGTAAGCTGTGAAAAAAAAGGTGTTGCATCTTACAAGCCAGCTAACTGAATGAGCTGTCAAATTAAATCTTCCAAGCCTGAGAACCATAGAACTGCAAACTGCAACCCCTCTCTAGCTCCCACCTCATGTCAGGGGTTCTTTCAGAACTGCTCCCTGTTACCGAGAAAGCCCCCTCAACAACCCTAGCTGCATGCCTATCTCAGTGGGGATCGCAGCCAAGAGAAAAGAAAAACTTTTTCCAGAAATCAGCCCTCACTTATGCTGTCATTCAGGACCGCAACTCAGTCCTGCTCAACACCTCATGGCTTATCCTGCTGCCCAGCCACTTCTGCTTACAGCCACTAACTGCATCCAGTCCTTTAGCCTCAAAATATCCTGAACCATAGCTCCCCCAGAGACTGACCCATTATAAAACTCATGGATCCTGCTGCACGGGACCTCTGCTCAGGACCATAGCTTGGTCCTGCTCCCTCCTGTCTCCTACAACAGGGCTGCACCCTACCCACATAAGTGAAAGTGGCTTCGCAATTTCACCAGCCCTTTTGCCACAACTGACCATGGCTCCACTATCCCCAAATACCAGACCAGCTGCTCTGCACTACCAAGGTTTCTCACAACTCCTGCAGCAGCTACCACCAACTCCTGCTTTCTGCAGCTTTGCAGCTTCCCTCCCACCACTGCTGCATCTACAGCAAGCCGCTTAGCCCTTCTCTGAACTGTGGATTCCCAACCCCCTAGCTTCCCTACTTACAGCCACAATGGAGCACTTCACTGTCACTTGTCCATGCTTCAACAAGGACCGCACAGAAACTAAATTCAAGGCACAGCCAGGGAGGACATCATATAAATCAAAATAAATAAATACATAGGGCAGGACTTCTACAGAGTGTGCTGCTCCCAGACTTCTCAGCAATCAGCCACTCCTGCAACAACAGAGCCTCTGTTTCCATGCTTGGCCATGCTTCAACAAAAAAGGCCACACAGAAAGAAATTGACAAATAAAATGAGGGGCGCATGAAAAGTAAATCTGTGAACTCAGCATTTTTTTTAAACAAAATGGAGCCAACAACAAATAAATGAACACATAAAAATGGAGCAGAAAGAAAAAGAAAACAAAGCTTAAGCAGGGCACAGAACTAAATAAAAGTATAAACCTGGGGGCAGAACATAAACTAAATGGAGGACAGCCTGGGAGACAACAGGGAAAATGAAAAGAAAGCAGTGCAATAAACACAGAAAGCAATCAAATAAATGCAGAAATTTCCCCAATTTGTCATTCATCAAAGACAAAGTCCACTATGTTTCTGTTTATGGTTTGGGGAAGAAGGCACCAGTAGAGCAATTGCCATTTTAAATGTCACAGTGGCAGCACAGCAGCCTCACGAAAGGCAGCAGCCATCTTTGGTTACAAAAAAAGGCATGAAAGGAAGTGGCCCTTGATCCTCCCACTGGCAGCCATCTTGGTAAAGTTAATAAACAAGAACTGTATGCCAAGGTTCAGTGGCCATGTTGTGAAGAGCACCTGGGGTGGAATATTCAGAAGGGTTGCACATGGCACAACACAGAGCCATGGTGCAGTATCATTGAATATCACCCTGTCAGCACCCTGGCACATCCCAGTTGTGCTGTGCCCAGGCTTGCATCACAGCCTGGCTCAGTCTGAATATCCCACCCCTGATGTTTAAAATGACCTCATTCCATATAAATCAATGGCAAACCTATTGAAATAAGTGGACACTGCAACAGATAGCTAATGTTTGCAACAAGACCTTTATTCAAATAATAGACAACACAAATTGAGTTGGAATTGTTTATTAAGATATCATTTGATGGACTTTGCTTACAAATAATTGTACTTTTGTCTACAAAAATATATCTTCTTGGCACTCCATCTGCTCCACAACATCTCATCTCCTCTCCTGCATGACAGCAACCCCTTCTCATCCTTACGAACTTCGCTCAGTGAAATTAGGCTCGTCTCCACCAACGATGTCCAAAGACGATGTGGATATGGGTGCTGGCGTGTCCTGAGTTCTACCTTCACTCACCTCAAGGGTGTGGAGCTACAAAATAGAAACCATTCTGCATGACATCCAGTCTTTCATCTCAGCTCATGGAGCACCAGCTATGTACTGTATGTCATTCAAGATGACATGGCCTACAGTGGTTGCTGCAGATAAGTTGTCCGGTTCTGCGATATGCTGACTGGTGCTGCACTGTACCACTTGGTATACCACTCAGTGCAGCACATATTGTAATTCTGCAGTGAGATATACGTAGCCTCAAAGTGCATTTCATTGCTAATCCACGAGGTGGTGACAGCAACTCAGCAGAATCCCTGAAGTGCCAGAATTTTTCTTTCTAAGCTGTTTACACAGGTGCACCAGCAGGTGGCATGCATTAATTATTACTTTTTTTACCCATACAGAAACTTGCCAACTGAGGAGTAATTTAATTACAGTATAAAAGGTTTTGTTTGTTTTAATACTCATCTTTGTGTAGTGCTGTTAGGTGAACTTCACCAAGATTGCAAGCAGCAATGTAAGTGCACTGACATTAATTATTGCCTCTATTTAGCCATAACTGTCAGCAATGTGTGCCTGAACTGGGCCCTCAAGATAGTTAAAAAAATACACTTTACCTGTTAGTTTATCGGACCACCTTACCACACAAGATATTAACAAAAAAAATACCTTCCCTGGTAGTCTAGTGTACCCCCCTCTCTGATCCCCAGTGCCGCCCCAAATACATCACTGATTTCAGCCCACAAGATATTAGAAAACAAAATACTTTCCCCGTTATTTTAGTAGACCCCCTTAGCCCCCATGTTGCCAAACAAGATATTAATATAAAAAAAATGACTTTCCCTGGTAGTCTAATGGACCCCTTCCCTGATCCCCAATGCTGCCTTAAACAGAGTATTCAATTATATATATTAAAAAAAACTTTCCCTGTCAGAATAGCCATAGGCCCCACATATATTCAGTTAAAATGCTACAGTTTAAAGACATGTGTATCACAGAAAGCCCTCACCCTCTCAAACAAATGTTGCACATATTGACAACAGAAAAAAAGGAAAAAAAAATCATAGTCTTTAGAAAAGTGATTGCAGTATTGTGTTCTGGAAAAATTCAAAAGCCATGTTAAAAAAAAAGATTGCAGAACTAAATTCAGATATGTGTGAAACTACAATCCGACATAGCAAATACTTGATTTGCCACATTTACTGCAAGTAAGGACAATCAACCGGTATTCAAGGAAATAGGGAGAAGCTGGCCCTTATTCAGTCACAAAGAGAGTATGAATGAAATGATGAAGTGATTCTATAGTAACATCTGATTGGTTAACACACAGTCAATCAGGTTTCACTATAGGAGCACATCATAATTTCATCTACATCTTTTTTGATTGAAGAGGAGCAAGTGGCTCCAACATAGAGCAGTATAGTTTTCAAATGGGATATTCTTTTACTTTTGTGGGTTTTTGGATCAAGGGGGTAACAGTGGTATCAACTAATTGTATGACAGCACTGATTACATTACAGTACTTCGCTCCACATATTTTATTATGGAGTGATCTCAGCACACACAGCATCAGTCACAATATCCTTTTGAAAGATGCAAACTCCGACACAGTGCAATATTTTTCAGCACGGCACAGAAGAAAAGTACATCAAAGTTTAGATTTAAGCCAGAATGCTAGATGAACATCAATACTGCATTTTGAATTTTAATCCCAGTGTTTGACTCTGAATCTTACAATAGGATCTTGTGATTGATGTTATGTGTATTTAGATCACACCATAATAAAATATGTGGAGCCCAGAGCCACAATGCAAACAGTGCTATAATACTGTACAATCGTGTAAAGAGCTCATTCTACCTTTGCCATTTGTTCACAAGCACTGGCTCCATGTTTAGGAATTTTGGAGGCATACCTTTGAGCAAATCTCTTTTACAAAGGTTCCACATCATATTGAATAGACATCAGACACAATTTACAACATTAACATCAAGCTTCTAAGTACAAGGTACCACGTCGGATTAACAGATAACAGACTCTGGTAACACAAATTGAAAAAGAGGGGGGTAGGTAGGTAGGTAAGGTAACTGACAGTTGGTTACAGTGAAATAAATATAGAAGAGTCACATACTAGTACCTAGGCTGAGTACATCGACAGTGCAAAGAGGGAATTGAGAGCCACATGGGTATTAGGGGAGGGGGGAGAGTAGGTAGAGTAGAGAACAGTTGGTTAAGGTGTACTGGGGCAATACTGGTACAAAGGTTAAGCACTATGCCAGTTTAAGAGGCTTTGAGAGGTCATAAGACTAATGGGGGGAGAAAACCCTAGGAATGGCAAGTCAGGTAGGGAGAGGTGGTGGCCAGCCTCCAGAGGGGGCATTTTTGAGTGGGGGAGAGGGATAGTATTATAGGCAAGGTGATGGGGGCAAGATGAGAGAGGCTCGGCAGATGGACGTGGGTGTTCAGAAGCAGCAGCAGATGAGGTGTTTCCTCAGGTGAGAGTTGAAGGGGGAGAGGTTATAGGATGTTCATAGAGGTCCAGAGATTTTGTTTAGCCATTGAGGTGCCCTGAAGGCAAAGGTGCATTGTCCAAGAGCAGTCCGGCAAAATGGTTTGGATAGCGCACCCTGTGTACTGTCTTGGGTTTCATACATGGAGGAGGCCATAACTAGAATATTTGAGATATGGGGGGGAGTTTTCCCCAGAAGTGCCTTCTTGCCAAGGAGACAGGTTTGGAACTTGATCCTTGTCCTGAGAGGCAACCACTTTGTCAGTTCATACAGGGTACAGGTGTACAGGTATGTGTGTGTCAATCAGTAGCCAAGGTGAGCCTGCAGGCCTAATTGAGGGCTATGTGGCAATGTGTATCCTCTTGAGTGCTGTATCTGTAGCCACTCCATAAACAACCAGGCCATAATCAATGGACAAAAGGATGGAGCTTGAGACGGAGAGTTGGAGGGCCTCTGGTGTGAGGTAATTCTTATGCCTGTAAAGGATCCCTAGCTTGGAGTTAGCCATCTTGACCACCAAGTTGACATGCTGGGTGAAGCAGAGGGTGTCATCAAGGATGACTGTAAGGTATTTGAATAGTTTACTTTTTCCAGCAAGGTGCTGACATTATTGGAGATGATGGGGGGGGGGGTTCCTCTTACACTGTGGGTTGGTTATGAGCATGACCTTAGTTTTTTTGTAGTTCAGAAGTAGTTCCTGTTTGCTGAACCAGTCCTCTAGCGTGTGGAAAGAACACTGCAGTTCAGATTGGAGGGCATTGAGGTGTGAATTGCTATAAATGATGGCCGCATCGTCAGTGTAGAGGATAATTTTAGTGTCACCTGCTTTAGGGAGGTTATTCAGAAAGAGACTGAAAAATAGGGGCCACGATATGGAGCCCTGGGGTCTAACACAGTATGGCCAATTTTGACATGTTGATTTCTGTGGGTCGGGTAGTTCTTGAACCAGCCTGCTGCATTTTTGGCCACCCCCAGATGCAGGAGTTGCTCCATGAGCAAGGAGTCATTGACAGTGTTGAAGGCTTTGGTGAGGTCAATAAAAACTGACCCCACTAATTTGCCTTCATCCAGTGCTTTATGTGCATAATCCATATACTCAACCAGTGTGGTAGTAGTGCTGTGTTTCTGTCTGAAGCCATGTTGGTTAGGGCAGAGGAAGTTGTACTTATTAAGGTATTCAGTAAGTTGCTCTGCCACAGTCTTTTCCAGTGCCTTGGATAAGGGTAAAAGAATGGATATAGGTCAGTAGTTGGATATGTTTGTCCCATCTTCGTTCTTAAGCACCGGTGTGACAAGGGCTTATTTTCAGATTCCAGGGAAATCAGCAAGTGCCAGGGACTTATTGAAGAGCTTGGTTATTGGTAAGATGACCGTATTGAGTGTGAAGGAAATAGTCTCCATATCTACTCCATCACTGCCCATTCTTGTCCTGCCAAACACTTTTTTTATGTGTTTCAAGGCCTTCTTTACCATCACCCTCCTGAAGCAGAAGTTAGGGTGGAGGTTCATACATGGTTTGCTGGTGGGTTGATTGACAGATGGGAGCAGGAAGCTGGGGGGAAGTACTGAGGTGAGGTCTGTGAAGGCCCCATTGAAGGATTCTGCAGTGAGGAGTGGGTCATTAACTGGTGAGCTGTTGATGTTGAGGAGCTTTGGGTGCTGTTTATTGACCTTACCAAGAATGCTTTTGATATTCCCCCAGAACCTTTTGCCATCTCCCCATGTGTTCCTGAGCTGTTTTTTGTGGAAGGTTGCTTTGGCCTGATAGATGAGGTTAGTTGATTGTGTGCAGCTCTGTAACACTGATAGTCATGAGGCTGCAGGAAGAACTTGCTTTTGACCAGAGGTTGTCCTTTTCTTGCATCTTAGCAAGTAGTTCACCTGTGATCCAGCCATTCGATACACCCCTGATTTTCCTTTTCTTAAGAGGGGCAAAGAGGTTGCATATGCTGTTGAAACCATTGGTGAAGTAACTAAGGGCTTGGTTGAGGGTAGGTGCTGGGTCAATAGGGGACCAGTCGTATGTTGAGAGGGCTGTGATTAGTGCCCTGAGTTTACCTTTCTTCAGAACCCTACTTTCAATGAGGGTGGGGGGGAAGCTTGCTGAATTTGTAGGACCACAGGAAGGTGACAGGAGATTGGTCACTAAGGGTGTCAAGCAGCACATTGACCGCGGTGATCCTCGATGATGAGCTAGAGAGAATCCAATCGAGTAGCACGTCATTGCCAGACTTGTTGCTGTGTTTGATCAGGCAGGTGACCAATTGGAATAGGTGGGTACTTATCACCATGTCCCTGAAGGGTGTTGCTTCAATGCCAGGCCAATTAATGTTCAAGTCCCCTGTCATTATGAGTTTGGGTCCCTTAGAGAGAGTGGCCAGAGCTTCCAGTACATTGGGAAGGCCCTCCCTAGTTTTTTTGGGAGGAAGATAGGCCGAGGCAATGATAAGTGCCTTGCCTTCCTGCCTGACCTGTGCTTTCACTGCTAGTAGCTCATAATCATCTGCCATAGCAGTGATTGGGAGGATGGTGCAGTGAAGGCTGTCCCTGGTGTAGAAGAGGCATCCTCCTCATTGCTTCCTTTTTCTGTCAAGCCTGAGTGTTTGATACCCTTCTAGTGCTACTTCTTGTGTTTATATCTTGTTTGATAGCCAGGTCTCAGAGAGGCAGAGGATAGATGGGTCATGGTGGGTCATCCAAGCCTGAAGCTGTTGAAATTTGGCAGTAATACTGCAGATATTCATTGCTGTTGTTCTCAGGCCTTTGGTCTTACAACCCCCGTGCCTGATGCTATTGGGGGTCCAGAATTGGCGTAAACATTTCCAGATAAGAGTAGTAGCATAAGCATCACTTTTCTGGCTGAGAGGCTTATGCTCAAGGTGGTACATATCTTCCACCTTCTGATTTTTCCAAGTGAGAGCTGAGTGGCTGATGGTAGTACTAATGTTTTAAAAAAAAAGTGAACCGGTTCCCATCCTGGATGTTGGCTCTCAAGATACTGTATATATAAAAATCCCACTTTCCATTTTAGTTTAGTGAACGTATCCCCAGTGTTGCCACACAAGCTATTAATAAAGAAAGACTTTCCCTGGTAGTCTAGTGGACCCCACTCCCTGATCCCCAATACCACCCCAAATACAGTATTCAATTACTGTGTACTGTATATCAAAAAGCAAAAACAAATTTCCACGTCAGTGTAGTCGACCTGCCCCCATCCCTGATGCTGGCACACAAGATATTAAAAAAGAAAACACTTTCCCTATTAGTTTAGTGGATCGCTTATCCCCAGTGTTGCCACACAGTATATTAATAAAAAAAGGCTTTCCCTGGTAGTCTAATAGACCCCCCTCCCTGATCTCTGATGCCACCCCAAATACAGTATGCAGTTACTGTGTATATCAAAAAACAAATTTCCATGTCAGTATAGTGGATTGTCCCCCTATTCCTGATGTTGGCACACAAGATATTAAAAGGAAAACACTTTCCCTGTTAGTCTAGTGGACCGTCTATCCCCGATGTTGCCACACACGATATTAATAATGTCCACCCATATCTGTCCCAGCACCGGACCTATTTTAGTTAGCTCTCCTACTCCCTCCTGCTGTGTACTGTCCATCCCAAACCCCTTCCCCATCCTGGTACAGGTCCTATTTTAATTATCCCATAGTAGATAGTGTAGTATATTGATAGCATGATCACCATGGTGGCTTTTACAGCCATTCCTGAATCCCAGATTGTGTGTATTGTGAAAGTGTTTTAAATACAGTACATAAATGTGTCTAAAATACTGTGAAAGTGCTGCTGTTGTGTATAAAATATAGTATGTCAGCATACTGTACTTTAAAACACTTCAATGTGTTTAAAGCAGTTTAACAATACCTGCTGTATGTAATTCAGGAGGACAATGTCTCTGGACACACAAAAACTACTGTACACTCTTTTGTAAAGGACATCTTCCTTTTCTCTGCCACTATGCATGTTTCATCATTTTACAAACATTAAAATATTATTGTACTCATTAACTGGCTACCTACAGTAAGTTGGCAGAGACTGCCAGCAGATAGGGGCTGCATTTGTTTCTTGCATTTACTATTTCCTAGGGCTTCCAGTCTGTGCCAATTGGGAATGCCCTAGAAATGATAGGGATAATGTGTAAGCAGGGTTGGCTGTAAAGAAATAGGTCAGCTGTGTGATCAGAACATTCTGAATGCGTTCTTTTCTGAATGATCTGTGTTAGCCACATATGAAAATTGAAAAAGTACCTCTCATCTGGGCTATCCTGGGTAAATATATTATAAAAATGTGCAAAAAAAGTAAAAAATAAAATAATATACATTATTAATAATCTATTCTATTTCTATTCTTTTTAAATTAGAATAGCCCATTCCCTACAGTCATATTTCATCTAAGTTATGTTAAAACATTTTATATATACTGTAGCAATGGGGAAATATCACTCTGTAGCTGATAAATTACAGTGAAGTGTATAAGTTCTAATTTTCAGTGTGCTGCTGCTTAACGGGGATCGGGGCTTGCGCAAATACTCAGCCTAAGGGTGATGTATACTGACTGCAAAGCTTTTCTCTGGTTCCAAGGAGAGTCAGGCAAGACCTGCCCAAAGTCCCAAACTGCTAAACCAATGGTCTTTGGACGGGGGGGGATGGGGGGGGCAGCCAGCAGCAGATGTGCACCTCACCCCAGTAGGAACCCTGGTGTCAGCAGTAAGAAATCATAGCCTGGGGCAGGGATAGAGATTGCTGTATCTGATGAACAGTTCCAGTAAGAGAAACTGCTCCTTGGTTGGATGTTTTAATTTCTAGATCACTTACTGAGTTAAAATGTTTTAAATAAACAAATAGACAAAAGAAAAAATGCACAGATCCATTGCTATGTGGTTAATGAATTTGGGGACTGGCTCCATGCAAAGTGAAAAAACTTCAATGAGTTTACCAAAAAGCTTGAAACTTCACTGATTATTTTTCTTGGTGAGGTTCGCAGTTTGTGAGTACTGTGAAGTGCAATGTTAGCAGTTTATGATTGGGAGAAACTACATGTATTATGCTACTGTACGTAATAATTGCGTGGCAACACCCAAAGTGGCCAAGTTAAATACTATCTTTGTGGACTGAATACTGTCCACATTGCAGGTGAATGTTAAACTTGCAAATGGCCTTGAAAACACTGATGCATGTTGGAGTGAAAATGCTGACCGTCTTAACTTTTTAATTCATTTTAAACTGTCCTTTTTTTATTTTCTTGGAATATATGATCTTCCTTTTTTTTGAGTTGGCTTTGATTTTTTTGTAGATTGGCAACTTTAAAAATGATTGTTCCTTTTAAAAGGACATTATTATTATTATTATTATTATTATTAATAATCGGTTTATAACAGGGAAAGGACTACAAGGTGCACAATGACTGTTCTAGGAATGACAAAGGAGTCCTAGGGAGGTAAAGTGACTTGCATAGATTCCCAGCATGTGCAAGTGCAGATTGTGGGAATCAAACCCAGGTGACATGCCCATCATGGAAAAACATTGAATTATCTGAGTGCATTACTGCGGTTCCATGTCATTTTGGTGAGGGAATAATAGCGCTTGACAATTTCAGTGAGTACATTACAGCACATCAAATTTCGGCTACTGTATTTTTTAGCACATGCCAATATCAGTGAAATATACTTCAGACAGAGATGTGGGTGTCTGCATTCACCTTGTACATACTGTGCCGCAATGATGTAGAGTACAGTACTGTAAATGCTATGTAGCAGCTCCTGGGGAGTGACTCAGCCTGCTCTGTCTCATCGCTGCTCTTTGTGCTGTCCTGTAGTGAGTTGTACTGCTTCAATAGTGACTGTAGATTCAAACTGATGGTGAGACACAGAGCGAGCAGCAGGCAGCATAACCATGCCCTGTATTTGCACCCAAGTCCAGTTGTTGTCAGCCGGTACCTTCAGGGAGATCAAGCCGGTAACTGTACAGATAGTATGTTTGCAGTCAAACAATGTCCCGATTACTAAGGGGTCAGTGAGAAACTGACAATGAGTTGCCTTTCCCAGGTGGTGGTGATGGACAGTACAGTTGTTAGAGTTCACATGTGTATGTAGCTGCAGAGTTCCATTGGATGTTGCCGCAAAGACCATGCTGCACAGATGGTCTTAATTGTAGCAGACATTCATAACAGCTGCCACCACTTCACATGACGATTTAATTGTTGTTGTGATGTATGCACCCCCAGAGGGCTGTGCCCCCAGATCTCCTATATTTAAGATATCAACTTCGAGGCACACTTGGACACAGGAGATATTTAGCAAGTGTGTTCTCTCTAAATAATCCAATTACTGAAATTTCTAAGCGCTATTATTACTCGGTCGCTGTAATGTGGCACTTGCTATAAATGTATGCGCCATTATTCATTTGCTGAAATTACCTCACTGTAATTGCATCGCCAAACTGACATGCTACCCATTACTGCTTTTCATCAGACACCTGTGCCAGCACCATTCTAATACTGTATAGTATGTTCACATTACCATATCAAGCATGTACATTCAGCTGGCAGCCTCCATGAAAGAGACTTTTGAAAACTGCCTGTGGTTTCCAGCCTGGCTCAGATAGAGTATTTTTGGCCTTCTCCACCAGTGAAATATTATTTATATCCATCCCCACCCTCCCCCTAAAAATGATGAGTTTTTACATTTTTGGTAGCCCAACACCTTTTTGTTCCTGCTACATGATCGCCAGTCTAGTCTTTCTGTCCTCCCCCACATATACCCTCCTTTTATTCTGTGGACAAATCAAGAGTCCAACATGCAATACACATGACTGGTTCAACACTGTAATGCTCATTGATGTGTTGTCTTTGTTTAGTCTTTCCCATGTCCCCCGCCTACACTCTTGCTGTAAGCTAAAGACAAACCTGGAGCACAATTGCTGTTGGAAAACTGGCACTTCAACTTATTTGAACCTCAGTGTGGGCTATCCCACTCAGTAAGGGCTTAAAGCACTATTGCTGTTAGAGCTGGCAATTTTAGAACTACATTCATTTTAAATCAAATGCATTGGCTCCCACTTAAATCTCACTATGATCATACTAAGAGTATACTATATTTATTGAATATAATAGTCCACAATCCATGAAAGGCAATATATTAGAATTCAACCCTTACTGCAAAACTCGAGTTTTAAGTTTAAATGAGTGTGATAGCTTTACAAATGCACAGACTCACCCCTGTTTTTAATAAGTCTACATGTGGAATGCTTGCTGCTTTTACCTTCTTCCAGCTCACTCAAACAGGTGGGCACTGATTGAACAGCTACTCGAGCTACAGTACATGATGCATGATGTGCAAACACATGCAGATGGTACAACACAGAAATAATCGATTTTGCTACTGGTGCTAGTTTATAACCTACTTCAGCTAGTGGAAGTTAGATGATAGGATGACTCATCATTGTCCTATATTTCATATACCCATACCCATGCCCTACCTCATAATCCCAACATTAACTATGCCCATTAGTTGTGATTACTTTATCTAGAAAAACATTAAGTTGGAAGGCAACAGAAAACAGTAAAAGCTACATGGCAGGATAACTACAGCCCATTAGTTACTGTACACTACCTCACCCCACCCCCAAACACATAGGGCCAGATATTCAAAAGTGCACCTGGCACTGGCGCAAGTGGTTGTTCCACACAACTGAGTTGCGCTGGAGCAACAAAAGGATATATTCAAAGGAGATGTGCCATGGCGCATCTCATCTGAATATACCACAAAATGCCAGCAGTGCAAATATAATGCACCAGTGTATCCCCAGACAGGTCTGAACACCAGGAATGGGAAATGCGCCAGCGCATCAGAGATATGCTGTGCCTCATTCACCGCTGTGAGCTTTACACCCGGCTTGAGTGGCTCCCACCGGAACCTCACTGCTCTTATGTCGTGGGCAACTTCATTGACAATATTGTCAGAACTGCCACCCCTCCAAACCTTGCTGAGACCCTTGTTCTTGCTACACCCTCCTACAACCTGCGATCCAGTGGCTCCCATGTCCTCCTGGTACCTAAAACCCACACACAAATGGGTGACTGAGCCTCCGCTGCGTATGCGCCCAGGGTTTGGAACTCTCTTCCAACTAGCACTCGCTCCTCTCCCTCACACCAGAGCTTTAAAGCCTCCCTCTGGGGTTTTCTCAAAACAGCTGCCACCTGTCTCTGCACTAGACACACCCTCTCAGCCTGAGATGCCCCAACTAACTGAGATGCTACCTAAACATTACGACTTGGGCAGAGCACAACTGTGCTCATACTCCTCCTGTTCTCACAGCATATATAAAAATAGACCATTTAGGCCCACCGGCAAAACAGGGTGAGCACTCTAACTGTGCACTCCTTTCTCTCGCACTGGGCCCACTCTATCCCAACTGTGACTCCTCCTTATTCTAACTGCTAGCCTTACAACTTGCTGCCTGGAAGCGATGAATTCACACTGTACTTCTTCCTACTGACTGCAATGTGTAATACTATATTGTAATACCTGTTTTTGGTATTGTTGTCTTACAATGTCCCTGTGTTCTGGTCACTTTATATTAACTCTTCACTACTATTTGCCTGATGAAATCTGATGCTTGTAAAGTCCCTGTTGTGCTAATTCTATGTAATGTAATCTTCCACTTGTATTTGCCTGATGTTCATGTATGTACCTTATAATGTACCTTGTAATCTCCAGGGTCGCACCTGAAAATAGCACTTGGCTGTCTAGTGTGCTTACCCGGTTAACAAAAACAAATAAATACATAAAATAAATAAATTCCTGATATTTAGACACCAACATGGAAATGGGGCCATAATGCATGCAAGGCACAAATGGAGCCATTTAATGTCATTATGGCCCCATTTGCATGAGTTGTGCAGGGCTGGCCAGCGAAATGCACCTGGCGCCCTGCACAGCTTGCGGTCCAAGTACCAAGTACTGCAGTAGTACCCCGACCCCATCCCTTACCACCGACTGCCTGAAACAACATTGTGCAATTCCCTGCTAGTCTAGTGGTCACCTGATCACCATCGTTATGTTTAGTTTCCTATCCCTGGTAGTTTAGTGGTACCTCCCTCACTGCCCGTAACCCTGATCACCTTCATTATGTTCATTATGGTTATTTTTCTATCCCTGGTAGTCAAATGGCATAAAGTTGTGAATGACTATTACAGTATGCACTGCAAGCCCATTGGTCCACAGTGTGGACCAATGAGCTCACAACACATACTGTGTGCTATCATTTGGTGGGCAGCCACAGAGGTATGCAGGTGGGTATGCTGCTCGCGATGACTGGGGAGTTGGGTGGGCTGGGGTCCCTATGTGGATGGGGGATGGGGGATGCTACTGGACTACCAGGGAATTTATTGATGCAATATGACAGCGACTGGGGTTATGGGCTGGGTTGGGGTTACCATAAGACTACCAGAGATAGGAAACTAAGCATAATGACATCAATTGGGGTTACGTGCAGGGAGCGGGGTATCACTAGATTACCAGGGAATTGGAAAAAGTTATTCCAGGTGATTGAGGTTATGGGATGGGGAAAGGGGTACCACTTGATCACCAGGGAATATTGTGGGTGCTTCTGTATGGTGTTCTGGAGGGGTGGAAGCCACCCATGACTGGTGGCTGCTGTGTTGTGCATTGCATTACAGCAGCTCATCTGTGGGTGGCTTCCACTTGACCATGTTTTTCCATGCTCAACTTTGTGCTCAGTTATGTGGCACATCTTCAGGTTGTGCCAGCATACATGCTGCACATCTCAGCGAATATCGAGATGTGCCACATATGCATGGGCGCAACCCCTGGAGATGCACAGCATACATTATCTTTGCACCGTGGTGCAATTCCCCCTTTTGCATATTGCCCCAGGGTGCATTTCTGGGATTGCGCTGGTGCAACTCCTTTGCATATCTAGCCCATACACTTTTTCCCAGTGCAATAGCTAAATGCATAATTGTAACTATGAATATTCCTTGTTTATAGTTTGTTACACAACTCTGAGCTCAAGTGCAGTTCCTACTATTACCTTAATCCATTTATAGATTTGATCTAATAAAAAAGCAAATGCTGTATTTGAGGCTTCATTTAGGGGTAACCAGGGGCTGCAGTTTAGACACCTGTGTTTTCTTTGCAACCTCTACAGTATAATGTCCACCACAACCCCTAAGATCCCCTTCAACAAGGTTTCACTGGCACTGGCAATCATTTATATACATTTAGTGGTTGGAGAAGTTATACTATCCCCACTAATTTTTTGTGGTATTGTAGATGTACTGGTGCCATGATGCAGCCACCTTTATGTTAAAATGCAGGTGCTGCATAACTAAATGAGAAAGTCATGGGAAAGAGGGTCATGTTCATCATTGCTTGGACAATATACTGTACATAGGGAAAATGAGTAAAAAAAATCATAGACCAAATCCAGATGGTGTAGAGTGAAACGTTTACCCCACAATGATTATCATTGCAAGGTAACAGGTTCAAATCCCCACTAATGCACCATATGAATTTTAACACACTGCTATGCACAAGAAAGACATTACTGTTTGAGGTACTAAAGTTAAATAACTGCATGCTGCACTCATGGGATGTTAGTTCATACAAGACTCCATAAAAACCTTGCAATGGTTAGTGAAATGTTTTCCTGTTCCATTTCACAAGACATGTCACATTTTTAACTGTTCTTGCAACAGTTAAGAAACTTCAAAATAATTAACAATAAAAAAAAGAATAAGAAAATGCCCACCAAATGGAGAACATTGATAATGCCATACTGGTACTGTGTTCCTGCAGCTAGCTTAGAACATAGGCAAAATATTGAACAGTATAAAGATGTATAGAGATGCAGAGTTGCTTGAATTCAACACCAGCAAGGCTATACACTTTTTTGTATCTGAATCCCCCCCAAAATAAACTATGTGCACTTGTATTTGTTTGATACTTGGAACTCAGCATGCTCATCTCTCAACATACGTAAAAGTACAGTATGTTAATGTGCTCCAGAGACTTTAAGCAGCACCACATCACTGGATTGAAATAATCGGTCACTGAAGCTGCATTACAATTTTCAGCTGTGTTAGACAGTTTTTTTACAGTGTCTGTGAGAGTAGTATATGTTTTTGTAGGTGAATGATTTTATAAGCCTCCAATCTGCTTTATTTGTAAGTTTTTTTTTAACTTTGGAATCTGAAAAATCAATATGGATGTATGCCTTCATTATTTAATGCCTCATATAATAATGCAAACAACACCAGCACCACTTCAACTGTGTTTATAACAAAGCTTTATTTTGAAGATATAAAAATCAGCATTCCAAGTATATCCATTCCAAAATAACATGCTGTTGCAGATGGAGACCCCGATTGGTTTTGCTACTTGAGCATCATCGGGGGACCAACCCAAATTTGGTATGCTGATTTTTATATTTTCGAAATGAAGCTTTGTTATAAACAGAATTGGAGTGTTGGTGGTACTGTGTGTATTAATGTTCATTGTTTACCTAGCACACTCAGCTGAACTGTTTTGCTTGTCTCTAATGCCTCATATGCACTGTATGCCAACATATACTGTAGAGATACATATACATTTTTTTAACCGGGTTTACTTTTTAGACCCTGTTCTACTTTTTATATTTTTGAATTGTTGGCTTAGTCAGTAGGCAAGGTCCACAGGAGGACATATGAGTCAGTGTACTGAGAGCATTTGACCTCATCCTGTATTACCGATGGAGAAGCCAAAGTTTGTAATACATTCTGTGACAGGAGTAGTGAATCTGACATACATACAGTATAAAAAAATTAAAGGGCTGAAGAGATTTCACTGATCACTTGGAGTTTTCTTTGATATACCCCAGTACCAACACATGCACTGATTAGGTTTCCGACAGACAGCTGCTCAGACCGCGATGCCAAACCAGACAGTGAGTATGAATTTGACTAAATCTTTCCAACAGTGCTAAGGAAGGAACTACAAGAATATGTACAGTCATAGAACAAATAAGAACACAGACTTCTGTAAGGGTAAATGCACTAATAATTTTGTGATTCTCAAAAAGTACAAACTTAGATTTGATTGCTGAAATTTTTTTCTCCTGTTTGCTCACAATGATTTAAGGAGGCACCAGCCCCATACAGGTGCTGTATAACTACAGCATAATTAACTCACGTCATAAAGCAGAACACACATTGTTGGCAATAAAAATAAAAAGTAGGGAGTTGATTAACTGAGCAGCTTTTGATCTATGTGGTGGATTACCTGTGCATGGTTGTGTGAGGTGGGAGACCCCTATGTTTGAATCAAAGTACTTCTGATGAACCAACAAAATCATCTTTTTAAAATAATAATAATAGTAATAAAAAAAAACTATTTTTACTGTGCTGACCGCAGCTTCTGCTGGAGAGAAATTAATGGATCCTGACTGCTCTGTGCCATTCTTTCTTTTGTAATAAGTAGTAACAAAATAAGACAAACAATACAACAGATTAAACAGAATAAAAGAAATTACAAACACAGACAGCTGCTCCGACCCCAATGCCAAACCAGACAATGAGGATGAATTTGATTAAATAATTTCAAATATCTCTGCATTTTTAATAATTTGGGGAGGGGCTACTATCTGAGGAAGCTTCAAAATGCTGAAATACAGTAGGCTGTTTTCACTGACCCATCTGGTCATCTTTTAGGTGGACTTTGCAAAATGTGGACAGAGTACGGTAGTTTACCATAATTTTACATTAAGATGAAAATGTTAATGTCCATTTCCTAGCAATTGTAGGCTTATTATTGTATTGCTCTAATTTCAGTGACACAAGAAGGGAACATAGTTGCAATGGGGCTCTAGACTGCCCTGTGCAATTCTCTAAGTTTTGTAAGAAATTGTAAAAAAAAAAAGAAAACATACAGAAATAAAGAAAATACAGTGCAAACACAGACAGCTGTTCTAACCCCAATGCTAAACCAGGATAAACTTGACTAAATAATTCCAACAATGCTACAGGAGTGAAACTTTGATTTTTTTTTTATTATTTTAATCATTTGTGAGTAAATTAAAGGCATTTATTGCAAACAGTTGCATTGCTTGTTTTGATTTCTGAACTATTGCAGGGAATGCCAAAGACCATGTGGCAGAAAGTTACCTCATTTCACTGTTTTGAAGCTGTGCCTATGAAATTGGAGTGGCTTCTATTAATAACATTAAACATCTCTACATCTTTTTGTAAATGATGATTAAAAAAAAATAAAAAACTGTTTTAACTGCACCAAGCACAACTTCTGCTGGAGAGGAAGGAATAGCAAAAAAAAAAAAAGATCCACAGAAATAAAGAAAATACAAACACAGCTGCTCTGAGTCCAATGCCAAACCAGACAGTGAAGATGAACTTGAGCAAATAATTCCAAATATCTCTGCATCTTTAATATGGTGGTGGTGGTGGTGGGGGTATCTGAGGAAGCTTCAAAATTGTGAAATACAGTAGACTGTTTTCACTGACCCATCTGGTTGTCTTTTTGGTGGACTTTGCAATAGGTGGATTGAGTACAATGGTTTACCATAATTTTACAATAAAACAAAAATGCTAATGTCCGTTTCCTGCAACTGTAGTCTTATTATTGTATTGCTCTAATTTCAGTGACACAAGAAGGAAAATACTGTAGTTTCAATGGGGGCTCTTGACTGCCTAGTGCAATTCTTTAAGTTTTGTAAGAAGTTGTGGACTGGGTTTACCATAATTTTACATTATGTGTACTCCTGTCTAGGAGCTTGGTCACTGGCAGCAAATTCAGGCCAAAATCCTTCTCTGGTGCAGGAATGGAGCAAAATAAATTATGTGAAATAAGCAAAAATTCAGCCACTGGAGGCAGGGAGCAGTGGGTCCCAACAGAGATCAGTCCAACCTCCTACCCCAAAGTTCTGCACTAAAATGGCTGGCGCTTCTGTCCCTTGGCCAATTTAAACTGCTCATGCAGTTTAAGATCAGCACCTTTTTTTTTCAAACAAGCAGCTTGTGGTGTTCAGGCCAGAGTCCTGCTCTGGTGTATGAATGGAGCAGAATAAATGATAAAATAAGCCAAAAAATGTGGCTGCCAGATGCGGGCAGGAGGGGGTCCCAACAGGGGCCAGTAAAACCTCCTACCCCAAAGTTCTGCATGGAAATGTTAGCTGATCCTTCAGGAAGAACAGCATTGCTGATGAGATTCAAATATAGATGCCTAATCACTTTCTCAATCTCTCCGCTTTACCCACTGCATATCTACTCGTATCTGTTTTAAGTGTACTAGTCATTAACAGCTTCTGCTGGAGAGAAAGAACTGCATTTTTAATAAGGGGGAGGGGGGCTAATACCTGAGGAAGCTTCAAACATCATCTGTAGGATGAGTTTATTTTTTTAATAATGTACAGACTTGGGATCTTCTTTTAAAATCTGCCCCTTGCATTTTCAGCTATAACAAGTAGAATTGCGGTGGACTGTGTGGACACCTGCCAGACAACTGCAAATTGATAAGATAAATTTAACTACAAACAGTGCCACCCGGCATATTTAAGCTTATAATGATGGGATTAAATTAATTTACAATTTACCACACTACTAAGTGTTAATGAGGTATTCCTCATTACTGCTCGGTACCAGTCGATATATCGCTCAGGTGTGCCATGCCTGCCAAGTTATATCTTGTTACTGAGCAACTTCTCTATAGCAATCACTTTACATTAAGGTTATTTCACCACAGTCCACGGTCCATCCCAAAGAAAACCTCATGCCAATCCAACAAAGACACACATCATTCCAATGCCTTTAGCCACTGAACCATTTCAAATAGTCAACACAGACATTCTTGGACCTTTGCCTATATGCACATCCTTGTTTTTGTGTACTACCTAACAAAGTACTTTGAACTAATCCCCCTAAAAGACATCAAAGCTGCCACTGCAGTACATGCCTTCCTCAACATTGTCATTTGTCACCACGGTCGCCCCCCCCCCACCTGCATTCAGACAGAGGCACTAACTACCTTTCAACTACTTTTCAAGAAACAAGCAAATTCTTGACATAAAAAAAACTCATACAACAAGTTATCATCCACAATGCAATGGATAAAGTGAAAGAATGATGCATACCATTCTCAGCACACTGTCTAAGTACCTGGATGAACCTCTTGACACTTGGGATCATTTTGTTCCCTTTGTTCAAATTGCTTACAATACCAGCCCTTGTGTCAACAGTACAGACTACACACCATTTTTCTTGATCCAAGGACATCACTCAAGAACTCCATTGGACAGGGATATCACACTGATAGAGGTTCTAAATTCAGCTTCATCATTCATCATTCCTGTACTGAAACAGCTTGAACTTGCCAGACTTGTTTCAATCACCACATTGGCCCAGAGAAAATCTGCCATGCAGAAAATGTCAGTAGCCAAGTCACATTAACCTTCATTTTCTGTTGGGGACATTGTCTACTTGTACCAACCTGTCCTAGTTCTGGGTGCCACCAAGAAACTGCTTCACCCTTGGACTGAACCCTTCTACATTGTGGAAAAGCTTCCTACTGTTCATGTCTATTTGCAATGCAAGTTTAATGGAAAGCTGATACACAGCAAAGTCCACATCAATCGGCTGAAACATGGGTACCTGAGAAACAACCTTCCAGATGATCCCAGTCCACCCAACAATGAAGCTGCACTTGAGCCTACCATACTCTCTGAAGCTGAAATTCCTCCTGATAACTTGTGACCAGTTTCTCCAGATTGTCACACTCATGACACTCTCCAGCTGGATTCTGTTTTGCCTGATCAGCTGGATGAACTTTCTGGGACTTTTCAATCTCCTTCTTCTTCTTCTTCTTACTGTCTCATACACACATCGGTGTACTAGATTAAGACGCTATTACAAAATAAGTACTGTACACAAATGGATCCTGGACACACAGAGTGAAGTGGTGTGACTTTGACAGTGCACAGAACTCCTGGGTTGCTTCTGATGACCTCACACCAACCTGTCAGGAAATGGTTCAAGCCACACATACCATCATTCCCACTGACCAGAAAAGTCAATGTAGGTCTTGAACTTTTGGTACCCGAACCCACTGGTGGGATTCAGTATTTGCTTCTGGTGGTATTTCCTCTGTATTCATATGTTCAGAAAAAAAATGAATGACTGTTTTGCAAAATGTTACATTTAGGAGGGTAAATTCCTTGTGTTCTTATAAAACAAATACTGTTATGCAACTGTAAATTACACTGTTTATCCTGTGTTTCTGGGTGTCCTCCTGCTGCTAGCCTTCTTTCCCTTCCCTTCTTCCTTCTCTGCACTGTGGCACTTGTCACCCTGATCAAGCTTCAAGTTGCTATTGTGTTTCCCCTCCCCCTGGTACTTCTATGATTGGTCACCATTATAGTCCAGATCCCCCCACCCTGCAGTGGAGTAAGGTTGATAAAAGGTTTCTTAATGTTGGTAAAATGTTTCATACCATGCCTAAAGTTTTTTTAAACTATTTCTTGTAATGCTATTGTTGTTTGAGTGGTGCTCACACTCACTGTCCCGGCAGTGATGTGGAGTACAGTTTAGGCATGGGGCTAATGCTAGCTGCTGTCCCATTAACAGCTTATGACTAATGTAGCTAGTTTATGCTAATAACTGCCTAAACAGGGAACCCCTTTGATACAACTGTCTGTCAGTCTGTGCTTGAACCTCATGGTGAGATGAAGTTACAGTACCTGCTGACGTCTCTGCAGTCTATTAATAAACCCACTTGTTCATTATTTTATGCATCCATCTCAGTATTTTGTATAGTCCAACAAGGTGTCCACTGCAGGAGCAAGAGATGGGCCTAGCAAATCTGAAGAGAAGGTAAAGGTCCTTAGTGACAAACCGACACCAAAACGCCACACACTT
Source organism: Neoceratodus forsteri (assembly GCA_016271365.2). Taxonomy (NCBI): domain Eukaryota; kingdom Metazoa; phylum Chordata; order Ceratodontiformes; family Ceratodontidae; genus Neoceratodus; species Neoceratodus forsteri. The sequence goes on from CM028136.1 coordinate 293,977,863, forward strand.
GTGGGAATCAAATGGTTAGAAAAGTCAGTGTTAATACATGTATCAATTTCCTTTTTAAACACCGTTGTAGGATTGGATCCTAACTTTCTGTAAAACTCACTGTTATCCAGTTATGATTGTTGTTCTTTAACATAGTACTCAGTGTCCATGACAAAAATGACTCCACCCTTATCCGCAGGTTTGTCATTTATTGTTTTATAAACCTAACAGCTCTTGATATTCTTTGGTGGCGCAATTAACAAAAGGTGGATTGTCTTCTATTACTTTTCTTGTTATTCATTATAGTTAATGTGGCAAGTTGTCCTTGTATCAGTGGTATTTATTTGTTTTTGTGCTTTTTTCTCTTTGAGGCTTTCACCATATCTACCTTGCAACCTTTGACTTGGAGTGTTCTCCAGATTGAACTTCTACTATATCCATATATCCTCTTTTATTCTTTTCCAGACATCTGGATGTCATTTGTAACTTTATCAAGTGGTACTATATATTTAGGTTGTAGCTGTTCATCCCTTTTTCAGCCCTTTATCTCTGACCCTCTCTATGTCTCCCCCTGCTCCCTCATCTTCCCCATCTTGTATCTTTACATCTTCTTCTTCTTCCATTTTTTCTATGTTTTCCATCCCTTCTCTTGGTAGTTTTTCCCATCCTTCCATTCCTGACCCATCTTTCAATTCTTTTTTCTACCCAGCTCTTTTAATTTGTTTTTCATTCACTTAATTCACTGTTTGCATTTGTGTATATGGTGTTGCCAGTATGTAGCAGTATTGCCTTAGAGCCTGTAATTTTAACTTAATGCAGTCCCTGTTAATTCTGTCAGTGTTACTTTAATGGACAAGTATATAAGAAAGGCACTTTGCACTCTAACCTGCCCCCCGAGGAAGAACCCACAAAGGTTCAAAGTGCTTTTATTTCATACAGTGATTGGGGCCGAGGCGGGGGGTCCCTACACTATGAAAAATGGGATTGGGTGGTATTTTTCTTTAACAGACATCAGGGCTGGGGAGGGAGAGCCACTACACTATGGAAACAGGGAATCAGGGTGTATTTTTTTATTAACAGACATTGTGGCTGGGGAGAGGGGCCACTACACTATGGAAATGGTGGAACAGGCTGCATGTTTTATTAACAGACATTGGGGCTGGGGAGGGGGGCCACTACACTTTGGCAAAGGGGCATCAGGTACAGTGTTTGGGGCTGGGGAGTGGGACTGTGCACCTGGCCCTAGGCTATGCATGGGGCATGAATTTTCCCTGTGCATAGTTAAAGTAGGGTTTGAAAAGCATAACTATGCATCTGCCCAATCGGCCATAGTTATGCTTGTGGGGGGTTTAATATTGTGATGTGAGGCATATGCATGAGGGACCCCTCATTTGCATAGGTGCATCACAATATTGTGTGCCCTGGTGCAGTCAGGTTTGCAGGATGCATCAGGGGCTTCTGAATGTTGCCACACCCTCAACAGCCCTTGCAAGTCTGGAGATGTGTGGCACCTCTAGGGATGCACTGTGCATCTCTTTTGAATATGTGGGCCCTAGTGTATAGTAGAGCATTGTCCTACATATAATTCCATCCCTTTCAAAATGCTGTTGTATCACAAGTTTAAGGCCATGGAATGTGATTGTACTCTTCTATGGTACAACAGCATTCTGAAACCTCTAAAGACTGCACAAGTCAGTTTTATTCTAAAAGTGAATGAACTGTCACATGTACATTTCACACAATACTACACACTATACAAAATACAGAATGGGTATTTTTATGCACAACCATTTTGTTCTGCCACCTTGAGGGTCTGTTTTCCATGGACTTCTCAAGCTTTTCTCTCAAGATCAGAGGAAATCAGAACCCCTGTGTGGCAGAACACATTGGTTGTGCATAGTTGCTCATCCAGGATTCTCTATATAGTGTATGCTGGAATACTGTTGTGCATGGCATTCCATGCCTGTAATTGCTTTTGTGCTACTGTAGTGATGTCATAATGTTGTACTGCAGTACTCATGCCTCTACTGCAGCACAATAACATAGAACATCATTGCACGTCTTCCTTTCTACAGTTACAGTGCTGACAAATGAAGACTCTTTTTTTTAAATTCAGTCCAAAATACAACTGCTTGAGCCCTGCTACTGCCACCATGGGTTGTAAATTCAAGTCATCAGGCAGGACTGAAACACAGAGGTCAGGCTCATTTTGAGTGAACTGGCAGCAGCAGTGGTGGCCTATGATGGAGGTAGTGCTCAGACTGCCTCTCTGGTTTCTCTGGTCAGTGCTTTAGCCACAAAAGAGATTGCAGCCTTCACTCATCATGGCAGACTCATGCTTCATACATGGCATGCCTCTACAGTATAATAGACAATTTACGGGGTAGCCATACACAGATAATCCTGAGTTGATATCCAAGTGTTGCCATGACAACAAAAACTTCTTGAGTTTCATTCTTGGGGCTCAATTCTCAAAGGTTTCGGAATGCCACAAGCTCCAGGTGCACCAAACAGATGGCACATGGAGCTTGCGACAGTCGACATTCCCTGGTTCGTAATCGGGATTCTCTATCCCATATGCCACATGCCTTGAGTTAGAACAGCTTTTTGCTGGTCTAACTTTCCGTCAATCATGGGAGCTTTTTATGGGGTTTTGTGCCAAATATTAAGTGCAAGCCACTGCAAAGTGTTGCAAATGCACACAACCTTTGAAAATCAGACACCAGGTACATCAGTGTTTTCGGTGCAGCACTGGGTTTGATGCAGGGCTTGTGATGAGCCCTGCATCAACCTTTGAGAATCAAGCCCTTAGGGTTGAAGCAGTTACCATGGTAGCCCCTTGATGTCAACACAGGCTTGTAGTGTATGGCTTTCCATACATTATCCTCTATATGCCACTAAGTGGTCATTGCAACCACTTAGTAAGTGTGCTATGTGACTGTGAATGGGATCCCTTTTTAAAGTACCATAAAGGTGAAGGAGCTGGGACTTTTGTGACTTCAGAACCAGAGGAGTGTTATACCGAGTAGTACTGGAAAATCCTAAACAATGAGGCTAACGGTTTTCTTTATTAACCATTCCTTGTGAAGCCCTACTGAATGTAATGCCATTATCAACTTTACTTTCAGTGTGGATTGACTTTAACCCTTTGTTTTATTGGAAGGTACATACACCTGTAAAGACGTTTCCTGATGTTTCAAATTTCTATAATTTTAATGCACCTGAAAAGTTTTTAAGGCTGTTGAGTAGCACGAGTACATTTTAAAATATATGGCAGCATTATTAGAAAAATGATTTATCCTATTATGTCATGTGAAGCCAAGAATATATACAGGATGATGGCAAGGAAATAAGTTCCCACTATTTCAGTCGACATCATTCAAGGTGCTTTATATACATGTTTGTCTGTCTTTGGTTACTCTATGTCTTTTATATTAAAGACCTTATCATTCTGCATGCACTTTTGAATTGTTTAAATAGATTTCTGACAAGGTTGATGTTTTTGGTGCAGTTTCTAATGACTATTGCCCTGAGCTGATCAGTTCTGAAATGACAACTTTGAAAGCGGGATTAACAAAAAGCAGTATGGCAACCCCTATATTTCTTTCTTTTTCTATATTCAAAACTATATTCTACACCTATCAAAAAAGTTTTATAAAAATGACATGGGATTTAAATGGTTCTATGCATAAAAATGTGCAAATGTTTCCTACATTTGTGGAAATGTTAATTCAAGAGGTTGCCATAATATTGGCAATTTATTCATTAGTTTTGGATTTGTATAAAAAAATGAAGCAAACATGGTTTCACTTTTTCTTCACACTAATGTTGACACCTAAAACAATTTTATTATAACCATATAGAACAATCTGTCCCCTTAAGCATTTGTTCTATTAAGAGCCATAAAGGCTCACCATGTAGCTTAAAAACAAGCATTAACTCAGTTTATTTTATTGTGGGTTTTAAATGTTTAGATGGCCATCATGTACTGAACAAGATATTATGAATTTGACATGAGGTTATTGAAAGACCAGGTAACATCCATTAAAGATTTTCATCGTGTGCTGCATAACACTGCAGCCATTCCATATTCTGAGAAGCTACAGTATGTTCCATTATCTAAGTATATTTGAAATATGATCTTTCCTCTTTGGTACACTCAGCTTTTCTTTGCTACTCTCCTCATTTCAGAAAACAGCTTATATCCTGCTTTCCTTCTTGATCATAATCTCCCTGCCACCCTCCTCACATTTAACATTTTCACTATGTTTGTGCTAGCCACATACCATTTACTAACCTGATTTCTTCTACAATTATATTCTATTACAGTTCAATATGCTGTGAATATTTTATCATTCCTGTAAGTGTCCTGCAACTGAGCAATGTATCATTAACTTAAACTACAGAATGCTTGCAATTGCAGGCCCAATACAGTACAGTACAACACAACAGTTATGTATTTATTTTTTTATTTAAAATATTTGGCCAACAAGGCATGTTGAGCTGAGAACAGCTTGCTTCCAAATGAGTCCTGGGGCAAAAGGAAAAAGGAGGTAATCAAAAACATAATAACTATATACAATCTTCAATAAAAAAAATACAATTTATAGTGATAAAGCTAACATGTATGGACCATGCCTATGACAGAGTAAAATAGTCAGGGCAAATTGCACTATCCTTCCCATTCTAGGATAGTTTTTATTGCAATGACACCTGGCTCTCAAGGATGGGTGGCATACTGTGGTTGCATTTATCTTTTGTTAAGACAGACTCCTTGATCTGCAGGACTGGAACCAGCAGGGAACAGGACAGGGATGGTGAAAGGAATGGGGGTGGGAGAGTGGAGGTGGGGATTGAGGTTTGGAGTAAGAAGGGAGTAGGGATTAGGTGCTAGAGTGGATAGTGTGCTTATGGTAAAGCATTCAAGCTGAAAGGAGGGTGAGCAGAAAGAGAGGAGAAAGAGAGCAGCAGTTAGCCAAGAGAGGAAGTCTGTATGGAAAGGTGACCTGTCTGGTGAAGATCTTATGGTGGTAAAAAGAGAAAAAAAAAATGTCAGTCAGAATTTCTAAGAGAATAGGAGATGGGGTAAGGATGACAAGAAGGGAGTGGGGATAGCAGGGGAGGTATCAAACCAAAATTGGAAATTGAAAGGAATGCAATCAAACACACCTTGTTACCTTATTCTCCAACAGACTGGAGTAGGCACTGCCTAAAAACTGATCATGTCAGACAAAGGACCTCATAAGAATTAGAGCTCCCATTTTGTTTTAAACACAAACTTTATTGAAACAAAATTCAATCCTTATCCACACAATGCTTAATTACATTCATTTGTAATCACAATCATGGGGGGCCAGGAGCCATCTTATATTATTTATTCCACACATTCCAGTTCAAATAATAATCTATTTCTAAAAGCTGGATTGTTTTTAAACTATAATCTCCATAGTGGATGTAGTTATTTTCTGTTTCTCTCCAGTTATTTTGCTTGATGTCATCTTTTTTTTCTAGGATGACCCATCATCATTTTTCATAGGTCAAGGTTTCTTTAAGGATATTTCAAGATCTATTCTCCTCATATTTTGGGTATGTGGTATAAATTCCATTTATCTAAAATGAGCCACTTGGTGGCCATTGTACATAAAGGAAAAATTTTTTCTTTCGGCTTATTGATGTGTAAAGTATTTAGATTGTTGAACAAAAAAACATATAGTTCAAGCAGGATATTTAAATTTAACATATTATCCAAGATATTTTTGGTTTTTTCCCACCATGGGTATATCATGGGACACTCCCATAAACAATTAAATAAATTGGCATCTCTACCACAGCCATGCCAACATCCAGTATTCCCAATTTTATTAATTTTGGCAATATTTACAGGCATCAAGTAAACTCTGTCTATAATCTTCCTTTGTATGGATTTATTTTTTGCTGCATTGTAGGTTTCATTGACTGAAATTCTTAATTTGCCATTGTTGGTCTGAGAGTGTTAGATTAGCTTCAGCATTCCATTTCTGATTGATTATGTTTTTTGAATGTTTGCTAGCTCTAATCAAAGTCAAATATAATCTAGCAAATATTTTATTTGTCCCATTAATAATAATCTTTGTTTGTTTCATTTCATTTCATTTATTTGGTATTACAGGTAAGTACTCTTGAATTTACATTCCATTTTCAGGTATGACCTGAAGTCAAGTTAAGGTGCAACATACTGATATTCATAAACTGATGCTAGAAGTACAAAAATAGCAATAATACAATACAATTCATTTACATACACATTCATTAAGTGCTGCCATGTTGAAGGTATTAACAGAGGTAGATTGCTTTACATTGGAGGGCAAGGTGCTCCAGACAGAAGCAGCACAATAAGCAGAAGTTTTCTTGCCTACATTAGATCATAGAAAGGGCAAGGCCAGTTGAGACTTTGTAGATGATCGTAACTTGTAAGTGGATGAATAATTGACAAGTAAATTTCATAATGCAACTGGAATTTCTGTGTTTATTAATTTAAATGTAAAATGAGACATTGATAACCTATAGTTATTCTGTACAGAAAACCAATTAAGTTAATTTAGGATTAGACAGTGGGGAGTGTGATGGGGAGCCAGGAGTGCAAACTTCCCTATTTTTTGTAGTAATGTTTCTTTTTTTAGATACAGTACATGTAGGAGCAGTATCAATAACCAACAATGCATAATTCAATATTAGAAGACAATTTTGTTAAGCAATGGCAATTCGTGTGTCTTTTGTTAAGTAATTCCACAATCTGTATAATGTTCCTATCTTTGCTTACAAATTGGAAGTAACTTTATCCATGTGAACATTAAATTTTAAAGATGGGTCCAAAGTAATACCTAGGTATTTAAACAAATTTACAGTCTCAATTGGAATTCCTTCCTGTGAATATACTATAAAGTCACTTGAATATTTTTTTCTTTTCTTTTGATTTCTGAACCAAACAACATTGCTTTTGTTTTAATTGAATTTAAAACCAGATTATTCTGACAGAACCAGTTTTGGATTTTAATAAATGCATGGTTTAAAGTATTGTTAACTTCAGAAACTCATGTACTATGAGTTAGCAATGCTGCATCATCTGCGTAGAGTATTAAATTGCAGTTATGTAGAACTTGTGAGAGAGGGTCAATAAAATGAGTAAAAAGTAAAGAGCACAATATGGAGCCCTGAGGGACTCCACACTGAATCCTGGGGAATGTGGAAAAAAACATTAAATTTGACACACTGAAACCTATGGTCAAGATAGTTCCTGAATCAATTTATGGCATGGGTACCAAGTCCCGCATGCTCAAGATGCTGCAGTAAGATGGTATGATCAACCAAGTTATATGCATTGTTACCATTGATTAGTTACCATTGCTGAAAAGTCTATAGTAGGATTAACACTGTAAAGTCTACAGGTATCTAGACATTTATTTTTAATTAGTATATAGTTAAAGTAGTTGATTTTTTTTCTGTTCTTTGCTATATAATTGTATTTGTTCATAGTTTGAAAATTTCCCTAGAACCAGAATAGGTTTCCAACAATCCATCTTTGTTTTAGAATTGTCATTTATTTTAATGTGTATACCTGTCAGCCAACAAAAATGGTTATTCCAAATGTTATAATAAAGCCAATGGATATCACCATTAGGGAATTGCTTTTTGGCGTTATTTAAAATGGATATAAAGGATTCAAAAAAGGATATTTGGCAGAGTCTCTTTGAAACTGATATAAGAAAACTGGCTACTCTTAGGTGATGAATATTATAATTTTGCATTATTTGTTTCAAAGATTTGGTGTTCTTCTTTAGGAAAGAAAGCCCATTATCATGCTATGGACATGTGTTGTGACATGGCATAACAAGCATTTGTCAATGCTGAATGTTTGCTTGCTGGTATTGGCAGTGCAGGAGTTAGAGAGATGCATAATAGGAATGGCAGTGAAGCATTAAACTAATGCTAACTACCACCCCCACCCTGAAGAGACTGACAGGCATTTGGCGGTGTACTTTTGGGTCATTGGCCATAACGCTCATGCCATTCCACCTCACTCTACCCTGCAGACACTGACAGATGTTGTGATGTGTCTTGGGGTCTTCGGTCCTTAAGCTCACCCCATTCCATAAGGAAATAAGATGAGATGGTTGCAGTAGAGAAGAATGGGGTGAACATTAGGGCCAAAGACCCCAAGGCACACCTTAATGCCTGTCACTGTCTGCAGGGTGGGGTGAGGTGGAATGGCATGAGCATAACAGCCGATGATCTCAAGTCACACCCTGACGCCTTTCAGTCTCTATGGGGTAGGGCTTTACAGTTGGAAACCCTAATTTCTGAGAGTTTGTTGGTAGTTGTGCTCCAAATTTTCAACATGAGCTTTTTGGAACCCCACCTCATGAACAGTGGCACTATCATTTCATTACTCAATCCCGAAAGGTGCTTTCACACAGCGACTGAGCCATTCATCACCACAGGTATGAAAACACATTTTGGGCAGAATGTGAAAAATGACAGCTGTACTGTTCATGAGGAGGTGTGAAAAAATGGCAATGTTGAAAATCTGGAGTGGAAATATGAAAAATTGATGAAGTTACAAGCATGTGTAGAAAGTGCACAACACATGCCTGTAACACAATTATTTTTTGGAATTTTTTCACCAGATTTTCAACATGGGCATTTTGTGACCTCTCCTCATGAACAGTGCCATTGTGATTTTAATAATCTGTCCTTAAAGTTTATTTCCCCACATGACTGCACCATTCTGTGCCACAGGTGCGAAAACACATTTTGGGCAGGAAGTGAAAAATGACAGCTGTACTGTTCATAAGGAGGTGTGAAAAAATGGCAATGTTGAAAATCTGGAGTGAAAATTGGCAAAATTACAAGTGTGCATAGAAATTGTGCAACGCACACTCATAATGCAGTCATTTTTTTTTAAACCTTTACACCAAATTTGCAACATGGGTTTTTGGGACCCCACCTTATGAACAGTGGCACTGTCATTTTGTTAGTCGGTCCTGAAATGTGATTCTGTTCAGCAACTTCAAAATCACCTTTTGGGACCGAGTAAGCAAATAACAGTGTTCATGAGGTGGGGTCCTAAGAACCCCATGTTGAAAATTTGGGGCCAGAATTCCTAAAAATGGCTGAGATATCAACCTAAGTTGAACCCTCCCCCCCATTGACTCCCATTATACAGTTTATCATCATTGCTTCAGTTTGCCAGTCAGCTTTGAAGAGTGCAGATGTGTCCCAGTCCATAGAAGATCACTGCTCCCAATCTCCGGAGGTAAGTATGGAGGTGGGTCTGTAGAGGGAGGGTGGGGGTGTTGAAGGGGGGAATGGGGAGACGATGAGGGACTGTTTTCTTTTTTACAGTGGAAAAAAAAGACTTTGGGGATGGTTTTCTTTATTTTATGTTACCAAAAATATTTAGACACACTGGGGTGGGCTCCCAGTGTGCCTTAATAGTGTGTGTGTGTGTGGGGGGGAATGCCAACATGGGGATTGGGCACCCTGATGTCACTTGAAATATTTGGGTGGGGGATCATCTCACACAGGGAGTGGGCATAAATAAAAAAATATTTTGACACATGGGGGTGGGCTCCCAGAGTGTCACATAAATGGGGGTATGGGGGGATACATGCTGACACAGGGATTGGGCACCCCGATGTTGGCTTTCCAAGGAGTGTGTGTGGCGGGCAACAGGAACCACCAATGTGGAAATCTGCATTGTGACTCAGTTATATATTTATTTATTGAAATTGTTCACCAGGAAAGGCACACTGTACAAACAAGGTGCCCAGCAGCAGGAGCTGACAAGAACCGTAACTCTGGCCATGTGCATTACTGGGCACTGTAATGTGCATGCCCAGTGTCTTGTCAGCTGCTGGCAACAGAGAGAAGATATGTCTGTGTGCCTGGTTGCGAAGGAGGGAGAAGGTCCCACTGCAGTGAGGAAACTGTCCCTCATTGCAGCAGCAGATTTCTTTCAAGTACAGTCCTCTCTCTCTAACTGCTGTCACAGACAGCTCACCGATTCATTGGTGCCTGAGGGACAAGTCCCATAAAGCGTCAACTCGTAACCATCCCTGATTGGAGCAGCACATTTCTTTCAAGTGAAGACTGCTTCTCTCAAACTACTGTCATAGACAGCTTGCTGATTTATTGGTGCCTGAGGGATGAGCCCCATAAAGCGTCAACTGCATTGGGCAGAAACTCACACACCTCTAAAATATCATACTGTCCAAAGATATTTCTTGTGCTTGTGCTTCTTGCATGCACGCAAGCAAACATAACAAAAGGGGTTGGGACATCCTAGTCCACCTAACTTCTTGAATGTTGTAAGGTTTGACCATGGAATCCTAGGCTTACCACCTCACCACAGAAATTTGTTAAACATTATTTTCAGATTTGAGAACCAGGCCATAGAGGGAGCACCAAAAAGATTCTGAAGAATGCAAATAAAATGTTGCATAGCCATCATCTTTGTTGTGTCAATTCTTCCCCATAATGACAAGGATATATTTTACCAATTCTATAATATATTCTGAATTTTGTTTTCAGCCATTTCATAACTAATGGAAACTTTTTTTGTGATGTTTTGTCAGTACTATACCCAAACTCCCAACTTAATTTTACCATTGAATTTAAAATCTTTGGGCAGGATATTCAAACTGCACCAGGAAAGGGAGCAAGTGGCTGCTCCATGCAATTGAGATGCGCCAGAGCCCAAAAAGGATATATTTAAATAAGATGCACAATAGCGCATCCCGTCTGAATATATATCAAAATATGTGTGCAGTGCAAATGGGGGCTGCCGATGATGTGCCAGTGCACCCCCCTGCCAAGATGGAATACCTGGAATAGGAATGCGCAGCGCAGCTTGCAGAGGCACCAAGCGCACATTCCAGATATTCGGCCTGAAACATGCAAATGGGGCCATTAGCAATGCAAGGCACAAATGGGGCCATTTGCATGTCATTATGGCCCAATTTGCATGTCTGGGGCATGGATGCACCCGGTAGAATGCACTGGGCATATTGCAACTTCCGTGGTGCACATCAGCATCCCACAGCATACCCTGGTTGTCTAGTGTCCACCTGCCCATCCCCAATCATAAAATAATAGAAATCCCCCATCCCTGGTGGTCTAGTGGGCCCCTCCCTTCCCTGACCCATGCCCTAATAATAAATAGTCCCCCAAACACCCTGGTGTTCCAATGGTACCCGCATTCATCCCCAAATCATGTCCCAATGATAATATTTCCTTGTAACACCATGGTAGTCTAGTGGCCCCCTCCTTCCCCAATTGTAGAATAGAATCCCATCCCCAGACATCCCTGGTGGTCTAGTGGACCCACCACTCAGTGAGGAACCCCCATCTTACCTCACTCCCCCCTGCCCAGCATGTCTGAATGGTCAGCTGGCAGCACAATCCCTCAACACACTGCCACAGCTGCCCGCTAAATGAGCTGTCAGTGAATGACAGCATACAGTACCCCTATAAGGACATTGGTAGACACTGTTAACCAATGGGTTTGCAGTGTGTACTGTACACTTTCATTCACAACTTCATGTCATTCATAAAGTTGTGAATGAAAGTGTACAGTACACACTACAAGCCCATTGGTCGACAGTGTCGACCAATGGTCTTACAGGGGTACTGTACACTGTCATTCACTGACAGCCCAACTGCGGGAAGCCGTGACAGTGTGGGTGGATCTTGCTGCCTGCTGACCATTCAGACATGCTGTGATGGGGAGGGGTGTGGTGGGGTCTCTCACTGGGTGGAGGGGTGGGGGTCTGCTAGACCACCAGGGATGTCTGGGAACAGGATTCTACTTTGCAATCAGGGAAGGAAGGGGGCCACTAGACTACCAGGCCATTATGAGAACATATTATCATTTGGACATGGTTTGGGGATGGGAGAGGGGTACCACTGGACCACCAGGGTTTTTTGGGAACTATTTATTATTCAGGAATGAGTCAGGGAAGGGAAGGGGGTCCACTAGACTACCAGGGATGGGGTATTTCTATTATTTCATGCTCGAGATGGGTGGTGGGGACTCTAGACTACCAGGAAAACCTGCCCTTTTGTGTGGCATGTGTTCAGCCCCTGGGTGGTGCAGTGTTGCACTGTGCAATACAGCAGCCCACCTGTGGATGGCTATGACTTAGGCATGCTTTTTTCATGCCTATTTTTGCACAGCACATCTCTGAGATGTGCAGGCAGCTGCTCCGCACATCGCAGCTGAATATGGAGATGTGCCGGGTATACAGGAAAATGTCCCCTTTGGTACATACATTATCCTTGCACTGTGATGCATCTGAATTTGCACGGCACATCAGTGCCTTTTGATTATGGTCCAGGTGTGCATTTGGAGGATGCACCAGTGCAGCTCAGTTGCACAGGTCGCATCTGCTTTGAATATTCTGGCCTTTTTGCACATCACTTGAAATACTGTTGCCTATCATTGTGAGCTACATAAAAACAGATTTGTTTTTATTTAACTGATGCCCTGAAATAATGGAATTTTTTTAACTATTTCCAAAAACTGTTTAAATGATTTATTGATATTTTTATGATTAATAAACTATCATCTGCAACTGCACTCATCTTAATCTGTTGATTTTCTATTTGTACTCCCTCAATGGTTGGATCCTCAATGAATAAATGAAGGAAGGGTCCTAAACATAAAATAAATGATACAGGAGATAGCAGGCATCCCTGTCTAATACCATTTCTCATTTCTAAAGTTTGTGATAAAAAAGGAATTAACTTGGAATTTGACACATGGGGTGGGATATTCAGAAATGAGCCAGAGGCAGGCAAAGTAGCCACACAGCACAAGTACACTGCATCACTGTGCACCAAATGATATATTCAAAGATTGAGCATGATGGCATGCGCCAGCACAACATGGCTGAATATTGCAGGGATGTGCCATAGTGCAACCAGGGCTGTGCCAGGGAGCAAGCCAGCAAGCACCATAGTGCAACCAGGGCTGCGCAAGGGTCAGAGGTGCATGGACCAGGAAATAGGACAACAGACACAGCAGGGAGCATGCCACCAGAGCAGGACAGACCACCACCAGGGTGCAGAGGATGACAGGAGGGAGGCATGGCAGGTGCACGGCTGCAGGCCCCCAACCATGCACACCACAGTAGTGCATGGAGGCAGTGTGGCACCAATGTCCACTGGCAAACAGCCATGGGCAACACCCACAGGAAGGCACAGGACATGCCACCTGGACCATAGCTGACAACACACATGCCAATAGCACACAACACACAAGCCACGCAACATGAACAGAGTGCACACGTATGCCCCAGGGCATGCCCAACAGCCACTGGGCACAGACCACCAGGCACATACACCAGTCAACCCCAGATGTACCACTCCACCAGCATGCACACCACTGCAGCATGGCTCCACAAGCCAGCTGCAAAGCAGATACAGACACAGATGGCTAACAATAGAAAAGTGTATTAAAACAAAGCAACAAAAACTATGTACAGATAGACAGGAACAGGGAGCAGGGAATGGGGAGGCCACAAACAATACGGTAGGCCGGAAAAGGGAGGCAGGAGGACAGGGGACATGGCTGAGTAAGGGTACAAGGGAGGGAAAGGGAGGGGGGTCAGGGAAGGGGTGCAGACCAATGGGCCTCAAGGGCATCCATGCCCTACCGGTGCCTGGTGCGCCGTCTCCTCTGCGGCCTGCATAGGGCCTGCTGAATTAGTCGTGCCACCTGTAACATGGCCGTGGTGACCTGCAGTATCCTTCGAAGGAGCCTGGCATTCACATCATCCCATTGGACACCTAGGACAAAGGAAGGGACATGGTATGAGTGCATGTCCATTCGACCGTAGCCCATCCACCATGCACAGTGGACAGTGGTGACATGTGCCCTTGAGATGGCACACAGCCTTCCGCAGTATGTGTGCCCACATGAGCCACTATCCCCACCATCCACCACCATGCACAGCATCGCACACCAACACCACCCACGTGCCGCACACCACAACCATAGTGGCCAGGCAACAGGGCTAAGCGTCGGGATGGCAGTGGCATGGCTGGAGTTCAGGTGCACCCACAGCCCATCTATAGCAGCCACACACATGTGCGATAGCCACGGCATGGTGCAATGGACCCCGCCGGTGGTGCACAGCTGTAATGGCCATGTGCACAGGGGGCTGTGGCCCACTCCCACCCTGCACAACAGCAAACCCTGATAGAGTGCCTACCTGCTTGCTGTGGCACAACTGATGCCTGTCCGGCAGCACCGCCCATATGGCCTGCAATCTGTGCCTGTACCCCAGCATTGGCCTGCCCACATCTGCCTGCAGAGCCTGCCATCCAGGCTCATCACCTATCCTCAGGGCCTAGTAGGGAGACAGTGAGAAGGACACATCAGTACCTGGCAACACCCCATGCACCCCACCCCCCTCCAGCACAGCATACCCCCTGGCCCTGCCCAGTGGCGTTGTAGTGGCACAGCATACCCATGATGCACTGCCATGGCCAGCAAGATGCGCTGCCATGACCTGCAGAGTACACAGCCACAGCCCCCATGCAGCATGATGTGACACCCTGCTGGCCCCACAGAACACTGGAATGGCACAGACATGGACATAGTGCACTCACCTGGACAATGGCACAGCACCCCTCTGGACACGTGCCAGCAGTGACCTTAGTCTGTCAGGGTCCCTCCTCTGCAGGTCTCCATATCGGTGGCGGCACTGCTCCCCACTGCGCTGAGCCCCAGTGGCCTCCTCCAACCCCTCAGCCACCTTCTGCCACACCTCTGTCTGGGGCTGATCCAGGGGCACCTGGCCATACAGGGAACCCACATGTGGCTCCAACAGTGCCACCAGGTTTACCAATTCAACCTGGCTTCAGTTTGGTGCCTTCACAGTGCTCCAGTGTGGCATGCCCGATTCTGCAATGCAAATCCAAAATGGAGCCCGGTAGTGCACAAGGCGCATGTGCTGTGGGTGTGCGACTTGCTTGGTGATGCACTGCCATCCCCAATTGTGCATTCCCCAGTGATGCGTGATACAGCTGGGGCAGCACTGGCATGTGCTGCTGGCACCCAGAGGGTCAAAGGACACTCGTGGGGTCATAGATCAGCACACACACTGTGCATGACAGCTCGATAGGGCACACCATACAAGGTGCCCAATAGGGGCATGTGTGCCCTACGGTCCATATGCCAGTGATTACACACGGCACCATAAGACATCTGACATGTAGGAGCCACTTCGCAATAGCGGCAAGAGCGCTGTATCGTGTGGTGCACTGTGCGTAGGATGCACCATCGATGTACACGGTCAGTGCGCACATGTGCACTGCCAGGCCTAATGTGCACATCATACAGTTGCACCATGGCTTGTGCATGCTCATCACCAATGCGCCATGCGCAACTTTGTGATATTCAACCGGAATATGCAGATGGGCTGATCAGCATATACACAGTGCATTGGAGGCATTTGCATCCCATTACAGTTGCGTATCCTCTCATTTGCATGTGATGCACTATAAATGTGCCATGGGACTGCACAGGCACCAGACCAGTATTGCATCCTTCAGAGGTAATCCAACAGCCTGTGGGCCTGTCAGGACAATGGATTGGGAGGGCACTGTGTGTTGCAGTCATCACTGACCACATGTTCTTGCCCACAGGAATAAGCATGATGGATCATGAGGAGGTTGAGGAGCATGGGCCTGCACGGAGGTGCATGCACAGCTTCATGAGGGCAGAGAGTGATGCCCTGCTTGATGCCTACCTGGACCAGGAGCCACTCCTGAGTGGCTCAACAGGCACCCCACAGGCCCGGGTCACAGCATGGGAGGGTGTGGCCAGGACTGTGAAGCAGCAGGGCATCCATCAGAGGACAGCGCAGGAGTACAAAAAGAAGGTAGGCATGGCACGGAGGAGGATCAAAGAGAAGGTGGCCACCATCTGGGCCACACGTACTGCCATGGGTGGTGGACAGCCTGATGTGCCACAGCTGACGCTGCAGGAGGAGTTGGTGGTGGCATCCATGTGGCACAGTGCCCTCGAGGGTGTGCCCAGTGGAGGATTCCAGATGGGGACAGTCCATCACTGCATGGTGGGTACAGCAGCACCTGTGGCAGGGGGAAGGGGGCAGGGGTGTAGAGGTGTGTGCCAACAGCACTATTGTGACTGTGTTCCTTTTCAGCTCTGGAGCACATGCATGCAGTGGCAGGAGTGGGGGTGACCACCATGGGGGCGTTCCTGGACCTGGAAGACCATCCATCCACCTCCACTGGTGTCCGGGGTCCGGACCACAGGCAGCCCTACACCGCAATTCCAACCGGATGCCTGTGGCATGGTTTCAGATGAGGCCCTGGCTGTGTTTCAGCAGGACACCAGCCATGGCATCCAGTATGCAAAGACACAGATCGGGGTGGGGTCCAGGACAGATGATGATGCTATGACTGTTATCTTGGATAGTGGTGTTGCCAGTCAGGGGGAGGCACCCATACCACACACCTGCCACGGCAGAGCAGACAGTGCCCTGGTGGTGGTTGTCCACCCACCGGCCACCATGTCCAGCGAGGCTGTGGGCACCAATGGTGTGGTGCAGTCCAAAGGGGGTGGCGGAGTGGTGCAGCCGCCTCAGTGCTGTACCATGCACAGCAGCTGGAGAAGCAGCAGCATCAGCAGGATGGGGTCAAGGGGGGGCTGGGTGCAGTGGCC
This sequence comes from Neoceratodus forsteri, assembly GCA_016271365.2. Classification (NCBI taxonomy): domain Eukaryota; kingdom Metazoa; phylum Chordata; order Ceratodontiformes; family Ceratodontidae; genus Neoceratodus; species Neoceratodus forsteri. The sequence goes on from CM028136.1 coordinate 293,994,574, forward strand.
GCTGCTGTCACACCGTAGACTGATCAACCCCAAGGGGGCACCGCTGTGCAGTCTGCACCAGTGAGGGGGGCTGTGCTGCGGGGTCATGCAACACCCATGGGTAGGTGCAATGCCCATGCACCCCAGGGCACCAACCCCTTGACCAAGCACACCCGTCTGCTACGGGCCTCCGTGGAGTGACAGGTGCTGGTCGTGGCAGGGGTGCATGCACTCCACACAAAGCTGCACCAGTCAGCAGGGAGGTGTGACCGGAACTATGAGCAACTCCTGGCAGAGACCACATGCATGCGGGAGGACACGACCGCAGCTCTGCATCAGCTTACCAGTGCGGTCATAGCTGGCCTAGCATCACTGGCCACCCTGGTGCATGGCTGTCCATCGTGGACCCCGCAGAGTGCCTTCTCCACCCCTCAGTCACGGCATCATGTAACCCCCTCAGTGTTGACACCGGGATCCACTGTGGGCATTCCGGGCATGCCTGAAGCAGGCATGTTCAGAAGCCTGCAGACCCCTGCAAGGGACGGGTCACATTCCCACAGTGACACACCTGGGGGTACATCTGGGACACCCCCTGTGGCCATCGCACTGCCTGCATCTACTTGGCAGTCCTGGCGGGGCCATCCACATGTCAGCGGTGCCCATGTGACAGCATGGCGGTCCTGATCCACATCCCTCCCCATCCGCTTTCTGCCACTGCCCTGTATGCACATTGGTGTGGCGTGTACGTGTGCATTCCAGGGACATGTCATCCATGGACCACGCCACACATTCACCTTGTGCACACTCACCCGGCCGCTGGCAACTGTGGCATGTGCATGATGATGCCAAGACAAGACCAGCTGCTACTGTGCACTGGTGTGCAACGTCTGACACATGTCTGTTGGCGGCCTCTGGGTGTGCGCATGTGGGTGCCCATGTGTGTGTGGGTGTCTGTGGGTGTGTGTGGGTGAGGTCTACAGTGCTGTACAGGGTGCTTCCATGAAGCCCAGTTCCATACCCATCCATGCTACCCTCCAGCCATGTCTGTCATGGGGCCCAGCCTTCCATTCCTGTGTACTGTGCCATGGTCCCTGGGACTTGCGTGTGATCATGTACACCTACCTGCATACACCGTAGTGCTCTTCTGCAATTGTGTCCCAGTGCTGCTGTGCCATCCTGTTTAGCCAGGGTTCACATCACCCGGGGGGGCTGCCGACCTCCACCTGGACCGGTGGCCATGTCGTTCCCACTGCTGTTCCCCTCTTCTACCTTGACAGCTATCCCACAGGTGAATGCCATGTTGAGAAGCATACAACAGGCCAGGAATAGGCTGCAGGCCCTCTGAGGGGTTGTACTGTAGGGCACCACCAGACCTGGACAGGCAACGGAACTGTGCCTTCAGCAGCCCAAACACATGCTCGATAATGTTCCATGTGCTGGCATGTGCCTCATTGTATCACTCCTGTGCTGGGGTCGATGGGTGCCAGTATGGAGTGAGCAGCAAGGGCCGGAGTGGGTATCCACTGTTATCTGTGTGTTGACATGTGTGGTTAGCATGGTGGTCTGTGTAGCTGCCCCCCTGCCTTCCCTGCCACACTCTCTGATGCCCCAGGCCTAGCGTCCCCCCACGCCCCACCCTGTTGTGCTAGGCTGCCCATTCCAGCTGCATACTCACCTACTAGGTGGCCAGTGGGGATGTCCCCACTCTCAAACCTGTGGCACAGTGATGACTGGTGCTAGATGAAGGCATTGTGTGCTCCACCAGGGTGTGTGGCACAGACATTGATTATGCGCCCCCTGGCATCCCACATTACCTGGCAGTTGACACTGGGGTAGCCCTTCCTGTTGATGTAGGCTACCCCCTCCAGCCCTGGTGGTGTGCGGATGCCTATGTGACTGCAGTCAATGGCCCCTAGCACACCAGGCATATGTGCCACCCTGTGGAACTCCTGCATGTTCACTGTACACTCTGCCTGTGTGCTGGGGAATTTGATGTATTCTGCAGCATGTGGCAGCAGTGCATTGAGGAATTGTGTGAGGAGCCATGACACTGCCAACTGGGTTATGCCTGTGTTGTTCCCTGTTGGTCTCTGGAAGTTACCCATGGTGAGCAGGCACATGACGGCCGTGACCTTGGTCTCCACTGATAGGGCGTGGCTCCATCTTGTGGGTGCCGGCATCTCATCACTGCACAGCTTACAGAGCTGCCTCAGAATTGCCCGGTTCAGGCGGTACTGGCCCACAATCTTGGTGTCACTGTACTGTTCATAGGTGGTGCGGGCACAGTACCACCTTTTCCGGGCATACCACTGATGGGCCCTTCCATGGCTGTGCCACTCTGCCTCCTACCTCCTCACACCCCTCATTACTGCCTCCATCTGGAAGATGGCACTGGCCATGGACTGGGATGTTCTGCCCCCTCCGGGTGACTGTCTCCCCTGGCACCCTCGGCTGTGTGCTGCTGCGTGTGCATCTGCGGTGGGTGCGCACCTGTGTTAGGGGTCCCTGCTGGTGGCCTTTTGGCTGTGGCCTCCGCCTCCCACCCATCTGGGTGCTTTCACTGCCATTCCTGTGACTGGGCTAGCAGGCTCACACTGCAGTTGCTGCTCCCACTGCTGTCTCACACACACACACTCTCACAGACGCAGGCACCTTCAGGGTCACACACCCTGTCCCACACTTTGTGGCACTTCCTGCCTCTGTCTTGCACCCCCTCCTGCTGTCCTGCCTGGCCAGTGTCTCTCTCTTTCTCTCTCCTGCTCCCCTGTGGTACAAGCCTCTGTCCCTTGCTTGCTCCCTCTTTTTATGGGTTCAAATTTGCTCCGCGCATGTCCCTGTTGCTTCGCACTTGTTCCATTGGCTTCCTGTTGACTATCGCACTGTGCCACTTATTCATGGCTATACCCCCCTGCACTTGCGCATGCATTCATTAGGGTTGCGCATTGGTTCACTGCGATTTGAGCCGTGCATTTGCTCCCGCTGAATAGCTCTTTTTGGCGCACTTCCACACTTGCACAATGTGCAGCTGCTTTGAATATCCCATCCCAGTTGTTTTGTACAGTAATTTAATTAATTTTTTTTTGTACTTTCTATTTTTCCACCCTCCAGTCCCCAAGCACCACATCTTCAGGAGATGCCTGTAGTGTCTGCCCCTTCTTCCTTCACCTTACCTGCATCCATGCTTCACCCCAATGTAGCCATGGATCTACCCTCCAGGCAAGGATGAGATGGGGCCCATACACCCCAAAGTTCTTGTCTGCATTGGGTTTGCTCATGGAAAAGGCAGCTGGGAGCTTTGGGATCTGCACTGGGTGCTCCACCTACCCGGTTCCTGGAGACCTGTTTTTCCCTTTTGTCTTGCGTGGCGTGCACCCTAGAAATCAAGGCATCACTGCCGATGTCCGCCACTCTAATTCCCCAGCAACTCAGCTGGATGCTTGTTATACTGCAGGCCTCTATCTGGGGTCAGTCAAGCACTGAGCTACAGCCTCCCCTCCATCCCAGAAAGGGTGAGTGGTCCTAGGGATGCTCAGCCTTCTCCCCTGGCTGGCCCTCTGACTCCCCGGGCTCATTCCTGAATCTGGGCTATCAACATCACAAATGGTAGTGCTACCATTGTACTGGTGGGCTGGCTAGTAATTCAATTAATTTCTGTAAACTAGAAAAAATATTCCATGCTTTTAGTACTTCAAACATATACTCCCTGTTGAGTACATCAAAAGCTTTATTCACATCGAATGCTATAGCATAATAAGCAGTTTTTTTCTAGTTTCTCAATTGATTTAACATACTCAAAGACAGCTTGTACTTTTCTAGTGGCTTATGTTATGTTACATCCTTTTATAAGTCAATTTTGATTTAAATGTAACTGTAGGTAAACAAGGTTTCATTTTTTCTACTATTAACTTAGTAATAATTTTTTTGTCAGTGTTTAATAATGCTATAGGCCTGTAATGTTCTGTGTTGTCATTTGTTTTGCCTTCTTTATGAATGAATACTGTTTAGCTTCTTGCATAGTTGTGGGGATCTGACAGTCTTGCTCTATGAATTGTTGTAGAATCCAAATATCCAGGGTATTAATTCAGTTTTGAAAGTTTTATAAAATTTGGTAGTGAAGCCATCTAAGCTGGATCACTTTTTATTTAGAAGACAGTCAATTATTTTACATATTTCTTGTTCAAATAGGAAAAAGTCTGGCCATTGATCTTGTTTGAACCTAACCTGTTGAATAAAGTTCTCTAATTCTGTTTTTTTGATTATTGTCACGAACCTACAATACTCCTGGGGATCAGGTCCACTGAGCTCACAACACCCACCCCTAAGTGTGATCCATGATGGGGAGGAACAGTGCTATCATCCTTGTGTTTGTTTAGACTGCTGACCAAGGTCACAACTGCACCTCTGCTACGAGAACCCAGGGCATCCATCTAAACTCTGGATAAGGGCACAATACCAGTATCGAGTCTTGTAGTCAAATATGAACCCCTCCTTGGCTATTACACAAAGGGGAAGACCCAGGCATCACCCTCTCTTCAGGGGTAGCAGTGTAAAACCAGATTTGGCCTTCTCCCTACAGGACATGCAACAGCCTGGTTCAATGTCCCTGAAGACTCTGATATTCTCCCTATCCTTCCAGATCCCTTACAGACCCCTTTCTCAATTTGGTTGCTGAAGGTGACAACCCCTTAGCAATAACAGTTTGTCACAGATTATTAATACTCTTCCCCAATTCACATACAATTATAGAAATCCCACTCAGGCAGATTTTCTTTAGAAAAACAAATGTTTTTACTAAAATAATTAAATTATAATCATACAGTTACAACAAGAAAACACACTAATTTGGTCACAGAATACAGAAACAAAATGTGAAACCATACATGAAAATGTACTATGACTGATAGCTTTAAGTCTATCTGAAATTCATAGAAACTTGAAGTCCAGAACAATAAATTAAAGTTCAGTCTCTCTGGTTTTGGCAGCAATGTTGTTCCTTGTGTGTCAGGCTAAGTCCAAATGAAAAGTGTGTGCAAGTGCCCTGAGCTGGGGCTTTAAATACCTTCTGTAACTTGCTGTGTCATCAATTATTCAAATTATAAAAAAAGGGTCTATTTCCCCACAGCAACTACTCCATTTGGCCAGGAGATGTCACTGTTCCACTGTTTCCAAAATTCCAAACCAAGTTTCTAGCTGCCTGGTGATGTCACCCAGCCTTACATTTATAATAACTGTAATTAGGCTCTCACACAGGTCTGCTAGGAAGGAGGTTCCTGTTTTTTCTTTCATCTCATGAAAGGCATTACCATGACAATTTCCTTGGATCACAGCACCCTGCTTTTGAAGTGAAAGAGAGCTATCTCCTGAACATTTTATTTACCTCTGTTTCCCTTGACTGGTTAACTATGGGAAATACTCTTTGATCATCTATCCACAAGCTTTTTGGCAAGTGTTTGTCAGCTTTCTGGCAAGCAAGCTGACCTTCAAGTTTAAGGAAGGTCACACATTTTAAAAATCCAGACTCTCTAAGTCCCTTGAATTAACACTGGCCTTCTTGTGGCATGTAAATATACACAGAATTACATAAAAAAATATATATCTATATCTATATACATATACACACACATATATATATATGTATATATATATATATATATATATATATATATATACATACATAATATATAACATAATTATATATACAAATAAGGACTGGCAGTTGGGTAGCTCTCCAAAATTACTAGATCCTGTTGATATATTTTTTGCAACATTCAAAATTCATAAAAAAAATTCTGCAATTTCTAAGTCCTTATATTTTATATTACCATCTTTATCTACCAAGGAAGAAATTATGTTTTTTCTTTTGATTTTTTTTAGCTGATTTCTAAGGATCTCACCCAATTTATGTCCTTCCAAATACCTTACAGTTTACATTTTTTGATCCTTCTTACTGTCTCTTGGTTTATTAACTCTTGTTTCTTATTCTTGACTACTCAACATTCATTTTAACATTTGTTATAGTTAGAAATAAATTGATAGGTTCCTTAAGTCTGTATTATTTAATTCTTCTTTATACTCCTTAGTCACCCAAGCTTGGTATGAGATTATTGCCTCCTAATAGTGGCCTTAAAGGCATCCCATTAATTTGATATAAATGTTTGTCCTGTATAGTTATAGTGCCAAAATCCTTCTATTATTTGTTTGATTTTCTCCACAGACATAGGAGACTGGATATTCAAACTGCACTATTTATCGTGTAAGCCCTCGCTGCAAAAATGATTCTGCATAGTATGGCAGGCGATATTCAAAGGAGTTGCGTTATTGAGCAACTCCTTTGAATATCACCCCCCCGGCCACAGCCACTGTGCATGGCGCAGTGGAACTTGCACCACCGCAAGTGGTCAGAGTGGAGCATTCAAGTTGCGGTGGCACAAGTACCATTGTGCCATGTGCAAATTTCCGATATTCAAAAGGTGACATGCAAATGGGGCCATAATTCATGCAAGGCACAGGTGGGCCATTTGCATCTATTTTTGGCCCTGTTTGCATGCCATTAGCATGCAGGTGCGCTGATCCCCGAGGACTTACACCTGGCACCCTGCCAGGCAGCAGCCATCGGGGACCGATGCCCCCTGCAGCCCGATTGTGGGCAAAAGTGTAAGAAATCCCCCCAATCCCCCAACTGGCCCGATTGTGGGCGAAAGCTTAAATAACCCCCCCACCAGCCAATCGCGGGCAGCAAAGTGTCCCCAGAACATATCCCTGGTGGTTCAGTGGACGCTAAGCCTGATTGCAGGCTGCATTGTGGTGATAACCCCCAAGACCATATCCTGGTGATCTGGTGTCCCCACCCCACCCCCCACTCCCCTCTGGCAGCGGTGGGAGGCAGCATCCACCGCCTGCCACCTCACCCACAGACTGACTGCCGGTAGGGACTGCATGCCGTGGTGCAGGCAAGAGCCAATGGGTATGCAGCCCATACCATCTAAGGCAGTCCAGATATGTGATTGAATAAATTCATTCAAAAGGTGACATGCAAATGGGGCCATAATTCATGCAAGGCACGGGGGAGCCATTTGCATCTATTTATGGCCCCATTTGCATTCCATTAGCATGCAGGTTCACATATCTGGACTGCCTTGTACGGTATGGGCTGCATGCCCATTGGCTCTTGCTCTGCACAAATGGGCCTGCAGCCCTACCGGGCAGTCAGTCAACAGGCAGCGGGGCAGCAGGCGGGTGGGATGCTGCTGCCCGCCGGCTGCCGGGGAGAAGCGGGGTGGTGGGGCTTCGTGGGTGGGGTGGGGGACACTAGATCACCAAGGATATGGTCTTGGGGGGTGTCACCACATAATGCAGCCCGCGATCAGGCTTAGCGGTCCACTGGACCACCAGGGATATGTTCTGGGGGTGTTTACACATATTCAGCCCAGCGATTGGGCTTAGCAGTCCACTGGACCACCAGGGATACATTCTGGGGGTGTTAAATATATTCAGCCCGCGATTGGGCTTAGCGGTCCACTGGATCACCAGGGATATGTTCAGGGGGGACACTTTGCTGTCCGCGATCGGGCCAGTCAGGGGTGGGGGATTTCTTACACTTTTGCCCATGATCGGGCTGCAGGGGGCACAGGGAGTAGGTTGAGGGCCAGCCACAGGTGGCAGCTGCTGTGTTGCACCCTGCAATGCGGCAGCTCACCTGTGGGTGGCCCTCGACTTACTCCTTTTTTTGGCTCAAAGTTGTGCAGGCGCAGGTTGGGGGTTGCGCCTGCACAACTCTGCACAGCCCGCTGAATATCGGGCTGTGCAGATTATGCATGGTTCCTCCCCCTCCAGTTCAGCATGCATTCATTTGCATTGCGCTGTTGCTCAGCTTGCCTTGGGGCGCAACTGCCTCCTGCTGAATATCGCAGAATGGCACACTTTCAGACTTGCGCAGGCGCAACCCTATTGCGCATGGCGCAACCCTTTTGAATATCCCACCCAGGATCTTTAAGTAGCTAATTGTTGAAAAACCATGTAGAGTATGTGCTCATTTTCTATCTTCATCTATTATATTTAGATCTGCTTGCACAAGAACATGGTCTGGTATAATTATAGAATTAATTTTGGTTGCATGTAACTGTTTGACAAGGCTTTTTTATATAAAAATGTAGTCAATTCTTGAGAATTGTTAATGTTTCTTGTCATGGTAAGTAAAATCTTTCTCATAATAATGCAGAATCTTCCATGTGTCTATCAGACTGTGTAAGTCCAAAAATCATGAAGAATGTTGGAAATAGCTGTATTCCCTTTAGTAGGTTTGCCTGTTTTATCAGTAAGGGGGCACACTAGAATGTTCATGTCACCACATATAATTAACTGTGTATTAAGCTCAATTATTCCTTCTGTTATTTTAGCCACAAAAAAAAAAAACAAGGAATACTGGTTAAAAGGTGCATAAACTGAGCCTGTAACAATGTATGTATTATATATTTTAACTTTTATTAGGAGGATATGGCCGGCAGGATTTTGAAAAGAGTCCAGAAACTGAAAATTAATATTCTTTTTTTACAAATATAACGACCGCACAGCTTTTTTTGGTCCCCAGAGAAAAAAACATGGCACTCATCCATTTCCTTTTTAGTCTGATTATTTCTTTTTGTTCTGAGTTTCCTGTATACCATACACATAACCTTGCCATCAGACTTTTTAATATAAGTAATTATTTTTTCTCTTTTATAATAGGTGAATTGAGGTAATTTACATTTAAGGTGGCACACCTAATATTTGATTTAGATGCCATAATATATTTTTGATATATTACTTACACATTTCCCTCTAACTAAAATCCAGTTTTGGATTACTTTATTTAAGCCCCAATTACAGTATATTTCTTAGAAAATAACAAAAAGTAACTTCCCCCTGCTAATCCACTCCCACATATCTTTAAAATATCCATAATACACAAATGATCACAACATTATAAAGGACAGACAATGATAAAAGCTACAAAGCACTTTTATGAATGTGTAGCTCACTAGAACTAGTAGGTTCCAGAGCTATAACTTTATTTCCCCTTTTCCTCTCGTGCTGCATGTAAGCTATAATCACCTTATTATTTTTTTAAAAAAGGGACTCAATTGAGAAGAGAGAACTCAGGCAAAAAATGTCTGGCAGTTTCTTTTGAAAATCATTTATCGCCTCCTTAGAAAAGTCAAAATGCATGTTAGTAGCATCCCAAAAAAACTCTAAGTCGGGCAGGGCAAATTGTTATAGATTTAATCTTTTTAGTCCATAATTTGGCTCATAGTGATCATATTTCTTCCTTTCTGCTACTAGGTTCTGGGGTAAATAATTATATATAGATACGGATGCACTCAGAACTGTGATTCTTTTTTCTTATATACTTGTGCCATTAGGGTGTCTTTATCATCAGATTTGACTAGTTTGGCAATGAAGGGTCTGTGTGGACTACCCTCGTTTGAATGTTTATGTAGTCCTCTGCAAATTCTGTCCACTTCAATATTTACATTATTGGGGTCTGTGTCCAAATAGGCTGCAGCAATGATTTGAAATGATACTCATACTGGTGTAATATCGTCCCAGTTTTCCTGACCCCCACTATTCTGATATTTTTCCATTGCACTCTTGCCTCAGAATCCATCAATTTATTCTTAAAATCCATGTTTTTTTTTTGTTTCTTTCTAGCTGATGCAAAGCTGTCTGTGTGGGAATATTTCCCTCCTCTAAAGCAGATATTTGTTTTTAAAATTGGTTGACTTCCTTCTTGATTTCTTGGTTTTCTGAGATTAATTTTTCTATTGAGGACTGGTAAAGATCCATAGTTTTCTCAATTCTCTCTAGCTTTATCAGAGACTGTTTAATCTGTTGCATCTGACCATGGGGGAGCATCCATTAAATCATTTTGCAGTCCCTCTATTGTAAGATTATTAATCATGGAAGCTTGCCCACTTTTGTTTGTACAACTCTCTTGTTGCCGCTCTAAAAATGTATTTATACTCTCCCTCTCTCCCAGATGCTTGTTCTTAAATATATTTTGTTTACTTATGATATTAAAGGCATGCTTTAAAGACTTTTCAGTTTCAGATGCAGTACTCCTAGAAGTTATTTCATACTCGTGTGAGGCGCTTTATGATTTTAGTAGCTCGCTATCTGTAGTTCTCACCTTATTTCGTTCTCTATGGAGAATGTTACTAGTGTTGTTATCACTTTTTTCTATATTCGGTATTGCTTCATTACTTACTTCTGTGTTGAGGTTCCATGATTATTTTTATCTCAGGTTCAGCAATGGATCTATGACTGGGTATTACAGATGAAGAAAAAGTAAAATTGGAGTTGTTGTTTTTTTGCTTCAGACATAAAGTGAGAACAGGTTTTGGCTTTTGCATTCTGCTCTGATGCTTTGTCCACTAATAATTCTGACCTTGGAAACAGATGTTTATCACCGGCTAGGGAAGGCCCAACAGTATTCGGTGTTCTCCCTTTCATTGTTTCAATGGCCGTTGGCATTTGTAGAATCGCTTGAGATTCTGACTCGATCTCATTGTCTGATGTCATCGAGGACTGTGAGGTATCCTTTTCCATAGCTGAAATTGCAGAAGGGACTAATTTAGTTGCAGAACCACCCATATTCTTAAGGGGAGATTTTGATGCTTTGCACTCGTGGTAGCTTACATCTAGTATTCATAGTAAGCTGCCTTCAGGTTTTTGTTGGTTTGTATGCAGTTGTGCTGGTGCTATTTTGATTTTTACCTGGAGCGTTGTTGTTCTTAGTGTCTTTTTTGGCATAATTTTGCTAAACAGGTTAAAAGCCTTTGTCCCTTTAGTCTCACTTGGGAAGCATGCTCAGCAGTTTCAGTCTCATACTCACTAACTCTGGTACCTCCTCTATTACTTCCAGAAGTGTCTGATTAAAAACTCATGCAACTATAAAATAAATCTAAGGCAGCTTCATATGAGTAAATCTCATATACAGTATGAGGGGGGTTCATGGGGCTGCTACAACCAAATGCTGTGTTGGATGCTCATGCTGCCATCTTGCTCCCATCCTCCACTATACCTGTGCCTAGTGGGGAGGTGAAATTAGAGTTGCCATTGTATGCTACATTTACTACACAAACTACACTACAAGAATAGTATCATGATATGCAGTACCTGATAAATTAATTTCTACTACATCTATGGGCATTTCACCTAAACAATATTGTATTTCCTGCTGCATATTAAAATTCTTTGCACTCCTGGGCTATGTACAATAAATTGCTTCTATCTTGAATTTTGCAGTTTAATTTCTAATGGACTATATGCAGTATTTTGAAATCATAAACATGGTAATCATCAGGTAATATTAATAACTAATTAAGACAAGAGGCCCGATTCCAGAAGATACACCAAGCCCCATGGCGTTTCTTGACACTTACACCAGGTGATATGCCAGCCCCTATTACAAGAGGTGAGATGTGCCATGGTGTATACAGGCTGTGACAATCTCAGGATATGCCAACACCTATGCCACAGTCCACAATGCCTGGCACAACTGTGGGTTATGACAGCAACATAGCCCAATTCCAGTAGGGTGGCTGTTGTAACCTGCAGTTGCAAGTACAAGAGATGCTGCAGCATACCAAAGGTACAACAGGTCAGACCTGTCTTAATTGGCATCCGACAGCTGACACCATTGGATGCCACCATGCAGCACCCCAGCAATGGCACTAGGTGAACCCCCAAGCTTCCACTAACACACTCCTGCCCCAACCCCCTGATCTGCCCGGACCCCCAAGGGTCCGTTCCTGGTGCACCACTACCTGGATGCCTGTGCCATGTGATCTGCCCCTCCCATGCCCCCTGCTGTCTGCCAAGGTGGTCCTGGGCTGGGGGGGCTTCGGGGGTGCCACCTGTCACTTGCTGTGTGTTGCGACATGCGGCTGCAATATGTCATGCATGGACTACCACCACACGCATGGCGTATCTCGCATGTCGTAATTGACAGAACCCTGCCACTTCTGGAATGCATCGTAGGGTCCCTGGTGTAGGGTCGACTGGAATAACTCGCAACTGCATGCAAGTTACGTCGTCCGGCCTGGAATCAACCCCAAGGTTCTGACATTAGACCAATTTCACTTGCTTCAACCATAAGTCAGATTACCAAACAATTTGTTTTTGACTTGCTTCATGAACAAGTTAAAGTTAAGTTCCTCAGTCCTGGGTCCGATCCTGTTTAATGCATACATATCGGACATCAGGGAGGGTATAGGGTGTGAAATGAGCCTCTTCACAGATGACTCCAAGATGGGAGCAGTAGTTGAGGGAGAAGAGGGGAGGTTGACCCTGCAAGGGGACCTGGACACCCTGGAAAGCTGGGCTCACACATGGAAATTAAATTTCAATATCACCAAGTGCAAGGTGTTGCATCTTGGTTGGGGAAACCCTAAACACAGGTACACCCTGGGAGGGGAGGCGCTGGAGACCTCAATAGGGGAAAAAGACCTAGGGGTCATGGTGGATGCATGTATGAATAACTCTGAGCAGTGCAGGAGAGCAGCTAGCAAGGCAAACAGGATGTTGGGATCGATCGTAAGGGGGATCACCTCTAGGAGAAAGGAAGTGATTCTGCCACTGTACAATGGACTGGATAGACCACACCTTGAGTACTGTGTACAGTACTGGAGACCACACTTGAAGAGGGACATACAGCTCCTGGAGAGGGTACAGAGGAGCAACAAAGATAATCTGAGGCTAAAGTTTGGCGTATGAGGACAGACTTGAGGAGCTCTGCCTATTTTCATTGGAGGAGAGGAGAGACAGGGGGACATGATTGAGGTCTTCAAGTACCTCAAGGGAATAAATAGGTAAACATGGAGGGATCTTTAGACTAAAGCAGGGAGGTATCATCAGAGGCATGGTTTGAAGTTGGAAGGTAGAAGGGTGAGGGGAAGAGGAGGAGGTTTTTCACTGAGAGGGTGGTGGACCCTTGGAATGCACTGCCTGGTGAGCTAGTTCAGAGATCCACAGTGGAGGGCTTCTAGAGAGGGTGGGACAGACACAGAAAGTGGATGTATCAGATGATGGCCTGTCCCAGGGGGGTCGGGATGGATGATAGGGGTTTCTGGAGCACAAGGGATGGGAGGGTCTCGGCACCCAACTAAGAAACTAAGGTTCGAGCAGACTTGATAGACCATAAGGCCTAATCTGCTGGCAAATAGTATGAGTAGTACAATTAAAATGTGCAAAAACACATGTTATGAAGAGTGTTCTGATGTATGTGTGTAGTCCTAGTGTGTCCTTTCATTTCTTGGCTATTAGGAGTTTCTTTCTTTCTTTCTTTCTTTCTTTCTTTTTCTAAATTTACCAACTAGTTTTATTGCCCCTTGGACTCTCCAAGTGCAAATCTTTTATTGCTCTTCTTTTTTCTGCAATGCCTCCTGTCTCATGTAACAGCTATGCGTCCAGAACCATTGAGTCAGTGAGTAAAAGCTGCTGCAGCATCAATCTGCTGTTGGGGGCCTGATGTTTGGCCTCAAATAAATAACTATTTGTAAAGGATGGTATTCCCCAGAGAACAAATTGGATCTCCTTCTGTTCCTGGTTATGATAAACGACCCCGGAACTGATGGTCATTTGAAATATGTAGATGATACAACTTTTTATCATTTCACGGAAAAGGAATAATGTAGCCTCATGCAGAGTGATTTGGATATAGCCTGTGATGGGAATAAATCAAATAACAAGCAAAGTATTGCAAAAAAGGCACAAATTATGGTGATTAACAAAATGAAAGAAACAGTGATGATCCCCAATTTTACAGAAATGGTGAAATGGTGAAGGTGATTGATAATCATAAAGTCCTCAGTGTTACAATGTCTAATGATCTTAAATGGAACTTGCACTTTGAGCAATTAGTTCATTCATTCTTTAATGTATTTGTGATATATTTTACCAGGTAAGCATACAGAGTCCAAAAAATGGGCTAATTTCCATTTGCAACCTGGTGGCCATGAAAAAATCAGGAATACAACACAACCATCCAAATATACAAAGTCATTAATGTGCAGGAACAATACATACAAAGTCACCAATTTACAAAGTGTATACATAAAGCTGAAATAACATTCAGGTACTGAGGGAGCGCAGTCCTATAACAATCTAATGAAATTATTAACTGTTGTGCATAATACTTTTGAAGAAGTCTCAGCTCAGGCATGGTCAGGGTAGGAGTAAGCGAACCAGGATGAGGCCCCCATTAAAGTTAAGGAATACATCTAGGGCAGTTTGGGAAGGAAAAGGAGCCTTGTAGTGCTCCTTAAGCTTAGCCTTCACAGACTGGAAACTGGTTACAGAGGTCAGGGAGGAGGGAAGACTGTTCCCTATATGGGTAATCTATACCTGATAGAGGCTTGTCCCACAGAGAGTTTACAGCTAGGAATTTGTAACATTTTTCCATTCTCTGACTTTAAGAAAACATAGAAACATAGAAAAATAGAATTTACTGGTAGATAGGACCTCTTGAACCACCTAGTCTGCCTATGTTTCCTACCTACTGTGCCACCAAAGACATTACTTGGTCTCAGGCCTTTTCCTCCCCTTGCATTATTACTATGGTCCCCTTGTGCATGCTTGAATCCTGTTGCCATTTCAGCATTCACCACCTCCATTGGAAGGCTGTTCCAGGCATCCACCACTCTTTCAGTGAAGAAGTATTTCCTCACATCCCCTCTGAATCCTCCCTCCAGCTTCATGGCGTGACCCCTTGTCCTCAAGCATCTTTTCTATGTAAATGTTACCCTCCTGTAACTTAGTAATACCTTTTGAGGTATTTGAACATTTCTATTGTGCACCCCCATTTCCCTCATTTCCTCTAGAATTTGAAATCTGGAGTCTTTCTTCAGAGGGCTTCTGATGCAGGCCCTGCACCATTTTGGTTGCACTCCTCTGTACTGCCTGCACCTGATCTGTATCCTTCCAGAGGTGAGGCCTCCAGTACCATACCCAGTACTCTAGGTGGGACCTCACCAATGATCTCTACAGGAGTATCATTACCTCCCTCTTTCTGCTGGCGATACTCCTCCCTTTGCACCCAGGCATCCTGCTAGCTTTCTCCACTATCTTATCACACTGCTTTGCTACCTTCAGGCAATCAGAAATGATTTCTTCCAGGTTCCTTTCCTGTTTTGTGTTTGCCAATACATCCCCACCCAGCTGGTCCTTTGTCCCCAGGTTTCTGTGTCCCAGGTGAATGATTTTACACTTTTTGGCATTAAAACCCAGTTGCCAGAACCTTGAACAGTCCACTAGCATTTTCAGATCTTCCTTCGTTCTTTCCACCTCCTGTTGTGTCCACTTTCTTGCATATTTTTGTGTCATCTGCAAAAATGCATACTTTTCTTCCAGCCCTTCTGCAATGTCACTAATTAAGACATTGAAGAGGACTGGGTCTAGTACTGACCCCTGCAGCACCCCGCTGGTCACCTTGCCTACTTCAGAGTGCACACCATTTACTATCACCCTCTGACTCCTGTTGCTTTGTCAACTCCTTACCCATCTTACTACTTTTGGACTGGTGTCAGGTGAAAATAGCACTGCAATAACAGTGTGGTAATAATAGCGAGGGATTAACAGTGCGGGGGAAAATAACAAATGGCACAGTACAGCATGGGTCATTTGGGTACCATCTGCAAATTGTTGTGCTGGTGTCACTGTGAACATAACCAATGTTATTCACTTACTGTTAGCTCCCAACCATGTTGCCAGCATAGCGTACAGATCAGAATCACTGGCTATGGAGTGGCAGACTGGGGTTCAAGGCTTGCTGTTGCTGGAATGTCTTTTTATTTTTCAACTCTTGCTGCAGCTTTTGAGCTGAAATGATCCTGCATGAAGTTTTACTCCCCTCCCAAGTTTTGTCCCGCCCCCCTGAGTTCCATTACTACATCCACCACCCTGCTGAGATACTCACCCTCCCGAGGTTCTGTCCCCCCATCACTATGTTTCCCTTTGTTCATGGAAACTGCATCCCAGAGTATATTTATACATGTAGAGGGGATGTGGGGGATGCAGTCCCCCGCATTAACCAATTTAGTCTTTGTTTTGCCAGTTTTCACCCTTGCCTTCCTCCGTAGCTCCCGAGTTTTCTCCACCCATTGGGTGCTTTCATGTTTCTGGTTCGCACTATGTTGCTGATCGTGATTGTTTCCCTCACCCTTTTTCCTCGCCATTATTGTCGTCACTGTTTTTCTGGCACTCTTTTGACCTGGTACCTATTGAACAAACTCCTAGGTTGCCCAGTTCGCTTGCCAGTCTTCTGTGTGGAACATTGTCAAAGGCCTTATTGAAATCCATGTAGGCCACATCCACTGCTCTACCCTGGTCTACTTCCCTGGTCATCCAGTTAAAGAACTTGATCAGGTCTGTCTTGCAGGTTCCACCACTTGACAACATCGGGGATGTCCTTGACTTTTAATTCCTCCACTTTCAATTATGCTAGTTACTTGAGGACTCGCTCTTCTATAAAAGGACTAGTGTCCACTTCCCTTCCTTTAATGTCATTGCCCCTTATCTGTGGCCCCTCATCTACCCCTTTCTCTGTAAATACTGAACAAATGTATTTGTTAAATATGTTTGCCTTTTTCTGGTCCTCTTCCACACAAACCCCTACCTGTCCTTTTAGCTTTACTATCCCTTCCTTCTTGCCACTTACATACCTAAAGAATGTTTTATCCCCCTTTTTCACTGACTTGGCAATATTCTCCTCCATTTGTGCCTTTGCTCTCCTGCTTTCCCTGCCTCTCTTTGTTTCTCTTTTTATCTCTCCCTATTATCCTCCTTTTGTGTCATCTTGTACCTTTGAAATGCTAGCTTCTTTGCCCTTACTTTCTCCACTACTTCTTTAGAGAACCATAGTGGCCTCTTTTTTCTCCTGCCCTTTTTAACCTGCTTGATGTAGAGGTTTGTTGCCTTCTCAATGCTCTCTTTTATTTTTGCCCACTGTTCCTCAACCCCACTCAGTTTACATAGAAACATATACTTTGACGGCAGATAAGGACCGCTTGACCCACCTAGTCTGCCCATTTCCCTACCTACAGGATAAGCTGCAGATCCTATTTAACCAACAGCCTATTTCTTTCTACCCACCACAAAAATTGCCTTATGTCTATCCCATGCATTCTTGAATTCTCCCACAGTGTTAGACCCCACAACCTCCTCAGGAAGGCTGTTTCATGTGTTGTCCACCACCCTCTCTGTGAAAAAATACTTCCTTACATTGCCCCTGAACCGTCCCCCCTCTATCTTCAAATTGTGTCCCCTTGTTCTTGCACATCTCTTTTTCTGAAAGATGCTACCCTCTTGGACTTAGTTGATTCCACTGAGGTACTTAAATGTTTCTATCATGTCCCCTCCTCTCCCTCCTTTCCTCAAGGGTATACATATTAAGCTCCTTTAGTCTCTCCTCTTGCAGACCCTGCACCATTTTAGTTGCCCTCCTCTGAACTGCCTCCATCCTGTCTATGTCCTTGCAGAGATGGGGTCTCCAGAACTGGATGCAGTACTCCAGATGGGGTCTCACCAACTGTCTGTACATGGGATAACAACTTCCTGTTTTCTGCTGGTGATGCCTCTCCCTATACATCCCAGTATCCTCCCAGCCCTCCCTACCGCCTTCTCACATTGCTTGCCAACCTTAAGGTCATCTGATATGATTACCCCCAGGTCCCTTTCCATTTTTGTTGTCATTACTACCTCACCCCCATTGTGTAATCTTCCCCTGGGTTTTTGTTTCCCAGGTGCATTATTTTGCACTTCTTTGCATTGAATCCAAGCTGCCATACTTCTGACCATTCCTCCAACCTTGCCAAGTCCCTTCTCATCCTTTCCATGCCTCCTTGTGTATCAACCCTGTTGCAGATCTTTGTGTCATCTGCAAAGAGGCATACTTTTCCTTCCAGTCCCTCTGCAATGTCACTTATAAAGACATTAAAAAGGACTGGACCCAGTACTGAACCCTGCTGTACCCCACTAGTAACCCCTCTTTCTTCAGAGTGGACTCCATTTAAAATTACCTTCTGTGTCCTGTTGTTCAGCCAATGTTTTACCCAGGCTACCACCCTGGGACCCACTCCTAGGCTGGTTAATTTGACTATTAATCTTTTGTGTGGGACTGTGTCAAATACCTAGTTTCCCTATCCCTGTTAGGGCTTTCTTGGGGGAAACTCCCATTTTCTTAAAATCAGTCCTCCTGAAGTCCAGTATGTTCGGTTTAGTGTGGTTTGATTTTAGTCCAGTTCTTATATTGAACCATACTGAACAATGATCACTGGTCCCCAGGTGGTTACCCACTGTGTCTGCAGTGACACTGTCCCCATTTTTCAATGTGAGGTCCAGTATCACCCCTCCAGAAGTTACCTGAGAAGAGCCCCCTGCAGGGAGTCCAGGATGTCCCTACTTCTGACTGTTGTCACAGCTGGGAGGCTCCAATCCATGTCTGGTAGACTGAAGTCTCCCACCAGCAGTACCTCCCCCTTTTCATTCCATCTTTTGGATTCCTTCCAACGTCTCCTCATCCATCTCTCCCTCCTGTTCTGGAGGTCCGTAGATCACTCCTGTGTGAATAAATGCCCCCTTCCATGTCTCCAGGTTAATCCATAGTACCGCTGCTCCTCCCTGCACCCTGGACTTCCATAGCTTTTATGCTTTCCTCACATAAAGTGCCACTCCTCCCTCTTTTTACCTACTCTATCCCTTCTGAATAGAGTGTAACCCCTAGGTGGTGCTATCCCAAGGGATACTACCCCTGCCTGCATGACCAGATACAGGTTGAGGTGCCTGGGGACTAGAAATGGCTGCCTCCACCCGGAGAACAGGGTTAGTGGTAGTGTAGCTGACTCTGGGTACTCAGTTGGAACTACAGCTAGCCTAAAGCATTGCCTGGGGTGGGCCAGCATTGCAGCTGGTTGGGGCCCTGTGATGGAAAGAAAACATGCATGCACTTTAACCCACAATTTGTAATCCAGAGCCGGATGGCTCAGTCCCAAAATGATTAGAAACAACAATTAAATCAGTTGACACACTTTGATTGAGCTGTTGTTGCAGGGAGCTACCATGGTGTTTACTCACGCTACCCAGTACAGGACACAGGATTGATGAAATGGAGACCTCTGGATGAAGAGCTGGATGGCCAGGAGAAGCAGGGCCCACACAATTCACCATGGTGTCATTCCTGTTCATGATGTTGAGCAGGGGGCTGATCCCTTGGCTGGTCTCTCATCAACGTTTTTTCCTGTGGCATGAGCAGCTGTCTGGGCTGAGGTGGCAAGGCCCAGACCAGATGAACAGTTCAGAGAAAAGTCCGGTAGTTGCTGGATGCAGCTTCCAGCAAGCATGACACAATCGGGCAGTGGGGAACCAAATCAAGACCCACTATCAGCATTCAGCACACTTATAGTCAAAGCAAGGCAAATACTACAGTTCCGATAGCAGTCCGGTTACAATTCACAGTGTCTCTGCGCAAACTGTATGCTCTGCATCAGTCTCAGGTGCTGACAGGCCAATCGCGCAGAGGCAAATCTTCGGTCCACATCAGGAAAATCCAATTTGTCACAAATCAGGTTCTGATTGCAAAACTGTAATTTTCGGATGAAATCCGGTCTCAGGATAAGGCCTCTTCATTTATGAAGATGGTGGCAGGCAGGCTCAACACAGCCTTCCCGCCAATTTCCCCTGTGCACTACACAGGAGCAGCTGCTTGAATCACTCAAGATGTTCACTCTTTCAACTCCAAACTCAGACTGAGTCACTGTACCCAATATTCAGGGCACAGTGAAATATTGAGAGAAAAGTCCAAATTACGGTTGCACAATTCTCTCCATGAGGGAGAGCTAGAGGCAGGCAGGCAAGACTCAGCCTTCCCGCTGAATTCCCACACTACCCTGTGGGGCAGCAGCTCAACTGGCTCGATGTTCTCACTCTACCAGCTCCATCTCAATTCTGCCTCACTGCTGCAGGCAGCTCTGGGATTTCCCTCTGATCCAAAAGGTTTGGTTGTTGATCCATCTGTCTGTCAAAGCAAGGGCTCCTCCTCCAGGTCTGTTTTGGCATCAAAATGTAAAAACTACAATTCCTACAGAAATTCACTCCCACATGACCCCTGGGGACAGTCTCCCCAACAGCACTGATTGGTCCCATTAGGCAGTCCAGAACCAAGATGGTGGTGAAATGCAGAAAGTACATACTGCAAAGGAAAGCAGGTTAGACAAACTGCAATAATATTCTTACTACAGCAAATAACCAGCAAACAATTACATTTCTTTATAGAACTTCCTCTGCGCAAATAGCGATGGCAGAAGGAAGAAAAAGCACTGCAGCCTGTGTGGGACTCAAGCCTGAAGCTACTTGGCCCCACCCAGATTAATTATACACTACGAAATAGGCAGCTCTTAAAGAGACAGACACGGAGGCTAACAGGGCACTCGCATGCAGACACATTTAAATGACTAGGACACAGAGTGCCAGCCTGACCGTGGGCATTTAGGCACACCCAAGGAAGGTTTTCAGGAAACCCCATTTGTAGGGGGGGGTTACACCCTTCCCAGCCTGGAAAGAACTTGGTGTCCGTGTCAAGTCTACACCACAACAGCATGGAAGAAGACAATATACCATGTGAGACATATGTGAAATTACTGTACAAGACAAGGATAATGACTGCTGCATCAGCAAAATGCAAATGCATCACATTACTATACTTATTCAGGATATATATATATATATATATATAGTCTGCAATAAAAACAATTATGCATTTTCCATACACTTAATAACTTCACTATGATTCACACAAAAATATTACAATATTTTTTACATTATTGCTTCCTATATTCTATTTTTTTTTTATTAATTTCACTCCAGTCACAGCTCATGGGATCTTCTCTCGGGCATCCTAGTACTTATCCTGCCCACCTGTGGATCCCTCATACTGTGCCTCCTCTCTCCCCCCCTGCAGCCAGCACCCCGGTTTCACCCACCCGGGGTAGGTAACTCTCACCTCTTTGGGCTCTCTTGCAAGTCAGACTCTGGCTGCAGGTGGGCTCGGGGGGAGGAATTGAAAGGCCAGCCAAGGAGAAACCCAGTGGAGGGCATGGGGACAGGTGCTATCACCTGTTCCATGGAGTCATTTTTTTCCTTTGTTCTCTGGTTCACCTCCCCTGCATGGGCACGTCCCGATGCTCTGGTGCATGACAACTCTGTCAGCATCGGCCACGCTGATTTTGTGCTGCCAGCTTGCTGCAACATTCCCTGATCTCCACCAGGGGTCACTGGCATGCTGGGCTAACCCAACCCATTCCCCTGGGGAGAAGAGCATCACAAGGGCACTCCATCCTCAACCCGCACCTACCGACCCACCAGCGCCCAAGCCCATTCATGAACTCGGGCCACTGGCATAACGTGAGGTGTGGCGTCCAGCACCTCAACCCTCAGAGCCACTGGGCCAGTCTTGCTTCTTATATTCTAAATAAAATTGGGGGCCCATCCCTATGAACCATGGCAATGACAGGAACCCAGTTGATTCCACATTTTCCAGCAAAATCAGACATTGGTCATCTCTGCCACTAGGGGGTGCTAATCCCAGTGATGCCTCCAAGATGTAACCCCTAGGTGGCACTATACCAAAGGATATTACCCCTGCCTGCATGACCAGATGCAGGTTGAGGGGCCTGGGTACTAGAAATGGCTGTCTCCACCTGGAGGACAGGGTTAGTGGTAGTGTAGCTGGCCTAGGTACAGCCCTCTGGGACACTGTTACCCCTTCTTTTCCCTCTAGTGGCCTAAATGGTTCACAGAATACACAATTGCAATTTACTCCTGACAACCGTTTTAACCCCACACTTGTTGCACTTACCACCAGGGCTGGTTCAGCTGGCTCAGCCCTGGAGACCCCCTGTAAAATAAGATTTAGCAAAACAGCCAACAGTATTTCAATGCTGTTCATACAGAGGTACACCACCACTGGTTTCAGTGCAAAAAGATTTAGATCTGATTTATTTAAGGGGCAGTAACAAGGAAGGGGTTAGAATCTGGTGGTTGATTCAAGATCTGAATAATTTAGGCTATAAGGCATGCACCCTAAGTTCCTTGTATCACAGTAACTCTCACTCTGGGTCCCCAGTTGGAACTATGGCTAGCCTAAAGTGTTGCCCAGGGTAGACAAGCATTGCAGCTGGTTGGGGCCCTGTGATGGAAAGAAAACGTGCATGCACTTTAACACACAATTTGTAATCCGGAGTTGGATGGCTCAGTCCTAAAATGATTAGCAACAATAATTAAATCAGTTGACACACTTTGATTGAGCTGTTGTTGCAGGGAGCTACCCTGGTGTTTACTCACACTACACAGTACAGAATGCAGGATTGATGAAATGGAGACCTCTGGATGAAGAGCTGGATGGCCAGGAGAAGCAAGGCCCACACGATTCACCATGGTGTCATTCCTGTTCATGATGTTGAGCAGGGGGCTGATCCCTGGGCTGGTCTCTCATTGATGGTTTTCTCTGTGGCACAAGCAGCTGTCTGGGCTGAGGTGGCAAGGCCCAGACCGGATAAACAGTTTGGAGAAAAGTCCGGTAGTTGCTGGATGCAGCTTCCAGCAAGCATGACACAGTCAGGCAGTGGGGAACCAAATCACGACCCACTATCAACATTCAGCACACTTATAATCAAAGCAAGGCAAATACCACAGCTCGGATAGCAGTCCGGTTGCAATTCACAGTGTCTCTGCGCAAACCGTACACTCTACGGCAGTCTCAGATCCTGACAGGCTGATCACACCAAGGCAAATCTTCGATCCACTTCAGGAAAATCCAATTCATCACAAATCAGGTTCCAATCACAAAGCTGTAATTTTTGGATGAAATCCGGTTTC
The DNA here is from genome assembly GCA_016271365.2 of Neoceratodus forsteri. Classification (NCBI taxonomy): domain Eukaryota; kingdom Metazoa; phylum Chordata; order Ceratodontiformes; family Ceratodontidae; genus Neoceratodus; species Neoceratodus forsteri. The sequence goes on from CM028136.1 coordinate 294,017,458, forward strand.
AGGATAAGGCCTCTTCACTTATGAAGATGGTGGCAGACAGGCCCAACATAGCCTTCCCGCCGATTTTCCCTGTGCACTACACAGGACCAGCTGCTCAAATCACTCAAGCTGTTCACTCTTTCAACTCCAAACTCAGACTGACTCGCTGTACCCAATATTCAGGGCACAATGAAATATTCGGAGAAAAGTCAGAATTACAGTTGCACAAATCTCTCCACCAGGGAGAGCTGGAGGCAGGCAGGCCAGACTCAGCCTTCCAGCTGAATTCCCACATTACCCTGTGGGGAAGCAGCTCAACTGGCTCAAGCTGCTTACTTTTCCAGCTCCATCCCACTTCTGCCTCACTGCTGCAGGCAGCTCTGGGATTTCCCTCTGATCCAAAAGGTTTGGTTGGTTGGTTGATCCATCTGTCTGTCAAAGCAAGGGCTCTCCCTCCAGGTCTGTTTTGATGCCAAAATGTAAAAACTACAATTCCTATAGAAATTCACCCCCACAAGACCCCTGGGAACAATCTCCATTTTAGGGTCCCCAACGGCACTGATTGGTCCCATTAGGCAGTCCAGACCAAGATGGTAGTGAAATGTAGAAAGTACATACTGCAAAGAAAAGTAAGTTAGACAAACTACAATATTATTATTATTACTACAGCAAATAACCAGCAAACAATTACATTTAACATAGAAACATAGACTTTGATGGCAGATAAGGACCACTTGGCCCACCCAGTCTGCCCATTTCCCTACCTATTGGATAAGCTGCAGGTTCTAGTTAACCAACAGCCTACTTCCTGCAACCCCCCACTATAATTGCCTTATGTCTGTCCCATGCATGTTTGAATTCCCCCACTGTTTTAGACCGCACAACCTCTCCAGGAAGGCAGTTCCATGCTCTTTGGCACTATCCTGATAGAGCTTCCTCTGCGCAAATAGCGATGGCAGAAGGAAGCAAAAGCAATGCAGTCTGGGTGGGACTTGAGCCTGAAACTTCTCAGACCCTACCCAGATTAATTACATACTATGAAATAGGCAGCTCTTAAGAGACAGGCATGGAGGCTAACAGGGCACCTGTATGCAGACACCTTTAAATGGCTAGGACACAGAACGCCAGCCTGGCAGTGGACATTTAGGCACACCCAAGGAAGGTTTTCAGGAATCCCCATTTGTAGGGGGGGTTACAAGAGTATAACCTGGTATGGCTGCATTCCAATCCTGGTCTTCATTGCACCAGGACTCAGTAATTGTGACTATATCCAGGTCCACTACTGCTATGGTGGCCCCTAGATCTGCAATCTTATTGCCCAGACTGCGAGCATTTGCATACATGACTTTCCAGATTGTATTGCCACCTACACTCATTTTACCCTTTTACCCTCCATTATTTCTTCTAGTATTCTTACTATCTCCTCTTCCTTCTACCCCCTGGATTCCTATGTTGATTGGTTCCTTTTGGGATTTCTTTTCCTCCAGATGCCCACTTCTGACCTTGTAAGCCTGTGGGTGGGACAGTTTATGTCTCCATGCATCATTCTGTCTCCCCTCTTGGCTGATTTAAATGTTGCCTATGTAGTAGTTAAACCATTTACTGAGGATCCTACTTCCCCTCCTGGATGGATGCAGGCCGTCGCCTCTGAAAATGACTTTATCCCTCCAAGTGGAGCTCTAGTCCCTGATGAATCCAAATTCCTCCTCTCTGCACCATTTCTTCAACCATGTGTTGAAGTTCTTGGTGCGGAGGTTCCTGTCCTCACCCCTGTCCTAGACAGGTAGCACCAATGAGAAGGTCATGGATTGTGCTAGTTGCCTAAGACCCCTTCCCAATTCCTTGAACTCCTCCTAAACTATTGCTGGCTCATCCCTAGCCAGGTCATTAGTCCCCAGATGGACAATGACCTGTAGCTCTCCCTCCCTCCCTTCCTTCTTCCTCAGCAATCCTCTGGATCCTCTTTCTAGCCCTTTGAGCTGTGGAACCAGGAAGGGACCTGATCTCCCTCTCCTCATCATACCTGCCACAATCTGTATCAGTGTAAGGAGTATGAGGGATTTGAAGAAGGGGTGACTATGTCACTGAGATACCCTGGTAGTTTCCCCGGAACAGTATTTGGTGCCTAACAAAGCAATATGGAGGGACTGTCTTATAGGGATGGAGGCCCAGTCAAGGTCCTTATACATTTTGCAGTGATGTATGCAGGGAGGGCAGGTGAACCCAAATCCACAGAGTGACTTAAAGAGGATGGTGAGTTTAGCTAAGACAGAGTAGGAGGCTCCAGAGAAAACTACAACCCCCTTAGTTGAGCACTGCAAACATTGAGTGCTCAACCACTGTTTTTCTGCTTTTAAATGGGAGACCATTTTTAATCCTGTATAGAGCCCCTAGTTTGTCAAAACTTTTTCTCCACTATGCAGTTTATGTGAAGTGAAAAATCTAACTGTTGATCTAATATCACCCTGAGGTGCTTTTTGGAAAGTATGGCATAAATGGGGTCCCCAAATATGGAGCTCAACTTCAAAGAGGAGGGGGGATAATGCAACCAATGGATAGTGCCAAACAGCATAGTGACTGTTTTCTTATGATTCATCACTAGAGGCAGTATAGCGTAGTGGTATAAGGCTCTGAGCTACAAATCTGGTGACATCCAGCAGACCAGACCTGGGTTTGAATCCCATAGCTTCCACTTGCATACTGTGTGACCCTGAGCAAGTCACTTAACTTCCCTGTGCTCCCAGGTTGCTCCTGTAAAAAAGCTTTCAGCTTAGTGTGCTACTCCTGGTTAAACAACTAAAAATAAAAACCTAGCTGGGTGGCGAGGAACCGATTTTGCACATTAACGAAATCAGACTGATGAGAAAGCTCAGTGTCAGACAGGGAGAGCCCAAAGGAAAAAATGACTGTATTACCCACATACATGTAGAATTTGCATGTTTTGAGGCAGTTGGGGAGATTGTTAATGAAGACAGAGAACAGAAGGGTGCCAAGGACTGACCCCTGCTGAACTCTTAATGAGATTGGGTGTCAAGAGGAGATTGTGGACCCTAACTTGACAGATGGTGTCCTATCAGAGAGGTAGGAGTTGAACCAGCATACAGAGGAAGCAGAGACCCCAGAAGAGACTAGCTTGGCTAACAGCTGGAGCACCAATAGATAGAAATGTGGGCAAGAGGCTGTCAGATTCCCAAGAAGACAGAACATTCAGAGAGATAAGTTCTCTGCACTGGCTGCCAGTCAAGTAGAAGGTCCTTTTCAAGGTGGGCTTGCTCACCTATAAGGCCCTATATGGGCTGGGCCCTGGCTACCTGTCTGAGCTCCTGTCACCTACGACCTCTTCCCGCTCCCTCCACTCCATTTCGAGGGACCTCCTGGATGTTCCCAGTGTATGGCTCAAGACCTCTGGTGATTGAGCATTTAGTGTCTCTGGGCTGACCCTGTGGAACATGCTTCCAGCTGCAGTTTGGGAGGCCCCCTCAATTGATGTTTCTAAAGGTGACCTGCAAAGACAATTCCCAGCCTGCTTCCATCCTCACCTACCTTTAAAAACAGCTGTGGGAGTCCGGGGCTGCTATGAACATAATTTTTGATGCAATCCACATATTTAAACAAAATGCCGAAACTTTTCAGCGAACATGGAAGCGCCGTGCGGGTCCTGATACAGTGGGCACAAGTAATTATGGGTAATCCACCCTTTTGGGGTGTAAAGATATGAGATGGTAGTTTGTCGGGGCATCGGTGGTACCTCCTTTATGGAGTGGAACAACCAGGTCATGTTTCCAACATGAAGAGAAGGTGCCAGTGGTAAAAATTAGATTAAAAATGTGGATGATAAAGGAGACCAGGGCTGGAACACCAATAGGCACGAATGTTGGCAAGAGGCCGTCAAATCCCCAAGAAGACAGAACATTCAGAAAGAGAAGTTCTCTGAAGATATCTGATTCCTGCATGGGGAGAGATCAAATGTCCCATAAGTAAAGGGAGGTGGTGTCAAGCTAGTGTCTACTGCCTGAAGGGGATATGAGGGCCCTGGGACTGTCTGTGAAGAATTGGTTTAGTGCCTCAGCAGATAAGGGGTGACCTATATCACTGCAAGTCTAATGCATTCATAGAGGTGTTGAGGAGACAGTGAACTGCCTTCCAATATTAGAAGGGTTTGAGCCACTGAACAAGAATTTTATTTTGGAAAGAGCCAGCCTCAGCCTGCTGGGTGACTTTAGTATAGTAGTTTTGGAGCCAATTGAAAGCTTGTCTGTCTGAAGGCTTCCCAGAGGCTTTGTGCCTGGCCCAATCAATGAGATCAGATGTGACCCAAGGAAGGTGGGAGCCACGAATTCTAAAGCACCTAAAGGGGGTTCTGTTGATTGCAAATGGGGTTAAATGTAGCAATTAAATAATATAGGGCTCCATCTGGGTAGGATGAAGCGAGGGTATGGTGCCAGTCTGCATGGTGGAGATCTTACACAAAACTGTCAGGGTGAAATTAACTAAATGATCTGGCCATAATAATTCTTGGGGGGGGGGCTTTAGGGGTCTTGATCTTTCTAATGCAATAGATCATACAGTGGTCACTGAAAATATCAGGGAGGGTATCAGCTACCATTATTCTATGAGGATGAAAAGTAAGAACCCTGTCTGTTGTACTGTGGTTCTATGACCTAGTGTTGAAGTGAGTAGCAGACATTATCAGTTGGGAGTGGTTGAGCTTAGTTTGAATAGCATTAGACAGGTAGGATTTATTACCCTCGGCTAAGTTTACATTAAAATCCCCATATAAAATATGCTCACCACCAGCTGTGAAATCCAGAACTTCTTGCAGAATAGAGGTAACTAAATCAGAGAATATCCCATGTATGCAGTAGATACCAATGATAACAACAGAGCTTGAGCATGTGAAAGAGAGTAGCTTGATTAGCGACCTATGGGTCTTAGTAAATGGACTCCTGATATGAAATGGAGAATTGTAGGTGGTTGGCTGAATAAAGGAGTGTTATCCTGTCTGTGGATAGAGTAGGCTGGTATTGAGATGATGGTGGAGTTAACTCTAGGGAAGAGCCAAGCTTCAGACAGAATGAGGATGTCAGGTTTGTTTTTACTGACCTATGTTCTTCCTTGGTCAATTCTGGGAAGTAGTTTCCTAATATTCATGTGAAATAACTTAAGTCATTTCAGTAGGTACAGTATTCTACTATCAGGGAGATGCGTGTGCCAGAATTTACCTCCACATTGCCACTAAGGAGGAAAAGGAATGTCACAAGTAAATGGCTAAATTTGGAAGATAAGAGAAGGGGATTCCTGCTGGGGGGAGAGGGGTGCCTGGAGCTAGAGTGGGATTTCCAATGTCACAGATCTGAAGCAGGCGAGCCCTGAATGTATCTTAGAGTAATGGGTAGCATTAACCATCTCCAATGAGCACAGTGATAGTAGGCCACTGCAGGGTAGTGGCAGAAGTGTGGCAAGCAATAAGATAATCACAATAAAAGGTGGTGAGCTGGACAATAAATACAGCTAGAACTAGTATCACAAGTAAAGCTCAAAATAGAATGTAACTAATAAAATGGGCAGATCTAATAGGTTAAAGGTTAACAACTTACAACAAGTACCCTAAGTTGGCCTAACAAACAGGAGAGAGATAGCTACTTAGGTATAACGATGCAGTATTTAGAAGTGGCTGAATGGAAAATGACAATTTCCTAATGCAGCAAGGCACAGCAAGGATAAATAAATTATAATCAAGATTAACTTCAGGTAGGGGAACACACAGTAGTACTACCCCAACAGAAAGAATAAACTGGACATACTCTAAAGAGGGATAAGGAGTGTATTATAATCAAGCTAAGTCACCAGAACCATAAACCAGCAAAAGTCCTGCTCACAGCCTGAGCCTGTGCCACCAAGCCACAGACCAGAGCTCTGGATCTGTTTGTCTGGGGAGGGGCACTCTTCTCCCTCCTAGCCCCATCACAGGGCAAGAGCAATCCATGGGAGACTGGTACTGGGAACCTGGTGGTGGTGCAGAAGCCAACTGCAAGAGACGGGACAAGGATGACAAGATGCCCAACCTACTTCTATGGCAAAAATCACTGTGTCTCTTTCAACTCTACTAAACCCTTGCCTTCTTTGTAGGGTCCCTGGAGCATTGGTGCTCTTGAGACCATTTATGTGGTGGCACACTCCTCAGGCAGGCCAGCATTTACCTGAGGGGCAAGCTGTTACATAGAAACATAGAAGTTGACGGCAGATAAGGACTACAAGGCCCATCCAGTCTGCCCATTTCTGTTCTGGCACATGTTTTAGTGTGCCCAGTAGGACAACAAATAGAAAAGCATTTCAGCACTGTGGTATTGCTACTAAGTGCATAAAGCATGTTTGGTCTAGCTATGTGCCTCTCCTTGACACTACCATGATAGATCTAGTGGCCCTGAAAGCAGACTCCCATATCTGGCCCCTCACCCGTGGTGACTTATTGACCTTAACACTTGCCAAGCATCATTCTACCTGACATCCATTCATTCAGCTACCTGCCAAGAGTTTCAGTTTGAACTGCCTAGAACTTCACAAAATGAGCATTCTATTTGGAAGGCTTGGCCTATAGTTCAATGGACAAGCAGTCAGCCACTCCCACTTCCTGAGGTATACAAGCAGTTCCTCTTAGCCTCCTTCAGAAGCACTTTTTCTTTGCCAGCCAGAGGCTCTGTTGGCCTGTCCTCTCAGCTGGCCGGGGCCTCTGCCCCTCCCGCCTGCTGTTTCTGTTTGTCTCTGCTGGACTTCGGTGTTTGTTTTCTTGCTTCTGGTTTGTATCTCACCTCCGGCTGTGTGCTTCTTTCTGTCGTTACTTTCTGTGTTTTTGTGTGTCTTTGTTTTTGTTTTGGGCCTTATTCCCTGTTTTCCATGTTATGTGTTTTGGTTTTGACTTTTGGGGCTTTGTTCCTAAGCTCCTAGCATACTGCTACTCTAGAGCTCATACTACTTGTTTTCAGTTACTCACAACTCTCACATTACTTGCAGTGCAACTGCAAACATAATCTGTGTGTTTCAGCTCAACTAAAGCTGCTCTACATGTTGCATACTTAATTTTCACCTGATTCAGACTCACTCTGAACCCTAGCTATGCAGCTCAATCATGCGCTCTCAACTCATTCTCTTACCTCATTGATGCAGTTTCATTGCACTGCCTGGTGACAGCTGTGTTTAGAGCATTGTGCCTCCTTTTATTTTATGTTTCTGGCAGTTTACAACTCAGTGTACTCAGTAGAGATGCTGCTTCTATGTTTGTACACCCTGTTATACTCTGAGGTCAACTAAAGCTACTGCTGATGTTGTAAATTAGTTTCAGTACCTGCATGTGGGTCTCGGTCATTCCATCACTTTCCTGTTTTTCCTACGGTGGGAACTTGGAGGTGTTTGGGGAGTCATGGCCCCGTGTGGCTAATTATTATGTTCTAAATCCTGTCTCCACCGCTGAAAAATCCTCAGAGTATTTGTCACCTTCATTGGCTTTCCATGCCTGGCTGGCTTGCCCCACTATTTCCAGTGCTGCTTTTTTGCTACTACGTTTTGCAGACCTATGTGCAGGTCCACTCTTGCTTACACAATCATTGCTTCATGCTTACTGCCATCTCCTCGGCTTCAGCCTCTGGGATGTCTGCAGCGCTCACTACAGCATCTGACCTTTGCAAGGCCTCAGCGCTTAATGTTCATTAAGGTCTCAGCACACCAGTGCTCATTCAGTTGCTCACCAGTTTTTCAGATCCCTATCAGTTTCTGGGGCATGCCAGCCATACCATTCTGGTTCAGGGTTCCCTGCAGCTGATGGCCTTACTCTGCATTCTAAGTCCGCATCTTGAGTGTCCTGACTTGGGACGGGGTCCTTCTCACCTGGCCCATAGCTGGGAATCTCCTTGCTCCGGGCTTGGCTGTAGCTGTTCGCTACATGACAGCAGCTTCTGCTGTAGAATTTAAGATTAGCTGTGAAGGGTGGTTACTCCAATCTCCTTTGGCTCTAGTGGTTCCACTATAATGGTTATCCATTGGCTTTAGTGGTTTTCCCTAGCAAGGCACCTTCACCGCATTCTCCCTATGACTGCCTCTGGTTCACCTGGTTTGTGTTTAGGGTGAGTAGGCCAGGTGAGTGCCTCAGCAGTAACCTCCTCCTCCCACCTTGGTTGCCCCCGATGTTGCAGAGCACTCTCGCAACCTTCCATGGTGTTCCCACTAGAGGGATTGAGCAAGAGCTTTCCTCCAAATTGAAATGTTTTCCACCTCCCTTAATTGGGTTCCAAATTGCAGCAGCACAGCCGTCACTAAATAAAATATCTCAAGCCTGGAGGGAAGGCAACCTAGGCCTTGGATCCCCAGAGAGTTCCTCCTCATAGGGTTTTTTCTCTCCTCTGTGCCTCAGGTCATAATTGTTAGTTACATAGTAGTGTTCCCTAGTTTATTTAGGTAAGTTCTGCTGTTGGATGAAGGTGGATGGTGTCCCCGCAGTTCCCTCTCTCCTTAGAAGGTCCCCTTATTCTTAATGCAACATCGAATCATGCCACACAAACCTGAGCATCTCATTACATTATCAAGCTGCCTGATGCTTTATTCTACTACTATGTCACAGCTCCTGCTTTCTTATATGCTTCGTACTACATTTCTTTTTTGGGATCCTTCCTCAGGTACCTTTAGCCACGGGAATCGTCCCGTGTCACCTCTAGGGGTGGAACCCTCTTCGAGGGTTCCTTGCCTTTGGTACCCATACAGGGTGGTAATTCTTCTGGAATACAGAGTGCGAACGGCAAAAACAAAACTAACACAGTTGCACAAGCATAACACTATACTGGCTGCATAGGCCATTGACTTAGCAATTACAGCTTGCACCAAACACAGACTTCTCTCATTTCTGTCTCTTCTCTCTACTGCTACTGGAAGGAAACCACAATGGTTCTGGCAATGTCCCTTAAGTGTGGCCCACCACACTTTCAATTGTGCCTTTCGGGGCAGATGTCTCCACTTCTCTTGAGGTGAATCCCTGGGGTCTCCATCTCTCCAGTTGCTCCAGATGCTTTTCTCTGGAGACCAGGCACAAGAGGAAGAGTGTCATCCTATCCCAGGACCCTGCCACCACCTCTGGGACCTCAGGCCCCCAAGGCCCAGTCATGGCCAGAGAGGCTGGACTGCTCCTCTCTCTTTCTCTTCAACCAGGAAAAGCCAAGCCCAAGCTGCAGAAGTGCCTTCTCCTTACATGAAGTACTGGTGAAAGTGCAGAATTATGAATATTCATGCTGTAGTTTCCAGCTCTTAGCTAAGTTAGGGCATTCACAGAATGAACATCCAGACATCCTGTATCTGGGCAAGTCCCCATCCCGAAGAACAGCTCTCAAGGTCTGGCTTAACCCTTCAAGTGCTCTCTGGTAACCTGCCTTGAGCCAGCTGAGGAAAGAGGCTGGTTACACTCTTTCCTGCCAAAAAATCTTTGCACCCCTGTAAGGATCTCCCAAAACTGCGCCATCTCCTTTTCTAAGTGGTACCGCCTTCCTGAAAACCTGTGACCAGTACAAGTTGGGACACTCAAGAGGCCTTTCACGTGTAACAAATTAGAGAACTGTTTGATTTAAACTAGGTAAACGAAGAAGTCTATTACTGAACAAAGTCTCTGTGAGTGCAGCAACTCACTTACGCAGATCTCTCTTGAGAGATCAGTAAGTGTTTTAAACAATATGTAACAGGAGGTAGTTCAAAGTGAACTTTTGCTGCATTGTCTTTTATGGGCACAGCAGGTAAATCATAGCCACCTGAACCGAAAAGCCACACACCAGTCTCATTGTGCAGTAGTAAAGTTCTTTTCTCCCTTTTTCTTGTAGGAAGAAGGCACAACAATTAAATTTGCTATTTTACAAACTTTGGTGCTTCTCAGCTTGAAGTGAGTACCCCTCTGACTCGGGCTAATTTGTAGGAATACAGTGGCTTTTATTCTCAAAAGTCCATTTCTTTATACATAGTGGTAAGGATGAGGCTTCTGAACTCATTCTCTATTGGGCCTGACTATTCAGACAGAGTAGCCAGCCTGTTGTTCGTCCATGTCAGTATAGATGACCTCATGCACATGGATGCTCCTTTCCGTGTTCCATATGGAAACTTTAGCTTTAGCAATTCTATTTGACTTTATGGACCAGATAGCACATACTGCATGGTCCCCTCGAGCAATGATTTTCTTCACAACTGTGAAGAAAATTCTGTCACAGTGACCTTCCACAATCTCTCAGACCCAGGCAGGGATGTAAAGAACCCAGAACCCATATTTTGTTTCTATCCATCTTTTGATGAATCAATCAGCTTGACACATCTTTTCAAGCTTGAAGATATATGGCCTGCTGGCAATCAAGGTCCACTGTTCCATTTTCTCATTTCATCCTTTAAGGCTAGCTGCTCCTCAGCCTTTTTTTCTACCTGGGACTCTTGCACATGTCACAGGTACTTGTTTGGGGGCATCTGCTCTCTGTTGCCTAGCATGGTTTCAGATCTGGACATAGCACTGAAACCATCCTGGTCAAGTTCACCACTGATATCCTCAAGGCAAGCGATAAGGGCCAGTACACAGGCTCTATCTTCGTGGAACTGACCAAGGCGTTTGCCCTGGTCAACCATGGCTTTCTCCTGGACACCCTTAAGGGTGTGCACATGTCTGAAAATGTTGTCAAATGGGTTAGAAGCTACCTGTCTGGCAGATCACAGAAAACTAATGTTAATGGACATTTTTCTGCTGAATGTCCAATTAAATATGGGGTACCCCAGGGCTCCATACTGGGCCCACTCCTGTTCTTGCTTTTCATCAATAATCTCCCTTCCATCTGCCAAACCACCCAACTAGTCCTTTACACTGACAACACGGTTCACTACTGCAGTGACATTAACCTGGATACAATGTTCAGTAACTTGCAGGCAGACTTCAGCAAGCTACGCACTTGGTTGTCTGCCATAGGCGTGGTTCTCAACTCCAAGAAGACCAAGTTTATGAACTTCTGTGATGTGAAAAAAGCTCCAGTCATAGGCAGATCCTTCTCAGGCAATCTTGGTAACATCACTGTTACATACACCCTCTAGTTTGAGTGAGGGGCGCTAATTGTTTGATCTCTGACCTCAGCTATGTGATAACTGGAGGTGGGGCTAAGTCAGATTTGAGGTAGCAAGTTAAGTTTTGTTTTCTCAGAAGAAGCCAGAAGGGGAAGGATCCAGATTCATTTCAGTGTTTTGCAGTAACTGCTCATTGATGTGTTTGTTTTAAACTTAGATGTGTGGGCTTTTAGTGGCACTATTATGTCTTTGCTGTCTTTACTTAGAATTGTTTTTGGGCTGTTGAAAATTTAAAACCTAGTTTGGTGTGCTTGTAGTGGTGGTGTATTCCATTGCTGTCTTTAATTGTTGCAAATTTTCACCCACCCTCCTTCCCCTGGCCCTCACTCTAAATTATATGCCCTGTTAAATCTGATTGACAGGCGCTAAGCCCAGGGAATAGCAGGGGTTGTGGAGTAGGAGGGGCATAAGGGGGAGGTAGCCTGCCCCCCAGCACAAGTGTTTTTACTCATTTTTTGTTGTTGTTGTTGTTTTCCTTCTTTAGAGAAAAGTATCTGAGGATCAGTGGCAGGATTTTTAGGACAGAAACTTAATAAAAAGGGAGCTAAAAGAGCTTCAGTAACAGACAAGTACTGGAATAGTAGTATAAGTGCAGTATAATGTGGGGAGTGGTGCAATGCAGTGGCTGTGGGGTAGCCATATTCAGGCAGACCTTCTGGATGCAGAGGTGCTTCCCTATTTGCATGCATCTCTCTGGACTGTGGATGACATAGCCAGACTCAGAGCAGAAGTAAACTGGGTCAGGAGTACCTTCACTCCTATCCAGAGACTACCCAGTCCAACTCCATTGCCTAAAAGGATGCCAAGAACGAGGAGCAGTTGGATGACGGTGGGCTCAGAGATGGTTAGGGCAGTCAGGCAGAGGAACATCCCAGATCCTATTCCATGCCAGAATTCATATGCCACACTAGCAAATGGGGACAACCAAACAGAGGTACCCAGAGAAGTGGAAGGGAAGGATGTGCAGTAGAAGTGGAAGTGAGGAGATCAGTAGACCCCAGAGGAGGAGGAGGAGGAGGAATCAAATCCTGGTGGGGGACGCTATCATAAGAGGGATCCAGCTAGGAACACAAGAGGGGAAGGACAGGGAGCTGAGGTGCCTACCAGGTGACACTGCATGGAGCGATTGGAGGAAGATCCTAGGGATCGCCGGGATGGCAAGACAGGAGGATAAGCTGGATGTCATTATCCACCTAGGTACTAATGACCTGGCAAATGGGGAGCCTAAGGACATTCAAGAAGAGTTTAGGAAATTGGAGAGGGATCTCAAGCTAGTAGCTACTTCTGTCACCTTCTCGGAAGTACTACCTGTGAGAGGCATGGGAGAGCGTAGAGGTGCATGTACCAGGAACTTTAACTCATGGTTGAAGAACTGGTGCTGTGAGGAAGGGTTTGGATTCATTGGTGACTGGAGACCCACCTGGAGGGATAGAGGCTTGTTCAAGCGTGATGGCCTGCATCCATCCTGGAAGGGAATCCAAGAACTCAATAAGTTTAAATGCTTCATGGACAAGCATTTAAACTAGCCAAGGGGGTGGCAGGCCAGCAAGGAGGTTAGCTAATTGTCCACCCCACACAGCTAGCAGTGGAACCAGTGAACATGAGGAGTGGATGTCTCTACAAAGCAATGTGCAAAAGATGAAGATAGCACCCAAGAGGTGGATAGGCAGAAAAGGGGCAAAATTCAACAGAAGGGCAGACAGCAGGGAGAACCATGGATAAAGGACAACCAGGGAGGGGGCTGGAATAGAACAGCTAAACAGCCCAGGGAGTTCAAATCATGAAAGGCCATGTGTGCCAATGCCAGGAGCCTTAGCAACAAGATTGAGGATCTGGAGGATCTGGAGGCTGTCATGGTGCAGTCAGACCTGGACATTGTAGCCAACACAGAGACCTGGTATAATAATAACCACGACTGGGATATGACCATACCTGGCTACAACATATTCAGAAGAGACAGGGCAGGTAGGAAGGGAGGAGGAGTGGCACCACTTTATGTGAAAGATGGCATAAAGGCCATAGAGATCCAGGGGAACAAAATGGGGGAGAGATACAGTGGGTTAAACTGGAAAGGAAAATGGGGCCAGCCATCTGCACAGGGGTAGTCTATAGACCACCAGCCCAGGAGGAAGAAACAGATAGGGAGCTGATGCTAGCCATCCAAAGGATGGCAGACAAGGGTGAGGTGGTGCTGGTTGGAGAGTTCAATATTCAAGATATGGACTGGAACCTCCCAGCAGCAGCATCAACCAGGAGCAGATTTATTCTGGACTCCCTTCAAGGTGGCTTCCTCAAGCAACTGGTCATGGAACCAACTCGGCAGAAGGCAATACTGGACCTTGTGCTCACAAATGGGGACAGTGTGATGGGGTAACAGTGGGGGAGCACCTGGGGAACAGTGACAACCAGTCACTGTGGTTTGAAATCACAGAGGAGCAGAACCAAACTGCACAAAAACACATATCCTGGATTTTAGGGGGGCAGACTTTGGGAAAATGGGGAGTTGTTTGAAAGAGGCATTAATGGGACTGGGGCAGAAATCAGGGGTCGAGGAACAGTGGGCAATATTTAAAACAGGGATTACAAGTGCAACAGAATTATGCATTAAGCAGGTTAGCAAGAGGAAAAGGAAGAGGAGGCCATTATGGTTTTCCAAGGAGGTAGCGGTGAAAGTGATAGCCAAAAAGACTGCATTCAGGCAATACAAAAAGACGCAGGCAGAAAGGGAAAGGGAGAAGTACCAGGAAAAACAAAGGGAGGCAGGGAGGTCATTAAGGGAAGCCAAAGCTCAGACAGAACAGCACATTGCAAAATCAGTGGGTGGAGGGGACAAAACCTTTTACAAGCACATAATTGAAAAAAGGAAGGTGGGGGATAATGAGACTGAAGGGGGAGGATGGGGGCCACATGAAGGATGACAACAGTAAAGCTGACATATTGAACAGGTATTTCTGCTCAGTCTTTACTGAGGAAGAGGAGGGTAATAGGCCTGAAGAGAGTACAAGGGGTTGGAATGGTGCAAAAATAGACACAAGTCCCTTTACATGAGAAAGGGTCCTGAAGGAACTGGAAGGAATGAGTTGATAAAGCAATGGGACCAGATGGGGTGCACCCCAGGGTCCTAAACAATCAAAGAGAGGTGGTGGCTGAACCTCTGACAATCCTGTTTAGCCAATCACTGGAAACAGGGGAGGTACTCAAAGACTGGAGGACAGCAGATGTAGTCCCCTTATACAAAAGCAGGAATAAAGAGGAAGCGGAGAGCTACAGATCAGTCAGCCTCACCTTGGTAGTGGGGAAGATCGTGGAAGCACTACTGAAGGAGAGATTGATGGAACATCTGGTTGCCAATGGACTACAGGGCCCAAGGCAGCATGGTTTCACCAGGGTTAGGTCGTGTAGGACCAACCTCATTGAATTTTTCGACTGGGTAAAAAGGGAGGTGGATCAGGGGAAGGCAGTGGACATGGCCTATCTGGACTTCAGCAAGGCCTTTGACACTATGCCACATAGAAGGCTATTAAACAAACTGGGGAATATGGGAGTGGGCAGGACAGTAGTGGGGTGGGTAGGTAACTGGCTGGGTGGCAGGACACAGAGGGTGGTGGTAAATTGCTGTCACTCCACAGAGGGAAGAGTGACCAGTGGGGTACCACAGGGATCAGTGCTGGGACTGGTCCTATTCAACATCTTCATCAGTGACACTGCACAGGACCTAGAAGGCAGAGTTTCCCTGTTCGCTGATGACACAAAGCTCTGTAAGAGTGGACATGACAGAATGAGGAGACACCGGCAGAAACTTGAAGAATGGTCAGGGGTTTGACAGTTGAAATTCAATGCAAAGAAGTGCAAGATAATGCATATGGGGCACAAAAACCCTGGAACAACATATCAGTTGGGGGGGGTGAGGATTTAGCATGCACCAAGCAGGAAAGGGATCTTGGGGTTATCATCTCTGATGGCCTCAAGGTAGAGAATGAGTGTGACAAGGCAGCACGTAAAGCAAATAGGATATTGGGATGCATAGGCAGGGGCATCACCAGCAGGAAAAGGGAGATCATAATTCCACTACACAAGACACTAGTAAGGCCCCACCTGGAGTACAGTGTACAGTGTACAGTTTCGGAGATCTTACCTTCGTAAGGGCATAGACAGGGTAGAGAAGGTTCAGAGGAGGGCAACAAAGATAGTACATGGATTGCATCACAAGTCCTATGATGACAGGTTGAAGGACTTGAATATATACTCCCTGGAGGAGAAGAGGGAGAGAGAGGGGATATGATAGAGACATACAAGTATCTTACAGGGAGGAACAGGGTGCAGGAATACACTATTTTCCAGTTAAAAAGATGTTCCAGGACTAGAGGGCATGGGAAGAAGTTGGAGGGAGAGCAATTCAGAGGAAACTTGATGAAGACTTTCTTCACAGAATGGGTGGTGGACAAGTGGAACACCCTGTCAGAGGAAGTAGTGGGGGCTGAAACAATCACAGGATTTAAGAATGCATGGGATAGACATAAGGGAATTCTGGTGGTCAGGGGTATGGGGCAACAGACTTCTAGGAAAACAAAGTGAACTTACAAGCTCAAATGGTCAGACTGGGTAGGCCATAGGCCCTTAACTGCCGACAGTGTCTATGTATGTATCTATGTATCATAGAACAAGTCCACAAATTCGAATACCTTGAACTGTACTTAGATCTTCACCTGACCTACAATATCCATATTACCAACCTCATCAAGAAAATCCATATGAGGCTAGGTCTCTTATACAGAATCAGAAAGTTCCTTATCCCCGTCTCCAGACTACACCTCGCCAGCTCCCTTCTCCTGCTCCTCCTTGATTATGGCTCTATTGTCTACTCGCCCTTAACACTTCCCCCCCCTTTTCTCCAAACTCAAGACTACCTACAATAATATTGCACGCTGCATGACCGGCCTCCCCTAGATGACCCATCACTGTACCCTCTATGCCTCCCTCAACTGGCTCACCCTTGAAGGCAGGTTCAAACTTAAAATTATCTCTTTTGAGCCGGCCTACCGACACAGTGGTAGGGTTACTGCTTGCGATGCCAGCAACCAGGGTTTGGGAACGGACTTGGGCTGCGGGAGGGCTGACTGGGGGCAGAAGGATTGAGCACCCATAGGCAGCTCTCCTCCGGAGAGGGTGCGGATGCCCATCCCACTGCAATACTGCCACCTGGATGACCACAGGTGGAGATGCAGTGAGACGGCACATAGACGGGAGGGAGGACGTCGGCCGGGAGTCGTAGCGATAGTGCGTCACTACGCGCCCCACCCCTAGGCTCCCCTAGTGAGCCGATGTCCTGTGGGAGGCACCAGAACACAGGAAATATCCCCACAATGGAGGTAGTAGGAGGGATCCGGCTGCTCCAGATTCCACATCCGGGCTCCCATCGGGGACCACCAGGACCTCCTGACACACACTCTAATGGAATGGGGGCAAAGGGGTCCCCCTCCCTTCCTTCCTGCCCCAGAAGGGCAGGCCATGCAGGATGGAGATAGGTAGGGTGGCTCTGGGGGAGATACCCAGGGAAGGACTAGGAGATCTCCAGCCTAGGGATCCTGGAAGGGAACCACTGGGGTGGTGTGAAGGAGGCAGAATTAGGAAGTATAAAAAAACAAACAAAAATGTTCTCTTTCATACACAAAGTTCATCGTAACCTGCTGCTTTTCAGTGTTAATTCCCTTTTCCCCTTATCAGTTCCCAATTGCACTACAAGAGGAGCCACCTGTCACATCTTCAACACCCCTTTTTTACTGCACCATGCATGTGCAGAACTCTATCACATACAAGGGCCCTAAGTTTTACAATAAACTGTCCCCTGAACTTCTGGCCTGTAGTTCAGTTGGCTCATTCATCTCCTTCCTCAAAGACCACCTCCTCCAATTCTTCACTTGTGCCTGGCCAGTAGGCAACCGCCTTGAATGTCCATCAACCCTTGAGTTACCTTAGAGTTTATTTGTATCTGTTTATTGGCTCTTTTCTTGTGTGATCTGTATTTTTTTCTAATCTAGATGATCCTGTCATCTACACTGTTCCTATTGTAAATACCATAAAAGTTAGCAAATTTTGTTTTACCCTTTTCTCTGTATTATCAATTTTCTGTACCACTGGACATTTGTGAATATGGGCATGTTTGCCCACATCCTTTCCAGTATAAAAATAAAAATTGAGTTGAATTGAACTGAATCTGGTGCAGCAGTATTTGGAAATGGTGAGAGGGAGGATATAGATGCTTTTAGCAGAGAATTTGTGCATAAAGGCTTTGCTTCGTTGTCCTGATCATCTGATTCTTTGGCTTCCACAACATCTGGCTCCTCTGTGACAGATTGGCTGCTGCCCGTCTTCTTCTTGAGCTCTGGCAGAGCCAACAGTGGACCACCTTACTAGTCACAGGAATGGCAGCTTCACCCATGGGTGAAGCCATGAAGTCAGAGGGCGTCATTAGGCTCAGCGCGTAGCTATACCACACATGATTGTCAGCCAGACTTGCTTATGGCCACAACCCACTCACACTGGTGAACTCACCACACTCCACTTCCAGTACAGAATCTGTGAAGGAGGACACCCCAGACTACCTTTGGGATTGCATCCAATAACCAGTGGAACAGTTAAGTTTTACACCCTGCATCCCAATGGTTGCCGCCATCATCCAAGGTGATCCAGCAAGGTGCTGGAATTTTGCTAAGGCTTTCTGCGCATCTGCTAAGCCCTCGGCTTGGGCTGCAATTTCTTCTGAGGTCAACTTAGTAGTAGTTAGGGCTGGAGTGGTTGCTTTACTCTGGTCATGATACAGTACAAGCCCCCCGTATAAGTGGGATGCCGTGGTGGAAGACTAATCATCCCGCTTATGTGTCCATCCCACATAAACGAAGTTCATGTTTTGTGCAACTAAGTAAGCTTAACATGTTAGCGCTTATTTATCTCTTATTGAATATGTGCATATCTTTTTTTGTGCCTTTGTTTTTCTTTTAGGATAGGGAAAGGATTTGTGGGACCTTTTTTGGGGGGTTGATTAGGCTTATAGGATAGGAAAAAGTGATTTATGCAAACCTTTTTTTTTTGTATTTATTTTTTTTTGCTTGTGCTTGTGAACTACTGTATTTTACGTGACATCACTGTCAGAACATGGTGTATACTCGCTTCTGTGGAGAAACTTTCTCCAGTACGAACTCTTCCCCTAGCAGTAGATTTGTTGACTAAGAGACCAGACAGCAGGATGAAGTAGGAGTCAGAGTTTCGTTTTGGCTCTAAGAGTGGGAGGCACAGGCAGGACTGAAGAAATCTGTAATTTGCTTTTACTGTTTCTATTTTTGTGCTTCTGTCAGGATTTCTTGTTCAGCAGCAAAGAGGGCTTCCCACATTACAGTCTGCCTGCGCTGCTGGCACCATCACATCACAGACCACAGTCCACACAGAGCCTCAGTAGTGTTGACCTGAATCTCTTCATCTTCACTGTCTGTTTCATCCATAGTCACATATGTGAATTTAGAAACAGCAAAAGCACTGACTACATCTGCGACAGAAATTTCCCCCACAGTAGGATCTGTGTCGTCCATCTCCACAGAGGCATTAAAAGTGTCAGCCATCATAAATTCAGGGATTGCCACATCCTCTAGCCCTGAGACGGCTATGTCTCCAACAGGTTTGCTGGCCTTCCTAAAGCAGTTTTCAATTGTGTCTGGTTTAACTGCTTGCCATGCCCGATGCAGCATATAGATCACATCCAGCAAATAAACTTTTCTTGAGATTTCTGCCGCATGGGCCAATTCACCTTCATCAATGGTCTGTATGATTTTCCCCGCAGCATGCAATCTATAATGACCTTTCAAATTTTTTATCACGCCCATGTCCATGGGATGTAGGATGCTGGTTGTATTTGGGGGGGGGAGGAATGACAGCTTAATGAATTTAAGATGCCTTGCCATGTCCGGGGGATGTGGCGAGCAATTGTCTAGGAACAAAAGGATCTTCCACCTCCTTCAACGGAGCTCAGCCTCCCAAGTCATCAGCCACTCTTGAAAAATGTACCCAGTCATCCAGGCATTGGATGAGCTGGTGTATGTTATAGGAAACAACTTCAGGTGTTTTGGCAGACGTTGAAGGTGTTTACTTTTGCTGATTACGAGCAGCCTTCTTTTTTCTGTCCCTGTTTGATTAACACATCATTAAACTGAGATCCTGTCTTTAGCTTTCTTGCCACCAGTCAGTTCCGTATGCTTCATAGCATGCCCACAGACAGGGTAGCCTCTGAAAGCAACCCTGTCTCATTGGCATTCCAGATGTCCTCAGGTTTATAGCCAGCAAGAATCCCAGGAAGAATGTCAGCTGCCCAGGTGTTAGAAGCATTTGTGTCAGCATCTTGTTTTCCGCCGTGTTCTCTTTTGAACACAATTTGATCCCGCTGCTTCCACCTGGACTGCCAACCATCTGTTGCATCAAATGTGTCATGGCCCATTTGCCTGGCCAGGTCTAAAGCTTTTCTTTTAACATGGGCCCCGATATCCTAGCACCTTTACTCAGTGCCTGAGAGAACCACAAGAGAAGGGCATCATCGACATCAGAGTCCTTGCACTCTCTCTTTCTCTTGCAGCTTGGATTTGAATTAGAGTGTCATTCTGCTAGAATTGCATTGTGATTCTTACTTATCCTGCCAGCTTGACTCTTTGAGATCTGGAACTCAGCCACCACAGCCACTAGCCTCTCTGACTCTGGCCTCTCCACATCTGCTACTGCCTGGTTCAGTGCCTATCTTACAGACCACACTCAATCTGTCAGGATTGCGGATGTCATATCCCCTTCCCATGTCCACCAGTGTCCCCCAAGGATTGGTGCCTGGCCATATCCTATTCTCTAGTTTTCTAAACAACCTGCCCCAAACTTGTTCTGCCTCCTTCCAATTACTCTGACTAGGTTATAAATCCAGCAACTTATCTGGAATGGATATCATTAACTGCAGGTACTGTGGAACAATTTTCAGAAGGACAGTCTTACAGGATTTAGGACACTGTCCTACATGTTGGGCCATTGGAGATCTTAGAGTTCAGCTCCAGGCAGCATGGACAGAGATTGCACACCTCAAATTTCATATTCAAGAGGAAATACATTATAAGAACCACCCACCATTTCCCCAGCATCCAACAGAAAAACCTCGACCGCAGAGGGTAGTTGGACCAGGAGGTTGGAAGGTGGTTAGAAGGGGCAATTCGGGTGCCCCATCACTCTCTGCTCTCCAACATATTACCTCCAAAAACCATATAAACACTACAAACAGGTATCTGCCTCTATCTCTGAAATCAAACAAAGAGGCAGAAGACACTGCAGAGCAGGACACTGTGGCACAGGAGGTAGCACAACAAAACTCACCCAAATCAGGAACCAAAACAAAAAAAGCAAAAAGGAAATCCAAAAAACTTCTGATCATAGGAGACTCCATGATTCGGGGAGTTGATACCCATCTCCAGCCAGGGGTAATGGTCAGATGCCTCCCAGGTACATCAGCATGGAAAGACACTGACCACATTGCTAAAATTGTTCACAAAGTAGGAGAAAACATTGATGTCCTAGTACACATAGGGACTAATGATCTTGCCAGCCGGTCAGTTGTGGAGACCAAGGAACACCTGACCAGGCTGGGTGACAACTATCATCCATTTCATCTGGCATCTCCTTCTCGAGATCCTGCCAGTCTGGGAGAGGGGCAGAAGGACGGAAGGTCAGAGAAGGGGAGATAGGGAGCTAAACATGCGGCTCAAGGGCTGGTGCCAGGAAAAAGGACACAGATTTGTAGGAACTGGCAACAGTTCTGGGAGTGAAAGTTCTTTAAATTTGATGGACTGCATCTGACTAAGGAGGAGTCAGTGCATTGGGGCAGAAGTTTGACGTCTTTGCAGAATATTTAAACTAGCAAATGGGGAGAGGGTGCAGCACCCATACGCTGAATGGGAAGAACACCCCTCCCCCCTCAGCTAGTGGTCAAACAGGAATTCAGCATGTTTGGCAGTTCATAACACACACAGGGGTAATGCCAAACCTCACCCAACAACTAACACACCGAAATCTGGCCAATGGAAAATCATGTACACAAATGCTCACAGCCTGGGAAATAAGATCCCAGACCTGCAGGCAATAATGTCAGAGGCTAAACTGGACATAGTAGCAATTAGTGAGATGTGGTTTACCAGTAACCACACTTGGGAGACTTCAGTACCTGGCTATGTATTGTTCAGAAGAGACCGAGGTGCAAAAGGGGAGGAGTGGCCCTGTATGTCAATGAAAATATCAAAGCTACAGAAATTCAGAATACACATAAGGAGCCAGAAGAACTGTGGGTCACCCTGGAAACAGGAAATGGGACAGCCATAAGAACTGGGTTGTCTATAGGCCCCAGACCAGGGGAGGACATAGATACATTACTGTTAGAAGATATACAAAATATGACAGCTAAAGGGAGGTTCTGATAATGGGAGACTTCAACATGCGGATACAGATTGGTCAATACCAGCAGGAACATCTGCCAGAACTAGACACATAGTGGATTCCCTGCAGGGGGAGGGCCTCAAACAACTGGTACAACAACCCACAAGAGACAGGGCTATCCTAGATCTAGTACTGACTAACAGGGAAGGGATCACAGATCTCCAAGTAGAAGGTCACCTGGGGGCCAGTGACCATCACATGGTATGGTTCAATTTGGCTACTACATCTAAATCATCCCATTCCAAGGCAAAAATATGGGACTTCAGAGGAGCTGACTTTGATAAGATGGCCAACAGAGTTAAGTTAGCCCTGGCAAAAGAAACACAGGTGAAGGGGTACAGGCAAAGTGGGCAAGCATTAAGGATGCAATACTTGAAGCAACATCCCATTGTGTTAGACAGAAAAGGAAGTGCAAAAGAAGAAGGAAACCACTTTGGTTCTCAAATACAGTAACAGAAAAGATCAGAGCCAAAAGGCTGGCCTTCAGGAAATATAAGGGAACACAGCAGGATGAAGATAGAGAAGCATACCAAACTGCCCTAAGGGAAGCAGGGAAGGCAGTAAGGCAGGCAAAGTCCCAAACTGAGGAAACACTAGCACGAACAGTAAAAGAAGGTGACAAGACTTTCTATAGATACATTAGTGAAAGGAGAAAGTCCAGAGGGGGTATTGCTAAGCTTAATAAAGAAAAGGGAGCATGTGAGGAGGAGGACCATGTAAAAGCATCTATCCTAAATATATACTTTTGCTCAGTATTTACTAAAGAGAAGATAGGGCAGGGCCCACAGCTCAGCACCATGGACACAGGGGGGAAGGGAGGTGAGCACTACTCCCTTCACAAAAGAAAGGGTCCTACAAGAGCTTGCTAAGCTCAGGGTGGATAAGGCAATGGGACCTGATCGCATACATCCCAGGGTACTTAAGGAGCTAAAGATAGAACTAGCAGAGCCATTAGCAGAACTGTTTAGTGAGTCTCGGAGCACAGGAGAGGTCGCAGAAGACTGGAGAAGGGATCATGTGATCCCGGTCCACAAGAGTGGTAGCAGGGAGGAGGCAGGGAACTACAGACCAGTCAGTATTACCTCAGTAGTGGGCAAGATGATGGAGGCACTGCTTAAGGAAAGGATAGTGCAACACCTGAAATCCATAGGGGCACAGGATCCAAGACAGCATGGGTTTACAAAAGGAAGGTCCTGTCAAACTAATCTCATAGATTTCTTTGACTGGGTAACCAGAGTGGTGGACCAAGGGGGAGCAGTTGATGTCACCTGCCTTGACTTCAGCAAAGCTTTTGACACTGTTCCACATAGAAGATTGATAAATAAGCTGGGTAGGCTCGGGGTGGGTCAGAAGTTGGTCAACTGGGTGGCAAACTGGTTGACGGGCAGAAAACAGAGAGTGGTGGTAAATGGTATACAGTCAGAAGAGATGCAAGTCACAAATGGGGTACCTTAGGGATCAGTCCTGGGGCCAGTTCTCTTCAACATCTTCATTAGTGACCTTGCAGATGGACTAGAGGGTAAGGCTTGTCTGTTTGCAGATGACACCAAGATCTGCAACAGAGTAGATGATCCAGATGGGGTGGGCAGAATGAGAAGAGATCTGGATAAACTAGCAAAATGGTCAGAAGAGTGGCAACTGGTATTTAATGCAAAGAAGTGCAAGATCATGCACATAGGGAAGAGAAACTCTGAAGCCATCTATAGGCTGGGAGGGGAGTTGCTAGCAGTCACAAAGGAAGAAAGAGACTTGGGCATCATCATCACTGATGACCTGAAATCATCCAACCTCTAAAGCAGTAGGTAAGGCTAGGGGGGTGCTAGGGTGTATTAGTAGGGGTATCACAAGTCGTAAGAGGGAGGTAATAATCCCTCTTTACAAGACACTGGTTAGGCCCCATCTGGAGTAATGCATGCAGTATTGGAGGCCACACCTTCACAAGGACATTAACCAAATTGAGGCAGTCAAGAGAAGGGCACCAAAATGGTGCAGGGACTGCATCAGAAGACATATGAGGACAGATTAACAGAGCTCAATATGTACACCCTTGAGCAAAGGAGGGAGAGAGGTGATATGATCGAGGCATTCAAACACTTTAAGGGTATTAACAAGGTGAAAGAGTCTAACATGTTTAAATATAAGAAAAATAGCAGGACAAGAGGACACAGCATGAGATTAGAGGGGGGCCAATTAAGGGGGAATGTGAGGAAATTCTTTTTCACAGAAAGGGTGGTGGATGCATGGAATGGCTTACCACAAGAAGTGGTGGCTATGAATACAGTGCAGGGCTTCAAACAGGCATGGGATAGGCATATGGGAGCAATACAAATGAGTATGAATAGATAGACCCCTGACAGAGCAAAGGCCAATGGCACATTCATAAGGTAGAAAAAGAAATGGGCAGACTGGATGGGCCTTGCGGTCCTTATCTGCCGTCAACTTCTATGTTTCTATGTTTCCTTGATCCACATGTATGCTGACAGTACTGTCCTATTTTCTTCTGGCTCCTCCCCAGCATCAGTTGCCTCTGCCCTCCAGGTGGATTTTAACAAAGTCCAGCTCTAGTTCAACTCTCACCAGCTCTCTCTAAATGCTGAAAAAACTGTAACTATGACTTTTGGTACATCCCAACAACTAGCCAGGCTCCCCCCCCCCACTTTTCCACACCCTTGATGGGTCAGAGCTGGAGGATGTCACCTCCTTCCGGTATCTTGGAGTTTGGCTTGACCGTCACCTCATCTTCACAGTCCATGCTGATGCTATACTAACAAAACTCCACCCCAAGCTCGGAGCTTTATATCAGAACCTTTCTAGCCTCCCCTATCTGGTCCATTGTGAGCTTATCCAGAAGATGATACTTCCCTCCTTTGAATATTGTGATATTGTTTATAGTACCGCCCACAAGTCAGTTTTATCCAAACTGGATACCCTTTTTAATGCTTTCTGCCGGTTCGCTCTTGATGCTCCTCCACGCAGCCACCCGCTGCGAGCTATTCCGCTCCCGTACTCTCCCCTCCCTTGAGAACCGCCACCTAATACACTGCGCCAAGTATATCTCAAAGATCTGGTTTGGTACCTCCCAGTGTATCTGACCTCTGTACTATCGCCCCCTCTGGCACCCACCTATGCTCTGAGGTTCCTAGACTCACGGCTCCTGTTAGTCCCCAGACATCGGACCCAAGCTGGCCAGGCTGCCTTCTCTCACCGCTTCCCTCAACTCTGGAACTCTTTCCCCTCTGAAATTCGCCACTCTTCCTTTATCCGCTCACTATCCAATGCCCTTGCCAACCACTGCTCAGTAAACTGCTCCTGCAGCTAACTCTCTGTCATGGAAATTTCTTACTTGTTATACAGAGACAAAGAAAAGTCTTGTGCAGAGTTCAAACCATTTATTCACGTATGCATACGGACAGCCAGGTCCCCATGTTGTTATGGCATAGCTCCAATTACAATAGTAAGTTTCCTCTTTTTATACACTTCCTTACTTACATAACAGTTTCTTGGTACAATTTTATTGGACAGTACGCTTCATATAATACTGCTGTAACTTACTGACTGGCTATACTGATTATTATGCTAACTTACTTTAGCCACATTATCTAGAAGGCATGCATACATTACTACAAAGACATGCTTGTGGAAATTTCCATCATCCACCAAGGGCATGCCTTACTATGCTACCCAAGGACATGCTATGCTATGCTATGGAATTTTCCACTATCCACCATTTTATGAGGATTGTTTCAGCTCTGCAGCCATTTTGTGGTGCTTTCTATGCACTGTTGTTTTACAGCACTGTTATACAGAATTTTTCTTCCTCCACAATCCCCCCTTTTGATACTCTGTATCAACGGCTAAAATTCAATATCACAGTTATAGTAAGGTAATTCTTGCGCATTTTGTTTTACTATGTCGTAATTATGTACCACAGTTGATTGTACAGTTGGTGTAGGTGGGTTACAGGCTGTGTTACACATTTTTGTAAGCAGCAGCCTTACACAAAATACGACAAGCCATATACATAATAAGGCGATAATGCCAGCGACAACATATGTCATTATTGTCGATCCCCATTGGCCAAATATACTTGTAATCCATCCCCATGGATTCCAGTTACCCTCAGACTTATTTTCGCTCACAATTTTATTTTGTAGTTGCTGTACCTTGTGTAAAACTTCTGTCATGTTATCAGCCACATTTGGTACATAGGTACAACATTCTTCTCCAATCATTGCACATACCCCGCCCTGGGCTGCTAAGACACAATCAAGAGTGGCTTGATTTTGTAATGCTACGAGTCTTAATGCTTTTGTTTCGGCACTTAAAAGGGTTAGACCTTCATTGGTTTCTTTTACTAGGGTTTCAAGTTCGTAGCTTAGTTGATTAATGTATTTCATGCTTTGTTGTACCCCCCAGAATGGGAAAAATCCTGCAGCTAATTCCTCACCCACTGGCACTCTTCTCTTGTCGCTAGGTACTCCAGAACCTCCCGCACCTATGGCATGCTTTTGGCGACGCGTGCTAAGGTCATTGCCCCGTAAGACATCATTATTATTTTGAGGGGGCACATACACTTGTACGGAGGGGTGTAGTGTAGCTAAGTAACAGCACCTGATCCATCCTGTTGGTAAAAACACATACGCCTTTATTCCACACACCCAGTATAGGCCGGACAAGGTACCGAAACCCCGGCCTCCAGATAATCCCTTTGGGAATCCGGGAACACAATAGGTACCGGGAACCATCAGGACAGGATCTGTATAAGTGTGATTGTAGAAGGAACCTTTATCATAATGGTTATCTGAACAGCTAGACATTCCCACTGGTACATTTGCTCCTGCCTGTGGCTGATTTCTACATACACAATAGGGGGCCTGGGCTTTGGTCTGTGATGTAGGTACAAGGGTTTTAAGGGGTCAGTCACATTTGGGGGCTTATACCAAGTCGACACATTATGGTCCTTGAAAAGACTTATGTTGTATCTTTTCAAATTGTTTATGGACCAGTTTCCAGTATCATTTTGGGCTTGTCCCAGGCATTGAAGAATTATACCAGTGGCATTCCACCCCACCAGATTAGGTTTTAAGTGTAATCCTACAGCTGCAGAGAATGGGGAATGTGCACAAACATAGCAATCACTTTGGTTAATGTTAGTAACATGTAGCTTCATTAGAGTCCACCAGGTATTAGTAGTGTGCAGGGGTTCAAGGCTGTGGCTGCATCTCACAGTCTTGTGGTTTACTTTAGTACTGATTAGAGTCAGAACAACCACAGCGGCTCCCAGCACGCATGCCACCCTTGCAGTCAATAAAACAGTCTTTTTTTTCATCTGTCCTCGGGGGCCATCACCAACCGACAGTGGGATGCGTGGATCCATGTGTCTCTCTCAGCGATTTTCACAGCTGTCGGTGTCATATGGAGCACTTGGAAAGGACCTCGCCACCGGGGATCACTCCACTTTTTCCGCCGAAAGTCCTTTATCACCACGAAGTCTCCAGGCTGTATGCGGTGTAGTACTGCTTCCACATTCGGCATGGGTAGTGTTGCCTTTACTCTAGGATAAAAAGATCTCAAGACAGCATTAAGGAATAAACAATAGGCAATCATTTCGTTATCTATACCATGCAATGTTAACCTGCTTTGGGGAAAAGGTGCATTAGTCATTCTCAGAGGCCTACCCATCAGAATCTCGTGTGGTGACAGACCCATCCGTGTTGGTCTACCTCTCATACTCATTAAGGCTAAAGGCAAAGCCTTCACCCAATTAAGTCCTGTTTCTGCCATCAGTTTAGTTACTTTTACCTTTAAGGTTTGATTTGCCCTTTCCACAGCCCCTCCAGACTGTGGATGGTAGGCACAGTGAGTTCTTAAATCAATTTTTAAAACCTCACATAGGCACCTGATAACTTCGTCTGCAAAATGAGTACCATTGTCACTAGATATACGCGAGGGTAGGCCCCAACAGGGTATAATATTCTTCAATAGGGCCTTTGCCATGACACAAGCAGTGCTTCTTCGAGCAGGGAAGGCCTCTACCCACTTAGAGAACATATCCACTATTACCAAACAATACCTGTAGCCCTCACAAGGGCTTAGTTCAATAAAGTCCATCATTATGTGCTCAAAAGGTCCTGTAGGAGAAGGATGGGCAGAGGGGGTTACTTGGAGTCCCCTGCCGATATTATTTTGCATACATATAATACACTTTTTACAAAAGTTTTCAGCATACAAAGAGAAACCTACAACATACCAATATTTATTTAAAAAGCACTATCCTCCTTGACACATGAGTCGGCTCCATGAGCCAACTTGGCCAAAAGGAAGCGTGACTGCTGGCAGGCAAAGTCTGTCATCGGGCGCCACCCATAGTTTTGCGGTGGCGTCATAGGTGCAACATGTTTGCCAGTTCTTTTTCTCCTTTTTATCAGCAGATCGTTGTATTTCAGCAACATCACTGGCAGAAAAAAGATTTACTGGTTTTACTTCTTGAGAAAGCATTAATGGTAGTGGGACAACATCAAGGAGAGCTGCTCTTTTCGCAGCTGCATCAGCTCGGGTGTTTCCTTTTGATACAAAGTCAGAAGCAGATGTGCACTTGGCATTTACGACTGTGACAGCCCTAGGCATTTGAATGGCTGTCAACAGGTTTTCTACTAGTTTCAAGATGCTCAATGGGCTTTCCTGATGAAGTCAGGAACCCCTGTTTTCCATAGTGTTCCAAAATCATGCACTACTCCAAAGGCATACCTGCTGTCCGTGTAAACGTTAACGGTTTGGTTTTTTGCTAAAACACAGGCCCTGGTTAATGCCAATAGCTCAGTGGCCTGGGCTGACAAGTGGGATGGCAGCTTATGGCTCTCTAGAGTAGTGTTGTCAGTGCATACGGCGTATGCCACAATTGGACGACCCTGCCCGTCTCGTTGAGCCGAGACATCCACAAACAGTTCCAAGTCTGCGTTAGTCAGCGGTACATCAGTCAAATCAGGTCGAGGTCTGCAGTCCGAGTCAATTACTTCACCACAGTCATGTACATCACCGTCCTCCGGGGTAGGGAGGAGGGTAGCCAGGTTTAAGGCAGTGCAGCGCTTAAGGGTAACATTTGACATGGTTAGTAACACATTCTGATATTGCAGTAAGCGAGCAGGAGTTAGATGGGCAGTGCGGGCCTGCAGTATAAATGAGTGTACTGCATGTGGCACATGTACAACTAGAGGGGGAAAACCCCACCAAATCAGAACAGGCCAGCACCGCCTCGGTAGCAGCAGCAACAGACTGCAGACACGACACCATTCCTCTGATTACTGAGTCTAAATGCTTAGAGTAGTAAGCCACCGGCCTTCATGCATCCCCATGCAATTGTGTTAATACAGCAGACATAAACCCATGCCTTCCATCCACAGAGGTCAAATGGCTTGTTAAAGTCAGGCAGCCCTAGACAAGGTGCTGACGCTAAAGCCAATTTTAATTGTGTGAAACATTCCATTAATTTGTTCGTCCACTTGACCTCATCTTTCATTTGCATACCCTTGCCATGGATGGCATCTTGCAAGGGCTGTGCCAAGAAGGCATAATCCTTCAGCCAGGCTCTTCAGTAGCCCACCATGCCCAAAAAAGGACATCATTTGTTGTTTTGTTATTGGACGGGGCAATTTGGTAATGGCCTCAATTCGTTCTGGGGCCAGGGTGCGCCCTTGCGCCGACAGTGTATGACCTAAGTACTTTACCTGTTCTGTGCACAGCTGTAGTTTACTTTTTGATACCTTGTGCCCATTTTTGGCCAAAAAGAGTCACACCGCCTTTGAGTCCTGCTCACATGCTTCCCGCAAGGGGGAGACAAGTAGCAGATCATCAACATACTGTATTAATACAATCCCACCGGGGGGGGGCACAAAGGCAGACAAATTGTCACTCATCTGGGCTGAGAACACAGCTGGAGATTCAACATACCCTTGGGGCATCTGAGTCCATGTCCACTTTTTCCCTTTATATGCAAATGCAAACCATTCTTGGCTCTCGGGCTCCATGGGAATGCTGAAAAAGGCATTTGCTAAGTCTATAACTGTAAAACAACTATTTGTAGGTACCTGGGACAGAACAGTGACAGGTTTGGGACCACAGGCGTTCTGGCATGTACAGCAGCATTTACCAGTCAGATCTTGCACAAACCGGTAGGTACCATCTGGCTTTTCACGGCAGAATAGGAGTGTTTACATAGCATTGGGACAGTGAGTACGATAACCCCCTACCAATGCTGCATGTACAGGCACAATCCCCTCTTCTGCTTCCCTTCCAAGTGGGTATTGGTGTTTGTGGGGCCTATAAGAGGACTTTGGTGTGACTGATAAAGGTTGTGCATTTTTTATTAATCCTACATCGGTCTTGGAAGTGGCCCATAGACTATCTGGCAGCTCATCTAGCCAAGGGGGTAACCTATCATTTAGTTTACTTTCTTTTTCCTTTATAACCCGTCCAATTGCCTTTATTTCTAGTTGCACTGACACTTGCTCATGTAAAACATGCATGTAATACTCTGTCGCTGGGGACACCCATCTGTCACCTTCTTGCTCCCAGTCACTTAAGTTTTTCATGTACGCCACCCACGGCCCTAAATCCTTCCACTGTACCCCTTTTTCCTTTGCAAGTGAGATGTGAGGGACTGCCCCATCCACTACACAGGCTTGTTGTTGCTCAGCAGTAAGTTCTACAGCTGCAACGCAGCGGTCATGTGTCATATAGGTCTTTACTTGTAACTCATCTAGCACTGGCTGAGTACTCCATCTACTTGTCTTGTACCCAAAATCCTCTCACCTTTTGCATAGTGAGCAGTACAGTGGAGATAGTACTGTAGTTCCATGCGCACCCCTGTCAATTTAGCAGCCCATTCTATTAATGAACCCACTTGCTCCTCACCTATAAGCTTCCAACAGTACAGCCAGTCACTTGCAGTCACTGTCAGGGAAAATACCAGCTCTGGCTGAGGTCACAGAAAGTCCTCATTACTTATACTTATAGTCATGTTTAACTTAGCCAATAAGTCTCTACCTAGTAAGTTTACAGGGCAAGTCTCACTATACAGAATTCATGTTGTATTGTTATCTTGTTACACTGCACAGTCAGGGGCTGGGTTAGATGCTCATACATAGGTATGCATGAGGCGCCCACGGTTTCCACCACAGTGTCACTGGAATGCAGGTACAGTTCACAGGTTCGTATCACAGACAATGATGCACCAGTGTCTACCAAAAAGGAACGTCCTTGTTGTCAACAGTTAATGTCAATTTTGGTATTTCAACGGGGTCAGGGGTGAGGGAGAGCATTGCTTGATGTTGTCCCGCTATTTTCTATTGCTGAAAAGGGTTGTACGCAGAGAAGTTGGGAGCAGGGGGTGGTAGTTCATACTGGGCTGCCCCTCCTTCCTGGGGACAATTCCTGGCTATGTGGCCCATCTGGTTACAACGATAGCATCGATATTGGCTGTGGTCGCCCCTTCCACGATCTGCCTGAGGACCCCCTCGACCTTGTCCTCTACTTCTTCCTCGTCCTCGCTGTTGTTGGGGCCCATCTCTACCCCTTCCCCTGCCACCCTCGTAATACATCAGTTGCACCTTTACTAGCTTCTTTTGTTCTTTTTCTTCGTTTCCCCTCTGTTGTCTCTCAGAGTGTTCAGCATACAGTAAGATCTCAGCTAGTGTTTTTGTTTCCCATCCGATACAAGCAGTTGTAACCCCCTTTTTTATCTCAGGCAAAAATCCACTACAAAAAGCATGCCCCAAACAGATTTCCATATGCTGGGTCACCAGGCTTTACCCCCAAGTGCTGTTTAAATATTGTCTCTAGTCTCTCTCTGTACTTCTGTACAGCCTCACCTGTTTTTTGCTTTGTAGAATGTATGTGGGGCCAGTCAGTAATCTTTTTAAACTTCGCCTGGACCGCCGTCCAGACTGCCTGCACCTGTCCGGTGCATTCCTCCCTCTTTTTATCTATGTCCCAGTTTCCCTTACATTCATTCCACTGGAACTTTAGAGTTCTTCGAAAACATTTGGTCATTTCATGGGTGGACAAATCATACATGGCGAACAAGGCTTGCATCTCCTCTATGTATGCATCTACGTCCTTTCTAGGGTCGGGGATAAGTTTTACTGCGTCCGTCCTTGAAGTCGGGGCTCCAGGGTCTTTCTGCTCTATCCTATTGGTTGTGGGGTCACCAGGAGTAGGGTTAGGTTGGGGTAATATACTAATGGCATGTTAATTGCGGGTCCTCCTCTTTAGCCCTTAATCTGGTCCTTACATAACCTACTGGAGACCAGACTTTGTTGCCCACTATGCGGGCCCTTTTCCCGCTAGTTGTATCGAGGCTCCATTCGTGCCGGCCGCCTCCACAGCATCTTCAAATTCGTCCTGGACCTGCGGCCCCCCTCCCTCAGCCCCCCCAATGGTGGAGCAGAGGGTGGGGGTGCTGATGGTGGTGGCGGGGCAGCAAACGGGGGCCGATACGGGGGTGGCGTATCATGCCCTCTCGGCTTTCTTTTCCTTTTCTCCTCCGCTGTTTCTTGTTTTACCATTATGCTCTTTACTGACCTTTCATACCTACTTTCTGCTTCTCTTCCCCACCTATTGAACTTTGTCCAATCTATTACTACTTTCTTTTGTTTGCTTTCTACCTTTTCTAGAATGCTCCTTACTTCCCGTAAAACATCCAGGCTAAATGTTCCTGTTAGGGGGAATAATCCATCTGTTCTCAGGTTCCATTTTGGGACCTCACTAATTGAGTTGTTCCCATACTTATCAGTCATGCATTTTACTGGTCCATGCAGGGGATCAGGCAACTTTCCCTTGCTTTGTTTCACTCCCATGTCACTGTCCTGTGTTTAGTTTATGTATTACACTTTTTTTTTCTTGGTTGTTCAACCAGGTATAGCACACTAAGCTGAAAGCTTTTTTACAGGAGCAACCTGGGAGCACATGGAGGTTAAGTGACTTGCTCAAGGTCACACAGTAGGCAAGTGAAAGTTGTGGGATTCAAACTCAGGTCTGGTCTGCTGGATGCCACCAGATCTGCAGCTCAGAGCCTGAACCACTGTGCTAGCTGCCTCTACTCTACACCCTATGCTTTAACTCTGTTCCCGGTTAGCATCACAGTTAAAACTCAAACCCCCTTTTTACGTTACTTTTGTCCAAACAGTTCAGGTCCTGGACTACTTTTGCTACAAAAGCTCAAACCTATGTTTTTGGTTACTTTTGCCCTGGCAACTCAAGCCTTCTGACCACTTTTACTAAAAGGACTCAAACTTGTCTGAGGTTACTTTTGTTTTAACAGCCTAATATCTAGAGTTTTACATCATTATTTTACCACTTTACTTTTATGCTACTTTAAACTACTTTCACTTAGTTTGGAGTCAACACAAGAACTTTCTTACCTTTTTGTCGATCTGCGCCGTCCTGGTTGGTGCGTCCTCGCCCAAACAGCCCAAAGCGGGCCCTTGCCTCATCTTTGTGAGGTGGTCTTCCTGCAATGTCCCCTGGACATCCGCCGGCGTACTTCAGGTCTTATTCCAGTGAAGACTCCACCAAACAGGTCCGTGCAGATCCTGCCGACTACGCCAAGATTGTCGTGGAAATTTCTTACTTGTTATACAGAGACAAAGAAAAGTCTTGTGCAGAGTTCAAACCATTTATTCACATATGCATACGGAGAGCCAGGTCCCCATGTTGTTATGGCATAGCTCCAATTACAATAGTAAGTTTCCTCTTTTTATACCCTTCCTTACTTACATAACAGTTTCTTGGTACAATTTTATTGGACGGTACGCTTCATATAATACTGCTGTAACTTACTGACTGGCTATACTGATTATTATGCTAACTTACTTTAGCCACATTATCTAGAAGGCATGCATACATTACTACAAAGACATGCTTGTGGAACTTTCCATCATCCACCAAGGGTATGCCTTACTATGCTACCAAGGACATAGAAACATAGAAACATAGAAGTTGATGGCAGATAAGGACCGCAAGGCCCATCCAGTCTGCCCATTTCTTTTTCTACCTTATAAATGTGCCATCGGCCTTTGCTCTGTCAGTGACCTATCTATTCATAGTCATTTGTATTGCTCCCTTATGCCTATCCCATGCCTGTTTGAAGCCCTGCACTGTATTCATAGCCACCACTTCTGTGGTAAGCCATTCCATGCATCTACCACCCTTTCTGTGAAAAGAATTTCCTCACATTCCCCTTAATCGGCCTCCTCTAATCTCATGCTGTGTCCTCTTGTCCTGCTATTTTTCTTATATTTAAACATGTTAGACTCTTTCACCTTGTTTATGCCCTTAAGGTGTTTAAATGTCTCGATCATATCACCTCTCTCCTCCTTTGCTCAGGGTAGACATATTGAGCTCAGTTAATCTGTCCTCATATGTCTTCTGATGCAGTCCCTGCACCATTTTGGTTGCCTTCTCTGACTGCCTCAATTTGTTAATGTCCTTGTGAAGGTGTGGCTCCAATACTGCACGCAGTACTCCAGATGGGGCCTAACCAATGTCTTGTACAGAGGGATTATACTCCCTCTTATGACTTGTGATACCCTACTAATACACCCTAACACCCCCTAGCCTTACCTACTGCTTTAGAGGTCTGCTTGGATGATTTTAGGTCATCAGTGATGATGATGCCCAAGTCTCTTTCTTCCTTTGTGACTGCTAGCAACTCCCCTCCCAGCCTATAAGTGGCTTCAGGGTTTCTCTTCCCTATGTGCATGATTTTGCACTTCTTTGCATTAAATCCCAGTTGCCACTCTTCTGACCATTCTGCTAGTTTATCCAGATCTCTTCTCATTCTGCCCACCCCATCTGGATCATCTACTCTGTTGCAGATCTTGGTGTCATCTGCAAACAGACAAGCCTTACCCTCTAGTCCATCTGCGAGGTCACTAATGAAGAAGTTGAATAGGACTGGCCCCAGGACTGATCCCTGAGGTACCCCACTTGTGACTTGCATCTCTTCTGACTGTATACCATTTACCACCACTCTCTGTTTTCTGCTAGTCAACCAGTTTGCCACCCAGTTGACCAACTTCTGACCCACCCCGAGCCTACCTAGCTTATTTATCAATCTTCTATGTGGAACAGTGTCAAAAGCTTTGCTGAAGTCAAGGTAGGCGACATCAACTGCTCCCCCTTGGTCCACCACTCTGGTTACCCAGTCAAAGAAATCTATGAGATTAGTTTGACAGGACCTTCCTTTTGTAAATCCATGCTGTCTTGGATCCTGTGCCCCTATGGATTCCAGGTGTTGCACTATCCTTTCCTTAAGGAGTGCCTCTCCATAATCTTGCCCACTACTGAGGTAAGACTGACTGGTCTGTAGTTCCCCGCCTCCTCCCTGCTACCACTCTTGTGGAGTGGGATCACATGAGCCCTTCTCCAGTCATGCTATGCTATGCTATGGAATTTTCCACTATCCACCATTTTATGAGGATTGTTTCAGCTCTGCAGCCATTTTGTGGTGCTTTCTATACACTGTTGTTTTACAGCATTGTTATACAGAATTTTTCTTCCTCCACATCTCCAATCTGTTCTACCTCAGACACTCCTATATTTCTTCCCCCAAGTAGGCCCAATGGTGCTACTTCCGCTAACCACACACAACTACTTAATCAATCAATCAAAATCTTTATTTATCGAGGTGAACATCATTGAGCAGAGCTCTTTTACAAGATGGACCTGGTTAGAACAGGGTCGGGTAACAGTCATCATTAAAACATATAAATACATGTAAATAAGTATATAAACATAAACACAAAGGTGCAGTAACATTTTATCCCAACTTTTGAGCTAGCTAGCTTGCACTTACCCCTATCTCATTATATACCACAACCCAATACCTTACCAGGATTACCTCATTGTAACTGTTGCTCTCGACTATTAGGGTATATGTATTAATCCACACTCACCTATTCCTGTCAAACATATGCAGCTGTATTATCTAATTGTATGTTTTCAAGGTATAAAGCATGACTTCCCCCATGTAATTGCTACTATACTATAAGTAAGGGTAAATTGTCATCTATGCCCAACTATTTCTGTCAAATGTTTTCAACTGTATTGTAATTGTATGTATATATGTCAGGACCTGGACTACCCTTGTCCTCTTCCCCACTGTAACCCTCCCCCCCAGGTCACACCGGGAGATAAGCAGTTCTTGCTCAGTGTGTTTTTCCTGGTGAAACAATTTCAATAAATAAATAAAGAATGGGTCTGGTCACTGAGAGCGTCTGTGACTTGAACCCTTTTGGCCAAGGTGAGCTCCTTTCTGGGGAGAATAGACATCGCTTCCACATGAAAGGTAAGCACAGATTTGACTAGCTTTCCCCACATACACAATACATAACGATCTTGCAAACAGGAACAGTTGATTACAATCAGCAAAATGATTCTCAGGCATCTCTCTAAGGTGGCATATGTGATTAATAGTGTCCCATTTAAGCAAAGTAGGGACACTATGTTAATCACACAGGCAAATCGGTTCCTGCAGGTGTGTCCCACTTAACTGGCTATCCTGCTTAAACGTGTCCCGTTTAGCTGGCTTGGACCATAATTAAGGCATTCCTCTTTTGTGACAAGTCACAGTGGTGACATCTGCTCTCAGTATGGCATATTCATAACAAATGTCACATACTTTTATTGTCCATATTTTGCATGTCTGAGCAAAGCAGCAGTCACAGTACCCTGAGGGTGATACTTTGGCAAGTGACTTTCCACAGCCTGTGATCTGTTCATCTCTTTGTATGTGGTGGGCCCTTAAGTGATGATAGCACAGCTACTCAGCCATGCTGTCATCAAGACCTGATGGCTCTGCATGTTGGTCTGCCCTCGCTGACATACTGATTTTGTTTAGCAAAAGTTTAATAAAGTTCAGTATACACAGTTCATACCACACAACACACACACACACACACACACACACACACACACACACACACACACACCAGAGGCTCAACACAACTACTAGCAAAGTTTATTTTACTGTTTTGTGCCTGTGTCCCTGCTCTATCTCCCTGTACAACTTTAAAAGGTACCTGGTTTGAATGTTTCTGCCAGAATTGTCAGGTTGTATTTCTGATGTGTGAGCTGTTTCTCATGCATGTACATTTACATAGTGGGGTGGAGGTCACGTGATGTCTGCTTGCTGAGCAACAGCAGGATTTTGGTGCTCTCCCTTCCTACCAGCTACTATTGCATATTTCATGTCTGTATTGATAAATTCAGTGAGAAATTAAATCTATACTGTTGCAGGATCACCTTGCCGGTCGGTCTACGCGCATTCCAGGAGGAATAGCTTGGTTTTAGTGCAAGATGGATGTGGATAAAAAGCAGGCCGCGATCCGACATAAGCCACCTGCTACACCAGAGAAGCTCCCACAAAAGCCATGTAACCAACCTGGATCTACCTCCGATAGATCGGGGGACAAAGGCCAAGCAACTTGCCCACTGTCCGAGGAAAGATTCCTGCAGGAGATCGCTCCTTTGAAGGACGTGCTGCATTCAATTACTACCGACTTGAAGGCCATTCGGGATGATCTCTCAGCACTAACTGTTAGAGTGTCTGACACGGAGGCCAGGGTGCATTCCCTTGAACAGTGGAAAATCGCCCAGAAGCGAGAGGCTGTCTCATCAAGTTAAGAAGCTTCAGAATAAAATGGTGGATTTAGAGGTCAAGTCGACGTAATAATTTGGTGGTCTTTGGGTCTCCGGAGCTTAGAGGGTGCTGATGTTATGGCATTCCTTCAGAAGCTCCTCAATAAATTAGTAGCCCATCGCCTCAATCCCTATTACCAATTGGAACGGGCTCATAGGGCTCTTAGACCCAGACCTCCACGGGCTCCCTCCAAGACCCATCATTATAAAATTTTTGAGCTATTTGGAGCGGCAGCACGCCTTCGCAAACCGGGAGCTACAGTCTATCACCTGGGTTCGCCAACCACGATCGCAAGACCTACCTAAGGAAGTTAGAAATAAGAGATCTGCCTTCCACCCTGTCGTGCAGAAGCTGATTGCTGCTGGCATCTCTTTTCGGATGATCTATCCTGCTACCGTAAAGGTGTCCATTGATGGCAGTTCATACACCTATGAGACCGCGGATCTGGCTTTCAAGGATTTGTCAATTAGACTGCCTAACCTGTTCAAATGTAATGGTTGACTGAGAGACTCTGATTGGAAATATCCCTGTTCGGACTTTTTTTTTTTTTTTAGAGTGCTAATTGTGTGTGACTGTTGCCTGCCTTTCCTTAAGCATATTCCTTGTTGCTGTTTTGTTCCTCCTTACCTGTTTGGCTGCTCCTGGGGCCGTTGAGTTGCCTGCTGCCCTCGGGTGACTGGCGTAACGCGGGCTGGGCCGCATTGGTCCCTCCTTGCTTTCCCTCTCCTTTGATGACACTATTGCCCGGAACCTCTTTCTTTTTGGAGGCTGTTTCCCGGTGGGCGGGTTTCCAACTGGGCCGGTTTGGTCCTACTGTTAATAGCTTCCCCTGGGAAGCAATCTGGACCTCATCGCGATGGTGCCTCAGGAATATTTAGCACCCTAGCTACCTTCTGGTCTCTCTACCCCCAGTTTTCTTTTTGAGGGTGAGTCAATCCCCCTGCTTTCACTTTGGTTTCGTTATGCTGGTGGGGGTATTGGGGACGGGTTTGGGCAATTGCAGATCCCTCCGTCCTTAACTGAATGGTGGCTGGTGGGGGGGTCGCTGCTCCTGAGCTTTTGAGTGCTCGTAGGCTGCATTGCACACTGGGAAAGGAGGGGTATGCAAACCCAACTTTAGGTTTAATGTTTCTAATAATCTTACTGAGATGGAGGGGTTCCGCCCGCTTGTCGGGGCTTAGTAACTTTTGGTTATCTTCTATTGCTCAGTTCTCCTTAGCAGGTTTAAATATGGGTTTGCAATGGGGTTCTGGCTGCCAGGCACTTATTGGTACTGCATTCTCTCTCAGGCTTGTTCGTGTCTGGAACTGTAGTGTATATAGTTGGTTGATTTTGTGGTGGGTACTAGTTGGGGGTGGGGTTCCCAGCCTGTTTGGTTTGTGTACAATCTGGATACGGTTGCATGTACTCCAATGGCCTATAGGATTTTTCCTGTGGTGGGTTTTCCATAGTAAGCAGCTGGGGATTGGGGCTAAGGGGTATAAGTGTGCCTTTGACTTTGTTTCACTATCGTTGGAAACTTTATCTATTTTATATGTGAAATGGTTTTAAAATCTCTTAAGTTTGTTTCGTGGAATGTACGTAGACTCAGGGGGAAGGTCAAGAAGACGCAGGTGTTTAAACATTGCGACTTTTTTCAGGTAGATATTTTGTTTATGCAGGAAACTCATCTTACTAATGCTGAATCGAAATGGTTGGTTCGATCTGGATTTTCTCAGGTATTTGTTGCTAATGGCTCCAACTCTAAGGGTGGGGTGGCGATACTTAAAAAATATGTCAACTTTTTGGTAAATAATACGATAACTGATCCTGAAGGGAGATTTTTCCTAATTAAAGGGTTGCTTAATGGGGATGAGATGGTTTTGGGATCGGTGTATGGCCCAATAGGGGGAAGCCCCACTTTCTTTATGTCCCTCGCTGATAAAATTAGTGTCATGCTCCCTTCCCCAATTGTGTTAGGTGGGGATTGGAATCTCCCACCTTCTCACTTGTTGGATAAAGACCCTAACTCAAACCTTCCACCTACTCTGGCTCAAAGATCCTTACTGGACTTTATCCATATGCTAGGTCTTTGTGACCCCTGGCGTCTTTCCAACCCATCTCTTCGCTCCTTTTTGTTCTTTTCTCAACCCCATGGATCCTGGTCTGGAATTGACTATATTCTGGTTAGCATATCTCTTCTTCCGGGTCTCTTTCAAACTGGTATTGAGCCAATTATTCTTTCTGATCATGCAATTGTGTGGGCAAGTATATTTCCTGGCTCTAACTTTCAAAGAGATACTGCTTGGAAATTGAATACTCAGCTCTTAAAAGATGCCCAGATTGTGGCTCAGGTCAAGACCCTTGTTTTTGCTTTTCTAGAGAGTAACCTTGGATCCACTCCTAGATTTGATAGTATTTGGTGCTCCTTGAAATGCTATCTTAGGGGTGAGTTAATCAAGATAGCCTCAGCTCGGAAAAAAGCCAGATTGGCTCGGGCATCCTCTTTGATGGCCAAAATCAAAGAGTTGGAGAACTCTTACTTTTCCTCCTCTTCCTTACTCTCCTTTGAGGCCCTTTTGGCAGTCAAAAATGAACATACAGACCTTCTTAAGGATAGAGCTGAGTATTGCCTTGTTAAGACACAGGCCAAATATATTGAGTATGGGGAGAAAGCTGTTAAACTCTTGGCACTGAGACTCCGCACGATGGAAAGCTCTAGGCTGATTCCTTCCATACACTCCCCTACTGGGTCTGTGGTAACTTCCCCTAGAGATATTGCTGAGGCCTTTGAAAGATATTACAAAAATCTTTACAGTGCACCCTCTTCTCCTGTTCCTTTACCTGATATTTCACATATTTGAATAGCATTGCTATCCCGACACTTTTGCCCTCTCACATATCTACTTTGATTGCCCCTGTTTCACTTTCTCCAAATTGAAGTGGCTATTGCATCCATGGTCCCAGATAAGACACCTGGTCCAGATGGATTTCTGCAAATTTCTACAAGACTTTTTCCAAAGAACTCGCCTTATTCTCCTTAAATTATACCAGTATCTTTTTCTGTTAACAGGGTGGATCCCTCTACTTGAAGCTACTATTATTTTAATTCTTAAACCGGATAAGACTCCCACTGATCCGGGCGAAGTTACAGACCTATATCCTTCAGAATTATGATATGAAAATATTGGCCAAGGTCCTTGCTGAGCGAATTAAGAACATTTGGATCCATCTTCTTAGCCCTGAACAAGTTGGTTTTGTTTACTCCCATTCCCCTGTGGACCATCTTAGAACCCTCTCACATATTTCCCATCTAGCTCAGACCTCTCACCTTCCTATGGCTTTAGTTTCTTTGGATGCGGAGAAAGCCTTTAATCGTGTCAGTTGGCCCTTTCTTTGGGCTACCCTGGCAAAGATGGGATTCCCAGTTTCTTTTCTTAAATGGATCCAGGTTTTGTATGATTCCCCTTCGGCCAGGATATATTGTAATGGGGTCTTTTCCTCGAGATTTCAGCTGTTTACCGGTACCAGACAGGGTTGTCCCCTTTTGCCATTTTTGTTTAATCTCTACCTTGAGCCTCTCCTTATCAAGCTTAAGACATTTCCACTTGTTAGAGGGTGTTGGGTGCGGCAGCAAGAGCTAGTCCTTTCAGCATATGCGGATGACATACTTTTGCATATCACTCACCCTGCTGCTTCCCTGTCCCATGCAATACAGCTCATTAACCAGTTCGGTAATCTCTCTCACTATAAGTTGAATATAGCGAAGTCTGAAATGTATTCCTTAAATGTTCATACACATAAGCACGGTCTCATGAAGTTTGGTATGCAATGGTCGCCCAAATCAATCAAATACTTGGGTATCCACTTTTCCTCAGACTTAGCCTTGCTTAAAAAACTTAATCTAGATGCTATCAAATCCCAAATTCAGCAGGATCTGTCGAGATGGTCCAACCTCCCTATCTCTCTCTGGGGTAGGATTAACATTATTAAGATGAATGCCCTCCCCCGTATCTTTTACCCTCTTAACTTATTGGGTCTTTGGTTACCACTCTCTTATCTGCTCCAGTTCCATGTGGCCTTCTCTAATTTCCTTTGGCGTGGGAAAGGAGTTAGGTGCTCATTTCTTAAGTTATCTCTCCCTAAAGATAAAGGTGGTCATAGGCTTCCTAAGCTCCCTCTTTACTATTGGGCCACTCATTTATCCAAGTTAGGGAAATGGATTTCAAATAATACTGACTTCTCTTTTCCGATCTGGCTTCAACTTGAGAAATCGTTTCTTTCAGATTCCAAATTGGACCCTTACGCTGTTTTTTATACTCCCATTTCTACCCTTAAACAATGGCTTACGGACCAAACAATCCTTACGTCCCTTAGGTCCCTCTCTCAGTGCTTGCAATTTTTGGGGATCCTGTCTAAGACGGACCTAGGGCAACCTGCTGTTTTCAATCCCAATGTTAGATTGGACAATTCAATGATTGTCCCTAACTGGCTTCCTCAAATTAGTAATACTAATATAGAGCAATACTATGGGCAGGGTTCTCTCCTTTCGACACCGGACATCCTTGCTAAATTTAATATCCCAGCTAGCAAGATTTTTAAGGTATACCAGTTAAGGCATCTCATTGTTGAGAAGTTTGCACTCAGTTTAGGAAACCAAGGTCTTACCCTTCCTTTCGGTGATATTTCCACCCTTGCCTCTAAACCACACTCCATTTTGGCAATTTACTCCTTTTTGTTGGATTATAAATTTCCTGAGCCTACGGCGGGATCTAATATCTGGGTCTCTCTTGTTTCCAAGGGAACCTTGAACTGGTCCTGGATATGGAGGGATCTACATAGATAGTACACTCAGGATAGGCTCAAGCTTACCCAATATTATATTTTAAATAACATGCATTACACTCCCAAAAGGCTTTTCTGGCTAAATAGGTTAGCCCTCCTTCGTACCAGATGCTCACATGGCGAACCTTTTGCATATTTTCTGGCATTGCCTAGGTAGCTTCTACCTGGTCAGCCATCCAAGCTAACCTGACCCCTATTGGCCTTTCCACTTATTTCACTTCTGAAATATGCATTTTAGGGGACTTTAGGGTCATTGACTCTGTTGAGCGCGATACCATATTGCCCTTTATGTCTGGGGCTGTTAAAAGATTGGTTCTCAGACATTGGACCACCTAATTGGCCCTGACTTACCCAGATTGGTTGACTGAGCTGGCCTGTCTCAGTGTTGAGAGGCTATCAGCCAGTGTCCGGAATCGTATGGATCTGTTTCAGAAAGGTGGGTGTTGATGCCTTATACTTACACCGATGATCCCCTGGCCTTTCCCTGATGTCCATGGAAACTTGATTACCTTATCTTGGCTGTATCTTTATTTTCTGCTCATGTGAAAGCAGACCTCTTGGCTTATTTGTAACCTTATTGGTATTTCCCTTTAGTACCATGATTATCTGGCACACTTGGGGGAGGGGGGCGGAGGGGTGGATTGGGAAATGGGGGATTTGTGGGTGGATGGGGAAATGGGAGAGGTTTACTTTATACCATTGCTTGTTAATTGACTTACCTTACTTTGTGAAAACGGGTCATGTTTTATTCTGTAAAGTTAATAAACTTAAAGTTCAGGGAGGATGAGGGGTGGGGGGGAGAGAGATTTGTTGGG
This sequence comes from Neoceratodus forsteri, assembly GCA_016271365.2. Lineage (NCBI taxonomy): Eukaryota > Metazoa > Chordata > Ceratodontiformes > Ceratodontidae > Neoceratodus > Neoceratodus forsteri. The sequence goes on from CM028136.1 coordinate 294,060,397, forward strand.
GGTTTAGTTTGTGTCTCCTTTACTTTGTACCAAGTGTTGACAACTGGTTTCTTTATACTGTGTAAATGTTGTTTTTTTTTTTTTGTTGTTTTTTTTTTGCTGTTTTGTATTTGGAAAAGCTAATAAACTTGAATTTCAAAAAAAAAAATACATAGTGGGGTGGGCTTCCTGACTGCACTCTCTAATCACACAATACCATTCTAATTGAGGTTACATGTTCTGGTGTGCTTTTTTTCCCCAACAATACACATGCAGGCAGTCACCTGGGAAAAATACTGCAGGAAATGACACTTTTTTTCAAAGGCAATAAACCTTTTGAGGCCCATATCTTAGTGGTTTCTGAACTGATTTGCACCAAATAAACTGCAAAAGGTGCAGGAAGTCTTGGGGCTCAAAGAGCAAAGTGAACTCTAACTTCACCATCCCCCAAATCCTGGACAAGCACCAATATGTCACTCTTCTGTGTCTAGGGGTATATGATGGCATTTCATCCAGGAGAGTGCCCACCTTATGCTATGACTATCAGTTCTGCACCAACACCAGCCACCTTGTCATCATGAGCTGGGGTAATGGGGATTAGGAGCACCTTAAAACCATACCCTGGGGCACTATTAAAATGAGCCCACACACAGACTAGGTTGTCCATACAGGAGCTGAAATCAAACATGGTAGTATTTACTAAGTAGCTGCCAGATGGTACACAACTCTCCAGGCATTCTCTGGCAACAAATATTCTCTTTCATGATGGTACTTGCACATACTATATTATACTCTTTACCTGGGCCATGCCTTGCACATTACTTCACTGTATCCCTGGGGCTTTCAAATCTCTATCCAGCACCAGTGTGCATTCAGTTATACTGCTGCTGCCATACATTGGACTGATAATCCCCTGGTTCTAATGAACCCCGTTGATAGTCCCTCCATAATTGGAGCAACACTTAGCAGTTTCTGAGACATGGGGCTTTTCCCAAACCACAGGATCCCCTCACCTCTCAAGTGTCACTCACTTTTCCCTTCATCACACTTCCAATCCCTCCAGAAGCTCTTTCCTTTAAGGGGTCCCACTCAGCAGTGGTCCTCTGGGCTGACAGCAACAGCCAACCCCATGATGCAGACTCCTTGTGGGCTCCCCACCTTCTCCGCTCTGGTATGTTTCTTAATGCTGCCCCATCTGGGGTACAGAGAATAGCAGCTGCTGCCATGTCCCTCTAGATACCTGAGGCACACTACTGCAAAAGGGAAAAACAGACAATGGCCTCTATGGTTGAGTGGGCAATCTGCCCCACTCTGACCTCTCTCCACCTTTCACTCTCTCTCCTCTCCCCATTTCCTGCACTGCACCTTATTTTTATCCCCTCCTCACAGGCACCAAAAACCCCAGCAAAACCTGAGGTCCAATCCCAACCTGTCTCAAGGGCGTCAAGACTTACCATGCCCAAACACCTCCTGGGATCCGTAGTCACACTAAGTTACTATATACATTGTGCCCCCATCAGTGCCAGCCAGCACCGAAACTACTCTCTTCCAAATGAAGGAGCCACTCCTTTAAATGTTCCCAATCATGGTGGCTGTGCATGCTCAGTAGGTGCAGACTGCTGAAAACTATTTAAATTAATTTTTTTTCCCACACGCATGTGGTCCCGGGCCCAGCCAAGCCAGAACACTGGACCCAGGACCACAACTGCCCCAAAGGCACCCAGAGGTGTGGACACACAACCTGGTACTTAGCATGCCCACCAGAGGCCGAGCCAGCCACCAGGATCCAGCAGCCAGAACTGCAAGCCACAACCCAGAGCTGCAAGGTGCTATTCCTTCCCCCCCCTCGGAGCCAACAGGAGCAAACTGCGGTGAGGGGAGAATGGGACCACAACTCCACAAGTAAGCCCATTTTGAGAGACTTACATTTGCATTCTGCATGCTGTTTTTTCCCCAGTTCTGTTGAGTGCTTTCAAACAGGTGCTTCCTTTTTGTAACTAGGTGGAAATACACACACACACACACACACACACACACACATACACACACACTCACTCACGCACACAAACAATGAGGCTTGATGTTTATCTTCAAAGCCTGATGATGTCTGCCAGCTGGCTCATAGGCAGAATACCAGTGTGATTGGTGGGGCTTTATCCTTTGAACTGCAAGCAATTTACACCCATCAGCCAGTTGATCATTGCCACTGTCAGCCTTCTCAGCATTAACATTTGAGAAGCAAACCTCCTGCCTTTCTGCATCCATTAGCTCATACAGTGCACACCTCCATGGCCACCTACACTACAGTAGCACTATGTTCACTTTGCATGTGCTCACAAGCAATCATAAAAATGGAATACTACAGAACCTACTGTTTTAATTTCAGGTCTTTCTTTGCTGACCATGACCACCCCACCCCCACCCCCCACATCTGCACCTGCTTAACAGGAAAATCTCTGCTGTTTAACTTGCAACAGGTAAAACAGAAGTTCCAGATGAGGCCTTCTGTTGTGTGATTGCAGGGGTGAACATTCTGCCAGTAGAACTGAACAGAGATTTGGATTCTTGTATTCCATTCACAGTAAGCATTCCATCTACTGAATGTGGAAAGATGAAAGGGAGGAAATAATATATGTTAATATGTCCCCTGGAGCCACTGGTTTCTGTATAAGAGTGGTTTCACATGTCTTCGGCTGGAGCGAGAACAGTGAAGTGAAGCTGAGCTGTTCTGGCTCAAGCTGAAGGACAGTGAAACCACTCTAATACATGAATGAGTGGTGACGAGGGACATATTACTATATTATTGATCGAGAGTCATCAATAATATATATTTTTTAAAAACTGCTCCCAAATTTGTCCATTTCCAGGGCATCTGTGCATGAGATGCTCTTCACAGAATAAGTGTGTCCCATTCACAGGGGAAAGGAGTGATCCAGTTGGTCAGGAGTGCTCCCTTGATCTATAATATAAAGAATAAGGGGATAAATAGATGGTTTATGACCTAATTTAAAAAATATGTATATTTTGCTTTACATAATATCTAAAACTGATAGGGTATGGTCAATGTTGGGATTTTCTAGGACTGTTTTGTTAGGGAGGATGAGTGTTTAAAAAAAATCATTAAAATGTTCAACATTATTTTATTTTTTGGTGCATTTGTTTTCACTTATCCCCAAAAAAGTCCTGGTTCCATTTTATAATTACAATAAGACACTCTAGTGTGTGCATTGTGGTGGGCTAATGGTTCTTCTCAGGTTGTTGAAGGCATCGGCAATGCTTTGTGCCTCATGACACACCCAAGGTGTGCCATTATCCCACCACACACATCCTGTCATGTCTTCTTGCTGATTTTTTTCAATACCTTAGTGTTTGGCTGCATGTGTTAGTAGTGCAATAGGTAGGGTTAAGAGGTAAAGAAAGACTCAAGTGTTAGTATGGAGAACAAATGGTAGTGAGAGGTGAGAATAGCAAAGAGGTACAGGACATACATAGAATTTAAGAAAAAGGTATTTTAGAACAAAGGTACAGTTTAAGATACAGTAATAGTAAGGCTAATAGTGAGAAAGTCAAAATGGAGGAAACCAACTAGGGAAAAGAGATAAGGATAGTCTGTGTAGCATCTTGAGGGTTGGTCGGGGCCGAGCTAGATTGAACAAGAGCTACAGATGCCTCAAAGAAAACTTTGAAAAACATAATAATTAGGTACAATTCAGCTTGCATTCCATATATATTCTATATTTTTTCTTCCTCATTATTTATTACTGAGTAAATTTGCACAAATACATGATTTTATCCCTTAGAGTTTCCTTAGAGTTCATCTGCCTCTATAGCTTACTCTCTACTTCAAGTCATAATCCGGTGTTGTGACATCACAGTCTGTTGCCATGAGAGTAACTGTGATGTTACAAGCAGTGCATTATTACCTCAGGTAGAGAGAAAGCAACAGAAACAGATAAACTTTTCAGGAACAAAGATTTTTTTTTTTAATGCAGATGACTTCAGTATTAAATAATGGGGAGGAGGAATACAGAACTAACCTGAAATACAAGCTGAATTGTGTCTAAATATTATTGTTTGTTAAAGTTGTCCTGAAGGTGTCAGCTGCTCTTAAAGCCCAGGTTGGCAAGTAATAGGATTCTTTACTTGGTGCAAGCAGGAGAATGTGGGATGAAGCAGTTCACCTTTACTGTAGTAGCCCCACTACAGTAAAGCAAAAATCTAAAACAAAGTAAGAAAAAAGAATCCCTGACTCTTGGTGTTTTTCCAGAGGGCTGAGGAATAAAGATCAGACATTGGCAACTATGTGCAACTGGGAGAAGTCTCTCTCCTCTGAGGTGACTGACTTCACCTTCTCAAACATCCTGGCGACTGCTAGGATCCCCTACTGTCTTACCTACTGTCTCAACCTCAGGTGTCTACTGTACCCCACCAGAGTAAAGCGACACCTACCCAGTGTGCCTTCCACAGACCTGAAGGTCATCAGGCGGCATCTTCCCTGGTTCCTCCTTCTAATATTACTGCTGGCTGATGATATTGAATCCAACCTTGGTCCGGATACCCTGGCCTCCTCAATCCCCCCCTGAATGGGGCATGGGCAAGGGTCTGAAAATTGCTCATCTAAATATTAGGAGTCTGTTGCCCAACCTTGATGAGTTAGTCTCATGGGTTTCTCTCTACAAACCGGACATCCTCGGTGTGACTGAGACCTGGCTCAAATCCTCGATCCCAGACACAGCCTGTGCACTCCCTGGCAATGAGTTCATTCGGCTGGACAGGTCTGGGAACAAACGGGGGGGTGGCATCGTGATTTACTTCAGGAACCATCTCAAGGTCTCCCCAGTAGCCCACCAGCCACCCAATTTGTCCCCCTGTGAGCTACTGCATGCCCTGATCCTACTTGGGAACACCAAGAAACTTCACGTGGTTTGTACTTAGAATCCCCCGTAGGGTGGGCTCCCAAGCCTGACCCACCTCCTGGACTTGGTAGGCATTAGCATTGGGGATAACAAACTGATAATCATGGGGGATGTTAACCTAAACTGGGTGGGTGGCAATGTTAAGCAGTTTGAGCCTTTACTTGTTAACCTCACCCTGTCCCAACTTATTCAGGAGCCTACCAGACGGGCGGCAAATGGATCTTCCAGCTCCCTACTGGATTGGATATTGTCAAATCATCCTGACAGGATCTCCTCTGCTGGAATCCTGTCGGACTCTATCTCTGACCACTCCCCGGTCTTCTGTGTGTGGAAGATACCCTCCCCAAAAATTCCTCACAAAATCATTCATATCAGAAACTTCTCCAGGTGCGATCCTGAGGTGTTTTGGGAGGACCTAAGGCTCACTGACTGGACCAGGGTGTTCAGAGCTACCGACCCTTCAGTGGCCACTATCCACTTCCTCGCCACCTTTGGTGCCCTGCAAGATAAGCATGCCCCTAAGGTCACCCGGAGGGTGAGGGGGGTCCGCCACCCTATGGTTGCACAGGAATCTCCTAACCCTAATGCAGGCCAGAGATAAATGTTGGACCCATTTCAGAAGTTCCCTTGATCACACAATTTTCCAGCAATATAGAAATCTCAGAAACCAATGCAAAAAAGCCATAAGGGCAGCCAAAAATGACTTCTGTAAGTCTGCCATAATCAGCTCTGCCAGAGATCCCAGAAGCTTCTGGAGAAACATAAAGTCTCTTGTCAGTGGATCCTCTCATCCGGGGGTATCTGTCATTGGAGGGGTCTCCTGTGACAATCCCCACACCATAGCCAACTCCCTCAACATGCACTTCTCTGACCTATCGGCCTTCTCTACACTTTTCCCACCCGGAGAGTGCACTTCCATCCTATCGTCCCTTGCAGGACAGGGGGACCACCCCTCCCGGCAAGTGTTCTGTCTCAGGGAAGTGTCAGTTGAGGACATGCAGAGTCTCCTCTCTGGCCTCTCCCAGTACTCCAGCCCTGGCCTAGACAACCTGGAGCCAAAACTTCTAAAGTTAGGTGCCTCCTGTATTGCCCCCCCAGTTGCCCTCATTTTCAATCTATCACTTGCCTTGGGGGAATTTCCTGATTTCTGAAAGAAGGCTAGGATTGTCCCTGTTCTGAAGCAGGGCTATCCCAAAATACTGGACAACTATTGTCTGATTGCTATACTATCATTGCTCAGCAAGCTCCTTGAAAAGGTTGTGGCAGTGCAACTCTCGGAGTATTTACAGGTCCATGGGCTTCTGTCCCTGGTCCAGCACGGCTTTTGCAAGGGGCACAGCATTACCACAGCCCTGGCCTCTGTCACTTCTAGCATCAGCGCAAACATGGACCAGGGCAAACTCTCTGGGGCCATATTTATTGACCTGTCCAAAGCCTTCGACCTTGTCGACCACGCGTTGCTCTGTAATCAGCTACATACACTTGGCCTCTCCCCCCACTGCCATGAACTGGCTTAAGGGCTACCTACATGGTAGAACACAACGGACTAGATTCAACAAAGTCCTCTCCGAGCCCCTACCAGTATTCTCGGGTGTCCCCCAGGGTTCAGTACTGGGCCCCCTCCTCTTCTCCCTTTTCATTAACCAACTTCCAACGGCCGTGACAAACAGCAGTGCCACCCTATATGCGGATGATCTGGGCCCACTCCCGGGACATTGTGACTCTCAACAAGTGCTTGTCAGAGGACTTTGACAATGTCCAGGACTGGGTAATCAAACATAAACTGGTACTCAACCTGAAAAAGACGCAGGCTATGCTATTTGGTTCAACTGCCAAAATCAAAGCCTTGCCAGCCCCCGCTGGGTATTATCTGTCTGGACGGAACTTCCCTTCCAATAGTGAACTCCATCAAATACCTTGGGGTGACACTTGACCCTCAACTCGACCTGGAGAGTCATATTTTAAGTGTCTGCAGAGCAGTGAACTGCAAACTGGGCCTGGCCTATAGGACCAAATATAATCTCACACCTGCGGCTCGGCTGGCCCTAGCGAGAGGAGTTCTCCTCCCCCCCAGTTATGGTCTACACCTATTTTCTCACACCTCTAAAACTCATCTCACCCGATGGTACACGACGTATAACAACATCTGCTGCTTTGCCCTGGCTGCCCCTCGTCTCACCCACCACTGCAAGCTGTACGACAAACTTAGCTGGCTCTCTCCAGCTAAGTACTTGGACTTCGGGGTAGGGTGCCTCACAGGTAAAGTGATTAGAACAGGCACCCCTCCAGTGCTGGCCCAGCTTCTACCAACTGCTGACCCTTCCCCCTACCAGCTCAGGTCCCAGGTTCCTGGGTTGCTAAGAGTTCCCCCCACCCGAACCGTTATGGGGGGAGGGACTTTGCTGCATGTGCTCCTAGACTCTGGAACTCCTTTTCTGAGTATGTTCGCTCGGCCCCCTCCCATCAGTGCTTTCGTAAATCCCTATGGGGGTCCCTGAAACTAGCCTCAGCGTGTGATTGCCCCAAGCCTCCCTAATGCAATGTCCCCTATCAACTAGATCTTAGTATTTCTGCCCCTGGATTTTCAACCATGCACCAGGGCACCCGACTGGGCCTGATAACGTCTAGGACTATATCACTTGACAGTATGTTAAAAATATGTTAAAATTGTTTATGACCTATTAACTGGTGTTTCCATGTGGTTCACCACTATTTGTCAGGAGTGTTCTACACGCCTCTCTACTCTGCATCACCTTGGATAATGTTGCTCTATGTACTTCCTTGCATTGTTCTGTTGTTATGATGTACCTGTATCTTACTGTATTTTTCTGTTCAACCCTGTATCCCTATGTTGTACTGTCCTGGGTCATTCCTGAAAATAGGCATAATACTTGTCCAGTGTACTTACCAGATAAACAAAAGCTAAATAAATAATGGGGCACAGAGGTGTTACATCAGAGGTCCAACCCAAATACCCTCCCTGCCATCTCTTCTCCTGGCTTTGGGGATGTTGGAGCTTAGCTCTTCACCCTGCCCACCTGTCAGCTAATGCAGCAGGACCAGTTGGCTTAAGGACCAGTTGGCTTAAGCCTCTCCTAGTGTATAGGGTAGAAGTTCCTGGATACCACATACAGCTCTACATGTGCAAAGGGGGCACCAATTAGGTTTTAACAACCACTAAAAGCTTTGACAATTGGAGCCTAAGAGGAAAAAAAGATGCAGTAAAAAGTAGAAAAGGAAATGATAGTTGTGTTTTGAGGGGGTAGGGAGGTTTGGCATTGAGCTCCTCAGTATTTAAAAATAATCCAAATTCTCCCTGGTGAGTCAGCTCTGTGATGTTGACCAGTGACTGACTGTTCTGGTATGCTAGTCACTTGAGTTCACCCCCAGTCCCAGGAAAGTCAGGAGCAGAGGCTGGCATGGATAATATGGAGTGTGGGGAGGTTTGGAAAGGGGAAAGGGGAAATTATTTAACCAGGAAAGGCACACTAAGCTGAAGCTTGTTTCCAGGTGTGACCTGGGAGCACAAGGAAGTTAAGTGACTTGCTCAGGGTCACACAGTATGCAGGTGGGGGCTGTGGGATTCAAACCCTGGTCTCCAGGTTTGCAGCTCAGAGCCTTAAACTACTGCGCTATACTGCCTCCTGGCACTGTTTATTCATTGGCACCTAGTGAGGCCTGTCAGTGGTTCTGCTGATTCTGCTATTGACCATGCAGCATTTGGCATCTCCCAGAGTAGTCAACATCTGTGCCAATTCACACAGAAAAGTGGTTAGGACAAGAAAGGTGAGACTCCCCTGACACACTGAGAGACTAAATAAAGGGGCCATGGCAAGGCTGCTCACCATCTAAGGATGCACAAATGTGGCAAGCCATCCACCACTACTGCTGGATCCTGCTTGTCTCCCTTGATGATAGAGTGGCTGAGCACACAAGTGGAAGTCCAGCATGGTGGTCAAGCCAAGAGAGTTTGGCAGTCACTTTCAGTGCGATCTGACATTAGAAGGGAAACAGTACAAGTGATGAAGATCCTGGATTGCCAAGGGCTAAAGTCCAAGACAGTAACCTTGACAATAACAATAATATTTTTATTTATGTAGCGCATTTCCAGTTTCAAAGTGCTGCACAAAAAACACATCAGAAATAATTTAAAAATCTTACACAATTTCAACTTCAAATAAAAACAATCCCAATCATAAATACCAGTCATTAAAAGCCTATTGGAAAAGATGCATTTTCAGGCTGGTTTTTAAGCTCTCCACGGTCTTGCACTCCCTAATCCGATGAGGTAGAGAGTTCCACAGGGATGGTGCTGCAAACATAATTGCCCGGGCCACAGATGTTTTTAAATGCACCCTGGGAACCTCTAACAACCCCTCGTCAGACAAGCTGAGAGGACGGCCAGGGCTGTAGGGCACCAGGAGCTCTTGCAGATAACTGATGATGAGTGATGGAATGAAGAATGAAATTAAAAAATAATATTCCCCTGGTGTGCCAGTGACCTTGACTGTGTAGTCAGTTCTTGGAGGTCCAGTGGATAAATGTAGTTCAGTTTCCTTGGTGAAATTGTTTAAATTAAAGCAAAAAGGCTCACTGGTGTTAAGTGGGTACAGGAAAGGATTTTCCTTCCCTAACTGTTGGAACTACCCCTTGCATTGCTCCCAGTTTTTCCATTGTTGGTGGAGTCTTTCAGGAATGGAAAGTGGGGACACAGAACTCTGAAGTATTATAGCACTCTTATACAGACTCTGGTCAGAGACGATATGGCTGTGGCGAGCTTTTAGGAGCAGCAAGAGCATTGAAAAGAATATGCAGTGCTTTCGCTGCACCAGAGTCTGCCATAAGTAATACTGGAGTGATTACAGTACTGTGCATGTGTGATACTCGCACATGTGCAGTTTGCCCCAGAGTCAGCCATGCGCAACATGGCAGTGCTGACATAACTATGTATGCACGATGGTCATGTGTGTGCAGTTTAAGTCAGTGCCACCATGTTGCACACAGCAGCTGTCACTTCTACAGTTGCAGAAAGGAAACATAGTGCCCTGGGAAGTGGATATGTTTATGCAGTCCATGGATGGGAAGGGCTACATAAACAGAATCACCAGAAACTATTACGAAGCACTGTGGCAGTACAATGGTAAAGCAAAATCGCAGGCAGCTTCTTCAAGTATAACATAGAAAATGCCTCCCTTCCCCTCTCCTTCCCTCCCTCCTGAAACAGACTTTAAAACCTGCCCCTCACCCTCACCCAACTCTTCCTTTCTTTGCTTCCAGAGTTAGCATCCTCCATCACCATCAACCTGTTCTGGCTTTGTGAACAAGAGGCCATAGTGTGAACCTCAGCACAGTTGACTGAACACTATTTACATAGCCATTCTAAAGAAAAAAAACATTTTGTGTATTATTCTTTTTGGCTTTCTACATGCAAGTTAGAAACCAATTAGCCTATTTCTGTGGAAAGAAAATGCAGGAACCAATCAAACAAGGGGCAATTGTGCAGCTAGCAAAAAAGGTGATACAGAAGCACTTGGAAACGACATCATTTATAAAAATGTGATTTTGCTCAATCTTAGGTAATCAGTAGGGTTATTTGTACATACTTTTGTATTTCTCCACACTTTTACTTTGTAAATTTGAAAAAAAAAATTAAAAAATTACACTTGATCTTTTGCACAGATCTTGACCTCACCTAAAGGGAATGGCTTAAAACTTATTTGGAAGTCATTCAAGAGTTATCCCAAGGTTAAGATTTAGTAAACTATACATTTAATGCATATTAATAATAGAAGTTGCCAAAGAGGACATAATAAAAGAAAAATCAGTGCTGCAGCATAAATGTCTAAAAGTTTCACAGACGGCCTTGTTTGAGCACCAGGTCTCCCTTCTGTGTGTGAAAAGAGCTACAAAAGAACTGCAGAGCAAATGCACTGGGGCATGGGTTATTCTAGAGGATATTTACCTTACAACCAAACATTATTGACGTACAGTATGTGCAATTTGTGTTTTCTGTGTGTAAGCATTATTTTCTTCTTTGTCTTGCTTCTTCCCCCTATCTGGTCAGAGTCACTATCGGCTGTTAAATTAGGCATGACAAGAGATAAACAAGGTGGTGTAGTATTTCACTTAAGTGGCATAGTGGTTTGCAAAAATTAGGCTTTTTAAAAAGTGCAACAGGAGTTATGCCAAACAGATGTAAATATGTCTAAAAGTATACATGTTACAAATAAAAAAAACAGTATGAAACTTGTTCAGGACAAAAAAGGCATTTCCAATTAGCCTATTCATTAAGCTGCCCTAATTATATTTTTTAAACTATGGCCATCTGATTACCTTAATTTTCATTTCTCTTCACAATTTTCACCTTTTGGATGCCTATATTAAAAAAAATCTAATGAATTCAGATAAGTGACTACCCTCACTTGAAAGGTTGTTTTGTTCTGAACAACTTTCATGTTGGTCATGTATTGGTAACATGTACACTTTCTGAGATATTTACATTTGTTTGGCATGACTCCTACTGTGTTCGCTCAGAGAGAAAAACATGAGGTTGTTTGGAAGACTATGTTTTACAAAATATAAAGAATTCAGATTAGTGACTATCCTCATGTGAAAGGTCTTTTTGTCCTGAACAACTTTCACACTGGTTGTTTTTGTGCAGTTTGAATACTTCTTTTAAATATATTTAGATTTGTTTGGAATGTGTGCACATTTGCTCTCAGAGAAAAGCAGCTTGGAGTTCTGTCCAAAATTCTAAACAGAAGGGAGTATTTCTTTAACTGCTATAGTGAGTTGCACTTATGGATGGATACATTGAAAAGTCCAAAAATGTGTTCCACGGTATGCCATTTTTCTAGCTAAAGCAAGATGGCTGTAGGCTCCACCCACAGTCATAAAAATTGGGAGAGAAAATCCGGTGTTTTGATTGTTTTTTAACCTGTGTATCAAATCTGTTTGATGCATAGGTAAAAACAAGTACTCAAAACCAGGACTGCATTGAAAAAAAAAATCAGTGTGCCACTAGAACACTCAGTTTTTCAAATGCTGCCATTTTTGTTTTCTCTCATTAAGCCAAGTGTGCTGTACCAAGTTAGTCTAAAATGTCAAGCCTTGTATCCAGCACTGTTGAAGGAGGGTATATATTAAAATAAATTGTGCCCTTTTTGCTGTTTAGCCCTGTGTGCACAATGCAATCCCTTTCTTTTAATCCTTCTGTGATAGATAACATATGTCCAGGTTTTTCCTGTTGTGTGACTCTCTTGAACCAAGGTGAAAGTGCAATGTTCTGAGCCACACACATTTACAGTTCCATAATTACAGCATCATTCTGCACATGATGGACCTAGTTCATACATTAACAAGTGTGAGAGCAGCACAGAATACTCTTTAAATGAGGTGGAGAGTACATTCTAAAGAATTACACACTTCATCCTTTACAAACTGTGTTTCAGTAGACTCACTTTTTGCTTTATTTTACTTTATTCTCTATTTAATATTTTGAACCCAGCAGTTCTGTTTCATCATTTTAAATATGAAGCCATGAGTGGCTACCTACTATAGCCAGGGGATTCAGCAGTAGGCAAAGTGAGGTCATAATACCCATGTACAGGTCACTGGTGAGACTGTATTTAGAATACAGATAAGGTACTGGAATCCATATCATAACAAGGACATCAGCTTGTTAGAGAGGGTCAAAAGGAGGACAGCCAAGATAATTGGGGGACTGTAGGGGAAGTCTTATGAAGAGAGTCTGGGAACCCTGAGATTGTACTTCCTAGAGGAAAGGACAGAGAGGGGGGATATGATATAGACCTTTAAGTACCAGAAGGGAATAAATAGAGTGTATAGGGAAGGTATCTTCAAGCTAAGTGGCAACAGATCCACAAGATGGCACAGTTTAAAGTTAGTGGGGGGGTTAGGAGGGATGTTAGGAAACTTATTTTATGGAGAGGGTAGTGGACACCTGGAATGTGCTGCCAGAAGAGGTAGTCTCACTGAAGATGGTGAGCAGTTTTAAGAGGGCCTGAGATAGGCATAAAGGGAACCCATGGGACCATGAGAGGGAGTTATGAAGGAAGGGTTGACAGGGGAGGAGGTCAGGGTCAATGGTGGAAGCCAGGAACACTAAATTACTAATGAGCAGACTTGGCAGACCAATGTGGCCTTCTTCTGCTGGCTTTTCTTATGTTCATATATTTTTGTATATTTATTTATTTAAAACATGTTTCTACTTCTAAAAGGTGTTTTATTCTTTTTTCCATCATTTTCCATACTATTGACATAATGCTAATCGGTCTGTAGTTAGAAATGTTGCTGCTCTTGCTATAACCAGCACACAAAAATGCCCAGTGAAGAATAAGTAAACTCATTCAACAATATGCCACAGATCAGAAGTGAGGCGGAGGAATGTCTCCTAGAATCCATCACTATAGTCCAAAGGAGGCTATGGGTGGAAGATATTCGTAACGTTGAAGCATCTCTTGATAACAAAAACTGGATGTAGAGGCTGTCCCAAAGCCATGGGCAACTCAGAACCATGATTGGAACATAGCCATCCTGGGATATTCATTCAGAAGGGCTAGGATGAAGAGCAAGAGTGGAAGAGTGGTACTTTTTATAAAGAAGGAAATAGAGACTACAGAATTAAATAATATGGGGACTTTAGAGCAGCTAGAAAGTCCTCTGAGTACATTTCACATTGGGAAAGAGTGAAAGGAGAAACAAATTAAGAGTTGTGGTCGTGTACAGCCCACCAAGTCAGGACCTGGGGATGGGCAGGTAATGAGGTTATTAGGGGGAGCAAAAGGGGCTAAGGAGATACTGGTGGTAGGGGAACAAGCAGTCAGAAGTGGACTGGAAGGCCCCAGTTGCAGCAACTGTGTGGAACCAGCTCTTGGTGGAAACATTCCCGGAGGTTTTCCTTGCACAATTGAAACATACAAACATAGACAGTGACTGCAGAAAAAGACCAAAGGTCCATCAAGTCTGCCTATTGGGCCCTATTTATCCCTGCAACCTAGTGTTGATACAGGGTTCTAACCCTCTCCATCAGTCTTCCTATTCCTTCCCCAGTTTCATCTATACAAGTGAGCACTTCTCCTTTTGCTCTGTCCCAAGCCCATTTGAAACCCACCATGGTTTTAGTTCCTACCACCTTGGCTGGCAAGCTGTTCCATGGTTCCACCACCTTTTTAGTAAAATAATACTTTATCACATCCCTTTCTCCTGACAGCTTTCAGGAATTTAAAGATTTCAATCATATCCCCCCCGCTCTCCCAACTGGTCTCCGGCGAGTACATGTTCAATGCCCAAAGGTGTTCCTCATAGCACTTTCCCTGCTGGCCCTGTATGATCTTCATCACCCTACACTGAACCACCTATAGCCTATCCTTGTTCTTTCTGAAGTGAAGGCTCCAGAACTGGGAACAGTACTCCAGGCGTGACCTCACCAAGGATCTATAGAGGGGGAGTATCACTTCTTTTTTTTCTACTATCAGTATCCCTGCTGATACACCCCAGCATCATGTTTGCCTTACTACAAGCCTTATTGCATTGGCTACCCTGTTTAAGAGTGTCACTGATAATGACTTCTATGTCCCATTCCTCAGCTGTGGTGCTAGGTTTAACCACTCTCAGCCAGTTTTTTGTCCTTGTCTTCTTTTTTTCCTAGGTGCATCACCTTACACTTTTTGGAATTGAATTTCAGTTGCCAGGCATTTGACCACCTCTCTAGCCTTTGCAGGTCACCCTGTAATTCTTGAATTCCCTCGGCACTATTCACCCTTCTGCAGAGTTCAGTTTAGTGTTGTCTGTGAAGAGACTTATCCTACCTTGTATCCATTCTCCAATGTCATTGATGAACATGTTAAAAAGGACTGGGCCCAAGACAGACCCCTGTGGTACACCACTCGTGACATATCTCTCCTCTGATTTAACTCTGTTTACCACAACCTGCTGCCACCTCCTTTTTAGCCAGTTTTCTACCGGTCTAACTATATTCCTAACTAACCCCAGGTCCTCCAACTTCCTCTGCAGGTGTCTGTGAGGCACAGAGTCAAAAGCTTTGCTGAAGTCATAGTAAAGTAGATTCATAACATGGCCTTTATCCAGTTCCTTTGTCAGCCATCCAAAGAAGATTATTAGGTTAGTCTGACAGGAACTTCCTGTTACAAAGCTGTCCTGTCTCCTATCCTGGAGACAATTACCCTCCAGATATTCTATGAGGTCTGTTTTGAGCAGTGACTCCATCAGCTTTTCTATGATCAAACAATCAATCAATCAATCAATATTCTATTTGATATAGCACTCTATCTATTGTGACCCTAGGTGCTGTACAATAAGATCCATAGTAACAAGTACAATAACCAAACAATAAAATTCATGATGCCAGATAAAATAGGTTCAGAGTATTAAACATATTCATGAAACAGTAAAATCAATACAAGGGAAAAGCTTTATCAAACAGATAGGATAGATAGAGGTAAGGCTGATAGGTCTGTAGTTTTCTGTTTGTTCCTTGCCCCCCTTTTATGGAATGGAATCACGTCTGCCACCCTCCAATCCCTTAGGACAACCCCTGTCTGAAGAGACCTATTGAATAGGCCTGCCAGAGGCTTGGTTAGCTTATCTGCCAATTCCCTGAGCACACTCGGATGTATCCCATCTGGACCTGAGATGTTGTCTGTCTCAAGGGCTGCTAGACCTTTTTGGACCCTCTGCCCAGTAAATATTGGATTCTGCATCTCAGGGATCCCTCTTGTGGCTACTTTGATGCCACTCTCTGGTTCAAGACAGTACAACGGAAGATGCATCTCCAGACTTGGTGCTCAAAAACAGTGAACAGGTATGGAATGTAACAGTCTAGGAACCACTTGAGTCAAATAACTATAAGATAGTGTGGATGGAGGTCCAGCTGGAAGCCAGTACAGGGAAAAGCCATGCTAGAGAGTGGTATTTCAGGAAAGCTTATTTTAATAGGATAAGGGAGCTGCTAACGGTAGTATGAGAGGTATAGCAGTGATTGAGGTAGTGGAGGAGAAGTGAGAGGCATTCAAATTGGGTGTCATAGAGGCTACAGCCTGCTGCATTAGGACAATAAGCAAGGGAAAGAGGGCAAGCGAGCCACTGTGGTTCACACCTGAGGTGAAGAGTGCAATAAGAGAGAAAAGGAGGTCATTTAAAAATTACAAAGGAAGTCACAAGGAGAAGAACAAGGAGGCATATCTAAGGGCAGTCAGGGAGATCAGTAGGATGGTTAGAAAGGCAAAAGCAGATGAAGAGCTAAGAACTGCAGAGGGAGCAAAGTTGGGATTCAAAACTTTTTTCCTATACATCTGGGGAATGTAAAGATAAGGAGGATATAATGAGGCTGAAGAAGAGGGAGGGCTGTAAGAACGGAGACAGAGACAAAGTGTAGATACTGAACTAACATATTTGTTTAGTGGCCACTAAATAGAAGGTGGGGCCACCACCATATGGTACAGTGGGGGAATAAAGGGGGGGGTGCTAGAGAGACTGAGTGGGTTAAGACTGGAATAGTTAATGGGGATGAATGGGCTGCCTCCTAGGATGCTCAAGGAATCAGTGGAAATACTACATTAGCAGCACCATTGGCTTATATTTCAACTGCTCCCTAGATACCAGTGTACTCCCCAGAGATTGTAGGATTGGCAATGTGGTCCCCAACCACAAGATCTGCAGAAAAGTGGAAAGTGATAATGGGATTAAGACACTAAGGAAGGATCTGCTTAGGCTGGAAAAATGGTCCAGTATCTAGATCTGAACTTTAATGTGAAAAAGTGCAAGGTAATGCACATTGGGAACAAAACCCTGTGAGTGCAATACCAGATGGGGAGTCATGTGGAAAAGTACTGCACAGGAAAAGGATCTCATAGTGATAATATTGGAGAATTTGAAATCCATGGTACAATGTAACAGGGCAATAGGGAAGGCAAACAGGATTCTGGGTTGCATAGGTAGAAAAATTTGCAGTAGCGGTAGAGAGGTGGTTCTTCCAATGTACAGATCCATGGTGCACCCATATGAGTACTGTTCAAAGTTCTGGAGCTCTTACCTACAGAAAGATTGCAAGAGGGTGGAGTCTATACAGAGAAGGGCTACCAAAATGATACAAAGTATATAAGGGGAAAAGACATACTGTATGAGGAGAGTCTACAGGACATCACCATGTGCAACTTGGAAATTAAGTTAGAATGGGAACATGATAGAGATATACAGGTACCTGTAAGAGATAAACAGGGTAGCATGCAAAGACACACATGGGAGGAAACTCAGTAAAACTGGTCAGGGAAAATTCAGGAACAACATCTGCAAGCACTTTTTCTCAGAAAGTATGGTGGACAAGTGGAACAAATTGCCAGAGAAAGTTGTAATTACCAAAACAGTGGTGTGGGTGTTAAATTGGGATGGGACAGGCACATGGCCATATTAGGGGAAATTAAGGTCACAGGGTGAAGGTAGGGGATGGCCACTAGATCCAACTTAGGAGAAACAGGGTACTCTGACTTAATGGGCCAATGCACCCTTTTTTGCTGGATGGCAACTTTGTCAAAATATCAACCAATGGGAAGAATGCAAATGGAGCAATGCATTCTTAAAGCTCCTTCAATTGACATAAAGTAAACCTGTTCAGACTAGGGACACACTTGAAATACTTGCTGATTGTTGTGAGAGACAGGTGCTGTTTTAAAAAGAAGAAAATTTGCTCCTCAGTTAGGTTACAACAGAGATTGAGAGCCTTCAAAGACAAATTGTTAAATACAATGAACATCCAAGTTAAGTAGAACTGTATAACAAGGTGCAGAATGCAGTGGCTTCTCATGAACAAGATAAAGAGGAAAGCATCCATGTATGCAAGAGATGAGCAGGATTGTGTTAATGGTGAAGTGTTTTAATATGAGCGCAAGGGCAAGTCATTGGGCAGGGGATGACAAAAATTCCACTCATACAGCAGAAATAGTGTATATGGCAGAGAAGGTCTATGGAATGAGTAGTTGAGTGAGAGATCATAATCACCAAGCAGCGCCTCATGGAACAGGTCTGTGTCTTTTTTAGATCAGGAATGCAGGACTAAGAAACAAGGAAGTTCAACTGATGCAGTAAAGGGGCAACAAAAAAATGAAATCCAGAAGTGGGAGGAAAACAATTTGAATAGAGCAAGAATAAAACAATGAGCAAATCATAGAGAGTGCAAGCAAAAGGGAAGTAATCAACATTTTGCATAGGACTTTAATTAACCAACAAGTTACAGTACTGTCCAGAGATATAAATGCTGTTCCAACACCTAGAGAAGAGAAGCTTAAAAATGTTGCAGTAGATTTATGCAAGTCTATATGGAAAGTGACGTGTGTATATATTTGCTGGAAACAGGATCATGATTTGGGCAGTTGGGGGCATATCAGATTCTGAGAATCAACACATGGAGATTCTGAAATCTGATGTGGTGTGAGTTGGGTTAGATCAGTGGGAGATATGCATGGACAGATACAGTAGTAGGATATATAGCTGTTGAAAATTAAAGCATGTGACATTGGAGTAAAACCCAGAAAGTAATATGGATTTGTTGTTCGACCCATTGGGGATACAAGAAGAAGGCCTGTGTGGGAAAATGTTGAAGAATAACGTGCATATTAATTTAACTAAAAGTACAGGTTTTTCTTGCTTCTGACACACTGTACCCATTTTAGGCCAACATCCCTTTTCAATCCATGGACCAAGTTGGCCACAGCAGTACAAGCCTTTCAGTGGGTTGTTATGGATGAAATCAGTTGTACGATAATCCATTGATGAGTAAAACATTCTACATTTCCTCCGATGAACACCAGACATTGTTAGAACATAAATAAATATTGTAGTTATAAAATTGATGGACAAGGAAGAGAGGGGACATTCTAATAATGACAAAAGACAAGTATTAGTGAAACCACTTATAGGAAATTATGTGAAAAACCTGAATTTGGAATTTAAAGCCAAAGTGATATTTTAATATATCAGGCTTTGTGGCTGGGTCAGCTCACTTTCAATGATGCTGTTTTTTAGAACAGAATTTCGAGTATTGCCAACATTATACGCAATATCAAAAATTAATAACACAATAGAAAAGCCACTGGGGAAGCCCATAGTTGTGGAAATTGGATCATGTCTGAGACTATGTCAAGACAGATTATTTTCTCAGGGAAATGGTTCTCAGTAAGCCAACGTCTGAGACTCCTTGGAAGTATTGAATACGTTTGATGGTTTTGTGTGGGAAAAGAAATACACGTTTTTGACAATTGATATCATGTAATTGTATACGTGCATTCTGCATGATCTGGGAGCTCAAACAGGGACTCTAGTATTGCCATCTGACTTCCTCTTCCAGGTACTGGAATTTATTCTGACACTCAACTATTTTTTTCCGAAGGCGATTTTTATCACCAATTCAGGGGGACTGTGATGAGAGCCACTATAGCACCATCTTATTCAAATTTTGTCCTAAACTGCTGGAAACAGACATATGTATTGAATTCAGATGTAAATCCATGCCTGGGACAGGTGGTCAGATGGCATGGCTATATTGATGACATAATATATATATGGAGGGGGACCAAAAATAAAAAATAGAGCTGATGAATTTGTGCAAAGTCTTGAGACCAGTAGATGGAATCTGACATTCACTTCAAGGCTAACAGAAATGTCTACAGAGTTTCTAGATTTAAAAGTGTTTGTTGATGACAATGGTGCCCTACAATCTGAAGTGTTTAGGAAGAGCTTGGCAAGTAATACCTTGCAGAGGTTTGATAGTGCCCAACCCATAGCCTGATTTGAAGTATCCCTCTGGTACAGCTCAGTCAGTTAGGGTGGAACTATTTACAGGGGGATACCACTAAAATAAGCAAACACTTTAACCACACAGTTTAGAAAGAAAGCTTAATTGGCAAAGGTGCTGAAAGGAGCCCTGGAACAAGCCAGAAAAGTCCCTAAGTGGAATTTGTTGATACTGAGAGCAAATAAAAATGTGTGGAAAAGCCAACCAATAACACCGGTGTCAGAATTCAATAACAAAGCACAAGAAGTCAGAAACATCATAAGGGACAATTGGAATATTATATTGGGAGATCCAGTACTGAAAGATTTATTTGGGGAACAACCTATGTTAACGTTTTCAAGGGCTCAGAAAATAAAAGGCAATTTTGTATGAATCCATTTAATGCCCCCAAAAAATTAAAATAAGTATATGCTTACATACCAAACCTCTTGGTTATTATAAATGTCACCACTGTAACACGTGCTGGTATGTACAACAGGGCAAAGTCCAAAAATACCACATGATGGAAAAGAAAAAGAGGTCACAGTCCCATAATTTATAAACTGTAGTTCTAATTATGTTGTTGTATGTGCTGTCTCGTGTTCCTGCCCTAAGGTTTGTGTTGGTAGGACAACAGGTACTTAAGATTCAATTGCAAGAACATTTGAGGGCAACAAAGAATGAACAAATCAGTAATACTCTGGGGGTCTGTTTTAGGTGAAAACATGGATCTGACCCAGCCAGATTGAAATTTACAGGCATTGAGAGAATGATGCCAGGAAAAAGAAGTGTCTCAAGGCTACCATATCTCTTACAATGTGAACACTGGTGGATACATTTTCTGAATTCTTTGGAACCAAATGGTATAAATGATATTTTAAATGTTATACCTTTTCAATGTAAACATCCATATGGTAACAGATTCAAGAAAGATGACATAGGAAATAGAATTGATAGAATATAGTAATACATATATATATATATATATATATATATATATATATATATATATCGTTGAGATCCTTTCCTTTCAGATTTCATATTGTCAGCTGTGTACTCCTTGTTTGGTCTTCTATCTTTAGAGGACTGTCCATCATAGGCTTGTTTAATATGAGGTGGGATTAACATTATAGAAACTCAGTATTATTTTAATTAGTAAATATTAAATAATTATTAATAATTAATTGTTACTGCTCCTGATGTGCAAGTTAAGTCTAATTATCTTACTGCTGTCCACAATGCTTTGTATTTATATCTGGTGATCCTGCCACTACCCCCTCCAGGCCATTATGTAATGAAAATCTGTATGTGCAGCATCACAGAATTCTATGCAAAGGACATCCTCTACAGGGGTTAGTTGTGTGAGATTTACAGTAACTGGGAGGCGATATGGCCTAGAGGGTTAAAGCACAAAGTTCTAGTTTAGTCTACCTTATCATTTCATTATCTGGGTAAGTTGTGAACCTGGAGATCCAGCAGACCAGGGTTTGACACACACATAACCACCTCTTGTGTACTACGTGATGCTGTGCAAATAATAGTGTTGTAGCACTTAGTTGTTGTCAAGTAACTCCTGAACCATATTGTAGCACTTACCTTTTTGCCTGTTGGTGTAATCTTGTACTATCTGCTATATCATCCCATTTCTTCTCCCCCATGACACATCTGGAAATGAACAAATTTTGCTCAGCATGTCTTCCTGGTGAAACATTTCAATAAATAAATAAAAGAATTTGAGAGATTATCACATCTTGCTTCCTTTAGTATGCAGTGTTTTCATTCTGTCTGGGACCTTTTCCTCCTAAGCTTTACCAGTTAAACCTACAATCCAATAAATTATAGCCATGCCACCCATATAAGACTATGTATATATGTGATTTCTGAAATTGCACCCTAAAATAAGAGATCTAAATGAATGTTATTAGAACAAAATAGTTAGGTTTTTAGTGTATTAGTGTTAGTAGTCTAAGAATATATGTACACAATTACTCAAAATATGCAAATTATCTTGATGAGTGAGGGGGCAGGACCATAACTCATGAGTGGCAGAGCCATGAGTGAGTTGTAACATTCCTGCACCCTCACAAATGGAGATAAGTCATCTATTTTCAGTAAGGTCTGTGACGCTTGGCCAGCTGGTTATGATTGTTCTATGATATTTGTAATACAGAATGTGATATCTGAGTGTCTCTCATGAGACATCCTGTGCTATGGGTGCCTCCCCAAGTCAGTGACGTGACAAGTGACCTGAAACCAGGAGGTAATTAAAAGACTAGAGAGACTTAATTAAGGGTCTCCTGTTTTTCTGTCTAAATTAGAACGGACCCAGCTGCCAGGATATAGGGCTTGCAAACATTTATGACATCTTAGAGGAAAAACATTTTATACCAACCTGGTGTGAAAAGTCATAAAATCTTTGACCTGCCTTGGGAACAGGAAACCACACAAGACCAAAGGAAAGGCTTGATTAAAGACTGCCATAATTTGGGAAATTAGTTTATGCTGAAGTCACAGTATTTAAAATATCTCCTAACAGGAAGATCATTGTTTGTATATTTTTTTTATTCTAAAAAGAGGAGCTAGATGACGTCATAGAAGGGGTGTGGAAACACAGAGTTTTAAGCTGTATTCTGTGTTTGAACTGAGGGACATTTTTTTGGACTCTTAAGAAACAAGATCTCTGATCTAACTTAAGCACTATAGAGGTAATACATTAGATAGAAAAAGTCTAACTGTATTGTGGTAGGAATCTTTTGTTTCATACTCTTCCTTGTTTTCTTTTAAGTGATTGTATGCTCCTTGATATATTGCTCTGTGTTTACCTGTAACATATTTTTTATCCATTTTTAAGTAAACCTTTTATTTGAAAGATACTGCCTGGGTCTTCCTAGTTCTTTCTTTTGTATGTGACGTATAGAGGGTTAAGACTGATAAAACTGTTCAAGAGCTTAATGGTGTTACTAAACTGGGAAAAGGTAAGAATATACCTAAGGTCTTTTATAGAGTTTTAAGGGTTCATTTTGGATACCTGGTTAGGTGCCCTTAGGCAAAAGATATATTGCATCCCGAAAAGAGAATTTTATCTCAGCCTGTACATTTGGGTACGCTAGCATAAGGTTCACAGTTTGAATCCCCCAAGAACTAGAGACCAAAGGTGATTCAGACCCACAAGCAGACAGGAGGGTTACCCTGTCTGTTACCTGTTCACATTACTGCGCTCGGAGGTCGGCACTGTGGGAGCAGAGGGCCTGACCTGCTGAGTGTGTTTGTGACAAGGTCATTGTGTATTTGATTTATACAACATTAGTTTATAAGTTATATCATTTAAATTAGCTGTTTGTGTAGAGTTAACTATTTCTTTTTGAATTCAGCATCTAGCTTCAGAACAGAACAATGCTATTGTGATGTCATTAGCATTGTGAAAGCTGCTTTCTGCTTAGTTCTTAGGTTAGGGGTAGTCACTGTGACATATCTAACCTCCAGGTAAATGTTTATCTGGAGGTAAGACAGTGAGATAAACAAATTTATCAGGGAGAATTTATCACTACTGGTACTGTATAAATGTTTGTAAATGGAAAGAATGCTGTTGTTACTTAAATGTGGTTGTTGTTATGTATTGTTTTGCAATCTTTTAATACAATTTGCTAAAAAAAATAAATACTACAGTACCTACAGTTTTAATTTCTGGTCTTTCTTTGTTGACCATGACCTCCCCCCCCCCTCATCCTTATGTGCTTAACAGGGAAATCTCAGCTGTTTGTGAATATTCTGCCAGTAGAACTGAACAGAGATTTGAATTTTTATATTCCATCCACAGTAAGCATTCCATCCACTCACTGTAGGAAAGATGAACGGGAGGAAATAATATAAAGAAGAAAGCAGTAAATAGACAGTTTATGGCCTAATTTAAAAAAAATGTATTTTGCTTTACATAATATTCAAA
The DNA here is from genome assembly GCA_016271365.2 of Neoceratodus forsteri. Taxonomy (NCBI): domain Eukaryota; kingdom Metazoa; phylum Chordata; order Ceratodontiformes; family Ceratodontidae; genus Neoceratodus; species Neoceratodus forsteri. Next base: position 294,084,041 of record CM028136.1, read on the forward strand.
ACTGATAGGGCATGCCATTGATGGGATGTTCTAGGACTGTCCTGTTGGGGAGGTGAGTGTTTTAAAAAAAATCATTAAAATGTTTAACGTTTAATTTTTTTTGTGCATTTTTTTTCACCCACCATAAAAGTCTTGGATCCATTTTTTAATTACAATAATTACAATATGACACTCCAGTTGAAGCATTGTGGTGGGATAATGGAACTCTTAAGGTTGTTGAAGGCATTGGCAATGTTTTGTGCCTCATGATACACACAAAGTGTGCCATTATCCCACCACAATACACACCCTGTCATGTCTTGTTGCTGAATTGGTCAATACCTTAGTGTTTGCTTGCACGTGTTAGTAGTGCAATAGGTAAGGTTAGTAAGGTAAAGACAGACATAAGCGTTGGTATGGAGAACAAATGGTAGTGAGAGGTGAGAGTAGCAGAGAGGTACAGTACATACTGTACATAGAAATTAAGTAAAAGGTATTTTAGAGCAAAGGTACAGTTTAAGATAATAGAAAGTCAAAAAGGAGAAACAGAACTAGGGAAAAGAAATAAGGATAGTCTGTGGGCGCAGATCTCTTTGTGGCATCTTGAGTGTTGGGCGGGAGCAGAGCTGAACTGAAACCCAAGTTGGTCAATGATAGGATTCTTTACTTGGTGCAAGCAGGGGACTATGGGATGAGGCAGTTCACCTTTACTGCACTAGCCCCTCTACAATAAAGCAAAACTATAAAACAAAGTGAGAAAAATGAATACCTGACTCTCAGTGTTGTTACAGAGGGCTAGAGGAATAAAGATCAGACACTGGCAACTGTGTTAAGGGGCACAGAGGAGTTACATCAGTAGTCCAACCCGAATAAGCGCCCTGCCATCTCTTCTCCTGGCTTTGGGGATGTTAGAGCTTAGCTTGTCACCTTGCCCATCTGTCAGCTAATGCAGCAGGATCTGTGTTGGCTTACGCCTCTCTGTGTGTATAGGGTAGGAGTTCCTGAATACCACATACAGTTTCATATGTGCAGAGGGAGCACTGACTATGGTTTAACAACCACTGAAAGCTTTGACAATTGGGCCCTAAAATGAAAAAAAGATGCAGTAAAAAAAAAAAAAGAAACGATAGTTGTTTTTAGAGGAGCTGTGACATTCTGGTATTGAGCTCCTCAGTAGTTAAAATTAATCCAGATTCTCCCTGGTGAACCAGCTCTGTGATGTTGACCAGTGGCTGACTGTTCTGGCATGCTGACCACCTGAGTTCACACCCAGGCCCAGGAAAGTCAGGAGCAGAGACTGACATGGGTAATATAGAGTGTACATAAGGGCTCACTTCTCACAGTGTGGGGAGGTTTCCTGGCACTGTTTATTCACTGGCACCTAGAGAGGCCTGTCAGTGGTACTGCTGATTCTGCTACTGACCATGCAGCATCTGGCATCTCCCAGGGTAGTCGACATCTGTGCAAATTCACACAGAGAAATGGTTAGGACAAGAATGGTGAGAACTCCCTGCCACGCTGACTGAATAAAGGGGCGACAGCAAGGCTGCTCACCTTCTAAGGATGCACAAATACGACAAGCTCTTCCCCACTGCTGTTGGATGCTGCTTGTCTCCCTTGTAGTGCTGTGTGGAATGCAGAATTTCACCAGCAGAATTAGCATGGAATGGCCATTCTGCTGGCTGAGATTGCCACCAGAATTTTGTCGGTTCTTCGGTGGAATTCTGCCTACTGTGATCCGCAGAACAATATTCCACTGGAAAGTGATATTTCCATGGAAAATCATTCCACAATTTCCAAGGAAATATTGAGATCTGCAGAATAATATTCTGCGGAACAGAATTTTTTCTCTGCGTAAAATCATTCTGCAACTATTTTCTACCATGGGATTTCACCATTCCCCATTTGTGGTGAAATTCTGCAGAATTTTGGAATCATTTTGAAAATTCTGCAGAATTTCATTCCACCAGAATTTGAAATTCTGCACAACACTATTCCCTTGATGATAGAGTGGCTGAACGCACAAGTGGAAGTATGTATACCATGGTGGGCAAACAAATGGAGTCTGGCAGTCACTTTCGTTGAGAGCTGAAACTGAAAGGGAATCAGTGCAGGTGATGATGATTCTAGATTGGCATGTCCTAAAGACAAAGACAGTAGCAATGATGATGAGTGATAGAATGAAGAAAGAAACTGAAAAACAATTTTCCCCTGGTGTGCCAGCGACCTTGGCTGTGTAGTCAGTTCTTGGTGGTCCAGTGGATCAATGTAGTTCAGTTCCCTTGGTGAAATTGTTTAAATGAAAGCAAAAAGGCTCCTTGGTGTTAAGTGGGTACAGGAAGGGAATTTTCATTCATGAACTGCTGGAACTACCCCTTGCATTGCCCCCAGTGTTTCACTTGCTGGTGGAGTCCTGCAGGAGTGGAAAGTGTGGACATAGAACTCTGAAGTATTATAACACTCTTATAAAACGAGGAGAGAAAAGCCTATTTTTTGATTGTTTTTTTTACCTATACATCAAATCTGTTTGATGCATAGGTAAAAATGAGGTAATCTCAACCAGGACTGCATAAAAAAAAAAAATCAGTGTGCCAATAGAACACTCAGTTTTTCAAAAATTACCTTTTTTTTCTCTCTCGCTAAGTTGGCTCATCCCCACTTGCTGGCCGATTAGGGGAAGTCTTGTGCTGATTAGGGGAAGTTGCGAATGACTATTACAGTATGCACTATAAGCCCATTGGTCCACAGTGAGGACCAATGAGCTTGCAGCACATGCTGTAAGCTGTCATTTGGCAGGCAGCCGCGGAGATATGGGGATGGATATGCTGCCCGCTGATGACCGGGGAGCTGGGTGGGCTGGGGGTCCTGTGTCGGTGGGGGTTGGGGTGTCACTGGACTACCAGGAATTTATTGATGCATTATGATGGCGATCAGGGTTATGGGCAGGGAGGGAGGGAGGTACCACTAAACTACCAGGGAAAGGAAAATAAACATAATGATAGTAACTGGGATTACAGATGGGGAGGGGGGTACCACTAGACTACCAGGGAATTGTAAAATGTTATTTCGGGTGAACAAGGTTACAGGTGGGGAGAGGGTACCACTAGACTATCAGGGAATTGTAAAATGTTATTTTGGGTGATCAGGGTTACGGGTGGGGAAGGGGGTACCACTAGACTACCAGGGAATTGAAAAACAAATCCCCCCTGACATGGTTGGCCTCGTGTACCTACTGGTGACGGCACATAGATCACCCATGCCCCATAGGACATGTCCTCATAGTACAATTCTAGGTCTGTCTCCTTCAGAATCATATAGTCAGGGAATGTCTCCTTGTACCTCCTGCACCTTCCCAGTGGTGTCCACACATGGCACTTTGCTCCATCAGGCTGAACCTGCCAGCTAAGCTCCATCCTCGTGGCCCTCCTGTGCTGGTCCTATGGAGAGCAATAGGCACACATCATCAGGCATCGTACTGTGTGCATATGCCAACACCCAATCAACACCAGTGGCCTTGCATCCAGACAACAGGATACCAACCTTGTCATATCCTCCGACGCACCACAGGTCACCCTATCCCCTGTCATCCACGTAGTCCCCTTCTGACACCCACCACAGATGCTGAGGGAACATCACCTTTCTGTCCACCATCACACCCACCACCTCACTCCGCATGTGACACCTGCCTCAGCACAGTACCGTGACCTTACAGACACATGGTGCCATCATATGCATGGGCAAGAGATGTTGCTACATGGCACACCCCCTTAAGGGTGTACCCAATGCACAGTGGCAGTACATAGGGGGCAGCTGTGCATGGTGCACTGCCCTACAGGAAGTGGTAACAGCATAGCAGGATGTGCCCTGGGATGTTAATACATATCCACCTCATCACTGAACTAAAGGAAAGGAGACGGAGACGAGGCCCACGTCCACAGGTGTTTCACACCCGCATCAACGTGGTGACATGGCATGACATGCACTGTATAGAGAGGTTCCAGCTTCCTTGTGACACCACAGCATGACTGTATGATAGCATCTGTGGCACGGTTGCACCACGGACAAGCCGGTCACAAGCCATGTCCGTGGAGGCTAACGTACTGTGTGCCCTGGTGTACTATGCCACTGGATCATTCCAGCAAGTGACAGCTGACACCATGGGTGTGAGCCAGTCCTCTGTGTCCCAGGCCATTGCACAGGTGATGGATGCATTCCTTGAGCATCTGTGGAAGCTCATCACCTTCCCCACCATGGCGGCCTGTGTCTGGGCAACAAAGGCTGCATTCTACATCATGCATCAGATGCCCAATGTGTGTGGTGCCATTAATGGGACACACATTGCAATCCTGACACCCAAAGTGCATGAGGAGTCATATGACAACCACAAGGGCTTTCACAGCATAAATTGTCAGGTCAACTGTGATGCATGGGGCATCATCACAGACGTGCACGAAATACTCAAGATGCTTGCATGACTCTTATATCCCGGATGCATCAGGCCTTGTGGTGATGCTGCATGCCTGACAGCTGGACAGGTGGCTGGTCAGTGAGTACCACAACCCTGCAAGGGTACACATACACATACATTGTAGGCCGGCGCATCACTGACACATTGCATTCCCTCCCTGTAGGTAACAGCTGCTATCCACTGTGGCCATACCTGTTGACACCCATCCTTGCTTCTGGCACCTCAGCAGAGGAGGCATACAACATGGCACACAGACAAACCAGGGCCATTGTTGAGAGGACCACAGGACAGCTGAAGATGCATTTCAGGTGCCTGTATTATATGGGGGGAGCATTGTGCTGTTCCCCACAAAGGCCTGCAGTGTGTTCTTGGTGTGTGCCATGCTGCACACTATGGAAAGTTGTGACAATGTGCCCATGCCATGGGTTCCACCTGTAGACCCCTGGGATGATGGGGACAGTGACATGCCTGGCTGGGACCACTGGCAGCCATGCAGCCAGGTAGGCACTCATCGATGGCACATTCCACCACTGGGGCTGAACACACTGCATGGCAGCACCATGGAGTGGCATTGGCATGTCATGCTGCCACCACAGGACAGTGTGGATGGGCCTACCAGACACCTGTGCACCACATGGGGGTGATGTGTACACAGGCCAGTGCAGTGTGTGTCATGGGGGGAGCTGGGGTGCACAATGATGACACCTGTTCCTGAGTGCACCAGAGAGTGGGTGGTTGACTGGGGGGGCATGTCTGGTGGTCCTGGTGTGTGCTGCACATTGTGTTCATGTGTTTGGCACTCATATGGTGCTGGCAGCAGTGTGGGTATAGGGGGTGATGTGACGTGTGTGAGGAGGTGGTGGTGGTGTTTGATGCACTGTTGCACACAGCTATCCAGTCCCATTGCCAGCAGGCTTGCCAAGTAGCCATGCTGATGACTGGATCCATAGCCATCTACCCAGCCTCTGTTGTCATGCTGCTGGCGGGCTCCTGTGTGCTGCCATGGACTGGGCTGTGCTGGCATCATACATGTTCAGACCTGATGACTTGTCCTGGCACCCACTGCAATCCACAGCGCAGCCCCAGTCCCTGCCACCAGGTGATGCACATGTGGGCAGTGTCGTTGGTCCCTCACTGGTGTGCTGGCATGATGCTACAAATGGGGTGTGTGCCATAGGGAGCATGCTCACCACCAGATGCCAGATGGTGCATGGGAATGGTGGTGCCCACTGTGTGCCCATATCTGTTGTGGTCACCTGTGCATGCACTACAGGGCCGCTGTGTGCCAGTGGTGACTGCATTAGTTCCTGTATGCCCTAGAGTACTGTGGCACAATGCCAGATGACCATGTGCATGTCCCTGGCCACCTTCAAGTGGGCCTCCAATGCGGCACTGTTGCAGAGTTGCATGTCCAGACAGTCTCACTCCAGCTGCTGCAGTATATGGTGCTGCCCCTCCATATAGCTGTGTGCCCTTGCTGTGCAGTGGCATCTCGTGGGATGGGTGGATGGTCCCTCATCACCACTGTCCAGGCTGTGTGGGTGTGCCACCCCACCAGGGGCATGACAGGGTGTGTTGGTACCATCCCCATCACTGTCACTCGCTGCAGACTGCCCGCACAGCAGTGCTGTCATTAAGGCCCCTGCACCTATGGCATATGCAGATGGAGCACTGGTACCCACTGATGTCTCACTCCCCGACAATGTGTCTTCCTCCAGTGGTGCATCAGTGCTGCCCAAATTTCTCTCTGTCTCCACCTGCATCTCTGTCTCTGCACCTGTTGGTAGACAATGGGCAGGTTACAGGGATGTGTTTCTGACATGGGTCTGCCAAGCCCTTCCCCCACCTTAAGGGTGTGCATACATATCTGTGGGCTCCATTTGGGGGGCGGCTGTTGTGGGTTTCTGTCGGGCCATGGTCATGGACAGAGGGGTCCCTGGTGGACATCACACCCCTCTGGGTCATGCCTGAACTGCCTGTGGGTGCAAAGCAACAAGGTTAGTGCAGACACAGTGCATTCAGCCAGTTCATCACCATGTATTTGGTGTCCCTACCTGCCATGGTGTCCATTCCATCCACCTCGCTGTAGACCACCACATTGGTGAGCATTTCTGCAACCAGATGCTCCAGGGGCATCAACTGGGTGTCTGTGCTGGGTGGTCCCCCACCTGTGCCTCACAGTGCTCTGGTGCCAGCAGCAATCTTCTTCTTCACCACCACCCTCAGGTCCCGCCACTTATGCTTGATGGTTGTGAGGGTTCTGGCCTCAGTACTGGAGGCATTGACAACCACCTGTATCTCCAGCCACAGCCTCGCCTTCACCTCGGGGGGGGTGTTATTAGGGCCAGGGCACCATACAGGTGGCTGTAGTTTTGGCATATGTCTGTTACCATGGCTGCCACCTGACCACCTGAGAAGTTGGGTACCCATGGGCACCCTCCACCCCATGTACAGACCTGTCCCAGTCCATGCCCCCCCTCTGTCTGATCCCCCTTTTGCCTCCTTTCTCTCATTGTGGACTTCCCTCAACACCATCCTCCTGGTCCGCCATTGCTCGATCCACACTCAGCTGCATGGCATGCATAGCCATGACTCTGTGCAGCAGTGTTCCATTGCCTTATATAGCAGGGTCAAGAGGCGTTCCCATGTAGTCAGGCACTGCCCAGTCTCCCTGTGTGTTCCACTATGCAGCCCTGTTGGTCCCATCCCCAGTGTGCATGTGGCACACACTGCCATTTGTGAATGCTGTATACCGCTGGGGTCCTGTGCCCCAGCATAGCTGCATGCTGCTCTTGCATCAGTTTTCAGCTTACTTTATGCACATTCGTGCATAGCCACCAATGGTAGAAGATTTTGGCAGCATTCCAGCTTGGAGCATGGAGAGATGGCTGTTCACATCATCATGATGTCACCGGTGATCTCCAGAGGCAGCTTTTGATGACATCACTCTACAAATGAAGCCTTTTGTTAACTGCAATCAGAAAACTGACATTTCTTAGTGACTTCTGGTCAGAGGAGTTCATTTGTTTTACTGTTCAGGTGATAACCAGGCCTTTATAAGCAAATCTATGAAAAAGGTATCTCTGTCCTTCCCTGAACTTTGAGCAGACAAAACAACATATGGGATAGAGTTTCTGGAAATCCAAGGAAACAGCTACATGTAGGTAGAGATGCAGAGAATTTAAATTCCACCAGCAAAGTGCCCGCAAAATGGGCACTTTGCGTTGGCGCTTCACTACACGGAGTGCCCCATAGGAAAGGCACACTTCACCTTGTGATTATTACTTCGCAATGTCATTCTGCCTTAACACGAAGTAAGACAGAGTGACAACAATGTTGGCAGCACCCCACACACACAGTCACCAATGTGCATCCCCAAAGTGCTACTGTCTTGTGTCCAAAAAACTCTCCAGTGCTGATGAAGTGAATTAAGAGCGTAACAAGAAATGCAAAGTCTCCCAGAATTAATGGCACACTCAGGCATATGAACAGTGGTCACACACAGAGTCACCAGAATTATGTGCATCCCCAAAATGCTACTGTCTTGCGTCCAGAAAATTCCCCAGTGCTGACGAAGGGAAATGAGAGCATAACAAGAAATGCAGTCTCCCAGAATTAATGGTGCACTGCAAATGCACAGACAGATTAAGATTGCACTGCGCACTGAAGAGATGCATACGAAAAGGCACAACAACACTTAACCAGTGCTCAGAAGTCAAAAATCTAAATCTGGAAAGGAATACCTTTTGCCAGTTGGGGGATTAGTGCATGGCAGTAACAATCAACTATCAGTAAAGATACCACAAAGCAGTACAAAAAATTCATGCAGGTACGGTGGATAGCAGGTTCACACTGCTGCAATTACTCTGTGGCACAATAACAGGTGTCTGCTTTAACTGCACGCATCACACACACACACACACGCACACACACACACACACACACACACACACACACACACTACAAGTAATGTGTAGCAAATTGAAAACCTTTAGTAATACAGTGAAGCCCGCTTAAGTGCACACCCTCGGGATATGACATTTTTGTGCACTTAGGCCGGCTGTGTACTTATCAGGACAAAACTAATTTTCCAGTCAAACACTGAGTTTTGTACTGCGATAAGCACTTTATTAAATTAAACAGGTGCAGTCATATAAAAACAACAAAGGGTTAGCAAGTAAACAAGCTAACAAGCAAAAAAAGCAAATCAGATTATTGTGGGTAAAAATCGGTATTTTTTTTTTTTCTGTCGACTGGATTGCCAAACTATTAACGTAACTGTCAAACTGAAATAGCAAAGCAAAATCACTTTTTTCTTTGCTTAAACAAAACGCCTCACAGTTTCCATTGCTGTGATAGCGGCTGCTGCAGTTACTGGCTCATCATCACAATCCTTCTCGTCCTCGTCCTCCTGGTCGACAAACGGTATCCCCCTGACTTCGTTACAGAGTTCCTGCTCATCAAGAGCACCCTTGGTCTGCAATCCCGCTTCGATGTCCGTATACTCGAGAAACTCCCGTGTCGATATACCTAGCTAGTTGCTGAGCTTTTTGCATCAGAATAGGGCCATTAATAGGTGCATCCACAGAACTGCTTGCAGTGAACCACCTGAGCAGTGCAGTTTCAACTGTGTCACTTTTTCCCATTCTTTTCCTCTTTTGCCCTAGCTTCTCACCGCTTTCCCACTCTGCCAGCAGTTTTTCTCGAGAAGCATAAATATGGGAAATTGTAGAAACATCTACACTACTGTTTTGCCAGGTCAGGCCGTTTAACATCAGGCTGTGACAACTAATTCAGAACAGTGATTTTCTGCTCCAGGGTAACTGTATTTTTTTTTGTTTTATCCATGTCGTAATGCTGAACCGAGCACTGCCTAGTTCAGTGTGCTCTGCTCTGAGCAGTCTTTATAAGCCAGCACTAAAGAGTCAAGTGGTCATTTACAGTACTGTAGGTCTGGTTTCTAAGTGAGCAATTGATCATTCAATTAAGTAATCATCCAGGTAAATGTGCACTTACACAGATTCTGAGCCCAAAAATTTTACATTTTCACAACGAAAACTGTGCATTTATCCGAAATGTGCATATATGTGTAGTGCACTTATCAGGATAATTTAACATTGATAATATAGGAAAAAAACTAGGATATTGGTTTTCTGTGCACTAAACCAGGATCTGCACTTATCTGATGTGCACTTAAGTGGGCTCCACTGTATAACCAAATGTTTTAAACAGACAAATTATACACTTCTGCACCACAACAATCAGCAAAAAAATTTCAATAATTACTGAAAATATGACTGTGTACATTAACACAGTTATACAAGAAAAATATAACCAAAACAGAAAAGACTGCCTTTTTCTCCCAGTTAATGTACTTACACCATAAATAGGCCCTTCCGCCAAAGCACACTTCACAGTACACAGACTAATTGTTCTAAATTAACATTCAAAATCCACACACAACAATAAACACTCAATGATATGAGCACAGAGGGTTTCCTACAATCAATGTACTAAATTATGAGCAAAACAAATTACTCAAAAAGGCATTTTAAACAGCTTTTAGAGGTTTTGAATCGCAGAGCTCTGAGAGCAAACTGTCTCCAGCTACCACTACACACACACACTACCCAGGCCAAAACTGAGGCTATGCAGAACAATCTAGAGCCCATGTGACCTGCAGTCCCATGAATCACTGCAGAATTTCATTTAGAGCTCAATAACAAGGCGAAGTGAGGTGAATTACATTGATTTATATGTACTTTGCCTTAAAATTGGTGGAGAAGTGGTTTGGGGAAGGCAGAATGATGCAAAGTCATTGGTTTCAATGGACTTTGTGTTCCTTATTATGAAATGAAGTACTCCACTTCACATTGTGGAGTACTCTACGGATTCTGCATTACCCCATGACTCACTTTGCAGAGCGAATTGGGGACACTTCACCCACCGCTACTTACAGTACTGTAACTCACATGCTGTCCAGGAAGGAACGCGAATGCCTATGGTTGTACTTCCCCATTGAGCTGAGCCTGTATCATAAAACTCCCCAATTTAAAAACTCTTATTAATGAGTACAGTGGCAGTGATTGGGTGAAGCTTGGAGAGATACTACAAAACAGGCTTACAATACACGATGCAAGTAACTAGTAAAAAAATTAATTTTGTGATTTATGGTGTGATCGTGAATCATAATTTGTGACTGCATTTGTGACCATGATGATGAAGAACATGATTTGGTGTGAGATAACCAATATGAAACTGTATGGGAATGCGAATGCCTAGGGCTGTACTTCTCCGATGAGCTGTAGCACAAAACTCCCCAATTTAAAAACTCTTATTAATGAGTACAGTGGTGGAGTGGTGAAGCCTGGAGAGATACTACAAAACAGGATTACAGTACATCCAAGTAACTAGTAACAAAATTAATTTTGTGATTCGTGACATGATTGTGAATCATGACTGCATTTGTAACCGTGATGATGAAGAACATGATTTGTATCATGAGTGACTCATTATGATGGCCCTGATTTAAAAATGTATATTAATGAGTACACTGTTCCTGCAGAGATATGCACCATTCCAGTCCAGTACTCTGAAGGGAAGCCAAAGAAACAAATGTGACTTAAGTTACAGATGGAGATTGGGTCCTAAAGAGATGCAAATGCACAGACAGATTAAGATTGTGCTGCACACTGAAGAGATACAGATGCAAAGGCACAACACCTAACCAGTGCTCACCATCAGAAATTCAAATCTGGAAAAGAATACCTTTGCTGATTGGGGTGGGCCACGGGGGGCAGTGTACTGCAGTAACAGTCACTAGTACTAGTACCAGTAAAGATACCACAAAAAATTACAAAAGTCACGCAGCTACAGTGGGTAGAAGGTTCAAATTGCTGAAATTACTATGTGGCACAATAAAAGGTGTCTGATTTGATGACATGCGTCACACACATACTCACACACACACTAAGTAATGCATAGCAAATTGAAAAATTCAGTAATACAACCATGTATTTTAAACAAACTAAAATTATGCACTGTCGCACTACAACAATCAGCAAAAAAAGTCAAGAATTATTAAAATATTACTGTGTGTACGTTAACACAGTTATACAAGAAAAATTTCACCAAAACAGAAAGAGCTGTCTTTTTCTCCAAGTTAATCTACTTACATCACAGATGTGCCTCTACTCCAAAACACACTTTCACTGTCTCTCAGTACACAGACTGAATGTTGTACATTAACATTCAAAATCCATACACAAACAATAAAGGCTCAATGATATGAGTACAGGAAGGTTTTCTACAATCGATGAATTAAAGTTTCAGCAAAAAAAAATGCTCAGAAAGGCTTTTTTTAACAGCTTTTAGAAGGTTTGAATCACAGAGAGCTCTCAGAGCAGATTGTCTCCTACAGCTTCCTACACACTACCCAGAACTGAGGCTGTGCAGAACAATCTAGAGCCCATGTGACCTGAAATCCCATGAATCATTGCAGAATTTGCCTTTGGAGCTTAAAAACAAGGCGAAGTGAGGTGAAGTACATTATTTTCAAAGTACTTCACCTTAAAATTGGTGGAGTAGTGGTTTGTGAAGGCGGAGTAACGCAAAGTCATTGTTTTCAATGGACTTCACGTTACCCATTATAAAGCGAAGTACAACGCTTTGCATTGCCGAGCACTCCATGAATTTGCCTTCACTCTGCAAATCACTTGAGGCCACTTCGTTCATCTCTACATGTAGGTTTATCAATTTGTAAGATACCAATCTTTTTTTCTTCATATTACTTTCATATAAACCCATTCTAAAGAAAGTAAATAACTTCCTGAGGGATTAGGAAAAATGGAAACATTTGGTTCCAGCTGAATATTTTGTTTATTTTTAGAAAGCCACTGGCAGACCTTCAGCATTTTATTATCAGCAAAGGTTTGCTATGATCCTGTACATCTATACACTGAAATAGTTTGTAATTCATAAATTGAAGTGGTTCTACTGTGGGGAACTCCCACATATAACCAAAGCTCAGCTTATCATGAACCCCTTTATCATCATTGACTGTGAGAATTTGCAACCCAGTTTTACATAACTATACATTTCCTCCATGCAGAGCATGGTATATCTTGATTCATTTAACCTATTTATTTTAAACCAGAAACTCAGTATTTTCTTTGTGATTCACGATTGCAAAGGCAATTGACCCAGTTCAGCTATTACAATGCAGTTTGGGACTGATTTGGGGAACTGCAGGATTCTCTTATAAATGGAATTAATATTTTTCTGCAGTCCTGTGATTTCATGAGTGCCTCAGATTGCTATCTCCAAAAATACCTTGTTTTTTGATTTTGCATTACATGCTGTTAGAATTAGAATTCCTTTAATTTTCCACCATATTTCTTATTAAAGCTTAGAACTGCTCCCAATATATTTTTGCTTTAGACATGATATCATCTATATATTTGTTCCAATTTTTGTTAAGTGAAAAACACAACCTCTGCACATCACCATGGCCAGCCACTGACTGAACTGTCCATAAATTCATACTGTACAAAGTATGCACCTTTATAAAGTACACATTCATGGACAATTCAGTTAGCAGCTGGCTGTGATGGTATGTGGAGGGTTGAGCCAGTGGCTGGCTCCAGTTGGGTTGGGGGAGTGAGGTTGAGGGGGGGCCATCCAACCAGGGTGGGGGGGTCACTGCACTATGGCAATACTGGGGGTATTTATTTATTTATTGAAAGAATTGGAATTACAACTTTTGAGTCATAGACTCCTTTGCGAAGGCTCCACGTCAGTAGGAAAGAAAAAAAAGAAAATACACAAGCATCACTTAAATATTACAAATCAAAACATTCAGCACAGTACACATTCTAAGGTTATATCAGCAGGGATCTTAAAAGAAGGTCTAGCTTAAAATTATGTACATACCACAGTAGAAAGTTTTGGAGGGTCTTAATAATAGGCCCAGAGTCATAAAATATTTACAACGAGTTTGATGAGCCTTAGCATGGGAGAAGATAGAAGCAGTCACTATGCTGGGGGCTACCTCATTGCACTAGAGGTAGAACCTTCTTATAATATGATTCAGTTTGAGAGTCAGAATGGGAGGTGAAATCCAAAGGAGGGGAGAGTTATGTACAGTCACAGGTTGCAGAGTTAAGGAGAAATGGATTTGAGACCTATTTTAAATTGGCCCAGACTGGATGCAACGGAGATATTGGACGATAGGTTGTTTAGCCAAAAGGGGGCATGATATCAGAAGGACCATTGGCCAAGGGAGGTTCTAAAGTGAGGTACTTGAAAGGGGGTGTTTACAGAGTGCCTTGGTGCCCTCCTGTGTGTGACTGTTTGGATAAGGGTGTGGAGGCCAATTGGTGCCTGTTTGTGTAGTATCTTTTTTGCAAGGAGGCAGGTGTGATATTTAAGCCTATCTTGGAAGTTAAGCCAACCAGTATATTTGTAAAGCTCACAGGTATGGGTTAGCCTATCACAATTAGAGACCAGATGGCAGGCTTTATGTAGGCGAGGTTGATGCTGCGTAGGACAGTATGGTCAGCAGACCAATAAATTACTATGCTGTAGTCCACTAAGGGTAGTATGGAGGAAGACACAGCTAGATGCATCGTCTGCGGGGGAATGCAGTGTCTATGTCTGTATAGGATCCCCAGCCTGGAGTTAATAGAAGAGAAAACTTGTTGTATCTGTGTGTGGTAGGTGAGGGAGGTGTCCAACATGACTCCCAGGTATTTGAAGCAGTGCACCTGTTCTAGCACAATGCCATGGGAGTTTGTCACTGTTAGAGGTATGTTACTGTTCAGGTTTTGGCGATGGGCAAAGATCATAGATTTCTTCTTCTTGTAGTAAAGTATAAGGCAGTGGTCAGAGAACCAGGTTTCCAGTTCTCTAAAGAAGCCCTGCAGGGCAGATTGTAGCATATTGGGATGGGGATGTTTCCAAAAAACTACAGCATCATCTGCATAAAGCATTAGCTTCCCACTGCAGGATTGAGGGGAGGGAGTTCAGGAAGAGGGTGAAAAGTAATGGACCTAGAATGGACCCTTGTGGGACACCTGTTAGGACTGGCCTACTGGAGGATAGGGTTGTATTAATTCTTACCTGCTGGGTCCTGCCAGAGAGACACTCTTTGAGCCAGGAGGTAGCCTCTGGGGAGATGTTCAGGGATGGTAGGGTGTGGAGAAGAAGTGCATGACTGTATCAAAGACTTTGGTCAGATCCACATAGAGAGCTCCTACCACTGAGCCTTGTTCAAGGGCCTCGTGTATATAAGAAGTGAATTCGATGAGTGCAGTGGAGGTGCTGTGACCCCTCCGGAAACCATGTTGTTCCTGACAGAGCAGATTGTGTTTGGTCAGGTAGTCTGTGAGCTGGTCAGCCACAATTTTTTTCAAGGGCCTTTGGAGGGGGCAGGATAGATATTGGCCTGTAGTTGCTAGTGGACATGGGGTAACCACCCTTCAAGATGGGAGTGATAACTGCTCTTTTCCAGGTTGTGGGGAATTGGCTGAGGCATAAGGATAAGTTAAGGATTTTGGTGAGATGGGGGATAGTCACATCCAATGTAAGCCGGATGAGTTTGAGGTCCAAAGAGTCATTACTATAGCGAGAGTTCACCAGAGCTGGTATGTCTCTCTTATGGACATCAGGGATCGGGGCTGTGTGGGGGGTGGGATTCAGATTCAACCTGTGTTTGGGGCAGGGTGTGGAGTAGGATTATATGTCAAATGGGGATCGGGGCTGGGTGGGGAGCATGCTTCACTATGGAATCAGGGGGGTTGTTTTTACTATATGCATTAGGGATTGGGAAAGGGAGGGGGGAACCCTACACTATGGAAACTGGTTAGGTTGCTTCTCATACTTCGGTCAGGGATCAGGGATGGGGTGGGGGCCACTACACTATAGAACAATGGGTGGATCTTATGCAAACATCGGGGATGGGGGGGTCACTACACTATGGGCACCAGGGGTGGGTCTTGTATCTGTGCTGTACATCATGGCTCTGTGAAGGGAGGGTGGTGCCACTTGACTACTGGGGCTGGTAGGCTGCAGTGCACCTGTCTGCACTTCTGAAGCCTGCCTGTGGGTGGCAGTCCAATTTAGGCCAGCTTTTTTTGGCCTATCTCTGAGCAGCACATTTCTGGCCCTTGCAGGGTTCATTCCCACTGAATATGCCAAAGCGCGGCATATTCATAGGAACTCCCACTCTACATGGGTTGCATACATTCATTTTGGGCCATGGTCCATCCGCATTTGGGTGGCCTATCTCCCCCTTTGTATATCTCACGTTAGCACATTGTTTGGGATGCATGGTGCATCTCTGTTTTCTGCTGAGATATGCTGCACATCTCCTTTGAAAATGGGAGCCCAGATCTTTACTTTGCACACACAATGCCCATGGTCTTTTGCTTGTACTGCCATTACTTTGTACTCACAGAAGTAGCTGGTTCCCTCTTATGGATGTTGTGGCCTTCCCTGCCAATTCGATGACACTTGGGGTCGGTTGGGCTGTCCAGCCTGATGAATGGCACCACACACACTCCTGATCTCTCACAGCAGTGGTCGCTAGATGGGAGAAGTCCAATTTACTGTTTTTTTGATAGTTTTAAAAGTAAAACTCCAAAATTCAACAATGCAATGGCTCCCTATTGCTCTAGCTGCAGTCTGTACACCTTGCACACTCCACACGCTCTCCTTCTTGAACACTTCTCCAGGCAGAGACTCCAGGCAAGGGGCAGGATTTGGCTGTGTGGACCAATCACATGACACCATGCAAATAAGTGGTTGTATCTCTTTCTCTCACTCCTGCTCACTCTCTTTCATGACAATCGTCGAACAGGCAAACTTAAACTGCAAAAACTAACTTTTTCTTCCACAGCTTGGATTTTCACAGGCTAAAGTGCTTTTAGGCAATTTGGCAGTTTTTTTGTACAATTCCTCTAGTGATTCTCCCATTTAACTCACAAACAATTAAAACTTTCTGTAAACTTGGTGCACAAATGTTCTCTTTGGCCACATTTACTTAGACCTTCACTTTTAACAGTTTTTAAGCACTTTGTTTGACAGGGCACTCATTGCTCTGCACAGCAGTCCTTGGCATCATCGTTTTTCCACAATCACTTAAACAGCACATTTTCTCCACAGAAAATGCTATGCAGCAAATCTTTGGATGGCATTTTCCTTGGCACAATTTTACTTTTCCTCACAATGATTCCTGTTATGGTGCATTGTTACCAGACAGAAAATACCAGAGAGATATCCCTTGGCATTTGCACTGGCAAGGCAACTTTTTCCTCTCCTCCAAGATCTTCGGATGAGCCCCCAATTTTGCAGCCCTTATCCCAGCCAAGAACGGCATCTTGCAACTGGGACCCCCCAACTTGTACCACAGACAAGGCAACAAACCACGAGTTGGCTTAAACAAAGGTTCTACCCCTGGCTTTAGTGTGAATACCTGGCTCAGCATCTAAGAGAGCGGGGGTTTAGAGCCCCAAATAACATTTATATTTACTCCGAGTTCTGGGAGAGAGGTGCTAGGGCTATGCTATATCTTCTATCTGAGGGGGCCCATAAACAATTCACACATGGAAGCACAGATGGAATGTCCAGTACTAGAAATTGGAATTGAAAGGTATGGCTTTTATTTTCTATCACAGATGGAACCCCCAAGTCTGGTACTGTACCTCACAGAAACATAACAAGAACCTTTCTTTCTCCAGAACAACAGTGTTGAGCAGTTTTTACACTCTCTTTTTCACAGAACTATGAACAGTCCATCCCTCTTTTCTATGGCTCTAAAGGACATTTACTTTTCCACAAGTGTCTATTATGTGGGGGTTACCACACACTTAAAATACATTCCTCCTGACAACATGGTATAAGTTAACACCTGCAGGCTAACCATGTGCCCTTCTGGTAACCAGTTAGTCCTGACTAGAGTTTTAGGTGAGGTTCTGCCCACCCTAGCCCCAGCCAGCCTCTGCCATTCCTTCCAGGTTACATAAACGGATCCTTCAACCCCCTCAGATTGCTAAAGGCATCCACACATTTAATTTTACATTCAGCACATATTTGTGGTGAGACTGAGGCCCTGAGTGATGTCATCTAGCCTTGTCTCTGGGCACATACACCACCAGACAACTCCCTTTTAGAGCATATCCATGTTGCTGTACTCACGGTTTGTTTGTCCCTTTGATACAGACATCAGACCATTGAAGAAACCTTTTCTTCCCTTCAAATCAATAGATTTGAAACTCCGAGACTTTCTCATAGTCTCTGCTCTGGGCAGCTGGACAATCTTCTTGTCCCACAGGGGGACTGACCCTTGGACCCACTGCATTTAACAGTCTCAATTAATCCTCACAGACATGACCCAGTGGGGTCTCAGAACTGCAGATCTCAACCACTGCCTGTGGTAATGCTGTTGTCTCACACACTAGGGTGAGAAACTGACCAGAGATCCTTCACATAGCCCAGGACAGGCTGGCAGGCACCTCTCCCTCTGAACACTACTGCACTCTACTGCTGACTCACTCCAACTCACTGACCCCAAGATTCTAAAGCTGTTCTCCTGCAGCTGATTCCAATGTGGATCATGCTGCTATGAAAGTTCTAAATTACCTTACTCATTTCTCACTCAGCCTAGCTTGGTAAACAGTGAGAGGTCAGTAGAGAACTTCTAATAAATTCTCTACCAGCTGTTCATTACCTTCCTAGTCTAACACTGATGAGATTCTATTAACCCCAGGGGACTGGGTGGTTACATGTATGACATCCATTCATGTGCCTTTGGTGAAAATTCACCCCTACATAGATTGCTCAAATAGTGTGTAGTCTTTAACCAAAGCCTTGCGGCCTGCTCTGAATCTGAATTTGATTGAGACTATGTTAAAACCTCAGATCTTCCTACCATCGTTTTCCTTATTTTCACAATTACCGTATACTCAGATAAGTGGCTACCCTCTGTATGATCCATTCATGTATCAAAATAGTTGTGAGTTGTGTTAAATCTTTGGAGTTTCCTGCAGTTAAAAATGGATCTAGTCAAAAACTTCTAGCTCTGATTTATCACATGTAGAAACAGAGTATGTGATTTAAGTCTTCTTTGCCCCATGCTGACAGCTACATTTATCGTTAACTATCGTAAGTTTGTTATATCTGGTCTTCCAGTTATTACCTTCAAAGAGTTGTAATTTAGCTTTTAGAAAGGTCTTTCATAAAGACCGATTTGACAACATCTCAAAATAATATTTATGCCCAAAGGAAAAAGTGTTGTCAGCAATCCACTCAGATTATTTTGATGTAAAATATTTTTCTAGCTCCAATTGGAACCAGTAGTTGTTTATCTTCATTTCAATGTATTTGTTATAGTTTGTGCTTATAATTATGTTTCTATTTATGTATTACCCCAGAAAGCCCAATTCATATTTATCTAAGTTGTAGTATATTTATTTTAACCAGTTTTGAGGGAGACAACAATGCTGAATCCAAAGTTATTTTCCTGTAAGCACTTCCTAGGAAATCTCTCCTGTGGGAGTCTTGTAAGATGTAGCCGATAGTGGAATTTTCCTGCATCACTATTTGCATTAATAATAATAAGGCCCATTTCTGCTCTTCAGTAAATTACTGGGCAGGATAGGATTGTGACAGAAATGGGAAGGAAGGTGTTAATGGCTTGGATTTTCTGGCCTTCTGAGAAAAAAAAAACACTGGGATTCCACTGCAGCTAGCAGCATCTAAATAAGGTGATAAGCTAAGTAATACATTTTAGACAGGGTGACCAAGAGGGTGAGTGGACATACACACACACACACACTCACACACACAGAGTTTGAAAGGATTGGACCACTCAAATATAAACTGGATGTTAAATTGATCTAATTGGATACCTATAGGGCAGTGTTCTGCTGGGTTACCATCCGAGATGGTCTAAGCTGTGAGCCTAGTACTCTGGCTACAGAGGTGCTGGAAGCTAATAGATAACATAGAAATTCAGTGTCTCTCTCCAGGCATAGCAGAGGGGTAAGAAAGAAAAGCATAACTTAGTCAATAGCCTTTTTCTTTTTGTCATCTGTTATTTAAAACCGTTTGTTTACTTTTCCTGTAACTGTGTTCTTCACTTGTGTTAGACATATATATCCTGTAATGCAACTTTTGACCTTCTTTTAAGTAAAGAGCTATTTATTTAACTCAACAGTCATGGCTGTGTGGCTTAATTACTAAGGTATTTCATGATTTACACTTGCTGGGGCAAAACTCTGTTAGCATCTGCCACCCAAGAAACACATACCTGACTTTGACTAGTGCAGTTGCATGTTTTACCTCCTATCTCTGTGCAGGGGGGACAGTGATTTTTGCTGCTGAACCAGCTGGTGGCAGTGGAAAACAGTGACACACATTTATGAAAGCTGTTACAGCCCAGAGGGAGAGGTGTTTGTCACAAAATGGTAGGCAGCGGTGTGAAGACTGTGGACTTTCTAGTACATTAAGAGACAGAATTTGCCAGTGGAACTTTTATCTTAGCAGTCATGAAGCAAGATATACAAGAGAGTACACTTGTACAATTTTTTTTTTATTTCTAGTCAGCAAAATTTAGTGTAGGTAGAGAGAATGAACTCCCAGGGCTATAAAGGGCTCACTGTGTCACAGCTTCAGGAGAAGTGCCATCAAAAAGGGTGCAGTGTGAGGGCAAGGACAAGAAGGACCCCATACAGGCTCTTGAGGAGCATGACCAAAGGCAGAGCACCCCTGTGAATGAGTCAAGAGCTGGGGTAGCAGATTCTCTGAATCAGCTCAAGATCAGAAAACTGCAGCTGTGGCAGCAAGAACTGGAACTCAAGGCAAAATGGCTGGATGCAAAGACAAAGAAACTGGAACTTGAAGTCAAAAAGACTGGAGGCAGAAACAGAAGCAAGAAAACTGGAGGACAGAGAAAAAGAATGTCAGCATGAAATCCAAAGAGAACAGCACGAAAAAGAATTCATAACCCTGCGCAACCAGCATATCATGAATAATTGTGCAGTGGGTTTTCCCCATAAAGCCAAAATGAATTCTAAATTGTATCCTTAGTTTAGAGAGGGAGATAATCTTGATCTATTTTTAAGGTCTTTTGAGAGAGTATGGGAGCAATTTCAATAGGCTAAGGCTTCATGGTCAACTCTTCTCACACTCTTACTTACGGGGTGGGCTTTTCAAGCATTTACTAAAATGAGTGATGAAGACTATGTTGATTATGAAAAGGTGAAAACAGCATTGTTATAATGTTTTAAATTAACTCCTGAGGCTTACATGCAACCCTTACCCCTGCCAAGAGTGGCAACTTGCAACCAGGACTCCCTAACTTTTACACAGACAAGGCAACAAATCACACATTGGCATGACAATAGACATCACCCTGGTACTGGGGCAAATACTTGGCTCAGCATTTAAGAGGGCGGGGAGTTAGAGTGCAAAATAACATTTATACTTACATTAAGTTTTGGGAGAGAGGTGCTAGGGCTATGATATGTCTCCTATCTGAGGGGGTCCATAAACAAGTTCACACTGGGAAACACAGATGGAATGCCCAATACTCAAAATGGGATTGTATAGTATGGCTTTATTCTGAGACAGATGGAAAGCAGAAAGGGGTGGCCCCCAGGTTGGTACTGTACATTACAGACAATCAGCAAGCACTTTCTTTTCCAGCACAACATAGTTTGGGCTTTTCCTAGAGTTCTTCCTCACAGAACCTCAAATAGTCCATCCCTCTTTGTTAGGGACCTCAAGGAAAACATTTTACCGTAAGTGTCTATTAAGTGGGGGTTTCAACAATTTTAAATTCAACATTTCTCTTGTCTTCCTCTCAGTGTCTATTATGTGGGGGGGTCCACACACTATTAATTTAACATTTGTCTTGTCTTCCTCTAAGTGTCTATTATGTGGGGGCTTTCACATGCTTTAAATTTAACATTTCTCTTGTCTTCTTCTAAGTGTCTATTATGTGGGGGTTTCCACATGCTTTAAATTTAACATTTCTCTTGTCTTCTTCTAAGTGTCTATTATGTGAGAGGTTCCACACACTTTAAAACTCATTCCTCCTGACATGATGGGCTTAGTTAAGATCTGCAGCATAACCTTGTGCCCTTCCATGAACCAGTTAGCCCTGACTGGAGTTTTAGATGAAGTTTTGCCCACCCTGGCCCCAACTAGCCTCAGTCATTCCTTCTGGGTTACACAAACAGGATCCTCCAACCCCCTTGGATTGCTAAAGGCATCCACACATTTACTTCTACATTCAACATATTTTTGTGGTAAAAACTTGGATCCTGAGTGGTGTAATCTAGACTTGTCTCTGGGTATATACACCACCAGCCAACTCCCTCTAAAAAACTCCCATGTAGCTGTACTCACAGTTTGTTTGTCCCTTTGTTACAGACATGGACCCTGGAAGAAATACACTTCTCCCCCTTTTCTGGTAGCTTTCACTGAGACTATCTTAATCTTTGATCTGGGCAGCTGGACAATCTTCCAGTCCCTCAGGGGATTGCCCCCTGGACCCACTGGATCTCACAGTTCCATCCACTTCTCACAGAAGGGACTCACTGGGGTCTCAGAAATTATAGGTCTCCACCACTTCCTGTGGTACTGCTGTTATCTCACACACCGGGGAGAGAAAAATGACCAGAGGTCCTTCACCCAGCCTCAGGTCAGGCTGGCAGGCACCTCCACACTGGGAGCTCCTCTCTACACTGCTCTTACACTAAGACTCTCCACTCAGCTCAACCCAACATTCTAAACTGTCCACAAATGGCTGATTCCACTGTGGATCACTCTGCTGTGAGATTTCTAAATGACCTCATTCATTTCTAACTCAGCATAGCTAGGTAAACATAGAGAGGTCTGTAGAGAGCTTCCAATGAACTCTGTACCAGCTGCCTACTACCTTCTTAGTCTAACACTGATGGGATTCTTGTAACCCCAGGGGACTGAGAGGTTACAGACAGAAGGAAATTTAGGGAGTTAAAGAAAAGCACATAAGACACTTACGTGGAATTGCAGGTTCAATTGTGCATTTACCTTGACAGGTGGGTGGATGGGGAAAAAGCAGACACTGTGAAGCTATTCAAAGATTTGCTTGTGAGGGAACAATTTCTTAAAATTGTACCTGAGGACCTGCATGCATGGCTGTTAGACAGGGTATGTGGCTCCTGGAAGGAGGTAGCAGCAAGTGCTGACCTGTATGTGGCCAACAGGCTACACACACAGCATAAGTCTCATGGTGGGGGGCAGCACATGGTTCTAAGGGGTCCCATGGGGGGCATCCCAAAGGAAACCCACTTGCACTTGATCCCAAAGCAGAACCCCCAGTTCTAAAGGGAACCAAGAGCCAGGACCCAAGGAATGTCATATTTGCAATCAAGTGGGGCACTTGAGGTATAACTGCCCTCAGAAAATGGTTAAGGGAAAAGGGCCTGGGGAAGGGGTGATCCAAATTACACTGGTCTGATGATAGGGCATGCCCAGCCTGAAGAGCCACACACCTCCTCCAAGCACTTGCACCCTGTTGTAGTTAATTGGACAGTAAGCAAGGGACTGAGGGACAGAGACACTTACATCTCCCTGGAGAGGCAGGATCTAATCCAGGAAGAGCAGATGCTGCCAGGGCAATACTCCAAGGTCTGGGGAATCACAGGGCCAGTAGTCCAAATACCAATGGCTTGAGTCTTCCTGAGCTGGGAGGGTTGCATTGGAGAAAAGAGGTGGGAGTTGTAGATGATCTCCCTGTAAATGTGATCATAGGGAATGATTCTGACCACAGGGAATCTCTGGTGTATGTTACAACCAGCAGCCAGGCAAAAGGGTAAGCTTCAGAGGATGAAGAGGGGATCACTCAATCTGCACAAACCCCTGTCTCAGCAGCTGAGGAAGTGGCTAGCATGGGAGAGGGGCTGACTAGAACCAGCAGTCCTGATCCCCAGTCACAAACAGAGGATCCCACAAGACTTCCTTCTGAAGTGGAGCTGGGCAGGGTCAGAAAAGAGGAGCTGGGCACCGTGCAGCTGTATGATCCCACCTTGCAAAAACTGAGGGAAATAGCTAACAGGGCTGAGGGCCCTTGGAGGGGTTAAAGAGTTAGTTTACTTGGACAATGGGCTGTTATACAGAGAATGTACAGCAGGGGAAGGGCTAGATGGAGAGATGCTCCAGCAGCTGGTAGTCCCTAAGGTTCACCACCAGCAGCTTATGGCCCCTGCTCATAATATCCCTTTTTCAGGCCACTTGGGTGTGAGGTGCACGTAAAAGTGGCTGACCAACAGTTTCTTCTGGCCTAGTATTGGCAAGGATGTGGCAAATTACTGTAACACTTGTCCACAGTGCCTGAGGGTGGGAAAAATGGGGGACAAGGTCAAGGCAGCTTTGGTGCCCCTGCCCATTATTGACGAACCCTTCAAGAGGGTAGCTGTGGACATAGTGGGACCACTAAGCACCCCAAGTAGCACTGGCAAGCAATATGTCCTGGTGGTAGTTGATTATGCCACAAGATACCCAGAGGCAGTGGCCTTATTGTCCACTTACACAGAAAAGGTGGCTGACACACTGTTGGGAATATTGAGCCAGGTGAGCTTTCCCCAGGAGATACTGACAGATCAGGGTGCCAATTTCATGTCTAGGTTAATGAGTAGTTTATGAGAGAAGAGTGGGGTAAAGCAGCTAAAAACCTTCCCATACCATCCCCAGACTAAAGATCTGGTGGAGTGATTGAATTCCTCCCTTAAGACTATGTTAGGTACTTTTGCTGAGCAGCACAATAGGACGTGGGACAAATATTTGCCTCATCTCATATTTGCATACAGGAAAGTCCCACAGGAGTCCACAGGGTTCTCACCTTTTGAGCTCTTGTTTGACCATAGGGTGAGGGGGCCCCTAGATTTGATTCGGGATGAATGGGAGGGTGACTATGCCTCCCAAGGGGAGTCTGTTGAGGAGTATGCCCTGAACTTTAGGACCCACCTTAAGGAGCTCATGATGCTTGCTCAAGAGCATTTGACCACTGCACAACAGCAGCAGAAAGTCTGTTATGACTGCAGAGCCAAAGCCAGAGAATACGAGGTGGGACAGTGAGTGATGGTACTCATCTCTGTCTGACAGAGTAAACTATGGGCAGCATGGGAGGGGCCATTCTCCATTGTCCAAAAGGTGAGTGATGTCAATTACATGATAGAGCTACCTGGCAGGAGATGCAGGTGAAAGGTGTATCATGTTAACATGATGAAGCCCTACTATGACAGGGAGGAATTGGTCCTAGCTGTATGCAGCACCCCAAAAAAGGAAACTGAGGCTGATCCATGGGTGGATCTCCTCAGGGTGGTCTGGGTCAGATTATTCATGGACAATCTCACCCTCTCTGACCAGCTGACACCAACCCATGTGCAGGGGATTCAGGGTGTGTTGAGAGAATTTGAGGACATGTTCACAGGAAAACTGGGGTACACCACACTGACCGATCACCATGTGGATACCAGGACCCAGGTGCGCCTGAAACAGTCCCCCTACAGGGCACATGAGCAGGTTAAGCAGACCATGAGAAAGAAACTCAAGAAGATAATGGAACTTGGAGTAATCCAGATATCCAGTAGCCCCTGGGACTCATCCATGGTATTGATCCCCAAGAAGGATGGTACCACATGATTTTGCATTGACTATCAGAGGCTCAACAGCTGCATGGAGTCAGATGCCTATCCTATGCCCAGAACAGATGGGACCCTGAAGTGACTGGGGGGAGTCAAGTATCTGACCACAATAGACCTAACAAAGGGCTACTGGCAGATACCTCTGACCCCTGCAGCCAGGGAGAGATTAGCTTTTGTCACCCCATTTGGCTTATGCAAATTCAAGGCAACGCCCTTTGGAATGAAGAATGCATCCACAACCTTTTCAATGGCTGGTGGATAGTATTCTGTCTGGGGCAGGTGAGTTTGCACTGGCATATATGGATGATATAGCCATATACAGCCAGACTTGGGAGGAGCACATCAAGAATGTGAGGGAGGTGTTCCAAAGATTGAAGGATGCAGGGCTAACAGTCAAGGTAGAAAAGTGCCAGACAGGTATGGCAGAAGTGTCCTACCTTGGGCACTGGGTTAGCAGAGGGCACATCTGTCTGGAGCCTGCCAAGGTTGATGCCATCTTGGCCTGGCCTATTCCTCTCACCAGAAAACAGGTAAAGGCATTTCTGGACACTGCAGGGTACTGCTGGAGGTTTGTCCCTTACTTTAGTGATCTGGCCAAGCCACTGACAGACCTAACCAAGAAGGGAAAGCCAGGTAAGGTGCCGTGGACAGAGGGTTGTGAGGCTGATTTTCAGGAGCTAAAGAAGGACAGCTGTATTAGCCAGCCTCAATTACAGTCTAAAGTTCATTGTGCATGTGGATGCCTCAGACCATGGGTTGGGTGCCGTACTCAGCCAGGATACCCAGCAGGCAGAGGAGCACCCTGTTGTGTACCTCAGACAGAGGCTTCTGCCCAGGGAGGTGGCTTATGCCACAATTGAGAAGGAGTGCTTGGAAATAGTGTGGGCCCTTCAGTAGCTGCAGTCTTACCTATAAGTGAGAGAATTTACTGTAGTCACAGATCATAATCCCCTGATATAGCTTCATAGGTCAAATAAGCAAAATGAAAAACTATTACGCTGGAGCTTGGTACTGCAGGCATACAGCATGACCATCCAGCACAGCGGTGGTAAAAATGCCAATGTGGATGGGCTATCTAGGCAGGTCTAACAGCATGGCTGGACACTTTGGGAACTTCCCAGCAGCTGCATGAATGGCTGTGACACTTGGGGTGGCCCAAAGGACATGCCTTCGTCACCTGGAGGGGATGTGACAGAAATGGAAAGGAAGGAGTTAATGGCTTGGATTTTTCTGGCCTTCTGAGAAAAAAACCCACTGGGATTCCACTGCAGCTAGCAGCATCTAAATAAGGTGATAGGCTAAGTAATACATTTTAGACAGGGTGACCAAGAGGGAGAGTGGACATATACACACACACACACACACACACACACACACACACACACACAGTTTGAAAGGACTGGACCACTCAAATATAAACTGGATGTTAAATTGATCTAATTGGATATCTATAGGGCGGTGTTCTGCTGGGTTACCATTTGAGAGGGTCTAAGCTGTGAGCCTACTACTTTAGCTACGGAGGTGCTGGAAGCTGATAGATAACTGGAATTCAGTTGCTCTTTCCAAGCATAGCAGAGGAGTAGGAAAGAATAACATAACTTAGTCAAAAGCCTTTTTCTTTTTGTCATCTGTTATTTAAAATCATGTGTTTACTTTTCCTGTAACAGTGTTCTTCTCTTGTTTTAGACAGATTTATCATGTAATGCAACTTTTGACCTTCTTTTAAGTAACAACCTATTTATTTATTTACTCAACAGTCATGGCTGGGTGGCTTAATTACTAAGGTATTTCATAATTTACACTGGCTGGGGCAAAACTCTGTTAGCATCCACCACCCGAGAAACACACTACCAGACTTTGACCTGTGCAATTGCATGTTTGATCTCCTAGCTCTGTGTAGGGGGATGGTGATTTTTGCTGGTGTACCAGCTGGTGGCAGTGGAAAACAGAGACACACATTTCTGAAAGCTGTTACATCCCAGAGAGAGAGGTGTTTGTCACAGGGGTCACACCAAGGGCTATTCTCAAACGCTCATATACTGGAGTAATACGTTTTTCTTTATCTGTTATGTCCTAGATCTCTGAGATATTCAATAACTGTGAAAAATATTTAGCCTTGATTACATTAATCAGTGGCCATATGGTCAAACCCCCATAACAAAAATTACATTTTATGAGGCCGAGGACTGTCTTTTTAGTAGTCTCCATGGTAGCAAGAGACAATGGTGACCACAATTGAGCACTTTCAATCGCAGCGCCTGTTCACAGGGCTACCGGGCAGGGAGGGTGACCGGATTGGGGGGGCATGCAAATATAGTGACAGGATGTCACTATATGTACACGCGCGTTGGGGGGTAGCGAGCCGAGGAGCGATGGGAGGAAGGGCAGGGAGAGTTTGTGAGGTGTAGTGTGGTGGTGGACTGCTGAGCTGGCTCTGTGGTATGGTGGATGGGTGGCAGGCTAGGGTTGCGAGGGTGCTGGGTTCTGGTCTGGGCCTGCTCTTTTGTTGCACCCGCCGTGAAATTTTTCCCCGGTTTGGTCCCCCAACATGCACCCCTGGAGCTGAGAATCCCTTAGTGGGGGCTGGCCATGCAGCCCCCCCTGCATAAAAAATAAAAAAAACAAGTTCCTGGCACCCTTTTGCTGTACACCAGGAATGTACATCACCGGAATTGATTTTCAGCTATGTACACTCACCCTAAAGGGTGAGCCAGCCTTTCCATGATCGCCGTTATTACATGGAACCATCTCCATTAATCTATTTGTGTGTTTTGTCCATATCCTTGTCACAGAGAATGTTACTCCCAAGTAAACATAACCACTGACACTTCCAATTTTCTGATTTCCAATTTTCCAGTAATACTGGGGTTATTTTGTCCAAAAATCATTGTTTTAGTTTTAGAGTAATTCATTTTGAGTTTAAGACCATTAGCCATGTTATGCAATAGGGCTAATTTCTTTTGCAGGCCCTTTCTAGATAATGAAAAAAGGGTTAAATCATCCGCATAAGCAAAACCTGGACAAAAGAAGTCCAGTGCTTTAGGGGAGTCTGAGTCCAATGCCTCTAGGTCCCTAAAAAGTTGATCTAAATATAAGAAGAATAGTGTTGGGGCCAATACACATCCTTGCCTGACCCACTTATTTGTCATAAATGTGCTTGAAATCTGCCTTGCAGAGCCTAGCCTAATGGTGGCTCACGTGTCGCTATAGAGATTTGCGATTACTCTTACTAATACATAATCTATTCTGCACTGTACCATTTTAGCTCATAATATACCTCTAGATATTGTGTCAAAGGCTGCTGAGAAGTCTATAAAACTAGTGTATAACCTTTGTTTTCTTAAATGTACATATTTCTCGACTAAGTGGCAAAGTGTAAAGCAGTTATCTCTTGTAGAATAGCCTTTCTTAAAGCCATCTTGAACTTCACTGATGCCTCCAGTGTTATTTATTAGTTGAATCAGATATTCCAGGATAATTTTTGGAAACAACTTAAAATTAATATCCAGGAGGCTAATAGGT
Source organism: Neoceratodus forsteri (assembly GCA_016271365.2). Taxonomy (NCBI): domain Eukaryota; kingdom Metazoa; phylum Chordata; order Ceratodontiformes; family Ceratodontidae; genus Neoceratodus; species Neoceratodus forsteri. Next base: position 294,112,700 of record CM028136.1, read on the forward strand.
TAATACAAGGCAGAGTCCACTACGTTGCCCTTTTTATGGTTCGGAATAATTGGTAACCCATCATATGGGTGACTGCAACTGAGCGACTGAAATCTGAGCGACTCTATTTGTGCATCAATTGGGATAGCGAGTGGCTGTAGAAAGCGATGGTAGGAATAGTGGTTGTGAATGGGTTGTAATGGCTTGAGTGAACGCCAAGGGAGCTATACTGCTGTACTGCTGCTGGAGAAGTACAGCAATGATGCCTGCTGCTGCTGAGCTGTCCACTTGGCATGTAGGGTAGGGTCATGGACTGCTGTAGCGATGGTCCTGGGTTCAGGACTGCCAGTAGGTAAAATTTTTCTTTTGAATGGTGTTGGCTGTTAGGATTTTATTTCCTTACTGTGTTCCCCAGCTGAGGTACTCCCTCCTATGTATTCCCCTTTTCCCCAGTGTCTGTTCCCCACTGGAGTTGATTATAGTAATTAGAGGGGTGTGGAGGACTTGCCCCCCATAAAGGGGGGTGCTGGTGGCATAGCCCACCACATAAATATTAACTTGAATGTCCATCTGGTCATCATTTTGGCAGTCAATTATGTGGGTTAGGGGTTGATTTTTCTTTCAGCGAAATGTACTCACTATTGTGCAAGTCACCATGGAAAAATCGCCTTTATGACATGGAACTGAATAATTACAGATACTTTCCAGGAGGGGGTAATATAATTTTTTCAATACAGTTGTTCTAAAAGGCTGCCAAAGTATGGCACCAGTCAGAGGTGTTGTTCATGATAATCTTTGCCAGCTAAAGTACAGTATATAAAAATGACTGCGCTCTAACCCCCCCATGGTTTAGGGCTAGGTAGCAAGTTGAAGCTTGCAGTGTATGCACACCCTCGCCTGCCCTGAGCACATGCTGCTTGCAGTAATTTTTCGGTGTGAAAATAAAGCAGTACTGCTGCCTGCAGACATTTTGTTGTGCTGAAATACAGCAGAAGTTTTGTGCGTTTACAAATAAAAAAAGTGAATTGCAGTAGTTCTGCCATAGAAATCTTTGTAAGAAATATTTGTGGTGTAATCTGAGGTTGGGCTGAGGTTTCACAAAAGTCAATAGCCACCAGTAGCCTTGGAGTGCAGTCTGCTGACTGCACTCCCACCCCCCATGGTTTAGAGCTAGGTAGTGAGCCGGCATTTGCAGTGTGTGCACAACTTTACCCGCCATGTGTACGTATGGCTTGCAGTAATTTTTCTGTGTGAAAATATAGTACTGCTGCTTGCAACCATTTTTTTGTGCTAAAATACAACAGAAGTTTTGTGCATTTACAAATAAAAAAAAGTGAATTGCAGTAGTTCTGCCATAAAAATCTCTGTACAAAATATTTGTGGTGTAGTCTGAGGTTGGGCTGGGGTTTCACAAAAGTCAGTAGCCGCCTGTAGTCTTGGAGGGCAGTCAACTGACTGCACTCCCACCCCCTCAATGGTTTAGGGCTAGATAGTGAGTCGATGCTTGCAGTGTGCGTACACCCTTATCCTCCTCACCAAGTGTGCTGATTACAGTAATTTCTCTGCATGGAAATAAAGCAGTACTGCAGCAGTTGCTGTTTGCAATAAATTTTTGGTGCTAAAATAAAGCAGTACTGCATTTTTCTGTGCCAAAATAAAGCAGTACTGCAGCAGGCGCTGTTTGCAATAATTTTTTGGTACTACAATAAAGCAGAACTTTTGTACATTTACTAAGTATTAAATACTTGAGAGTATTTAAAACTTGTTGGCATAGACAAAGACAATGACAGGTAGGGATGGAAAAAAACATACTTGATCCAGCCCAAGCAACTCTACAATGGAGAAACAAGTTTGTGAAGCTTAACCTGAATGTGAGCGACTGCCAGCCCGTCTTCGAAGCCCACAATTAATCTTTACCCCTTCCAAGCCTATGTCTTCCAGCATCAGTAGTACTGTGGCTGGCACAGGACAAAGTGATACAATAAGCACAAGCAGAAGGACACTGTTCTCGACTCCCACCACAAACACCGGTATGTCCCCATGTCTCACCAGTACCATCACGACTCCCACCACAACCACCAATGTGTCCCCATCTCTCACCAGTACCATTGCATCTGTCATTACCACCACTATAGATACCCTGTCTTCCTCTTCCACAACGACAGGCAGCATGACTACTATAGCCAGTCCTGCAACTGTGACTGTGACTCAAGCCACTACTGACACTATGAACCCTGCCACTACTATAACACTATCACCACAGTCTGGTATCCCTGCCATGGTGCATATTACCTGCATGACCACTACAGTTGATACAGTTATGTCTCCTGTCTCAGCTTCTTAGTATTCCTGAAAATGTTGCAGAGGATGACCAGTCATCTGGTTCTGAGTATTTCTCTCCACATGATGAATTTCCCAGTGACACATTATCTTCTTCATCAGAGGCACATGTGAGTGACTTTGAAGATGAGGCAGAGTACGCTATGTATCTTGAGGGCAGAAAAAAAAGGTGGCTAATAAAATAGCCTCTAGGTGTAGCACTACAAGCAAGTGTAGTAGAAGTAACAGCAAGGGTAAGGGCCCCCCTTCCTCTAAGAAAAAACAACACTAATGTTTATTCAGCAGGCTCCATCACAGCCTGAAAGACAGCCAAGTGATGGTAGCACTGGCATGGCACCATCAGGGGCAGTGATCACAGGGCAAGAACATCAGGACGAGACAGGCACATCTGCTGAAAAAACAACTGGGGGATGTGGTGCTAGCAGAATCACTGGTAACCACAGTGTTAAAAGTGCTGTGTGGCTGCATTTCGTTGTGTTACAGGAGGACACAAGAAAGGCAGTTTGTTCTTTTTGCAATGTCACTATAAGCCAAGGGAAATCACTCTCTAACTTAACCACAACATCATTACAGAACCAGTTGAAGCTTAAGCACCCTCAAAGTGTATCTAAGATCAGCTGGGTCTGGATCGTGACCCTTGGTTTCACCAAGACTAAACTCCTCTGGTGGACAGACATGCACAGTTGGCATTGGTGGTGGTACCGATGAAAGATCTGATTTAGAGCAACCCAGTGGTCATGGCACTCCTTCCCCCTCACCAATGTAGAGTCCGGCCTCCACTCTGGCAGTCATTTCTGACTCCACTGATGCCACAAGACAGAGACAGTTATCAGCACTTCTCACAGCACCATTGTTGAAGCGGTCCACATCTATGTCTCCTGTGGCACTTCCAATAATGGATGCTTTGCATGCACGAACAAAGTATCATGCCTCACATTCAACAGCACAGCAAATGTAATGTTAAATTTATTCCTTTTATTTTGTTAACTGTACTTTCTTGACGTGGAACCTTTGTAAAAGAACCACTGATTCAAAGGAGTTTGTAATCCGAGATATCAATAAATAAATAAATAAAAATCACACAGCTGATTACTGAGATGATGGTGTTGGATCTCCAGCCTATGTCAGTTGTGGAAGATACTGGCTGCTGATGGCTTCTCAACTATGTGCAACCATGTTATCAGATCCCATCTTGTACTACATTTTCTCAAACTATATTGCCATGACTGTATGATGGCATGCGATCTGCTGTTGCTGCTCTGCTTGCAAAGGCTGTTGGTGGTGTTTTTCACTGCACATCAGATATCTGGACTAGCGATAACTCCCTGCATGCCTATCTCTCCTTAATTGCACTGCTGCTGCTGCTGCTGTTTCTGATGCATAACCTTGTGGCTCACCCTTGACTCCCCCGCCAATCTGGTAGTCTCAGTAGATCAGCTTTTCTGAACGTTGGACTCATGGAGGAAGACCACAGAGCACATAATGTTCCTGCAAGACATGTTGCGGTCTTGGACTGGTGCTAACAACAACGTAAAAGTTTGCTTTTTTGTTACTGACAATGGCACAAACATGGTGAAAGCCATCAATGATGGCCATTTTGTGAGTATTCGTTGCTTTGCACACACACTAAATTTAATGGAACTCGCACTGCATAGCAGTACTAGGACAAACAACATATTATCCACAGCCCATTCCATCTGCAACCATTTCCATCACTCTGTAAAAGCCATAAACAGATTAAGAGAAGTTCAGGAACACCTTGGTCTTCCCCAACATCATGTAATACAAGATGTTAGCACTCGATGGAATTCTTCATACCTGATACTTTCACAACTCTTGGAGCAAAAGCAGGCACTATATGAAATGTCTATGGAGGCAGACATTGGAGGGGTCATAGGACATCATGATTGGTTAGTTCTTGAGGGTATGGTAAAGGTTCTCAAGCCATTTGAAAGGAGTACACGTGATCTAAGTGCTTCCACAGCCTTACTTAGTCAGGTGGACCAGGGAGGTCCAGGAGGTGGTGCGGGGAAAGAAGGCAGCCTATAAGCAATTCAAGTGCTCAAGGAGTGAAAGGGATTGAGGGGAGTACGAGCTGATGGCTAGAAGGGCCACTAGGGTGGTGAGGGTGGCTAAGGCAAGGAAGGAGCAGAACCTGGCCAGGCAAATTAGAAGAGGAAACAAGGGGTTCTTTAGATACATTGGGAAAAAATGAAGGGTGAAGGAGCAGATTAGCAGGATTAAGTCAGGTGAGAGATGGGCACAAGACCTGGGGGAGCAGGCTGAGATGCTAAATGAGTACTTCACCTCAGTTTTCACCAAGGAAAATGGGGGTGCTGCATCATACATGGGAGGAGACAGAGATACTGAGGAGGGGGGGACCCTTTACCGATCGGCGGGTCTGGGGAGAGGGGGAGGCATCACTGGCAGGAGTGGGGAGGGCTAAGCAGGGAGAAGAGGTACTGGAAGTGGAAATCACAGCAGAGAGAGTGAGGGAAGCCCTCAGCACCCTTAAGACGGAGAAAGCACCGGGGCCGGATAAATTACATCCCAGAGTGCTGAAGGAACTTGCGGATGTCCTGGCGAAACCCCTGGCAGAGCTTTCCACCATCTCTCTGAGGACAGGGTGGGTGCTCCAGGACTGGAAGGTGGTGCATATAGTGCCTATCCACAAGGGGGGATCAAGGGAGGTGGCAGGGAACTACAGGCCTGTCAGCCTGACATCGGTGGTGGGCAAGGTGATGGAGGGCATTGTCAAGGAGAGGCTAGTGGGGGACCTGGATAAGTCTGGGTGCCTGGACGATAGACAGCATGGATTCATCACAGGGAAATCATGTCAGACAAACCTGGTGGAGTTCTATGACTGGGTGACGAGTGCCTTGGACCTGGGTAGACCAGTGGACATCCTCTTTCTAGACTTCAGCAAGGCATTGACTCTGTTCCTCACGTGGGCCTGTTGGATAAGCTGGGAGAAATGGGGGTTGGGAACCAGATGATCAGATGGATAGGCAATTGGCTCTAGGACCAGACCCAGAGGGTCATAGTTGGTGGGATAGTCTCATCCCCAAGGAGGGTCATTAGTGGGGTCCCACAGGGATCAGTCCTTGGGCCCCTTCTGTTCAACGCCTACGTCTCTGACATAAGGACAGGAATCAGGAGTGAGATGAGTCTCTTTGTGGATGACTCGAAACTGGGGGCGGTGGTGGATGGGGAGATGGGGAGGGTGGCCCTACAGGGGGACCTGGAGGCTCTGGAAAGATGGTCTAGAAAGTGGAAGCTGAGGTTCAATGCAGGGAAATGCAAGGTACTCCACCTGGGGGCCAGAAACCCGGGCCAAGTGTACACCCTGGGGGGGGAAATGCTACAAGTCTCGATGGCTGAGAGGGACCTGGGGGTGGTGGTGGATGTCCAAGATGAACAACTCTGATACTTGTAGGAGGGCAGCAGCCAAGACCAACAGGATGCTGGGATGTATCGCTAGAGGATCACCTCAGAAGGAGGAAGTGATACTCCCTCTGTATAACTGCTTGGTGAGGCCGCACTGTGAGTACTGTGTGCAGTTTGGAGGCCACACTTAAAGAGGGACATTAACCTCCTGGAGAGGGTCCAGAGGAGGCAACCAAAATGATTTGGGGCTTGGGGACAGGACCTATGAGAAGAGGCTCAAGAGGTAAATATGTACACATTGGAAGAGAGAAGGGACCGGGGACATGATAGAGGTCTTCAGGTACATGAAGAGGGTAAATAGGGGAGGAACAGTCAGGGTGCTTGAAGGAAGGAGGAGGGGCCACTAGAGGCATGGGTGGAAGCTGGAGGGGAAGATTCGGGGAGAAAGAGGAGGTGCTACTTCACTGAGAGGTGGTGGAGCCATTGAATGCGCCTGCCTAGGGGCTGGTGGAGGCAGAGACAGTGGAGGGGTTCAAGAGGGGGTGGGACAGGTACAGGGGAAGGGTTCTGGAAGCAAAATCCAATGCAGCAAGAATATCCGGAACTGGGAAAGGAGAAGCCAGAGAAGGCGAGAGGGGCAGCAAGGTCAGCAACCAGAGTGGGGGCTGACCAAACGAGCAGACACGAAAGACCGTTAGGCCTATTCTGCTGGCATTTTAGTATGTTAGTATGTTAGTATATTAGGTTATCCCAGCTGTGGATATTTATTTATTTATGACTTTGGCAACCGGGTAGGTGCACTGAGCCCCAGGGACTGTTTTCAGGCATGACCCGGGCCACTTACAATGGCATAGAGTTAAACAGTAACAGTACATAAAATAATAGGCAGCTTAACAGTGATAAAAATTACAATAGCACACGAGATACAGGTTATTGAATACACAAGTCTGATATACATATACATAAAGAATATACATATTTTTGGTAACAGCAGGATTGCATAGAAAATAGGCAAATATACATTAGTAGTGAGTGGATGAAATGAATAAGGTGGGTTCACCACAGTCATGGTTACCTGCCATCACATGTTTGCTACCATGTTGGACCCTAGGTTCAAATGTGAGATCAGTGTGGCTCAGCTGGTAGCACATCCGCCTCTGGACCAGAAGGTCATGGGTTCTCTTCCCACACTGGGATTGGACTTGCACCTAAAAATTGCTGGCATCTGAGTGCAGTATTGGGGGGGGTGCCGTACTGCTGGGGTGTGTCGTCCTTTGGATGAGACGTTAAACCGAGGTCCCTTCTGCCCATCCTGGTGGGTGTCCAGGTGGAAGTAAAAAAACCTAGGGCACTCTTTGCAAAAGAATAGGGAACATTCCTGGTGTCCTGGCCAACATTCCCCTTCCCATAAACTGGTTCATGCAATTATCCAGGCTGTGTGTGGGTGATGATGTGCAATATGGCTGCCACCACACATTCAGTCACTTCACTAACAGTCTAGCACTGCTTGTAAAGTGCTTTGGGATACTGTGTATGTAAAGCGCTATATAAATGCTGATTCTTCTTCTTCTTCATATAGCCATGTACACCTACAGGGTGACTCATTTTAGGTAACAGCTCAGTGAAGAGTTAAATAGTTCCATGCAGGCAGTGAGACACTCAGAAGGGGAGGAACATGATCCAGTTCAGGTTCCTGAGGGAGAGAGAGAGAGAGAGGCATGTGGTGGTTTGGAATCCTATGATATTGGTGCAGATGGGGAAAGATGGCATGGTGGCAGTGTAGAGAAGATTGACTGGGTATTATTCAGCACATCATTGCATCACCAGCAACACAAACGCTTATAGTCTCAGCCTCTCTCTGCAGAAAATTTACCTAATGGCTACTTTTCAGAATCAATTGAGCCATTTGATGTTGCTCCACTGGGCTACTGGGTTCAGAAAATGAACTCCTCTCCTCACCTGGCACAACTTGCTTTAAAATACCTACGCTGCCCTCCTACAAGTGTGCCATCTGAGAGGATGTTTAGCACTGCTGGTGACGTTGTTGAGCCACACCGTCCCAAGCTGGACCCTCAACGCATTGGACAGCTGGTGTTTCTTAAGCTAAACATACCAGTAATTGGCTACAAATATGACCTGCCCACATAAAACTGGTGCTACAGTACAGCTCTCAATCTGCATAATGTTACGAAAGTGTAATGTTATGTTTCTATGGCTCACCCTTTCTTTTTTCTATCAGGTTAAATATCTAACTAAAAGGGTAACTGAGTCTCCACTCCCTGGCATATAACTGCAGGACCACCAAGAGGCCCCTGTTAAACTAGAAACATTTAAATAATGTATCATGTTTTAGTGACCTTACTATTGTGTACTTTAGGTTACTAATTATCTGTTGGAAAAGGATCACTTGGCCCACACAGATAGCCCAGATTGCCCATCCCTGCTTTTTTGGTCTCATCTGCAGACCCTAAAGCAACCCTGCTGCCTCCCTGCCTGTTTTCAAATACACCCCAGCCCTATGCCATTGCCTATCTCACGCATGCTTGATGCCCCACACTGTTTTCAGTACCATCACTTATGCTTGCAGTTTCTGTCAGTCATCTACCATGCCTTCCATGAATATTTCTTCACATCTGTCTTGAACTCCCCCTTCAGCTTCATCACATACCCCCATTGCCCCTGGTACTTGTGCTCTTTCTCATTTGAAAGAGACTCCCCTTATATGCCCTGTCTTCAACTCGTGAGGTACTTGTATAGGTCTCTTATCATGGCACATCTTACTCTCCTCTATTCCATGGTGGACATACAATGCACTTATGCCAGTGCCATTTTAGTAGCCCTAGGCAAGACACAAGATGTCACCTCATCTGTGGTCTTTGCTCAATTTATGATGACTGTGTGTCACCTGACCACTGACCAGTGCAGTAGTTTGTTGCCTTTTTGGGTCCCTGAAAGGCTGTTGGTGAGTGTTCGTGGCAGAGCTGCCTAGTGTACTTCAAAAGAGAAGGAAGTGGTGGAGTTTAACAGTGTTGCAACGTCTTTAAAAAAAAAACACTTATCTAGGGGGTTGAATAACAAATATCTGGCACTCTGAATATGAATATTAGTCCGAATATCTGAATTAAGGTATTTTCACATCCCTACCTGCAACCAGCACCCTTCTCAGCCTTACCTCACAAAGATGCTGTTGACTGCTTTCAGTAGTTCTAAGCCTGGATTACCATAAATGGTTGGACTGATCTCCTGCATATTTCCAATGGCTTATGCTTGCTTCTAAGAGGGGACTGCCATTTCCTGGTTTAACACACTTCTAGAACAAGTTAAAGGAAATACTGTCATTCTGTATGCAACTTTTTTTTCCATGAGTAGTTTTTGCAGTTTTTCCCCTTTTTGCTCCCCGGACCCCAGGACCCCAGCAGACACACGCATGCGTGCGCATGGAGGTATACACGCACGCCGGGTACTGGCTCAGCCCTTTCCACCCCACCCCTGTCAATTGCTGCCACCCCCTCTCGCCTACGTTTTCCATCAGACCTCCACCTGATGGGAGCAGAACTATGGGGGAGCGAACAACCACCCCAGGAGGGGTAAGCCGCCTTTCAGCCACTCAATCCCGCTTCCTCCCTCCCCCCCTTCCAGCTCCCTGAGGTGGTTCCTGAACCCGGGTTGCTGGTGCAGCACGAGGTAAGGCATCCAGTGCCTCAGCCCTCAGTGCCACTGGGTTGGCTTCTGTATGCAACTTTTTAAATACCATTTTGTCCAAGCACATTTGTCATGGTTACTGGAACAACAGTTGTGGGAATGCACCTTGCAGCCCTTTGAATCTCTGGAAGCCTTCATAGTTGACACAGTCACATTGCAATCATCTGCAGAAAACAGAGAAAGATCAAACCACAGTCTTTGTCTAAGTACTTCTCCATCACCTTCAGTCTTATGTGGTCCAACAGAAGCCAACAACCTGGATAAACACAATCCAAGCTGCACAACTTGTGCCAGAGTTCATATCAATGTCTCAGGCCACCAGTGTACAAGGACCTCAGTTAGCACAAATAGCTGCACTCACAACGTGTGTCCCACAACAACAGGCAATGATAGATAAGCTCATTACAACTGTCAATAATTTACAGTTGAGCCCAACTGCTTCCTCTGCTACCTCTGTCAATGCTCTACAACCATCTCAACAGCTGCCTGATGCATCTCCATCACCTCAAGATCCCATTATCTGCCAGTGGTGTGGATTCAGAGGGCATTCTACTGCAGTTTGCGGAAAGCTAAACTAGGACTCATAAGAACCAGGAGTGTCCAACGCAACATCATCAGTAAGATGACCATAACTACTCCCAGAATCAGGGAAACTGAGCCAGGATCAGGGAAATGAGTGCTTCCCAGCAAACTAGGGGCTTTTGTTGGGCAGGAGAGCACTTCAACTAACCATCCCTCTCACTTTCGCAAGTCACACAAGCAATATCCTACAGCCACCAAGTCTGGCACCATTTCATTTCCAGGGGCAAAGGTACCCATCATCAGATCACCACTCCTAGCAACCTTTGTCCCAGTGACCACTGGAGATTGGTCCATGCATGTCTTGGTTGACACTGGAGCCAAAATCTCAGTAATCAGTACTAATGTTCTGAACAAAGTCATTCATCAGTCACCTGATGTCTCTCCAGCTGACCTAAAATACAGTGAATTATCACAGAGAATGCCACTACAGTAACTATCACAGGCATTGTCTACCTGAAACTTACACTTTGACTCACAGCATGCTACAGTCAAGTTCTGCCTAGTGCCTGATCTACAACCATCAGTGATTCTTGGCATGTACTTCCTCAGATATTACAAATACATCCTAGACTCTGCATCAAACAAATTGTCACTAGACCCTCATGGCAACTCTCAGCTATTGACTCAGCCAGTGTGCCTCCTAAGACAGAGATGATTTTGCTTGCCATGATTTGAGGTGAACCACTCCTACAGGGTGTTGTTGGCATCATCACGGGATCCCCCATTCTGCATTCATCAGGTCTTCTCTCAGGAAACACCTTATCTGCTGTGTATGATGGCACAATATTCCAAAAATGTTGCAGCTTTACAGATGAGCCCATTGTCATCTCCAAGTGTGCCAATGTCAGAAAGTTTGTCTGCATGTCTACTGGAGAGCAGTTCCATCTCATGTAAGAACCTCAGCCTGATTCCACCAACTCTAGTCCTGAAGGTGCTATCACAACCACACTACTCCAGCTTCACCAGAGTTTCCCCTCAGTAAGTGACTGTCCTCTTCCAAACTCCCAGCATCCCCAACAGAGAAACAGCAGCTTTTGAATTTCATGGAGGTCTACTGAGATGTCTTTGTTGGTGTAGACGACATACTCGCATGTTGTGATATCCTGTAACACACCACTGAGGTGCAGTTCAGTCAGAAGCCAATTTGTCAATGAGCTTATAAAGTGGGACACAAGCAGAAACAAGCCCTAGAGAACATGATCAAAGACATGTTTGAACAAAACATCATTGAAGAATTCAAAAGTCCTTCGGGTGCACCATGCCTATTGGTGGTAAAGAAGGACAGGGGTTATCACTTTGTGGTGCACTACAGAAAGTTAAATGCCTGCACAGTGCTGAATGCTTAAGTAATATACCACAACAGGGTGTGGGTTACACTGGGATTTACCCACGCCTGGTGTGTGGTTTGGTCAAAAGGCTGCAGGCCGAATGACTAAACCACACAAGGCATGGGTAAATCACAGTGTAACCCACACCCTAGAGTGGTATGTTGCTATTATACAATGTCTCCTTTTAGTTTTTGTGAAATGAAACAATAAAAAAAAATTTATTTTGCATTTTAAATCTTTTTTTTATTATTTTGTTGCTGCGCCAGATAAAACTAGTTCTCTGTTTCTAGGTTGAATTTGAGATGCACAAAATCATTGGAAGCTTTTGCTTGCAGTTTTTTTGTAATTGTGTTAGTTTTTAATTTTTTTTAAACATGTATGGTATCTCTTAGTGGACACTTCAATGATGGGGGTTAACTTGCAGAGACAGCATGGTGTGAGCAACTCCCCTATTTGAGCAAGGTAACATGTTGAGAGCATTAAATGGTGATGGCACTTGAGAACCGGGAACAACAGAGAGAGAGAAAGAGAGAGAGTGAAGCAAGAGCGAGAAAGTTAACAGACATGAAAGTTTAGAAGGAGCTGAGAGTGGGAACTTTTGCATTTCTTAAGTGATATTGTAAAAATCAATTTTTGAAGATAATAATGTAGTGGATAACAGGAGCATCTAAAATGTTTGAAATCTAAAGTCTTTATCACATGCATGCGCAGTACCATCAATGGTAATGCGCATACCCAAAGTTGCGGCTTCAGTTTTTAAACTTCACATTAAAGACATTTTGGTGCTTGTTTTAATGCTGCACTAAGGACACTATGAGATTGTATTGGCTTTTAGTGTGTGTACATGTGTATTCGAAGACAGACGAGTTTGGACGTGGTCGGTGCCCTGTTTTGCGGTTTTCAGTTTTAGTGTGGTTTGCTGTCAGGAGGTAGTGATGCTCCCACTTGCTGTTTTTGGTCTCTTTTTGGATGGGGGGATTACAAAGATCTGCAGAGATTGCTGGGATGGAATCGACCATGTGGAACTGCATTTTGAACAGTTGTGGAGATCATGGGGATGAAGCTGATGGTGCGGTGAGATGGTGACTTTTTTCTGTTGTGCAGTTTAGTAGGGGATCAGTATAGCAATGAGTACTTTTGATGCTGGAGGTGTCAGAGTGATACTTAGTGGGCAATAGATGAGGCTGGCTGGCACTTCTTCCTGTGGGGTGATAGTGCAATTTACATGTTGTAACTCGGGCTAGTAAATCAGGATGCAGTATTTTTAAAGCCATTGTATAATCATCCTTTAACCAAAACAAAGGATGCCTTAGAGAGTCTTGGCATGGCCATCCCAGCTTATTTCAGCACTCTGCACCTTCAAAGTGGATTCTACCAAGTGTCCATTGATCCAGCTTCTCATCCATACACAGTCTGGTGCTGTCACTTAGAACTTTTCCAATTCAAATGACTGCTTATGGAACCTTCCAGTGTGTTATGGAAGCTGTACGATGTGTGTTGTCTTGAAATCTTGTTAAGTCTACCTGGATGATGTTATTGTCTTCAGCAGAACTTTTCCAGAGGACCTCCAACACCTCAAAGAAGTGTCTGAATGCCTCCAATGAGCCAACCTCAAGCTTCACCCAGAGAAGTGTTGTTTTGCACAGTATCAAATTCATTACCTGGGACATGTTAGTTCTCAAGGCATCTTTCCAGATGCAGACAAGCTCTCAGCAGTCAAAGACTATCCAGCACCTAAAAACATCAAAGACCTCAGAGCTTTCCCAAGGCCTGTCTGGATATTACAGAATGTTCATCAGTAATTATGTCAAATTTGCAGCTTCACTGCACACCCTCACCAAAAAGGGGTGTGAATATGCGTGGACTTCTGAGTACAAAGAGGCTTTTGATACTTTGAAAGACAAACTGATCTCTGCTCCAGTATTGGCCTACTCAAGGTTCGACCAATCCTTCAAACTCTACACAGATACTAGTTCCTTTGCAGTGGGCGCTGTGCTATATCAAGTGCAAGACGGAACAGAACGAGTTGTTTCCTGTGCCAGGCACTCCCTTTCCTCAGCTGAGCACAACTATGGCATCACAGAAAAAGAGTGTCTAGCCATGATATTTGCTGTAAAGAAATTTGATTGTTACCCTTCACTATTCCTCATTCACAGCTTATTGATCACTCAGGTAACATCACCAGCTAGAACAGCACAGTCAAGAATCATGCGGTAAAAATGCCACCAGTTTTTTTGGCTCTGCCTCCAGCACCCCTCCCAACCTAAAGGATCTTAACTACTGGGGGAGCAGATCCTGGGGCAAAACAAAATTTTTGGGGCCATGGAATACTGTTTCCATGGCCCCTTGTGAAAAAAAAAATCAAAGTCTCGAAAGGCAAAACAGAAGGAGACCAGGATTAAAACCCTGGTCTCCACTGTCACCCAGCCGAGGTGCTCCATGCCTCTGCCCTCCATGCCATAGAGCAGCTCAGCCAGCTTCTGGAATCCATCTGCCCTTGTGATCTGCTAGCACCATGAACAGCAACCAGGGGAATGCTTACTGTAAAGCACTGCTAATCCCCCATCGCTGTCCATGGTAGCGCTTTCAGACTAGTGCTGTCTTCTCAGACACTATTATGGTAGTGCTATTATAACTTGTTACTGATTGCTGTGCTCTCAGATGGTTGTTCAAAATAAAGGAACCAGTAGGCAAGTTCACCCAATGGATTGCCATGCTGCAATGCTAGAACTCTGAAATTCAATACAGACCAGGTCGAGTTCACTCCAAGTCTGATGGCATTAGCCGGAGATGGTATCCTTCTGCATCATCCTCAACAGACAAGGAATCCTGCTTACAAGCTCTTCCTTTCCATGCAACAGACGTGATTCCTGTGGATACTCCTACAGCACCTCAAGTTGCCTTGCTGCTCCCAACTGCTTCTTCAAATAGAAGCACAAATCCTAACTTATTGTAATCAGCCAAAGAGCTTCTCACTTCCTCTGCATCTGCTCTCTCCCTGGCAACTGTCAAAATCCAGCAAAGAGCAAATCCTCACCTCACAGACATAATCACTTACTTAGAGTCCAGAAATCTACTGCAACTGAAGCAAAGTCACCAGGATGTACTTTTCGTTGCTTCGCAATACTTCCTCAATGATGGTGTGCTTTTCAATATCTAGACCAAAGAAGGCAAGGGCCATCGCATGGATAGAACTCATGTACAGTTAGTTGTGCCTGCCTCTCTAATTAATGAAGTTCTTCTCTTCACTCATGCTTCTCCATTTTCTGGAGGTCATATGTGAATCCACAGAACTGTCAAAAAGACAAGGCTCCAATTCTTCTGGCCTCAAATGAACAAGGACATTGTCCAATTTGTCAAATCCTACCAGCCTGCTCCCAAAAAAAGCCTCCTGCCAAACCAACAAAGGCACACATCATTCCAATGCCCATAGCCACAGAACCATTTCAAAGAGTTAGCATAGACATTCTTGGGTGTTTACCAACATGCTCTGACCCTGGCAACAAATACATTCTTGTTTTTGTGGACTAACTTAAAAAATTCATATGAGCATACAAACATACAAAGAAGCCAGCAGAAGAAGGACATTTGGTCTATCAAGTCTGCTGGTACTGCAGGCTCCACAGCTTGAGCTAATGTCCTTGTCATCCCTCCCCACTCCCCCATCCTCCGTATCCATGATCCATACTTTTCCCCATGTCTATCCCAGCCTCTCTTAAAGCTGCCCACTGTCTTGAATGAGATGACCTCTTCCAGCACTGCATTCCAAGTGTCCACCAGCCTTTCTGTGAAAACGTACTTCCTGACCTCCCTCCTAAACCTCCCACCCTCCAGCTTAAGACTGTACCCCCTAGTGTTATGGTTGCCACTCAGCTTAAAGAGACTCTCCTTATCAACCTTATTTATCTCTTTCGGGTACTTGAAGGTCCTAATCATGTCCCCTCTCTCTCTCTCTCTCTCTCTCTCTTTCTCTCTCTCTCTCTCTCTCCTGTCTTCCAGGGAGTACATGTTCAGTGCCCTCAGCCTCTCCTCATATGCCTTACCTTGATGACCAAAAATACCAATAACTAATCCCACTACAAGATATCAAAGCTGCTACAATAGCAAATGCCTTCCTCAAATCAATTATTTGTTGCCAAGTTACCCCCTCGTACCTGCATTCAGACAGAGGTACTAACAATCTTTCAACCATTGTTTAAAAAACTTGCAAACTCCTTGACATAAAAAAGAATCACATGTCAAGCTATCACCTGCAATGCAATGAACAAAGTGAAAGAATGATGTCTGCCATTTGAAACATTCTCTCCAAATACCTGGATGAAACTCAAAATACTTAAGACCACTTTGTCCCTTTTGTTCAGTTTGCCTACAAAACAAGCCCTTGTATCAACAGTACAGAGTACACACAATTTTTCTTGGTCCATGGATGCCACCCAAGAACTCCATTGGAAATTAATCTCTCATTGCTAGAAGTTCCAGAGTCAGCTTCTTCATACATTATTCCTTTACTAGAACAGCTTGAACTTGCCAAATGTGTTGCAATTACTACACTGGGACAGAGAAAATCTGCCATGCAGAAAATGTCAGCAGCCAAGTCTCATGAAGCTTCATTTTCTGTGGCGGACACTGTTTATTTGTATTAACCTGTCTTCATTCTGGGCACCACAAAGAACTGCTCCACCCTTGGACTGGTCCTTTCTACATTGTGATGCAAGTCAGATGGAAAGCTTGTGCTTAACAAAGTCCACATCAATTTTCTGAAGCATGAATAAATATATACTTGAGTAGTACCTTCTCAGATCATCCCAGTCCTCCCGTAATGAAGTTGCACTTAAACCTGCTATCCTTTCCGAATCAGAAATTCCTCCTGTTAACTTGCAACCAGTACTGTCAGATTTGCACACTTCTAACTCTCTCCAGCTGGATTGTGCTGCACCTGACCTTCCATCAGATGAATTTCCTGGGACTTCTCAGCTCTCTTCTTCACAGTACTCTCTCATGCAAACCCCTGTGTACCAGATCGAGAAGATTTTACTCAAAAAATTTGTGAACAGATCCTGGACTTATAAAGTCAAATGGTGTGATTTTGACAGTTCTCCAAATTCTTGGGTTGCTTTTGCAGACCTTACCCCATCTTCTTCAAGAGCTGGTTCATGCAACTCATAACACTATTCCCACTGACTGGAAAAGTCAATGCAAGTTTTGAACTTTTGTGATCCGGACTCAGTGTTTTTTGGGACTAATGATTCTGATATCCATCAGTCCTTAATTGTTTTTCTGCAGTAAATGTCGTAATGTACCTGTTTCTATGCATAACTGTTTTGCTAACTAGTACTGAATGCTGCATAACATTCATTAACTTTTTTTCTCTACAGAAATGTTTTCTTCAAAATAGAGTCCCATGTTGTTTCCATGTTCTGCAACAGTTATTGAAATTTTGCATATCAGAATTCTGGGTCATCTCCAGCTGCTTTCCCTTCCCTGTCATCCCTTCTCCCTCCCCTGCACTGTGGCACTTGTCGCTGTGACCAAGCTTCAGGTTGCAATGGTGTTCCCCCCTTCCCTAGTACTAATCTGACTGGTCACCACTGTAGTCCAGATCCTCCACCCCACCCCCGCAGTGGAGTACTCATATGTTTAGACTGTGCAATGTAATGCTTGATGTGTCTTAACTGTTTTCATGTTTTATACTGTTATATTATTGCTTGCTCTAGTGGTACTCACTTTTACAACCCTGAGCATGATGTGAAGTACATAATTAAGTATGGGGCTTAATATTTAGTTGCTGCACCTATAAGAACACTCAGAATGCTGTTGTTGCTAGAGAATGTTGCACTGACTGGTAGTGCCATGTGATCCCATCTGGGAAACTCCTCAGTCTGAGGTAGAACCTCATGATGTGCAGATGTCTCCTGTGGTGAATAAAGAGTTTTCTACCTGTATTGTTTTGCATCTGACTCAGTTATTCACATGGTCCAGTAAGACGACGTCCGCCAGAACAGTTAGAGATGGGCATAGTAGACCTGAAGAGAAGATAAGAGTCCTAGTGGCAGACCAACATAAAAACACCACAATAGCAGTTTGACTCTGATTCCCTTTTTCTTTTCAAAAGTGGAAAGCAAACTGTCCCACTTATTGGTGTTACTACACAAAACCGTGGTTGTTTGCAGTCCATGATCTACTACTAATGTAACCTTCCTGGACCTGGGAACACCTCCAACAATCTAGTCACTCATGATTCAGTGGAAAGAAAAAGAAACTGTAGCATCATCAGTGGCTGTACTGTTTTGGGGCTGTCCCTAATGTTCAGGAAGTATGCAGTAAGATTATATCAAGGATTTGAAACAAAATAAGATTAGGTATATCTACACCATTAGCATGCATTTCAGTTTTACTAAGAAAGGAAGCAGATTGAAAGTCATTGATGTTGCTGGTTATTTTGAGAAGGCAAGTAATCATAAAATGTAGTTCTTCAGCTAGAAATAATGTGATTCAAAAAGGGTTGACAGTGTCCCTTCAAGTTTTTTGCCCACAATTTAATATTTCAGAGTCATCTTGTACCCACACCTTGATTTCTACACACACATCCTAGATACTTGCAGAGCGGTAAAACCACCAGCTGCACCAGTAAGGCAGCTGAAGATCTGGAACTCCCTAAAGCATCTTACTCTTCTCCAATGCACAGCCTGGGGCTGCACAGATAACTACATTTTCATTCACAAAGGTGTGGAGTGCCCATATATGGAACCCAAACAAAAAGAAGATTCTCTTTTTTGTTTGTTTAGATTCCATATAGGTGTACACCGCACCCTTGTGAATGAGCTTGAGGAGCAATAAATGTTAAATTGGGTATGGTGTATCAAGCAAAACTCTGCCTAGTGCCAGTTGCCCACCTAGCCATTGCTAGAGGTGTCCTTCTCCCTACCCTTAGCTACAGGGTAATTGCTTTCTCCATGGCTCCCAAATCCCTTTTATCAAAATAGGATATTGCTTACAACAATGTTTCCAGATTTGCCTTCTCCCTCAACTGACACACCACAGCAACCTTTATAGTTATCTTGAATGGCTGACCCCATCAAAGAATCATCTATTTCTGCTGTGGTCTTTTAATGACAAGATAATCAGGACTGGTTTCCTCAGCCCCCTTTGCAGACCTCCATAATTTTTTACATCTGTTACACCCCCTTAGGTCAAATGACAAGTCCCTGTTGACTGTCCCTAAAACCTTTACTAACATGGGGAAGCAAGCCTTCTCTGCTACCACTCCAAGGCTGTGTAATCCTCATCCATCCTTCTCCCGATGTTCCCCCTCACATATACAGTTCCAAAGATCCCTCTAGGACTATCTAAAAGTTTGTTCAGACTGTGTATGCATTTGATTTAAATTTTTATTTTATTTTTTATTTTATTGAAATCTAGGATTACAAATACCTTTGAGCAGGAACTGCTCATTTACAAAGGCTCCACATCAAAGGAATGGGGGGTATACATACATACAAAGGTCAACATAATAATATATAATGAGCTTGAGGATGTCTTCAGGGTAGCTGGTCCATTCCACTGGGGTGTCAAACAGATGAGGCATACTGATGAGTCCTGGTAGGACGAAACACGTGTCTATGTCTTCTGTTAGCACCCTCTGCAAACTGTGTGAGAGGCCTTTCGGCACCATGCAATTCTGCTTAAAGTTGGACCAGCATAACATTCTGTGGTGATTTGCATATGCAGCCCATGATGCTTTGCATTGTGGGGGCATGTGTGATTTTGTATTTTCTTGAAACTTGGCTTCCCAGCCAAATACCCTTTGGGGTAACCCTTGCCTCAGTGTTTGCACATAGAGGTTCTTTGTCTTTTATAATAATATATAGTTACACAATAAAAAGAAGTAAGAGACTGAGGCTTAGGAAATTCCAGTAATTCAAAATGTGCCAAATGTTAGGTAGCATGACATACCAGCAAGGGCAATCTTAGAAATAAGCACTGTAGGTGAGAGGGAATGGGGTATGCAGGCAGGAAGTCCATTGTCGGAGGGTAGAGGGTGAGGGTAAGAGCTCTGAAAGGGGAGGGAGGGGAAGGATAAAAGTCAGGAAATGCCTGGGGGGGGAGGAAAGGGAGAGGGTGCAAGGGGGGGTAGGCAGGTAGAAGGGGGCAAGGTGGAGAGAGGTAGCTGTCAAGACTGAAGTGGAGGGCAGTGAGCGGTGGGCCCCTGATTAGGCAAGGCAGTCACAATGACTAGTTGAAATGAGATGAAGTCGGAGTTGTTACTTGTTACTTGTTCTTGCTCCAGTGTTACTTACATTTTTTTCTCTGATGCCTTGTTTTCCTGCACTGTCTTTGATATTATAATGTTTATCTTTTGCTCTTCAGTTGCCCGTACTACTACTTGTTTGACTAGTATAACTGGGTAAGATGTTCTCAATTTTGTGCTTGTTTCATTATCTGAAGCTTCCTCTGTATCATTACTGCTGACATTACATTCATTTTGTCCTAACTATATTTTTAGACATGTATTTGCAGTGTAACTTCCTGGACCATATCTGAAAATAGGCACAAACGTGTCTTGTGTATTAACCTGGTCAATAAAATCTAATGAATAAATAATCATAAAGTTCTGTATATTGCAGTGGTTTAAGGCTCTGAAATACAAACCTGGAGACCTGGGTTTGAATCTCACAGCCCCCACTTGCGTACTGTGTGACCTTGAGAAAATTGCTTAACTTCCTTGCTCCCAGGTTGCACCTGGAAGCAAGCTTTGGCTTAGTGTGCCTCTCCTGGATAAATACGCTCCCACCCCATGTTTCTCTCTGGATTTATTTCCTCATTAATTAGGCACCAACAGCATAGCTGTAATTACCTCCTGTGGTCATGTTTACTCTGTTTTGCATTTAGTCATCTTCAAAGGCACAGTCTGAGTGATTTGGCTGCATGATGTCATTGATGATGTCAGTGAGAGGGCTTTTAGGTCTCAGTGTGAGGTTTCAGTCCTACACGAGCGGGGTTCTATCCCAGTTATGGAACAGTTTTATCTTTCTCATTACAATTTATGTAGTATGAGAGAAATTGTTAGATGCTTGATGATGGTGATATAATTTCAGCAAGATTTGAAGTTCTATATTGTTGATAACTTGAAAATTTCCAGCTCAGACTTTGACACTACTTCAAACAGACTGTTTATTATGAAAATCCACTGCAGCTTTGTAGGGGATGTCTGTGCTCACTGCTGGATGTTCTTCACCACAGCATGCATCTCCTGTATAGGATGCTTAGTACAGTGGTAGGTCTGCAGGCTACCAAGCAACAGAGGACGGGGGTCTGGGTTCGATACCCAGAGTCGAACAGCTTTTTTCTTTCTTACTACAACTTATGTAGTATGAGAGATACTGTTACATGTCATTACTGATGTTTATTTATTTATTTAGTCAGTTTTGGTTTACCAGATAAGTGCACTAGTCTAAACCTGCCTATTTTCAGGCACGCCCCGGGAGAGTACATTACAGGTTACATACAGTAGTACAAAGAATGGATTACAGATAACACATTCAGTAGTACAAAGAATAGAATACAGGTAATGTACGGCAACAGTATAACAAAGACCCGAATACAAAAAATAAATGGCAATAACTACATCCTAAAAAAAATTGACCATACAATAATATAATGATAAAATATAGTGGTATTAGAGCAAACAGTAATTGCATAGAATAGCATAACAACTATGTCAGACAAATAGAAGACATGCTAGATGCCTAGAACAGCAAGTTAATAATGTAGGACAAAGAGAAGAAGTAGAAACATAGATGCATAGAATTTGATGGCAGATAAGGACTACTTGTCCCACCTAGTCTACCATTTTCCTACCTGATGGATAAGCTACAGATCCTAGTTAACCAACAGACTACTTCCTCCTACCCCCCCCACTAGAACTGCCTTATGTCTGTCCCATGCATTCTTGAATTCCCACACTGTTCTTGACTCCATGACCTCCTCAGGAAGGCTGTTCCATGCATCCACAACCCTCTCCATGAAAAAACACTTCCTCACATTATCTCTGAGCCGTTCCTCCTCTATCTTCAAATTGTGCCCCCTTGTTCTTGCACATCTCTTTTTCTGAAATATACTACCCTCTTGGACTTTGCCGATTCCCTTGAGGTACGTGAAAGTATATATATTAAGCTCCTTTAGTGCTGAGCGTGTACAATATATGGTTTGTATTGAACTCGAATGGAGTTTTGGACATATAGTCAGCATGAGTCAGTGTAAGGCACTCACAAAAATGTACAAGGAGAAGAGAGAAGAGAATTAGTTATCATAGTAGAACTGGCAATACCAGAATTGTTTTAGGTGCAAAGTGAGATAGGGTGGGATTAAGTAAACACACAAAGTAGTGATACATTGAAGACCAAACTGAGATAGTTTCAGAGGTAAGCTAGTATGATAGTGATAGACTTTCAGCAAGGTTTGTCATGCTATACTGCTGACAACTTGAAAGGTTCCAGCTCAGACTTGGAGGTTTAAATGCAACTTGGGAAACATTACTTCAAATAGACAGACCATTAATGACAAAAATTCAATGCAGCTGGGAAGGGATCCGCACTCAGTGCTGATTGTCCTTTGCCACAGCATGCAACTCCTGTCTATGCAGTTTAGTTCAGCATTTGGGCTACAAGCTGCCAAGCAGTAGAAAGTAAGGGGACTGGGTTTGATTCCCAGAGGGAAACAGTTTTTTCTGTCCCACTACAATTAATAGATGCTGTGTCTCAGACCCCATCCCCCAAGCCACTCCCTTTTCATTGCCAGGGGACGCCTGTCAGCCTTCCTTCTGGCTACATAGTTATTTCATACAGACTTTCTTTGGTGCCTTTAGTACCATTAGCACTTTAATTTTTCTTTTGTTTACCTGTTTTATTTCCCTTCTTTTTGTTTTCTTTTTCAATTGTTTATCATTATTTTGCTCTCTTTCATTGTGTTCAGCTGAGCTAGGAATTTCAATCATTGTAAACTTTTACTTGATTTGGTGGTTGCATAACACTGTTATCCACCTTATTTATGTGCCCCAGTGTTATTTGTTAAAGAGAGAGTGCAGCCAAAATTGCTACATTGCATAGTTAGAATCAGAATATCCCCAATACACCTCATACTTAAACTTAGCTAAGTTACTTAGTTTAATACTTATGAGCCATTGTGTTATCCTGATTTCTCTCCATGTTCAAAAAAGTCAGTTACACTGCAGTACTACTGATGATGTCACAAAAGGAACTCATAGTCTTGTCCTGCCTATCAGAAAACTTATAGGACTTATTTTCTAAAGTTTAAGAAACTGCAGTTGTAGTAATCACATTAAAAAAAAGCACTAACGCAGTTGGGTGCTGTGCATGCATTTCCAGCATGTTCGGATGCATGGTACTGTATGTTAATACAGGCACCAAGACCATTCTTACAGTTGTAAGAGTAGTATCACACACATTCTTACAGTTAGAGAACCATGAACTGAAGGTGAGCTGTTCTAATACCCTAAGAATATAAGTGAGACCACTCTTACAACCTTAAGAGTGGTCTTGGCAGTGGTATTAATATATTATTGGGTGAGTTTGATCAATAATACATTAATTTTTTTTAAAACCTTACTGAAATGGGTCCATTTCCAGAACAGCTGCATGTGAGACACTCTTCAGAGAATAAGAGTGTCTCACTCACAAAGGAAAGGAATATTCTAATGATAGGGTGTGCTCCCTCGATCTATAATGTACTTTAGAATGCAGCAGGAGGCAAGTTTGGAATACAATACTGGACAAAGCTATGAAATGTCAAGGTGGTGCACAGTTTCAGAATGCTGGGGGACATGAAATCTCAGAATGTGGCAGAGATACACAATTTCAAAATGTGATGGGGACAGCTCTGTTTTGGTATGTGGCAGGGACCCACATACAGGAATTTGGTGGGGACTAACAATTTGGCATATACTGGGGATGCACACTGAGTGTGACAGGGCACACCGTTTTATTCTGAAATTACTTTTTCCTGCCACATAGCAGAATTGTACACAGCCACTGTGGTGATTTGGCCACTGCAGTCATATCTCTCTGAAAGTTTTTATGTTTAATGTCCAAAAAGGCCAGGACATCAGGTTGGTCAGAAAAGATGCCCATTTTTTCTGCAAGGGTACTTGGGAAGAGTTGATGTGTATTACATTGTCTTACATCTCCCCTTGCCTAGGGATGCATAGGGAGAGGCATCACCAGTAGAAAACAGGAAGTTATTATCCCTCTGTACAGACAGCTGGTGAGACCCCATCTGGAGTACTGCATGCAGTTCTGGAGACCCAATCTCCACAAAGACATAGACAGGATGGAAGCTGCCCAGAGGAGGGCAACTAAAATGGTACAGGGTCTGCACTGGAAGACATATGAAGAGAGACTTAAGGAGCTTAACATGTATAGCCTCGAGGAAAGGAGGGAGAGGGGGGACATGATAGAAACTTTCAAGTACCTCAAGGGAATCAACAAAGTCCAAGAGGGTAGCATCTTTCAAAAAAAGAGGTGTGCAAGAACAAGGGGGCACAATTTGAAGATAGAGGGGGCTCAGAGGTAATTTAAAGTATTTTTTCACAGAGAGGTTGTGGATGCATGGAATGGCCTTCCAGAGGAGGTTGTGGAGTCAAAAACAGTGGTGGAATTCAAGCATGCATGGGACAGTCATAAGGCAATTCTAGTGGGTGGGGGTAGGAAGAAGTAGGATGCTGGTTAACTAGGATCTGCAGCTTATCCATTAGGTAGGGAAATTGGCAGACTGGGTGGGCCAAGCGGTCCTTGTCTGCCATCAGATTCTATGTTTCTATGTTTCTAAAGGCTTGCTTGGAGGGAAACAGGAGTTAAATTTCAGTACTGGATTGGAATTTCCTGGTAACTGATCAAACAGGAAGGTTCCATAAATGACAGGTGATGATAAGGCCGTGTCATCTGTTTATAAAGCTTTGCATTTCAAAGAGAAATGTTTTTTTATTGCAGGGGTTCTGCAGATACCCAGTATAGGAAGATATTATTAAATTCTCTACCAACTGCCACAGTCCATTTTCATTTTAATAAGTGTCAGGAAGGGAATGTAGATCAAAGCTAGCCCATGGAGGTGGGGCTAGAGAAAGAAAAATACTATTAATTTTGGTTCACTTAAAATTTTGGGGACAGCGCAAGAGAGACCCTTGCTGGACCCGAGATGAACATTTGGATCTGGAAATATTAAGGCCCCTAACCAATCACATGCCAGTTTTGCAGACTACAGAAAAGAGCTATATAAACCCTCTTAAACAAAGACTCTGGGCAGAAGCCGCATTTTCTGACACACATAAAGAACTGACAGACACACTGAAGACCACTGCAAGAAAAGCTGGGACTCTGAGACACAGCAGAGAGAAAGAGAGACTTTGCAAAACTCATTTATCTTCTGGACTCTGATTCTCTACAGAAAAGGTAGAAATGATCCAGTTAATTTACCAGTTCATTTTGTATGTATTTTCCAACTTTTTATGTAGCTATCCTGTAACTAAATAGTTAAATCATTAGTCTGTATGTTTGTATGATAATTGTTTAAGTAATCAGTAAAAGCTTTTGCTTTTATTTAAAAGTAATACTACCTGAGAGTGTTTTTGTTGAGTGTGAAGGTTTTGGGAAGGTTTTTTCAGTCTGTAACATGCCTATTTAGTACTAAGGTGCCCCATGCTACCAAACTAGAATCCTAGAAGGGAATCTAGAGCACTACAGTAGGGTAAAAGTACACAAGGTCTCCGGAGAGGGTCTGAGGGGTTTGAATTAGGCTCCTGCACCCCTGTGGGAGAAGACACAATCAGGGTTATGACAGCAGCCTTGAATGTCTTGTAACACCTGGGTGTTTCCCCTAGCACAGCGACCAAGGAGGGTTCTCACCTGGCTACAGACTCAAGACTGTATTTTACTGATACCCAGAAGGAGGAAGCCTTGGGCCCTCGATGAGAGTGTTCAGTTGTGAAATCAGTGAGTACTCTGAAAGGACACGAGGAGAGTATTTCCTGAACCCCCTGTCATGGGTTGCACTTAAGGGAGGCACTGTGAGCTCAGTGAACCTGGCCCCCAGGAGTTGGTTCATGACAGTCACCACATTTCAAAATTGCTCATCTTATCCCCACCACATTCCAACATTGTGCATCCCTGCCACATTCTGACATTGTGCATTCCTGCCACATTCCTAAATTGCACATTCTTGCCGCATTCCAAAATTGAACTTCATTGCCACATTACAAAATTGCATGCCCCCCCATATCTGAAATTGTGTCTTAGCCACGTTCCAAAATTCTGCATCCCTGATACATTCTGAAATTCTGTCACCACTACATTTCAAAATTGTGCAGACCATCACATTCCAAAAATGCTTCTGCTCATCACATTCCAAAATTCTGTGTTTCCACCACATTGTGAAATTGCCTTTCCTATACACCTTTCAAAACTGGGTGACCCCACCACATTCTATAATTGTGTGTCCCAGTGACATTCTAAAATTGTACCTTCCCACCACATTTTGAAATTGTGTGTCACTGTCACAGTCCAAAACTAACCCTCTTCCTTATATTTCAGATATGTGCATCCCCACCATATTCCAAAATTGCACATCCCCACTACATTCTGAAAATGATGGTACCCGCCACATTCCAAAATTGCTGATCAAGTCACATTCTAAAATTGCGCATCCCTGTCACATTCCAAAATTCTGCAATCTCACCACATTCCAAAATTGTGCATCCCTGCCACATTTTGAAATTGCATGTGATCACCACATTCTGAAACTCTGTGTCCCTGCCAAATTCTGGGATTATGTTTCCATGCCACATTGTGAAATTGAATGGTGCCACCACAATATGAAATAAAGCATCCCAAACACGTACAGAAATTGTGCATCACCACAAGAGGCCAAAATTATGCATTCATGACACATCAAGAAATTGCATATCTCTGCAACATTCTGCAATTATGTGTCTCCCACATTTTGAAATTATGTGTCTCTGCCACAATCTAAACATTTATGACACCACCCTATTCTGAATTTCAGCATCCCTACCACATTCCAGAACTGTGTGCCCAAGCTACTTTCTGACATTGTGACATTGCTGGATTCTACAGTTACAATCCAGGATCATTCTGAAATCTCATCCCTTCAGCATTCTAAAAATTGCACACAATTTTGGCATTCTAAAGCCATGTTTGCCACTCCATTCCATCCCATCACATTCTTAAGCATATTGCATCTGCCCATTATGGAAATGTATACCCTGTGCCAACCCAGTGTCAGGTTCCTTTTCTCAAATGTTTACTACAACTGTGGTTTTATATAATGAGGGAGAAATAAATCCTGAAAGGTAGCTTGCAGTGAGGACTAGGCTGTGAGTCCTGGTTATGACATCATTAGTAGCTCTCACTAAAACTTGTTTTTCTGAACAGGTAGTAAAATTAGGGTTACAACATGACTTTAACTTTTAAACAAAGTACCTTAGAGATCTCATTTTTGGCATGAGGCTGATTGGGGATATGCTGATCCAAATTCTGACTTTACTGATGCTTGAGATTTTTGGCTGGACTCCCTCTTTGAATTTTGAGTTAGCAGAACCAACCTCAACTGTTTGAATAACTTGAAGAGCCATCTCCTGCCTTAAACTATCCAAATCCTTTTTCATAGCAATGATTTGTGCCATCAGGGTAATATATGCTGTGTTCTGATTTTTTATTAAAATAGCAGTGCTCACACTTAACATGGTGGGGATATACACCAGCTTGTTATCAGCAACTTGGGGAAAACAAGTCTGACCCTGTATAATAGGGTACTTACACAGCATGGGACTGTATCACATTTGAACAGTGATGGGAATACTGCAAAGACCATTACAGTGACAAAATCTGCAGTTCGCTGCAATGGTCCCTGGTATTTCTGACACTGCGGTCTCTGGGAACATCGCCCCTTCTCTGAATCAACTCTGAGTGGGAGTTGGTTATCTATAGTGTGGGGGATGCAGAGGGTAAAGCCCCTGCAAAAAAGACTTGCTTTCTGGGACTGTACAATGCCAACTGTCGGCATTGTGCCATTGCTGTAATGCCGTTCGACACAATTTGTGTCACTGCGGCTTAGTGGAACCATATGGGACAAGGTTTAGAATTCAGTTTTCTCAAACCCAAAATAGTTTGTTGTAATTCAAAAACAAGCCCTGGAATTCTTTCCAACAGGATCACTTGGAAGCAACATCATAGGACTTCCATGTAGCCTGCCCCTGTTGCAGTTCTGTTCTGGAGGTGTTACCTGTTAGCCTTCCTGAGTTAGTGAAATAATCAATGAGTAAGTGGATGAACAAGGCTTCATGTCATAAAAACATCTTGTCTATATGTACAGCTAATTAATTAAAGGCTTAACTTGTAGGAGAGAAGAAGGGCTGGTTATGATGAGCTTAAAGATGATCTCCCCACCAGCGCACCAAATATTTTCTGATGCAGAGCTATAGATGTGAATGATACTCCTCTCCTAACCTTTCATGCCATTCAGTTACAAGTGACAGTTACATGTGTGCAACTATTTCTTTTTTTCCACACTCCTTTGGTGAAGGCCTGTTTACAACAGAGATTATCCACATAAAGACACAAATGGAGAACCCCAACCCTTATGGCTAGCTATGGAAAGGGACATTCTTATGCCAAACTCAGTTTTTGCTTTCTTATACATTCTGCAGCAAATGTGTCTTTCTGGCAATCCCTGTATTTTAGGCCCTGTGTTGATGCTTAGAAAAGTTAATGATATTATTCCCAAAGGGACTCCCTTAGATGTAATGCCAATCTGGAATAACAAAAGGCTGACTGGTGGGAAGCAAGGATACCTAAACACAGAATGGTACAAACGAGGAATTACTAGGTTGTCCAATTTGGTAGACGCAAAGAGCAGAGTTATGTACTCATTTCAGGACCTTAGGGAGAAATACAGCATTCAGAGACATCAATTCCACTGTTATTTACAGCTGAGGGACATTCTTAAGTATCTTAAATATAGATTTTTTTCCTACCGATATGTGAGGAATGGGATCAATTAATGCACATAGCGTTGCTTTAAAAGGGGGCTGGGATTATTTATAAAATGCTGACCAGCAGTTTAACCTCTTCCTATTTGACAATTAAGGCCAAAAGGAAATTGAGAGAAGACTTGGGCCACAACATAACTGATGAAGAGTGGGATATGGCATGGAAATTAGCCAGCAAGAACTATAAAGACCTTCAAGTAGGCTAATCCAATTTAAGATTCTGCATGGTTACTATTACAGTCCTGACAAATTGCATGCAATGGGGTACTCAAGCAATGCTGATTGTTGGAGAAGTAAACAACACAATGCGGGGCTAGCATATATGTTGTGGGACTTTCCTCTATTAAAGGAAATTTGGAAGAATGTCCAAACTATATGTAACAATGTTATAGGGCACCCTACTCCACTATCACTACAATTTTTTTATTTTAGGAATATTTCCTGAATCTCTGAACTGTGATAGATACCAGGAAACTTGGATTTTATATGTATCCCTCAGTGTCAGGCGGCTCATTCTGCAAAAATGGAAAACCACTTTGTCTCCCACTATTAGTGAATGGTATAGTCAGATGGTTTATCTGTTTAACAGTGAAAGAATATGTTACTCCCTGTCTTATAAATTAGATATTTTACATAGAATCTGGCCACCCTTCTGGGACATGGTCTAGAGTAGAACATATTTGATGGTCATATGGTTCGGTATATTGCTTTACTGTATCCTTTTTGTTCTATTTGTGTGTGATTTGACTGTACTAGAAATCTTTTAGTAATAATGGTTAACCCTTTTGACCTTAGTTTAGTAGTTAGGATTATTGTATATACTGCTCAGTAATATAACTTTATTGCAAGTAAATATTCTTATAGTTATACTGTTTATCCTACTGTTAAATAGCTGTTCAATACTACTAAAAATGTTGTTCATAAATGTAAAGTTTTTAATGTAAAAAAAATTTAAATTTCAATAAAAAGTATTATGGAAAAAAACTCACAAAAAAAAGAGGGCTAACTCTATGTGTGCATTCGGACTAGCTGCGGGGGGTGGGGGGCGGACTGTTTCTCATAATCCCTTTTCCTGTTCCTTATTTTAAGCCTAAAGCAACAACTCGCATATTAACATAGCCATGACAGATATATCATTAAACAGATTTGTGATTTACATCCCTTTCCTAACTAATGCAATAATAATTTCAAAAGGTTAGATATAGATAACTACTATTACTCCCTGCATCAATCCAAATGCACAGTACACATTACTATCTGCAGTGTTCTAGTACTAAAACTGTGTAAAAATGCCCATTAATAGATGGCACATAATGAATACTTAGTTACAGAAATAATAGCCTACTTATTCAAACACCGTGCAGTGTAATTGCTTGAACCTCCCAGATTGACATGTTTGTAAAGACTTAGGCGTGCAGCAGTCATTGTAGTGGACTGGGTATTCTACTCAGTAATGAAAAGGCACACAATAGAAATAATGTTTCAGCTGTTCAACTCAGATCATAATAATATGTGATATTGTTGAGTTGTGTTAGTGTTTGATTAATCCTGCCTTTAATTTACTTGATTAGACAACATTTCCTATCTGTCCTGTGTAGCTCTTTAAACATCAGCATTAAGAAAGACAACTATGTCATGTCAGAACTGACAAGGGCTTTGTTACTTAATTGCATTTCTGTTACATACTGTATATAGTAGTAGCTGCCCTCCATTCTGGGCTGTGCGCTGGGCTATCATGTATGCCATACTACTAATGGTAGTCTATTGATTTAAGAGCCCTTAATATAATTAACACTTTCATCTTCCGCCCTTTATTAACACTAAGGGACAGATGCATCAAGTGGGACATGCTCAGAGAAAGATTGGTTGTTTCTTTTATTCCTGTGTATTTCATTTAGTGCGCATAAGGGACAACTGCTTTTAAACTGCAAGCCTGAGGTTTCCTGAATGCTGCTGTTCCAATATAGGTTCACTTTTTGTCATTGTTCCATTTTTGCTGGCCTCTCAGTGGGTGTTTTTG
The DNA here is from genome assembly GCA_016271365.2 of Neoceratodus forsteri. Lineage (NCBI taxonomy): Eukaryota > Metazoa > Chordata > Ceratodontiformes > Ceratodontidae > Neoceratodus > Neoceratodus forsteri. The sequence continues at coordinate 294,143,115 of CM028136.1, forward strand.
ATTTGCACACTAGTGGTAAGGACTGTTTTGGAACACTATGATTTAATTTATGTCCTTGTTAATCTCTTACTTACTGGTGTGTAAAACAAGAACATAAAGTAAGGTTAAAGAAGTTTTAAGAGTTGAGTCTGCATGTCCCCTTTTTCACATTCACTGGTCATCTGAATGACTATCCTTGGATTTTGTACATACATGAGGCTTCCTGGAGCTGTTTGTGGAGACTACATGTAAATGAAAGAGGACCAGAAATGATGTAGCTAATGTAGCCTTCTCCCCAGTCTAGGGGTACTAAGATGGCATCAGTTCATTTTCAGGTAGGGGACTCACCATGGCCATTTACTTGACCTCCCAGGTCTGGAGTGACTGCCCAGGAGTTTGGATGCTCCTCAGGCCAATTCAGGGCTGCTTCCAAGAGTGGTTAGCAAACAGAAAGTCTCCAACAACAATGGAACGTCCATAACTTGATTAAAGTCAAACCAACTGCATTTATTAAAGGTAGGTTTATGACCATATTATTAGTAACATGAACTAATCACAGTACAGTGGCTCCAACAAATTAAAGTCCCAAAACAAAGTCCATATTCCACATGGGTGAATTCTTTGGGGCTACTGCCCACAGATATGAGAGACCAGGCAATTTTAGGGCTGTGTACAACCCAGGGGCACATTGGATTAAACAAGTAGCAATGGGGTTTTAATCACACAATAATTTGTACGGGACCTAACATGAGGTAATCTAAACAGAGCTATCTCTGCAGTATTTTTAGCATAAATGTGAGGGCGTATGGATAGAGTAATAGAGCATAGGTCCCACCAGAGCTGCCCAGGAATATCATCCTACCCACCATCCCTAGACCTGGTATCCTTACCAAACTGTCCACCAATGGAGAGTCTACAGTAGGTCAATTTGGGTACCTGTGCATCCACCTCCATGTGGGCTTATGACAGCCAACTAGGAGCCCTTAGATCTACATAATACTCCACCATCACCCTGCTCCAGTCTCAGTTAGTCCAGGACCTCTGTGGCATGTCACATGATTTAGTGGGTAGGGCAAAGAGTGGCACTTCTCACTGAGGGACCACAGTTGCTTGGGTCCTGCTAGCTCTCCCTCAACCATGCTGGGCAGATGGAGCAGGGGGGCCTTGACTGAATTAAGCACAATTATCCAATTATAAGATTTTCTCCAGCTAAGGGAGGCATCTAGTTGCTTAGAACACAGTTTTCATTAGTTACAGACAAATTACATTTTACCTTAGAGGCCACACACTTAATTTGTGTGATAGCAGACAATTTTCCTCAAGGATCGGCATGCTGTGGAGATTCACCCCAGAGGGGGCACGGTGCGATGGCCTCTGCTGTGATCCCAAGGTTTGTTGCTGGATTCTACTTCCAGCTAGGCCTCTCAGTTACTTCAGCTGCCTTTAGCAGCCCTTTTCAATCTCCTTTACAGAATGAGTAAACAGATTTATGGACTCATCAGCCCCAGAAGCTGGCCACAACCCCTGAGAACTCTCAACCAGTCTAGCTGGCAGGACATTCCCATGCTCCCTGGAGTTAATCCTGTGGCCCATAGACCTACAGGGGAACCATAGCTCCACTGGGGCTATACTTATGTAAGTAAGGAAGGAAGTAAAATTTTATTTGTTAATTGCCCATTCCCTGCTTCTCAGGAGCTGTACATACTGTAGGTTGAGGAACAAACAATGCATATAACAGATATCTTAAATAAATCAAGTTTTAACTATATAATAACTAATAAATAAGCAGAGTGAATAATAACATATATTAAATTAGCCAAACCAAAATAAACAAAATCAGATCAGAGAGCAGCCAGTGTATCAGAGGCCCCATCTATGACCCAAAGACCTCCTTAAACAGATATGACTTCAGGCCCATCTTAAAGGCCTCTAAGGATCTTGGAAGCTAGTCCCACAGGGTCAGGTAAGCATGAATTTAAGACAAGATGGATGACATGCTGTATGCACAAAGCTCTGAGCAAGATATGTGTGTGTGTGTGTGTGTGTGTGTATATATATATATATATATATATATATATATATATATATATATATATATATATATATATATATAGATATAAACAGTTAAAGCCACTTAGTGCGGGTGCATGCATCATCTTCCAATCTGCCCACAATACAGATCAGACGGAATATCCAAAATTAGCATTTCAATTTCGTCCAGCAGTGGTAACATACCTTTATATAGAAACCAACCAAAGAATGTTACTATAGTGCAAAATACTTTATTTTTAACATACTGTAGTGGTTTAAATAAGTAAACTAAAGTAAGTTAAGTATTATAAGCTCAGTAACTGGAGACATTTGAAAAAATCAGTCCAGAAAGAGAACAAAAACATTGGAATTAAAGTTACAGCACATTTCTGTACTGTTTCCTACTGTGAACCAGCTCTTTCACTGAAGAATTCAATTATTTTTTTCTGGACAGTGTTGGCTTCACAGTAAGGCTGCCACATATTCTCTGTTGTGGTTAAATTATCCCAGCTTGGCTTGACACTTTTGTTTTGCTCCATTGCTCTCCTCAAAATGAGTAGTGCAGCACAGACGTCGGCGTGGGTAACAGTTGTTTCCTCCATGTATCCCTTGTTCTCTGCAACTTCTGGATCTTCTTCTGGTTCTGCAGTGTGCATGGATGAAACAACAAACTCAATGTCATCCAGGGACTGTTCTTGTTCTTGATGACCGTCACCCAGGTGACAAAGCTGTGAAAATTCATCAATTGTCGTCCCCGGAGGAGGTTCAATTTCTTGGTCCTCTGTGTCCTCAGGCATGTCAGTGGGCAGATCATCCTTCCAGAAACCTGTTTTATGAAAGCAGTTCTGAATTGTTGTGGGAGTTACATGGTCCTAGGATTGCTTTAGCAAATGGACTGTGTCGAGAAGTGTTATGTTTTTAACACACTGGCTAGCAGTGAGCTCAGTGACAGAGTCCAGTGTCTCAAGCACTTTCTGGTGCATGCAGCGTACGTACTGCTGCTTGAGGGAGTAAATTATGTCCTGGTCTGGGGGCTGGATGGTACAAGTCATATTGGGGGGTAAGAACACAAGCTTGATGTTTTTTAAACCAGGGATGGCAGGGTGCTCACTGAAATTGTGCAGGATAAGGACAATTTTTCTGTGCCTAAGCTGCCTCTCCCATGTTCTCACCCACTCCGGCTATTAAACCACTGCAGAGTGGTAATGAGCCACTCATTAACATCAACAAACTGTTTTAAATTAAAGCTGAGTACTGCAGACCATCAAAAAAATGGACAAAATACAAGGCTGACAACGTCCGTTTTAACACTGGCTTTTTCTACACACTTCAATGAGAATGGCAGACGGATTTCAAAAACTGCCAGTTGAAACCGACCACCCGGTTTATCTGCAGGTAAAATAAGTGGCGTTGACTGTATATATGTATTTATGCAATAAGCATGGACATAAATCCTATGAGATAAATCTGAGCTACTATGGGATAAATTCAAAATTTTACATTTATCCACATAGTAGATGCATTATCACAGATTTATTCACATAGTAGATATGTCACAATCTCTCCGGAGCTCATTTAGAATGTTCAGCCTAGGTACCAGTACTAACTACATTCAAATGCAAATGACTTCAAAACGAAAAAAGATAGCATAGTGCTATGAGCATGAAAGTTGTGCAGCACAAAATTAGCTACAAAATGAGTGGTATTTCATATATAGATACCTTACAGATTTTTTGATAATTAGCAAAAACACAGTAGAAAACTCAATTTGTTTTTCATTTTGTCTGCAAACAAATATAAATAACTTTAAAATGAAAAATGATAGCATGGTACTGTGAGCACAAAGTTTATTCGGTACAGAAATATCTACAAAATGAGTGGTGTTTCATTTAAAGATACTTTTTAGTTTTTTCAGAATTAGCGAAAAACAGCAAAAAATTTCATTTTTGTGCACTGTTTCATCAAACAAGTGCAAATAACATAGAAACAAAAAAGATAGCATGGTACTTTGAACACAAAAGTTGTTCAACATAAAAATATCTACAAAATGAGATGTGTTTTGTTTCTAGATTCCTTTTAGATTTTCTACAATCAGCAAAAAATGGCAGAAAATTCAATTTTTATTCACTTTTTTGACTAACAAATGACCCCTACAAAAGCAAAAACAAAAGAATTGCATAAATGGAATATGCAATGGAAAACTTGTGTAATAAATGATTTATCTGCACTCGATCAGTTTGAACTCGGACACCACACTAGTGGCTTATCCCACTTGTGAGGTTACCCGAGGTGAAACTGCTGTTGTGCAGATAAATCATTTATTACACTTGCTTCCATTGCATATCCCTTATATATATACCTATGGGATATGAATGGGTGAGAGTGAGAAAGTAGAAATATCTTCTTGAGTTATACTTAAACTTCTGATCTCATGAGTGGCAAAGCTATGAGTGAGAGCAGAAGAGGTCAAGTATAGTGAGTGAATATATTTCTATCATTTCACTCTCCCATGTCATATTTGATTTGTACAACAGGTGTTTAGGTGGTTTTATGATAGAAATGATAAAAAGGTTACTAAAGGAAAAACATACAAAATGTAAAGCATGCCCCTTTGATCAAACCCATCGATACAGCGCAATCAACACAATCAGTACAGGTGCAAATTAGAAATTATACCATGCACATAAAACAACAGACAATCAAATCATCAGGCTGGCACCTTACCTCTGTTGTAAATCTCTGATAATCAACGTAAAAGGTGCCAGCCTGCCACAATCATGTGCCAGCCTAACAGAAAATCATTCTGATACCCGAGCCAAGCACTCACAGCTGCCATATTACCTCCCACTAACCGCAATTGCAAAGCTAAGGAATGGAAAACAAAATGCTATGGACACCTCGTTTGAGCTACTTGACAATGTGGAACTAGATGAAATGTTCCACAATCTTCAGAATACAACAAACAAAAATGAAATAGTCTCCCAGAACAGCATATCTGTACTGAATCTGACTTCGGTGTCTACCTCTCAGGTTCCAGTGGCCGAAACCACAGTCATCCAGTCATTCATGCAGCCAGGCCCATCAGCAGCTCCACCCGCACCACACAACTTGAACTCGGTGGGCCTCAGCTTCATACCTCAGGGACTATTTTCTTTTGTAGAAGAATATTTCTTTACAAACGTTATTTTTTTTACAGAATATCTCACATCAGCCACCTAAGCCTCATCCCTTGCCCCCCAGATTTCTCTCCTCCTTCTCTCCATTCCCTCTCACATCCTTGTCCCTCCCCTCAACTAGTACCCCCTGCACCTCCTAGCTCTCATATTCTCCTTCTCCTTTCTCCCCTAGCCTTCCTTAACTCCCTTCTAGTTCTCATTTCTCCCTCCTTTCTCCTCCTTGACCATCCTAACTCTTCTCTCCTCCCCCACCCATCCTGTTACCCCCACTTACATCTCCCATCCCTTCTCCCCTTCCCTCCATCACCACCTACTCCTCTCCTTCACCACCTACCTTATCCCTCCAATCCCCCAACCCCTCGGGTCTTGCCTGTCCCCTACTACCTTGTACTCTCACCAACTACCTCTGGTCCTCTCATGCACTTGTCAGAGCACTATTTCAATTGTAACCACCCCAGGGTCTCTTTGTATAATGTCTGGTGATATTGCACCATTGCTTCCATCCATGTTGATCCTGACAAAGCCTTTGTCATCTCATGCATTCTGTAATGTTTTACCTGTTATTAATTCTATTGCCTTGCCTTATCTGTACTGTAATGGTATTAACTGTTATCTACCTGCCTGTTCTTGTGCAGACTTGACCATTGTCCATGACGTGAAACCTTTGTAAAAGAGCACTGTTTGCTCAAAGACGGTATCTGAAATTGTCATAAATAAAATAAATAAATAAATAAGATTATTACTGAGTTTATTGAGTTTTGTTCGACAAAAGAAGGCTCAAGGCCCATCAAGATTGTCCCCCGCATCATGTGGGACATTAGTCATTAGATGAGATAAAACTAAACCAATTATCAAGCTTCTTTTTAAAGATGTTGAAATTACTTGAGTCCACAAGGTCTTATGGGAGTAAGTTACACTGTTCAGAAGCTCTTATATTAAAAAAAATTATCAATTTTTTTTGTTTTTGTCCAGTTAACAAGTAACTGTCTATTGTGTAGTCTACTGACTGTTTGTTTATTAGCATATTTGAATCCACATTGGTGCATTAACTCTTGTGACTGCAGCATTTTGGATGTAAAGAGAATGTCACCCCTACGTCTTCTATTATATAACGAATGACGACATTCAAAAATCAATCTTTGCTCTCAGGTTTCTGATGGTGACTTTAATTAGGTCAATTGTTCTAGTAAAACACCATGCACAAAAATCTGGCAGTTTCATTAAGCTGATCACCAACACTCTGTGCTTAGTATGACCCCTCCCTCTGTCCCAAAAAACAACCACCTGACAGACTCCTAACATTAACACTTTTGTTTCCTTTGTCTTCTTCTAGCCCTGAATGAAGCTTCCACAGCTTCCTCCTTGTTTCAAAGTATTGTCCCCTAAAAATGACTGATTAATCTGTAAAAGTAGCTAAATATTTATCTGTAATGCTATACTGATAAAATTCAATATTCAAAGGTCCTCTAGACAAGTGAAAGTAAACATGAGTTGTTGCCATTTTACAATCTTATGTACAGTAGTGTGTGTGTGTGTGTGTGTGTGTGTGTGTGTGTGTGTGTGTGTGTGTTGAGCTGCCAGAACCATCAGGAAAATGGTGCTATTGTTGCCAGAATGACATCAGCACTCACCCAAGATTCTGCAAGCTGGTGTAAAAATGTCTGAGGAATTTTCCATGAAACCATCTGTAACAGGTGCCCTGTTATAAAAAAAAGGTTTTTCCCTGCCTACAGAAATAAACATGTGTATCCCCTTCATACAGTTCTTTTCACCCTGTCCTGTCCCCCGTTACTTATTCCGCAACTATTCTTTTTCCTCTTTTGTCAGGGTGGCCAACCTGACAAAACATTCTTCTACCTTTGCTATCCCTTGTGTATTAGTTAAAATAAAAGATACACATGTCCCCATAAGTATTGTTCAGCTGGAGATACTGTCCAGAATTAAAAACAATTCTTCTAGGAGTTCTAAGCACAGCTGTCCATTAATTTACTTTCCCATAGAGGTTTTCCCTCTGTAAAATGCAGAATAAATGTGTCATAAAATAGCTAGGAGAGGTAGCGCTATTGTGTCTGCAGTCACTCGCTAATTAGACGTGTGTACGATCGCACATTTGTGCAGGAGGTGTGTGCACACTCACAGAGGACCATGCATGCAGTCATGCAGGAAAAGGGTCAGAAGAAATGAGCTGCTGGAATAAGAGATTGCAACCATTTGTTGCAATCAGATGAGGAGCGGCTATGCAGCAAAAGCAAATGCCGAAAAGGTGCAACTGTGTTCAGTTGCTAGGGAGCAGTGCTACACTTCCTGTTTAAGTAGCCTGAAGCCCTGTTTAAGTGTCCGCTCCATGAAGATACAAAAGAAGGGCTGAATTGGAGCAAGGATACTGAGGGCATAAGTAGAAAGCCCTGCAGTGTCCATACAAAAATGTTTAAGAGAGCTGTATTCCTGCTTTAAAAGCCTTAGTAAGTAAGACGGCTGGCACCAGGCCAAATGAAACAAACAGCTGCCAGCTGAAATTTCACCCATCAGGTAAACGGAAGGCAGGAATAGAAACTTTCTTAAGTACAGGAATAAGGCTTGTGCAGCTTGAATTACAGTGTTAAATGCAGGAGATTACCGTGTTGGGTTAAATAAAAGAGTTCTTTTTTTTTTTTTGCATTATTACAGAATAAAAGAAGTTTAAAAGTATAAAACAAATCTAAACCCTTACAAGGAGACAAATAGGGAGTGCGTCCCTCTTGGTTAAGAGTCTAGATTCTTTTTAATAACTAACCATGTTTTTTCCTTTCTGTACACATTATGTTCTTTATATATTAAAATTGCTGTTTACCTGTATTCTAAAGTTTAACCTGGGAAGTTCATATTATAGGGCTGGCAGCCCACAAAATGGCTGCCTTTATAGGAACTGGGTAATGTGTTGTCATAAGGGAGGAGGGGCTCAGTTCAAACCATGCCCCTTTTGAGTGCTATATAAACCCTCCTCTAGGAGACATTAACAGATAGGCCAGTAGTTTGCTGGTAGGAGAGGAGAGAGGAGGTGTGCAGGTATTCACACCAGCAGTACATTTATTTTCACTAGAGAGAGAGTGAAGCTGCAAGAGAGAAATTTAATTTGTTTATTTTAGGTGTGCTGTTTAACATCAGTTTTCTTTTGATTTCTGTACATTTTCTTTTTGACTAGTTGAAATAAAAATTATAAATGCAAGTTGCGATTATTTTATGCACTTTTCCTCGTCTGTGTATATGTTTATTCCACCCTATTACACCATCAATAAGAAGAGTATTAAAATAGTATACAGTATGTACATGACAAATGGCAATTTCTTTATTTCATATGTAATAAATAAGGCCTAGTTGTCCTTATGTTAGGGGAAAATAGTAACATTTATCACATGTTTATAATATATCTGCAGTTGATTTTTAAGCTATACATCTCTACTATCTGAACTTCTACAGCATAATAGTAAATCAGTTGATCTAGTAAATGCTAGGAAAATAAAATGGACAACAGAATATCTACACAATATTGAAAAGCTGTTATAGTTCTCTGACCTAAACACTAGAGCTGTGTGGAATATAAAATTCTGCAAACAGAGTTCCTGCAGAATTTCCATTCTGATTCTGCAGAATTTCACAGAATTTGCGTGAACATTCTGCAAGATTTTGCCAAATTTTAAATTTCACTTATTTTGCTCTAGTTTTTAACATGTTTCCAACCTATAACACATTTGGAACCCACACAGGTACTGCTGGCATACATATATACACGTGCCACATTTCAGAGTCCTAGATTGAAAGGAAGCTGAGTTATTGCTTGCCAAAGATTTAATCAAAATTACGTTTTCAGTTTTATTTCCATCTAATTTTAAACTTTGTTATCCAAATTTCTCCACAGTTTTAGGATTCAGGTACATATGCAACATAGCTATGGGCACCATGTTATAAGTCTCAAGCTTTAAAGAGGTCTGTGCTATAAGGTTGCTAAACATTTTGCCAACATTTAGATATTAGTTTAGTATAATTTTGAAAGTTTTCATCAAAATGTTATAAAATGTTGTGAATATACTGGTTGTTACTGAACTTATGAATACACCCAGTTTCAGATTTCTAGCTCCAAAGATGCCTGAGTTATATGCAGATAAAAAGTTTCATGAAATCTCCCACAAAAATAAAATTACAGATTTTGAGCACCGATTATTTTGGGACAATCCACCCTAATGTCATGATATTTGGCACACCATTAGAAATTCCATTGAAAAGTAATCATGCCAAACTTCAGATCTCTAGCTCAATAGAAGGCTGAGCTATGCCCAAATTAATACATTTTAAAAAGTCCACATAATTTTGTCAAATTTTAAATTTCAATTATTTTGGTCTAGTTTTGAAAGTATGTATCCAAATGATGCCAAATTTGACAGGTGTATGTGTACTAACAGCTTTCATAAGTGTACCAGATTTCAAAGTCCTAAACTGAAAGGGACTGAGTTGTGGGTGGCCAAACATTTAATAAAAATTAAATTTTCAGTTATTTCCATCTGATTTTAAAATTTCTTAACCAAATGTTTCCACAGTGTCAGGATTTAGAGAAATGTGCAACATGGGTATATGCATCAAGTTTTAAGTATCACACTTTAAAAGAGGCTCAAAAAATCAAGACATTGAGGGACAGTTTTCTTATTTTCAATATTGTTGGGACATGGGGTGGGGGTACCACTAGACACCAAGGCAGCCATAAAGCAAGATGCCAATGGGCATCGGAGGGTGGGGACTGCACTAGATACCAGGAACAAAACAGGCTTAATGGGGTCGGGCACAGGAGAGTGGAGTGGTACCACTGGACACCAGGGAAAGTATATAACTAAATAAATATGGAAATCAGAGGGTGGGGGGGTGCCACTAGGCAGCAGGGATACATATAAGAAACATGATCAGACAATATATTTACAGGGACATTATTTTTCCTCCAAATGTACAGCAAATTAAATAAAAAAAAAACCACTGAGGGTCACTTCTATTATTTGTAGCATGCAAAGGACATTGGAGGGTGAGGGTACACTTGACACCAGGGCAAAGATATAACCATAAAGGGCAATGGCCTTTAGAAGGTGGGGTCATCACTATATACCACTGATGGACCATCTTTACATATATATATATATATATATATATATATATTAGAAATGACAGTATATAGAACAGGGAGTTGACAACTGTACTGCATAACTTTGCTATCTGTTTATATTTTGACACACAATTTGCAACATGTGTCTTCTGACATCCCACCTTATGAACAATGTCAGTGGAATTCCCCAAACCCTTCCCGGAAGGCAAATTTGCAGCCCCTTGGTGAAATGATCTTTCCGATGGGATTTGAAAAATGTCACTAGTCTTGTTCATGAGGTGGGGTTATAAGAAGGGCATGTTCATAATTTAGGGGAAAAATATATTATACTGTAATTGTAAAGTTATGTGTATCCATTGAAATTACGCTACGCTTGATCATAACTTTTGCTCTGTACTGTATTTTCTTCCCAAATTTTCAACATAGCTATTTCTTTACAACAACTCATGAATGTGATAGCTGTCATTTCTCATATCTTTGCTAAAATGTGTTTTCATGACTCTGGTGTGGTATGACATTGTGGTGGCACAGAATCACGTTTTGGCGGACATTTGAAAAATTACACTACTGGCTTAATGAGGTAGGATAATAAGAAGGTTATGCTGATGGTTTGCTTGCTAATAGATATATACACATCTATTTTATTTATTTATTTAGTTTTTGTTTAGCGGGTAAGGTGTCGTAGCCACAAAATATGACTGTTTTCAGACACGACCCGGAAGGTTACAATATAAAATTGGCAGACAAAGCAAATAACAAGTATAGTTCAGAGGTAGTCAACAATACAAGGAAAAAACTGCACGATGTTCTGTGACATAAACAGTATTGCTAATATGACAGAGAGAATGGCAGAAAAATACACAATAGTACAAAACATAATAAGCATACAATCATAGTGCAGTAGAGTTTTAACATATAATCCATGGTAAGTGCTGCATATAACAGTAACAAGGGGTCAGAGCAAAATGTTCATATTTTGAGAGCTGAGGAAGGGGATGTCAAGCACCCTATGGAGGTTTAAAACAGGAGCATAGGGCATATTTGATGAGGAGAGTGTGATGCATCTTTTTAAAAGCAATATGACTTGGTGCAGAGCGAACATCAAGAGGTAGGAAATTCCAATATTTTGTGGCCAGGCAGGAGAAAGCTGAGGTTCCTTTTAGAGTTCTGCACCTAGGGGTGTATAGTAGAGAGAGTTCAGTAGAGTGGAGGCCATAGGTGAGGGACAGAGGCACCAGCGTGCTTGCAAGAGAGGTAGGTAGATTATTTCTATGATGTTGTCCAGCAGAGTACCAAGGGCAAGGAGTCAATTGGCAGATGGAGAAGGCTAGCTAAGGTCTGCATATAGCAAGCAATGGTGCTTCAAACGTGGGGAAGCCGAGGCATAACAACAGTTACTATTGTACATTGTATCCCACTTACTTAGGGTGGTTTTCAAAGCATTTATGTAGGTGATAGGACCATACGCAAGGGATGGAAGTAGGATACCCCTAGAAATAGCCAGTCTAGCTGAGGGGGTAAGCATCTGACTAGTCCTGTAAGCTATTCCGAGTTTGAAGTTTACTGACTTGCAGGTGTTGATGATGTGTTGCTCAAAGTTGAGAGTTTCATCAAGCAGGACACCTAAATACTTGAATAAGGTTACTTTCGTAAAGGGGGGGCATTTGCACAGGAGACATTGGAAAGGTTGTGGTTTGTTCTAAGTTTGGTTGCAGATCCAAAGAGCATGCCCTGAGTTTTAACTATGTTTAGGATGAGCCTTTTGTTGTGGATCCATTCTTGCATTATGAGAAATGCAGATGTTAGTTGACTATTTATTTCTTCTATGTTTGCAGAGGAGGTGTAGAGCACCAGATCATCTGCATATAAGATTGTTGAGCACCAAAGGATGTTAGAAGATATGTCATTTATAAAAATGGAGAAGAGAAGAGGTCCCAAGATGGAGCCTTGAGAAACATCAACATTGATAGGCACAGAGTCTGACACTGCAGAGTTAGCTCTGGAACCAGTTTGTGGCTTGCTCTGAGAAACCAGTTAAGCTAAGGCAATCAAGCAGAAGAGGGTGATCTACAAGATCAAACACCTTTGAGAGGTCAATGAACACTGCACCAGTCATGAGACCATAATCCATAGCAGTAAGGGCATCATTTGTAAATTGTATCAGAGCAGTAGAGGTGCTATGGCCCTTGCAGAAATCATGTTGAGCAGGTGATAGGAGGGTATATTTAGAAAGGAACTCAGTGACATGTATAGCCATTAATTTCTCAGGTATTTTGTTTAGTACTGACAGAATGACTATGGGCCTATAATTAGCTATGTCCTTCTTGTCACCTTCCTTAAAGACAGGGGTGACTTTTGCCAATTTCAATATGTCCAGAACATGACCCTGGCAGAGAGACAGTGTAAAGATTTTAGCCAATGGGGCCGCAATAAAAGGAGCAGCCAGCTTCAGGATTTAGGCTGTAGATAGTTGGAGCCTACACTAGTACTATCAGAGATTGAGTTTAGTAGTTTTAGAACATCAGCATGAGGAGTAGCCTTAAAATAGAAGGGCAGATGTACGGGCATGTTTGTGTAAGTAACGGATGTCAGGAAGCAATTTGCTGTGAAAGAGGCAGTGCATTTGGTGAGATCAGTAAAGTATTTGTTGAAAGAATTTGCAATGGTGGTGGGGTCATTACAGTGCATACCACTGAGGACCATATCATTCATGTGTTGAGACTGGTTTGAGTCCAGGAAGGATTTTACATGTGCCCAGAATTTCTTCGGGTCCCCAGCAGCTTCCAGCAATAGACCTCTGCAGTATGAGCTTTTGGCAAGCCTGATTTGCTTTTTGCACATATTGCGCTGCTTTCTGTAAGTGTCATATTCACTTTGCTGACCCAAGCTTTTGTAGTGGTTCCAACTTTTGTCACGTGCCCAGAGGAAGGTGAGAAGTTCCTTGTGCAGCCACCTAGTCTGTTCGGCCCTAACGCGTCGATTCCGTTTATGTGTATGTATGTCCTGAAGGGATAAGAATATAGAAAGAAAGAGACTGAGAGCAGATTAAGTGTCTTGGGACTGGATAATAGGGATCCAGTTTACAGAAGAGATATCATGTAGAAAGTTTGCTTGATCAAGTGTGGAAAAATCCCAGAAGGTGATGTAGCGTGGCAAGAGGGCTGGAATCACTGATGTTCCCCATATGCAAAACACAGAGGAATGGTCACTTATAGAATCAGGAAGCACACCTGAGGCAGTAATTCCATCAGGTCAATTTGTGAGTATCCAGTCTATAAATGTTCCAGCAGCAGGTGACTGGGTCAGCCTGGTGGGATCTTCAATTACCTGGTGCATGTTAAATCCATGTACTAGAGATACCAGCGTGCTTTTATTTTTCCCCAGCCAATTTAGGTTGAGGTTGCCAAGAATAATAAGTTCATTTTGGCCAGCTGCAGAGGTAGAGTACTCAAGTAGTTTAGAGCATCCTAGTTGACCTACTTAAGGAGGATTGTAGGCACATATTAAGTGAATCTTTTTGGTTCCAAGTAAAAGCAGGGTATGTAAAAATTCACAGTAAAAGGCAACCGAACGTTGCATTAAGGACATATTCAGGTGGTTTTTAAAGTAGAGAGCAACTCCACCTCCCCTTTTTCCAGATAGTCTGTCTCCTCAAAATAGGGAATAGTTAGGAAGAGAGCAGGAAGAGTCAGGAGTAGAGGGCTTTAGCCAAGTTTCAGTCAGACATAGAATGCCAGGTTCATATATGGATAACCATGCCTCAAGTTCAGTAAAGTTACAGAGACGGCTTCTAATGTTTAAGTGTGCTATGCAAAGGCCTTTCATAATTAACCAGTCCATATTCAGAAAGGCAGTGGGTAACTGGGGGCCAGGGTTTGTTTCAATGTCCCCAGATAATAACAAAGCTAGGAGCACAAGATACCATAGTTTCCATGGGAAAAGAGGTGGTACCAGTAGCATGTTCTGCCAGAGGCATTTAGAGGCAAAGTTAGCAGCCAAGTATAAGAGATGCCTAGTGAGTAATAGAGGAGTCATATCATGCTGCTTGATCTGTGACACAAGTAGGTTTGAGTAGGTAAAGTCAGATAGTGTGGAGGTCAGTTTAGCACTGCCAGAAGAGCAAGGTATAGCAGTGAGAAGAGCCAGTAAAAAGAGAGCAAGGCTCAGTGTCAGCAGTGGCAGTATTCTTCCAGCCATAGCTATCATGGAAATATTTGTGTACAGAGGTGAGTAGCAGGGCTCCAAAAAGAAACACCACACAAGATGTAGCAAATAATGTCATGTACTTCTAGCTGGAGAAAAACTTGAGAGCAAATGTGCAACCCTGTGGGTGAGATTGCTTTAAAAAGGGGCGGTAAGAAAGTGAAAGTGGGTCAAGTCAGGTATTGAAGACAGGGAGGCCAACAGCCATAAAAATGTGCAGCAGTGGAGTGACCAATCAGCTGCTAGGCTGAGGAAAGCAGTGGAGAAAGGGTCTATTTAATACTGTGAGGAGGTGGCGTGGGCAGGGTGGGCAAAAAAATTCAGTCCAGAACACAGCACAGAAAGAGATTTCCCCGAGATCAGGAAGAGCCAGGAGTTGGAAAATCTGCAGAGGAGCAGAAACTGCCAATCAGTGCCTGGCTCCTCCACTGGGCATCCAGTCAAAACAGCGGCATTCAAAACCACGAGTTTCAGAGGTCTGGTGCGTATCTGAATCTGTCATAGGGTCAGGCCGGTGGTCTATTAGCTGCAGCCAGCTCAGAGAGTGCTGGGGCCGCAGCAGCAGCAGCTTGGGAAGCCCACAGGTGGGCTGTATTTACAAAAATTCAGTCCAGAACACAGCACAGAAAGAGATTTCCCCAAAATCAGGAAGTGCCAGGAGCTGGAAAATCAGCCGAGGAGCAGAAACTGGCAATCAGTGCCTGGCTCCTCCACTGGGCATCTAGTCAAAACAGCGGCATTCAAAACCATGAGTTTCGGAGGTCCAGTGTGTACCTGAATCTGTCCAGGGGTCAGTCAGGTGGTCTGTTAGCTGTGGCCAGCTTGGAGAGTGCTGGGACCACAGCAGCAGCTTGGGAAGCCCCCAGATGGCTGCAGGGATGGGAGCACAGGGCCCAGTGCTCCCAAAGAAAAATAAAAATAAGGATACGAATATATTATCTGAAAAATTATGGATGGATGGACATGCAGGAACGAAATAAGAATACGATTATACTATCTCAAAAGGTAAGGAAATAAATTGAAAAAATTTTTGTTAATGCTCTAGTTAGGGTTAAAGTTCTGAATCGGCTCCCAAAGCCCTTAATTGGGCTGAATGCCACCTCGCCTACGCGGCAGCAGCTGGAGAAGCCAGCTGGCCGCGCATCCTTTGAATGCCCATAACAGAGCCTTGTGAACCTTCTCCCAAAGTCCTTGATTGGGCCAAACACCACCTCGCCTCTGTGGCAGTGGCTGGAGAAGCCAGCTGGCCATGTGACCTTTGATTGCCCACAATAGAGCCTTCTGAACTGGCTCACAAAGCCCTTGATAGGGAAGAACGCCACCTCACCTCTGCGGAAGCGGTTGGAGAAGCCAGCTGGCTGTGCGCCCTTTGACTGCCCACAACGGAGCCTTCTGAACTGGGTAAGCCCACAGACTGCCTCGGGGAGCTATATTGGAGCCATGATTGGTTGAAGCCTGCTCTAGAATGCGGATGACTGGCTGCTGCCGTACGGCTTTTGCCGTGATTGGCCGCCAGGGGATTTGACTCTCCGCAGTTGTTCTCCACTTGCTGTACTGCCAGCTCTGTTTTATTTGATCATATTTGCTAAGGGGAATGTTTCTACAAGACGTTTAGACATTAAGTAATATTGGGGATTTGTGGAAACTGCTTTTTTACATAGCCTGTGCTAGCGTAATTTGCCAAATTGTTCTCCCTTTCCTTTGCTTTTTCTGTCTTTGCCTTCCATTCTTAGCACCCCCCGCTATCTCCCCACACTCCAATTTCAGCTGCATCCACTTCCCGGGCTACAGCAGCACCAGTATCAATTGACTTGCCATCTGGACACCTGCTTGCACCAACCCCTGCCCTACTATCTCTCCCTTTCCCATTGTGTGCACTGCGCTCCCACGCCCCCCAATTTAATTTTATTTGTCCTGCCTGCATTTAAACTAATCCCCTGTCCTGTCTCTTTCTGCTCCCAAAGTCCTTGATCGGGGCGAATGCTGCCTCGCCTCTGCAGCAGTGGCTGGAGAAGCCAGCGGGCTGTGCGCCATATGACTGCCTGCAACGGAGCCTTCTGAACCGGGTAAGCCCACAAACTGCCTCGGGGAGCTACATTGGAGCCCTGATTGGTTGAAGCCTGCTCCAGAACATGGTCAATTGGCTGCTGCCGTACAGCTTTTGCCGTGATTGCCCACCAGGGGATTTGACTCTCCGCGGCTGTTCTCCGCTTGCTCTACTGCCAGCTCTCTGTTTTATTTGATCATATTTGCTAAGGGAAATGTTTTTACAAGGTGCTTAGACATTAAGTAATATTGGGGATTTGTGGAAACTGCTTTTTTGCATAACCTGTGCTAGCATAATTTGCCAAATTGTTCTCCCTTTCCTTTGCTTTTTCTGTCTTTGTCTTCCACTCTTAGCACCCCAGCTATCTTCCCACATTCCAATTTTGTCTGAATCCATTTCCCAGGCTACAGCGGCGCCAGTCTCAAATGACTTGCTGTGTGGACACCTGCTTGCACTAACCCCCGGCCTACTATCTTCCCCCTTTCCCATTGTGTGCACTGTGCTTCCACACTCCCGATTTAATTTTCTTTGTCCTGCCTGCATTTAAACTAATCCCTTGTCCTGTCTCTTTCAGCTCCCAAAGCCCTTGATCAGGCCAAATGCCACCTCGCCTCTGCGGCAGCGGCTGGAGAAGCCAGCCAGCTGCGCGCCATTTAACTGCCCACAGCGGAGCCTTCTGAACCGGGTAAGCCCACAGACTGCCTCAGCGAACTACTTTGGTGCCCTGATTGATTGAAGCCTGCTCCAGAATGTGGACAATTGGCTGCTGCCATATGACTTTTGCCATGATTGGCCGTCAGGGGATTTGACTCTCCATGGCTGTTCTCCGCTCGCTCTACTGCCAGCTCTCTGTTTTTCATCCCACACCACCTGCCCAGACCCCGGCCTCTATTAAATGCTCTATCCTCAAGAGCTGGGCCAATTGCCCTGAGCTGTCATTGGTTGATGCTCATTGGCACCACCCAGCTGCTGTTTTCTCCACTCCCTAGCCACTCCTGCTTCCAAAATTAACTCCCCCCACACTAGTTCTTGCTCCCTTACCATTGCTCTTGACAGTGGCTCAGCATTTCAAGAATGCCTCGAAAGGAGTCTTTCCTGGTTGTATGCTGCATTCTGTCATCCTACCTAGTATATTACACCCCAGATATCCACTTACACCATGGCCAGTCCCCCCCATTAGAGGGATACATGACTTGGTTATCGCAGAACATCACACAGCACTACACCATGGGGACGTCCACCCCTCTGCCCCACTAAACCATGCACCAAGCAGTACACAACACAGGGAGCAGAGCACCCCTGAATCTGATGGTCAAACCTCTAATACTTGTGCTCTCTTCAACAAATTATCCTAGTGGCTAGGTCTTAACAACAGCAAAAAATAACTACTCCAAATGGAATAAGATGCGTTTTCTCTCTAGACTAATCCATCTCCTCAGGAAACTGCTATTGCTTCTCTTATTTTGTTCTGGAAATGTTGAGCTAAAGCCAGGCCCACCCACCTCTCTGATCACCCCTGAGGCTCTTCCTCAATACAAGGGTATCAGCTTTCTCCACATGAATCTCTGTAGTTTGATTAAAATGCTTGACCTGATCCAAACTTAGATTCTTCATGCATCACCTGACTTCTTTATGATCTCGGAATCCTGGCTTAGATCCACAACTCCAGATAAAGTCATTAACATGCCAGGCTACAGCACCTTCCGATGTGACAGACTAGCTGGAAGGGGGGGTCCTAATCTAAGCTAAGAGTAAATTCTCTGTCTCAGTTGTAGACTGCACATCCAAAGCTAAAGAATTTGAATGTCTAGCCATAAAGCTAACACTCGCTAATGACAAGGTGCTCCTCATTGCCGCATGCTACCGACCTCCCTCCGGCAGCACAGCCCTCCTGTCTCATCTCCAAGGCTTGTTTGACTCAACAACCTCGGAGTGCATTCTTACGGGGGTCTTTAGAATGATGACAGTTCGAAGAAGCTTAAAGATCTCTGTGATGCTTGCGGGCTGTCACAATTAATCTATGCACCCACTAGACCTAATAGACTTAACCCTAACTGAAGCACCTTGCTGGACCTCATGCTAGTTAATAAACCACACAATATTACCAACACTGGGGTGTTCTTCAATGATATAAGTGATCACTGCACCATTGCCTGTATTAGACACTCCCCTCAGGTAAAATCGGCCTAAAATACTATGTTGAGGAGATGTTTGAAAAGTTTCTGTCTAACCACATTCCTGCAGGACCTGGGCAATCTTGTTTGGCAGGACTTTTACCTAGCCCCATCTGTCAATGAGGCTTTCAACATCTTCCACAAACTACTAAAGGAATTGCTAGACAAGCACGCCCCCCCCAAGGCTCTTCAAACCCAAAAACAGACCACCCGGCTGGTTCTTCCCTTTACTGAAAAAAGCTCTCAAGGACAGAGACCACTTTTGGAAAAAAGCCAGGAACTCTCATTCAGAAGCCAATTGGCTTGCGTTTCATGCTGCCAGAAATGCCTGCACCAAATTTATTAGATCTGAAAAAGCTAGCTTTTTCCAAGCAGCATTGGAAGATAACAAGTACAATGCTGCCTAGTTTTGGAACATCCTCAATGAGGTTGAAGGCCACACCACTGTAACCTCACTCCCCCACCAAAATAGTGTCTGGGGATAATGTCTTCCTTGACAAAGCTGAGATCCTAAAACACCTTAATGATCATTTTGCTACTGCGGGACTAGCCTTCAACACCTCCCCAGTCAGCAAACGATACCACCGTTGACACTAAACCCAATGCTAACTCTACTCAGCGTCATTCTGCTACCTTCAGTTTCTGACCTGTTACCTTCAAGCAAGTTGAGGACCTTCTATTGGTGCTGGATACAAAAAAGAGTGCTGGTGCAGACAACATCAAACCCTTCTTCCTAAAAATTGGGTACCATCACCTGACCGCCCCCATTACCCATCAATTCAACTCCTCCCTAATGCAAGGCATGCTACCCAACCTATGGAAAACTGCACACATCATCCCCTTGTTTAAATCCGGGGACCTAGTGGCATGAATAACTATCGGCCAATCTCCCTACTACCCACTCTCTCTAAATTACTTGAAAAAATTGTTAACATCCAAATCAGGGAGCACCTGGATTCACAGAATCTGCTAAATGCCTCTCAATTGGGTTTTAGAGCTAAGCACAGCATGGTTTCTGCCCTTAACAAAGTTACTACAGATTGGCAGACAGCCTTAGACTCCAAGAAGCATGTGTTTGTTCTCTTCTTTGACCTCAGCAAGGCATTTGACATGGTGGACCACAACATTATGCTTAATGCTCTGAGTGACATCGGTCTCGACAGTGCCGCCATTAAATGGTTCACCTACTACCTTACTAGCAGACATCTGCAAGTCAAAGCCTCAGGTGACCTGTCTCCTCTAAAACCATTGCTATGAGGTGTAACTCAAGGCTCCATTCTGGGCCCAATCCTTTTTACAATCTACATCAACAATCTTGACTCAAATCTACGCAGCGCCAATGTTCACCTGTTTGCTGATGACACTGTCCTCTACACCGTCAACCCCATTCTGGATTTGGCATTTGAGGACCTACAGCAGAATTTTATTTCTCTACAGCATAATCTAATTAAACACAAGCTCCTACTCAACGCTAAAAAAATGAAAGCTATGATTATCTCCCCCAAGGCAGCCCCTGGCCCCTCTAGCAATCACAAGATCTTAACTCTGTTGGGTGAACCGCTTGAAACTGTGGACAACTTTAAATATCTGGGGTTCTGGCTGGACAATAAACTTAATTTCCTATTTCGCCTGAATGAGGTCACCAAAAAACTAAGACAACGTTTAGGCATATTCTACCGCATCAAACACCTCCTCACCAAAGATGCCAGGAAGAGGCTAGTGCAATCTACATTCAAGCCACTCCTGGATTATACTGACTTCCTGTACGATAACTGTCCCTCCTCAGCGCTTAGTAAGCTTAACACCCTCTACCACAGGGCCTTGAGGTTCATCCTTAATCTACCTTCTCGCACTCATCATTGTCTGCTCTACTGTGAGCTGGGATGGCCCTCCCTCCCCACAAGGAGAAAAAGAAATGCTCTTCTCTGGCTCCACAAAGCACTGTCTGATAGACTTCTGGTGTACATCTCAAGCCTCTTCAAGCATGCCAAGGGTGCTTACGGTTTGCAACGCTTCTCCCTACTTTGCCTTCAGACTCTAAGAGTTAAAACATCTGACTGCAATCACTTTCTCCTTCCCTTCCCTATGGAATACCATGCAAAACTCCTAAAAACTTTATACTCTACCCAGTCCATTCTCCTTCAAAGCAATGATAACTGATTACCTGAAAGATACCTGTAACTGCTTTAGATGACCCAACTTCCGCAACCTTCAATACTTTTTGCGTTTACTTGGGCACATAGATCGCCTTGTTCCCTAGTCAGGGAGCTCCCAGTACTTGCCTGTCCCTTCTCCTGTTCCTCACTCCTTCTCTCCCTTTGTTGTTCTCTCTCTCTCTCTTGCTCCCTCTCTCTCTCCTACTCCTCTTCTCTCTCTTTCTCTCTCTCTATCTCTCTCTCCCCCTCTCTCTCCTCCTCAATCTCTCATTCCCTTTTCCCCTCTCCCTCACTCTCCCTTCCTCCCTCCCCTCTTTCTCATTCTCTTTCATGCTCCTCCCCTCTCTCCCTCTCTTTCTCATTCTCCCTCCCAGTCTCTCTCCCTCTCTCAATTTTCTTCCCTCTCTCTCTCCCTTCCTCCCTCTCTCAATCTCACTCTCATCCATCCTTCTCTGGCCTAGTATATACATACATGCAAATAATTTTTATTGTGATGTCTTTGCTAACTGCATTTATTATGATATCTGTATTTGTATGACATGTACAATCTACCCATGTACTCTTGTGATTGCCTACCTGTGTCTGTATACTTTTGATGTCCAGGACCACCTTGAAAATGAGCTTGCTCAATGAAGTCTACGCCTGGTTAAATAAAGTTGATTGATTGATTGATTGATTGACTGATTGATTGAAAGTGGTAAAAGTAGGGAAATGTGGTGTTAGGGTTTCCAACTCTAACATTCCACCCCTCTCCAGGCTGCACAGCAGGTGTGGGATGTGCCTTGGGGTTCTCAAGCCTAACACTCACCACATTCCTTCTGTAAATAAGGTCACACATGTACAGTCTATGACAATGGGGTGAGCGTTAGGTCTGAGAATCCCAAGGCACATCACACACCTGCTGTGCTGCCTGAAGGGGCAGGTGTTAGGGTTGGAAACACTAACACCTCATTTCCTTTTGCTGCTTTAACTGTAAGTAAAGCATTAACAAAGTGTTTTATAAATATATATATATATATATATATATATATATATATATATATATATAGATTATATATACATGTGTGTGTGTGTATATATATATATATATATATATATACACATAACGTCAGAGAGTGTCCCTCAGGATGAAATGCAATTTTGCAGCACTCTGCAGAATGCTGCAGTAGACCTACTGAATAAAGCAATGTAATTTCAATGGTAATTAGTCCCACTGATCTATTTGTCCTGGTGTATAATCTCTATTCTGTGTCCACCAGATGTATTTCCATCTACCTTTCCTAATCCCCCTCATATTTTTGCCACTTTTGTAGTGCTTCTGCTGTCACTCTTATTGCTATGTTATCTTCTTTGTCCAGTCCAGCTGTGGGTTTTAAGTTAAAAAACCATCTCTTCCAAGGGGTTGCTCCCTCCTCCCACTTCCTCCAATTCTCTCCATTGGACATCTAATGCTGTATTGCCCCATTGTAAAGCCCATCTGAGTTGGGACACCAACCAATACTCCATGACATCTGGTAATGCCCCACCCCCATCTTTTCTTTGTTGTAAAGACCCGGTTTCTGACTCTGGGTTTCTTTCCAGCCCAGATAAATTTGTAAAACATCTGCTATATCTCCAGCAACTGCACCTTCTTCATGTCTAATGGTATACATTGAAAAAGGTACAACAATCTTGGCAGTATATTCATCTTTACTGTCTGCATTCTATCATTCATGGGCAGCAGGAGTACCCATCTTTTGACATCTTCCTTAATCTGTTTAATTAATGGGACTAAGTTGTCTATGTGTAGGGTCTTAGTGGTGTTTCTCAGAGTTATCCCTAAGCATTTTAGTTTTGACATCATCCATTTCATTGGATATTGAGTTCTAAGTCATATTGTTGGGTTGTATTGGAATTTAAGTATCTCAGTTTTACTAGTGTTTAGCATATACCCTGATAGCTTGGAGAATTCTGAGACCATGAACATCATTCTGGGTATCAAAGTCTCTGGTTCCATCAGATACATCAATATATCATCTGCATAAAGTGCTGTTTTATGCTCTTTCTGTCCTACCATTACCCCCTTTATCTCTGGGTCCTGCTGAAACCATTGTGCTAGGAGCACCAGATATAGGGCAAACAAAAGTGGTGATAAGGGGCATCCCTATCTTGTCCCCCTCCCCAGTGTGAATCTTTCTGACAGGTGTCCATTTGTTGTGATGTAAGCTTGTGGGCCTGTATATAATCTCTGCATTATATGTGTTAGATGGGGATGAAACCCAAATGTAGTCAGTACTCCAAAGAGATACTGCCAGTCCACTTTATCGAAGGCCTTCTCGGCATCCATGCTCATTAGGACTGCTGGTGTTTTGGTTTTATTCAGATGTTCAGTTATGTGTATAGTGCTCCTTATATTGTCTGCTGTCTGTCTACATGCCATGAAGCCTGTTTGATCATTCTTTATTAACTGTGGTATTATTTCTTCCATTCTTTTTGCTATTATACTGGTGAAGTATTTATAATCCACATTTAGTATGGATATAGGCCTATATGAACTACAGCTTGTCAGATCCTTCCCTGATTTGGGGATAACCGATATAATATAAGGCAATGGGACCTGATGGCATACATCCCAGGGTACTTAAGGAGCTAAAGGTGGAACTAGCAGAGCCATTAGCAGAACTGTTTAGTGAGTCTCTGAGCACAGGAGAGGTCTCAGAAGACTGGAGAAGGGCTCATGTGATCCCACTTCACAAGAGTGGTAGCAGGGAGGAGGCAGGGAACTACAGACCAGTCGGTCTTACCTCAGTAGTGGGCAAGATTATGGAGGCACTCCTTAAGGAAAGGATAGTGCAACACCTGGAATCCATAGGCACAGGATCCAAGACAGCATGGGTTTACAAAAGGAAGGTCCTGTCAAACTAATCTCATAGATTTCTTTGACTGGGTAACCAGAGTGGTGGACCAAGGGGGAGCAGTTGATGTCACCTGCCTTGACTTCAGCAAAGCTTTTGATACTGTTCCACATAGAACATTGATAAATAAGCTGGGTAGGCTCGGGGTGGGTCAGAAGTTGGTCAACTGGGTGTCAAACTGGTTGATGGGCAGAAAACAGAGAGTGGTGGTAAATGGTATACAGTCAGAAGAGATGCAAGTCACAAGTGGGGTACCTCAGGGATCAGTCCTGGGGCCAGTCCTCTTCAACATCTTCATTAGTGACCTTGCAGATGGACTGGAGGGTAAAGGCTTGTCTGTTTGCAGATGACACCAAGATCTGCAACAGAGTAGATGATCCAGATGGGGTGGACAGAATGAGAAGAGAATCTGGATAAACTAGCAAAATGGTCAGAAGAGTGGCAACTGGGATTTAATGCAAAGAAGTGCAAGATCATGCACATAGGCAAGAGAAACCCTGAAGCTACCTATAGGCTGGGAGGGGAATTGCTAGCAGTCACAAAGGAAGAAAGGAGACTTGGGCATCATCATCACTGATGACCTTAAATCATCCAAGCAGACCTCTAAAGCAGTAGGGAAGGCTAGGGAGGTGTTAGGGTGTATTAGTAGGGGTATCACAAGTCGTAAGAGGGAGGTAATAATCCCTCTTTATAAGACACTGATTAGGCCCCATCTGGAGTACTACGTGCAGTATTGGAGGCCACACCTTCACAAGGACATTAACCAAATTGAGGCAGTCTAGAGAAGGGCAACAAAATGGTGCAGGGACTGCATCAGAAGACATATGAGGACAGATTAACTGAGCTCAATATGTATACCCTTGAGCAAAGGAGGAGAGAGGTGATATGATTGAGGCATTCAAACACCTTAAGGGCATTAACAAAGTGAAAGAGTCTAACATGTTTAAATATAAGAAAAATAACAGGACAAGAGGACACAGCATGAGATTAGAGGGGGGCGATTAAGGGGAATGTGAGGAAATTCTTTTTCACAGAAAGGTGGTGGATGCATGGAATGGCCTACCTCGAAGTGGTGGCTATGAATACAGTGCAGGGCTTCAAACAGGCATGGGATAGGCATAAAGGAGCAATACAAATGACTATGAATAGATAGGCCACTGACAGAGCAAAGGCCGATGGCACATTTATAAGGTAGAAAAAGAAATGGACAGACTGGATGGGCCTTGCAGTCCTTATCTGCCGTCAACTTCTGTGTTTCAAAGTTTCTATAATAGCTAAAGCCCATGATGGTGGGGTTTGTCCTCCCTTTTTCAGGAAACTTTGAAAGGTCTGTTGCAGAATAGGGATCAATCACCTTGTCAGCAACGTTCTAATAAAACTCTGCAGGGATGCTGTCCATCCCCGGGCATTTTCCTGTTTTGCTATTCCCTACAGCTTATCTGACCTCCCCTTCCCCTATTGGCCTGTTTAGGGTCTTATTTTGTTCCTTACTTAGTTTTGGTAGTCGTAGCTGTTTTAGAAACTCATTTATTTCTACCTGTGGGGTCTCTGGTTTGGGCTGTATAATGTCTTATAGTATCCTTTGAATGCTTCCATTATTTTTTCTATTGTATGTACTTATTCCCCTGTGTCTGGGTGTTTAATTCTTATAATTTGTGCTCGAGCTGTATTGGCCCTTAACCTGTATGCCAGTAACTTCATCGCTCTTGGTCCTCCTTTATAGTACTTTTGTTGGATAAATGCCATTTGTTGTTTTATTTTATATTCCAGTAGTTTGTTAAGATCTTTTTTAAGCTTATGTATTTCTTTCCCTCTTGTTCTATTTTCAGTTGCTGTTGTTTTCAACTCCTTAATCTGCTCTTCTAAATGATTTTGCTTTCTAAGTCTTTCCCTTTTCCTTGCCGCCTCTATTGCTATCAGCTTCCCTCATATGCCTGCTTTCATAGTATCCCATATCATTGCATCACTAATGTCTGGGTCCCTATTTTCTGTTACTGTCTGTTCTATAATTTTTTTTTTTAATATTCTTTATTTTTTAGTGTTTTTCATATAGTTATATATATATATGACAGCAGGAGTACATCGATACAGTGTTGCTCTTTTGTTTTACAATGTTCTTCAGGTTGGCAATTCATGTTTCTACAACATCATTCTGTTATATATCAAATGACACTAGATCAAAATTCATATCCTACAAAAATTGGTCACTTTCAAATAGCTCTTTCAGGGAACAAAATGTTTCATCCAGAGAAGAGATATAGAAAACCCATGGCCTCCATTGGAGCTCAAATTGTGACCTCCTTCCAGCTCCAGAAGCTACTATTCTCTCTAGATAGTATATCTCAGTCATCAATGAATGCCAATCAGAGAGGGTGGGTACTTTAGCTGTTCACCAGAGGTGAGTTATAACCTTTTTAGCTGCTGCCAGGTACAGGTATAACTTATTTCTACTTGGTGGAACTTTTCTGTCTTCCCCAATATAAAGCAGAATCATCTGATTGGATAATTTAATTTCTGGTCCCACAATATTTTGTATGCTCTTTTCTATATCTAACCAGTATTGGGTAACTTTTGGACAAGCACAACAAATATGTGTTAAATTTGTCATTTTTTCTCCACATTCTCTCCAACAAAGGCCATGCCACATAGATACAAATTTAGCAATTTTGTCAGGGGTATAAAAATATTTACTACGACATTTCCATATATATTCTGACCAGTATGATGACTGTGATACTCTCATCAAGTGAGGAATAGGTTCAACCATTTCTCATAAGTTATATGAGTCCCTAATTCTTTATTCCATCTCCCTAAGATATCCTCAGTGGATTCCTTCCAAAAATCTCTTATTGCTTTATATATCTGTCCATTTAAATGAATTTGTTCCCTGCCTTCTATAGCATCCCAACATAGGCATGAGAGAGGACAGCGTATTTAATGCTAATTCTTTCTGTATAAATGTCCGAATCTGTAAATATCTATAATGATGTGTATGGGGGAATTGATATTTTGCCAGTAGTGTGGCAAAAGGCAGTACTCCATTCACATCCGGGTATTGCTATAACAAAAGCAGACCTTTTTTCTGCCTTTCTTGATGGACCTGAATAGCACCCATCTCCAAAGATACACTTTCTAAACCTATTAGTTTAAAATAACCGAAAACTTCAGTTAATGTAGTAGATGCCCTTTTCTCATACCAAGCCTTTAACGTATAACAGTTTCCAAATGTAAAGTTTTGTAACTGTGGATATGAATTTTGGGGGGCAAATATAATAGGGATAATGTTTACTAGATCATTTAGTATAAATTCAATAAATTTCCATGGTTTCTCTACCTGAGGATTCAGCCATGGCATCACTATTTTACATGTTACTGCCTTATGGTTGTTCTATAAGTTTTGATATTTGTTCTAATACCTCCTTGTCCCACAATAGTGCAAGATTCAGTTACCAGAAGTTGTTTCTGGGTACCTCCTGCATTTGTATCTCGACTGTAAGTGTGGCATGATCAGATATTCCCATCGTATCTATGCTAATCCCTGTCAATTTGGTTATTGTCTCTTTGGAAATCAGAAAGAGATCTAGCCTGGAATACATGCTGTGAACCTGGGAATAGTATGTGTACTATCTACTGGAACCTTCTGAGAAGTGCCATGCATCCTGTAACCCTAGCTGGTTGATCAATAATTTAACGTGTTTAGCAACTTTGTGAGTAGATCTAGGGATCCCCGATGTACTGTCCACCCTCAGGTCCAGCGTGAGGTTCCAGTCCCCTCCACAGATCAGCATACCCTCCATCTTCTCTGTCACCTTCATTAACACTTTCTTATAAAAATCATATTTAGACCCTGGGGAGCATAGACTGCCACCAGAGTGACCATTTGCCCATGCATTTTCCCTTTCAATATCACATATCTTCCGTAGTTGTCCACCTGTTTTTGTATATATTCGAAAGGGGTCATTCTAGGTATAAGTACTGCTACTCCCCTTCTCTGTCCTGTTTTATATGAGGACACGTACACTTCATCATAGCCGAATTCTTTCAATTTCTGATGTTCTTGTTCTGTGAGGTGGGTCTGTTGCAGAAATATCAGCTCTGCTTTCAATTGTTTAATTACTGTCATGATCTTTTTCCTTTTCATGGGGTGTGACAGGCCATTTACATTGTATGTTACAATTTTTTTGCTTTTTAGAGTAGTCATTTTACTCTTTAATACTTACTGACCACCCTTTTCCTATGAGTGGCCTATGATATCCAAGATCTCGTCCATTGACCTTTCCCATCCATCTTCCTGCTTTACTTTCTGCATCCCTGTGACTCTGCAACTGTAATAATTTCAAAAACAAGCCATATTGGCTAACTGGCATACAGATTTGTACAAATTCAACATAACTGTGTGATTTCATGAAGTTGAGGAAGGTACCTTTACTTTTCCTGTCCTGGACATAGTTCCCTTTGACTCTCCCTCTATGTCTGGAGCAACAGTGGTGCCACTTCCCCTATGCTTAGGAGCCACTGTCTTGGTCATTGGGTCCCTTGGAGTGTCCCCAGCTCCTCCTTGTGCCCCCTATGACCAGCTTTCAAAATCTTTATCTACTCACAGACAAGATATCAGCTCAACAACTTTTCCCTTTCTTTCCCCTTCCCCTTCCCCCGTCCAACAGGCACCCTTTATATCCATTCTTTCTTTTGCCCCATCAACATCTATCACCTCTTTGCCCCATTCCATTTCTTTAGGTAATGTATCCCTTTGTTTTCTGGCTTACAACATTTCTCATCCTGTGATCTCTGACAGCTACTTTACCCTTTTGTTCTGCCTTCAACCTGATGACCCTTATCATTCCATGTGTGCCCCTCCCCTCCCCTTCCCTGTACCTTGTGCATTGGTGTTATCATGGCTTCTGCACCTCTGCATCTGGGATCCCTGTTTCTTCAGTTTCTCCCCAACTCTGGCTGCATCGCATCATTTGGCTGGTTCGATTCCCTTGGAATTGTTCCTTACCCTTGGTTCTCCAAGATCACCCGGAAAAGAAAATAGAGAAAAAACAGAAAAGTAACAATGGTATTTGCAAGTTTCCTTTGTGAGAGCAGTTACATTCCTCTGCCTTCACTTCCTTTAACCCGTGTTTCCTTTAAGATCCTTTTCCTCTATGCCTATATTATGAATCTATAGGATGTTGCCTCCCTCCCCCTGTTCTGATGAAATCACCCATCTTCCCCCCCTCATTTTATAACCTCCCATCCTCCCCCTCCAGGTTTCCTTCTCCTTATCTGTTCTGGTGACAAATCTTTTCCTACTACTATAACCTCATCCTAACTAAGGTGAACTACTGGTCCCCCCTCTTTTACCCCCCTTTACTGTTCTAATATATCTCCACCTGCTTTAATTACCATTTGTACTTTTCGCTTGTAATCTCAGGTTTTTCCTTCACGGCACAACTCCTCCCTCAATCCCTGTTTCTCCCCCCCATCCCATTTCTCATCCTCTGTAATTCCCTTTCTGCTTCATCTCTGATGCCTGGTTCCCCCTCTTTGCTATATCCTGGTCATCGTCTGTGGCTGAAATTTTGTTTCTCCCTTCATGAAACTCCCCTCTCCTTCCCCCCCAGAAGCTAATCAGTGCAAAAAAAAAGAAACAGCAATAAAGTTCTGAGCACTCATCTGACTGCTCTCCATTTAAGAAGTAACCCTGCAGTCATCTCCTAGTAGTCCAACTGAAGTTTTTCCTCCTATCTGTCCAATTTAGTAGGCTGTTGGTTAACTAGGATCTGCAGCTTATCCATTAGGTAGGGGAAATGGGCAGACTAGGTGGGCCAACTGGTCCTTATCTGCCATCAAGTTCTATGTTTCTATGTAATTTCAAGTGTCCCTCTCCCCTCTGTGAGCTCCCTGTGTGTTGCCTCTTGCTATGTTGTGCAGCCTTCTTTTAATCTCCTCTATCATCACAGGTGCTGCTCCTCTGCCGTTCAGCTGGAAGTTCCCCATCAATGTATGTCCCTGCCTCTTTGTTCTGCTTTGCTGCTTGGTGTCTCCTCATGGCCTGGATCTCTGCTGTAGTGGGACCTGGTGTTCCTGCAAGGCCCTTGTTGCTTCCTCTGGTGTGTTGTACATCCTGACCTCTTCTTTCCAATGGATCCATATTTTTACAGGATAGTGTGTTAGGCATTTGATTCCCTTGGCTTTCAGTGCTTTAACAATACCGAGATATTTCATTCTTTGCTTCTGTATTTCTTAGGGTAGTCCTGGTCAAAGTACAATCTAGAGCCCTTATACTGCACTACCCCCATTGCCATGCCCACCTCAGGATGTCCTCCTTCACCTTATAACTTGTGAGTTTAAGGATCGCTGACCTGGGTCTGGCATTTGTGTCAGTTGGTTTAGGGTACAAGGACCAGTGCACCCTTTCTATTATCAGTTCATAGTCTGTGGGCAGCATTAGCACCTCCATAAACATTTCTTGCAGGAAAGTGCACATATCTTGAGTTTCACTACTTTCAGGGAGACCAGCGATTCTCAAATTGTCCCTCCTGGATCTAGCTTCTAGGTCCAGATACTTTTCTTGCAGCACTTCAGTGACCATTAGTAGCACTTCCATTGTGGTCCCTGTTTGCCTCTGATCTTTTTGGACTATGGTGACTTTTTGTCCCATCTCTGTCAGCCAGTTTTCAAAAACCGAAGTCTGCTCCTGAAGCATAGAGAAGTCTGCTTTGGCCTCCACTCTGGATTTTTGGATTTCAGATATTAATTTGTCAAATCTTTGCCATGTAAGCCATTCCTCCTCTGCGTCGGTGTTGTACTCTCAGCCTTGCTCACTGGCTGGTGAGGCACTGTGACTGAAGATCCACCAGAATCCTGTATCCTGATCCATCTTTGCCTGATTTTGCTATTTTGTGGCTCGATTGTGAGTCTCGGTGAGCTCCTTTCCCTTTCACTGCCATTTCAACTTAAATTTGTTTATTTTCAGATTGTAAGGATTGGGTGTCTGCAGTATCGAGGAGGGAGACATCTACCTAAGCTGCTACCTCATCTGTGACATCACCGGAAGTCCCCCTATTTTTGTTTAAGTGCACTTTTACTTTTATTGTTATTTGTGATCACAATGAGGATTACAGCTCCAAGTCTGTGATTAGCCATGGAGTGGAGGATTTTGCACCAGATGTGAAACACCAGTCTGTCCCCTGGATGTGGGTAAAGAAGCAGTTTGTAGATCTAGATCATGAGAAGAAACTGACAGAAAAACTAAAACTGTTATCGTATGCAAGCTTTGTACATGTCATGCCAAGCATTAGACATTAAAATAAGATGCATGAAAGACAATTGTGTAAAATGAAATAAACCTTGTCAGACAAAGACCAAAACATCTGATCACTTATGGACCAGTTAACCAATTTAACAGTGGCAACAAAGCATTGTCTTCCAGCACAGATAAAAAACAAAATGAGATATACAGGCAGTAAGTGCACTTGACATGAGTAACCTGTGATAAGTTTGATCTTGAGCAGCAGTGCACAGATTTTAAAGGAGCCATGTGTGTGCAACATAAGGAATTGCAAGCACTAGCTAAGGGGACTGAAACTGATCACTCTGAATGTCACTAAAAGTTTAAGAGATTGCAAGAGTAAGCTTTAAATGACAAAGGTTAGTCATATGAAAGAAAAATATTGGTGTGCTGAGACCTGGAACCTTAAGTGACTGTTGGCTTACAGCATGCCAGATAACCTTTAACCTTTCTTCTCTGCTAACCTTTTGTAATATTCTATCTTTTCTTCTCTGGCCTGATCGCCCAGCATATAAATGTTTTGTATGCTCTTTCTGATGCTTCTTTTTCTACCCCCCAATCACATACACACACACACACAACACACACACACACACACACACACACACACACACACAAAGCTAAGCATTAACTCACATTGGCTGCTTTAGAGCAGTCAGTACCAAACCCAACAATCTTTTTATCACTCTGTGTTCTTCGGGTAAAGTCACCATTTGTAAAATATGGTACTTGTGATAAAAGTTACATAAACAAATGCTATGTCACTGTTTTCTGACCCCCCCAAACAATGAAAAATATGATAAAATAAACACTGAAGGTGAACTGCCATGAACCATCTTTAGTTTTACATGAAGAGTAATTAAGGTGTCAGGAAGCTTGATGTGGTTTGGGGGATAAAAACATGTATAAACCACATGTTTTACAAACTACATTAGCAATGCCTTTTTTTCACATTGCTGATTTCTACTTTAGTTGCCTGATACAAAATTAAATGTTTCTTTAAGCACAAACTGCACACATTTGCTATGTTTAAGAAATTTTTTATATTGAGAAAATTATTTTGTGGACTACTATGGGTTCAAGCCATTGGAAATCAGTGGGCTTTATAGAGCTCTGTCATGAGGAAATCTGGAAACTTTGAAAGTCCCCCTCTTTGTTTCCTTTTAACTTTATGTTGTAGCTATTTAAAAGCAGATATGTGTTAAAATGTTGTTTTCATGTATGAAATAACCATATATCAAATTGTTGCAAATATTTAAGCAAAACTTAAGGTATGATTAACAGGTTACATAGTCTCTCTCTATAAAAGGGGCTGGCAAAGCACAGTATAGCAGAAATTAGTTTTGCTAATGTCAAACTGGTATTTTTTAACTGGTTGCAGAACTATCTTTTTAAAGAAAAAGAAAGGTTTGATTTGAAACAAACTGCCACAGTTTAAAACCAAATGTGCCTGGTGCAAAAACTTATTATCACTTTTAGTTCAAATCACATGCCATAATTGCAGCATAAACATTTGTTTTGAATCTTTAAAGTTTTTCTCTGTTTGACTGACTGGCTAGGTCTGAACTTAAGTAAACTATGTTTCTTTGTCACCTGATCTAGTCTGAACCTGTTTTATATTATTAAATTATCTGGGTCTGTGGAGTTCAGTTCTTCTTGTGAACTGTTCATTGAAGCACTGTTTATAATGTGTATCATCATTAATGCATAATACATTAATAGAAAAGAGTGCAAGTGATCAGAACAGGTAATGTCATGTTTGTTTATGGTTTGTGACATAATTACTTCTCACTTGGTAGGTTTATGAAAGGACTTGCCAGTGCCATTTATCTTCCAGGAAAAAAAAAGAACTTGCTCCTTTTACCAAAGCAGCTTATTTATGGTTCTTAAAATGAATAATCTTGTGACTGTGCCTTTAGACTATGTTTAAGATTTTCCTCTCAATAGCCACAGCACCTCTAAATTAGGTAAGTTACATATCCAAGTGATTTTCATGTTTCCACAATGACATTAATGAGGGAGGCAAGAAAGTTGAAAATTGCAACTTTTTTGTGTGCGATGTCTGAATCACCACATTGGGTTTCAGAGATGCATACTGTGCAACCTCTACTTAAACCTTGAGATGAAGGGCTATGTTTTGTAAATGTATTGCATACTCATAAGGCAAGTGTGTTTCTTCATTTCAGTAAGCACTTTTCAGCTTTGTAGAAAGACTAAAACATGGATAAGAAACATTGCACTTACTGTCATGAATGTACCACAGAGTGAATGGCATCATGTCAAAGAACAGGGGAAAAGAAATAGAGGGCATACATTCCAATTAATAGGGTGTATTTATAACACAGAAAAGAGAGGCAAATGGTTTACACACAGGGTGGCACAAGTTTGGAATAAATTACATGAGTCGTTAATCGTGAGTGGTAATTTACAAAAGTTCAAACATAGATTAGATAAGTACCTCTTGGAGGGAGGGAGGGATCCATGGATACTACTGTTGAAATATACAGTGGACAAGCTAGATGGGCATATGTTCCCTCTTGATTGAAGGTCATATGTTCCTATGTTCTTGTCATGCTAAAACATTACTATTGCATGTTTTTTCCTCTGTCAGAGAAAGATTCAGTATTTTTATATATTGTATAACTTTATTCACAAGCTTTCATATCTTGTATTTCATACTTTTAAGTGGCTGTGTCACATTTCAGGCCTTTCTTTGGCCTGTAGTAGTGTAACATGGAATTTTAATAACAATATCAGTAGTTGTTGGTCACGGCATTTTCAGGAAATCTTTTAGTTTTTGTATGTGGTAGGCACTGGCTTCTTCATAAGAATCTTAATGTAAACTACACGTTAAAAAGGTTAAATCTCACTCTTTAACAACTCCCTTTGCCCACTGCAATGAACAAGTTGATCCCCTTATAAAGCAAGGCGCTCAAGAGTGGAAGCCATGGACCTTTACACCCCCACCATCTGAGGCAAGTTTTACAGTAAAACAAACTGAGCCCATGGAACCAGTTATCCAGTAGACTGGAATATGGGAGGCAAGGTAATGGTTTTTAACTTTCAAAACACCTGAGCATGCATTATGTGATGGATGGCAGGGTCCTTGCTTTATTGTAAATAAATATAGTGCTTTTTGTGTACAAAGCTCATATTACAGGCAACTAAAGGCAAACATATAGTTGGTTTTATGCTACTCAGTTGAAACTGTTTAAGGGTAAGTACTAATGTGTGGAGGAAAGGAAGGGAATCAAACCCTCCTGGTTTTTTTCTGTCATTTCAGAATGCAGATCACTCTGGAAATATTCCTGTTTGACAGATGTGTGATGGGGAGGAGAAAATATGGATCAAAGTAGTCTCACCATTCCATGGCAAGAAAGGTGACACCATACTTCTCCCTGTAAAGGTGATTGGAAGGGTCACAGAAATGGTAATGTGGAGAGGTCCTGGGGACTTGCGCAATTATCCTGGGAAGATGGGAGTCCAGGCAACTCCCAGTGGTACAAGAATAAAGTCATTGGTAAGGAAATGGGTCCCTCTTGCTGAAAAATAATATGAAACAGGATGAAGGTGTATGAAATGCCTTCAATGGGAGGTCAAACAGATCAGTGGCTGGCATATGGTAAAATGGAACTGAAAATGACTGTATTAACAACAACCCAGCCACCCACCATGAGCACCATGGACATTGTTGAACCTACCTTTGTTTATAAGACTGTACAACACCTGTACAATGCCCTGGAGAGGAACCAGGTCAACACAGTGGCTTAACTTCTACTTCTATCCTGGGGACATTGTTAAACAATGTTTTCTATGCACCTGCAGTTTTTTTTTTATCTTTCATTCTGACTGGGATATGATGGAATACAGGCCTCGTGTGGGGATGAATGTGTCTATGTTTTATGTCTCCCTCCTCTTAGATGTCATTGCAGTTTACCAAGCTAGGGCACAAGATCCCATAGCCAGACAGGAAACTGTTCCACAGCATGTAGTCTTCCATTTCAGGTGGCTACAGAGCCTAGCATGAATGGTGGGCTCCTTCTTGGGCCTTTTTCAGTTCAGGTATGTCCATATGGAACCAGACAGACTTAGAAACAGAAGACATATCCGTTATTTTAAACATTAATTTGCTTAGCCTGTCTTTAACCCAGCTTTGTAGGGGACTGATGGTCTAGCTACAGAAGAGGGGTATACTGTGTACAATATGCATGACATTGCAAGCCTTTTTAATGAAATACAGTCTAAAAATGAATGAATTGATCTCTGTTAATAATAGACAGGTATGCCAGAAGCAAATGGGTAAGGAGGCAATATGTACGACTTACGGGAACTACATTCTCACTGTGATTACTAATCTCTTGAAAGACATAGTCTGGATGCTTCCCAGACTTCATCCCCAATGGCATGCTACTTGGCCAAAAGGTATTGTCCTAATTGCATCACTATACCTTGAATGTGAATGCTGAGTGTGTTAACGCCTGCTGGAAGTTTCCATTCACCATGGCTAGAAACTTGGGGTACATCACACCCTATCATAATAGGGGCCAGTGTTACAAGGTGGGATCTTGTCCAGTCCATGATATCTTGTATGTTTTGTTTTTTTTTACTGCCTCCCTGCCAGTGTTTGACCCACCAATGTCAGTGTTCAGCAAATTGGCCACAGTCCACTCGGTAGGTTACCTAGAGGGGGATATCTACAAGGTAAGAGTAAACACACACCCTCTGGTGGTACGTAACCATAACAATAAAATATGGCAAGTGTCGCACATGGCCTGCTGTTCTGTTAAGGGTTACAGATATGTATGCCGATGTGATGTTTTTGATCTGGTGATGCTTGCATGTGGCTATGATGCAGAGGTTGGGGTGAATACAATGAACACCACAGTAGATAATGTGACTTGTCCTCTGCGTCTTATAAAATGGTGAACCCTCGCAGCTCATGTCACCTATAATATAGACAGTCTGTACTGTGTACTCACAAATTATCAGTTATGCACTTATGAGAGTTTATCATGTCCTGTGCCTACCATAAATTTTTGCTTTATTCCACATGAGTGCACTGTCATTGATCAGATGGTCATCTTGGCAGTGCCATTTCATAATGAACAGTACGTTCAAAGTGAACTGGGCCATCAAGATGAAGTCCTAAAATACATTTTAACTTTTAATGTGCATATTGCTCTTTTGTCACTTGATCAAGAGCAAGTGCTTAATTGTAAAGATGAACATCTGGTACAAATTATCAACATAATGTGACAAGCTCAACAATTTTAAATGCTGTTCTACATGATAGTGATTTTCATTTACTAATCTCAAGTAGTTGGATAGAAATTACTTTTAAGTTGTTAATCATCCTACAAGTCATTCTGATTTGTATTGTGCTATCTATGCTGTGCTGTTTGAGACAAATGCTGAAGCAGCACTCTAATGAACTGAAACTATATGAATTTGTCAGCTTATGTACAGTATTTGTATAAGGATGCTATGAATAAAAACTACTGATTTCCAAAGACTGTAGTTTCTCCTGTAAGAAAGGTGACTTACAGAAGACAAACCTTACTGTGTTTGTCACCTTGCATTGGAATTTATCAGTTATGCAACTGAAGGGACATGCTCAGTAATGATTAACATTAAAAATTACTCTCAGAAGGAGAAATGCTTACTGTAACCATACAGAGGATTTATTAATTGTATGTTTGTGTGGATTACGATCAGAAGAGGAACTGTTAACTGTAATCAGATAGAGGAACTTGTTAGTTGTGGAAATGAGGCTTTTCTTTGAGAAAGAATTGTTTGTACTTTGTAATTGACATCAAAGGTTTGAAGATGTTTTGTACTCTTACACAGGAGCCTGAAGATAATGTAGTTATTATCAGAAGCTTGAGGAAATTTTCCTAGCTCTCCATCATTATACACACATTGGGTATCAATATACAGCCAGTTACGTGGCTAAGTTGAGACTGAACCTGGACTGCAGACAGGAGTACTGTATGTTGTGATCCATTCTCCCAGGAAGGAAATGTCCATAGAAACATAGAACATAGAAGTTGTCAGCAGATAAGAACTACTTGGCCCACCTAGTCTGTCCTAAAGATTTTCCTACCTGCTGTGTTACCACAGACCCTACTTGATCTGCAGCCTTGCCCCCTCTCAGCCCTGTTACTAAGTTTCCTTTGTGTCTATCCCATGCATGCTTGAATCCTCTTACTGTGTTGGTACCCGCCACCTCTGCTGGGATTCTGTTCCAGATGTTCACCGCTCTTTCTGTGAAGTAGCATTTCCTCACATCCCCTCTGAGCCTCCCTCTTCCAGCTTCCAATCATAACTCCTTGTCCTTCAGCATCTCTTTCTATGTAAAATGCTGCCTTCTTGTACCTTATTAATACCCTTGAAGTACTTGAATGTTTCAATCATGTTTCCCTTTTCCCTTCTTTCCACTAGAGAGTACATATTTAATTCCCTTAGTCTCACCTCATATGGCTTCTGATGCAGGCCATGCAACATTCTGGTTGGCCTTCTCTATACTGCCTCTACTTGATCTATATCCTTCCTTAGATGGGGCCTACAGAACTGGACACAGTACTCAAGGTGTGGCCTCACCATCTATTTATACAGTGGTAACACCACCTCCCTCTTAATAATGGTGATATTTATTTATTTATGTCTTTTATGTCTTTGATAACCAGGTAGGGTGCACTGGTCCAGGGAACCATTTACAGGCATGACCCTGGGCCAAGTGGCAAGGAACATGATACATGATATACACAAAGGTAGTACAAACACAATAAATACAAACAGTCGTCAAAAGCATTGGTAAAATGAATTCATATATCAGGACGAGTTAAGTACCCCTAGAGATACAAGAAATAAGTACAACAAGAGTAGGAAACAGTAGATACAAGGCAGACAGGTTGAGTACAGTATCTCCCCCTATGCACCCTAACATTCTACTAGCCTTTCCTACTGCTTTATCATACTGCTTTGTTACCTTTAGAACATCTGATATGATGACTCCCAGTTCCCTTTTCTGCTTTGCTGTTGTCACCTCCTCCCCCGTACCAAATGGTACATTGCTGAAAACCAAAGTATATTGCACGCAGGAGTATAATGTGGTGTGGTGCTGTGTTCCAAACAGGAGTTCAAACAGAATACTCCAATAAATCAAATAAGAAATTTATTGCAGAACAGAGGGATCACCAAGGGATGTGATAAGCGGGGTGCTACAGGGATCAGTATTGGGACGGTGTTGTTTGGGATATTCATAGCTGATATCTCCCACAGGTTCTGGAGTAAGAGCAGTCTTTTCGCAGATGACACAAAAATGTGTGCCATGGTAGATGACATCGAAGGGTTGAGGGGGCTGCAGGAGGACCTGACCAAACTACATGAGTGGTCGGATGCATGGCAGATGGGGTTTAACAGCAAAAAGTGCAAGGTCTTGAACTTTGGGGCGAACAACCAGGGCAGGTGCTACCAGCTTGGGGGTGTACAGCTAGAATGCATGGGGGGGAATATCTAGGGGTGCTTAAAACGTGGAGTATGAACAACTCAGCTCAGTACAGGAAGGCAGCAGCAAAAGCCAACAGGATGCTGGGTTGTAAAGCGAGGGGAATCTCCTCCAGAAATAGGGAGGTGATCCTGCCCCTCTACAGGTCACTGGTCAGGCCACACCTGGAATACTGCATGCAGAACTGGCACCCATTCCTGAAGAAGGACATCAGTTGTTGGAAGGTGTATAGTGGAGGGCGACAAAGATAATCAAGGGATTAGAGGGATACTCCTATGTGGAGAGGCTGGTTGAGCTGAACATGTATTCCCTGGAGGAGAGGAGGGATAGGGGGGATATGATCAAAACCTTTAAATATTTAAAAGGGATTAACAAGGCTAGTAAAGAAGGGATTTTCCAGATTAGAAAGGGGAGGGTCATGAGGGGGCACCAGATGAGATTGGAGGGGGAAGATTCAGGAGGGAAGACAGGAGACATTATTTCACTGAAAGGGTGGTGTATAAGTTGAATATGGAGGTGGTAGCCTGTAGCACGGTAGATGGTTTCAAGAGGGATGGGACAGAGTGAGAGGGGGTAATTGTGAGGAGGGAGGGGTGGGTGGGCAGCTGGAAGTTGAGGGCTAGCTGCATAATAGAGCAGACTCGATAGATCGTGAGAACTGTTTCTGCTGGCATTTTCATATGTTCATATGTTCATAACAGATTCACTTCAATCAATAAATGGTTCAGTAGAGATCCAACTGCTTACACAGAGCAGCAGTTATTCCAGCACTTAGCTCACTGGAGATTCCTCCCCAGTTCGAGCGCCGGAGTAACTGCTCCTCTGTGTCAGCAGTTGGATCGCTCTTGTACCATTGTTGATTGATGTGAATTTGTTCTGCATTAAATTTATCTGATTTATTGGAGCATTCTGTTTGGACTCCTGTTTGGAACACAGCACCACACCACATTGTGTTCCTGTGTGCAATATACTTTGGTTTTCAGTGTGTTCTGTTTGGGGCTGATTACCCCTTATTTAAGTGGGCACACTGAGTGGTCAAGCAGTCCTTATCTGCCATCAAAGTCTATGTTTCTATGTATCTGTTCCACCTCCGTCACCTGTGCGCAGTTTGTCTAGTTTAGAAATGGTACATTGCCTCTGGATTCCTGTGTCCAATTTGCATAATTTTGCACTTTTTGGTATTGAAACCCAGTTGCCATACCCTAAACTATTTTTCCAGCTTTTTCAGATCCTCCCTCATGTTTTCAACCCCCCAGGTGTGTCCACTCTGTTGCACATTTTTGTGTCATCTGCAAACAGGCATACTTTCCCTTCTAGCCCTTCTGCGATGTCACTAATGAAGACATTGAACAGGACTAGTCCCAGAACTGACCCCTGTGGCACCCCATTTGTTACTGTGCCTACCTTTGAGTGAACCCCATTTACCACCACCCTCTGTCTTCTGTTACTTAGCCAACACTGTACCCATTTAACAACCTTTAGACCCACTAGCAGGCTGCCCAGAGATATATCATGCACAAGATGACCATAATTGAGCACTTACAAAAAGGGTGACTCAATAATGGCACCTGTGAACAGGGCTACCTGGCAGAGTTGCGAGCGGATACCTGGGTGGGTGAAGTAGGACGAAGGGAAGTATGTGCGTATACACGTGCGCTGGGGAGGGGAGGGAAGGTGGGTGGGATGGGGTGTGGTGGGCAGCTGCTGAGCTGGACTGCTAGTGTGGTGGGATGGGTGGTCACTTGGGAGGTGCAGGGTGCAGGGTTCAGGCCCTGTGTGGCGTGGTGTGGTGTTTGTTTTGCTGGCTGGCTGCTTTTTATTTTCTCAAGTTTTTCACCCCCCCCCCGACAGGTACCCCTTGGAGTTGGGAATCCATTAGTAGGGAGGTGTGGGGGGTGAACCCATAGGTCTTGGGTGCCCTCTTTATCCTTTCGGCAAATGTGCACCACCAAAATTCATTTTCAGTGATGTACACTCTCCATTACAGCGATCACTATTCTGCGATCACCATTATGACATAGAACCCTGCCCAGCTTGTTTACCAGTTTCATAGTTGTTATACAAGTCTATTGGTGCTAGCCTTAGTAACTTGCCACATGTCAGTGGATATATATAAATTTATTTATTCCCATGCGGTTGTCTAGTTCCTTCTTAAACTGATCTAATGTATTGCTGGTTACTACTGATTCACGTAAAGCATTCCAGGTGCTCACAATCCTCTGATTGTACCATTCACGTCTTTTATTTGTTGTAGTTGTTTCACTCTTCAGTTGTAGATCATGCGACCTTGTCTGTCTGTCAGTTTCTTTCTTGCAAAGTCCAGAAGTTATCCATAATTGTTCATTGTTATATGCCCTATATACATTTTATTTATTTTGTTTTATTGATTTATTTGTGTCTAGGATTACAAAGTACCTTTGAGCCAAGGCTCTTTTACAAAGGTTCCACTTCATGCTGGTTACAGGGTAACAGACACCAGAACATAAAACAGTTACAGGTACATGGTTTTAGACAGTAACTTTGCTTGACAAAATCAGACTGAGTGATGAGTAACTCAAGAAACAATAGGAGGAAGAGGGCAAGAAGGGGAGAGGGCTGAGGGTAGGGGAAGGCATAAGCGTAGAGGGTCAGGGTGAGGCAGCCGAGGGGTCTTGTCAGGACAGA
Source organism: Neoceratodus forsteri (assembly GCA_016271365.2). Classification (NCBI taxonomy): domain Eukaryota; kingdom Metazoa; phylum Chordata; order Ceratodontiformes; family Ceratodontidae; genus Neoceratodus; species Neoceratodus forsteri. The sequence goes on from CM028136.1 coordinate 294,184,347, forward strand.
CACAGGGCAAGTGCATTAGAAGTTGCATTGGACAGGCAAGTGCAAGAAGAGAGGGCAGAAAACTGACACCTATAAGGTCAGAAGCAGCGTAGGGAATGAAGATGTTATGGGGTGCAAGCACAGGTGGAGGTTCCAGTTATGTAGTGGCATAGCTTTTCTTTTGAATGCTTCAAGTGTTGCTGTGGATGAGGTGTCACTAGAGAGATCACTCAGCCAACTCAGAGCCCTGTATGCAAATGACCTTTGGCCTTGGGACATGCAGCAGCAGGGGATTTGAAAGATTTGGGGCTTAGAGCTCATGGTGTTGCGGTTGGTGATTTTGGGTTTGAGGAGGGTACTGACTCCTGGTGGTGCCTTTCCCATCATGATTTTCATAGCAGTGATGCAGGTTTGGTATTTGATTCAGTTGTTCAGTTGCAGCTAGTCTGTTTTGGAGTAGAGGTCGCAGGTGTGGGTGAGACGGTGGGAACCAGTAACGAGTCGGCAGGTTTGATTGAGGGAAGTCAAAACACACCTGAGAGATGAGGTTGTGGCAGATCCATAGATAATGAGACCATAGTCAATGATGTTGATGATGGAGCTCTGGACAGCTATGGACAGAGCTTCTGGGGTTAGATGTTTCTTATGTCGGAATAGTAGGTCCATCCTGGTGTTGGCTACTTTTGCCACATCATTGATGTGTGGGACATAGGAGAGATTACAGTCGAAGGTGAGGCTGAGGTATTTGAAGGTATGAACTTGTTCGAGGGTGATGCCTTGCTTGATTTTAATGGAGGGCTGATATTGTTTGTATTTGTTTTGGGAGCTGCAGAAGATCATTGTCTTTGTTTTTTTTCTGGTTAAGGATAAGTCTGTGTTTTGTGAACCAGTTTTCGACTGCAGAGAAGGCCTGTTGGAGGTTACCTTGTAGATGGACTGGACCATGGCGGGATGCCAGGATGACAACATCATCCACGTAGAGTAGGATCTGTTTGGGGCAGGATTCTGGCAGTGAGTTCAGAAAAAGGCTGAAAAGGAGGGGGCCCAAGATTGAGCCCTGTGGGACACCAGACCAGACTGGTCTTTGGTCTGAGAGTGTGCCAGCAATTCTCAGTCTTTGGGAGCGGTTGTCTAAGTAGCTTTTGAAACAGTTCACCAAGTTAGGTGACAGCCCTGCTAGTCGAAGCTGGGTAAGTAGGAGATTGTGGTTGACGGTATCAAAGGCTTTAGTTAAGTCGATAAAGATGGACCCAGTAAGATGACTGTTATAGAGTGAGTGATGGATTGCACCAGTGAATTCAAGTAGCGCCGTGGAGGTGCTATGACCTTTTCTAAAGCCATGTTGCTCCTTGCACTGGATGTTGTCATTGTCTAGGAAGTCAGTGAGCTGGTCTGACACAATCCGTTCTAGGGCCTTGGAGAGTGGAGGTAGGATAGAAATTGGACGGTAATTCTCAGAAGCTGTTTTGTCACCACTTTTATGAATTGGGGTTACTGTGGTAGATTTCCATAAGTCAGAGAACTGGCTGAGGCTGAGGGAGAGGTTGAAAATCCTGGTCAGTGGTTGGAGTACTTCTTCAAGTGTGAGTGATAGCAGTTTGAGGTCGAGGGAGTCACTGCTGGCTCTGGAGTTGCAAATGGCTTTGGTAACGTAGCTGCGGATTTGATGCATTTTTACTGCTTTAAAGTAGAAGGAATGGTGGCTGGAGGTGGCTGGGAGGGCAAGGGAAACCACCTCATCGGAAAAACCTTGTGGGAGTACTGCACTGAGGTCCATGAAGGTGTCATTGAATGTATCAGCAATGAGTTTCTGGTCAAGTGTAGTTTCACCATTTATGCTGAGTACAGATGGGGGGTGATTTAGATTGCTTCCCAGTGACTTCTTTAATGTTATTCCAGAAGTCCCTACCGTTGCCCCATGAGTTAGTGAGAGCATTATGGAAATAGGTGGTCTTCGTATCCCAGATATATTTGGTGCAGTCATTTCTTGCACGTTTATAGTTAGCAATATCAACTTGTCTCCCGGTGTTTCTGGCAATCTCCCAAAGGTGGTCTCGAGCTTTTAGTCATCTAAGTAGGTCTCCGGTGAGCCAGGGGTTACATAGGACTTTGGCCTTGTACTTCTTCAGGGGTGCAAATATGTTGCATGCTTGGTTGAAGATCCCGATGAAGTGTTTCAGTGCGGTGTTCACATTGGTTGCAGTGAGAATTGGGGACCAATCCTGTTGACGAAGGAAGGTTTTGAGATGAGGTAGCTTGCCTCTAGGTAGAACTCGGCTAGTAATGGTTTGGGGGGGCTTGATAAATTATTGGACCAGTAACAGATGACGGGGGAAGGTTCACTAAGTGTGTCAGGGAGGACAGTGGTGTTTGTGATCCTGGCGGGATGGCTTGTTATGATCCAATCCAGAAGGGTGCTGGTACCCGTTTTATAGTTTGTCCTGGTTGGGGATCTAACTATCTGAGAAAGGCTTGCTGCCGCTATCAAGTCCCTGTATGCCCCTGCCTCTGCAGCAGGTCAGTTAATATTAAAGTCACAGAGAAGAATGGTTTCTGAGTCAGGTGAGAGAGATTTGGTAAACTCCAGGACTGCGTTAAGTCCATTACCTTGCTCTCTCGGTGGAATGTAGACTGTGACAACTGTGATGGCTTTATTGTGTGCACCGAGAAGGATCTTGACAGGAAGAATCTGTGCAGTGGTGGTTTGGGGGGTTAAGTAGATGAGGTGCCCCAGATTGTGTCCTTAAGGTAAAGGGCACAGCCACCACCTCTTTTTGATGTTCGATCAAGCTGATAGACATTATACCCAGGGAGGGTGATAGCAGGGTCGGGAATCGAAGGTGAGAGCCAGGCTTCTACGACTGCTAGTATGTCTGGGTTATGCTGGCAGGCAAAAGTCTGAAGGGCGTCAGTTTTTTGAAGAAGACTGCAAATGTTAAGTGAGATTATTGAGAGGGATCCTGGTTGATTGGTCTGAGTTGTTCTTATTGTAGGGGCTGGTCCGGGATTGGGATGAATGTTTCTCGACAATAGCAGGAGAAGAAGTATACGTTTTATAGTAATGGTGTGAGATACCCATGACTGGCACCTATTTTTTTGGGTCAGAGAACTCCGAGATTCACCAGAGCAAGTAAACGGGTGGAGCCATGGGTAAAGCGTGGCAGTAGTAGCAGTGGACAGGGGGGTACCCAACGGCCATTTGGGGGAGAGGGCCATTTTGTAGTGATTGCAGATGCCCAAGATGGGTACATGAGATCGAGAGGGAGGATACCATGGAGGGGGTGAGAGAAAGCGTGAGTTGGTAGATGTTCGGGACCGTGGGGAAGCATGAGCAGGGGGGATGTAGGAGCTGGAAGAGGGCAAATAAGGTGAGGAGAAAGGGGTACAGAGTACCGGTGTCATACATGATTCAATGTGAATGAGGGGAGAGCAGGCACAGGGTGCTGGGTAGGTGGGAAGGCAGCTAGTGAATGTGGCAGGAGGTAGGCAATGAGGTGGAGGCTCAGGGGCAGGGTGAACTAGGTAAGCAGGTGGCTGAGGGAGAATGAGCAAAGGATGGGGCAGTGAGGAGACAAGGGCAGTAGCAAAAGAGGAGGATGTAGCAGAGAGGTAGTGGGGGGCATTAAAGAGTGTAGCAAGACAGGGAGACAGGAGGTAGTGGCTCTAGAATACAGTTCAGGAGTGAAAGAGTGTGTGGGAGCTACGGAATGCCAAAGGGGGGTTGGCCAGTCATGGAGTGACGGAGTGACTGGCAGTAGGAGATATAAGGAGGGTGTCAGGCACAGAAAGGTGGCAGGGGCAGTGAGGGGACTGAGTTGATCAGTAGAGGGGAGGAGGAGCAGGGAGGAGGGAGAGTGGGCAGTAAAGAGAGGAGCTACAGGAGATACAGTATCCAATAGGAAATGAAAGGGAGAAGTGGGCAGAGTTAAGGCCTATTTAATTAAGGTTGGAGGTGGGGGAGCAAAAATTTTCTTCCGAAACCCACTGAAGTCTATGGGCGCAGAGCCCAGCAGAACAGTTTGAATCAGTCAAGACTGCAGGGCCAATCAGTGGCCGCACAGAGCACAACAGTCCAACAGGAGATGGAAGCAACAGGCAGCGGCCAATGAGAGCCTTTCAGCACTTCCCAGTTCGGCCTGGGAGCTTACCAGCAAGAGGAGGGTTCCTTGGCGGTGAGCAGTGGTGCTGTGGATGGCTGGCCCAGGTAGCCCCGGCCGCTCAGATGCTTCCCCGATCAGGGGCTGACAGATCTGAGAGAAGGAACAGAGCAACAGATTGTGAGTCACAATAATAACAAAGGGTGACACTGGAGAGTAAATCAGGGGCGTGTGCAGTGGAGAGACAGAGGGGAATTTGGCAGAGGGGTGGGGGGGATGCTGCCATAGACAAGAGAAATAAGCTTGAACTGGCACCAGGGGGAGGACAGAGGGGAGATTTAGTAGAATATGAAATTTACAAGGGGAGGAGAAGAGAGATGCAGGGTTTAGCAGCGGGGGGAGGGTGGAGAGAAAGAGTGAATGCAGAGGGGCAGGAATTACTTCACAGCTCTAAATTACAGCAGTTTCCAACTGCACTTCACAGTTCAATGCTAAAATATTTAGGCAGGTCTGCACAATTAATTTTGACTTTGACAAAAAAATAACAAGCAGCCTAGTAATTTAGCTAAATTATTGGCTGAGACCCGGAGTTTTCAGAAGTCGAGTGCTGAGAACATCAAGACTGGTTTACACATTATTTGAGACTTTAACAGAAAAATAAGCAAGCTGTCTAACAATTTAGCCAAAATTTTCTTCCGAAACCCACTGAAGTCTATGGGCGCAGAGCCCAGCAGAACAGATTGAATCAGTCAAGATTGCAGGGCCAATCAGTGGCCACGTGGAGCACAACAGTCCAACAGGAGATGGAAGCAACAGGCAGCGGCCAATGGGAGCCTTTCAGCACTTCCCGGTCCAGCCTGGGAGCTTACCAGCAAGAGGAGGGTTCCTTGGCGGTGAGCAGTGGTGCTGTGGATGGCTGGCCCAGGTAGCCCAGACCGCTCAGATGTTTCCCCGATCAGGGGCTGACAGATCTGAGGGAAGGAACAGAGCAACAGGTTGTGAGTCACAGTAATAACAAAGGGTGACACTGGAGAGTACATCAGGGGCGTGTGCAGTGGAGAGACAGAGGGGAATTTGGGGGGGGGAGGCTGCTACAGACAAGAGAAATAAGCTTGAACTGGCACCAGGGGGAGGACAGAGGGGAGATTTAGTAGAATATGAAATTTACAAGGGGAAGAGAAGAGAGATGCAGGGTTTAGCAGCAGGGGGGAGGGTAGAGAGAAAGAGTGAAGGCAGAGGGGCAGGAATTACTTCACAGCTCTAAATTACAGCAGTTTCCAACCGCACTTTACAGTTCAATGCTAAAACATTTAGGCAGGTCTACACAATTAAGTTTGACTTTGACAAAAAATAGCAAGCAGCCTAGTAATTTAGCCTAGATTATCAGCTGAGACCCAGAGTATTTAGAAGTTGAGTGCTAAGAACATCAAGACTGGTCTACACATTAATTAAGACTTTAACAGAAAAATAAGCAAGCTGTCTAGCAATTTAGCCAAAATTTTCTTCCGAAATCCACTGAAGTCTATGGGCGCAGAGCCCAGCAGAACAGTTTGAATCAGTCAAGATTGCAGGGCCAATCAGTGGCCGTGCGGAGCACAACAGTCCAACAGGAGATGGAAGCAACAGGCAGCAGCCAATGAGAGCCTTTCAGCACTTCCAGGTTTTGGCCTGGGAGCTTACCAGCAAGAGGAGGGTTCCTTGGCATAGCATAAATCTCCTCGTAACTTTCTGTATTGAACAGAACAGAGTCCCAGTGCTTCTAATCTTTCCCCATAAGGTTTAATCTTTTCAGTTTAAATCTTTTTAGTTACTTTTCTTTGCACCTTTTCCATTATTTTCATACTTCCCTTGTTTTGTACTGAGATGAAAGATGCAGATTATTCTGAGAGGCACAGTGCCGAAGGCCTTACTGAAATCTAAGTAGGCCACATCCACTGCCCTTACCTGATCCACTTCCCTGGTCACCCAGTTGAAGAAATCAATCAGGTTTGTGTGGCAAAATCTCTCCACAGTGAACCCATACTGCCTTGGATCCTGCAATCCATTGGTGGCAAGGTATTTCACAATTCTTTCTTTTAGTAGTATTTCCATAACTTTGTTCTCCACTGAAGTCAGGCTGACCAGTCCATAGTTTCCCACCTCTTTCCGCTGTTGTGCAGCAGGACCACATTCACTTTCCTCTAGTCCCCTGGGACTATCCTTGTAGCCAAGGATAGGTTGAACAGTGCCATCAGTGGTGCAGAAAACTCCTTCATTAGTTCCCTCAGTATCCCTTAGTGAGCCCTGTCTGGCCCCATTGCATTATCAATTCTTAGTTGCTCTAATTCTATGACAATTCTCTCCTCTGTAAAAGGGCTCTTTTCCACCTCCCTTCCCTTTATGCCCTTTTCCCCTATTTGTGGCCCATCCCCTACTCCCTTCCTCATAAATACTGAACAAAAGTACCTGTTCAGTATGTCTGCTTTCTTCTTGTCCTTTTCCTCACACTCCCCTCCCTATTCTTTCAACCTTACTATGCCTGTTTTGTTCTTCTTCTTCTTTAGCTTTTATATCTAAGAATGTCTTGTCCCCCTTTTTTACTGTCTTGGCAATATTCTCCTTTGTTTCTGCCTTGGCGTTCCTACCTGCCTTTGCTGCCTCCCTTTGTTTCTCCAGGTAATCCTCTCTGTCCTGTCCTTCTGTGTTGCCTTGTACCTACCAAAATCTAGTTTCTTTGCTTTAGCATTCCCTGCTACTTCTTTGGAGAACCAGAGTGGTTTCTTTTTTCTCTTGCCCTTTGTTACCTTTATCTGCCTGACACAGAGGTTTGTTGCCTTCTCTATGGCCTTCCTTATTTTCATCCACTGCTCCTCTACCCCTCCATGTCCTCTATCCCTGCTAGTGCTTCCCTGACACACTCTCCATTTTCTTGAAGTTAGCCCTCCTGAAGTCCAGGACCCTCATTTTAGTGTTTTTTGTTTCCAGCCCAATTCTTACATTGAACTATATTGTGCGATGATCACTCTTCCCTGGGTGACTCCCCACTATGACGTCCTTGACACTGTCCCTGTTTGACAGTACCAGGTCCAGTATTGCCCTTTCTAGTGGGTTCCTCAACCAGTTGCCCAAGGAACACCCCCTGCAGAGAGTCAAGAATTTTCTACCTGTAGCCGCCACTGTGATGCTTCATTCCACATCTGACATTTTGAAGTCACCTGCCAGCAATACCGCCCCCTTATTAGCCATCTCTTCTATTTCCTCCATCATATCCTTATCTACTTCTTCCGACTGAGCTGGATGTCTGTAGATCACCCCTGTTCAAATAGTGCCCCCTTCCTAGTGTCTAGGGTAACCCACAGTATTTCTGGTTCTCCCCACTTTCCTTATGTTCTTCTTCACATAAACAGCCACCACTCCTCCTTTTTTTCCTACTCTGTCCCTTCTGAATAGAGCATAACCTGGTATGGCTGCATCCCAGTCCTGGTTCTCATTGTACCAGGTCTCTGTAATTGCAACAATATCCAGGTCCACTGCCACCATGGTGGCCTCTAGGTCTGCAACCTTGTTGACTTGACATCAAGTATTCATATACATGGTTCTCCAGATTTTGCTGCCAACTGAGGTGAGGCCAGTCAGCCTCACCTCAGTGGTGGGGAAGATCATGGAGACACTGCTGAAAGAAAGGATAGTGGCACACCTGGAATCCATTGGTGCCCAGGATCTGAGGCAGCATGGATTCACATCAGAAAGGTCTTTTCAAATGAATATGATAGATTTTTTTGATTGGGTGACTAGGGAAGTGAATCAGGGAGGGGCCGTAGACATCGCCTACCTGGATTTTAGCAAAGCCTTCAATACTGTCTCACACAGAAGGCAGGTTAACAAGATGAGTAGTCTGGCCATGGGGCATAATGTGATACAGTGGGTTAGAAATTGGCTGATGGACAGAAGGCAGAGGGTGGTGGTAAATGGGATCCAATCTGGGGAGAGGGGGTGACCAATGGAGTGCCACAAGAATCAGTACTGGGACCAATCCTGTTCAATATCTTCATTAGTGACATTGCGGAGGGGCTGGAGGGAAAGGTCTCCCTATTTGCAGATGACACCAAGATCTGCAACAGGGTGGATACTCCAGAAGGGGTGCAGATAATGAAGAGGGACCTGGAGAAGTTTGAAAGATGGTCGGAGGTGTGGCAACTGAGGTTCAATGCAAAAAAGTGCAAGATAATGCAACAGGGTAGGGATAACCCTAGAGAGACCTACAGGATGGGGGGGGAGGTGTTGACCATCACCAAAGAGGAGAGGGACCAAGGGGTTATCATATCTGATGACCTCACCTGAAGGTATCAAAGCAGTGTGCAAAGGCCAGTGGCATGCTGGGGTGCATAGGCAGAGGTATTACTAGTAGGAGGCAGGAAGTGGTGATGCCATTGTACAGAACACTGGTGAGGCCTCACCTGGAGTACTGCATGCAATTCTGGAGACCACACATGCATAAGAACATAAACATGGTAGAGGCTGTCCAGAGAAGGGTGACAAAGATGGTGTATTGTTTGCAGCACAAAACATATCAGGAGAGACTAAGAGATCTCAATATGTACTCACTGGAGGAGAGGAGAGAAGAGGAGAGGAGAGGAGAGGAGGGGAGAGGAGAGGTCAACGTGATAGAAACTTTTAAGTACCTCAAGGGCATAAACAAGGTGCAGAGGAGGGAAGCGGAGAGAAAAGGGCGACATGATAGAAACTTTTAAGTACCTCAAGGGCATAAACAAGGTGCAGTTGGGAGATCTTTTCCAATGTAGAAAAGGAATGAGGGAGCACAATATGAAATTGGGGGGGGGAGATTAAGAGGTAACGTGAGGACATTTTTCTACACGGAGTGGGTGGTGAATGCTTGGAATAGTCTGCCACAAGAGGTGGTAGGGGCAAACACAGTTGAGGGGTTTGAACATGCCTGGGACAAGCACAGGGAAACCATGGGTGGGAAGGCAGTCATGAAAAGCCATTGACCACTTAGGGTGAGTGGATGTATATATGTATAGGGCCTACAGGCAGACTGGATTGGCCTAGTGGTCCTTATCTGCTGACAATTTCTATGTTTCTATGTTTAACCACCCCCCACGCATTTTCCATCCCCTAGTTTATTTCCCTTCACTCCTTCCCTCTCCCTCCTTGATTTTTACTTTGATGTGTTTACCCTTGGGATTTCTGCTTCTGAATCTGTCTGCATCCTGCATCCTTTCTGTCCTAGCCTGCCCCACAGCTAGTTTAAATGCTTCCCAGAGAAGCATCAAAACTGTTCACTGAGGATCTCAGTTCCTCTCCTAGATGGATACAGGACGCCACCTCTGTACAAACCTCCATCCCGTCAGGTGGAGCTCCAGTCCCCAATAAACCCGAATCCCTGTTCTCTATGCCACTTCTTCAGCCATGTACTTAAGTTCCTGGTGCAGAAACTCCTGTCATCCCCCTTGTCATTGATAAGTAGCTCTTCCAAGAAAGTAACGGGTTGTGCTTCCTGTCTAAGACCCCTTCCCAATCTCCTGAACTCCTCCTGCACTGCTTCTGGCTCATCCCTAGCTAGGTCATTTATCCTCAAATAGACAATGACATCCCGCTTTCCATCCATCCCAGCTTCCCGAGCGATCACTAGGAACCTCCTTGCATCCCTCCTAGCCATGGTGCCTGGAAGCACCTTGCCACCCACTCCTCCTCCTCCTTCCCTGTCCCCAACTGAAGCCCCCTAACAATAGAGTCCCCCACCAGGAATCACTTCCTCCTCCTCCTCCTTTGGGGTCCTCTGTTTCCCCCCCTTTGCATCTCCACCATGAGGACCTCCACATCCATCCCAGTCACTACCTCAGGTGCCTCTGTGGGACAATCCTGCCCTGCCAGTGCAGCATAGAAGTTATGTAGTGGTATGGGATGTGCCTACACTTCACCATCCTAACCCTTCCTGAGCCCACCGTTGTCCAGTCACTCCTCCTTCTCGGCACCCTTTGAGGCAGCAGATGTGGACTAGGTGGTCTCTGGATGGGGTGGAGGTCCTCCTAACCCAAGCCACCTCAGCTTTGAATGTGGCAACCTCCTCCCTCAGCCCAGAGAGGTGCACACAGATGGGGCAGCACCACAGTCTCCAGAATGTCTGCCTGAAGACTCCTGCCTCGCAGCCACCACATTGCACCACTCCCAACATAGCTATTACCTTTCCTAGTCTTAACCCCCTAACCTCTATCACAACCTCAGGCTACTACACCCAGATTCTATAATTACATTACACTCACCAGAAAACAATCCTCAGCTCCTAGTCCCATCCTGTAAGTTGCATGGCTGATAAATAAAATGATTTATATACTCTAACTCTGTCTCTTTGTGATGTCATTACCCACTAGAGCACAAATCCAGAATGGTTTGATTTTTATACAGATTTACACTGCTATCTTGTTAGTTGAATATGGATATTTCATTCCTGTCAAAATGAACAATCATAACTATAAGAACAAACTACTAGACTGTTTACTGCTGATAAATTACTTCTGAACATAAAAAAAATCATGAAAACGTAATTGCCTTCTTTTCCTTGTACTCTGTTGAATGTTGTAATGCTATAAATTATTGCTGTATTAATGTTATTTGTATATGCACTTGTCACATTTGACATTTTTAAGTATTTTGTACTGCTTTTCAATGACTGTAATGACTATATAGTTGATCAATAAACTGAAACTGAAACTAAACACAGTTTTTTGTTACTAGCATTATGCATGTTACTAGTAAAATACAGCAACATACTGTATATGTTTGGTTTTCAATTAACCTAACTAGCCTCTCATTAAGGAGAACTGCACTGAACATGTAAGTCATTCTTTCCTGTAGAAGGTCTGTTGATAATATTGTGCTCCATTCTATTAACGTTCTGCCTTTACTGTCCTTTTAGTAAAATCAATAGGTGCTTTTTATTCACACATTGGTGGTAAAGGCCATTTTAGGATTCTATGATATAGTTTATGGCCTCTTCATCAGATAAGTTCTATAGAAGAACACAGGTGCATTGTGATAAGCTGCATCATGTAGTTCTAACATGGTCCATACCGGCAGTGTTTGTTTGTTTTATTGTATTTAGATGACCATTGACCTTTGAGCTCAAACACCCAAATTCAAAGATGTCCAAGTTATAGGTAGTAACATGACATATAGAATAGTAGATGGGTGACCATCCACAACAAGGCTGTGTTTCCATCGAGGAAGTTGATGATGTCATAGAGAACTAGGGAGTGAAGGTCGAGAGGTCTCTATGGCATCTTCAACTTCCTCGATGGAAACACAGCCTTATTGTGGATGGTCACCCATCCACTGTTTTTTATAGTATATGGTTCCCCAAAATGGACACAAGGTTCATACCTTGTGTTCACACTCCTGCTCTGGTCCTCAATACATTCCTGTTCTGTTCTAGTCCCATCCTCCTCACTGCAGTCATGCTCTGCTCCTGTCCCATCCTCGAATATACCAGTACTCCTCGCTGTGGTCTCACTCTGCTGTTCCCTGTAACTGTGCCAGGGATTTTGAAAAAAATGAAGAAAACCTGCAAATTGATAGTTTGGACACATGAAGCCAACTATGGCAGTCTGTGTCCAAACTGTCTGCTTGCTTGACCACTCACTAAGTGAGTCCACCATTTTAGTGTGCAGTTTTTTAATCGCCACTGTTTCCACCAATCAGGTAGGAGCTCAATGGGGAAAAGTTGTTATACTATTGTAGTGACGTAAGGTCAATAGTACAATTTTTTGACCTTTGAACTGTCCTACAACATGATTTTGAAACCCACTGTTTTTCAGCCACAATAAGCCCTAACCATATACTATAACAGATTAACAACAGCGTGGTCAACACATATTAAATCATACAAGTGCAAGATTCATAATAGAACATACAAGTAAAAGTGTAAGACATACCAATGGTTAAGTTATTTAAGCAATAAGGTACAACCAGTAGTTACATTAACCATATGTTAATCATGACCTAGGGGTGCTGTATGACACAAGGTGAAGCAGAGTGCCACATATTGCTGGGGTATGATTAACACATGGTTAATGTAACCCCTTGAAGTACCTTATTGCTTTTATAGCAATGTAAAAAAGTTTTAAATGTGAGCCATGCATTTGGTTACACTTTCTTTATAATAACCTGCCATTTAGATGCTAAATGGTCCTGCTGTTTTCTGCATGGAGCACTAGCCATGTGACATTCTAGGGTTCGACAGGAACAGCACCTTCATTCATAGCCTGCATTATTTGTGGCAGTCAGCAAATTTGCTGCACATAATCACTTGAATTCATTTAGGGGATATCACATGGACACTGTATGCAGCCAAGCATGTCATAGCCAGGAAAAAGTTATATTGTCTGAGTCATTTGGTCATTATTCATGGCTGTGACAACATTCCACTGTTGCCTAGGCAGCATGCTGAATTCTTGGACCATAGCACTGTATGAATTGTGCACTATGAACATTGTTTTCATGGCACTGTCTTGGAAGCAGCAAGATGCCTTAGGAAAGGTTGCCATGACAATGTCAAGACAACTCTGCAACAGGGTGAGTGAAAAAACAGAGGGGAATATGGGTATGACGATGTGAAGGCAATGCAGTACACTGCAGAGCAGATGAACCCCATAATACTTGAGAATGATTAAAAAAGAAAACAGCAATGTGAGACTTATTTAATGAAAATGATAGATGTGGCAATACGACTTGTGTGCTGCATTTTATTTTGGATTGCCATTGTGTTTTCTTCTTGCAGAGTTAAATATTATGAGTGAATATGATGCGATTTTGGGGTGTGGGTTACACTTGCATTTTTTTTTATTTTCTTAATACAGGAAATGCTGCCAACAGTGTGGTTACAAGGACAGAAGTCAGGTATGTCACTTAGCAATCATGCTTACTGGGCACAACAATGGCGGTCAGCGTGAAATGTCATGGAATGCTGAGGCAAAGTTTAAAGGCATTCCATGACTGCCTGATCATTTCGAATCAGGACTTATTGTATTAAATCCTGCAGCATGTAATTAGGCTGTACATGCATAGTAATCAGAGAGTAATGTAATCACTCTGAACAACTGTCAGCCAGTCACATGCCTCCAATTTAACCTACATTGCTATACATTGAGTTATACCATCATGTACAGTTACATTAAAGTTTCTTGAAGAAGAGGGCTGATGCATGTGCTTAAAGAGTCAAATAAGGAAAGCACTGTCACTTCCAGGGGCAGAAAGTTCCATGCTTTGATGGCTCTAATTACAAATGATCATTGTCCTAGGACAGTTTTCCTAAAAGGCATAAGCAATTTGTCATCCCCCATGGTATGAGTTGCGCATTTATTGTCAGCCAGGGTGAAAAGATTTTGAACACCAGGGGGAATTTGGCTTAATAGTGCCCTTTTATGTATAAGTGCGGACTGGAAGGATGATCTGAGGTGAAGAGAGAACCAGTGTCTAGATCAGAAACCCCAATAAATGGACAGTAATGATGGAACAAAAATGGAATGTGAACCAGAATTTGAAAAACAGCTTCTATAAAACAAGTTAGGCTTACAGGTTAATTGGAGTTCTCCTTTAATGTGGAAAATGTTTTGCTACTTGATAAGTAAAATGCCTCTAACTTTCAACAAGCCCCAATACTTACCTTATGTTGGAGTATAGTATAAATATGTGTATACAAACACAAATAAATAAATATAAATATGATGAGAACCAGTAAATCGCAACAACTCCCTGGCCTGGACATCATCCTATTCCTCCTCCCAGTGTGACAAAGGAATCTGAGGGTGGTCAACCAAAACAAATCCTTGGGTGTGCATAGTGATGCCAGATAAAACATCTGCTTGTCCAACATGTGTGCATCTGTCCTTCCTTTATGGATTATAGGAGAACCTTGCTGTGCTGATTACAGAACTGGGTCAGGAGGGAGTGGCACTCTAAGGAGGCAGTAATGGAAGGACTGGGCTGGTGGCTACTGGGGGGGGCAACAGTCTTAGGGGTATATAGAGCAAGCAACTTACATATGGGGTCAGTTGTGGTGGCACTTGTGGGGTCAATTGCTGGGGAAGGGGCTCTTAGTTTGGGATGGGATGGATACAGACTAGGGACTGAACTATAGAGCTAGCAATTGTTGTATGTTTTAACAGCGGACCCTCTATACCTGTCAGACTCCAGAACAGGACTCTTATTCTGATTTCCAGCACTCCTGCACCATGGTAAGGAGAAAGAGAGAAGGATTGGAAAGGGGGGGGGGCAGGTCTTGTTCTTTAATGGATCCTGAGATGTCTTTTTCGGATAAAGAATCAGAATTAGAATCTAATCTGACTTCAATTCTGAATCCTCTCTTTTACTTTGGAATTAGGATTGTTGGCCTCCAAGTCTATGTTAGAAAAAATATAAACGCCTGTCTATATTTCAGATAACTGTTTTTGTGAAGCATTGACAGACACCCTACTCAAGGATCTTCATACTGCTACTCATGATGCTTTGTACCAGGTGTGGGTCTGTAGAGTGTATGTGCATGGTTGGGAGACACACAGACACACAGAGAAAAATCAAAGCAGTCTGGGTGTTTTTTTTCTCTCTGTAATCATTATGGATCCTATAGACTTCTCCTCCTGCAGACCCTCCTATCTGCTACTTAGGCCAGTGTACTAAATGCCTGTCTGTTCTCAGTTTCCTGGTTTATTGTAAGGTGCTGCTGTTTCTGTGTTTGATTTAAAGTACATTTTTCTCTGTGTAATAGATAGTTAGTGTCTATTGGAAATGATAACCTAATATTTTTGTGAGAAATCTGTAATTTTGGTACTTTCTAAATCCACACCAAAAGTCTGGATTCTATTACAAAATTGTGTGGTATTAAGAATCATGTGATGGGAACACATAAAAACATTACACTCGGCTATTTGTGTTATGGAGATGCAAGTTTTCAGAATCATAGTAACATAGTAATTTCAGATCCAAAGAGACACTGGGTCCATCATGTCTTGTCATTGCATAATAAGCAGGGATGAATAAAGTATTCTGTGCAAACATGTACTAATTTAAAGGGATTCCACATCCACTCTACTAAGCAGGGTCCCCATAAATTTCCTAACCCTGTATTAAGTCACAAATTTTGCTTGAATATATACATTGCACAGGCACAAAAGCCTTTTAAGAACCCCTATTGAATCAATAAAAAATGCTAAAATGCTAAAATTGTCACAAAATGGAATGGTCATAAAACCAAATAGATCATGTGGATATGGGTAAGATGGAACAAATCTGGATACATTTAATGCAACCAGGTAACAAAAAAATCACCATAGGATTATGTTCTAGACCACCTGGCCTAAAAACAGAAAGCATGAAGTTTTTTGGAATTAAGTGGGAGATCATGCATACTAGGGGACTTTAATTTATGCAACATAAATTGAACTGAGCCAGCCGGGACTATGTATTTTGAAAGAAGGTTTATTGACATGCTAACAAGTAACAGCCTCGAACGGTATGCAAAACATGACATGAGAGGTCAAAACCTATTGGACATTGTTTTAGGTAATATAGAGGATGAAATATCTGCATGCGTGGTAAGAGAACCACTTGGAACAAGTGACCACAATATGGTTGAATTTAAGATAGTGCGCAATAGAGTTATCTGTAAGGGATGCAGTAACCGGTGCAACCGCACCCAGTCTGTCTCGTACTATAGAGTCTTTCCTCCCCTGCCCCTCTATCCACTAGTGTTCTGCAAGATTCCATCCTTGAGCCCTGCTCTTTTCTATATTTGTAAACAATCTACCTACCATTCCTGCCCACTATCACACCTTACTATACGCTGATGACTTGGTCCTCTGTATCTGCAACAAATCCAAATATGGCTTACGTCTCACCACCTTATATTAAATGTTGCCAATGCCCAGGCCATGCTCTTCGAGTCCCACAAGAAGCTTAGTGCCCTAAACCCCTCCTTTCTGGGCTCTTGTCTCAATGGCTCCCCAGTACAAGTTATCGACTCCTTCAGATACTTAGGGGTCACTCTGAATCTGTGTCTCAGTTTCTTTCTCCATGGCAGTGCAGTATGCAAGTCTGTCAATACCAAAACTGGATTGACTTATCATGTCTGCCATGCCCTGACCCTGCCACTAGGATCTCCATCGCCCAAGGACTTCTGCTCCCTGGTCTTTGCTATGCACTGCCAGTCTTTGCTCAAGTGCAGGCAAACATCCTTTAAGCGTGGGATGTTGTCTATAACAATGTTTGCAGATTTGCCTTGTCTGCCCATCAGCTTAAACACTGCTGCACACTTTACTCTGATCTACACTGGTTATCCCCTTCCTCCCAACATTTATACTCCATAGGCTGCCTGACCAACAATATAATTTGTTCTCCTCTCCCCTCCTCCCTTGCAGCCATGTTCATCCCAGTTGACTGCCCCCGACTCCTTTGATCCTCGACTTCAGCTCTGGTCACTGTCCCTAATTGCTCCACCAAAATGGGTGAACTTGCCTTCTCTGTCTACACTCCCAAATTCTGGAACTCCCTTCTGTTTTCCCTTAGAAGCTCCAGTTCTCACCCTGCCTTCAAGCATACACTCTTTAATTACCTCACCTCCCTAGATGCATGTAAATGTCTTTTGTTAATGTATTACACCTCTTTACTTGTTCTAGCTCATGGAATATACCTCTTTACTTGCCGTTGCACTACTGTCACCTTCGCTGTCCCATACCCTCATCTTATGCCACCAGCACTGCTGTTATGCACTTATGTTACTGATCTCTGCAAGCTGTTTTTATCTCTTTTGTACCATAATGCTTATGATATGTATGCCATCACTTTCATGCTAAGTAATTCTATCATCATGTAAGGTTATTGATCTCTTTATGTACTGCATTGTATCAGCTTCTACCTGTACTATTGTTTGTAACTTGTTTGAACTGTAATCTCCTGGGTTATGCCTGAAAATAGACAATCCTGTCTAGTGCACTTACTCAATTACCAAAAACAAATAAATAAATAATAAATAAACAAGGCAAATTATGTGGATATGAGGAGTTGCATACAAAAATGGGATTGGAAAAGAGAAATATCAGGGCTGAATGTACAAGACATATTGAATAATATAAGAAGTAAAACTGAATACTGTACAGCTACATATATCCCTGAGAAAATTAAATATAACACAAATGGAAAGATCCCAGTATGGCTTACAATAAGATCTAAGGGGTGCATTATAAGGAAAAAAAGGGCGTATGGTAGATATAAAAAAAAAATCACACAGCAAATGGCACAAATTCAAAGACACAGCTAAGAAATGTAAAATAGCCATTAAGAAGGCCAACATGATCAAATAAATGAGAACTGCAACCAAGACCAAGGACAAGTAAAAACATTTTTTACCATATAAACAATCAAAAGAATGGGATGCATAAGATTGGACCGCTACAAATAGGAAATATGATTACAACAGAGGAGCAAATTGTGACTGTCACATTCAATAATCATTTTCTTAGTATTTTTCAAGCTAAAGACAGGAATTGCAATATATTATATAAAACAATATATGAGTGCAAAAAAAACTATAGTGTTTGAAAAGAACACTGTTATGAATAAGCTCAAAAAACCAAAAGTGGATAAATCACCCGGACCTGATGGTGTCCACCCCCAACTCTTGAGTGAGTTGGCTGTAGAACTGGCGGGTCCAATGGCAGTGCTGTTAAGGGAATCATTGAATAGGGGAGAGATTCCAGATGACTGGAATACTGCAAATGTGACACACATCTTTAAAAAGGGAGTAGTGTTGTGCGAAATTTAAATATTTCACCTGGCGAAATATTTGGAATTACATGAATTTTTTGCCTAGGTGAAATTTCGCCTGTTTTCACTATTTTGTGTAATAGTGAAATTTCACATAAATGCCTTGGTCTGCTAATTCTCCCATTGATGCTCAAAATTTCACCTTGTGGCGCAATTTCGCCAATGTAACTTTTGATTTTGCAGGTGAAATTTTGCTCCAAAAGAGAAAATTGCAATGCACTGTGGGTAAAAAGGTCAAATATCACTTGCAACTTGTTAACAGCTCATTCTGCTGCATGTTGAGTAGGAGAGTAGTCTGTTGTGGTGCATCAGAGCCATTAAAACCTTTTAAAACCTCATTAAAACTTGTTTTTGGGAGCTAATTACTCCAAAATATAATGATTTTTCCTTGTGCTGCTAGGGAACATTTTCTAATTTTGTAGATTTTGCATAATACTTAGTTTAATTAGGTTTTACTTTTTTCTGTGTCTTTGAAGGAATTGAGTGGTATGGGTAGGAGTGTAAAGCAGTGCAGGCTATTTTTAGTCTTTTATAAACAGATTATTCACAAATTATGAGTTATTTATTTACTGTTATTTCTTATTCATTTTGTTATATCTTGCCATTTGTTTTTCTCTGAAAAGTTACCCTGTCCTGTTTGAGAAAGTTCCTACCACTGTTAGCCTGTGTTATATATACCATTCTTCTGCTTTTAGTTGTGATTGTGAATTCTAAACTTTTAAACACACAGAGCTGATCTGTTATTTTGTTTGTGGTTAGTTCTGTTTGCTGGAGTGTTGTCTTGTGTCACTTAAACTGTGAAAATTAACAGTTCTATATTTTTTTGTGTGTTTACCTAAGTACTTTTACTTGATCACTTGAACATGTCCATTTACAGTGGCACTGCTTTGTTGAATTGCTCCCCTGTATTTTATTGATGGAGCTTGCCTCTGCACATTACGCAGTGTTCCTGTTTTAGTTGACTTACCTTACCTTTTCTCTGTTATAGCATTATTTGTTTAACACCTGACACGCACATTATAAAAAACGATATATTAATGTAGTAATTTTCAAGAGAGTGCTTGGTGATCCCTCCCATCCAGATCACTATCATATTGTGTGGTACTTGCCATTGTTGAGGTTTTATGGTTGTCTCTGCCCTTATATAATAAAAAGAATTGTGGTATTAACTAAGTAATAACACATTACAGTACTTTATTTGTCCAGAGACAGGTGATCTGTATTTAAAATTGTTTACTTGATCCCTTTTTCCTTGTGTGTGTTTCTTTAATTCCTGTTTGGGGAAAGAAAAAAGTTACCTTTTTGTTTTTACTAGAATAGGCTACCTACTACATACGGCATTAGTTGTACTCTAAGTGCTGCTACCTGTCTTGATTGTGTTTGGACTTGTAAGGAAGCCAGTACTGTAGGTGTAACTCCACGTGTGAGGTGTTATTCACACAGTTGGTAATACATCCTTTCTTCAAATACTCCCAGAGAAAGGCAAAGCTTTGAAGCAACAGCCAGCAAAAATGCCTGCTAAGAGATGGCCCAGTACAGGGGGGAAACGTGGGAGGGGGGATGAGGGAGCTAAGACGTCTGCTAAAAAAGGTACAACTTCAGTTCTGGTTCTCCATAGCAGTGAAAGCACACATATGTCTGCATCAGTGTCTTCTGAAGTGGGCTGTGGGGGTGCAGTAGGAACCAGCAATGGAGTTGTTGTTGGCAGAACTGGGTCTGGCATACCTGTGTCTTACTTTTTAAGGCTCAAACTGTTGCATCCATGTTAGTGGGGGATAATGACAGTGAGAAGAAGGGAGGCACTGACACCAGCACAGAAGCAGTGGTCCGGGAGGAGGGTGATAAGTCTGTTGGTATGACTGTCCATGTTCCTGCAGGAGCTGGTGATGATAGTGTTCAACCAGAGTCTGATAATTCTGGAGATAGGGATAGTCAGCCCCCTGAGATGGTTGTAGAGAAAGAAAAAGGTGACGTGCTGTAAGAAGACAGTGATAGCGAGGAGGAGGAAGACAAGGACATCATCGCTGTTAGTGGTGATGATGACAGCTGGGATGATCCCACATGGGAGCCTGAGTTAAAAAAGGTCAAGGGTGATGTAGGCCATTTACATGCACAGCCCGTAGGTCAGTCTGTCACCAACCTATAAGCAAACCTCCAAGTAGTCAAGGAACACCCCCTCCTAAAAGTAGTCTTATGAAAGTGATGAAAGCAGCCCAAAAAAACACACTTCCACACCTGTTTCTGAATTATCCCAGTCCCAGAAGCATCTAAACTCCAGAAGTCAAAAGTCCCTACTTTGGGACTTTTATGTGCTTAATCTAGCTGATGACACCATAGCAATATGTCAACTTTGTCAAGCACATGTTAGTCAGGGGAAAAAGGGGAGCCACATAAGCACTGGTGGCCAACACGCCCACCTGAAAAACAAGCACCTGCTGAGATGGCAGCAACACCAAAATAATGCCAGAGCTGCTGGTGACATCTCCCTTGGCAAGTTAAATGTAGTAAAGCAAGAGCAGGAGGAGGGAGGGCAGAGTGGGTTGATGGTGGAGGAGGAGAGTGAGCAATCCTTTGATCGCTTGAGAAGTGGGCATGGCAGTGGAGGTACCAGTCCCAGTCCCTTGAGTCTGAAAAAGTACACCACCACACCCACAAGAAACCAAAATAACTGGTTTCATGTGGTCTACACAGCCCCAAGAGTCAAGTGTTACCCCAAAAAGAACATCATTGCTGCCACATGTAAAGCATTCTGGTTGAACAGCCCCAAAGATGCAGCCCATTCTGAAGACCATCCTTGAGTGGCAGACAAAGTACTCCCCAATCATGCTGCTCTATGAGAGTTAAATGCTGCCACTGCTGAAATGCTGGCCATCAATCTGTTGCCATTCTTGTTCATGGAGAATGCTGGTTTTCTTAGGTTGATGGTCCGTGCTTGTCCCAAATGTCAAGTTCCATCGTGAACCTATTTTACTGTGTGTGCCATGCCAGAGCTGAACAGTAGGGTTGCTGATTCCATTAGACGTGCATTGAAGCATAGTGCATCACAATATATCCATCTTAGCATGGATATGTGGACCAGTGGACAAACAGCAGCAAGCTCGTATCTATGCATATCTGCACACTGGGCACAGTTGCCTGGGGAGGTACTTGATTTTGAGCCTGACAAAACCTGTGTGAAGCAAAATTGTGGTGGTAGCACCACACCTGGTATTCAGCAGCATGTGACCCTGAGTATGACAAGTATTTCTGGTTCTCACACAGCTGTGAAAATGCTTAATGTTCTGTTGGATGAGATTGATGGGTAGCTATACACACAGTCACTCATAGCAGGATTCATCACAAATAATAATGACTCCAATGTAATGAAGTGCATTAGTGATGGTGGTCTTTTAGGGTGCCCTGCCTGGCACACTGTCTTAATCTTGTTGTTCAGCAGTTTCTCAACCATGTGGACATTAAGGAAACAGTCACTGTCGACCATCAATCTGTGTTCACTTCGCCCATTCTGCAAAGGCCCGTGACCATCTATATGATCTACAGCATAATAACCATCTGCCTGAGCACCGGATGAAGCTTGCTGTTGTGACCAGGTGGAACTCCACACTGTACATGCTTGACCAGCTGTATGAACAGTATAAGGCTGTGTTAGAATACCTGCTGCTGCGCACCACCCATGACAGTGCTGGAGTGTCCATTGCTCTAACAACAGAGCAGTGGCACCAAATGGATGGGCTAATATGCATTCTCCATCCATTCGAGCATACTACACAGTCAGTGAGTGGTGATGCTGCTTGTATAAGTCAATCCATACCCCTCATACGTGTGCTGAGGCAGACACTAGTTAATGTGCGACACCAGATGGAGGCAAGTGGGGATCATGGCAGTTGTGATCTAATGGATCACATGCTCCATGTGCTGGACACAATTACCCATGTATCCGGCATTTTACAGTCGGCTGACTTTGCAATCGGCACCATGCTGGATCCATGCTACAAATGTGGCCTGCCCTCTATAATTGAAGGAAGTTGTCAGCAAGTACAACAGTTGACAGAGAACCTCATTAGAATGGTACATGCTGCACACATGAAAAAGGTACACACTGCTGTGAAAACGAGTGTTGCTACCAACACCAGCAACTCACAGGCAACCCAATCAGAAAAAATGGGCAAGGCACAGTAGAAAACAGCAGGCAAACCCATTTGGGATTTTCTCTTTCAGGTGGGAGTGGAAGATATGGAGGAAAAGGAGGAGGAGACAGATGAGGCAACTGGACTCTGGGCAGCAGAACGAATGGGTGAAGGCCTACATGAGGGACCCAAAGCACCTTGCCATTACTGATGAGCCACTGCTGTACTGGAGCAGCAAAATGACTGACTGGCCAGCACTATCATCAGTTGCTGTGAAATACCTGAGCTGCTCACCATCCAGTGTCAGTGTGGAATGAGTGTTTAGTGCAGCTGAGGCCATTGTGAGTGACCATAGGACCAATTTTTCACCGAAGAATGTGTCCATGCTAACATTCATCAAAATGAACAAAAGGCACACTCCACACAATACAGTGATGCCAGTGGTGTTGCCACAGGAACTGGGTCTCAGTGATGAGGATGATGAGAATTTCTCAACTAAGGCATCCACCAGCAGTGAGATGGATGAAGCAGCAATGGTGAGAGAATTCCTACCTGGTGAGAACTCCAGTCTTGAAGACTGTGAGGGGTGCTTCTTGGATGATGTGGAAGTGGAAAAGGCTGAGTTTACTCGAAGGCCAGCCCCGATCACTTTCAGTTCAGTATGGTGTTATACCTTATTTTTAGCTATGTACCATTGGATTGGTTATGGTAATGTGTTATCTGCTGCAGTGTGTATAAGTTTCATTTGATCACTCCTTGCCGTAACCCATTGTTGGTCACCACCAGTCCCCCAGCCTATATAAAGCAGCAGCAATGTAATTACCATAACCATAAAGATTTTGCAATTGCCTGATTACAGTTATAATGTTTTGCTGCCAAAAATTTCTTACTTTTCATGTTGACTATCTACCCCATCTTACAGTAAGATATGTTGTCTTGATGTCCTTAAAAGTGCCCATGCTGGCAAATGCCACACCGCCACCCTGCCCCCTCTCACCACCTGACCTGACAAACCCATGGACTCCATGCGACCAAACAATATTTTCTGCCACTTACTATCAGTGACATGTACAAGAACCCTGGCTCCTAGTACAAGTAACATATGAATGTAACACACTCATTCAATAGTTAACACCACAAGTTGAACAAGTTTTGAAAAATAGTGAATGGTGCCCATCTTTTATGAAGCAAGCCATTAATTACAAAAGTAATCATGAAAAGGCTTAACAACTTACAACATCAAATTCTCCCCAAATGGTTACTTATGCTATACTATCAGGTTACAGTTCTCATACCCAAATTGTGATGGTTCCTGGGGGGAAGGGGCAGGGCAGGGGGAGGTGCTTGCAGTCCTCAGTTTGGATTCCAAATTTTCATGATTACTGCAGCTATAACACCTCAAATGATTAGACAAGACATTAGCCCCCTCCACCTAATTATTTACTAAACACCATCTCAACCATCCATTTCCGCATATAGTTCCTCCCTGCATGTGGGTGGTGTTTACTCATTAATGATATGGACACCAGTGGCCGACATAGCAGTTCAAGCAACACCCCCTGTCTTCCACACAACACAGCTCTTACAGGGCCTGGAGGAATGTAGTCATCATACAGAGATATGATGAAAACTCAATAGAGGAAAATGACTTAAGCAAGACCAAAGATAAGAAAAAATGACAAAAACTCATCAATCTGCATACCTGTTTTTAGCAAGCAAGTTGGAACAAGCAGAGAAATAAAATGTATACTTACCATACCCCGTGATGTCATTGAACTGCAGAAATTGCTCCCAGAAGGAACATGCTCTGTGGGGTACATGATTCCAGACCATGATGAAGCACAGTAGCAGACATTCGTCTTCTCCTATCAGTACTGCATACCTGGAAAAAAAGATAAAAAGAAGAACAAATTTTGAGGATTGTAAAATGTTCCAGCCCCCCACCAACACCCTCTCCCACAGAAGATCATAAAAAATGAAGAAATACTTACCTCAGGGACTGTGAAAGTGGAACCATTGCACAATTACAGTAAATAAATCACCTAGATCTGGTTGAGCAGCAGCGGCAGCAGGAACGAGAGTTAACTTCACTGGAATTCCTGATGTTAACAAAAGAAACAAGCATTTGTTAATGCTGAATGTTGTCGTGCTGGCATTGGCTTTGGTAGTGCTGTGCGGAAACACATTTTTGGCAGGATGTGAAAAATGACAGCTGTACTGTTCATAAGGAGATGTAAAAAAATGGCAGTGGTGAAAATGTGGCATGTAAGTATTGCAAATGTGTGAAGTTACAAGGGTGCATGGAAAATACACAACGCACACTTGTAACACAGCCATTTGATGGAGTTTCAGCACCAAATTTTCAACATAGGCATTTTAGCACTTCTGCTCATGCAGTATGCAGTGTCACTGTCATTTCCTCAAACTGTCCCAAAAAGTGATTTTTGCACAGCGACTGCGCGATTCTGCACCGGACGTGCAAAAACACATATAAGGCAGGATATGTAAAATGGCAGCTATACTGTTCATCAAGAGGTGTGGAAAAATGCTAATGGTGAAAATCCAGAGTGACAATATTACAAATGCACAATGTTACGAGCGTGCATACAAACTGCGCAATGCACACTCATAACACAGTCATTTTATGGAGTATCATCACCAAATTTTCAACATAGGCATTTTAGGACCTCTGCTCATGAACAGTGTCACTGTCATTTTCATAATCTGCCCCGAACTCTGATCACCCACAGTGACCGCTGTATTGTGTGCCGGAAGTGCAGAAACATATTTTGGCCAGGATGTGAAAAAAAAAGACAGCTGCACTGTTCACAAGGAGGTGTAGAAAAATGACAATGTTGAAAATCTGGCATGAAAATATTGAGAATTTGTGAAGTTATGAGTGTGCGTAGCAACTGCGCAACACACGCTCGTTAAACAGCAATTTTTTGGATTTTTTCCACCAAATTGACAACATAGCCTTTTTGAGAGCCCACCTCATGAACACTGCCACTGTCCTTGCATTAATCAGTCCTGAAAGGTGATTCTGTGCAGTGACTGCAAAATCACCTTTTGGGACCGATTAACATCATAAGTGTGACAGAATTCATGAAGAGGGGTCCCAAAAACCCCACATTGAAAATTTGGTGCAAAAATTCCAAACAATGCCCAAGATATGCATCAAAATTGGAAAAACCTTATTTATCCCATTGTACAGCTTACCGGCATTTCGTCAGTTCGTGGTTGACTTTGAAGAGTGCAGACGTGTTCCCGGTCCACCGAAGATCATCGTGCCGAGCTCCGGAGGTAAGTATGGGGTGAGTGGGGTGTAGGGAGGCAGGGTGCGCAGTGGGTGGGTGCAGGTGGTGGGTAGGGAGACTACGAGGGAGCGTTTTCTGCTTGCAGGTACTAAACAAAACACATCACGGATGGTTTCTTTTTAAAGTTGGTTTCTTTTGGAAGTTGTACGTAGACAGAAGTTGGGCACAGCTGTCGGCACAGAAGAAGGGGACATCATGCTGATGGGAGTGGCTCCTGTCGGCACATTACAGAGAGGTAAGAGGAGGAGCAGTTGGCGGATTGGGCACCCCGTCAAAACAACGAACCGTGGGGGAGACATTTTGCCAACGGGAGTGGGCTCTATCAGCAAATACTTTGTAGGGTAAGCTGACCAGGGATTGGGCACCCTGTCAGCACAGAAGAGGGGACATCATGCCGACAGGGAGTGGACTCCCCCATCGGCACATTGCAGAGGGAAAGGGGGAGATGGATGCCATAGAAACATAGAAACATAGAAGCTGATGGCAGATAAGGACCACAAGGCCCATCCAGTCTGCCCATTTCTTTTTCTACCTTATAAATGTGACATCGGCCTTTGTTCTGTCAGTGGCCTATCTATTCATACTCATCTGTATTGCTTCCTTATGCCTATCCCATGCCTGTTTGAAGCCCAAACTGTATTCATAGCCACCACTTCCTGAGGTAGACCATTCTGTGCATCCACCACCCTTTCTGTGAAAAGAATTTCCTCACATTACACCTTAATCGGCCTCCCTCTAATCTCATGCTGTGTCCTCTTGTCCTGCTATTTTTCTTATATTTAAACATGTTAGACTCTTTCACCTTGTTAATGCCCTTAAGGTGTTTGAATGTTTCGATCATATCACTTCTCTCCCTCCTTTGCTCAAGGGTATACATATTGAGCTCTGTTAATCTGTCTTCATATGTCTTGTGATGCAGTCCCTGCACCATTTTGGTTTCCCTTCTCTGGACTGCCTCAATTTGGTTAACGCCCTTGTGAAGGTGTGACCTCCAGTACTGCATGCAGTACTCCAGATGGGGCCTAATCAGTGTCTTGTAAAGAGGGATTATTACCTCCCTCTTACGACTTGTGATACTCCTACTAATACACCCTAACATCCCCCTAGCCTTACCTACTGCTTTAGAGGTCTGCTTGGATGATTTCAGGTCATTGGTGATGATGATGCCCAAGTCTCTTTCTTCCTTTGTGACTGCCAGCAACTCCCCTCCCAGTCTATACTGTAGGTGGCTTCAGTGTTTCTCTTCCCTATGTGCAGGATCTTGCACTTCTTTGCATTAAATCCCAGTTGCCACTCTTCTGACCATTTTGCTAGTTTATCCAGATCTCTTCTCATTCTGCCCACCCAATCTGGATCATCTACTCTGTTGCAGATCTTGGTGTCATCTGCAAACAGACAAACCTTACCCTCCAGTCCATCTGCAATGTCACTGATGAAGATATTGAAGAGGACTGGCCCCAGAACTGATCCCTGAGGTACCCCTCTTGTGACTTGCATCTCTTCTGACTGTATACCATTTACCACCACTCTCTATTTTCTGCCTGTCAACCAGTTTGCCACCCAGTTGACCAACTTCTGACCCACTCTGAGCCTACTCAGCTTATTTATCAATCTTCTATGTGGAACAGTGTTGAAAGCTTTGCTGAAGTCAAGATAGGTGACAACAACTGCTCCCCCTTGGTCCACCACTCTGGTTACTCAGTCAAAGAAATCTATAAGATTAGTTTGACAGGACCTTCCTTTGGTAAACCCATGCTGTCTTGGATCTTGTGCCCCTATGGATTCCAGGTGTTGCACTGTCCTTTCCTTAAGGAATGCCTCCATAATCTTGCCCACTACTGATGGGGGATTGGGCACCCCTGTCTGCAAACAATGAAAGCGGTGGGGGAGACACATTCAGCCAATGGGAAGTGGGCTTCCCCATCGGCACATACTTTGAAGGGTAAGCCAACCAGGGGATTGGGCACCCCTTAAGTCGTCAGTTTAGCCACCATGTTAGTAGCTGGCAAGCACGTAGGAAGGGTCCGCTGCATGTGACGAGCTTTGCTCACATTGCAGCAGACCTTTCCTTAGATGTGCTCACCACATTACTATGCATGGTGTGGCACCAGCATGCAGGCTGATTGGGGAATGAGGGATGCACCTACTGGTGCGTGCCCTGCATTCGCCTAACAGCGACCATGCCTCCAAATCCCCACTGCCACAAGATGTTGGCTGCACAAGCATGCCAACATAAAAGAGAATCAATTACTATCAAACTCAGACATCCAGATGGCAGTAACAGACATACCACACTAGTAATGAAAATGTCAATACTTACTGTCTGCATTGGTAAATGTGATGCATTCAAACATTCCTAGATCCTGATCCCAGCCTAGCATGATGATGTCATCCACAGCACACTGAAAAACAATATAAAAGCAGTACAAACATATTAGAACCCAAGATGCCATAATACAAACCCACCAAAACCCTTCTCCTGCACAGGAAAAAAAATAAAGACAGATACTTACTGTACGTGTTCAGCAGCAGCAGTATGGACTGTTTTAAGATGATCCACCATCAACTATCCAGAACAGTACTTCTTGTGGCAACATGGCAAGTAGTAGTCAGAGACAGCAGCAAGCAGCAAGCTACAGTGCCCCAAAATGTCATTCACTCCCCACCGTCAGGCAAGTTACAATGCAGAATCAGTCAGTCAACATAGCCAGCCAATCAGGACAGCACCATAGGGAAATGATAATTGTACATTTCTATCTCAATCAATTGAATAAGCAGCAGCAGAAGCAGGAGGAAACAATTGCAGGCAGCAGCAGCATTTTGCAGGAGGAATTCATTTTCTCTGCGTGGGTTGGCACCCCTTTTCAGGTCCCTGAGGTGGTAGCATAGCATGTAACATCAGGACTGACAGCAGATTTCAGTCTCCACTTTATGCACCATTTCTCCTGTCACATTTCTGGACATGTACAGCCTGTTCTGTGCTCACAGAAACAACATTCAGCATTACATCAATGTAAACATTGGAACAAAGACCATGTTTTGGTTTGGGAGGTGGCTTGGGCATCATATAACAACATGACTGAGACCTGATTTCAGTCTAAATTTACTGTAACATTTTTTTGGAAACATTTCTGGACTTGTAGGCATTGTTTGTCACCAGCAACACCAAGTTTCAGGCTCAAATCATTGGTAAACAGGGCCCAAAACAGCAATATAATATCTGGGTGGTGGTGGGAGGTGCACCATTCACTTCATGACTCAGACCAGATTTCAGTCTCCACTTTATGTACCATTTTTCCTATACTTATTTAAGTTATGTACTTATAAGTTATGTGCTTATGTAACTGTTTCTATGACTGTTCTGTACGTGTTCAGACTGATGCTGGCACTGGCAGCTGCACAGAGCCAAAGCAGCTGCCACCAACCCTTACCACACACAAAAGACAGAGAAAACAACATCACATATCTTTGGGGAAAAATATTTGTTCATATGAACAAATTACTGTTCTTGACATTTGTGGATAGGAGGAAATATAAATAAGGAGTAACATAAAAGAAGCAGAAAAGTACACAGTTTATGGGAACAGTACTACAAGCTGGGGCTGGGGGGACATGCAGGATCAGACTCAGTCAGGGTAAGGGTATTCATATGAGACAGAGGGGCGAAAGGGAGGGAGCATAAACATTATATAAAACATAACAAATTAGATAGGAAACCACCGGACAAGATAAGGAAAAGAACAAAGAGGATATAGAAGAAAAAGAAGACAGAAAATAAATATATTTTTTATTATTATGCTTTTGGTGTTTATTTTTAGAGGGTGCAGAGGAAGAAGACTGAGACTTAGAGAAGACAAATGAAAGAAAAAAAATAGGTACACTACTCACTTCTACCAAATTTGCCATTGCTGCTGCCACCACCACCACCATCCCTATGAAGCAGCTCCTCCAGGAGGTCCAAGACCTTCTTTTGGTCCTCCTTAATTTTATCTAGGTCCCCCTGACTGCCTGGCTGAATTCATCCAACTGTTGCCAGACTCCCTGCTCCTCCGTGCACACTGCCACCATCTCTTGGCTCATAGTCTCCAAGTCATCCAGCCTGACAACCTGACCTGCTGAACAAGCTGCTGCAGGCTGTGAGGATGCCGCTGCAGAATCAGGTGCAGCACATCAGCACTGCCAGCGCCACTGATGGGTGGGGGGTGGATCACTCCTGGACTCCAGCTACTGCCTCCTGCTGGAACTACTGCAGCACCCCCATGGCTGCCAAATGCCTTTATCCTGGTTGGCCCCATTGCTGCCTCAAGTTGTAGCTTCTTGCTGCTTGGAGAGCCACTCAACAGCATGGTGGTGCTGCAGGTGGCTCCTTTGTCCACCTTTCCCAAAGTGGGACCCTTTTTTCCCTCTCCTAATTTCTTTTCCACAAAGGTTGCAGATGACAACAGTGTCATCTGAAACCTTTGTGGAAAAAAATGACCACACTAAAGAGACCTTGGGGGTAGGCCATCTTCATCTAATGTTCTGGCATGGGCCGCCTTATCTGGAACAGAGACCCGCTGCTGATGTTGTTCTTGCTGGGGGGGTGGGCACAGGCTGCACATGCTCCTGGGGTGGGGCAACAGGTTCCTGCTGCTCTTTCTGGGCTAGGGGCACATGCAGCTGGGGGAGTGCAAGGTGGTCCTGCTGCTGCTGGGGGGGGGGCAATGGGCACATGCTCCTCCTGGGGGAGCTGCTTAGAAAACGACCGCCTGTTAAGGTGGACAGTAGATCCTGCTGGTGACACTCCTTCTGCCATTCTCCCCCTTGCTGTATTGCTCCTAGTCCCAGTCCCTTTTTCCATTATAAAAAAAAGTTTTCTTAATAGAAAACTAGATAAAATAAATGAAAAAGAAAGAAAGATACAGGGAGGGAGAGACACACACACACACACACACACACACACACACACACACACTAAAAAGATAGAAAAATATAACACTAAAGAAAAAGCCCTAACAGAAAATATTTACTTTTCAAAATAAAGTGGGGAAGAGATTACAAACAAACAAACACAAACACTATATTTTGGGAGAACCAAGCTCTCCTGCTCACTCTGTTTAGTTTCTCCTAGGCTACAAAACCTCTAAAGGAGGTAGATTTAGTCTGGCTTCCTGCCTAAGTACAGTCACCCATGCGACCAGCAGTCTGATAGAGAGAAAGTCATGTGACAAGTATATTTTCCCATTTTCACCTGATACTAATGCAAGGTGAAAACATACCAGCAAAAGCAAAATTTACTGGTGAAATTGATAGAGAAATTTCACCGTAAGGGTCCAAGTATGCAAACTGTTTTGCACAGCAAAATTGGCGAGTTTGCCCGGGAAGATTAAATTTCGCTGCAACACTAAAAGGGAGCAAAGACAGACTACCAAAACTACAGATCTATCAGTTTAACATGCAAAATGTGTGCAGGAACATGTTAAAGAATATCCAGACAAACATATGCAGAATAAGAGTCATGTAGATATTTCACAGCATAGGTTTATACCCAAAAGGGCATGTCAAACAAACCTCAACCAATTCTTTGAGCAAGTCAGTAGGGCACTGGAGGAGGGATTGCCAGTTGACATGATCTATTTGGATTTCTCAAAGGCATTCAACCTGGTGCCTCATGTGGAACTAATAAATAGATTGGAGGAATTAAAAATTGAGGAATCAGTAGTTAGCTGGATTACATCATGGTTGAACAGCAAAAAATGTGTGCATCAGGTCATTTATGCCAAAATGGGGAGAGGTCATCAGTGGGGTGCCCCAGGGTTCTGTTCAAGGCCCTACTTTGCTTAACCTATCCGTGTCATCACTGCAAACATCAAATAAGTCCTGGATAAATACATTAGCGGATGACAGTAAGATAGGGGGCTATTGTAGATACTACACAGGACATTAATATCCTCCAGGAAGACTTCAGTAGAATAGACAAATGGGCATTAGAGCACAAAATGAATTTCAAAATATTAATAAATACAGTACTGCGCATTTTGAAAGAAACAACAAGCTTGTGAAATATATATTAAATAGTAATGAACTCAAGTGAAAAATACCTGAGTATACTTGTCACAAATGACCTACTATTTAAACAGCACTGTATGGAGTTTGTGAAAATAGCAAATAGCAAGATGAATTGCATACTAAGAAACATACCAAGTAGGGACAGCTCTGTATTAATGCCATTGTATGGCTCTCTGGTTAGGCCTTTGGTGAAGCATTACGCTCAGTTTTGGAGCCCAAATCATGAGGGGGATATTGGGAGATTGGAGAGGGTCCAAAGAAGAGCCACCAAAAAAATAACCAAATTGAAAAATCTAACTTATGAGAAAAGACTTCAGGATTTGGGGTTGTGTACGTTGGAGTACCACAGACTCAGAGGTCACCGTTGCCTTGTACATGCAGCATTTAGAAACAAGGATTTGTGGGAATGTATGGGGTTAAATATAAAGGCCTTCAATAACAGCACTAGAGCACATAGTTATCAGCTAAGAGGAGATAACTACAAGGCTAATAAAAGAGGAGCCTGGTTTAATCAAAGGGTGGTGGTGCACTGGAATGGATTACCAGGGCAGCTAGTAGTTAATGACACTATCACTACCTTCAAAGGGAAATTGGATTTATGTATTGGTAGAAACTATTCCCACTGAAAAATGGAGAGTCTTCTTGGTGAAAGCTATAGACTTGTACCCCAACCTATGAAACCTATCAAGCCTATGTGGTTCAAGAGTTATAGTGCAGAGTTGTGAATTGGATAATACAGGCTCAGAACTCGATACAGTCATGCATTGTGTGACCTTCAATTATTTACTTTAAATTTTGACCAGAAAAATTATACTGAGCTGTGATAGCTCATTTCCAGATGCTCGGGGGGTGGAGGTGATTACGTGGACCTGTTTTACTGGCACAGGGAAAGGTGGCCATGACACAGAGGAATCACCCCAACTCTTCTTGATAAGTGCCATAGGATCTTTGCCTTCCACCTTAACAGTGACCAGAGATAAGCAGAAGGGACTTCGGTTTAACATATCGTCCGAAAGATGGCTCCCCAGCAGTGTAGCACACCCCTCGTACTGCACAACAGTTTTAATTATGAGTATTTCCCCATATACCTGGTGTGGGGATAGAACCCACAACTCCAGAGCAAGTGTGTTACCTTGGGTACTACAAGTCATTTAGCCTTTATTCTTTGGTCTCTGCCCCTCTTAATTGAGTAGAATCAGGACTTCACTGTAAACCAGATGTTGCATCACTATCGGACTAGCTACTTTCTGGAATTCACCACGGCAACAGTTTGGACACTCACAGAAAGGTTATTGGTAGCCATCTCAAGACTGATGCTCAACCAGCTACAGAGAAGGTGAAGTTGAAAGCAATAAGACGTCAAGCCAGTGGCAATCAGAACTTTGAGATGTCCATCTCCTTTGTTAATTCCTGTGCCTGAGGTGATCCAGAAGCAAACAGTTTGATACCTTTTACTGGACCAACATTGATGTTACAAAAAGAAAACAATGGGTCTGATTCTAGAAGGGTGGCGCAAGTCACCACCAAAGGTGACTTGCCCCATACCCCATTACACCAAGGACCCTGTGACCAATTCTGTAAGGGTCCCCGTGGCTAAGTCCTGTGACTTGTGACATTCCCACAGGTATGCCAACAAAGGGCATACCTGCAGGGTATGTCACAAGCCACAGCCCTGGTTGTGTAGGGCGCAAGTGCTCCCCCATGCCACAATCATCGTAGCTCCAAAGGGTTTACTAGTGCCCCCGACCCTCAGTACCCACACAATAGCCCCCCAACCCTGTTCCTGTAAAATATGCCCCACAGGGCTGGAATGTGCCCCCGACCACCCTTCCTGCAAAATATGCCCGCAGGTCTGGAAGTTTCCCCCAGTACCCATTCCTGCATTACATTCCCTGTAGAGCTTGCCCAGAACCTGAACCCCCACAAGCTGTGAAACCTCACCCAACCTGATCCCAGCAGTGTCCAAGATGTAACAAATCCCTGGTAGTCTAGCAGCCCCCCTCACCCGTTAGTGCCTGACCACCCTGCTCCCCACTCCCACCCGTTTCATGCCAGTGACTGGCACAGCCCCTCCTCTCACCACTGCGGTCAGTCACTGACTGAACATTGAAGCACGAAGTACTATACATATATATGTACAGTGGTACGTGCTTCACTGTTCAGTTGGCAGCTGGCCACGGTGGTGAAAGGAGGGGCTGTGCCAGTCATCAGCATGAAATGGATGAGGGTGGGGAGTGGGGTGGTCAGCACTACCGGGTGGGGAGGCCAGTAGACTACCAAGGATTTACTGCATCTTGGACACTGTGGAGATCGGGTTGGGTGGGGGTTCATAGCTTGTGGGGTTCAGGGTGCAGGCAAGCCCTGCAGGGCATGTAATGCAGGAATAGGGGTTGGGGTACACTCAGCCCTGTGGGGCATATTTTGCAGGAACGGGGTTTGGGGACACATTCCAGCCCTGGAGGGCTATTATGAGGGTGATGGGTTTGAGGGCATACAGCAACCCTGGGTTTTTTTATGGAATATTGTGGGTTGTGGGGGATGGGTAGGCTTACATGTACTGAGGAATGGTGGGGGGGGGCACATTTGCACAACCCCCAGAGGGCATAGGTACACTTACACCAGCTAAAAACTGGTGTACCTGTACTTTGCCATATGTCCTCTGGGAGTTGTTTGAGAATTGTAAACTGGGGGACTTGGTTGCTGCCTTTCCAGAATAGGGCACAACTCCTGCTGTAAACACCCCAGTGCCATGTCGCAGGGGGTTTATGGCATTACTAGTGGCATATGTCCACTTTGTCGCAAGCAGCCTGTGGCATGTCGCAGGCTGCTTTGCATAATAACAATTGTCACAACTGCTGGTGTAACTTGCTACTTGTACCATTTTGGAGGGCATAAGTCAAGTTACGATAGGCATAAGCTTTTGAGAATCAGGCCCAATATCTAATTTTTCGAACCAACCAAGTCCTTCCTCTGAGACTTATGACAATTGTTCAGAGAGTCACATTCTAGTAGCACCCAGATCATACATAAAAAATAGAAAAAAAAAGAAATATTCTTATTGGTTTAATGTTCCTTTTTCACAAAATCACAGATTTAAATGGAATGAACAGATTCCATTAACTTGCTACTACTGAGAATCTTTTCAAGGTCAAATAACATCCACAGCAGATAAGCTAAACATTCAAATAGATAGAACCTCTAATTGAAATTATTAATGAATAAGTGTGTTATAAGAATACATGCAAAATTAAAAGCAAGTCTTTAAGATTTAATATCACAAATGTCCACGTTAAAACTTAATAGTATTGTATGATAAAAAAACTGTACAACAGAAATATATGTATGGAATAAAATACATAAAAAAAGTATGCACAGTACCTTGTATGAACAACTGTTTAAAACATATATACATAATTAAACCTGTCCAGAGATATCTTCTAATCTATACTCTCAACCAGGTAACACACTCCGTAAACATTAAAACCTACAGTGCTATAACAATATTTTTACAAGATAATATCAATTGTCAGTATTATTGCCAAATAAAAAAATAAATCTGTCAGGGACCACCTAGAAAATGAGTTCATGCATCTTAAAATGTCCAAAGTTCAACAATGAGTCAGTATATAAATAATTAACTATATGAACAGAAACAGTCCTAAGAATCTGAATAAAATCCTAATGGAATTAAACTCCCCCCACCCTCAGAAAAGATAACTTGAAAAGAAGTATATATTCACTATGTATGTGAGCCAAGAATCCTAACACCCTGTAGCATAGTTATGACATGTACCTAAATATAAGCCTATCTGTAGCAAACCCAACCCCCCCACTAGCACAGCCCTTTATAAAAAAAAAAACACACCCTCTACAACCCCCAAAAACACAGACAAGGTTACCCTCACATACACACATTAAACTTCCCCATACACACTCACCCAACAACCCAACCTCCCCAACCCCCCCACACACATGTGGACAGGAAACCAACATGTTGATAACCAGTTAAAAAGGACTATGAAAATAACAACAACAACCCACTGAAGTCCTGTTAAATGTCTGTCCTATGAAGTAAAGGTCTGTGTAGATTTGAGTAGGGTAATGTGTCATGAAACCCAAATCAATATTCATGCCATCTGCTACCATATTGAGAATTAAAATAAGCTTAATCTCAAAAGTCTGTCTCTGCTGTGTATTTTTTAAATGTCATTTGGTTGGTCCAAAAACTTAGACATTGTTTTCTTTTTGTAACATCTACATTGACCCAATAAAAGGTATCAAACTATTTGCTTCTGGATCTGTTCTTAAAAGGACCAATATGGCAACTAATCTATTTCTGTATGTGCCTGAGGTGGACACACAACCTTCAAGCCAAGTGGAGTCATTGGCCCCTATGCACTAGCGGGTGAGAAGTATGCACTGAGGCACATATCCCTATCATGGAACTCCGCACCTGCAGACAGGTGCACACCTGATGGCATTCACAACCACCTTCCACCGGTCCGCGGCTCATGCGGGGCAGACAGGGTGGAGTAGCAGACCCAGGTGGGCAGCCAATCGAATGCTCGGCCTGGGTCCCACAGTGGATCTCCTGCATGGCATGGTGTGGGTCCTGGGCAGTGCATATGGACAACCGGTATGGGGTCCTGCACGGCCACGCCCATCATCCGGTGGCCCCTCCATCTGCAGGTACCGACCCCTGTGGGTGCACCCACCCAGCCACATTGATATCCCCCTCCTGTTGAAATTCCACCCCCTGCCTGGACGTGCCCCCCTCACCACACACCAGAGCCCCAACCCTGTAGTCATGTCCCTCCCAGACCCATTGTGCAGCACCCTGGCCAGGTCATCTGCAGATGCCCACCCCATGACCCTGCTCCCAGACCCATGGGTGGCACAGTGTTGTACTGTATCTCCCCTACACCTGGCTATGCATACATGTCCACACCCAGTCATGTGCACCATCACCAGGAAATGGCCCCGGCGTGGCTCCCAGCATATGGGGGGGCGGCACTGCCGTGACCTAAGTGGGGATGGGGGGTCACATACCTGGGGGCATGGCAAGTGGTGGTGGGGGCACCATCAGTGCTGCCGGTCAGGGGAAGGGGACTCATGGTGTGTGTGGGGGGAAGGGTGCAGTCAACATGCTTCCAGGACTGGGAGGATGTGCTTGCATGGCACCAGCTGCATATCACTGTTACAGCAGGGTCCCCCCCAGCATATCTTGCACACCACCACACCCTCTTGTGGATGGCACTATGCTCCTTAGTGCATGGTGTGTAGTGCTGGCATGCCCCCCCCCCCACCAGCCCCTGGCACATTGCTCTCCATGCAACTGGGGGATTGGGCACATAGGTGTTGCACATCCCCTGTTAGTGCATCCCGTATGGGGGGCACAATGAATGTGGAGTGGCTGCATGCCACAGATACGTGGCACATAGCCTCTCCACCCATTAGTGCATAGGGCCCACTGTGTTTAAGAGTGTATGTGCCTGTGTGTGTGCACACGCGTGCACGTTGTATAGGTTTATCTCTTTCCTTATTTTGGGTGGCTCCCTTTTTACTTAAACAGTTGTTGTACAGTGTTTTCTGTAATTGTACCTTGTATTAACAGTGTGGCAACAAAGGAGTCCAGATGTGAAATCTTCCTTCTGAGGCTCTGTTTATGTACAGTAAGTGCCAGCACTAACTGCAGCTGCTGACAGTTCTTTTGCATTACTTTGATAATAAAAGAGATAGTGCTTTATGGCATAATTATCTTGGGGTTTAAATGTAAAACAGAGGAGCTGTAGACTAATGTCAGAGATGGTTTGATGAGCATAACTGGAACTGTATTACTGCCTGTGATCATCCCAGAGGACAGCTAATTAGATTTCTTATTACTTTCTGATGGTTCCCAATGAGAAGAAATCAGCTGCTATTGAGACTGCTTTTGTCAGAAATGACATGTCTTCCCCTCCTTAGGTGATGATGCAAAATCTTGAGGACTGTGATTATTTAAGTGCAAAGCAACAAAGAGAAGTAACTTTATAGTCACAGAGAGACTACTGTACCAGTCAGTATTACTCAGCAAAGTAAACCTAAATGCCATTCATGAGTCCTTTGTCCCATAGATATAAAACAGTTCAATGGTTAAGCTCAATGCCTCATCAAGCCAACTTGAGGCCAGTAGTGAAGTCCCCCAGAGAGAAGCTAAGTGCAAAACAGATGTAGAAGTGGGTAGCCGTCTAGGAACTAGCGACCATCGAACAGTATCTTTCACAAAGGCAAAAGTGCTGGACTTTAGGAGGACTGACTTTGCCAAAATGGGTGAGTGCCTAAGGAATGCACTAGCAAACAGGCAGGAAGGAGGGATGGAAGAACAATGGGGAATAATCAAAACTGCCATCACAGAGGCAACAAGCCTTTGTGTGAAGCAAATAAACAAAACAAAATGATGTTAAGAAACCACTATGGTTCTCAAAGGAGGTGGCAGGGAAGGTTTGAGAGAAAAAGAAATCATTCAAGAAGTACAAGGAATCACAGAAGGAGCAGGACAGATAATTGTATCAGTTAAAGCAAAAGGAAGCTGGGAAGGCAGTAAGAACAGCAAAGGTCCAAACCAAGGAAAAGATAGCCAACTCAGTTAAGAAGGGGGATAAAACCTTTTATAGGTACATCAGGGAGCAAAGGAAGACCAAGGGAGGTATAGTGAGGCTTAATAAAGGGGAAGGGTGTGTGTGTAGAGGGTGATTGTGAAAGGGCAGAGATACTAAACAAATATTTTTGCTCAGTATTCACAAATTAAGAGGGGGAGGTACCTCAACTAAACAATAGAAACACTCTGGATACAGGAGTTGATACCAGCCCATTCACAGAAGAAAGGGTTCTGAAATAACTCTTAAAACTGAAGGTGGACAAAGCAATGGGGCCTGATGGGATTCATCCCAGAATTCTAAAAGAACTAAGGGTAGAACTAGTGCCACCACTGGCTATCCTCTTTAACAAATCATGGGAGGACGGGGTGGTACCTGAGGACTGGAGGAGGGCAGATGTGATTCCCCTTCACAAAAGTGGGAGCAGGGCAGAAGCACGAAACTACAGACCAGTTAGTTTAATCTCAGTGATAGAGAAAATGATGGAATCACTTATGAAGGAAAGAATTGTCGAGTACCTAGAGGCCAGAGGGGCACAGGATCCAAGGCAGCATGGATTCACAGCAGGAAGGTCATGTCAGACAAATCTAATAGATTTCTTTGACTGGGTGACCAAAGTAGTAGATCAGGGAGGGGCAGTGGACATGGCCTACCTAGACTTTAGCAAGGCATTTGACACAGACCCACACAAAAGATTAATATACATGTTAACCAGCCTGGGAGTGGGTCCCAAGATGGTAGCGTGGGTAAAGAATTGGCTGGAGAACAGGACACAGAGGGTAATAGTAAACTAGTCAACTCTGAAGAAATGGGGGTTGCTAGTGGGGTACCGCAGGGTTCAGTACTAGGACCGATCCTCTTCAATGTCTTTATAAGCGACATTGCAGAGGGACTGGAAGGAAAAGTATGTCTCTTTGCAGATAACACAAAGATCTGCAACAGAGTTGATACACAAGGTGGGGTGGAAAGGATGAGAAGGGACTTGGCAAGGTTGGAGGAATGGTCAAATGTATGGCAGCTTACATTCAATGCTAAGAAGTGCAAGGTAATGCACCTGGGAAACAAAAACCCAGGGGAAGAGTACACAATGGGGGGTGAGATACTAACAACAACAAAAATGGAAAGCGACCTGGGGGTAGTCATATCAGATGACCCAAAGGTGGGCAAGCAATGTGAGAGGGCAATAAGGAGGGCTGGGGAGATACTGGGATGCATAGGGAAAGGCATCACCAGTAGAAAACAGGAAGTTGTTATCTCTCTGTACAGACTTCTGGTGAGACCCCATCTGGAGTACTGTGTGCAGTTCTGAAGGCCCAATCTCTGCAAAGACATAAACAGGATGGAGGCAGTCCGGAGGAGGGCAACTAAAATGGTGCAAGGTCTGCACCAGAAGACATATGAAGAGAGACTTAAGGAGCTTAATATGTATAGTCTCGAGGAAAGGAGGGAGAGCGGGGACATGATAGAAACTTTCAAGTAACTCAAGGGAATCAATGAAGTCCAAGAGGGCAGCATCTTTCAGAAAAAAAGGTGTGCAAGAACAACGGGGTACAATTTGAAGACAGAGAGGGGTGGCTCAGAGGTAATGTAAGGAAGTATTTTTTCACAGAGAGGGTTGTGAATGCATGGAACTGCCTTCTGGGGGAGCTTGTGGAGTCAAAAACAGTGGTGGAATTCAAGAATGCATGGGACAGTCATAAGGCAACTCTTGGGGGTGGGGGTAGGAAGAAGTAGGCTGTTGGTTAACTAGGATCTGCAGGTTATCCATTAGGTAGGGAAATGGGCAGCCTGGGTGGGCCAAGCAGTCCTTATTGCTGTCACATTCTATGTTTCTATGCAATTTTGTAGCAGTTTTTCAAGGAAAACTACAGCTTCATATCTTGCAAATTTTACTTGCTTTTATGTCAACAGACATCTCTTTTCCTGTAGCTGTTGGGGATATACCTGTTTGCTTTAGTTTTTTTTCCACTATTCATGCTAGTCCCTGTAATTATCCTGGGTCAGTGGGTGTCCAGTTTATGGTTCTTGACATCTCACCGGTTCATGAGAGCTGCATTAAAGGTTGCATTTACTCAATAAATAAATAAATAAAATTAGCATATGACAACATGATGTCACATCACCAATTTATAGCATGTATCTCTATGCTGAAAGTACAAATGTCCTGAAAAAAAAAAAAACTCTCTGGAAACACACACAAAAAGAATGCAGTTTAAAAGGGAAAATCCTGAATTACAACCCACAGTTTGCAAAGCTAACTAAATGTAAATGTGGTATTTCACACTTCGCTGCAACATGTTTTGTTAAATTCTAATTAAGTAGATGGGCACACTGTGGAGTGTAAAGGTTGGTGACACATTATGTTCTCAAATGCTAATGCAACTTGCAGGGACAATGAGATTTCCACAACCAGAAAATTTAGACCCCCAGGATAGTTACAGGAACTGGCATGAACAGAGAAAAATGAACTAAAGCAATCACATTTATCTGTAACAGCAACACGAAAAGAGTTTTCTGTTGACATGGAAACAAAATTTACAACATATGAGGGTGTAGTTTTCCTTTAACTGATCACACAATATTAAATCCCCTTTCAGATGCATTCCATCTCAAAATGGTAACAGACTATGTATTTTGTTTAATTCTTGCTGATATAACATGCATTAGTAATAAGGATTTTAATAAATAAATACATAAATTATTCAGACAAACAATGGGGCTTTGTCAATGAGCTTTCTCCTTTGCATCCCCCTTTCTTATCTCTTAGGTCCACAACTTTTTGATGATGAAATGTGCCATCAGTGTCAAATTATTTACTATTCTTAGACCTTTCTGAAATTCTAAACAATTTTGTTTTACAAAAGTAGTGAAATATATGTTTTTTTTACATAATCAGTTGATGTTCATACCAATGGAGGGGTCAGTTTGCATTTTTTATGGAATGAATGCTGATGGGAATTAAATCGGCTCTTTGGATTTGAGAGAAAAAAGACCAAATGGTCCTGCTAGTCTCCCCATTTATGTCAGTAGATATACCGCAGGGGTTGGTGCTTGGCTAGAGCTGTTCAATGGGTTCATTAATGACATTAGGGATAGCATCAAGGGCAAGAGTTGCCACTTTGAGACACCTGGCTCTGTGAAAGTGTGGATACTAAAGAAGGCATTAAGAAAGACCTAGAAAGGATAGAGAGATGGTCTGAAATCTGGCAACTGGGGTTCAGTGCTAAGAAATGCAAAGTCTTGCATGTGGGCCAAAAAAAACTGGGGCAGAGTACAAGCTGGGGAAATCATCACATTTTCTGAAGAGGAGAAAGACCTGGGGATTGCAATTACTAGCACCCTGAAGCCCTCCATGCAATGTAATAAAGCAGTGGTGCAAACAAATAGGATCTTGAGTTGCATTAGTAGATGGTTCACAAGCAGAAGTAGGTCATGCTGCCTCTCTACAGATGCATGGTGTGCCTACACGTGGAGTACTGCATATAATTCCAGAACCCGTTCCACAAACAGGACACAAAACAGCTGGAGGGAGTGCAGAGATGAGCCATAAAAGTTATTCAGGGAAGCAGCGATAGTCGTTAAAACAGAGGCTGGAGAACCAGAACATGTGCACACTGGATGACAGAAGGGAATGAGGGGATATGAAGATAAACCCCCATGAGTTTTTGAGACCAACAACAAAAGAAGCACAAGCATAAACAGCTGCAAACTGGTGGGAGGGGGGCTCCAGAAGGAGACCAGGAGGCGTTTCTTCACTGAGATGGTGGTGGAGGGGTGGAACAGGCTACCAGAAGAGATGTTAAGCACACCATCTATGGATGGCTTCAAGAAGGTATGGAGTAACTTAAAGGGGAGGGTAGGGGTGTCCAGGGGGGACAGCAGTATGTAACGTAGGGTATATTGGCTGCACATTGAGCAGACTCAGTAGACCACAAGTCTTTCTTCAGCTGGTATAATTCTTATACTAGTTATGTGACTTGCTGTGGCTGTAATGTGCTGGTGTACTCAATAATGTGTTATATGTATTATGATACTGGCACTGAGGAGAGGAAAAACAGCTGTGGCGGAAACTACTGAGAACCTGAGGCTCAGTGGAGTCACCTTTGTTGCTCATGCATACTGCATTATCGCTCATTATGTTAATAAAAAAATATATTATCTAAGCTTGCTTCATTCTCACAACCTGTACTGATATGTTCTTTAAAAAGTACTTTCGTTTACCAGAGAAAAACTCAGAGAGATAAAAGAACTTGATACACGTGTGCCCTGGAGTGGCACCATTATTACAGGCAGCATACAGATTTATCAGATTTGTACAAGATAAAATGTTTTCAGTTAAAAAGTGACATGCTTGCTGTAGGGAATTAATTACAATTTATTTTAGCCATGCTGGTGAGTTTGTCTGTCACCTAGCTAAGTTACAGTATTGTATGTAGGACATCCCATAGGTAAGGTGTCAGGTAGGAAAACTCATGTTTGCCGCTGTTAGATTTGACTTTAAGAATGCTAAAACGCAAAGTAATCCTGGGATCTGAGACTATAGACTGGAGTTAGAGTACTCAGATATACTTTTCCAAATATTTCCTGATCGTGGAACTAGCTGAGGAGCAGCTGATGTCTTCTGCCAAAAATTAACAAGTTTTAAATACATAGCAGGGTACAATGATGTTGCTATGTCAATATTAAATACAAATTCAGCAAAAGCATTCAAAACTACATCAAGCTTTAATAGGGCTGTTTTATTGATTGGTTGGTTTTTGGTACCATAATAAGGTTAGCACAGTATCCCACCCTAACTACTTGACTCACTTCCTGACATTCTTCTTTCTCTACTGTCTCTCTGCTTCAGGTGAGCTTCTGATCCTTGGGGACCTACTGTAAATGTGAATTGGCACTTACCCTTTGCTGAAAACATCACCAATACAACTGAAATCCTCACCCTCATGCAGTTTATCTCTGAGCCCATCCACATTAAGGAGGTAATATAGCGCAGTGGGTTAAGGCTCTGAAGTGCAGATCTGGAGACCTGGGTTTGAATCCCATAGCCACCTAGGTGTATATTGTGTGATTCTGAGCAAGTCACTTAACTTCCTTGTGCTCCCAGGTCACATCTGGAAGCAAGCTTTGGCTTAGTGTGCTACTCCTGGTTAAATAATGTTCCCGATTAAGTCCACTCCCCCAACCACACTTCTATTGACTGGGTCTTATCTTCATTCACTCCCACATCTCATTGGCTCAGCTGGCACTCTCTCAGACACCTTCAGTCATCATCATATGATATGTTGTGTATGAAGGCTCTTCCACCCCAAAGCCCTCCCTCCCAAAGATTTTCCAAGCAAGGTCATTCAGGTCTTTTAATCTCTCTGCCTTCCTTGATAATCTTCATGACATCAACTGGTCACATCTATCTGTATCCGCAGATATAAATGATGAATTCTTGCTTTTCCAATCCAGATTTATTGCAACCTGGGACAAACACATCACACCCCTTCAGGGGTCTTGTGTCCAGGACTCCCACCTTCCCGGATCACTCCAGAGCTCACTGAATTTTGCAAATGCCATGACAACCTCTGACATCTCCAACAGGCCTTGAGCCCTGCCTAAGATTTACAGAAACATCTATGAAATGTCAGCACCAATGCTACAGGTAGGCCAACTGAAACTATTTTACCACAGACTTGCAGAACTATATAAATTACCCTAACAAGTTCTGGAAGGTTATTCACTGTATGTCTGACCCCCCAACCCCATGCAGTCATCCTCCCCTGTTCTCAATCTGAGAAGCACACCTATATCTGATGTGTCAAAGGCTACCAATTCTTTCAATCAGTTCTTGACCTCTTATGCTCTCTCTTCCTGCTCTCTCAGATCTAAGTCCTCCTCTCTTCCCTTCACCGTCCCTCCCTTTCACCTTTCTTCATAGACCCCCCAACCCCTCACACACACTTATTCCTTATTTGTCTTCTTCCCCATCTTTATGGGGCCACTGTCGCTGCCCTAAATTCTCTCAACCATGCAAAATAACACAGCTTGATGGGTTGGACCTTAAACTCCTTAACCTTTCTGTTCCTCACATTATTGTACCACCAACCAGCCTCCTCAACCTCTTTTTCCAGCTTAAGATCATCCCCTGGACCTGGAAGTAGGTTAGAGTTTTCCCCTACCCATTCATTTCTCTCTTTCTTTCTTTCTTTCTTGAAAGACATACTTAGCTGATAACAGCTCATTTCAAGATGCATCCTGGTGGAAGGGGAGAGGGGAAAAGATAACAGATGCAAAAATACAGAAGATAAAATACATAGAATGGAATAAGTATAACAACAATAAACAGAACAATTATGCCTAAGAATAAACTGACAAAAATAAGTAACCGAGCAATAAACTGTGGAACTAACCAAAAGAACAATTAAATAGTTACCAGCTTAGCAAAACAT
The DNA here is from genome assembly GCA_016271365.2 of Neoceratodus forsteri. Classification (NCBI taxonomy): domain Eukaryota; kingdom Metazoa; phylum Chordata; order Ceratodontiformes; family Ceratodontidae; genus Neoceratodus; species Neoceratodus forsteri. The sequence continues at coordinate 294,228,799 of CM028136.1, forward strand.
AAATGGGGGGAATGGCTGATACTGGAAAAGTTGGTAAGTACTGAGGAAGAGAGAGTTGCAGGTAAAAAAAGACATAACCCCCATATCAGAAACAACTGCAGGAGTTAGTAGAGAACTCACAGAGGAGAATTTTAAGAGCAGGAAAGGAAGGAGCAAAGTGAGTATAAGGGGGAAGGGAACCCCAAAGTTTAGAGAAACAAAATGAGAAGGCAGCCTGGCCAGCATTAGATTTCATTTGAGGAAGACCAAAGGAGTGAGAGCAAGCATTATGAAGAGGAGGATGGGGGGGGGGGGGTGAGATACGAGGAGACAGAGCCAAACCAAAATCTGGAGCTAAAGGAAACACAGTGGGTAAAGTGCCTTGCATTAAGAGAGGGAATGGAGAGGGAAGAATACAAGGTACAGTGATGAGCATGTATGGGTTTATTGAGGGCATAGCGACAGAAGTTGTGAAACAGAGAATCCAGTCTAGCTAAAGTAGACTTTGAAGACGCACACTTAACAATGCCACCATAATCAAAAATGGGTAAAATCATCTTAGTGAGGATTTCTCTGTGAGCACGAAGCAGAATGCTTCTCTTATTTTTGTAAAATGCCCCAAACCTGGGGGGAAGCTTCTCGTGAATAGCATCCACATGAACAGAGGAATCTAGATGATGACCTAACCATACATAGAAACATAGAAACATAGACAATGATGGCAGAAAAGGACCAGAGGTCCATCCAGTCTGCCCATGCTCCCTATAATTCCTGGAACCTTCTCTGGAACCCATTGTTCCTCCAAGTTTCTAACCCTCCGTGTCCTATCCCCATTCTCCTCCCTGGTCCTGTCGCCCTGGGCAACAACTATTCTCTTCATTCTGTCCCAGGCTTGCTTGAATCCCCTGACTGTATTAACACCAATCTTCATGGCCGACAGACTGTTCCAAGGTTCCACCACCCTTTCCATAAAGAAGCACTTCCTCATGTCCCTCTGGAACCTACATCCTGTTCATTTCCATTTGTGACCATGAGTTGGTGTTCAGTCTAAATAATTCTCCACAGTTCACTTTGTTAATTTCTTTAAGTAAACTTGAAGGTCTCTATCATATCTCCCCTCTCCCTTCTGGTTTCCAGTGAGTACATAGTTAGTGCCTTGAGGTATTCCTCATAGGATCTGCCCTGCTGTCCCTGAATCATTTTTATTACTCTGTGCTACATGGTCTCCTACCTATCCTTGTCCTTTCTCAAGTGAGGACTCCAGAACTGGGCATAGTACTCCAGTTGAGGCCTCACCAGGGAGCTGTACATAGGAAGAATTACATATTTTCTTCTGCTATCAGTTCCCCTCCTGATACATCCTAACATGCTTTTAGCCTCACTATAGACCTTGTTGTACTGGCTTGTTTGTTTAAGGGAGTTACTGATGATAACTCCTAGATTCCATTCCTCTTCTGTAGTGCTAAGTCTCACCCCACACATCCAGTATTCTGTCTTGAGTTTCTTTTTCCCTAGATGCATTACCTTGCACTTTTTGGCATTGAATTTTAACTACCAGACCTATAACCACCCTCTAGCATTTGTAACTCTCTCAGTATATCTCTTATTCCCTCATCATTATCCACCCTTCCACATAGCTTTGTCACATCTGCAAAGAGACACAACCTGCCCTAAATTTCTTCACCAGTGTCACTAATGAATATGTTAAAGAGGACCAGACCCAAGACAGACCCCTATGGAACCCCACTCGTAACCTCCCTCTCCTCTGATGAAACCCCATTGACCACCACCTTCTGCTGCCTCCCCTGCTAGCCAACTACCCACCCATTTCACTATGATTTTGGCCACACCCGGGTCTTTCATCTTTTTGAGCAACCTTTTGTGTGGTACTGAATCAAAAGCCTTGTTAAGGTCAAAGTACAGCAGATTCACACCTTGGCCCTTCTCTACTTTCTTCATCACTCTGTCAAAGAAAACTATCAGGTTAGTTTGGCAAGACCCTCCTGCTATGAATCTGTGCTGTTTACTATACTGGAGTCCATTGTTCTCCAGGTAGTTTTTGAGGTTCTCTTTGATTAGTGATTCCCTCAGCTTCCCCACAATGGAGGTCAGACTGACAGGCCTGTAGTTCCCTGACTGCTCCTTATCTTCCCCCTTAATGAAGCAGTACAACATCTGCCATCTTCCAATCTCTTGGAACTTCCCCAGACCTAAGTGAGCTGTTGAACAGCCCAGCCAGTGTCAGCTATGCTGCTCATTCCCTAAGTTCCTTGGATGTAACCCATCTGTTCCTGGGGCTTTATCTAGCTTAAGGACTGCCAGCTCTTTTAAGATCCTTTCACTAGTAAAGAATGGCTGTCTCATTTCTGGGACTCCCTTAGTGGCAGCTTTGATACCAGTCTCTGGCATGGATCTGCAGTCCTCCTTAGTGAATACTGAGAAAAGCAGTCATTCAGAACTGCGGCCTTTTGCCCATCCTCCTTCTCTATCACCCTACTCCCAACTAGCCATGCTAGCCCCCCTTTTCCTTTCTTCACTAATATAACTAAAAAAACTATTTTTCTTCATTCTTGACCCCCTTTGCAATATGCAGCTCCATGTCTGCTTTCGCCTCCCTGATGGCCGTCCTTGTCTCCCTATTTTTTCTGTAGGTAATCCTCCCACTCTGCCTCCCCCTGCTTTTCCTTGTATTTATAGAAGGCCTTCTTTTTGGCCTTAACTGCTTTCCTGACCCTATCTGAGAACCACAGTGGTCTCTTGAACATGTTTTTATTTGTTACTGTTCTTATGCTTGTCTTTGATGCCTCAAGGATGGCTCACTTAATTGCCCACCCATCTTTCCTCCAGCCCACCTATGCCCTCCACTACTACTAACTTATCCCTGACCAGTTCCCTCAACCTATCAAAGTCCACCCTTCTAAAGTCAAGGACTTTGGTTCTCAGTTGTGTCTTGCTGGCCCTGAGGACCAGTTCAAATCACACAGAGTTATGGTCGCTGTCCCCTACCAGCTCCCCTATTCCCACAGCACCCACCATCTCTGAGTTGGTGAGCATTACATCAAGGATTGCCATCTGCCTGGTAGGTTCCTTAACTACTTAACAAAATGGCTGCACTGCAATGCTGGGTCACCAGGCACCAACCTGACATCCTCACAATGGTTAAGACATGGCTGTCAAAGAAAACCCTGACTGCCTCATCTCCCTTCCAGGCTACTTGCTCCTCAGACTAGATAGAGTGGGCAAGAGGAGCCGAGGATGTGCGATATACCTGCAGAACTCCCTACTAGCACAAGTCATCCCCCCACCTACACTAGATCATGGTGCCCAAGCCATGTCTGTGAAGGTCTCACCTGACCCCTCCAAGGCCTCTATCATAATCACTGTGGCCTATATACCACTCCACAAGCAAACCCATGCTCTTCTCTCCCTGACAGAATACATTGCAAGCCTCCACCACAGGTCAGAACACATCCTTCTAGGTGATTTGAACCTAGACTGGCTGGCTGCATCCACAACCACCTCCAAAGATGCCCTCTCTGCCCTTGACCTCCACCAGATGGTGACACAACCCACAAGATACAACTCAACCACTGGGACACAAACCTTGCTGAACATTGTACTAACTAACCGCCCACATAAATAGAGAATGCTATGGTCCTCCCTAACTCTCTCAGTGACCACTCCCCAGTAATCTTCACATGGATGGCCAAGCAACCTGCCCCCCCACCACCACCATGCTCCATCGCTGCCTCCGCCCAAGCAGTCTTACAAACCTCAAGCATCACCTAGCTCACTGCGACTGGTATCCTATATACCAGGCCACCTCTGTGGACGCAGTGCTAGAATACGTCAACAAAACCTTCACCCTAGCCTGTGACACCTCACTCCCCTAAAAATGACCCACCTCAAAAGGAAAAATGCCCCCTGGATTACCCCATCCTTCCTACAGCAGCTCAAGAACCATGACAACCTTTGCTAGAAGGCAAATGAATCGGGCAAACCCACAGACAGGCAAGCCTACCATGCAGAATGGAATGGAATAAATGCACTTGGGCCATCCGCAAAGCAAAAGCCAAGCATTATAGAGCCACCCTGACTGCCACCTGGGGCTCATCATGCAAATTATGGGACAATATAAAAATACTAAATGGGAAGGTGCGGCCTCCCCCCTTCCAGATCTCCACAAATGGTTCAGTCACCACTGCCTGAACAAATTGCCACTAATCTCAACTCCAGCTTTATGGACCTAGGTTCTGTGCTCCCTCCCAATTTCTTTGACTCCACACCCAGCCCAGACCCCCCTCCTCCCTCACTCCCCTTTCCATCTCCGCATCATCTCCCCCTGGAAGCCAAACCCTACCTGATCAAGTCCCTGAATGGTACCAGCCCCCTTAATGACCCTCTATACATCAAACTCCTCCCTCTGGTCCTGGACACACTGCTTCTCCCACTAACTCCCCTACTAAACTGCTCTCTCCACCTTGGAAAGTTCCCCAGCAAATGGAAAAATGCAGTTGTAATGCCCATCCACAAAGGTGGGGATCCACTTCTCCCAGGGAACTACCGCCCAGTCTCCATTCTCCCCCCACTGTACAAGGCTCTGGAAAAGGTATTGGCAGACCAACTGACCAATTACCTTGAAACCCATAACCTGCTGTGTATGAAGCAGCACAGGTTCCGAGTCAGACATAGCACTACAATGGCTCTCATTGAATTCTCAAACTACATTCACTCCACCCTAGACAAGGGACAGCTGGCAGTGGCCATGTTCATTGACCTGTCCAAGGCCCTTGACATGGTTAGCCACCCCCTCCTACTGAACACCCTGATGCACACAGGCCTCTATCAAGGCCCTCTAAACTGGTTTTCCAGCTATTTGACTTCCAGGACACAATGCATCAGGATAAATAATACTGTATCCAGCACCAGCCCCATCCACTCTGAAGTCCTACAGGGCTCCACCCTAGGGCCATTACTTTTCAGCCTGTTTCTGAATACATTTCCCACCTTGTGCTCTGGTAAGATACTTCTATATGCATATGACACCATCCTCTGTGCCTCCCATGCAAACCCTACCAACCTGCAAGCCTTTCTGCAGCACTCTTTCAGCCAAGCTGAGCAATGGTTTGCCAAGCACAAGCTAGTACTAAACCAGAAAAAAACTTAAACTATGCTGTTTGTGCACAACCGAAGCAAACTAAAAAATGCCCAACTGAGAATCCTGTCCAGCTCACATCACCCCCTAGAACAGGTCTCATCTTATAAATACCTTGGGATCCTATTCGACCCTGCTCTCACTTTTCACAGCCACATCAGCACACTTGCAACTGAAATGAATGCCCGGATTGGCCTCCTCTACTGACACAGGGACTGTCTACCCCCTGAAGCCCTGCATCTAGCCATCACCTTATCCGTTATGTCACTGGTTGACTACGGCCTACTGGTCTATGCCACCACTGACACCACTGCTCTCAATCAGATTAAAGTAGTCATCAATATAGCCTGCAGGCTCCTGTCAGGGGCTGATCACATGACCCACACCTGCACCCTCCATGACCATGCCCAAATCCTCAACCTTGATGAAAGGCTCCAGTTCCAAACATGCCTCATGGCCAAAAAATCTCTCCTTGGGCAGACACCCCCAGGAGTGTCAGCCTTCTTTTCCCTAGCCACCCCAAAGTCCATACACACAGAACAGACACAATAACACTGGCCATCCCCAGGGTCAGGACTATGCTTGCCCAAAGATTGTTCCCAGTCACAGCCCCTGCCTGGTATAATGCCCTACCATCCTTGGTCACTACCCACACCAAGCTTGGCCCTTTCAAAGTGGCCCTCAAAAATCACTTCTATGCCAAACATACCTGCACATGCCTGTGCCAGTCCTACTGACATTTTAAAACCACAGCCTAGTCACTACTAAAGTGGGCCCACACCAAGACAAGTTCTAACCCAAGACTGTTCCACTTAACCCCACCAGGGCCCACTATTATGTCTCTGATCTCTTGTTATTCTGCTTAGCTATCTCTATGTCTAAGCCTACACCACTGCTTTGCAAAGAATGTATGTAACCAATAAAATTAATACTCTGTATAGGTACACACTAATGTATTGTAATGCCTGCACTACTCCACTGCAAACGATGTTTGTAACTGCATAGCACTGCAAAGGACTTATCTAGCTGCTTAGCTAACACTCTGTATAGGCACACATCAAAGTATTATATTGTTTAATAATGTCTGTACATCTACCATCCAACCAGTTATGTAACGATGTCTTTGCTGTACTACTGTCATGTCTGTATTTGTCATCCAATGAGGAGCCTTTGGAAATGAGTCTATGACTCAAAGGATTGTAATTCCGATATTCTAATAAATAAAATAAATAAATAAAAATAAATTAACTAGCTGCACCAGTAGACAGTCTTGGAAAGCATGCAGCAATACCTGACTCCTGGCAGTCTTTGCCACGAGGACCTCTCAATCAACCCCGAGGTATTTGAAGGAGGAGATATCTTCAATAATTGAACAATTCAGGGTATGAAAGCAAGGAAGTGGAAGGACTCTAGCAAGTCTCTGCCAGGTGGCAAAAATCATGAAGACTGTTTTCTTGGCATTGAGGGAATAACTGATTAACTCACAACCAATGATGGATGTTGTTAAAGTCCAGTTGGAGTTGGTTCATGAGATCAGGGGCAAAGGAGCCACAAGGAAAAAGAATCTTATCATCTGCATACATATGTATTGACATAGAGGAGCAGGCCTCGGAGAGGTCATTTAGAAATTAGAGAAAATAATTGGGCCCAAGACAGACCCTTGGGGGTGCCTGAACTGATAGAGAGTGGAGGGGGAATGTCTCCCCAATACAGACAGCTTGCAACCTGCCCTCAAGAGAGGAGAGGAACCACTCGGTGGAAAAAACTGACAGTTTAGCTGCCTTAAGCTTGTCCAGAAAAATGGGATGAGCTACAGCATTGAAAACTTTAGCTAGATCAATGAAAATAGCTGAGGTGATAAGGCCCTAACCAATACCAAAGAAGATAGCATCAGTGAGCCAGAAGAGAGATGGGTTAGTGAACTGAGACTTCTTAAAGCCAGACTGAAAAGGAGTAAAGAAGGAAATTGAGTCAAGAAAATGGGAGCGTTAGGAAAGAACAAGGCTTCTTGGAGTTTAGCTAAAGTGAGAATGAGACAGATATGTTGAATGTTTCTAGGGGAAGAGAGATCACCCCTTTTGGGAAGGGGAATGACAGTAGCCAGCTTCTAAGACTCTGGGGCACAAGATAAGGAGAAAGAGAGGTTAAGGAGATAGGAAATAGGAAGGGCAATGGCATGTGCAAAGAGAAATAGTAGTCTAGAGTCAAGACCATCAGGAATCCCACCCTTCTGAGGATTAAAAGCCAAAAGGGCCTTAAGAGCAACAGCAGAGGTATTGGGAGAAAATGAAAAAAAGGAGGACAGGGACAGAGGGAAAGTTTGAGGGATAGAGTGAGAGGGAAGAGAAGAAGAACGAGAGAATATGAGAAGGAGGATGATGATGAGGAGGAGGGGAGGAGCAAATAGGCACAAGAGGTGAAAAAGGAATTGAAAGAAGCAACTGCAGCAGGACCAGAGATAGTAGTGTCACCCATCTTGAGAACAGGTGGAGGGGACTGAGTTGGAGGAGAAAAAAATTAATGAACAACCTTCCAGAACTTAGAGGGGGTGATTAAAGTTGTTCTGGAGCATAGATGCAAAGTATTCTGACTTCACAAGCCTAGTAGCTTTAGTACAAGCATTCAAAGGAACCAATAATTGGCAAGGTCAGAAGTGGAGCAAGAGGCTTTATAGGACCTGCAGGCATGGTCATGCACATGGTGACAAGCCAGTAACTCAGCTGATATCCATGGGAGGTGTGAACCTCGGACTCTGGTTCTTATAATTGAAGCATGATGATCCCAAACAGACAAAAATTTAAAAGTGAAAAATTTGAGGGCATCATTCACATTACCAGCTGTAGAAATAGGAGACCAATCAGTGGATAACACACCAGTATGAAAGCATGATAAGTCCAGTGATCAGAAAGACCAGATCTGAATGAATTTTGGGGGATCTTTTGGACAGTGATTTTACACACACAGCAGACCATATTGTGGTCACTGAAGGCATCAGGCAGAATGTTACCATCCATAATACAATGGGGATGGGAGGACAGGACCCAGTCCAAGATGGATTGATTTTGAGACTTGAAACTGTAGTGAGTAGGAGCAGAAATCAGCTGAGTTAAAAGGAAGGACTTCATATCAAGTGAAAATTTAGAGGGGGAGAGCCAATTAGAATTAAAATCACCTAATATAAGTAACTCACCCAAGGAAGCCTGGGAGGAGATGGAGATGGATAACCCAGTGACTAAAGGTGCTGATATACCACAGCAGCAATAGACACCAGCAGTAAGTATCGGGGAAGAGAAAGGGAAGGAGAGTTTAAGAAGAGGCATCTCATAGGCAGAGGGAATAGAAATGAGAGTACAGGCACAAATTGAATGTTTGAGGAGAGGTAGCTAGCCATGCAACTATCCCTCTTTGTTCAATCCTGTCAGATAATAATGAATGCCACTGCAGAAGTCGGTGCTTTCAAAGCGAGTGGGTGCTGGAAAAACATTAGTAAATAACTTTAAAAAGAATCCAGCACTCCTGACCATAAAATTCAGTGAGACAGATTTTTTAATAGTAGGTGATAAAAAATCAACTTACATACTGAAAAGTGTATAGATTTAGGAAGGGGTTGTTGCCCCGAAGTGCAGAGGCTGATATCTTATTAGTTATGCAAGCTGATTTTTTTATCACCTATTATTAAAAAATCTCTCTCACTGAATTTTATGGTCTAAAGTGCCAGATAATAGTGAAACCTGGGATGGCAACAGAGGAATCAGGGACCTTAGGAGAGAGCCAGAATTCCAAGATCACCAATATGTCAGGCTTAAGGTTAACCATAAGTGCTGTAAAAGTTCAGTTTTAGGAAGAAGGCTATGGATATTGACATGGGACCTCGAACCTTCAGAGAGTGAAGAAAATGGGGGCAGGTTGAGCTTAATGTCACCTGCAATTTAAAGCAGCAAGGAGACAATGAACTTTAGAGAACCTAAGAAACACTTATGAGAGGTGGAATGAGAAAACGAGAAGGAAGAATAGGAATTTACAAGGCAGGAGGAGAAGGAAGAACTTTAGAGTTTCAACATGAAACCAAGAAGATGATAGGAGACTGCAACCAGGAAGCTGAGAAGAGAGAGAAGCAAAGCTGGGAGGCAAGCAGATGGGAGGGTAGGAAAGAATGAGGAAAAGAGGGAAGAGGATAGGGGGAGATAAGGAAATATAGAAGGGGGAGAGAGATGAGGGAAAACAGGAAACACAGAAACATAGAAATTGATGGCAGATAAGGACCGCTAGGCCCAGTCAGTCTGCCCGTATACCCTACCTTTCTTAGCAGCTGCTGACCCTTCTTGTCATCAGCTTTAGCCTCTCCTTCCCACCTCTAGGGTTACCTTATGCCTATCCCATGCATGTTTAAATCCCCCCACTCTGCTTGCTCCTGCCACCTCCTGGGGCAGACTATTCCATGCATCCACCACCCTTTCCATGAAGAAAAACGTCATCACATTTCCCCTTATCCTACCCCCTTCCACTCTCATATCATGTCCCCTTGTTCTAGTACTTCTCCTATAGTGAAAGATGTTGCCCACTTGCACCGTGTTTATGCTCGTAAGATACTCGAAGGCTTCAATCATGTCTCCCCTTTCCTTCCTCTTTTCCAGTATATACATATTGAGGTCTTTCAGCCTCTCCAAATATGTCTTCTGGTGCAAGCTCAGTACCATCTATGTCACCCTTCTCTGAACTGCCTCCATTCTGTCTATGTCCTTATGAAGATGCAGCATCCAGAACTGTACACAGTATTGCAGATGAGGTCTCACCAGTGTTTTGTATAGCAGTATCACCACTTCCCTCCTTCTGCTAGTGATACCCCTTCCAATGCACCCCAACATGCCACTGGCCCTTCCTACAGTCTTTATACTCTGTTTGTCCACCTTTAGGTCATCTGAGATGATATCTCCCAGATCCCTTCCTTCCCTGGTGACCACCAGCCATTCAAACCCCCATTCCTGTAGCCCTTTCCAGGGTTTCTGATTCCCAGGTGCATGATTTTGCACTTCTTTGCATTGGACCTCAGTTGCCACATTTTGGATAATTTTTCAGCTTTCCTAGGTCCCTCCTTACTTTCTCCACCCCATCTTGAGTGTCCACCCTGTTGCAGATCTTTGTGTCATCTGAAAACAAGCAAACCTTCCCCTCCAGCCCTTCCGTAATGTCACTAATGAAGACATTAAAAAGAACTGGCCCCAGAACTGATCCTTGAGATATCCCACTGATCATCTCCCTCTCCTCAGACTGGATCCCATTTACCACCACCCTCTGCTTATTGTCCCCTAACCAGTTTATAACCCAGTTTTCCACCTTGTGGCTCATGCCCATGCTACCCAACTTGTTCATCAGTCTTTTATGTGGGACGGTGTGAGAGACAGTGATGGGAGCAACATAGTGGAAATGCAAAGTAAGGCAAAACACAGTCTGCAGTATCTCAAGATAGAGGTGGGGAAATAAGTTACTACAAGAAGCAACAGTTGTGTAAAGTGAAGGAATGTCAACCAAAATGGGATATGGTAATAAAAATTTAGGAGGCCAACAAATAATAAAATTTGGGAAGGAGGGAGGGAGGGAGGGGTGGGATAAATTAAACAAAGGATAAAATAAGTAAACTAAAATTAGAAAAGGGCAAGAAACAAAGCAAATGGGAAAAACCTAATTAGGCAGTGCAAGCATTAGCAGTATTCAAAACACAAGCAAAATTATAGTAAATAAAGTATTAAACCTGTAAACCTAAATGAGAAATGCTTACAATAAAATAAATAGAAATCTCAAATTGGAGAAACCTTTTTTTAAATCAAGTAAACTTTATTAACTAATTCAAGATTAAGATCACATTAATAAGAATGTAGCCAGCTTAACAGCAAAAATAGTCTGTAGAAAAAATGGGAGAAACATAAATAAGTAGTACAGGGAATGACTAAACTTTAGGTACAATAAACAAATCAAAACTAACTGGTAGAAAAACAGTAAAGTAACGAGAATAAACAAATAATGAAACTAAAGATCTACAATTACAACTAAGTGAAGCAAAATTACTATAAGAAAACAAATATACTCACAAATTCAGCAATAACAAATGGAAGCCTAGGGGGGCATTTTGGACAGCCGATAGCCGACAGCCGACTCCAACCAGACTCCATGATGCCTTTACGCTACTGCCCATAAACAATTAGACTGCAGTGAAAAACTGCCAGGCATTGGGCTAGAAATATTACACAGATGTTCCTCCTACTCCTTATAGCTGACTCCCGGATTGAAGGAAGAGGGGGCCAAACACAGGGCTCAGTCCAGCAGCCAAAAGGTATAGAAGAAATAATAGTCCAGAGCCCGACTGGCTCAAAGCATAGCCGCAGTCCCACTGATAGAATTTTCTAGAGCACTAGTGTGTCCAACAACAGCAGCAGTTCAAAAGTTGCCTGCTTACTCATGTTTCATATCATATTTACAGTACACAAAAGTGGATGACTCCTTTTCCACTGGGAGCTACAGACCCATCTCCCTCCTTCATGTTCTAGCCAAGGTGCAGGATAAATTTCCAGTTTCTCAGTTTTCCTCCTTCCTTCATTTTGCTCTGCACTAGAGCTGTGCAGGGTTTTTAATTTGGCTTTTCATGGAATACTGCAGAATTGTGAACAATTCTGCTTCATTCCATAGAATTCTATCTGAAACAGAATTCAAAAATTCTAAAACAGTGTGTGGCTTTTTATTTGAAGAGCTAGTGTACTGCCTAAAATTAATATTAGGTTTTAAAAGCAGCCAGCCATTACCTTTTATATCAGAGGTACTTTTTCTTTTCTCTTTGTTATATTAGAAGGTTGGTCAGCTGATGTTAGTAGGTGTGATGTGTGGAACAGCACTCTGTCTGGCAGCTGACATATCTAGCTCTGTTGTCCCCCACTACATCATCAGCATTGTGACATCACTGTTGCTTAGGAACAGCCACTCAGTCGCTGCCAGGTCAGTTACCTGTGATGTCACTGTCAGTGAGATCACAGTGCTGATGATGTAGTGGGAGACAATAGAAACAGATATGTTAACTGCCAGGTTAAGAGCTGTTACATACATCCAGCACAATCTTACACATAGAAGACTTTCTAATGAACAAAAGGAAAAAGAAAAATACTTCAGACACAAAAAGTTACAACTGACTACTTCTTAAAATTTGTATTATTTTCCTGTCTGCCTGTTTTGGTTCCACTATTTCTTTAAGCCTTGGATTAGTGATTTGCAGTTCTCATAAACTGAGGATTAGTGTTCTGTGATTTAAGTAAACCATATTAGTTTTCCACAAACCTGCGGAAACCTAATCCATAATTTAAGCAAACCGCAGAAAGCTAATCCACAGTTTAAATGAAAACACCTAAGCCATTCTATGAAATATAGCACAACATTCTGGAAAGCATTTCTGAGGTGGAAATGTAATTCTACCTGAATTTCACAGGTGAAATTCTGCATGCTGCAAGCTGTTGTTTGCATACTTAAGGCTTAAATCGGAAAGCAATGCTAACATTCTGAGATGGCTTAGTTTTAAGCATAGCACTAAGTCTGGAACTACTGCAGATTAATTTGTTGTGATTCCCAGTTTACACACTGCTCGCTGCTTTCTAACTCATCCATGATTCCTTCTTGCAATGCTTTCAAAAGAAATACAGAGGTATAGTTTGTAGAAAGGTTAAAGCCAATCTCCCTTGAAACCATGACCACATAATGTCCCTGTATGGTGCTGACATTTTCTCAAAGTGAGTGCCTGGTTTGCAGTGAGCTGCAAACTCTGACCTCTGTGACTGGTAACTCACAGGATATTTTCATACCAAAACCTCATTACTGATTCCCCGTGTGATATGACTCTACCTCAGTTGGGATGGTACATAAATAAACTATGAAGGGAAGTTGCATAAACACCATCACTCACAGCCCACCCTGACTCATTGCCTCTGTGTGGTATTCACTGTCTCAGCTCTCATAACTCCCGCTCTGTGTCTCAAACAGCCCAATTATATTAGTCTTATTTGTAGGTAATTTTGTTTGCTCTGTCAACAGATTTGAAATGAGTGTCCTTGAGGGGAATACAGTTTGGAATACAAGATAAAGATTACATATGATAGACCTGGTAATGACTAACACAACACTTGTATTTCTGTTTCTGTACCAGACCTATCTACTGTATCACTTCATTAATGATGTTTTCAGCACTGAGTCATCAGAAAAAGACATTAAGCAGATAGGCAGATAAATCTTCTTTCTGTCAGCTTGAGCCTTTGTTTGCTACAGCTTTCCATTTATCTGAACAGTAGAAATTGCTAAGGAGAAATTTACTTTTTTTTTTTAATACTGCGAGTGGCAGTATGAGGGAAGAAAACAAGAGTTCAGAACAGGAGAGCTGTTAAGGAGATAGTGCAGCCTGGGGGTTAGGGGAAAGAGCTGTGAACCTGGAGACCCAGGTTTGAAGTCCACCAGAGCAACTTACTTCCTGTATGACCCTGAGCAAATCTCTTAACCTCAGTGTACTGACCATCAACATAATCCCACTCTCTGGTGTTTGAATCTCCCTGTGTGCCTAATGGCAACAACATTCTTCTCTCTCCCAGATTGTAAGGCACTTTGTGACACAGTATGTATGGAAAGCATAATATACAACTAAACTCTATTTTTATTAAAACATTTTCCATGTCAAGTTCACATAACAATACACAATGGCATTCATGGAAATTAGCAATATAACAAACCATGAAACAAATGCAGCTACTGTTCATCTATGTTTGGGACCATCCCTATTCAATATTTATATCAAGGATATGCAGGAGGTCAAAAGGGCATGGCTAGCAAAGTTTGAGAGTGACGATAAAGTGGGCCATATTGTCAACACTGAGGAGGTATATTACCTCAGTACAAGATGATCTGAATAATTCATGCACATGGTCGTTAAGGAGTAAAATGAACTTTCGCCCTGACAAGTGCATGATAATGCACTTTTGTAGTACTAATATACAGGCAAAATACTATATAGGTGGCAAAGAGTTAAAAACTTGGGACTGTGAGAAAGATCTGGGAGTTATAGTAGATAAGCTAAAATATTCCAAACACTGTGATGAAATTGTGTCAAAGTGTAATAAAATCTTGGGATATACAAGAAAAAATCTAACATGCAGGGAGAGTGAAAGGTGGTGTTGCCATTGTACAGGTCAATCATTCGTCCACATCTGGAATACTGCAGTCCACTATCCATTAAACAAGGAAATATAGATAAGTTGGAAAGAGTACAGTGGAAAACTACAAAGATCATTAGGGGCATGGAAGGACTAGGTTACAAGGAGAGGTTGGGTAATTTAGGATTGTACAAACTGGAGATGAGGAGACTTAGGGGTGATAGGATATTTAATTTTTAAAGCCATAACTAATGAAGACCTGAGAACAAATATGAATATTGATTTTATAGGCAATAAGAAAGCCACTAGAGGTCATAATTTAAACCTAAGGGGCATGTGTTTCATGACTTGAAAGGAGGACAACATGGTTCTCTCAGAGAGTGGCGAGAATCTGGAATAGTTTACAGACATAGGTAGTGAAATGTAATGCAGGTAGCAGCTTTAAGTTAGGTCTTGGTAAACATCTGACAAGTATGGGCATCAGTGGTTATTGCTGTTGAAAAGTGACAAACAAACTAGATGAGCTTGTGCCTGTTCTTTTCTGGATATCATATATCCTTATGTATAAAAAGAACATTAAAACTCATTGTTTAATATAATATGCCATAGAGCTATATAAATTTTGTTTTTAACGCTGGTGAAGTAAGTGCAAAGTGACCAACTATTCCTTCTCATGGAGAGGTGACATTTATGGAGAAATTCATAAAGTGCATTTGCAGACAATGTGCTGCAGTTGGTGTGTGTCATTGGAGGTGCAAAGAGAGTGGCATATTTTATAAAAATATCAGCTCCCTTTCATAGCCAGTAACAGACTGCAGCCAGAGTACATCTTGCCACATGGGGTAACATTCTACAGGAAATCGCCCATGTGACCAAACAGGAAGTGCACACTATACACTCTCTACAAAGTTTTCTGGCAAATTTCTCCAGGGAAATGTGAAGTTAAGTTTAGTTCTGCACTACTCTTCACAGCACTTCTTACCTGAGCGGCTCCCTGCAAAGAGTAGTGAAATGCGTGAATGTCATGTAGCAGTCACACTTTGCTACCTTCATTACAGGTAGTGAAACAAATACATTTCACCCAACTCTAGTAGTATAATACCGCAATTAAAACTGCTGTACATCAGGATACTGTAGCTTATTTTGTTGCTGCACTCCAGCTACCACTCCTGCTTATATCAACTGAAGTCAGAGAGGGTATGAGAGATGCCCGTTGGAATTGCAATATACTTCTGTGCTGATGGCCCAGGTTCAGGAGTAGACTTGGGAAGCAGAAATGGTGGCAGAATAAGGGGAAATGTGAGGACGTTTTTCTTCACGGAAAGGGTGGTAGACACATGGAATAGTCTGCTACAGGAGGTGGTGGGAGCGAGCACAGTGGAGGGATTTAAACATGCATGGGACAGGCATAAGGGAACCCTAGACATGGGAAGGAGAGGAGAGGAGAAAGCCATTGACCAAGTAGGGTCAGAGGTTGCAAACAAGGGTAGGGCTTACAGGCAGACTGGATAGCTCTAGCAGTCCTTATCTGCTGACAATTTCTATGTTTCCATGTTTTCCAGGACTGGGAGTGCAAGCATGCCATGGGTGGGAGATGGCGGGCACCCACTAATGCAGTGACTCCTTGTGGTGAGCCAGGGAGCCTGCTCTCACACAAGGAGTGGTGCATTCACTCAGAGAGCACAGTGTTGGTACAAGCTTCTAAGACCAGGAGATCAGCAGGCACTTGGGGTAATATCCCAATACTGACACTGCAGTGCAGCATGAGGTGGCTGCTGCACTCCTGAGGTGCCGTCTTTCGGATGAGACGTTAAACCGAGGTCCCATCTGCCTGTTCTGGTGGTAGTTCAGGTGGATGTTAAAGATCCCATGGCACTTCTCTAAAAGAGTAGGGGAAGTTTTTATTAAGAGCAAATACATTTTCAATACATTCAACATAAAGTATTAACAACCGACATGAAGTATACAACATATGGAATTAAACAAAAAGGAAAGCATCAATAAACTTATAAAAGAAAACTAAACATTTTTCTGGCTTTTCTATATACAAATTATTCTTCATAATCTGTCATAATGCATCATGTGAAGGGTCCTAAAAAAACTATACGGCGGGGGTCACATCTTTATACCTGTTTCCTCTTCCTTCTTTTTTTTTTTTAAAGTTACAGGATTGTCTGTAATCCAGGGGAATCCTTTCCAGAGCTCTAACAGTTTGCTATTTTCAAATCTTTTACGTTCATTTTCAAATAACTGTTTCATATTTAGGGTAACTTTGTTGAGTAATTCAGTTAAGTTCCCTTCTTTCTGTTGTAGAGTGAAATTACATCTAAGAGACCAAATGTTCCATTTAAAAACCACCATTAGTACCTGCAAGGTGCTTGCATTCCATTCCCTCCAGGAATTATCGAATGCTCCATACATGAGATCTTCATATGTTATTGTTTTAAAATTATTTGTACCCCACCTGTGTGCCGCCAAATCCCAAAACCCAGAGATAAAGGAACAATGGAATAATAGATGCACAATGGTCTCTTCCATTTGTATGCATTTCAGTCTTGCACAGATCCTCTCCTGTTGAGGTTTATGTTTTTGGTTTGCTTTCACATTTATTTCCTCATGGCATGCCAACCAATGAAAATCCCAGAGGTGTTCTGGTATTCTTTTATTATTTAGGAAGAGAACTAGGGTGTCTCTGTGTCATAAGGGGCATTTTTCAAATACTGTTTCTACAGCTCAAGTTATTCTAATAAGTAAAAATATATTTGCTTCCTGGATAGGTTTAGTATCTGTGTTTTTGTGACATCTCACTGCTTTAGTGGCAAAAAGGTTCTTCTAATATTTTCTGGGATGGTAATTGTTTTCTTAAGGGTTCTAAGTGATGATGTCTCCCATGCTGTTAACCTGTGAGTACATTTAGATCTGAGAATCCATTCCCAGCCATCATGCCCTGCTGTGACTAGGGGTGCTATATTATTCTGAATAAAAAAAACTATTAAAGAATAGAATCAGGTTGGTCATATTCAGGCCCCCTCCTTTGATTGTGAGGTACAATATGTTTCTCTTTAAGGGGTTTAATCTGCTTCCCCAGCAAAGCTGAAAAAAAATGCCGAAGAGTGTAATTTCCAGCAATTTAGGTGGGGGGAAGATGTAACTACTATACAAAAATACCAGGATTAAACAGGTCTTAATTAAATAGATTCTTTTCCTTTTACTAAATTTCCATCTGTTCCAGTTCGATACCTTGGTCTTTCCTATAGAGATTTTTTTCTCCCAGTTAAATATGTCCAACTCAAACTTTCCTAGAAAGATGCCTAAGATTTTTATGGGTGCATCTGTAATCTCAATACCACCTATCTGTCCCTTGAAATTCTGGGGGTAATTTAGTCTGTGCCCAATGCATTTGTCTAGATTGAGAGCAGCTCCTGATATATGTCCAAATAATTTACATAGTTGTAAACATTTTAGGATAGATTCTGCATTCTGTGTCAGTACATTCATATCATCAGCGTATGCTAAAATTTTATAAGGAAGTACCTGAGGGCCTAAAGAAATTGCCTGTATCTCAGTCGAGGCATTGATTTTCCTCAGTAGGGGGGGTCAATAAAAAAGTCATATAGGATCGGGATCAGCAGACACCCTTGCCTATCCCCTCTTTTTATGTGAATTAGAGGACCTTTCCATCCTTGTATAAGGGGTCTTACAGTGGCCATGTTATACATACTTCTAAATCATTCAATTATATCCCGGGGAATTCTATAATGAGCTAATATGTTCCACAGATAATCATGATTGACCATGTCAAAGGCTTTAGCCTGATCTAATGAGATGAGATAACCATCCACTGCACCTAGTTTCCCCTGTTCCACCACCTCCCTTCATAGCAATAGGTGGATTTGAATTTGTCTTTCTGGCAGAGCATAGGTCTGGGCTGGTGATATCAATTTTCCAGCTATTTTGGATAATCTTTTGCAAGTATTTTGGTCAAAATTTTAAAGTTGGAATTCAAGAGTGTTATCAGCCTCCATTTTTTTTAATATTTTTTTATCTCCTTTCTTATACAGGTAAATTAATATGCCTGTATTTATTTTCAGGTGGATTGTTTTAGAGTTTAAGATGGCATTACACACTATAGCTGGTTCTTCCAGGCAGCTTTGTCAATGATCTTGAATATGTCATTCGGGAGGTCATCTGGCCCTGGGGATTTGTTACTTGCTAAGGAAGAAACTGCCAGTTGAATTTCTGTTGCTGTTATGGGTGAGATGCATTCCTGTGTTTCTGTGTCCTGTAACTCTGGAATATTAAGATTCACTAAGAATCTATCTAGTCCACTGTGATTCGATGCTAGACTGTCATACATGTTTTTTGTATATTCTGCTACAAGTTTTTGTATGTCTTTTTGAGCTGTGTATTCCTTACCCACTTCATCTATCAAGGAGGACATGTTTTTCTTTTGTGTGTGTGATTGCCAAAATTCATAGGGGCAGACAGTATCTATCTTGCCAGTGGTGCTAAACTGCTGCTGATATGTTAGTGTGTCCGCTTTTTTATTGTGAAATGCCATCATGTCCTGTTTTAATTTAGTTATTTGGTGATCCAGATTTTGTCCTGTTTCATATGATGTAGTCATTAATTATTGTAGAATTTTCCTTTGCTGTAAATATGTCAAATACTACTTTCTTGCTTTATATCTTCTGAAGTTCTTACAGAGTGTTGTAAGTCAGATTTTGTATACTCCCACCACATGCTGGGGTCTTCAAAACAAATAAAAACAGACTTTCTGGCCAAGAGAAAGTTTTGACTGCTTCTGTTAATGTCTGCGTCAGAGAGGAGGGAAGTGTTCAGCTTCCAGAAGCCTGGGCCTTTTATTTCTGAAGTGTCTGATTTAATTACTATAGAGACAATAGAGTGGTCCGAGAATTCAGTCACTGTTATCTTTGCAGAATGTATGTTCAGGTGTTCAGATGTGAAGATATAATCTATCCTTGTACCTAAGGTGCCTTTATGAAATGTTGGTGTTTCTGATTTTGTAATACGGTATATTGCATCTATAAGCTTAGAGTTCCAAACTATTTGTGATAAGAGGTTAGAATCACGTATTGTTTCCCTTTCTGAGTGTTGATTGGAAAATTGAAATCCCCATCAAATATGATTGCGAATGTTGACTGTTGGTATGGCTGAATGAGTTTAAAAGTACCACATCTTTGAGCTTTGGTCTGAGGGGCATATAAATTTATCAGTCGATCTGAAATGTTCTGCACTAAAACATCTACTATCAGGACTCTTCCAGAGACTAAGTCAAAAAGTTTTAGTAATTTAATTTCTGGGTGTTTAAAAAGAATGCCCAGACCTGAGCAGGGTTCTGATCCTAAGGACCAGAAGGAGGGACCCAGGTATCGTGCTTCAGAAGCTTGTTGGATTTCAGTCAGCGTGTGAAGCCTGGTATCCTGCAGGAAAATAATTCCAAAATGTAAATGGTACAGATAAGAAAAGACAGCCTGTCTTTTGCTAATCCATTTAATGCTGTTCACATTTATCATGTGACAGAAAAAAGGTTCTGTCATGGCTATTATCTGTGGCCGCCCATCTTACTTTGTTTCTCAATATTTTTAAGTTTGACTTTGGCTCCCTTTTTTGCTGTCCCCAGGAGTATCTTTCCCCTCGGTGTCTGTTGTGCCTTCTGGCAAAGATGACTCCATTGAGGAGGTATCTGATTCATCAGCTGATTGCTCAGACTACAGTACCTCAAATTTGTTTTTAAGAGAAATGGATCCTTGTATTTGTACACCCTGTCCTGGGGGTTCTCTCATCTGCTGCCTTGTAACTCTCCCTCCTTCTCGTCTGTTAGGGATGGGGGAGGGGCCATGCTCTCGCCTGATGTCCCCTGATGTGGGGGGGTTGGGAGGGACTCTTGCAGGAGTTCTGCTTCCAGTCTGACTATTTTCAACCTCTTTAGGGCATTGCTCTGATAATTCCAGGGGCAGTGAGGTAGGGGAGAGGTCAGAGTTTCTTGGCCTTGGGCCTGGGTTGAGCCTGTCTTGATTAACATTAGTAGAGATGTCTGCATTCCCTGCCTTATTTCTTTGAGCTATAGCTATAATAAGCCTATGTTCTGTGCCATCAGCCTGATCTGGGGTATTACAGTATGTGCAGCTTTCCTGCAATTCTGGAACGTGTGTCCAAGTTCCCCACATTAATTGCATTTACTTTCATTTAAACAGTCAGTGCCCACATGCCCAATATCCCCACATACAATGCATCTGTTTTTATTACATACATTGCTTAAATGTTCTAGTGATCAATATTTATAACACATTTTAGGTTGACCTGCATAGAACAGGATTCCCCTGTCCCTGCCCAAGAAGAAAGAGTTTGGCAAGTGAATTGTCCCAGTAACTGAAGATTGAAGCATGACTTTCACTTTCCATCCACCTGTCCAAATGTTTTCAGAATCTAAAATGGCCTTGGGGTCATCAGTGACTGTGCAGCATTGTTTTAGCCATGTAATTAAGTCTTGTACACTGACTCCTTCATTCTTGAAGAGGACTGTGATGATTTTGTGTTCAGGTTTAGTCAGTGGAGTTGCTATGAAGGGAGATCACAGTAAAGATTTTTTCAATGAATTGTATTTTGTCCAGAAGCACTCTAAACCTTGTGCTGATTTGAAACTTATATCAAAGGTGGTTTCACCTGAGACATGGATCAGAGCGTAAATTTCTGTTGAGAAAAACTTCATGGATTCTTTTAATAGTGTCCTTGCAACAAAGAGTCTATCTGCAAATTCTCCATACCCCTGGTGTAGATTAGACGTACCGCATTTTGTCTTTTTGAGGGGTATATTGGGGTTTTAAATAAAGAAGCATAAGTTTTTGGTGCTGTTTTGTTAATAGGATTTAGAAGTCTTTGTGATACAGAATCTGAACCCTTGGGGCATCCCCCATCAGGCTGCAGTGCTATTATGTTAAGCAGTTGAAATTCTGGATTTTGTGTAAGTTCCAGACCAGATGGAATTTCTATATCAGGTACACAAACATTAGTAGTCATTACTGGAGGGGATATTGTGTGATGGTTTAGGTATTGTTATCGGGGAGTTCCTGGAAACCCACTGACCTGTTTTGGCATTCTACTCTCATCCTGCTGACTCTAATGCATTTTTGACAGACCAGCTTTCTTGTCATTTTGTTTGAAAGTTCCACAGTGCTTCTTAGGCCGAGTGAATTCTGACTCATTTTTGCCATTCCCGACGCAAATCATGTAGCTGTTTTGATTGTAGCCATGCGGTTCGTTTGTTCAGTCGCATCAGCTTTCTCCATGATTTTGGCCCAGTCTATAGGCTTGCTCTTTGATGCTGCCACATTACTGTTTTGCAGCTGTTTTGCTCTGACACATTGCCATACATTGTCAAATCTCAGGGCTCTCAGTTTGGATTGTAGCTGTGCTTTTTTCTGAAAATAAAGTCTCTCCTCAGTCTCAAAGTTTTTCTGTAGAAGAATTTCTTCTTCTGAAATAGCCTTATCAGTAGTTGTAAAGGTTTGCACTTCCTCCTCATCATTTGAACTATTATCATTAGGTAGGTCTGGAATATTGTCAGTATTCTCTGCAATTTCTTCATTTGAAATGCCAGGTAAAGACAGGTCAGGTATTGTTGGGTTTCCCTTACCAGAGCTGATTTCTTTTGTTTCTGCAGTCAGTTTTCCAAGGTTTTGCAAAGCTTCTGTCTCCATGAGTTCTTCCACCTCTACTTCTTCTACTCCTGCATCTGCCATCTCGGTACCGCAAGCAAATGGGTCCCCTCTGCTCACAGGAAGCAAGGCCCCCTGCAGGCAAAGTAGGGGAATTTCCCCAGTGCACTGGCCAAATTTCCCCCCCATTCACTAAAATACCACCAACAGCTTAATATGGTTCAAAGTCAGTTGGCATTCATCTGTATCTCTCCCCTCCTCCCCCAGGCCGTGCTTCAGAATAGGCAGAATTTGTCTAGTGCACTTACCTGGTCAACAAAAACTAAATAAATAAATAAGCTGTAGGGCAGCTGCCTTATTAAGTTCAGTAGAGCAAATATCAGGGTAGACTCCCTACAGGTCCTTTTACATCAATCTTTCTCCAGTGTTGGTCACCTCAGTGACAAATAACAGACAGCTCATTACACCATTGCATACAGATGAGTGAATGGAGACATATAACTCAATCAAATGCTAATTTATTCAGAATAAAAGGGCAGAATAAATGTAGCAAGTTCAAATCATCACACTACATTAACACACAAAATCATTGGAGTCTGGATCGTACCACTCTGCCCTGCACCTTATCTGTTCAGGTGCGAGGGACAGAGTCTTGGAGCTCGAACCATGAGCCAATGTCAGAGTCAGATCTGAGGAGTCAAGTGTTCTCCTCCTGGATATCACAAACAGTCTCTGGTCTCTGGCACATGTAGGTTGTCTGCTTAACTCCTGGGTTCAAGACAATCAGTGTTTGCATCACAGTTCACAGTTTTAAAGTAACTTTCCAGTCCTGGTTCTGGTGCTGCATGCTGGTACGAAGCCTTGCACCGATCACCCCCCCTTGGTTCTGCTCATGGTTGGAGACTACTTTGGCCTTTCTGGTTACAGGTTCAAGCAACAGAGTCTGGGATAAACCATCTGACAACTGCAAAATAATTCTGATTTGCTATACATGCAAATCCCACTGCAAGAAGAATTCATGTATCAAGGCTACTGGTCTCTCGAGATGGTTTGTAAGCTTTCTAACTTTCCTTGTGTTCACCAGTATGCCATCTGGCCATGTAAGCAAGCCATCAAAGTCCCTCAGGACTCCCTTCTCCTCCAATGTCGTCTTAGGAGTTCATCTTTATTGTGCCTTCTTGCCTCACCCTCACAGTGGCCTGACAGTCTTGCTCCAGTCTGGCCCTGCCCCACCCACAAGAACAGAGATGGACAAGACCAAAAGGCATATCAGATTCCTAACAAAATAGTACTAAAAACATATATTTTTAATTAGTAGTACCCAGGAGAATTCACTTCTCTCTGTTTCCTCAGGCAAGTCTTATCTCTGACCATAGTGCTAACTAGTGAAACCTGAGATAACTCATCAAGGTCCAGTCCAGGCTTACATAAACATCCATAAACATCTCTTATTACACATTCTCAATAGTGCTTGGGCTATGGACCTTAATCCTTAATGTCTTGGGGCCTGATTCCAAGACGGCTGGTGTAACTTGCACGCAGTTGCGAATTACGCTGGTTGCCTCTCTGCCATGGACCCTATGCCGCATTGCAGAATGGCAGGGTCCCAACAATTGTGACTTGTGAGATATGCCATGCTTGCGGCAGTAGCCCATGCATGGCATATCAATGTTGCAGGTCACATCTCAAGCGAGCGTCAGGCAGCACCCCAGAGCCCTCCCACCCCAGACCACTGCAGAACACATCAGGGGGCATGGGGGATAAGGACAAATGGCACAGGCATCAAGAGGGTGCTACTGACATGGAACCCTGGGGTCCCTCATGGTCAGTGGTTTGGGAGGGTGCTAGTGGGGGACAGCATGATGCCATTGCCACGGTGTTGTGAGACTGCATCTGACAGTGCCAGCCATCAGATGCCAGTTATGACAGCTCCAAGCTGTTGAAAGTCAGCTATGCCACTGCATGTCGTGGAATCGCAATTGCAGGTTGCGACAGAAGGTCTTCTGGAATTGTGCTAAGTTGCTGTCACAACCCGCAGTTACACCAGGCGTTGTGGGTTGTGGCATATGTGTGGTCGTATCTTGCAATTGTCACAGCCCGCAGATGTAATGGTGTAGGTGCCCTCCTAGAATAGCAATGGGTGTATCGCTTGGCGAAGGTCATGGGATATGCCATGGAGATTGGCGTATCCCACCTTATGCTGGCATTGCCCATCTTGGAATCGGGCCCCTGGTTTGCATCTTCACTGTAGCAATAGGTTTGCATAGATGCCTTTTACAAATATACGTTCCAAGAAAGGTGGCTTCCCGAAAAACTGCCAGTGCCTCCACAAATATCAGTAATCAGCACATCTTAAGGAGTGGAGCAACATGGCCTACCAACTAAGAAAGACCTCCAGTGCTAGGTTCTGTTGAAAATCGCTTTATTATTAAAAGCAGACTGAGGACAGCAGCACCGCTCACACACCAACATTTCACATAGCACTTGTGCTTTTTCAAGGCGAGGCCACATAACAAAAAGGATATTACTTAAAAAGGAACATCTTAGAGATACAAACACCTCTAGTACTTCAAAGAACACACACAGTGTTATATACAGTTATTTTACAATTAAAAATCCATCACACTACAACTTCTATGTGATCTAAATATATTAAATTGTGCAATGTAAAATTCTCAAATTAAAAAATATACATAAATATATATACAATCTGTGTACACCAGTGTCCATGCATTATGTATAAAGTACACATGGCATGAACAATATAACTAAAATTTCATGTCTAAGTGGCATCTTTAAGATGTGCTTTTACAAATATACTTTGAATATCTGAACACATATTCCATAGTTCAGACAACATATAGCAAGGCACAATTTGATGGTACAGAGGGCTAGTCCCTCCAAAGTTCAACAGTGGACTGACCCACATCATGGGATGGTGTCAGGTAGAAAACTGGGGAGAAAAAAAAACAGCTGCCATCTAAATAACTCGACCAATCCGTCTGTTTCATCTGTGAATTCTTGAAATGATCATTCAGTAGCTGCTTTAATACCTGCAGAATGGGATACAAGATCACAGAATCAGGTGATTATAGGCAAGGCCACTGATTTACGGTGATTAAAACAATGAAATTCCATTTTCAAGACTTCAGATTCCAAAATTGCATCAGTGATTGTAGCTCTAATTTCCGGATTTTACCGGGATTCTGCTGTCATTCTTTTGGTATGTGTATAAATAATCTGAATAAAAAATGGGATTGATAGACAGCGCATTAAATAAAGTAAATTGAAAATAGTACAGGAAGCAATTATAAGAAAAATACAAGTTTTGTAGAATTATTGATCTAGTGTAAAATGGCAGATTCCATGAAATCTTTGTTTTTAACGGTGTTCAGGCAGACCTAATTCCGGAATTTTACCGGGTTTTCCGGTAAAAACCGAAAATCAGTGGCCTTGATTATAGGGGGTGCCAAAGAGGCACAAGAAAAAACAAGGAGGGGAGGAGGAAAAGGAGCAAAAACAAAGCATGCACTACAGCCAAGTAAATCGGAGATCATGCAGAAAAAAGAAGTGTCAACATTTCTGATTGAATCCTGACTGTGTCATAATTCCAGGTACTGTCAAAGGGTCTCAGCTTCATTCCTACCCCGAAACTAGAACAGTTTTACGTGCTTACTGATTTATATATTTTATTTAGAAAAATGGATTTTAAAGTTCATTTCAGGAAATGTAATGGGAGCCCATTTTATCCACTGCTGTAGTTAACATACAAGGTTTAGATATATTGTGATATGAAACAACCATCTTCTACCCATAATAATTTGAATGAAGATATTGAAAGAACTATTAAAGTAGGGGACTGAAAAAAAATATACTGTAGCTACTGTCTTTAAACATACTAATTTCAACCCTAAAGCTATTTTTAACATAAGTATCCCTGCAAGTCCTAGTATCCAGGTTTTTATGTTGTCTTGCACATGCGCACGCAACATCTTGTGGTAGTAGCAGAAATGCAGAGGTGTGTCAGTGTTGGCAAATGCAGGGTATACTTCAGTAGGTGCATCCCTCATTCCCCAATTAGCCAGCATGCTAGCGCTGATGCAAGAATTATGTAAAGTGCCACCAATTTGAAAAAATTGTGCCACTGCAATCGGAGACAAGCTTGTCATGCAGCAGAAGAGATGGCATGCCTCCTGTACATGCCTTTCCTGGTGAAACATTTACAATAAACATGGCTGCAGCTTCTCCCACCATCACACAATTCACAAAGTCAACATCAGGGGTGCAGTCCCCGTGACAGCATGTCCCTCACCAACACCCCCCCACTTTGTGTGGCACACTGGGAGCCCACCCCAGTGTGGCCAACACCCCCCCAAAAGTCATGGGAGACACTGGGAGCCCACCCCAGTGTGCCCAACATTTGTTTGATTTCACCTGTAAAAAAGAAAACCATCCACAATGTTCATTTTTTTTTTTCTGTAACTGAAAAACAGAAAATGGTCCCTCATTGTCTGCGGTGCCCCCCTCTCCCAACCTGCACCCACTTTCTGCACACCCCACCTCCCAACACACACATCCCTCACTCCATACTTACCTCCAAAGGTCCAGCGCTGCAATCTTCAGTGGAACAGGAACATGTCTGGACTCTTCAAAGCCAAACTGCAAAATGAAGAAATGCCTGTAGGCGATATAATGGCATTGGGGGATTCAACTTAGGTGGATATCTCAGACATTTTTTTAAATTTTGGCTCCAGATTTTCAACATGGGGTTCTTGGGACCCCACCTTATGAACACATGCACTATCATCTCATTACTCCATCATGAAAGGTCATTTTGTGGTCACTACATGGAATCACTTTTTGGGACCAATTAACAAAACAGCAGTGCCACTGAGGTGGAGTCCCAAAAAGCCTATGTTGCAAATTTGGTGAACAAATTCCAAAAAATGACTGTGTTATGAGCGGGCATTGCGCAGTTTCCATGCACGCTCATAACTCTGACAATTTTTAATATTTTCTCTCCAGATTTTCAACATTGCCATTTTTCTACACCTCCTTATGAACAGTACAGCTGTCATTTCTCACATCCTGCCCAAAATGTGTTTTTGCACATCTGGAGCACAATGACACGGTCACTGTGGGAAATCAACATTTGGAACAAAATAACAAAATCACAGTGCCACTGTTCATGAGCAGAGGTCCCAAAATGCCTATATTGAAAATCTGGTTAAAAAAAAAATCCCCCAAATAATTGCATTACGGGCGTGCATTGCGCAGTTTCTAGGCACCCTCGTGACTTCAACAATTTTTTATATATTCACTTCAGATTTTCAACATTGCCATTTTTTACACCTCCTCATGAACAGTACAGCTGTCATTTTTCACATCCTGTCCGAAATGTGTTTTTGCACCTGTGGCACCAAATGGCGCAGTTACTGTGCAAAATCTCCTTTCTGCTAATGAACTGATAGTGTCACTGTTCCTGAGGTGGGGTCACAAAAAGCCCATGTTGAAAATTTAGAGTGAAAATACCAACAAATGCCTAGTGAATTAGGGTTTTCAACCATAACGCCTTACCCTGTAGAGACTGACAGGCATCAAGGGTGTGACTTGGGACTGTCGGCTATAATGCTCACACCATTCCACCCCCACCCTGAAACCAGTGACAGGCATCGAAGTGTGCCTTGGACTCTTTGTGGCCCCAAAGTTCACCCCATACTCCTATACTGCACCCATCTCAGTGTATTTTCTTATGGAATGGGGTGAGCATAAGGCCTGAAGACCCCAAGGCACACTGCAACACTTGTCGGTGTCTGCAGGGTAGGATGAGGTGATTTTTTTTTTTTTTTTTTAGTCTTTGGTAACTGGGTAAGGCCCACTAGGCACAAGTGCCTGTTTTCAGAGGTGAACTGGGAGCACTGGGCAGTTAAGTGACTTGCTCAGAGTCATACAGTATGCAAGTGGAGGCTGTGAGTATCAAACCCAGATCTAGTCTGCTGGATGTATCAAGCTCATTCATAGTTCATTACTCTAACCTCTAGGCTATACTGCCAGCCCATGAAATGGCATGAGCATTATGGACGACGACCCAAAGGCACACCCCAATGCCTGTCAGTCTCTGCAGGGTGGGGGTTGGGTTGGCGTCAGTTCAATAATTCACTGACATTCCTATTATGCATCTCTCTAACTCCTGCACTACCAATGCCAGTGCCAGCAAGACAACATTCAGCATTGACAAATGCTTGTTTAGAACTTAGCACTGTATATCAGGATATGGATAAACTCTGACACCTGGTATCATTACAATGTTTACCACATGTACACCCTTGAATGGAAGGGTGTAAGCAGACATACTCACTGTACAGATTTGTGCACAGTTTTTTTTGTGTGTGTGCCTGTCCCAAACCAAATGCCTTTTTACGACTGTGGGCATAGCCCATCAGGCGTTCACATTCAGAAAAGGACTGATGTCATTTTTGCTACCAAACAACATGATAGAGTGTTAAAAATAGATTCCTCCACTGAAGCCTCATTACTACACTGCCTGTGTGTGTATAGGAAGCTGTAGAGTACTATTTTTCCTCTTGCTTGAGGAGTTAAAGGAAAACTACAACCAGAACCTGAAAAAATATATGTTGTGCAGAGTGTTTTAATTTGTGTGTGAAGTTCTAGTGTTTCCTTTCCTCTGACTGGTATTAGGAGTTTTTCACAAATTAGCCTGCTAGCTTTATGCTAGTTTTATGACCCTGGGCTTCTCCATGCCTGACAGTGTAATTGTATTTCTGGTTCCCACAGTGCATCTTGTCTCACGTGACTGTGATGTAAGAGAGACCCAACATTCAGCACAAGCATGCCAAACAAACTAAATATCTTGGAAGCTTTACAAGCTGCACAAAAATTACCAGCAGCAAAGTTTTCCAGGACAGTAAAACCTTTAGGATGAGGGTGGTCACCAAGTTGAATTGTACAGATTTTAAAATATAGCCATCTCTGTTGTTGTGAACTGATTGTAAAGCAATGCTTTATGCTGGATTTATGGGCTCTTCTACAGCACCATTACATGAAACAAGGTGCACTGTAGGACAAAGAAGTGCAATAAAACTATTTGATATGGTGATCTCCAGGGGTCGTAAAACTACCCTAAAGCTAGCAGGCTAATTTAGAAAAAACTCCTAATACCAGTCAGAGGGAAGGAAACACTAGAACTTCACATACAAATTAAAACACTCTGCACAACATGTATTTTTTCAAGTTTTGGATGTAGTTTTCCTTTAATTGAGCCCACAGAAAGTTAACTCATGATCTTATGGCAGTCATTCTGTGTCACATTACAAATGAATAGTACATACATCATAGAAAGCAATTGGAAGTAGAATGGGTTAAACACTTCCTGGAGCTTTCTGCATAACAAATAAGCTCTGCTGTTTCCCTAAGCCTTTACAAACACAACACCTCATTAAGCCATTTGACACCACCATCCTAAGAGCAGTCATCCTGCTACTTTGCAGGACATTGCATAGCAAGAGTCCCAGTGTTGCCCTTTTCCAAATAATAAACCAACTTCATTTTCTCAGGCAGGCAGTCCTGGGCTACTGTTTATAGTCTACTGAATGTTCTTAACCTGCAATTTGAGACTATAGGTGTTTACAACTGAATGATGGTAACCACATTTGCTTCACTTGCAAATAGGTAGGCATTTGTGTGTCTAATTTTTGTTTGACTTGCAGTAGGTTACACATAGAATCTGATCAGTTCATAACATGCTGTATTGTGGTTCAATAAACTGATAAATGAGGGGGTTTGATTTCTTGTACAAATTAATTTTTCCTGACCATGGATATAGCAAAATAAACATTTCTCAACAAAATGTTTAAAAATAAGGAGTTTAGCAGTAATTTAGTTCATGTTGTATAAAGAGCTGCTCCCTGAAAAATTACCTGGTTTGGGGGGGGCTGCCACAAGCAGAATGGAACTTCATGGATGGGGGAGCTCCTGGCAGCAGAAGAGGCAAGAAGGCATTAAAAGCTTAATAATATGGATGTAGAGGCATCAATATTTAAGCATGACGTTGGTAGAGGACTAAGTGTGACTTGGGGTGGGGGAGTGAGTCTTGGTATTTTTAGCATAATGTTTTTCTGTACAGTATGTCACTAAGCCACATGCAGTGGGGTATGGGTAAAAACCAGATCACCAGACCTGGACCAAAACTGTAAAATCTGGACAGGGCACAGCTTGTGCAAATATTGCTGATCCTCTCACTCCAGATGATCTGGTCTGGCTTTTACCTATATGGCCTGGTCCTGATGGTTCCATTTTCAATCATGCCAAGAAAGGGTTGAAAAATATACTTCCAGGAGTGGACAAGATATATAAAAGTTGGACTGAACAGTGCAACCAGAGAGATTGGACCAGCACTATTTGTGCAAGTTTCACCAAGTATGGCCAGTTTGGATTTTTACAGAACTGCTGTGGTTCAGGTCTGTCAGTCCAGTTTTTAATCAACCAGTCTTTATTTTATACTGAAAGGCATGTGAGAGGAAAAATGACCATTTACACAAACATCCAGTTTAGCATAAAAAGAGAACAGGACACCAGGTCAAACAATTACATAGTAAAACACAGTATAAACAGGTCTAACATAAACAGGTCTTATACAGAGATTTTGAGGGATATACAGAAGAAAGGGGAAGCAAATAAATAACAGTGACAATTTACAGTATGGGACATAGTTGGAGGTACAATTCAGGAACATGAGCAGTTGGGTGATGCATCGAAAAGAAGAAGTGCAAATTCTGCAGCACCCAGATCCTGCATGCTGTCTAGCATTCCCGCTGTGTGATCTGCCATGAGCTCAAACACCGGGTCAAGGATTGTGTGCCCTGCCAAACCTTCAACCAGGCCACATGGATTAAGCACCAGAAAAAGCCTGAAGCCGACTTGCTGGAGAAGTGCCTAGCTTTGATGGAAAAGGAGCTGCAGACTCTGCTGGAAAAATTGTCTTCTGCAATCCCAGAACCCAAAAAGAAGAAAAAGGACAAGGAGGGGTACTGAGACCAGAAAGGGTCTCCATTCACTTGGTGGTGACCATTGGGCACCATTGACACTGGAGGGGTCTCCACTTCGGTAAGTATCCCTACTGTCAGGTCTCCTACTGCTCCGGTGTATCAGACCACAGCCTCCCTGCCTGCTTTATTCACGGTGCAGTCAGGGCTCTTCTTGAATGAAGGAACCCCTATTGTGCTCTTTAGGCCCATATCTTCTTCTTCTTCAGGATCTATCACCAGCAGCCAGGTCAATAAGTCACTCCCCAGCCCCACTGAGGAGTGCATGGTCACAGCCGGTAAACTGGACTCCAGCTCCGCTGTTGTCTGCATGACTCAGGTCAATACATTGGACTTTAACTCTTCTGACATCTGCACTGGTGTGGCTGATAAGTCACTCCCCAGTTCCTCTGGGGACCACACAGCTGGGGCTTTCTCATTGTGGTTGCAGCATATCCCCAATGTTGAGTTGAGCCAGCTGCTGGACATGCAATAGTCTTTTGAGGGTTCCTTGCTCCCACTGACACAACCAGACCCTCCATGCATGCCTGAAGATCAATAGCCTGAGGTGGGCACTAATCTGGAGATTCCCCCTCCTTCGCTGCATCAGTCTCTTCCTGATTCACTCACTGGGCCTGTTGTTAGTTCCTCCAGGAACCTTCCATTGAGACCTCCTCAGCCCAAGCCCCCTTGAACAACCAGGTTCCACCATCTTGGACTCCTCCCCAGATGACAGTGGGTCTTCCATTGGGTTTTAATCACACCCCAATGCCAAGTGACCCTTCACCATGTGACCCATCACCAGGTCAGGGTACATCTTGTACTTTGGCCATTCTTCAAATGCTGGACGGTCTTCCATCAGGCCCCCAGGCACAGAATCTTCCAGTGCCAGACATTTCTGTGCCTGATCCAGTGCCAGCCCCTTTGAATGTCCCTACGGGCCAAAGCCTGGTTCTTCTGGACCTCCTACTGGGCCTTCAACTCTGCCTCTGGCTGGACCTATGGGTAAAATGTTCCAGGCTATTCACCCCCACAATACCCAATGTACCCTTCGCCAGATTATCCAATGCCTGGTCATCATCCCCATTATGTACTGGGGTACCAGATGCCAGGCTATGTCTAATCAAGGGTATGCTCCTTCTGGCTTTCCCTACTCCTATCAGACTCATGGATACCCTCAATATCAGATGCCGAGCTATCCATTATACCAGCCTCCTCCTCCACCTCCTCTCAGCGTCAGCCTCCACAGGAGCCTCAGGCTAATATCCAGGCAGTATTTCAGACCCTGATTTAGGAGGAGAGAACTCAACTAGCCTTGGAGCTTGACTGTCAGAAACCAGTGGTGGTCTCTACTCATGCCTCCTTTCTGACCCCTAGATAAGCCTCTCCTGTGGATTCCCACCTTTCCAGAGAAGGCTCCTCTAGACACCAGGCCAGGGATAAAACCCAGGATACTCCTCTAAAATTAGTTCAGACCCCCAGCAGGCACTCTTCAGACTCTGACTCCGACTTGTCCTCCAGCTCTGGTATGCATACACCTATAGAGCCTCAGCCTAAGGAGTCCCCAAAGTCCCCTCCAGAGGATCCTTCCTTTGCAGAACTCCTCATAACTATACAAAATACCTGTGGTTGGGCTGTCCAGGAACAGGAACCAAAGTGGAAAAGGCTTGCAGAGCATCTAGACATGACTGACACAGCTGCTATGCCCATACTGCCTTGGACTGGCCCCATGAAGACTGGACGTCCACTATCTGGCAACAACCTTCCTCCATTCTGGCTGTTTCAAAACAGGCAGACAGGGTGTACCACCCCCCAGATGGGAACACACACATTACTGGCTATTCTAATGCAGACTAGGCTGTTATTACACCTGCCCACTACCAGTCCTCTAAACCTAACATTTGAGTATGTCTCCTCCTGATAAGAAGTCTAAGCAGCAGGACAATTTCGGTCACAAGATCCACTCCTCCTCCACTTGTGCCCTCAGGTACCTTAATTATGTGGCTCATATGGTTTTCTATCAGAAATCTTCCCTGGTCTCACTTGAGTCAAAGATGGAAGCTATCCAGGAAAAGGAGCTTAAGGCCAAGATTGCCAAGACTGTGAGAATGGCTAAAAGCATCTGTCATCATGCCTTCCAGGCTACTTATGACACAGTAGACTCAATTGCTCACACCGCAGCCACTGCTGTCTGCATTAGGTGACATTCATGGCTCAGGATTGCTGGCCTGGCACAAGACATCAAGAACTCCATCCTGGATGCTCCTTTCAGGGATCCATGTTATTCATAGGTGATGCTGAGGAAGGATATTATCACTGAATTGTAGGACTGGGGTAAATCTATCTATGACATCCACTTCATGTACCAAGGGGGTTACAAAGGAAAAGTATTTTCTTTGGCAACAGAGATGCTAGACCAAAGAGACCCCTGCCAAAGGCCAGGCCAAATGCTGGTATCCAGCATCAGGAACCCCTACTCACCCTGACAAGTCCCAGAAGCCCCCCTGGAGGAGCTGCCGACTCCCTCCCCTCAGCCTCTTGACTTGTGAGGGACCCCCTCCTGCCTTCTCTAGATCCTCTAGTGGAACCAGTGGGGGGGATTTGCCCTCCACCTTCTGGGGTCACAAGACATAGCCACAGACTCTTGGGTCCTTCAGTTACTAGCAAGAGGTCACAACATAGAGTTCCTAGACAGGTCTCCGGACAATCCCCCAAGGCCTCTCCCATTATTCTCCAAGGCACCTGTCTCAGATAAGGGATGAGATCCAGGCTCTTCTGCAAAAGTCAACCATAGAGCCTGTGGCTCCAGCACAGATAGGAAGAGGGTACTACTTCCATTTCTTCCTAATGCCCAAAAATAAGGGTGACCCAAGACCCCATCTTGGACCTCAGCATGCTCAACCTGTACATCAAGTACAAGAGATTCCACAAGCTCACCATCCAGGGATGTCTACCCCTGCTCCACAAGAGCCACTGACTTTGTACGCTGGAAATGCAGGATGGTTACCTGCACATCCTTGTCTTCCAGACCCACCATCACTTTCTGTGGTTTGCCTTCCAGCGGGATCATTACTAGTTCAAGGCTCTCCCTTTAGGCCTATCCTCAGCAATGCAGGTTTTTACCAAGTGTCTAGCAGCAGTGGCTGTGTCCCTATGCCACAGAGGGATCTAATTGTGCCTTTATCTGGATGATTGGCTTCTATCTGCCCCATCACAGATCAGTATGAGGGAGTCACTCTTTTTCACCATGGACCTCTTTTCCAGACTTGGAATAATAGTCAACTCTCTCAAGTCCCACCTCTCCCCTACCAGTGCCTATAATTCATTTGGGGGTGGTGCTGGATATGATCCAGGGTAGGACCTTCCTCCCATTGGACAGAGTGGAGACTCTACAGGTACAGGCCAGATTAGTGGCCAACTCACACTGGACCACGGCCCGGTTGATCCTCCATCTTCTCTGGCTGATGGCAGCTGTGATCCCTACAGTTCCTCTAACTATACTGCACATGATGGTGACCCAATGGACTCTTCATGTCCAATGGGATCAGTGGCTTGGACAAACTGGACCACAGATTCCTAGTTTTCGGGTACATGAAGAAGGATCTTCTTTGGTGGTAGAAGTTGTCCAATCTCTCCACGGGGGTTCCCCTTTCAACCCCCTGCTCCTACCATGACCCTTACAATGGATGCTTCATGTCAAGGCTGAGGAGCCCACCTAGGAGACCACAAGACTCCAGGAACATGGTCTCAGCTGGAAGCATCTCTACACATCAATGTGTTAGAAATGAGGCAGTACTGTCTGCCCTCCAGGCCTTCCATCCTCTTCTATGTCCAGAGACACTCCTGATTCAGACCAACAATATGTCTGTGGTCTGGTACCTGAACAAATAGGGAGGCACTTGCTCATACCCTCTATGCCATGAGGTGATATGAGTGTGGTATTGGGCAGTCCAGCATGACCTCTGCCTGTCTGCTGTCCATGTGCCAGGCATCAGCAACATCCTGGTAGACAGTCTCAGCCACATCACTGTCAGGGCTTATGAGTGGGAGCTAAATCAAGAGGTGGTTGAAAGTTTATTTGACCTGTGGGGTTGGCCAGAGATAGACCTCTTCATCTCCCCATCCAGCTCAAAACTACCCAATCTTTGCTCACTCGTTCCCAGGTGTGCTGTTTTCTGATGAGATGTGCTATCTCTGTGTGGGGCAATGAGGTTCTTATACACCTTCACTCCTGTCCCAGTGCTTCCAAGGGTTCTTCTGAAGCTATAGGTGGAAAAGGCTCACATGATTCTAATAGCCCCTCTTTGGCCTCATCAGATTTGGTTCCCTCTGCTTCAACAGCTATTGCTGGAACTCCCAGTTCCTCTGCCACTCTGCCATGATCTTCTGATTCAGAAGCAGGGAAGACTGGTGCATCCGGGCCCCAGATTCCTCCACCTGCATGAGTGATACCTGTGGACACATGTGGAATAACTCCCATTGTTACTTTTTCACAAATATTGTCAACTGTGCAGGTGCATTTGTGAAAAATGAATTATCATAGTGAGACTTTTTAACATGTTATTTTACTTACCAAACTCATGCTTGTCTACTCACTTACTCAGTCTCCTACTTGTTTCTGTCCTTGTACTAACTAATTCCTGTTACTTCATATCAAGGGGTTGTTGATTTTCATAGTGTGTGTGCCTGGTGTGGAGCAGCAATAAAAGATAATCTATGCAATACCCTCAATAACTCACCTTCCCCAGTTTTCCTTTACCTAACACCCATTTTAGGCCTTGTACCATAATAGCTTCTTTCAAGAGAACAACTTGTACTGAAATGTGTAAGATTTACATTGACCTTTCTTGGTATATGCACTTTTATATAATATTAATTATGTATGTGAACTGTATAGCAACCTGAAAAAAAATCAAATAACATCAAATGTCTTCAAAAACATGTCTTAACATTGTGTTTATCTTGTCACAACATATAGTTGTCTCAGCGGTGTTTTCAATTAAGATACAGTACCTTCCCATATATGATGGTCAGGTTCTGTTTAGTAGATTGCTAAAACAGTGCATAGAATAAAATGTGAAACATATAGGTAACTGTAATACAGACGGTGGCATTATTTTTATATCTGCCCTTTCTCAATGTACTGTACTTTGATTCAGTTAGTGTATGCAACAGCAATTCATGTTTATGTTTAACCCCATGAAACACCCTTATCTAGTTAATGCATTCACAGTCATAGTGTCTCTGCCAGAGCTTGTTGTTATTATTATCATTTTAATCTGGAATAGTTGAGTTAGTGTAGGCTACTGAGTAGTGTCTGTATCTGCTTAGGACATAAATATGTGTACAACTGTTTAGAGATTAGATGAATCATCTGAAAATCTGATTTGTTTTGTGATGGGGCAGCAGTTGGAAAGGATGTGTACAATTTTTAATGAGGGGGCAGCAGTTGGAGAGATTGTATACAAAACAGAAATTTCTGGCTGCACCCCTGCTTGAATGTCAAGCTTTAACAGAAATTAGAGATTCAAAAGATATTGTTATTAAAAGAGCAGACAACAGTGTGAATGTTGTAGTAATGACAGACAAACTGTACAAAATGGAAGAAATGTGACAATTAAACAATTCTGAATATTATAAGTTACTGTCCAGTAATCCAACCATGGTGTTTAAAAATCTGATGCTCTTATCAACTTGTCAGGGCAACTTACATTTCAAGAAGCTAATTTGCTATGTCTCCCCAATCCTATCTGCCCTACATTTTATTTATTTTGGACCACCACTCCACTCCCCACCATTCTGAACCTGAGCCAGCAACTGGAACAGCTCTCCTCTCTCCACCATGGCTGGCTGCCAACTGAGCTGTCAATGAGCGCATACTCTCATTGAGTGACAGCTTACTCAATGAGCACGTACTGTATTCAGTACACGCTCATTGATAAATCAGTCAGTGGCTGGCCATGGTGGACACAGAGGGTCAGTATTGGTTGCCAACTTGGGATTGGGCTGGTGGGAGTGGGGTGGTGGGGCACTACCTACTGGGTGGGGGTCCACTAGGACACCAGGGAAGGATGCTTGGTTATTATACTGGGATTGGGGACAGGGAGGGGTTCACTAGATGCCAGGAAATGGGTTTCATTTATGTTACAGGGATCAGGGATCAGGTGGAGGGTGGGTGGGAGGGAGGGAGGGATCACTAGACACCAGGGAGTACTGATGACTATATCAGGCATGGGTGCGGGTGGGGAACACAGGACACCAGAGAATAGTGTTTGTGACAAAACAAACAAAAAGGTGTGTACTAGATATGTGGCGGTGTGGGAAATAAAGCAGCCAGCTTAATAAATACTTGATAAAAAAATCCGCATATGAACTTCTTTTTCAAAATGCTCTAGTGCAAGTTTATTTTGGCAGGCTTGAGAAGCCACAGCAACAGCTGTTGTTGTTGCTTCTCAAATATGCCAAAATAAACTTGCACTAGAGCACTTTGAAAAAGGAATTTGTGTGTGGATTTTTTCTCAAATAGTGTTTGTGACCTAGAGTGAGGGACGGATGGTGGGGGACAACTAGACACCAGGGACACTTATGTGTATGTACTCAGTCTGGTGAGTGATGATTGGTGGTGGGGGGGACCACTAGACGCTAGGGACACTGATATGTATGTACTTGATCTGGTGATTGGCAATTTTGCCGGGGGGTGACCACCAGGGAAACATATTTTGTTGTACTTGGGTCGGTGATCAGGGGAAGGGAACACTACTACCAGGGTGAATGATTTATTTTGAATCAGATTGGTAATCTTATGGGGGGGAACACTGGAACCAGTGTGAATGACTTCTTTCGAATCGGATCGACGATCATGGGGGGTACACTGGCACCAGGGTGTAGGATTTCTTTGGAATCAGGCCAGCAATTGTGTGTGGGGAGGAATACTGGCACCAGGGTCAATTCTTTCTTTTGAAATGAGTTGGCGATCATGGGGGGGTTCACTGGTACCAGGGTGAATGATTTCTTTTGAATTGGGCCGGTGATCATGTGGGGGAGGGAAGCATTAGAACCAGGGTGAATAATTTATTTGGAATCAGGACAGTGATCATGGGTGGGGTTACACTGGCAGCAGGGTCAATCATTTCTTTTGAATTGGCTGGTGATCAGCGGGGGGACCACAAGTACCCGGGACAGAAGGCTGCCTGGGGGTAGGGGCAGGGAGTGGGGTACACTACACTCTGGAGCAGCCCATGTAAGTGAGCCCAAAATAGGCATGCAAATGGCCACATAGCACCTTACATGCCCAATGGGCTTATTTACGTGGCTGCTTTTGTGAATTCCATATAGTGCACCTGCACTATTCATTGCAGGGCCACAATCCTGGTTGCATGTCGGGCAGCACTAGTGGGGTTAGTGGTAGCGGTAATGGGTTAGCAGTGACTTCTCCTGGTCCTATTCACAGTCAAATAGTGAAGGTGCATTATCTGACTGTGATTAGCAACCTTTGATACCTAGGCAATCACAAAATGCAATGCAAATTTTTGTGCTGTGCTTTGCGACTTTTTGTGAATCTAGCCTTTGATGTTTCCTGGTCTGTTCACTGGTTCCAGGTTCAGATTTTTAATATGTCTATGGTTCCAATGGATTTTTGTACAAAGATAGATTTACATTTTGTTTAGTCTCTTTCTGCCTCATTTACCACAGTCCTTCCACTTTTGCCAGTTATTTAGGGGGATCATGGTTTTGACTGTGTTAATTTTCAAGTCTGATTTTATTTCCAAATTGTCATATGATTTCTATAATTCTGTTATGTTTATTGCCAAAAATCATTTTGTTTAACCATTGCTTTAGTACTTTTACTTTGAGGTTCTTGGCTTTCAAATAACTGTCCTGGTCTAGGCTCACCATGATCAAAAAACTGGTAACATGTGGCTGATTGACCCCTGATCCTTGACTGAGACAGAAGTCATATCACACTGATGAGTCCTGTAAAGGATGAAACAAGCAACTGCAGTTTGTTGTTTTCAGCATCTGTAGAATGTTTATGAGGTCTTTTGATATGATACTATCCTGCTTAAAGCATAGCCAGTCTAAACCCTTTCATACTGATTTGCATATATTACTCATGATACCTTGCTTTGGAGGTATGTGTAATTTGGAATTTCTGTAATGCTTGGCTTTATTGCCAATGCACATTTTGCTTTGCCCTTTGCCTTAGCACTTTTGCATTGTGTGTGTTCTTTTTCTTTTGAATTACTTTCCTGGTCTAGTGTCAATATGACTCAGACATTGTTAATATTTAGCTAGCTGTCTGACTCCATGTCCAGGACTGATACAATGGCTACAATAGCTATATCACATTGATTAGTACTAACAGGGACAACACAGCAGTCTGTGGTTTGCTGTTCTAGAGTTTGCGAATGTTTTTTTAAGGCTGTTTGGCACTTTGCAATCCTGCTTAAATCATAACCTGATTAAATGAACTTCCTTGAAATCCTTCCTTGTATTTATTGCACTCTGCACTTATTTATACCCTCTTGTTGCCCACTAGACAGCCATCCCTCCTTTTCTTGCACACCTGCACATTTACTACTGATTGTAGCCTTAATTTCAGTTGTTTATTTTTTCCTGTTCAAGTTATGCAACTACTTTTATTTTTTTTATGTATTATTATCCTCCTCCTCCTCTTTTCCTTCCCCCATGACACATCTAGACATGAACTGCTATCAACTCAGTACATATTTTCTGCTGAAATTTAGGAAAGAAAGAAAGAAAGAAAGAAAGAAAGAAAGAAAGAAAGAAAGAAAGAAAGAAAGAAAGAAAGAAAGAAAGAAATGCCTTTCTGGTGATTTGCACATATTGCCTTTGATGCATTGGGGCTTACAGTGGTTCCCAGTGTTGGGTTCCATTATAACTAAATATGTCCTAATACTAGTATCACAGTGTCCTCAGTCACAACTAGATAGGTTAGCAGAAAACACAAGCCAGGAAACTATAGACCAGTTAGCCTGACATCTACAGTGGGGAAATTAATGGAGATAATCCCAAGAGAAGAAGTGGTATACATCTTGGAGGTAAATGAATTACAAGACTCAAAACAGCACAGATTCATTAACTGGGTATCTTGCTAGATGAATCTCATTGAGTTCTTCAACTAGGTGACAAGAGCAGCAAAGGTCAATCAGTAGATATATTATAGTTAGACTTTCATAAGTCTTTTGGCTAAGTCTCCCATAAGAGATTAGTTAAGAAATTAAGAGACATATGTGTGGAAGAAAGATTGGTAACTTGGATAAAAAATTGGCTGGGGTGGAGTCAGAGTAGTGGCTAATAGGGAGTTTCAGTGGTAAGAAAGTTGATGAGCAGAGTGCCACAGGGATAAGACTTAGGCAATTTCTCTTTCTATATATCAATGTACCCAATAGTTCCATTTGAAGTCTGAACTATCCCCTGTTTAACC
This sequence comes from Neoceratodus forsteri, assembly GCA_016271365.2. Lineage (NCBI taxonomy): Eukaryota > Metazoa > Chordata > Ceratodontiformes > Ceratodontidae > Neoceratodus > Neoceratodus forsteri. The sequence goes on from CM028136.1 coordinate 294,269,274, forward strand.
TGCCACAAAATGGCCATCCAGCATCACTGCGTTAAATATGATATAGGAATAGTTGTAAGGATCATGTGTGCCAGTTTACAGATCACACAAAAACTGTGAGAGGATAGCTCCAGAAGAGGGGATAGGAGAGTCAAGGCATGACCTGGAAAGACTGAAACAATGGTCAAACAGTTGACAGTTATGTTTCAATGTGAAAAGAAAATATAAAGTCATGCATGTAGGAAAAAAGAATCTGATAATGCAGTATGAAATGGAGGGGGGTTGATACTAGAATGCATAAAGGGGAAGAAAGACTTAAGAGTAACTTTATCAAATGGCTGCAAAAATCACAGCACACTGTAACAGTGCTGTGAATAAAGCAACTAGGATGCTAAGAAGCATTGGGGAATAAGCCACAGAAGAAGGGAATTAATCCTCCCACTTTACAGATCAGTAAATCCATCTCAGCATCCTATCTGCACAAGAGTCTGGAGTCCTTGCCTGAGAAAGGACTGTGATAAGGTGGAGACAGTACAGTGTACCATAACCAAATGTTTTTCAGTCAAGGGGACATAACTTACATAGAAGAACCATGGAATCTGCACATGTAGAGAATGAGGTAACATGGTAGAAATTTACAAGTACCTGCACGGGGTAAACAAAGTAGGCTACACAGTCATATTTTCATTAAGTGAAAATGTAGGTACTAGAGGAAGCTCACTAAAGCTGATAGATGGAAGATTTAAAAAGACGCTAGTAAATACAGTTTCCCTAAAAGGGGTAGTAGATAAATGGGACAAACTATCTAAGGGTGTGGTAAGTGCCAACTTAGTTGGTAGCTTTAAAGCAGGTTAGCATAGGCATATAGCCATAATGGGGGGGCTGGGGGGAGTGATAATAGAGGGGAAACGCTATTAGGACCAGGTTACAGTAGTGATGTGGGGAGTCACGTGATGCTCTTGTCCTGGTAGCAGCTCTCATTTGGCTCTCCCTTCTCCTCCACCTTAATTAAACTACAATCTCATTAATAAGTTGTATTTCTACCTTACCTTTTGTAGTGTCTGACTTCTTAGAGGTCCAGGACTATTTCTACAGAGTTTCAGCCTATAGTTTGGAATAATATCTGAGGCAGAGATGTGACAAGCTGGCCTGAGGCACACCCCACCTCAGTCATCTGAAAAGCAAACCAAGCGGCCGAAGGCCCAGGGACCGGAGTCTGGCTGATCCACTACCTCTACCGTGACATCTAACCTTCTGACAGAAGAACACTTTCTTAAAGAGTTGGAATCTTTCAGGGATTCTCTCTGAGAGATAACTGACCTGTTGAAATCACTCAGAGAAGACCTTAGTGATCTAGGAAGAAGGGTGGGGGACGTTGAGGCCCACACACTATCTCTGAAGAAATGGCAGGGCCGTGCAGACTCTGAAACCACTCAGCTGTGACACAGAATTCATAAATTAAAAGACAAGCTTGAGGATTTGGAGGGGAGAAGCCACTACAGTCATTTAATTATTTTTGGACTGCTGGAAGAAGAAGAAGAAGAAGGGGCCACACCGATCTACTTTATACAGAAGTTTCTCGACCGGGTGGCTGGCCCCTCCCTGAATCGCCCCATGTATGTTGTGGAGCAGGAACACCGCTCACTGTGCCCTAAGCCCCAGCTGCCCCCTTCCCCATCCCTTCATGTTTAAACTCCTAAACTTTTTAGACAAGCAGCATGTCCTCCAGAAAGTTTGGGACCTGAAGGAGATACTATGGGAGGGTAATAAATTACAAGTCACTCAAGGCCTCCCGGTGGGAACTCTTCAGAAATGTGTTGCATTCCATCCTGTGGTGGCCAATCTAATTGGTGGGATTAAATTCAAGCTGCTCTACCCCGCACAACTTCAGGTCCTGCTTGACAATAAGTGGCATACCTTTAAAGCAGTGGAAAATGCAACCCAGAATCTCAAGGGTCTGCTTCCTGATCTGTTTAAGGATCTGTGAGTCCTGCATGCCTAATGGGTACCATTTCACTGACCCAGGTGTTAACCCTGTAAAGAGCTGCTTGAAGGTTCATAGAGATTTAACAGTTACTGTATTTTCCTAGACTTCGCTCTCCCTATGCTGGGGGGCCGGGGTGACATAGTTCAGGGCTTGTTGTTAGACTGTCTGCTCTTAAGATGCCTCTTCAAGGATACCTGTCTATATATGGGAAGCAAAAGCAGAAAAACAGCTCCAGCTGTAAAGGAGTGTGCTAGGTCATAGAAAACAGACAAATTGAAACAGCAAAACCAGCACCACTCCAGACTTAAAGTGTAAAGGCTTTAATTACAAATGTAAAAAAGGCAAATGCCTGCAGCATACAATCCACAGTGAAGCAATGGCATAACCCCGACTGGTTTCGCAACTAGTGCATCATCAGGGGGATAGTTCATTAACACAATGTGACTAGTATAAGTAGTAGTCTCTTAAAGAGACAGTATACATATAGAAAAAAGGTGAAAATAGCACAAAAAATATTAATATACATATACACAAATATATAAAAGTATCAACACACATATATGTATACTTACTACCACCAATAAATTACTACACCAGGGAATTTAGCAACTAATTTGACAAATTCTAATGAATAATTTTAAATTCAAAACTAGACTAAACCCAATTAAGAGGCTAAACTCTTAGATATTCACAGAGTATAATATACCAAGCTAAAGATTTTTAATATTCAGTTTTGTTTTATTAGATTAGCTTATATTATTTGCATTTTCCTTATTGTGAGCTATGAAATAATTTTATTTTATTTTCAACTCTTCGGTTTTCTCTTCTATTACTGTTGCTCACTTTTTCCTTTTAAGTATATATGTTATATATATATATATATATATATATATATATATATTTGCTTTAGCTTGGTATATTATACTCTGTGAATATCTAAGAGTTTAGCCTCTTCATTGGGTTTAGTCTAGTTTTGAATTTAAAATTATTCATTAGAATTTGTCAAATTAGTTGCTAAATTTCCTGGTGTAGTAATTTATAGGCTGTAATAAGTTCAAGTTCAAGTTTACTGCAGGAAAACTCCATTGAGCAAGCTCATTCACAAGGAGGTCCTGTAATAAGTATACACATATGTGTGTTGATACTTTTTATATATTTGTGTATATGTATATTAATATTTTTGTGCTATTTTCACCTTTTTTCTATATGTATACTGTCTCTTTAAGAGACTACTACTTATAGTAGTCACATTGTGTTAATGGACTATCCCCCTGATGATGCACTAGTTGCGAAGCTGGTCGGGGTTATACTGTTGCTTTGCTGTGGATTGTATGCTGCAGACATTTGCCTTTTTTACATTTGTAATTAAAGCCGTTACACTTTAAGTCTGGAGTGGTGCTGGTTTTGCTGTTTCAATTAATATATATGGGAAGCCCCTATTGATACTACTTTGTCCTGCCATATTTCCTTGAACACTCGCAAACACATGTTTTTTTTTCTTTGCACACCGGTGGACTCGATGGCTATATTGCCTCGTCTGTTTGGACATGTTATTCCTCTTTGCTGTGGACTCTGAGCCCTGCCACTCTGCTGGTTGCCATTTTTGCCTCCTCGCCATAGGTTGGAGCTACTCCATCTCCAATACTGGAAAAGGAGCAGACTGGTTCTATTCTACCCTACCGTACTGAACTGTCCTTCAGCCAGTGTACTCCAACCCTGTTATTCATTAAGAACTGTGACACAGCCGATTTTGGGTAGGACTTTATATACTGCCCGCTTGTCTGCCATCATGTGCGTGGATCTTTTGAGAGGCATTGCCTTCCAGGACTGGTAAAGAAACCCCTCAAACTTTATTGGACTGCTGTCTCGGGCCTTGGACCCTGCAACCTTGAGGACATTAGATGGGTGAGTGACCTTCACTGGGCTTTTGTGCAGGTGGGCTCTCCTCTCTTTTTTTTTCTAATCGGGAGGGCTCACTCGTACTCTGAGCTCAGAGCTACATGGCAATTGTTATTCTTTTCTACCACCTTACTGATATGTCACCCTGATGACCAGGGACCAATTTCCTGATACATCACCCTGTTGATTTGGGATCATAGCTCTATATATCTTTAACCAATCGGACAATGTACAGTATATTAACTGTTATTCATGTTCTGTTTATAAGTTTGCATTCCTATTGCTTTAACCTTAACATTGTTTTAATCTGTATTAATAATTGGTGTTGGAGTCTTTTTTTTTCTCTCTCTTTTTCTTTTTTTTTTTTCTCTTTGTCGGTAGATTACATAGTGATGTAGTGCAGCGGGGGTGGAGGGGGAAGGAGGATGGGTATGGTGCCATGGTTGATGAGAGTTCCATGCACCAGTTTATTATGGGAGTCAGGGATGATCAATGTTGGATGGGGGATGGTTGTGGGTGGTCGGGTTAGGATATGTTAGCATTCATGTTATTGTTGTTCTGGCTTATTGGGAGGTATCGTTTTTTGCATCTCTGGGGTGAGGGAGGGTGTGGATTGTTGGAGTGGAGGTTTTTCTGATCCATATGTTGTTGTTCATAGTATTTTTCTGTTTTTGGGATATGGAGAGGGCTGATGGAGGGTATTTCTGGGGTATATTATATGAGGTAGACTGTCTGTTTCGATTTCATGTTTGTGTTTCAAAGTTACAAGGCCCACCATTAGTGTTTCTCTGTGGAGGGTTGGGGACTTGTGGGGTGTGGGTGTAGAGGATGTTTGTATCTGATCTGGTCAATATAGTCTTTTGTAAACTGTCTGTAAGTATGGAGAACATGGTGAATTGTTTGGGAAGAGGGTGGTGGGTGGGAGCTTGGGGTACTTCTGTGGAGACTGGTGGGTGATTCGGAGGAGGCCTTCTGCCTTCCTAGTGGTGTGCATGTCTCTCCCCGATCCCCTATACATTCTGTGGTCTGGTATGGCACATAATTTTCAGTACTGCTCGATGAATGTTAAAGGGGCCCAGTCTCTGACAAAACATAACAATGTTTTACTGCATCTTCACAAACTTCAGGTTACTGTGGCCTTTCTCCAAGAAACCCACCTCCCCCCAACCCAGGTGTTGCTGCTACGATGTTCCTGGGTCAGACATGTGTTTGGTTCAGGATTAGACCCTTGTAGATGAGGTGTGACTATTTTGGTGTCCAGGTCTGTCCCATTCCATTTTATCCAGAAGGTCAGTGATCCTCAGGGCAGATTTATTTTTGTATGAGGACTGCTGGGGCATCTGGAGGTGCTCCCAGGATCTATTTACAGCCCCAATATGGAAGATCTTTCCTTTTTTGCCCAGGTCATCTAAATTTTGTCCCAATGGACCTCTCTCCCTATGATATTTGTTGGAGACTGGAATGTGGTACTGGGCAATGATCTAGACAGGACATAGAGTTGTGGCCAACCCCTCACACCAAGCCAGTTTACCCCATGAGACCTCATGGACTCTTTAGGGCTTGTAGACCCCTGGAGGATTTTACATCCGAGTACAAAAGAGTATTTCTTCCACTCTATACCACACAATTCCTTCTTCCATATTGTTTTTTTTTAATTGAGTGCTGAGGCCCTGTCAGGTGTTCTTTTGAACCACTACTGTGCTAAGGTGGTGTCTGACCATCACCCAGTCCTTCTACAGGTTAATCTTACTCCCTCTTTGGTAAGAGACAAGGCCTGGTGCTTAAGCAATCAGTTACTGAGGCTCCCAGATATGGTTCAATGGCTACAACATTTCATTTCTGAGTTTTTTACCCTTAATTCGTTCACAATGCCAAAAACCGACATTCTTTGGTGCTCCTTTAAGTGTGCTGTCCAGGGCAAAATCATACAGTTAACTACTAGACAGAAAAGAGAGTTAACCCAAGCCACATCTCCTCTTTCATCATGGATTAGAGCGGCCAAGTGAGAACTTTCCGATTCTTCTCAATAGTCAGATTAGGAATACCTTGAAGCTCTTCAGGCTTAATATAATGTCCTTCTTGGAAAGAAGGTGGAACATCTTCTCTTGCAGACCAGAGTTCAGTATTTTGATCAGGGAGAGAAGTCCAGTAAGCTTCTCACTTTACGCTTGCACACTCAAAAGGCAGAGGATTATCCCATCCCTCCAGTCAGAGTCCGGTCATCTGGTCACCTCTCCTAGCAATATAGTTTCTCAATTTCAGGCTTTTTACCATTCTCTCTATGCAGTCTCTCGGAACCTTTTGATCTTTCTAGTTTCAATATTTTCCTTCAGGATCTGGAGTTGCCCATTTTGAGTGATACTCAGACTGATCTGTTGAAAGCTCCTTTGACTCTGGAGGAGGTGTCCAGAGCAATTGACTCACTAGCCCCCCGACAAGTCCCATGGCCCAGATGGCTTTTCCTTGAACTTTCATCAGCAGTTCAAAGAATTGTTAGCATCATGTCTTCTTAACCTGTTTCAATAAATTTTCTCACAAGGCCTCTCAGACCCTTCTCTTACAGCCACTATCATAGTAGTTTTGCCTAAACCTGACCAAGATCATTCATCAGTTTCCAACTTTAGTCCTATCTCTTTAATCAATGTATGATATAAAAATCTTTGCCAAAATCTTGGCCGTTAGGTTAAACTCTGTTTGGGGCTGTCTTCTTAGTAGGGAGTGGGTGGGATTTGTGTCAGGTAGGCTGTCCACTGACCATACTCGAAAACTCTTGCATCTTATCACCATGTCCAGGGACTCTTCTATTCTGTCAGTTCTTGCCTCCCTGGATGCGGAGAAGGCCTTTGATAGAATCTTCTTGGACTACCTGTTCCATCTGCTCCCTAGGTATGGCTTTCCTCTGAATTCATTAGATAGGCCCTCTGCGAAAGTATATTGTAATGGCGCACTGTCCGATTCATTCCCCTTACAGCAAGAAACTCATCAGGGATGTCCTCTAGCCCCAATTTTATTTAATCTATACCTCAAACCTCTGATCAGGAAAATGAATCTTTCCCCATGAGTCCACGGTATCTCATTAGGCATTTCTCAATATAAGTTGTCTATCTATGCAGATGATATTCTCCTGCATGCCATGTCTCCCTCTACTTCTTTTTCGGCAGTGTTAGACATCATAACCCAATTCGGTGCTATCTCCAATTACAAACTTAATTGTTCCAAAACAGAGGTCATGCCCCTGAATGGGATCACTACTCATGCTAGTGTGGAGCATATAGACCTTCTGTGGGTTAAGGATAAATTGAAGTACTTGGGAACATATCTCAGCACTGATCTGTCCAAATTAGAACAATATATCCTAGATCACATGCTTACTAAACTTCAGGTTGACCTCGATAGCTGGTCTCTCTTGCGCTTGTCCTTATGGGGTCATTTGAATATCCTTAAAATGAACATTCTACCACATCTTCTGTATCCCCTTATCATGTTTGGTCCAGCTTTACCTAAGGCATGGTTTCTCCAAGTCAACAGAATTTTCTCTAATTTTCTCTGGAGAGTGAAATCTCCTCGACGAGCTCTGGTTAAGTTAGTGAGGTCAAGATAGACCAGTGGGTTGAAGGTCCCTAACATTTACGTACATTACCTGGCCATACATTGGTCTTGATATTCTCTCTGGTCCTGTCTGGCTTCTGGAGGCCCAGCTTTGGTCTATACTCCCCAGTGGCTGGACATTAAATGATCTTTGAGCTCCCATTTGGTCCTGAACCCTTATGCTCAGTTGTACGTCCCCATCAAGAAGATTCCTGGTGCCCTAAAAGATGCCCTCTTGGCTGTTTTCTTCATGCTCACAAACAATTATGCCATTTGCTACATCTGGGCCCCTGTCATGACATTACCCAACCCATCCTGGGAAGTCCAAATCTAAAGATTTCTAGAAAGGTACTGTCCCAGACCATCTGGCCCTCCCTGGAGTTTTTCTCAGTCAATCAATTGCTGTCTGCGGGCAAGTTTGTTACATTTGCAGAAGCGCAACAAAAATTTGGATGGCCCTCATCTATGTGTTTCAAGTGTTTCCAAATTACACCTATGTTGTTTCACAATTTTTATGCTGGCATCTGGTCCAGAGAATATGGGGACACACTTCACCCCTTACTATTAACTACCCCTACTTCCCACACTATAGCCTTTTATGATACGTGGTTGCAGGAGCTTCTCGCTGAGAGGGAGCTTAGTTTTCTTTTATTCATGGAATCAGGCTCTTCCTTCTCAGGGAGGTCCCCATAACTGGCCCTGTATCTGGAATGACTTATATAAGCATATTGAATGGGATAGGTATCGTCTCATGCAGTTTCAAATTTTGCATAATATGTTTTATACACCGATCAAACTTTGCAGAATGGGTAAGTTGGCCTTGGACTTACGCACCAGGTGTAAAAAAAATGGGGTTCCTTACTTCACAGTCTTTGGACTTGTGAAAAGGTGGTATCTTTTTTGGGAGGATATTAGACATTGTTTGGATCACTTACTACGGCTCGACCAGGCCATCACACCTGAAATTAGTATATTGGGGGAGTTTGCTGAGGTCTTACTTGGTAATCAGAAATCACATATTGCCTTAATATCAGCCTGTGCCAAGAAAATTATACTTTGGCACTGGTGCGATCAGACCACCCCTGCTTATTTGGAATGGTACCAGGAAATTATTTCTTCACTGCGAGCTTAAAGTATTATCACAAACATGTCAAACTCTAAAAAGAAATCCACCCAAATATGGGAGCCTCTTTTTACTTTGTTGACCCTAGATGCTGGGTGATGGTTGGTCATTCACTATTCATTACTTATGGCTTCCATATTTCATGTCCCTGGGAAAGGGTGGGGTGGCTTATACCTGAACCTGCATTTTAGCCTTGTTACAGGTTTTTCTTTCCTCTCAGTATTAGGTTGTCCCCTTTTCTGATGGTGTCCTAGTCATTACCATCCTAGCTGATTTGTGAATTACCACAGCCTCCAGAGAAGATGGGAGGGATGGGGGAAGGGCTTTGTTGTTGGGGTTGGTGTGGGTGGGGGGACAGGGTAAATTGTTATCTTTATAGCTTGACTGGAAAGTTTGCCTGTTCTAAATCACTGAATTGTAGTTGCTGTATGCTTCATGTATAATTAGTCCAGTATCCATTTCTCTGATCAGTGAATTGTATCTTGAATGCCTTTCTTCCTTTTAATGTTCATGTGTTTTGCTTTCTAACCAAGCTTACTAAAGTTTCTTGAATTTACAGTAGTGAGGTAGGATGGACATACTAGACAGGCTGATTAGTCAGTTGTAGAAGCTGTCAGTTTCTATGTATTTATGTAGTATATAATGCTTGATGTCACTGTTTTCGAATACTATAAGTATATACTGTCATCTGCAGGGTTGTTAAATAGTTGGGGATTCATGCTTCTGGTTCTGGTTCTCTGTATCTGCCATTAATGAATTTGAAAATGTCATGAATAAATGAAAAACCTGGCAGGCATTTTATAGCTCCAGAGTGCCTCCTCCTATTGGACTTTTGGTTTTGGTGCTTTAAATCAGGGTAGTACTGGGATTTGCTGGTGGAGCAGCTCCCCACCACCCTTTTGGAAGTTTGTTAAACGGTCAGTAGGTGATGTTGTACAAAAACATGCTGTGCATGTGCGTGCCTCCAGAAGGCCTTTAGTCTGTGATCTCTAGTAGTCAGCTGGCATATTTTGTAAGAAGACAGACACATGTAAAGTGATGGTCTTGACTATGTGATGCTTCTTCACTCAAGATACAATATTGGATGACATGAATAGACATGAGGAAACCTGACACTGGGTACCACTGTATGTCTAAATTTGAATTTTAATGTTATTTTATATTACTAATTTTAATAATCTAAACTAGTATAATAATTATAATCAGACAGCAAGACTAGTTCAACTGTTTCATTTTATATATTATCTAAAGCTTTTAGTTTTACTGTTCATCATTTCAACTTACATATTGTCATGCAAGATCTTGTAAACCATTTTGTGATACTCTGTATGAAGATATTATGTAAGGAATAAGGCATGAGAGAGGTGGGATTATACTCTGTTAATGTAAAAAGTGGTGGGTTGGATTCTCGAGCCAAAAGGCAAGGAACTTCAACCAACACAAGGTGCATTAACATAGCATAATCCTCCTGATGGAATTGCCTTACTCCACTTATAAAATGTTTAGTGATGTTAGTTTTTAGCAGTGTCGTAGTGTTGAAAGTTGGTGCTGTATCTTTAAATCACTGCCTTTAATGCATAAGCATACTGTAATAAGATATGCAGCAGGGGTTAGGTTGCAGCTCGTAAACTGCTCTAGTTCAGTGTGGTTGCACTGCAAGGGAGTGGATTATGTTGTTGCTTTAAATAGGTATTCCTGACTTTTAACTTCCCGTGTGATCTGTGAAGCTAAGCTGGAAGCTTTGGCTGTGCTTCTTGTTCTTTCCATGTGATCTGTTTCAGACCTGTTAGCCTTGGCCCTAGGCTACTGATTAGATGTCATGTAGCCTCATTCAGGTGCACTGTTGGACAGCTGAGATTCAAGCAGAGAGTTTGAGCTGGGCTTTGTTTGTTTCTAGGCATGTAGACAATTCAATGGCTTTTAGATCAATGTTTGTAGATGTTTTTTAGATGACTTAGTGATGTTTGTATGCATGTTTCTGATGTATAGAAACATAGTTTTGAAATATAATTTGTATTGTTACTCACACAGATTGTGGCAAGGTAGTTACAGAGGAGCCCACCTCACTGATCCCAGTACACTGTTACCATTTTAGACACACTGTCTCACGGAGCGCTGAGATGAAGACAGCGAGAGAGACCAAGACAGGGAGAGATCACATTTCAAGCATGTTTTATTGTGGCTCTCTCATTCTCTTCCCTGGTTCCCTACAGCACTCCTGTGAGTAGTTTATAACACTTTCTTTGAACTGGCAACTCCGTTTTTAGGGCTTCTGAGCTAAAGAGGAGCAGATGAGTGGATGCCTGCTATACAAAAAGTCAAGCAGCTCTGCTTTTGGGAGCACATTTCACCAGCAAGAGCCAATAGACATGTCTTGTGCTGCACTGCTTGCACACCAGGTTCCCTCCTCTGAATTCAGAGTAAAAACAAATACATTCCCCATAAGAGAACGGGAAAAATATCTACCTTCCTATTTATCAGCTCAAAAAAACTGCTTTTTTCATCATCCCTCAGCTTTTTCCTCAGGTAGGGCACATTTTATTTGAGACTACATGATCATTTCAGGCAAGACAGCTGAAATAAATAAATAAATGGATTTTGTGCTGGTAAAAGGTGAGGGATTACAGCACTGGAGACTGAAGCCCTCTGTTTATCTACAGGGACAGACAGGAGGAATTTATTTATTGACTCAGCGTTGGCAGAGTGATGGAGGGGAATTCTGTTTTAACCCTTCCATTGTCATGCTGGTGGTACTGACTTAAGTTGTGCATGCATGAATATCATGCATAAGTAGTCATGTCGGTGCCACCATGTTGTGCACAGCTAACTCCTGGGCAAACTGTGCATGTGCGAGTATCACCCATGCGCAGTGCTGTAATCACTGCAGTATTAGTTACGGCTGACTCCGGTGTGGTGAGAGTACCACATATTCTTTTCAATGCTCTTGCCACTCCTAAAAGCTCTCCACAACCATATCAGCTCTGACCAGATCTTCTTGGAATGGGTAATGTATGTAATGCAAGAAAGCTGTAAGATTTCTCACTATCCTGTTCCTCCTCCCCCCCATGTCACAACTGAAAATGAGACCTTGGCTCTGTGTGCTTACCTGGTAAAAACATGTTCAAAATAAATAAATATATTTTTTGGAAAAAAAAAATATATACAACTGTCCAACTTCAAAGGAATTAGTAAGATCAGGCTAGGAAAGAAAATTAATTTGGTTTAGCACCTTTATACAAAATGCATCCCAACTCTCTTTACAATCCAGGAAAAAGCATGTTGCTACCATTAGGCAAACAGCTTGGGGCTAGAAGACAGGTTACAAAGAGGTTAAGTACAGAACAGTTAAGGTAATTGCTTTGTGGTTGTGGGATTCAGCATGGGTCTCCTGGTTCAATTCTAGGCACTCAAATCTCTAGGCTAAACCACCGCCCTACAAATTGCATTGTAGATAATCATGAGTGATGGTACATGGTCAGTTTCTGGAGTTCATCACCATAAGCTCACTTTAATTGGATGCATATAGACAGATTGAAAGCTGTAGAGGTGAAGCTTTTTGTTTTCTTTTCAGACCCTATTTCTTGTGATTGTTATTGGCGTGTTATGTAATTTACTATGCATTCATGCCCTGATGCCTTCAGAGATGATATAATTGCACAGGATCATGAGTCTCTCTGCTTATGTTAAACTGTATTCCATGACTGATGATGTCTATCACTCACTGGAACCATGTCAAAGGTTTACTAAAAGGATTTTAATAAAAAGGAGTAAGGTATTCAATAGATGTATTAAATTAAATATGGCATACACAATATATTTAAAACATGCAGGTAATGCAAGTAAATGTAAAAGAAAATAATTATCATGCAGCCAGTGTATTTAAACAATGTAACATAGCTTGGCCAACATATGTTTTACACTGTTGAACTCCTGTAAAAGTCATACTCCACAATATAGACTGTAGGCAGTTTTCTGGCTGAAGATGAATGCTGTAATACAGTAAATGACTTTACAGGCAGTTTAACTTAGTTGTAGGACAATGCATCCCCATTTTTTAACTGTTTCCCTCTGCAATGTCGAGGGCTACTGTTGTCACACAGTATCCTTAAGCCAGGAGGGTAAATGAGCAAGTGGTTGACTTTGTGACTGAAGCCAAAGCCACTCTATTTTAAAATGGTAGGAGGTATTTGAGCTTGAGGTGGTTAGAGTCCTCTCCAAGTCCTTAAGTGCCTGATCTACTGTATGTGATGAAGTCAGCTCCCACTAGTCCCATGGGAAAAAAATAAAGTGAAGGCCAGAAACCAATCCTGGGTGTCCTAAGTGACAAATACTCTCCCTTAGGAATTAAATGCCTTACTTTCATGACGTCCTATAATGAAAACGAATTTGAGGCCAGACTCAAATCTGGGTGTCCTAGGTATGTATGATTCCACCACAGTGTCAAGGAATTTTGAACATTTCACTATCATTTCTGTTGCCCTCCAGTAACAAACTGCAAAGAGCTGACTCTATGACTATCTCTAGCTTCAATAGTATTATTAATCAGGGTTTTATTTAACTCCAAAAATTGATTAGCGTTATGCTCATAAAAGTGCTAAAACATTGTGTTAAACAAACATAACACTTCTAAGAAAACCTATATAAATACTTTCTGTACAGTTAGCATTGCCCCAAGAAAAAATCTGCTAATCAATTATTTAAAACCCTGTTAATAGAGTTGTCAAAATGAGATACCAGTATGATTCTTTTGAGGTTTAATGATCCATGTAGTGATTTAACTACCTTATAGTTGCATTGCATTAGCACCTTACTATGTATTTATAACAGCTTATACTATAGTACACAATACTACTGCTGGTTATAAACAAACTCTGGCCAGAGCAGATAGGGCTTCAGGTGAGGAACTTGGTGTACAAATATTAAAAACTACCAAAGTTATGAGCCTGCATTAGCAAAATGTAACATAGGCTCATGCATTTGTTGTTTTGTAATATTGTACTCCAAATTTTCAACATAGCCCTGTTATGAGCAGATATTCAACTCCTGCCCAAAAAGTGATGTGTTTGTTCCTGCTCACTTTGTATTACCAATGTCTATTTATCTGCTGGTGTGGTATTACTTGGGAGGGCTACTTGGGGAGGGAAATGGATAGGGGCATCTTCTCAGAGGGTTGTACCCCACTACCATGTAACCCATTACCATTCATTCTCTTGCTGGAGGGACCTTGATATACAAGATTAATCACCCTCAGCTTAGGCCCCCACCAAAGGTTAGTCAGCTATGACAGGGTGGAGTACGGTGGGACTGTACCCCCCAAATAAACCTTACATCTTGATTTGAATTGAGTTTTGTAAATCAGTTCATAATTATTACACATTTTTGGAATGGGTGGACTAAAGTGGAAGACAAAAGGTAGTAAAATGAAAATGTGGCAGTAGAGGGATGTCTACAAAAATATACCAGCTCTGGTCAGAGCTGGTATGGCTGATTAGAATGAGGGGAGTGTGGCAAGAGTGAGTAAAAGAATACCCAGAGATCTTGCCATGCTCTCGCTGCACCAGAGTCTATCGCGCATGTGTGGAAGTAAATGTAGAAGTATTGCATTAAAGTAGTATAGTGCATGCAGACTATGTAAGGGAGCTTACCAGTGGTCACAAGCATATTGTTATTAGAATGTGTCAAAAAACTAAAAAGTAGCCATTCAGTTAATTATGGAACTAAGAAAGAATATTCACACGTGATGCCAAATTATTAATAAGAAAATAATCTAAAAAGTATTATTAGAAAGAAACATTGGCCATTTTTTAAAACAAATAACTATGTAGAGCCTAGCTCAATAATTATAAACATACTGGCATGTTTTTTTTTACTACCTATGAACTGCCATGGAAAGAAGTGTGTAGGAGCACAGCCTTGTTATATTAAAACCACAGAAGTGGGCTACAGCTACCTCTGATGCCATAATTAAGGTGGCTTCCTGCCTACAACAAATTTGTATTTGCTTTCTCAGAGAAAAGGGTCTATATTGATCTTTTCACCTTCTGTTGACCTGTAAATGGGTGTTGCAGGCTCCCCAATACGACCAATTTTCCTCTGTCCCCACCAGCAGTTTGAAGTGAGATCCACAGCCCTAGCACCTGGTAGACAACAGACTAAGCAGTTCTCTGGATAATGCTTGAACATCTTCCAGTCTGTAAATCTAAAAACTGAGTCCCATACCACCAGAACCTGATGTTAGCCAGCACTAGACTCAGGCATCCCAATGTGGAATCCATGTCTCTTGGTGCGTGATTGCCCAGTTGCCGAAACTCTTCCCCTGCCTGTTATTGCCAGGCTCTGCCAAAGGTGCAAACCTGTTGGGGTGGGTGAATGAAAGAGAAGAAAAGAAACAGGGTGGGAAAGGAAGGTAGAGTCTAAGTGCTTTAAAAATAGCTTTTGTAGTTCGTAAAAGCACATGTATTGGAAGCAGATAGACAAGGAGAAATCAACTTCTGTGACACAAACAATCTACTTTCAGCTGTGCAAAACAATTGAATTGAGGACCGATTCATTGACTGGTGGATGCATCACATCACTATGCATTGATTAATAAAAACATTTATTAATTTTGTGTTTTAGTGTTTTTCACAACTGGGTCCATTTTATTATCACAATAATGCACTCAATGGCAAGGGTTGTTGTGGGATTTACCCATGTACTATGTGGTTTAAGGCACATGGCTGCATTTCATGCCACACCACAACAGAAGGCACAGGCAACTTTCCCACTGACTAACACTCAGTGATATCTTATTGCTTAAACATCTACTATTAGTCCCAGTCCTATATCTCCTGGTGACATGTCTATCTGGACTTTTCCCACTGGCACTGGACCCATAGTCTGGCATACCACCTCAGCAGTAGTGAGGCAACTTCTTCCTGTGATGACAATACTAGCACCTTTAAATTGTCATCACCAACAAGCTCCATATGATCTGGTGTGCCACTGACAGCACAGAGCACACAGAGCTGGTATAACTTAATGAAGACCCCTCACATGCAATGTAATGTTGTACATTTAATATCTTTTCATTTTTAGGATTTTTGATGCATAACTAGTTTATTTTTGGGGAAGGGGGTCATGCTTATGTAATTCAAAAATCAATGTAGCCAGACACAGAAACAATATACTGTAGAAAGTGGCATGCTTGTAAAGCAGAGACTGCACTGGAGTATACAGTATGGCTTGAGGTCACTGATGAGTAGTAACTATTATGGTAGCTCACACTGGGCTGTGTCTGTCTTGATGGGATTTGTAGGCTCTGTCACAACACCACAAGCAGCAATTCACAGCAGATGCATGCCAACAGCACCTGCAACTAGTAAGTGATACTCTCTCCCTCTCTCTTTCTATTCTTGGCCAATCCCTGCTTCCCACCTCACTCCAGCCCTGACATCATAGCTACACCCCCTCTGTGACCTCACTAAGCCCTCCCCTACCCCCTTCCCCTTACTCTTCCATTTCAACTGACTCTGACCACCCACACACTTGGTTTTGGCCTGTGGAAAATGGGGCCTGCCCTTTAAGGAGGGCAACACTATTTTGTCCCTGAGAGCTCCCCTATATTCTGCTGGGTGCCACAGTTGTTGAGTCATCACAGACCTACAAGCTTCTCATGTGACTATGTCTGCTATGATACAGTAAAGAGCCACAGAATGCAACCTGCAGCTACTGCACACCAGAGAGACCAGCATTATACATCTGAAACCTTTCAGTGTCTGATCTGATCTGCATACCATGAGTACTGAATCAAACCTTTGTCCCAATCCTTTTAGTTAGATAGTTGAGGCAGGACTGTCTCTTCTGGGAGTGACAAGATAGAAGACCTGCATTTTGGCCATTTTGTCTTGTTTTGGATTATAAATAGTGATCCCTTTAATTTTAAACTTAATAACTGTGTAGGTTAAATAGCTGCATCTACATCAAACAGTAGGCCTATGATAATTCAACAACTGTGTTACCCAGTAGAATACAAGGGGCCCTTAGGGACTGTGGGGATAGTATAACTGCTGTGCCTGTTAGCTGGGCCTGACAGGGATGAAGGATGAGAGGGGAGGTGGAGAGGGGATTGCAGGGATTGTCAATTATTTGTTTATTTTTTAACCCTTCCCTTACCTTCCCCAGAGCTTTGTTCCTCCCTTCCCTAATAAACCTTATCCCATATCCCTTGTTTGTGTTTTACTCCTGTGTGTTGTTTTCTATTGCTTGGTCATTGTGTTATTGTATTGCGTAGTGGGACTGCGTGGGGCTGTAAAATCACAGTATAGGGCTGGCAGAACAGCCTAGACCTTGTAATGAGCTGTGAATGAGCTTGATACATCCAACAGAATAGGGTTTGATACCCACAACCTCCTCTTGCATACTGTGTGACCCTGAGTGAGTCACTTAACCTTCCTATTGTCCTTGGATTGCCCCTGAAAAAAGGCTCTGTGCCTAGTGGGACTTACCTTGTTACCAAAAGAATAACTAGTTACAGAAGAGACTGACTTGATAACATTCTTCTAGTACTGACATTTGGAGCTACATGGCATAACTTAGCATTAAGTTATTAAACAGCGCTCTTACACTTTTAAACGGATATTTATTTTGGACCAGTGATAGAAAAACAAATGAAAACAAACAAACAAAAAACAAAACTATTCAAGTCATTATACCCTCTGTATGACTGGTTTTGTAGTTCTAATTTATTTTTGAACTACAGTACATACCTTAGACATGTGGGAGTGTTGACAGCGGTAAACAGTAGAAATTCCTGCATGATGACTCCCAGCTTCAAGGCTGAAGAAACATGTATATGTAAGGATTCTGGGGGGGTCCCAGTCTACTTCTTACATTGCTCTGTCCCCCACATAAACATGTGCCTAATTAGTCATGTGCTGCTGGGTCAGTATTCAGTCAAAGTAAAGAGATACTGAGTTAACCCCTAGGCTGCTGAAAGAACTAGAATGAATCTATTTGATTGAGCTGGACAGATGCTAATTCTGTAGCCTTGCAAGGGTTAAATGACAGCAGTTTAAAAAGTTGTTTTTTTTGTTTATATCCTGAGAAGTTGGCAGGCACAATAGCACCACCCCCCCCCCCACACACCTTTAAGGTAGAAAAAAACAATAGCAAAAATCAGAAGGGGAGCACATTATTTTGCAGTTGTGGATGGATACTTCTAAAAGTCCAAAAGGAAGTTCCTCAGTAAGCTGTTTTTAGAGCTATTGCAATAGGGCTGCAAGCTCCACCTACCTGCAGCCCTAAAAAGAAGTTTTGGAGTGAGTGCAGCCTGGAAGAGATGCACAGCCTTTGCTGCCCTATTTGTTTAGTTGTGTATGAAACAACTTAGTTAATTTTGGAGACATTTCTCTGCTTCCTTACAGAGCAGCCTGTGAGAAATTATAATCAAGAAATGTATACTTCATTATAAGAATTATAAATATTGGTGACTCATCCAGAGTCTAAAGACTAATGCTTTTGTTGTTCCTATGTGTTTAAAAGTGACCTTTCAATAACCTCTAGAATCATTTAAAGAGAAACAGCTGGATTTTTCAAAGTCCTGCCCCAGGCACAGAAACTGATTTTGGTGTGTGCCTGCTGCAGGAAAAAAGGGGGGCAAAATGTTTGAATGATATTTTAAACATTTTACTGCATTAACAGTAATTGACTTCACTTTATGGTAAAATAATGAGGCAAATGTCAAATATTGATACATGTCTCAATATAGGGCCCCCATTTTGCCACAACTTGTGGCGAATACGCACAATTCTTATTAATGTAAGCATCAGGGATGCAGTACAGTCATGCCATAAATCTGTGATGCATTGCTTAAAATCCAGCCCATAACAGTTTCCATTTTGACCCCTTACTCTGTCCCTCACACCAGTGATCAGGGGTGTCATTGATGTTCACTTTTTCCAGTCGAGAAGGTGTGTTGCTGGCTGCCCTCACTATTACCAATGCTGCAATTAGGCCTGTTAGAAGGGGAAGTGCAAATAGTGAGAGGCCCACACCTTATTTCTCTCTCCCCTTGGCAGCTTGGCATCTCACCTCCAAAGCATAATCAACTTCAAGCTGGCCACAGAATGTGAAACAAAGAATAATACATGGGTAGTTTGTAACCAGAATTTTAGACACACCTAGATGTGGAATGCTACATAAACCAGGCGAGCAAAGATTGAGGGGTTTATAAAAGCAACCATCACCAAGGGTGTGTATAACATTGTGTGTTACACACACTTACCCATGTTTTGTTTTTTATAATTACTGTCCAGAATTTCAAATAAGGGAGAGATTTAAAGAGACGTTGAGACAGTTCACTTATATAAACTCAATATGCAACTCATAGACAGTTATGCAAACTTTAACTTGTTTGTTTTTAAACTGCAGAAATTCTGCTGCTTTTCAGTAAGGGACACTAATTGTTTGAACAAGAGGCAGTTGTGCTACTGGGGTGGGCAGCTTCGGTAGTGTTAGTTTGATTGACAGCTCGCAGTTATACATGAGCAGTTGTAACCAAATATTACAACACAGTTACTTAACTGTTAAAAATGTTGTCCAGTAATTAAATATAGAATAATGCATATGGGTGGTGTGTGTTACATAAGGAATAAGACATGACAGAGGAGGGAATTATGCTATGTTAATGTATCAAGTGGTGCACTGGAGTGTCAAGCCCAAAGGATGAGGGATTCACAATGAGGTACACTGATATAGCATAATCTCCCTGATGGAATTGCCTTATTCTGCTTATAACATGTTTATTAATGTTAGTTTTTTTAGCAGTGTACTCATGTTGTAATTTGATGCTGTATCTTTGAATGGTTGGTTTCAGGTCATTAGCATAAATTCAATATGTGAAAGGGATAAGGTTAAAGCTGGTAATCTACACTAGTTGGGTGCAGTTCCATTTCAAGGAGTAGGTTATTGTGTTGCTTTAAATAGGTATCCCTGACTCTTAACTTCCTATACTTCCCATGTGATCTGTGAAGCTTAGTTGGAAACCTGGACTGTGCTTCCTGCAATTTTTATGTGATCTGAGTCAGACCTGGAATCCTAGGCTATTGATTAGGCAAGGGCAAGGCAAGTCAATTTTTATTTAAAAAGACACCCACTCCAGGAGGCTCTGGGCATCTTACCAAATAAAATAGACAAATAAATAGACATAGCTAAACTCAAAGTAAATATCATTTTGACATTGATTTCCATAAATAATAAAATAAGATGAATTTATCTAAGAGGTAATAAAACAGGGTGACCAGAGGCTGAGATCGAGACCATAGCATAATGATCTCACTTTAAAAGCTAGGTCAGGAAAAGCCTGGGCAAACAGGTGGGACTTTGATACCTCCAAAGATGGGGCCTCCCTAACCCCGAGGGGTAGCAAATTCCACAGGATGGGGCCAGTGACACTAAAAGCCCTGTCGCCGGCCATTTTAGCCTCATCCTGGGAATAACCAGGAGGCCCATAAAGGAGGAGTGGAGTGGGTGGACTGAGACAGCCGGTGTAAGAAGGTCCGTCAGGTAACCAGAGCCCTGACTATGTAGGGCCTTATAGGTGAGAAGACCCACCTTAAAGAGGATCCTCCACCTAACCGGCAACCAGTGCATCTCACACAGTACCGGTGTAATATGACAATATTTAGGCTCTTCCCATAAGTAACCTGGCAGCTGCTTTCTGCACCAGTTGCAGTCTATGGAGAGATCCTCTTGTGACCCTGAGGTAGAGCGCAATGCAGTAGTCAAAACTTGATGTCATCAAGACATGTATCAAAGTGTGGAGGTCCAGAGGTGACACCAGGGGCTTTATCCTGGCAACATTCCCGAGATGGAAGAAACAGGAGTGAACAGTGGAAGACACCTGCACCTCCATCGACAAATCCCTGTCTAGAATGACACCAAGAATCTGCACCTCAGAGGAGGCCTTCAATGGAACAGGTCCCAGAACAAGTCAGGTCTCTGTGCCAGAGGCCATCCTATCCCACACTCTGTTCGACTCCGCCACCAATACCTCTGTCTTATCGGGGTTTAGCCACAACCAGCTGGAGGCCATCCAGTCATTGATCTCAGCAAGGCAGCTGATTAGTGCGTCTCCCATATTGGATGTTCCTGGGGCAAAGGACAAGTATAGCTGGGTATCATCAGCATAGCAATGAAACCCCAGACCATACTTCCTAATGATCCCCCCCCAGGGGCAGCATGTACACTGCAAACAACATTGGGGACAAGACCGAGCCCTGGGAAACTCCGCACAACTGGAGACTAGAGACGGAGGAGAAATTCCCCATCACAACCCGTTGCCTCCTGTTAGCTGAAAATGACACAAACCAGCAGATGACAGTGCCAGTGAGTCCGCAGAATTCCCTAAGGTGGTCAAGCAGCACACAATGGTACACAGTGTCAAATGCTGAGGAGAGATCGAGGAGAACAAGAATTGTCCTTTCCCCCTCGATCTCTGGCCCTGAGGATATCATTCTGCACCTGAACAAACACGGTCTCTGTGCTATGCCTCTCCCAAAACCCTGACTGGAGGGGTTCATATAACTCATGGGTCGCAAAGTGCTCCTCCATCTGAAGCGCCACTACCTTCTCCATGATCTTCACCGAAAATGGAAGGTTGGAGATGGGATGGTAATTTGCCTTGACCTCCGGGTCCAAAGATGGTTTCTTGAGGAGCGGTCTCACTAATGCCTCCTTCAAGGCATTGAGGAAGACCCACTCTGACAAGGAGCACTGGATAATCAAGGCAAACACCAGGCCAACAGCGTAGATTAGATGTCATCTGACCTCACACAGGGAGTTTGAGCCATCCTTTGTTTGTTTCTGCATGCCAGATAGGTAAGATGGTATTTTATTAGCTTTTTGAACAATGTCTTTAGATGTTTTACTGATTGTTCAGTGATGTATGTATGTATGCATGTTTCTGCTGTTGTGTAGAATCACAGCTTTGAAATATATTTTGTCTTTTTATTAGATGTCTAAAATGTGACCGACACTGAGGCTTTTTGAGTTTGGATTTGTGAGTAGGAAGTACTGTATTTTGTGTTCATAGTTGTTAGATGGATTTCCTTTAAAGTTTGTGATTCTTGAACAATGCTGCTGCATGGTGGTGGGAGATCATGCTTTTTTCTTATTTACTTGATTTATTTTTGATGTTGTTGTGTTTGATTTGCATTGTAACCTTTGTGACCTTGAGTATCTGTAATTAGCATACTGACCACAACTGGTTTTGCTCTTGACTAATGCACCCCTAGCATGTCTTCTGAGCAGGGGTATATGCTAGGTTAATGCAGTACCATGTGACTGGGACCTGACCAAAGAGGACTTAGAACTGACCAGACACCATTTTATAAGAGAATTTAATACACGCCCAAGGTGTGTGATGCTATATAAACCTTGATAGTGACGCTTGAGGGGCATATTCAAGTATCACACACTGAGAGTGTATTAAATTTGAGTGACAGCACCACCCCATGTTTTATGTTGTATAACTTCTGGCCATTATTTTTCCCATTCCTCCCCTCAGTGAAGTCACACTCTTTCCGTTTCTATTATTTTTGTCTTTCTAAGGAGATACATGGCAAATTATAAGTTGATAGCAGGCAATTCATGAAAAAGGGAAGTCTGGAAAAGTCTAATATCACTCTCTAGGGCCATTTACACTACCTGTGTGCACCATTGCAAGCGGTATAGATGATTTGCATTGTCCTTGCAGATGGCTCCTCTGTGGTGCAGGACAGTCCTTGTTTTCCTGGGTTTGTGTACAATTACAGGTGTTTTTCACTGGTCTGTAAACATGCCTCTCCACCTGCAACAGTACAGCCCAGGACAAACCCTGCCAGACATCACGTCTGAGTGATTACATTTAAGCTATTACTGGCATTTCTTAAAGTAAGAGACCTACAGCTTGCAGCTTGCATAGTGGAGTTATCATCCTAGGTAACAACTGCATGTCTCTCTCACCATTAATAAGTGTACACCGCCCCCCCCACAACTGCAACCCTGGTGGAAATTTAGAAACAAATACAGGAGCCAGCCCACTGGCACAGTGGCAAAGCGTCCATATGCGGCGCCAACATCCCAGGTTCGGTGATGGACTCTGGAATCAGAGGACCAGCCAGAGAGAGAAGGACTGAGAGTCCCAGGGACTGCTCTTCTTCTCCCGGGGGGAGGGGGAAAGATTGTCCAGCACTATGCGGACCTCTGGTGGAGGCTGGGGGTACTTGGGGGGGTTGGGTGGATGCTGGCATCATTGCATGTCCCCGCCCCCAGGAAAAATCAGCAAAAAGCATTGCCAGCCACTAATGACAGCCCCTGCCTCTGCTTCTACTGCAGACAAAAGGTCTGCGGGGGGTCCAGCTCCTGTGACCCCACCCTGGGGGGCAAGCCAGGACTTAATGAGACTGTGTTTCCTGGGGAGGGGGAGCCCACCCAGCGGCTTCACCCAGGGGTGTAAGCCTGGGGATGGGGGGAGTGGTGGGAGGACCGTGGGACCAGAACCTCCTGTAGGGTGCAATAGCTGGTGTATATATAAAAAAAGAAACAAACACAGTAAGTCTTTCTGCAATGAAGCACACCACCCACGTTTAGATGCAACTTGGCAACAGTTTGGGTTGAGCAGCAGCCAAGCAATGCAGACAGCAGTGCATCAGCAGGGTAACTATAACCATGCCTTCTGTTTTCTGTATTGTATTATGGTGTTCTTGTTCTTTACTGAAGGAACAGTGCTGAGGCAAAGCGCCAAAGCTGAACAACCATGTCTTTTTTTAACTGTTAGAGCCAGTTTCATGTTGCAAAGTACACTGATGAAACTGAACTCTAGTAAACACGTAAGATGAACTCTACAAGGCAAGTAAGTGTTTTTCGCTTTTGGTGTGCTGTAAAACTGATTCAAAGTAGTGAAACTACTGTGGTGTGGCTGACTTCTGCACTTACTACATAATATGTCTGGTTGTTTGTTACCATAACATGCAGTCTGTCATTATGGTTTATTTAGTTATATTATTTATTTCAATTTGTTGGTCAGGAGGTAAAAGGACTCCTTTACTGCTATTGACCTAACGCAACTTGTTACCCAACCAACAAGAGTGCACCTCACAAAGGGGTTGAGCACTCTTCTGGATGTAGTCCTCACCAACCAACCTAACCAAGTTTGCAATCTACAAGTCCTTCCAGATGGAATCAGTGACCACTACCCTATTCTTTTCCATTGGATTACGTCCCTAACGAAACCCACTGCTCAGGCCACCCTAAGGCAGTTGCGACCAGGTGGGCTGAGGGCCTAGTAACCTAGCCCAAGTTGACTGGTCTCCCATTGAGACCACCCCCAACCTTGATTCGGCCCTGGCCTTTCACCTTAATGTTTAACAAAGCTTGTAGACATCTTCGCACTCTAACCAAACTTCACCCAAGGTACAGCATACCCTGGGTCACTTCTTCCCTACTCCAACTCCCTTAGGCACAGGGATAACCTGTGGCACCTAAACATGGAAACTGGCTGCCCTGCTGACAGACAGGCATATGCTGCTGCCCGAAATAAATGTACTTGGGCCATACGCAAAGCAAAGGCCGATCATTATCGGGCCTCACTCACCTCATCCTGGGGGAATGCTAGAACCTTCTGGGATAACATCAAACAACTAAATGGTGGTACACGCTCTCCTCCGCCTTCCCAAATCAATATTGAGGGTATTATATCTACTGATCCTACCCTCATTGCTAACCATCTCAATAAATCCTTTACTGACCTTAGCTCTGTACTTCCTAGCAACTTTTTTGACCCCCCCCACTCTCCTGACCCTGCAGTCTCACACGCATCTTTCCACTTCCACCGGGTTACTGTCAATGCAGTCAGACCGTATATGACCAAGGCCCTAAGAAGCAACACCACTGGCAGTGACCCCTTGGACCTCAGACTCCTCAGCCTGGCATTGGACCAGGTCATCGCCCCAATCACTAGCCTCTTCAACAAATCACTCTGTCTAGGGCAATTTCCATCAGCCTGGAAAATTGCCACTGTCACTGCCATACATAAGGGTGGAGATAGGGCCCTTTCCGGTAATTATCGTCCCATCTCAATCCTCTCACCACTCTCAAAAGCCTTAAAGAAAGTAGTATCCTCCCAAATATCTGAGTTTCTTACCAAATACAGTATCGTCTGCCCTGAACAACATGGCTTCCGTGCTGGGCACAGCACCAATACCGCCCTCATCGAGTTTTCTAACTTCCTCCATTCCTCCCTGGACTCGGGCTCTCTTGCTGGTGCAGTGTTCATCAATCTGTCAAAAGCCTTTGACACCGTATCCCATCCTCTCCTGCTGGATGCACTCAGCCATGCTGGCTTTGCTGCAGGACCTGTCTCATGGTGCTCCAGCTATCTGTCTGCCCAGTCCCAGCGTGTAAAAATCAATGGCACCTCTCTGACTTCTGCCCTATCCGATCTGGGGTTCCCCAGGGCTCTATTCTTGGGCCCCTGCTCTTTTCCCTTTATCTCAACACCCTGCCAGGTGCCTGTACTGGTAAACTCCTCCTTTATGCAGATGATGCTGTTATCTTCGCTTCTGACCGTAACCCCACCACCCTCAAGATTCTCTGCAATTATCCTATAAAGAGATGTGGAAGCCTGGTTTAAAGAACATAGACTGGTTATCAATCTTAAAAAGACCAAATCTATGATCTTCTCCCACCCTCAAAACAAAGCTAGTAATTTCCAACTTCAAGTCTTCGCCAGCTCTATGTTCCCACTTGAACAAGTTTATACATACAAATACCTTGGGATAACCTTTGACCCTGCCCTCACATTCCATTCCCATATCTCCACCTTAGTCTCCACCACCAATATTAGGTTGGGAATCCTTTTCCGCCACAAACACTGTCTCCCCCTCCCATGCCCTCCGACTCGCAGTTATGTCCTCCATTCTGTCACTTGTTGACTATGGCTTACCAGTCTACAGGGCTGCTGACCAGACCTCGCTAAACAAAATCTGCCTCACCTTAAATAAGGCCTGTCGACTAATCTTAGGTGCTCCCAGACTTACACATACCTGCCATCTTTATTCCCAGGCAAATCTGCTCAATCTTGACGAGCGTCTTAGGTATCAAACCTCCATCCATACAAAAAAAAAACTCTCCTTGGGCTCTCTCCTCCTGGTTTGACTGCCATTATCCACCAAATAAACTCACTAGCTTCAACACGGTCCTCCTGTAAAACCAAGAAGTTGAATTACCTAGAACTGAGACCTCTCATGGACAAGCAGACTTTCCTCTACGTGCCCTTCTTGGTACAAATCCTCCCTGCCAGTATCTCAGACACCCCACAATCTCTTGCTTTAAAACTACCCTCCGGAACGACCTTTTCACTACTCGCAGCTGTTGCTGTTTCTAATCTATCTTGCTCACTGTCTGACAAAGCCCCTGTTGGCTGCTCAAATCCTCTACCTTCTCTACCCTTGGTTCTTGTTACCTCCCTGTTGACTCCACTAAAACACACTGTATTGCTATCCTATGCTTTTTTTCTGATGTTCTAGTTATTTCCCTGAACAATGTTTACTTCACCAATCCTGTATGTGGTAAATTGTTGATCTCATTTGTCCTCCTGTATCCTCAAAAAAAACTGTGCACTGTTTCTCTGTACCAAGTTGTTATCACTGTATTGTCCTCTCTGTGATGAGGTACTTTTGTAAACGAGCCTCTGGCTCAAAGGTTGTAAACTGATGCTTAATAAATAAATAAAAATAAAAGAGGAAAGAGAGCATATAATCCCATCCAGTTTGTCTTCTACTGCTCAGTGGTCATGATATTTCTGTATTTTAAATTCATGTGCTCATTTAATCTTTTCTTAAAAGTATTTGCCATTGCTGCTTCGACTATAGATATTGGTAGTGAATTCCACCTATCCACCCCATCTGTGTAATGAAGCTCTTTCGTTGCTCAGTTCTGAAAGTTTCCCCTTTGGACTCTTATTTGTTTTAATATCTGATTTCTTCTTAAGTGTAATGTTTCCATCTTTCCTCACTTTTTATTCCTTTGTATATTGTTATCATGTCTCCCTTATGAAGTCTCCTCTCCAGTGCAAACACATTTAAAGAATATAGTCTTTCCCTGCATGAAAAGTTACTGATTCCCCTTATCATCTAAGTTGCTTTTTCTTTGAATAGTTTTCCAATTTTTTGATTTCAATTTTATTGCTTGTTGCCCCACACTTTGAACTTGAGTTCATTTCCAGGTGCAACCCAGTAAAGGGGTTACAAGGGGGAAGTGTCATAACACAGAACAATACAAAGTGCCAAAAGTGCAAATGACATGAATGAATGCTGAATGCAGTATGGAAACGTATGTACAAGAATGTGGCTAGGGGGATATACCAGTGCACCTTAACACAATTCTAAAAATACAAAGTAGGTACAAAGTGTGATCAGAGGAAAAAGTAAAACACAGCAAGCCATTCAGGAGAGAGGATGAGAGGAAGGTAGCTAGCCCCAAGAACAGGGTTCAGAGAAGTGGGATGGCAGGAGCGGCTTGATGCTAGAGTGCAATACACTATGGTGAACTGTGATTACACTGCTAAACAGAGATATATATATATATATATATATATTTTGTATTTATTTCTTTCCTTTCTGCTGCCCCCTTCAGCCTGACGCCCCCTTCCTCAGCCCCGACATCCCAGAATTACCAGGTCTTACCTTACGCCCGGTCCGGAAGTGGAGCCTGCGAAGGGTTGGGCATCATCTGGTGAACTGATCCATTTTTTATGTTGCTTGCACGCATGTGCAAGAAAAATAGTGCCATCATTCGAGTTTTCGGAGGTGTGGCACCCGTCTTCCAATTCAGTCAGTGTGTTTGCAGGTGCAGCTGCATTTCTCCAATGAATGCAGCAGCTGTCTATGACAGCAGTTGAAAATGCAGTGGCCATACAGTTGAAAGGGAGAGCTACGCTTCAGTGAACAGTGATAAGATCGCGTGCTCATGCGCTCCCCCCAACATACACACACATACTGCGTGCTTGTGCTTCCCCCCCACGCACACACTGTATAGCCAACGGGGGTGCCCAAATTCCCCATCGGCTGTGCTGTGCTCCTCCCCAACAGAGTTCCAGGTGCCATGCTGGAAGCCCACTCCAGCATGGCAGCAGTCTGTATGGCTGATGGGGTGCCCAATCCCCCAAACAGCTCCACTGTTCCCCCCCCAAGAGACTATCAGGTACCTCGCTGGGAACCCACCTGAGCATGGCAACAGTTCCTATGGCCAACAGGGGTGCCCAATCCCCCATTGGCTCTACTGCCCACACAAACAGCTTTCCAGCTGCCATGCTGGGAGCCCACCCCAGCATGGCACAAGTCCTGCATCACAGTCCCGCGTCATCTAAGTAAAAAAAAACAAACTGAAAAAAAAATCTTCCGCTGCTAACTGTCCTGACCCCTCCCTCACTGTGCCTCACCCTTTGTACATCCACCTCCCACACCCCACCTCACCCCATACTTACCTCTGGAGTCCAGCGCAATGATCTTCAGTGGACCAGGAACACGTCTGCACTCTTCAAAGCCAACCTCGAACTGAGGAAATGCCGGTAAGCTGTATAATGGAATAAATAGGGTTTTTTAACTTTACTGCATATCTCAAGCATTTTGGGGAATTTTTTCACCAAGTTTTCAACATGTGGTTTTTGGGACCCCACCTCATGAATTCTGTCACTGGAACCACCTTTCAGGACCAAGTTATGAAACGACAGTGTCACAGTTCATGAGGTAGGCCACCCAAAACCCTATGTTGAAAATTTGGTGAAAAAATTCCCCAAAATGACTGTTTTACGAGCATGCATTGCGCTATTCCTACGCACGCTCGTAAGTTTGCAAATTTTCAATATGGTCACTCCAGATTTTCAACATTGAAATTTTACCACACCTCCTTATGAGCAGCACGGCTGTCATTTTTCACATCTTGCCCAAAATGTGTTTCTGCCCAGGTAGCACACAATGGCGCAGTTGGTGTGCGAAATCAATGTTCAGGACAGATTAAGAAAATCACAGTGACACTGTTCATGAGCAGAGGTGTTAAAATGGCTATGCCAAAAATTTGGTGAAAATATTTCCCAAAATTACTGTTTTACGAGCATGCGTTGCACTGTTCCTACGGATAATCGTAAGTTCGCAAATTTTCAATATTTTCACTCCAGATTTTCAACATTATCATTTTACCGCACCTCCTTATGAGCAGTACAGCTGTCATTTTTCACATATCACCCAAAATATGTTTCCGCCCATGTAGCACACAATGGTGCAGTCGGTGTGCGAAATCAATGTATGGGACACACTAAGAAAATCACAGTGACACTGTTCATGAGCAGAGGTCTTAAAATGGTTATGTTGAAAATTTGGTGAAAAAATTCACTTCAGCCATTCTGCAATGTTACTAATGAAGACATTGAACAGGACTGGCCCCAGGACCGATCCCTGCAGCACCCCACTGGTCACCCCCTCTCCCTAGACTGCACCTCACTTACCACCACTCTCTTCCTCCTGTCTGTTAGCCAGTTTCTAGCCCAGTTTACCACCCTTTCCCCCATGCCCAGCCTACCCAGCTAGTTTATCAGCCTCCTATGTGCGATGGTGTCAAAGACTTTGCTGAAATCAAGGTAAACGTTGTCCACTGCCCTACCCTGATTCACTTCCTTTGTCACCCAGTCAAAGAAATCAACTGGGTACTATCAGCACCTTTGGACATCCTGGTTGGATTGTTAGTGCACTGTTTGAGCATTCAGATAGCCTAGAGGGTCATACAGTGCTCTATCTTATTACCTGGATATCATGCTTGGCCAGACATTGCAGTAACTGATAGTTCAGATATTGGGATGGGGATGGGGACAGTGCCCTAACTGAGCATTTGGACAGCTTGATGGCTTAGATAGGGTGCTCTCTGTGCATTCAGATATCCTGATTGAATGGATAGCATCCCTTCAGAGAATTTTGATATCCTATTGGTTCAGACAGTGGCCTAAAATTTATGAACATTTAGATATCCTGATGGGTTGGACAGTGCCCTGTCTGATCATTCAGATATCTTGTGGGTTGGATAGTGCCTTACAGCATTTAGCTATCCTAATGGGTCATAAAGTGCACTGTCTGAGCATTAAAACAGTCTGGTGGGTCAGCTAGTGCCCTATCTCAGGATTCAGATATGCTAATGGGCCAGAAAATGTTCTCTCTGATCTTTTGGATATCATGACATTCTGGATAGTGCACTAAGCATTCAGATATCCTGATGGGCCTGATAATGTCCTGTCTGAGAAATCGTGTGTCCTGGTGGCTCACTAGTGCACTGAGTATTTGGATATCCTAGTGGGTTGGATAATGTCTTATCTGTATATTCAGATATACTGGAGGGATGGATAGTGTCCTATCTGTACAGTCAGATATCCTGGTAGGATGGATAGCATCCGATCTGTGCAGTAGATATCCTGGTGGGATGTATAGTGTCCTATCTGTGCATTCAGATTTCCTGGTGGGATAGATAGTGTCCTCTTTGTGCATTCACATAACTTGATGGGATGAATAGTGTCCTATCTGTGCATTCAAATTTCTTGGTGGGATGGATTGTGTCCTATATAGTGTCCTATTTGTGCATTCAGACATCTTGATGGGATGGATAGTGTCCTATTTGTGCATTCAGATATCCTGATAGGATGAATAGTGTTCTATCTACGCACTGGGGGTGGGATATTCAAAGGGGTTGCGCATGGCGCAACATTGTTGCACCATGCGCAACCCACTGATTCACCCCAGCGTGATATTCAAAAGGGGATGTTGCGCTGCGCAATACCTGATGCATCAGGGCGCACCAGTAATGTGTGCGGCGCAAGTGCGGGGGGCGTGCCCATGCATATGTGGCACATCCTGATATTCAGCCTGGGATGTGCGGTGCATATGCAAGCACAGACCTGCCTTGCACCACACAAGAGGGCACAAAGTTCTGCCCCTGAAAAGCAGGAGCAAGTCCTGCTCACCCACAGGTGAGCTGTTGTATTGCAGAGCGCAACACGGCGGCTGCCAGCTGTGAGTGGCCATCCGACCACCCTAGTCACAGACCGGACGTCGAGCCCCCCCCACCCAAACGTGGGTGTAATAAATCTATATCCTTGGTGGTCCAGTGGACCCTTCCCGCTTGCCCGATTGCGGGCGTACATGTGTGTAAATACCCTGGTGGTCCAGTGGACCCAAACCTGATCCTGTTCACGGGCAAATAAAAACTTGAATTCCCTGGTGGTCCAGTGGACCTGCTCCCCTGCCCGATTGCGGGCAACTAAGGAAATGCACTCCCTGGTGGTCCAGTGGCCTGATCCTGAACCCTATCATGGGCAGATGTGTAGTTAATTTCACTGGTGGTCCAGTGGACCTGATCCCCAGCCTGATTGTGGGCTTCAGTTGTAAATAAATGCCCTGGTGGGTCATCGGTACTCCCTTCCCCACTCGCCCACTCAGACCCATCACCCAGCCCCCATCTGCAATGAGTGAGCTCCCACCCGCAGCTACCTGGCGCTCGATTGATAGCCAAAGGTTAGCCAGAGTCAAGCTGGCTGGTCCATCAGGCCAGCGCATGCAGACCTTATTGTACCACAGTCCTGAAATGTAATGGTTCATTCATATTTTGGGACTGTGTAGTACAGTATGGTCTGCATGCCCATTCGCCCATGCAGTGGACCAATGGGCGACAGCCATACTGTACACTGTCAGTTGGCAGGCGGCTGGGCGTGCTTGTGGGAGCTGCCACCCGCCGCTGACCGGGGGGAGCTGGGTGGCAGGTCTGAGTGGGTGGGTGGGGGTACAGATGACCCACTGGGGCATTTATTTACAACTGAAGCCCGCAATCAGGTTGGGGATTGGGTCCACTGGGCCACCAGAGAAATTAACTATTCATCTGCCTGCGATCGGGCTGGAGATCGGGTCCACTGGACCACCAGGGAATTTAATTATTCATCTAACTGCGATCAGGCTGGGGATCGGGTTCACTGGACCACCAGGGAAATTAACTATTCATCTGCCTGCGATCAGGCTGTGGATCAGGTCTACCGGACCACTAGGGAAATTAACTATTCATCTCGCTGTGATCGGGCAGGGGAGCAGGTCCACTGGACCACCAGGGATTCGGTATCATAGGCCCGCAATCGGGTGATGGGGTAGGGTCTACTGGAACACCAGGAACCTTATATTTATCCACCGCCCACAATCGGGTGTTGGGGTGCGTTGCCTGCCAAGAGGCAGGGGGCGTCAGTTCCCGACGGCTGCAGCCTGGCAGGATGCCAGGCACAAGTCGCTGGGGATTGGCTCACCTCCATGCAAATGGGGCCATAATGATGTACAAATGGCCCCATTTGCACCTTGCATGCATAATGGCCTCACTTGCATGCCAGCATTGAATATCATGGTTGCTGCGCCTAGCGCACCCGCACTTGCGCTGGCTCATCCCCCTGCTCCTCACCTGCTACTTGCGCTGGCACAGTGCCACTGCACCGTGTGCAGTGCGGGAGGCCCCACTGCCATATTAAATGGTGCTGAGCCATGGTGCAGCACCATTGAATATTGCCCTGGCCATGCCCTGGCGCATCCCAGTTGTGCTGTGCCAGGCTTGCACCCATGCCTGGTGCATTTCTGAATATCCCACCCAGGATGTCTCAGGTATGTTGCTAGTCTGTGCACAAGGTTCGGAGGTAGCCATGGATTGCTATAATGTGGCACTTATGGCTGCCTTGGACTGTATTGCACCTTTCCACATTTGCCCCTCGACCTTCCATCATAGCTCACCATGGTACTGTGCTAAGCTGGTTGAAGACAAACAGGCATAGGTTAGAGCATTCCTGGAGAAGATCTGGGTCTGTGGAAGACAGACTGCCGTTGAGAATTCACTATGCCAAATAACAGTGGGAAATCAACCTGAAAAAGACAGAATTCCTGTCACAGTCAGTTGCTGCAGGGAAAAATCATGCAGCCAGCCAGACAGGTTGTTAAATCCTTCCTGTCTGCAGTCTGTTTGATCTATTTCTGCAGAAAAGTGAGAGGAGTTTGGTTGCTTTTTCACTGACAAGGTGTCAGCCATTAGGTCTGGAATTTCTTCTAGTGGCATGCCTTGGGCGGGGTGGGGGTGGGGTGGTCATACCTATTGTGACGTATAGTAGATCTGCTTATCTGGGATGAATTTTGACCTGTTTCCAAGGGTTGAGAAAAGTGCTACTATCCGCAAGATGTTGCTTGAGCATGCACAAGCCAACATAAAAAGGACAATTTCACACAATAAGCCATTTTACACAGTATTTCTTGCACACCAATCATTGTGAAAAAGTATAAAAATCCATTCTCTGAAAACTGTTAGTCTTAATTAGTACATTAACACCACTATTGGAGAACAGTTTACAGAGGAGGTCTAAAACCAGCTCTGTGTTAAGACCAATTGGTTGCAATGATTTCAGGTGATAAATCCATCTGGTTTCTCCTTTAGATAACTCATTTGGCCTGTCACCTCCCATCTCATTATATAGTACATGGTCTAAAGTCCTGAAAGAGAATGCTGAGGTGGTGCACCCCGGCATGCCCTGAAGTGCTCCCCAAGAGCATTGGCCCGATTACTTTGCTGAATTGCTCACGCTTGTTCTTTAATTCTCTCTTTAGTGCATCTTGAAGTCCTCCTAACTTAGAGCTTGCCACAGGTGCACCACCCCACATACACCACAAATCTGTTTTGACATGTCATATTAAATCTAGTTTGAAACTCTTCCCCAGTATTTGGGTTGACAAAAACTGGACCAGTGACCGCATGCCTGCACATATTATACTATGGCACTGGTAGAATCCTGTCCTCAATTGCATAGAATCCAAGGAGATCACGTGATGTCTGCAGTGCCATAGCAGCTCATCTCAGGAGCTCCTGCCACTCTACTCATCCATTCACCTCATTTACTGACTAAACTCATTTTTTGAGTTCAGTAACCTTCCAGCTCAGTTACTGCCTGTCTGCTGTCACTACCTGACCACCTTGGAGCATCGACAATGGCAACTACTCGCCACGATGGAGATGGATATGAGACAGGCCCCACTCCACCATACTCCACCAATGACTCCAGAGAAGATGGCTAAGAAATCTAAAGTGCAAAGTTTACCAACTGCTAAGCAATCTGGTCCCTCACCCTCTGCAGTACCCTTAACAGAGGACCGCTTCTTGTAGGAGCTGATGCCATTCAAAGAAACTCTAGCAAATATTTCAGTGGAGCTTAAGTCCCTTAGGTCAGAAATGAGGGACTTAGGCTGCAGAATCGGTGACACAGAAGCCAGCACTTTATCCTTAGAGGGCTGGCAGGACATGGCTAACCCAGAGATTGCAAAACTCTGACAACAGATTTCCAAAGTTCAACTAAAAACAGAAGATTTAGAGGGTCGCAGCCATAGGAACAATATCTTGATCATTGGGCTGCCCGAGGCCGAGGAGAAACACTCCATGATCACTTTTGTGCAAAAGCTGCTGGTCAAAGAGGTAGGCCCTTCTTCCTATAACCCGGCTTACCAAACTGAAAGTCTCCATCACTATCTCCGTCCTCAACCCCCCGAACATGCACCTCCCAGACCTCTCATTGTGAAGTTTCTCAACTACTTAGAGAAATAACACGTTCCAATGAAAACTAGGGACTTACAGGTGATCTTCTGGGAAGGGAAGCACCTCTGTTTCACCTAGGATCTACCCTTGGAGACGAGACAAAAGAGGGCTGCATTCCATCCAATTGTAAGCAAGCTCATTGCTGCTGGTATTAAGTTTAAGATGTCCTACTCAGCTTGTCTACAGCCTTTTGTTGCTGGCTCCTGGCTTTTGTTTGATACCTCAGCCCAAGCCTCCAAAGAACTTGCCACCCGAATGCCTGGCCTATTCAAGGACACC
The DNA here is from genome assembly GCA_016271365.2 of Neoceratodus forsteri. Classification (NCBI taxonomy): domain Eukaryota; kingdom Metazoa; phylum Chordata; order Ceratodontiformes; family Ceratodontidae; genus Neoceratodus; species Neoceratodus forsteri. The sequence continues at coordinate 294,303,785 of CM028136.1, forward strand.
TGAACAGTTCTGACTTTTCACTGCGGTGGTGTTTGGTTAATATCTAGAGCATGCATACCTTGATTGTTTTTCCTTCCAATGTCAGGGACTGTCTGTCCTGGACTTTGATTCTGGTGATGCTATCCAAGGATCCTCCTTCAAGGATGGTCACCTCCTCCCCTCCCTGTCACAATCACTTGGCATTTGCTTTATAGCCATGCTGGTGTGGGCCTGGCACAAGTGACTGGCGTCACTGGGACCTTCTTGCCTGCATGGAGGATCTGCCCTGATCTTTTTGTCCAATGCCCAGAATTTTTGGAACACCCTGTGTGAGTTGCTGATTCTGGGGGAGCAAGATGTAAGTGGACCAGGTCCTATTCTTTTTTGGTTCCCACCTGCCACATTAGAGACTGTACCAAATTACTGTTTTTCGGGGGACTATTGGGTGCATGCTGATTTTGCCTATTAGTGTGGTTTTATATTTGTTGCCTTAATTCGGTCCCTGAGTTGAAAGTCTCTTTAAGATCTTACTGGTGATTGCCCTAAGGAAACTTGTTTCCCTTAATTAACCAATGTTGCCTTGATCTGGTTCGAGGGGTACCCACCGTCCAAGCGAGATCTGCTTAACTCTGCCTTAATTTTCTTTCTTGATTGCCTTTCCTACACTGAACTGTCTTCTCCCTGTCTCTCCTGCACTTCTACTTCTCTAATCTTCATTTCAGCTTGCATCCACTTTATCATCACTTTTCTCTCCACTCCCCTTGGCGCTTGGTTATCGGGAGCCTTCCAATGGGGTATTCACCAGTATCCTCACACCACAGTATTAACTGCAGGTCACTCTATTGTCAGGTAGGCCTGCCTTTGTACCATTGTTAAAAATGTTTGTTTATCTGGTTTGCTGGGTTAGCAACTGATGCTGGAGGGGTGGATGGGTGGGGGAGGAGTTCTTGGGATGACTAAGATTCTGTGGGCTGGCACACTTCATGTCCTGGCTAGTTGGGGGGGATAGTCCTGAACCTTCTTTCTATTATAATGCACTCATTTCCATACCGTGGTCCGGGAATAGGGTTTAAGAAGTTGTGGGGCAAATTACTTTATAATGTTGAATTAAATACACATCACTTCCTTGCTCCCCCACGGTTTTTCTGAGCCAATTAAACTTCAGCATTCCCTATGGTAAGAGAAGGTGTCTTCAGGGCCTTGGGGCATGGTTCTTCTTTAACCTTCTTTTAACCCATTCATTGGGGACTGGGGTATATTGAGAGACCATTGTATATAGTTATGGGTGGGAAGGGGGACTTGTCACACAATGTTGGCTAATCAGTCCCTTTAGTACAGGTGACTGGGTCAGGGATTCCAGGACATGCCTTGCCATGCTTTCAAGATCTTCAGTTTCTGGGGGGGGGTCCTGTGGGGATGAGGGATGGGGGTGTTTCACATAAACCACTCATCTAGTTATATGGAGCACTTATACAGTGATGTTTTCATACGGTCTTTTCTCCTACTACATTTTACTGATGTTCTACTGCTCTGGTTGAATCTATTGATCTGCTGGTGGGGGAGGTTGGGGGACAAATGTGCCTTGTGGTACCTGTTTTTTACTCAATGTCTACTATTTACTATGACTATGGCTACTAATGTTCTCAAATTCCTGACCTGGAATGTTTGGGGAGTCAGAGAAAGACTCTAAAGATGCCAGATATTTAAGCATCTTTCCTTAACTCAAACCCATATCTCTTTTCTCCTAGAAACACATCTTCTCACACAGGAAGCTAATTGGTTTCATCAGCAAGGTGTCAGCCAGGTATTCACCTCCGGTGACTTAACCTCAAGTAAAGGTATAGCCATCCTAATAAACCCATTACAGCGCTGCACTCTAAATTTGCGCACTGGTTACCACTTCTTTGGAACTCACTATTTGACCCACCAGGAGTTCAGATGATCAAATATTATTCTATCAGACCCACCATGAAATGTAATGCTCAGACAGGGACTTTTTTGACCCACCAGGATATCAAATGATTAGGTATTATGCTAACACTGAGACAGTGAATTATTTGACCCATCAGGATATCCAAATACTCCAAGTGTGCACTATTAAACCCCCAAGGATAACTGAATGCCATGACAAGACACTATTTAACCCATTAGGATAGCTGAATGCTCACATAGGGCAATATCCAACCCATTAGGTCAACCAGCTATTCAGACAGAGCCCTGTCTGACTCACCGGGATGTCAAAATGCTCAGACATTGCACTACATGTCCTATTAGGATGTCCAAATACCTATATAGAGCTATATCTTACCCATCAAGATACAGTACCCAAATTCCAGAGGCCATAAACATATCTGAGTGCTTAGATAATGCACAATCAAACCCACCAGGATTTCTGATTGCTGAAATAACACACAGCTTCATCCACCAGTGTATTCAAATGCTCAGATAGTGCACACATGACCCACTAGGATGTCTGAATACCCAGATAGAGCTCTGTCACACCCACAAGGATACAGTATTCAAATGTTCAGATGGTGCACCGGGACCGGTCCTATTCAACATCTTCATCAGTGACATTGCGCAGGACCTAGAAGGCAGAATTTCACTGTTCGCTGATGACACAAAGCTCTCTAACAGAGTAGACACACCAGAGGGTGTAGACAGAATGAGAAGTGACCTGCAGAAACGTGAAGAATGGTCAGGGGTTTGGCAGTTGAAATTCAATGCAAAGAAGTGCAAGATAATGCTATGGGGCACAAAAACCCTGGCACAATATATCAGTTGGGGGGTGAGGATATAGCATGCACCAAGCAAGAAAGGGATCTTGGGGTTATCATCTCTGATTACCTCAAGGTAGGGAAACAGTGTGACAGGGCAGCAGGTAAAACAAATAGGATGCTGGGATGTATAGGCAGGGGCCTCACCAGCAGAAAAAGGGAGGTCATAATTCCGCTATACAAGACACTAGTGAGGCCCCACCTGGAGTACAGTGTACAGTTCTGGAGACCATACCTACGTAAGGACATAGACAGGGTAGAGAACGTTCAGAGGAGGGCAACAAAGATGGTGCATGGATTGCATCACAAGTCCTATGAAGACAGGTTGAAGGAACTGAACATGTACTCTCTGGAGGAGAGGAGGGAGAGAGGGGGGATATGATAGAGACATACAAGTATCTTACAGGAAGGAACAGGGTGCAGGAATACACTATTTTTAAGCGAAAAAGATACTCCAGGACTAGAGGGCATGGGATGAAGTTGGAAGGAGGACGATTCAGAAGAAATATGAGGAAGAATATATTCACAGAACGGGTGGTGGACAAGTGGAACACCCTGCCAGAGGAAGTGGTGGGGGCTGAAACAATCACGGGAATTAAGAATGCATGGGATAGACATAAAGGAATTCTGCAGGTCAGGGGTAAGGGGCAACAGACTTCTAGGAAAACATAAATTGAACTTACAAGCTCAAATGGGCAGACTGGGTGGGCCATAGGCTCTTATCTGCCGACACTGTCTATGTATCTATGTATCTATGTATCTATGCACTATCTGGCACATAAGCATTTCCGAATGCTTAGATATTATACAGTCAAACCTGCCAGGATTTCTGATTGCTGAAATAACACACTATTTAGTGCACCAGGGTATCCAAATGCTCAGAACACTATCCAGTGCACCACAGTGTTCAAATACTCAGAGCATGATCAAACTAATCAAAATATCCAAAGGGACAGATTGGGCACTATCTGATCCATCAGGATTTACTCATTCTCCAAATGGGCACTATCTGACCTATAAGAATAGGCAAGGCAAGGCAAGTTTTATTTCCAAGGCACCGAATCCCTGAGTCTCTGAGCGCCGAACAAACATAACAATAAAATACAAATGAAAACACAGTAAAATTTTCAAAATAAACAAAATCAGAATGACAACTATTTAAGATTAGCATCTGCTAATTAAAACGATTGGTCTGGGAGATCACTCCATGAAAGCCAGGCTAAAAAAGTGAGCCTTCAGCCTCAGCTTGAAAACACCGAACAAGGGGGCCTCCCAGACTGCAGATGGAAGCAAGTTTTGCAGGGTCAGCCCAGAGGCACTGTGATAAGAGGGCACTGTGATAAGAGGGCACTGTCTGACCCACCAAGATGTCCAAATGCTCCGCTACCACTCTGACCCAGGAAAGCTATCCAAATGCTCAGACATTGCACTATCCCACCTCCAGGATATCTGCATGACCAGATAAGGCACTGTCCAATCCACCTAGGTATTCAAATTCTCAGAGAGTGCACTGTTTCACCCACCAGGATATCCAAATGATCAGGTAGTACACAGTCAAAAAAAAAATCAGGATATTCAATTGCCTAGACAGTGCTCAATCTGACCCACAAGAATACTGAAATGATCAGTCTGGGCAGTAGCTGGCCTGCCAGGATATCTAAATGCCCAAAGTGTGCACTATCCAACCCAACAAGATATCCAAATGTTTATAGAGGGGATCTATCCAGCTAATCAGGATATCTAAATACTCAGAGAATGTACTACAGGACACACCATGATATCCAAATTCTATGACAGAGCATTATGAGACCCTACAGGATATCAAAATCCAGGCTGTGAGAGTGCACTGTCGGACATACCATGATATCAAAATGCTCTGAAAGAGTACTATGTGACCCAGCAAGATATGGGATTGCTCAGAGTGCACTATCAGACCCACCAAGATATATGAATGCTCACAGAGTGCATTGTCAGACCCACTATGATATCCAAATACTTAAACAGGCCACTAACTAGCCCATCAGGATACTGGAATGCTGAGGTAGTGCACTATGCATATGTGTCCATTCCCTTTAGCCTGAATAATGGATCCTGGTAGTGCACCATTTGCTCCAGATATGTACATAGTTGCCACATTTAATGTATGTAACTTTTCACCATTGATATAGTATTGAATGACCAAGATATAGAGGTTCAAATATTGTGGCTCTCTGTAGAAAACTAGCTACAGTACCTTCCTAACTAGCACAGCTACAATTCTGCTTGGATAAGATGCACCAAATTAAATATTATAATTTGTAAAGTTTTCCCTGGGGCACTAGTTAATGAAGATACTAATGTAACCCCCCCTTTGGGGGCTTACCTAAAGTCCTCCCATTGTCCTGCCAACCTCGGGCATCTCCAGATTGTCCCTGATCACCGCCACAGCCAAAGTTTTTCCCCATGGCAGCACCTATGTTGTTCAGCTCTGTGGGTCTTGCAGACATGTTCACGAGTGGCCAGCATGTTAAAAATGTCACTGGAGCTCGCACGTTAGAGGGATGTGCGCACTAAATTCTGACTACAGTTTGCGGTCCAAATCAGACGTTCCCAGTCCTAGACTAAGTTAAAAGGCAATAGGGTCACAGTAAAAGCCAGAAAAAAGGCTTTAAACTAAATAATTTAGGCAGACGCCATAGGCACTGCCTCCAGGGCACCACAGTTAAAGAGCAAAGATCAGGGCAAGGAAAGCCCTCATAAATATTAATGAGCAACTGCTGTGTATCTGGGGGCAGTGTGTTTCGGGGGCCGTTACTCAGCTCTGGGGCACAATGAATTTAAATAAACAAATGTGTGCTGGAGGGAAATGTTGGGCTATAAGATAAAGGGGAAAATGTGTAAATATAATGCTTATTCTGGCTGCCCCAGAACTCTAATCTTGGGACTGCATTAAAATGCATGTGTGGGACTATGCTTTAGCCACCATTGTGCAGCCCTGTAGCCAATCGGAAGCCTGGACCTTTGAGCAAAGACTTGTGAGGGATCAATAAAGATTTATGGGAAAAATAGGAGGAACTTTTCTAGGTTCCAAAATGTGGACCAATTAAAGTATTGGAACTGTTCAGGACAGTTTGGGGAGCCAGTAAGAGTTCTGGACCTAAGCCCCATATAAATGGGGGAAATACTAAGAAAGGAGAGGGAGAGAGAGGGGGAGAGATTTGCCCAGGAGTTCAGTGTGTGTGCCTCTGGAGAGCCGGACAGTTCTCAGAGGTTAGGCCTGGTAGTCCTAGACTTTTTACATCCGTCTAGTCTGCAGGTCCAAAGAGTCCAGCTGGTGCAGCTGCGGCTCGCAGCAGCAGGGGTTCCAGTCTACAAGCAGCAGAAGAGAATCAGCCTGCAACCTGCCACGAAGAACCATAGATTAGGACAAGCCTTGAACATAAATGTGCCTAGTTTGCCAAAGTGTTTGCGTGGCCGGTCAGTAGGTGTTCAGCCATGTGTTCCTGCATCACCTTACCAGCTTCTAAATGAGGACCATGAAAGAAATCATCCATCAGCTTCACAAAACATCTGCACCAGGTCGTCGGATCATCTTTCAGTCTGAGTACAGTGAGTAGCAATCAGGGTAGCCCCCCTGCAACATATTTAAATTTCGTTGTGGTACCACTTGAGTTCAGCTTCATCATTGGTTTACTGGTTCAAGAGACTGGGCCATCCAGCCATGGAATACAAATAATTCAATTGTGTATGGCAAGTTATCATTTCTTTTTTCCATCAAGGGCCCCAGTGACAGCTGCAACCCCCGGGTGTCATTAGGCTAGCCTGTGCTTCATCTGGGTACCCAGTATGTTTATGGGACTGCAAAGTGGAACTCTATGCTTGCCATTATTCTGGCTAAAACCAGTACTAATTAATCATTTAACCAGGTTTGCCCCTCCCTTGTTATGCTCTCCCTAAATAAATCTGATTGTTGTTTCAATGTTACACTGCCTCACACATGTTTTACTGGTGGTCTAATTGTTACAGTGCTTGGGATTTTCCTGGATGTGCATGCCCATTACTGTTGTTTTGCAGGGGGTTCCCAGAGATCTTGCTGAAGTCTAGACCTCAGTAAGTGGTAAGCTTGTGAGCATATTGTTTATGTGGTGAGAAACTTGTATGGTGAATACTGCAAGTGATGACTGTTCATACTAATGCATTGGGCCACTAGGTGGGGTGGTGGGTGGTTATAGCATCCCAGAGAGCAATACCACTGCAGTTCAGCTACTCTAATACCATTCCTCTGGGTGGAGGCTCTCGTTCACAGAACTCAGGCCCCTCAACCTGTCCATAGCCACACAGGCAGGGGTAGTAGCCCTTAGAATAACGCCACCTAGGAGTTACATCTTTGGGGGCACCACTGTGATTAGTATCCCCTCATGGCCAAAACACAAAATTGCAAAACAAATTCTAAAATGAGCACTGGCATCAAAATGAAACACATTTCTGAACTGGGGGTTGGAACTGCTGAAATTAATATGTCTGTACAGTATTTACTTGACTGGTGTGAGGCAAATGAGGTAAACTCCAATAAGGTGTTAATGCCTTTGGACATTCCTCAGAGTACAAGTAAGGTGCTGTTAATTCACCATTGAAGGAGCTTTGAGCAACATAAAATGTCTTGGTAAAGCTGAGGTGAGGGCTCACCTTATGGACAGGACTAATCAAACGTTAATGGACAGGGTGGAATGTAGCTCCCCTATAGATCTTCCCAGAGTGCCCCCTGAAATTGTGATGGAAGAACCTAGATTGGTATGGAGGATTGTACATATGTTTAGTGTCATTGCTAGGGCTGAGGAATCCCCCAAAGCTGAAGGGTTAAAAGATAACATTTCAAGACTGTTACAGTCCGGGGGTCAAAACATAGGGGACTTGAAAAAACTGTTTGACACTACCCAAGGTACCCCCTCTCCAGAGTCATCCTCAGCACTTGCATCTGCTGCTACCTCTACACCAGCCCCTATTTCTGCATCTTCACTGGCTTCTGTACCAGTACCTACTTCTGTGTCTGCCCCAATAGGGACACCCCTGCCTGCTCCAGCTCCTGCTCCCTTCTATGTGCCTGCAATCAGCAATGAATCTTATTGCAGGATACGAATGTTTTTGGCACCTTTCCCACGCCAAATGTGGAACAGGATTCAGAGAACTGGGTGTACTCTGCTACTACCCCAGTGCAGGACTGGCAATGCTCTGAAGCTGAAAAAAGAAAACACTTAGGGGAAAGCCTCCGGGGACCTGCTTTAACATTATTAGATCTTTGAGGGCCACTAACCGAAATGCCAGTGCCCAGAAGCACCTGACTGCTCTGGAGTGTGTCTTTGGGAGCATTGACACTGTTGAGGAATTAATGTGGAAATTCAAGGCTGTTAGACAAAGACAAGGTGAACCTCTGTCAGCTTATCTTACCTAAGTAGAAAAGTTACTGCAAAAAACCTTCAGGAAGGGAGATGTGTCCCCCAGTGAGCTAGACCGAGCAAGACTGGAACACATACTCAAGTCTGCTAAGTATTCAACCTGGGTACTACTTAAGTTGTGGTTACATGATCCAAGAGCTAATCCTGCCCCCTACTATGTGCTGGTAAAAGAAGTCTGGGAAGCTGACGAGGAGGAAGACTCAGGGGACCCCGTGCTACTGTGACCACTGTCATCACTATTCCAGACAAAGGGATTATCCCTGATGGTGCTGGGCTCCAAGAAAATTCTTAAAGAACTTTGAGAATTGAAAGCTGGAGTTGCGGCAAACATTGCTTCTGATGCAGCCCAGGATACTCAGAGCAATGCATTGGCCATGGGAGTGGGTGCCTGTGCCCAAGCTCCTTCTACAGCTAGCAACTTAGAGACTCAACTGAGTAAATTGTCAGCAGTGATGAGGGAATTGATGTGGTGTAGTGCACCTGCTCTGCAAGAATCCACCGCTTCAAGTGTTCCAGTTCAAGCAACCAATATGTGTCCACTCTCACTTCCTAACCAGGAATCTTTGCCAAACCGTGATGTGCCAACACAGTTGAGGCAACCCCAAGAAACTGTATTTTGCTATAAATGTGGTAAAGATGGTCAACTGAAACAGGAGTGCCAATCCAGAGATGACCCATCTAAGGTGAGAGACTGGTTCATCGCTGAAAGGTTTCCATGGCAAGGAGGTACCCGTGGAAATCCTGCCTAGTCATGTCAAAATGCCTATATCATAAGGTCAGCAGTTCAAGCTCCTAACAATTCCTCCCTGAACAGGTCGGACTTGGTAGGCCCATCTATGGAGACTACAGTAAATGTGAACAAGATTCCAGTGTGAGCCGTCCTAGATAGCAGGTCTCAAGTCACAATAATTTTTAAAGACTGGTATGACAAGCTCCTCTCTGACCATCTCATTCGGCCTCTTGAAGGACTGCATGTATGAGGATTAAGTGAAATGTCCTATCCCTATCTTGGTTACTTAAAGGTATGGTTCTTGTTCCCCTCATTTGGAGCCGGCATGGGAGACCCAGTGGAGACCTTGGCTTTGATATATCCTCCCTCTGGATTACACCATGGAGTCCCTGTACTAATTGGTACAAATGCACATGTGTTCAGCCACCTTGTTCAGTTATGCCAGGAAAAGCAGCAAATGAAGCCTGGAAAAGCCCTGAATGTCTGCTCACCTGTCCAAAAAGCATATACCCAACAGCAGTCTGAACCAAACAATCAAGATGAGCCTGTCAGAATTATCTGGAAAAAGGACCCTTCTGCCATAATCCTCCCTCCAAATGCTGAATGTACCATCAGTGGTGAGGTACAGCTGCATAAACATGTGACAAACAAAATACTGATGTTAGATGCCCCAGAAGAAGGAAAGCTGCCAGCAGGGCTACTGGTGAAGCTTAGTGTGCTACTGTTATGGGCCCATGCCTATGCAAGAAAAGTGGTGGTACAGCTACAAAATGTTACGGACCAAGAAGTCAAGGTGAACCAAGGTCACACACATCAAAAGTATACTGTACTGACACCGCTGTATTGTCATCCAAATGCTCTCCTAATGCCACATGTGAACTCTTGCTTGATATGTTTGATTTTGGGGAGTCACCCATACCAACTAGCTGGAGAAACAGGATTAGTGAGAAACTGGCTCAAAGAACTCAAGCAGTCTCCCTCCAGGAGTGGGACATTGGATGTGTTGAGGGTGCTGAACACCACATCAGAGTCCACGATGACAGACCCTTTAGGAAAAGATCTTGACGACTGCCTCCTGCAGACATCATGGATGTCAGATGCCATCTCCAGGAAATGCTCACTGCAGGTGTCATACAAGAGTCACGCAGCCCTTATGCCTTCCCGATTGTGGTGGTCCTAAAAAAGAACGGTGCTGTGCAAATGTGCATTGACTACAGAACACTAAACCAAAGAACCATTCAAGATCAATACACCATGCCTCGTATTCAGGATGCCCTAGATTGTCTGAATGGGAGCAAGTGGTTTTCCGTACTGGATATCAGGAGCGGATACCACCAGATTCTGATGGCACCAGAAGACAGGGAAAGAACAGCCTTCATCTGCCCCTTGGGCTTCTATGAATTTCTGAGTATGCCCCAAGGGATATCTGGAGTGCCAGCTGCCTTCCAGAAACTCATGGAGCAGGCTGTGGGGGACATGAGTCTCCTCAAATGTTTGGTCTGCTTGGATGATGTAATAGTTTTCAGTAAGACCCTAGAAGAACATGAGGCCTGCCTGTTCAAAGTCTTTGATCATCTGGAAGAATTCAGTCTCAGACTGTCCATTGACAAGTGCCAGTTTTTCCAGAAATCAGTGAAGTACGTGGGATGCATCGTATCTTCCGAGGGCATACAAACAGACCCCAGTAAAATCGAAGCACTCACCACCTGGCAGAGACCCACTAACCTTAAAGAACTCCAAAGATTCCTGGGATTCTGTGGCTATTGCAGACGACTTGTTGAAGACTATAAAAAAATAATCAGGCCTTTGTTAAACTTAACCCAAGGTTATCCTCCTATCAGCCACAAGTACAGAAAAAATACTGTCAAAGAGGGAGACAAAGTTTACTTCAGACCAAATGGCCCATTTGGAAACAGATGGACTCCTGAATGTGACACTGCTTTCTACAATATCATCCACTTGCTTACACGTGCTCCAGTCTTGGCCTATGCAGATCCCACCAAGCCTTACGTACTACACACTGATGCCAGCCTGAGTGGACTTGGAGCTGTGCTCTACCAAGAATACAAGGAAGGACTGCGCCCGGTGGCATTTGCTAGTAGGAGCCTAACACCTTCAGAGAAAAATTATCCTGTGTACAAGCTCAAGTTCCTGGCTTTAAAGTGGGCCATAGTTGATCAGGTCCATGACTATTTGTATGGGGCAAAAATTCTAGTAAAGACTGATGACAACCCCCTCACATATGTTCAAATATCTTCTCAATTGGATGCCACTGGCCACAGGTAGCTCTCAGCACTGTCAACTTATGACTACTCGGTTGAATACTGCCCTGGGTTAAACCACACGGATGCAGATGCTTTATCTCAGAGACCAGCTGCCAAGACTGAATGGGTTAAAATGTCTGAACAATCAGTCCAAGCTCTTTGTCAAAAGTTTGATCGTAAAGAAAAGCCTTCTCCCACTACAGTGAACTGCTTAGCTGACTGCCTGGGACCCCCCAAAACTTGTATTCCAACTGCCTATTGTAACTTTGCAGCTCTGGATCTCAGCACTTTGCCGCAGCTCACCAAGTTGATGTCATGAGAGAACAATATAATGATCCTATGATTGGACCTACATTGAAAGCCATAAGCAAAGGAAAAGATGCATCAAAAATGAGATCTAATGACCAAAGGATTGCTTTGCTATATTGTGAGTGGCCCAGGCTTTAAGTAAAAGATGGCTTACTGCACAGAGAAGTCACAGTGGGGCAAGGTAAAGTTATCCGAACACAATTGGTCCTTCCCAGCAAGTTCAAGCAAATAATACTTAAGGCCTTACATGACCAAATGGGGCAAATAGGCAGTGAAAGAACCATAGACCTTGCAAAAGCTCATTCTTACTGGCCCAAATTGACATCAGATGTAGAACAGTACATCAAAACTTGCAGCAGGTGCTTACAGAGAAAGGCCCAGCCACAAAAAGCTGCCCAGCTAGTAAACAATTCAACTAGCACACCAATGGAACTTGTTTGCATAGACTTTTTGTGCTTAGAGCCTGATTCAAAAAACATAAGCAATATCCTGGTCATGACTGATCATTTTATGTGCTATGCTCAGGCCTATCCTACAAAAGATCAGAAAGCATCCACAGTAGCAAAGGTGCTCATAGAAAAGTTATTTGTGCACTATGGTGCACTTCCGCGCATTCACTCCAACCAAGGGAGAGACTTCGAAAGCAGGTTGATTAAGGAAATGCTATCATTGTGGGGAGTGAGAAAATCTAGAACCACCCCTTACCATCTGCAAGGTGATCCACAGCCTGAGTGCTTTAACTACACGCTACTAGATATGCTGGGCACCCTTCATCCCAAAGATAAACCTAAATGGAGTCAGCAAGTAAGTGCATTGGTACATGCTTACAACTGCACATGCAATGATGCCACTGGGTTCTCACCCTGCAAGTTAATGTTTAGCCGGGAAGCTCGATTGCCAGTGAACATATGCTTTGGAGTATTGCCAGATGGAACCCAAGCTGACAACTATCTTCAGTACGTGCAAAAGCTCAGAGATCAATTACATCATGCATATATGTTAGCCCAGATCATGGCTACTAAAAGAAATTTTGTAAACAAAATCAGGTGTGACAAAAAGGTAAAGGCACAAGAGTTACAACCAGGAGATCGAGTACTTGTGAAAAACTTGGGCATGCAAGGAAGGCACAAAATAGTTGACCAATGGAGCCACATCCCTTATGTAGTCATCAGCAAACTGGATGATCTGCCAGTATACAAAATAAGGCCAGAAAGGAATCCTGCCGCAGTAAAAACCATGCAACCACCTGCTACCTATTGGTCAAGTCATAGTGGGTATAGCACCTCAGACTGATATGCCAGATGGGTCTACTAGCAGATATGCATCAAAAAAGCAGCAGTTAAGTCAATCTTCTGTTCCTCAGCAGCCTAAGCCTTCAATTAGTGGTGCAGCTGTTAATGAAGACACTAACTTGGAGTCGGCAGAAAGTGAACCTGTGCCTCTTGTTGGAGTGATGTGGGTTGGGACTGTCCTCCCGATTCTCGACTGAAGCAGATATGGGTAGGTGGCGCATTCATTTCATTGAGGTGAAGGGAGTGGAAATATGGTGGGACCGCCTGGGTCGATGAGGCCTAAGGGGCTTTCTATATTTGGGGCTTCTCCTTTTTATGTCTCTGTCTTTCTCCTCCCCTTACTTCTCTTTGGTGTACTTCAGCCTTTCTGTCTATTGGTATGTGCGGGACTTGGGGGCGGCTGGGGGATTTGCTGAATCTACTGAGCTGGATGTGGGATCATGAGCTGTGCGGTGGGGGTTGCTAATCTCTGCCCGGGTTGATCTGTAACAATTGTTGGTGATTAGTTGCGGTTATAATTTCACTTGAGGAGTCTTGGGTTTGATAGTATATGGTTGCTGGTTTTGGCCCTGGGGATTGGAGATTCAATGGGGATTTGTGGTTCAGAGTCTAAATAAAAGGTTGTATTTGGGACCCATGGTATACGGACCCCATTTGTACATAGTTCTTGCTGGGTTTATGTTGTGGGGTGTTTTGGGGGAGATTTTTCTGACCTTGGTCATAGAGACGGGTTCTGTTGTCTTGCTTGGGGGACCTTGTTTGTTTGTTATTTAGTTTTAGAGTATGGATTGGGGTGGGGTATGGGGTTACAAATTGATGTTCCATGTAACTTCCGATGGGGTCTGGGGTTTCTTTGTAAGAGGGACGGGAGGGAGTCATACAACGGGTCTCGACTTATTATATGGGAGTAGCGCCTGCTATAATCTGTTGGAAGTATTCTATCTGGATATCCAATTACTGCGAAATAATTTTAAATGGCTATGAGTATAGTTAAAATAGTGTCCTGGAATGTGAGAGGGCTCAGGATCGGGTTAAACGCTTGCAGGTTTTCAATCACTGTTCCTGCTCTGCACGGACATCCTTTTTTGCAGGAAACACATTTAGGCCGGATGAGGCCAATTTGCTCTCGGTTTGGGTTTTCTCAAGTTTATCTTGCTGGGAATTCTCATTTTAGTAAAGGGGTGGCGATTCTAGTTAAAAGGCATGTCTTATTTACCAAGGACCTGGTTTGCTCAGACCCGGAAGGGAGATTCATTCTAGTTAAGGGTAGCTTAAACGGAGAGAGTGTAGTTCTGGGTTCAGTGTATGGACTGGTGGGAGGTAATCCTGAATTTTTCATGATGTTGACAGATAAATTGGCCAGTTTTTTGCCAACTCAATATGTGTTAGGAGGGGACTGGAATGTACCTTTCCCTCGTGGTTGGATAGAGAGCCCCAGGATAGGCGTACACCCTCCTCGGCACAAAAAGCCCTCTGTGAAATGGTCTCATTGTTAGGTCTAGGTGATCCGTGGCATGCTAATCCTTCTTGTCGGGCCTTTTCCTTTCAATCCAGTCACACAGCACTAAATCAAGACTTGATATGATATTAGTTAGTCTCTTTTCTCCCGAGTGTATCTTTATCTGGTATAGAACCGATCATTGTGTCAGATCATGCTCTGGTTTGGTTGCACTCTCTCTAAGTCCTGACTATTCTCGAGACTCCAAGTGGAGATTAAATACTCAACTATTAAAGGACCGACATTGTGTTTCGAGATCAGTTCAGAATATCCCTTTTGGCAGACAATATGGACTCTACCCTAGAGTGGATATGATATGGGGAGCGCTAAAGTGCTATCTTAGGGGTGACTTTATTAAGATGGCTTCCTTAGGAAGAAGGCACGACTGGCTAGGTTGTTAGAGTCGGTGGGTAGGATTAGGAGTTGGAAGGTAGGTATTCATTAACTTCTTCGGTTTCGATCTTAAGGAGCCCTTTCAGTTAAGAATGAATACGGACCTCCTGAAAGAAAAGATAGAGTATTATCTGGTGAAAACCCAGGCTAAGTATATTGATCTCGTGAGAAATCTGGGAAATTATTGGCTCATGCCTCATGCGCTTGAAGGTTCGAGAGATTATTCTTCTCTGTCTTCATCCGAACTATTGTCTCTTCCAGAGAGATTGCTCGGTCTTTAGGAATACTATTCCAGTCTTTATAGTCCCTCCAACATCCCATTCGACAGCAGATGTCAGAAATTATATAAGAGGAATTGATCTTCCGAATATACTGGAATCCCAACAGGCGAGTTTATTGGCCTCATCTCAGCTGAGGAGATCCAGAGCACTATGCTTCCTGGCCTCGGACAAAGCACCGGCCCAGATAGATTCCTCAGTGAATTTTTACAAAGTCTCTCTAAAGACTTAACTCCTATCTTGCTTAAATTATATAACTATTTCAGGTCGCATTGAACTTGACCCGCTTTGTTCGAGGCCACTATAGTGTTAATTCTTAAAGTGGATAAAGAACCTTCTGATCCAGCTAGCTACTGTCCTATTTCTCTTCAGAACTATGATATTAAGATATTAGCCAAAATACTTGCTGAGAGGATTAAAGATTTGGACGGAGCTTTTGAGCCCTGAACAGGCAGGTTTTGTTCCAGGAGATCAGCGGCTGATCATCTGAGGACCTTATCGATATCTCGCAACATGCCCGGTCCGGCCTCAGACCCAATTGTATTAGTTTCTTTAGATGCTGAGAAAGCATTTGATCGGGTCGATTGGTCCTTTTATGGACCGTCATGGAAGAAATGGGCTTCCCGACTTTCTGAACCTGATACAGGTACTTTATAAGTGCCCTCTGCAAAAATCTACTGCAATGGGGTTTATCTCCTCTTTCAGTCTTCTTGCCGGCACTAGACAAGGTTGCCCCTTTCTCCTTTATTGTTTAACTTATACTTGGAACCTCTACTGATAAACTTAAGTCTTCCCTCGGGTGAGGGGTCAGGCTCTTAGGTAGGGAGCTAGTTCTTTCATGCATGGATGATGTTCTGTTACACCTGTCTGACCTGGTAGCATCTTTAGAAGCAGCTCTGGATATTTTTAGGCAGTTTAGCTCCTTTTCTGGCTATAAGTTAAACACATCAAGTGTGAGATCTTTCCTTAAATAATTATACTTTTAAGAGTGGGTTTCTTCCTTTGGAATGAGATGGACTTCCAGTTCACTTAAGTATCTGGGGATCTACTTTCCACTGACCCGTTTTTGCTCAAGAAACTAAATTTAATCAAGATCAGAGACTCGATTAGTCAAGATTTGCAGCGCTAGCATCCCTTCCTATTTCCTTGATGGGTAGAATTAGTATCATTAAGATGAATGTTCTTCCTGGATTTTTACCCACTGAACCTTACCAACCTCTGGCTTCCTCCTTTTTCCAACAGCTCCATAGTCTGTTTTCCACTTTTATTTGGAAAGGGAAAGGGGTACGTTGCTCTTATGGCTCCCTATCGCTTCCTAAAGAAAGAGGAGGCTTAAGACTTCCGAATTTTCAGCTATATTATTGGGCAGCCCACTTGTCCAAATTGGGAAGGTGGTTCTCTGCGAATCCTGAGAACTCTTCCCCAATATGGCTTCAATTAGAATCGGCCTTCCTTTCCGAGCTTAAATTTGACATAACCACCTTACCTTATCTTACTCCGAAAATACTCTCACAATTGATTTCTGATAACACAGTGGCAGTTTCTCTTAAGGTGTGGGCCCAATGTCTTAGGTTTTTCCGGATCTCTAATCGTACAGATTTAGGACAGCCGATTATTCTCAATCCCAATATTACTTTAGGAGATTCGTGGGTAGGATCAAATTGGCTCCCACAACTTAAAGATTCCAGGGTTGAACATTTGTTTAGCCAAGCTTCTCTTTTCGCATCAAGTGATATCTTAGCCAGATTGATATCCCAAGCAGAGAGACTTTCAAGGTGTTTCAGCTTCGCACCTGGTGAGTAGTAAGTTTGATCGGTGTTTAAACCGTCTGTGGTACACCCTTTCTCTCCAACATTATTATGCTGGCATCCCAGCCCCATTCCATTTCACAGATTTACTCCTACCTTTGACTTTTAACTTGGGGAGGAGGTTGGTGGTCCTCGATCTGGACATATCTTCTCCTGATGAAGTACCATTGTGGAGAACTTTTGGCCTAATCTGCATAGATATCACACCAGGATAGGTTTGGTTTAGTGCAATATATTATTATTAATAACTTATACTACACTCCGGTCAAGCTCTTTCAACGTAAGCTGATTTCTGCTCCTACTGTGTTTCGATGCTCGCAAGGTGAAGGCACCTTGATTCATGTTTTCTGGGAGTGTGCTAAAGTTGCCCCACTGTGGTCTTTGATTCAGGATAATCTGGATCCCTTCTGGGTCTGAGCAGGTTTTTCTCCAGGAATTTGTGTACTCAGTGATTTTCTCTGATAGAGATGTGTGGAGCGTGGGTACCATATGGCCCTGATATCTATGGCAGTCAAAAGCTGGTTTTAAGACACTGGAAGACCAATTAGTTCTATCCTTTATGGATTGGTTAAAGGAGTTGATGTTGTATCTCCAGTCCGAAAATTTGATTGCCAGTTATAAGAACCGTATGGACTTATTTTATAAAAGATGGGGCAAGCTCCAGTCTTTTACCTACTTAATGATAAGGCTTGTGGCCTGATCCCTGGACCCTCATACTATGTAGCATAATTGATGTTACCTTAATATAAGGTTTTAATGTGATTTAGATATGTCTCCTTTATTATAACTAGGACTATTGGTCAGGTTATTAAATAAGTTGTTTAGTAAGTGTGTGATATCCAGACTTTAGAAGCTGTAATTTATGCTTTTAGCGGGTGCACCCTGGGGAGTGGGGGAGGGGAGGGGGGTGAGGGGTATCTACTCTTTGGCGTTTTTGACTGATAGATAGATATGTTATGCTGTTTTTACTTTCAAGTATGCCTGTTATTTACTATATTTATAGTGGGGAGGGGGGGTGTTGGTCTGATTTAGGTTTATTGGTCTGTTTCTTAATCGTCATGGTTCTGGTTGTATTACTTTTGAAAATAATAAACTTAAATTTCAAAAAAAAAGAAAGTGAACCTGATCCGGAGTATTACCCTTCTTTTGAGTTGTCATAGTTGTTTCAAGGAATCCCTGCTGTTAACAAAGGAAATCATTCTGAAAGTTCAGAATTATCTGGTAACTCAGCCCTGTCAATCATCCCTGAGCCTCCAGAAAGTGATGGCCAAAGTATAGCTTGGAACATGGCAGACTCCCTTTGCCTGGTGGAATTATCTGAAATCAGCATGCCTGACTCAGAGGAGGAAAGTAGTGAATCAGGGCCTACTCCTGAAAGTGACATTGGGTTAAGCGGGTTAAGTGAACTGTTTAAATCTCAAAATGTGGCCACTCCTGAAAATGCCAGCAATGTTTTGGATGACTCAAACTTTGAAGAGATACCTCTCCTTGAAGAGAATGAGCCTAAGGAATCAGAGAGTAATAGCGCTGTTCAAGTTACAGAGCAACAGAGTGACAATGGTACTCAAGCAAGTGTGCCTAAAACTAGCAATAACCAATAAAAAAGTGCAATGGAACCCAGGCCGATGGAAACTGCTTTATTGCTGGACACTGGACAGGGAGTAGCTAACCCAAATGCTTAAATAGAAATGCCAGTTCCAATGCCCAATTCACCATGTTGCTCAGAAAAGTCTGTAAAGCCAAGAACCAAGCTCACGTATGATACTTTGGTGACACCTGCCAATCTTCCTATGAACGTTGTCCACAAAGTATGTCACATGTCACGTATGTCACAGCCAATTCCCTGCCCAAAATAATGGTCACTTCTGCTTCTAGCCTCCACATTAAGACCTCCACCCAGTATAAAAAGGGGCCCACAGGTATAAAGAGGGGTATAACGTGAAAAAGGTATACTGTTTGATAAATGGTAAACTGATGAGTCAGATAAATCCAAAACATATATGCTCAAGCTTCTGATATTTCTAAACTAATGGTTAATACCCTGGTATGTTGTACAACAGTGAAATTAATAACCAAGTGTCTAGACAATGTGTATAGTGTATAAATGCGATGATTATGATATACCAGTCTGTACAAAGGTAATAAGTCTGATCAGACCTGTATATATTAAAATGTAAATATGTTATTGGGTCTCAAGTGTAATAGTAAGCTTGGCGAGGATGCCAAGCATTTCAGGCAGGGGAAAGATGTAACCCCCCTCCCTTTGGGGGCTTACCAGGTGTCCTCCCATTGTCCTGCCAACCTCGGGTATTTCCCAGTTCCCCCAGTCACCACCACAGCCCAGGTTTTCCCACCCGGCAGCCCCTGTGTTGTTCAGTTCTACAGGGCTTGCAGAGGTGTTCTCAAGTGGCTGGCATGTTAAAAATGCTGCTAGCACTCACACATTAGAGGGACATGTGTAATAAGTTATGACCACCGTTTGTGGTCCAAATCAGAAGTTTCTGGTATCGGGTTAAGTTAAAAAGCACTGGGGACACAGTAAAAGCCAGGAAAATGTCTTTAAACTAAATAATTAGGCTGACGCCGTACGCGCTGCCTCCAGGGCACCAGAGTTAAAGGGCAAAGGTCAGGGCACGGAAAGCCCTTATAAATATTAATGAGCTACTGCTGTGTATCTGGGAGCATTGTGTTTTGGGGGCTGTGATCCAGCTCTGGGACACAATTAATTTAAATAAACAAATATGTGCAGGAGGGAAATGTTGGGCTATAAGATGAAGGGGAAAATGTGTAAATATAATGCTTATTCTGGCTGCACCAGAACTCTAATCTTGGGACTGCAGTAAAATGTACGTGAGGGACTATGCTTTAGCCACCATTGTGCAGCCCTGCAGCCAATCAGAAGCCTGGACCTTTGACCAAAGACTTGTGGGAGATCAATAAAGGTTTATGGGGAAAATAGGAGGAACTTTTCTAGGCGCCAAAATGTGGACCAGTTAAAGCATTGGACCTGTTTGGTACAGTTTGGGCAGCCAGTAAGATTTCTGGACCTAAGCCCCATATGAATGTGGGAATTGCCAAAGAAAGGAGAGAGCAAGATTTGCCTGGGAGTTCAGTCTGTGTGCCTCTGGGGAGCCGGCCAGTACACAGAGGTTAGGCCTGGTAGACCTAGACCTTTTCAGTCATTTAGTCTGCAGGCCCAAAGAGCCCAGCCAGTGCAGCTGCGGCTCACAGCAGCAGTGGATCCGGTCTCCAAGCAGCAGAAGAGTATCAGCCTGCAACCTACCTGGATGGACCATAGGAGGACAAGCCTTACATATAAATGTGCATAGTTTGCTGAAGTGTTTGCATGGCCGGTCAGTCCTACGTGTTCGGCCGTTTGTTTCTGCATCACGCTACCAGCTTCTTGATGAGGACCATGAGGGAAATCATCCATCAGCTTCACAAAACATCTTCACCAGATCTCATTTTGTCAGATCATCTTTTGGTCTGGGTACAGTAAGTAGCAATCAGGGTAGCTCCCCTGAAACATATTTAAATTTCGTTGTGGTACCACTTGAGTTCAACTTCATCATTGGTTTATTGGTTCAAGAGACTGGGCCATCCAGCCCTGGAATACAGATAATTCAATTGTGTATGACAGTTATCATTTCTTTTTTCCATCAAGGGCCCCAATGACAGCTGCAACCCTGGGCACCGTTAGCCTAGCCTGTACATCTGGGTACCCAGTATGTTTATGGGACTGCAAAGTGTGACTCTATGCTTGCCTTTATTCTGGCTAAAACCAGTACTAACTAATCATTTAACCAGGTTTGCGCCTCCCTCCCTTATTATGCACTCCCTAAATAAATCTGATTGTTGTTTCAATGTTATACTGCCTTACGCATGCTTTATTGGTGGTCTAATTGTTACAGTGCATGGGATATTCCTGGATGTGCATGCCCATTACTGTTGTTTTGCAGGGGGTTCCCGGAAGTTTTACTGAAGCCTAGACCTCGGTAAGTGGTACGCTTGTGAGCATATTGCTTATGTGGGGAGAAACTTGTATGGTGAATACTGCAAGTGATGACTGTTCATGCCAAGGCATTGGGCCACCAGGTGGGATGGTAGATGCTTATAGCATCCCAAAGGGCTATACCAGTGCAGTTAAGCTACTCCAATACCATTCCTCTGTGTGAAGGCACTCATTCACAGAACTCAGTCCACTCAACCTGTGCATAGCTACACAGGTAGGGGTAGTATCCCTTAGAATAGCACCATCTAGGGGTTACACTAAGGACTTAATTATTTCTTATTAAATATAGACAAGGCAAGGTAATTTTATTTGTTTCGAATTGGCGCCCAATCCTGAAGGCTCTGTGTGTTTTTATACAAATCAAACATACAAATCCTTCCTGTCCTATTCTGCCTTATTTCCTCCTGCTTTCTTCTATTGGCCCCTTCCTCTGCTCCTCCTTTTGTCCTGTTCCAGGGTTTGAGCTGTCATCCACCCACACTGTAGGAAGTCACCCTACCACTGCGCTATTAATTCTGACCAACTTCTACCTGTCCTTTCTCTTAGTTTATACACCCTATATATATAGGCTAGTGGTGCTAAGAAGCTTTATGAAATGTTCAGTTTAGAGCCCTTTTTAATGAAAACAGCTATGAGATCAGAATAGTTTTGATAAGTTCCTTAAATAATTATAGTCATGTGATCTGAGTAGTTACAATGATAAGAGTGTGCTTGTTATGAACTGTAAATGTACTTTAATATAGCTACATGTGTTTGCACATACTTTTTTAGTGAAGGTTTGTAGGCAGGGTAAATTAATATGTACATACAAACATATGAATGTGCCAGCAGAAACAGACCACCTAGTCTATCTACATCTGCTCGAGTGTGCAGCTAGCACCCCTAGTTTGCAGCAGCCCCACCCCCCCTCTCCTTTGTCATCCTACTGCCACCCCCACCTCCCCCACCATCACTCTTCCCTGCTCCCTGTCCCATACCCTTTTAAAGATGTTCACAGATAAACACAGAAACATAGAAGTTGACGGCAGATAAGGACCACAAGGCCCATCCAGTCTGCTCATTTTTTCTACCTTATGAATGTGCCACAGTCCTTTACTCTGTCTATCTATTCATACTCATCTGTATTGCTCCCTTATGCCTGTCCCATGCCTGTTTGAAGCCCTGCACTGTATTCATATACACCACTTCCTGAGGCAGGCTGTTCCATGCATCCACCACCCTTTCTGTGAAAAATAACTTCCTCACATTACCCCTTAATTGACCGCCCCTCTAATCTCATGCTGTGTCCTCTTATTCTGCTATTTTTCTTATATTGAAACATGTTATAACCTTTCACCTTGTTAATACCCTTAAGATGTTTGAATGTTTCGATCATATCACTGCTCTCCCTCCTTTGCTCTAGTGTATAAATATTGAGCTCTGTTAATCTGTCCTCATATGTTTTCTGATGTAACCCCTGCACCCTTTTGGTTGACCTTCTCTGGAATGCCTCCATTTTGTTAATGTCCTTGTGCAGGTGCAGCCTCCAGTACTGCACGCAGTACTCCAGATGGGGCCTAACCAGTGTCTTGAGAAGAGGGATTTTTACCTCCCTCTTACAACTTGTGATACCCCTACTAATACACCCCAACATCCATCTAGCCTTAACTACTGCTTTAGTGGTCTGCTTGAATGATTTCAGGTCATCTGTGATGACGATGCCCAAGTCTCTTTCTTCCCTTGTGATTGCCAGCAACTCCCCTCCCAACCTATAGGTGGCTCCTGGGTTTCTCTTCCCTATGTACATGATCTTGCACTTCTTTGTGTTAAACCCCAGTTGCCACTCTTCCCACCATTTTGCCAGTTTATCCAGATCTCTTCTCATTCTGTCCACCCCATCTGGATCAGCAAGTCAGCTGCAGATCTTGGAGTCATTTGCAAACAGGCAAACCTTACCCTCTAGTCCATCTGCAATGTCACTGATGAAGATATTGAAAAAGGACTGTCCCCAGGACTGATCCCTGAAGTACCCTACTTGTGACTTGCATCTCTTCTGACTGTATACCATTTACCACCACTCTCTGTGTTCTGCCTGCCAACCAGTTTGCCACCCAATTGACCAACTTCTGACCCACGAGTCTACCCACCTTATTAATCAATCTTCTATGTGGAACAGTATCGAAAGCTTTGCTGAAGTCAGGGTAGACAGCATCAACTACACCCCCTTGGTCCACCACTCTGGTTACCCAGTCAAAGAAATCTATGAGACTAGTCTGATAGGGTCTTCCTGTTGTAAATCCATGCTGTCTTGTATCCTGTGCTCCTATGGAATTCCAGGTGCTGCACTATCCTTTCCTTAAGGAGTGCTTCCATAGTCTTGCCCACTACTGAAGTAAGACTGACTGATCTATAGTTCCCTGCCTCCTCCCTGCTACCACTCTTGTGGAGCGGGATCACATGAGCCTTTCTCCAGTACTCTGGGACCTCTGCTGTGCTCAGAGACTCACTAAACAGTTCTGATAATGGCTCTGCTAGTTCCACCCTCAGCTGCTTTAGTAACCTGGGATGTATGCTATCCGGTCCCATTGCCTTGTCCACCCTGAGCTTAGCAAGCTCTTGTAGGACCCTTTCTTTTGTGAAGGGACTTGTGCACACCTTCCACCCCCCTGTGTCCATGGTGCTGAGCTGTGGGCCCTGCCCTACCTTCTCCTCAGTAAATACTGAGCAGAAGTATCTGTTTAGGAAAGATGCTTTTCCTTGGTCCTCCTTTTCCACACACACAAACACACACATACACACATACCCTTTATCCCCTTTGAGCTTAGCAATACCCCCTCTGGACTTTCTCCTTTCACTAATGTATCTATAGAAAGTCTTGTCCCCTTCTTTTACTGTTCGTGCTAGTGTTTCCTCAGTTTGGGCCTTTGCCTGCCTTACTGCCTTTCCTGCTTCCCTTAGGAAAGTTTGGTATGCCTCCCTGTCTTCATCACACTGCATTCCCTTATATTTCCTGAAGGCCAGCCTTTTGGCTCTGACCTTTTCTGCTACTGTTTTTGAGAACCAGAGTGGTTTCCTCCTTCTTTTGCTCATGCTTTTCTCCCTAACACAATGGGATGTTGCTTCAAGTATTGCACCTTAATGTTTGCCCACTTTGCCTGTTTCCCCTCACCTGTATTTCTTCTTACCAGGGCTAGCATAGCTCTGTTGGCCATCTTATCAAAGTTAGCTCCTCTGAAGTCCTATATTTTTGTCTTGGAATGGGATGATTTAGTTCTAGTGGTCAAATTGAACCATATCAGGTGATTGTCACTGGCCCCCAGGTGACCACCCATTCTGGTAGTGCGTTCCATTTTGCTACCACCCTCTCTATGAAATAGTGTCTCCTCATTTCTCTCCTAAATCTTCTCCCCTCTGTTCTTAGCCCATGCCCCCTGGTGTCCCTCACCCTCCTTAGCTTAAAGACCCTATCTGCCCCATCCTTACTGATTCCCCTCAGATACTTGAATGTCACTATCATATACCCACTGTCCCTTCTGTCCTCCGGGGTGTACATATTCAGGTCTCCCAGCCTGCTCTCATAGTCTCTCCCCTCCATTCCACATATCTTTGTTGCCCTCCTCTGCACCCCCTCCAGTAGCCTGATATAATGCTTTAAGTATGGCCTCCAAAACTGCACACAATACTCCAAGTGCGGCCTTACCAGTGACCTGTAGAGGGGCAAAATCACCTCTCTTCTCCTGGATAAAAACCCCCTTGCTATGCACCCCAGCATTTTGTTCGCTTTTGCAGCTGCTCTCCTGCACTGGGCAGTATTGTTCATGGTCCCTGTTACCATTACCCCTAGGTCCTTCTCCTCCTCAGTGATCCCCAGCTTAACCCCACCCAGCCAGTATTCTCTCCTTGGGTTCGTCACACTGAAGTGCATAACCTTACACTACTTTGTATTGAACCCCTGCTGCCAACTCTCTGACCACTCCTCTAGCTTGCTTAGGTCCCCCTGCAGCTGCTTCCATCCCTCCTCTTCATCCATCACTGCTCCCATTTTGGTGTCATCTACGAACATACTTACCTTGCTCACCACCCCGTGAGCAATGTCTGATATGAAGAGCCCAAATAATACTGGTCCCAGCACAGAGCCCTGTGGCACCCTGCTTGTCACCAGCTTTGGAGCTGAAAGCACCCCTTCAACCACCACCTGCTGCAGTCTCCCACTCAGCCAGCTTATAATCCAGTTCATCATTTTTGCCCCTACCCCTACACCAGTTAGCTTCCCTCAAAGCTGCCCATGGGGCACTGAATCAAAGGCCTTGCTGAAGTCCAAGTAAAGAAATAGTAATGATAATAACTTTATTTAATATAGTGCCTTTCAAAATATCAAGGCACTTCACAAATACATACAAATTCGATGAATACAATAAATATAAATAAAATCATAGAAAATCAGGAATAGCTTTGCTCCATAGAAAAGTCTTCAGTGCCTGCCTGAAGCTCCCCACTGTCCTGCACTCCCGTAGCTGACATGGCAGAGAATTCCAGAGGACTGGGGCAGAAAACATAAAAGCGCGAGCCCCAGATGAATTTAAGCTAACCCTTGGAATCTCCAGCAACCCCTTGTCAGCCGAGCGGAGCTGTTGCACAGGGGTATAAGGAATCAGAAGCTCTTTCAAGTATTCAGGACCAAGTCTATGTAGGGCTTTGTAGGTTAGCAAGCCTACCTTAAAGGTGATCTGCCACTGAACTGGCAGCCACTGCAGATCGCACAGCACTGGGGTAATATGAGATCTCCTTGACTCCCCAGTCAATAAACATGCAGCAGCATTCTGCACTAGCTGCAAGCAATGGTTATCAACCCCAGGAAGCCCTAGGTAAAGGGAGTTACAATAGTCAAGGTGCGAGGTCACAAAGGCATGGACCAAAACTGACAAATCACTGGACGGAACAAGGTGCTTGATCCCGGCAATGTTCCTAAGTTGGTAAAAGGCTAACTTGATGACTGCCAACACCTGATGACGAAGAGTGAGCTCATCGTCAGGTATCATTCCCAGGTCACGTGCCCGTTCAGAGGTAAGAATCTGAGCGCCCCCCCCAAAAATAAGCCAGAGGGCAGATCAGTCCTCAACCCCTCTGTCCTGCGACCATGGTTCACTACCAAAACCTCAGTCTTTCCTGTGTTCAACTTTAACCCGATGGAACTCATCCAATCCTGGATTTCAATGAAGCAGCTGTTAAATACCAAGAGAGCACTAACCTGGTCAGGGGCAAAAGACAGGTAGAGCTGGGTATCATCAGCATAGCAGTGAAACCTCAGCCCATACCATCTTACAATGTCTCCGAGGGGCAGCATATACACTGCAAACAACATGGGGGACAGCACCGAGCCCTGGGGCACCCCACAAGGCAGAGAGAAAGACATGGAAGAAAATATTCCCGAGACAACTCTCTGAGTTCTACTGGTGAAGAAAGATGAAAACCATTTGAGCACTGTCCCAGTCAGCCCACAGATGGACCTCAGGCACTCGAGCAGGACCCCATGGTCCACAGTGTCAAAAGATGAAGAGAGAGCAAGGAGTACCAAGATGGAACGGTTTCTCTGATCTCTCACCATCAGGAGATCATTGAGCACCTGAATCAGAGCAGTCTCAGTACTATACCTCTTACAAAAACCCGATTGGAGAGGTTCGTATAAATTATGGATGGTTAAATGGTTCTCCAGTTGAGTTGCCACCACTTTCTCAATAACCTTTCCCACAAAAGGAAGGTTCGAGATGGGTCTGTAGTTCCCTAAAGTCTCTGGGTCCAAAGAGGCTTTCTTCAGAAGAAGTGTCACCACCGCCTTCTTCAGGGAGCTTGGAAAATCACCCGATTCCAAGGAGCACCAGACAATCTGAGCTAAGACCGGGCCAATGATATCACTACAACCCAAAATCAGGGAAGTAGGGCCCAGGTCTAAACTACAGCAAGTGGGGTGCATCCTCTGGACAATCCTCATAATGTCAATGAACTCCGGCAGGTCAAAGGTACTCCAGGAGACACCGGGCATAGTGACTGAGCACCGACCAACAGCATCTCCCATAGAATGGAACAGACAGATCTCCTTCCTGATGTTGGCCACCTTATTCACAAAGAATCAAGCAATCTCATCACACTCCATTTGTGAAAAAACTCAACAGAGCTGCAGACAGGCTGGGTTGCACAGTCTGTCTACAGTTTGGAAGAGTTGAGCCGGTTGGTTCCTAGCAACAGCAATTTCCCTGGACAGGAATTCTGCCTTCTTGCGGGAGATCACTGATTGATAGAGTTAATAATGCTCCAACAAAATAAGATGGTTGGCATCCAAGGCAGATTTCCACCAGCGATGTTCTAACCTGCGTCCCAACCTCTGCAGCTCCCTCAGAGGCCCATCAAACCATGGGGCCCAAGGGCAAAGCAGAAGAGGGTGAACACAGACAGGAGCAATCCAGTTGAGAGCTGAAGAAATAGCCTTATTATAGGCAACAACTAACTGCTCTGGACCTGTGCTGGTCTCACCGAACACCGAAAGGTCAATCACCACCGCCAGGTCTTCAGGGACCACATCCCACAAAGGGCAGAAATTGACCATCTCCACAGGGGCAGACCTACCCAGGGGGCAGAAAGATTGAACCTCACGGTGTAGTGATCGGACCAACCGACAGGTTCCACCCCCAAATCGGATGCCTTGATCTCCAGGAGGAAGACCAGATCAAGAGAGTGACCACCATTATGGGTAGCTGAGGAAACAACCTGTGTGAAGCCCAGTGTTATCATCAACTGGAGGAAGTGTTGTCCAAAAAGTGAGGATTCATCATCGATTCAGGCATTGAAGTCACCCAGAACCATCAGTCTGGATGACTGCAATGCCATGTCGATGGCGAAGTCAGCTACTTCCTGTAGGAACAGCTTTTCATCCCCTGGTGGACTGTAAATGAGAGCTATCCTGCACCCCACACCAGTTACCACAGTGCACTCAAATGATTCGGCCTCCTCATCTGGTACACCAGTGAGGCCCAATTCGGTCTTGAAACAGACCGCTACCCCCCCCCCACGATCCAACCACAGATAATGTATTACCGAGTACCTGGGAGGAATAGCTGCCTCCAAAATTGGGGCAGCATTTCCATCTAACCAAATCTCGGTGATGCAAACTGGATCCGCTGGTCCTACAAAATCTGCAATAAGTGCAGTATCATTCTTAATGGACCTGGCATTGCATAATGCCTGGGTCAGATGATGAACATCCACTGCATGACCCTTATCCAGCTCACCTGTCGCCCAGTCATAATATTGTATCAGGTTGGTTTAACAGGCCTTCTCTGAAATGAACCCATGATGTCTCACATCCTGGAGGCTGTTGTCCTCCAGGTAAGACACCAGTCTTTCCTTTAGTATCATTCCCATGAGTTTGCACACTATGGAGGTGAGACTTACCAGATGATAATTACCCAATTCGTCCCTTGGTCCACTCTTGTGTAATGGCACTACATGTGCCATCCTCCAGTCCAGTGGCACACATCCCGACTACATTGAGGTGCTGTACAGATCCACCAGTGGTTCCACCATCTCCCTTAGCACCCTGGGTTGGATACCATCTGGCTTTGGTGTCTTGTCTACCCTCAGTGCCCTCAGTCCCTCTAGGACTCCACTTCCCTCAATACTTCCATCTGTCACCTCCTCTCCCTCGTCCACACCCTCCCAGCCCATGGTGGTAACGGTCCCCCTTTTTCTTCCAGGAGCACTGAGCAAATGTATTCATTCAGTATTTCAGCCTGTTCCTCCCCCTTTTCTGTCCACTGCCACCCTTTTTGTCCTCACTGTTGTCTCTTTGAACTTTCTTTTCTCCCTGATATATCTGAAAACCCCCCAATTACCTGTGCTAATCTCAGCTCCCTCTGGGACTTGGATTCTTTCACTTTTCTGGTCACCTCCCTGGACCATCTTGCGTACTCCACTCTGTCCTCTTCCTTCCCCATCCTCCTATACCTCTGGTGCACCTATCATTTTGCCCTCACCACCTCCACAACCTCGCTGTTCAACCAGCATGGTTTTCTTGCTCTGGTCCTCTTACTCTGTGTCTTGGTGCAGGCTTCTGTTGCCTCTGTAATCCCCCATTTAATAATATCCCATTTCTGCTCTGCATCCATCTCCTGCCTTATGCCCTCCAGTTTCCCTTTCAGTACTTCCCGCATCCTCCCAAAGTCCGCCCCCCTGAAGTTTACCACCCGGGTTATTGAGTTCTCTGGCTCCTTACACATCGTGATATTAAACCACACCATTTGGTGATCACTGTCAGCTAGTGGGTCCTCTACCCTTATTTCCCTTACTGCCTCCCCATTCAACAATACTAGATCTAAAGTGTTCTTTAGTCTAGGAGGTCCACTGACCAACTGTGTCAGGAGACCCTCCTGGATCACATCCAAGAGCACTTGTTCCCTAGCACTGGAGGTGACTGGAATGCTCCAGTCAACCCCCAGCAAGTTGAAATCCCCCATGATGATCACCTTCCCTTTTCTACATACCTTATATATTTATATTGTATATACCTTTTACTGTGATTCTGTGCATTTTGGCTACCTGGCTGCATTTAAATTAAGTACTGTTCCTTTAACTAGGCTCTTTATTTATTTATTTATTATGCTTTTTGTCTGCATGGTGGGCAAACATCTACCTTGGTCACGGACCTCCAACTCCCACCTCCCATCATCAGCTCTATTGCTCACCATGGCACCCCTGACTTACCCTGCAGAGGGCGGGGTTGCAGAACCCACTCGTTTAGGTGCCACAAATCTAGACTTTATTGGGCAAAGTGAGCCATGGGAGGCTAATTGAAGCCAGAGGTAAGGCTTCATAGAGGCGGCCCTGCAGGATTTTCTTCCCTTATAGGCAGGAGCAGGGATGTGCAATGACGGCCAGCATCTGCCCCACCCCTGAGAGCTGTACTGAGTCGGGCATTGCAGCAACCCAGCCTCCGCCGGGTGCCACTGTTGCAGCAAACATGATGCTACCCTTCCCCACCAGAGAAGAAGAGCAGTCCAAGGGGTGCTCAATCCTTCTCCCCCCCAGCCAGCCCTCCGATGACCTGAGTTCGTTCTCGAACCTGGGTTGCCAGCATCGCAAGTGGAAATCCAACCATTGCGCCAGTGGGCTGGCCTAACTAGGCTCTTTATAAGTTGTACCTGTGGCACAGGTAGCCACGCCTTGATAAAGCATCAGTATGACATGAAGCTTTGGCAGCTATGAGAGGGTGCTGTGTCTGTTTTACCATTTTAATAAATGTAATTTTTAACTTGACCTAGTAAAAGTGAGGTCCTTTTTTCTCATTGGAACACCTTGTGGCCAGACTCTTCACACAATTATTTTAATTTAGGGGTGCTCCTTGGAACCAGGCAGCCCCAACCTGCTATGCAGAACTGCAGTCCAACAGAAATCTTGAAATCTTGAAGTGTCTTAAGAGAAGATAAAAGTAGCTCCTTCCCCTTCCAATGGCACAGCAGAACTGCAGAGTTACTGCTGCTTGGAATCCCTCATGTGCCTAGCATTCTAAAGCTTGGGCTGTGTCATTTCCCCCGGTAGGGATGCACAGTACCCAGTTGTTATGATTACCCATTGACAATGTGGAGAGCTACAAAAATCCAAATAATGTTTTTTAGTTAGCATGTAAAACAAAAACTCTAATCAGTCAGTTTTCCACAAAGCAACAGTATTTGATTATATATTTCTCTGTATTTTTTGCATCTTAGGCTAGTGTTGCTCCATGTAGTATTACAGCCCCCTTGTTGTGTTGTGTTGTATTGCTTGTCTCTTTGGTACCATATCATAAAAGCAACCAAAAATGAGCGACTAGAAATATAGCAACTCATTTTGGGCACTATTATTGTGGGCTATCCTGCAGAATAACGAGGGTATGGGATAGCAACCAGGATGAAGGGTGAACTGAATGAGGGAATAGCGAGGGGAAAGGGAGGGACAGGGGAGGGGTTTTCAGGCACTGGTGTACCTGCTGCCACCGAGCTAGCTATGTGATGTTGTGGTGTGGGTGGCTAGCTCTGGCATAGATACTGGGTTCGGGACTGGGAATGTACATTTTGCTACAGCTGCAAGCTGCAGCACTTAAATTTTGCTGAGATCAGGATTTTTGGCCCCTCTTCGATACTCACCCCCCCGAGTTGAGAATCCTAATTAAGGTGGGTGTGGGGAGCAAGCCCCCCGTGAGGGGAGGTGTGGGGTGGCACAGCCCCCCAAAACACTTTTTTAAAATCCAGATGTCGGGTCGCCCTGCAGTGTATATCGCTTATTTGCTTTTCAGCAATATACACTCGCCCTAATAGCGATCGCTGTTTTGCATTCACCATTATGACATGGAACTATCTTTTTATACTGCCTTATATTGCATTGCATTGCTTGTTTTGTAACTCCCAGGTCATACCTGAAAATGGGCACAATTTTTGTCTAGTATACTTACCTGGTCAATTAATACAGAATAATGCTCAGGTATGTGGGTGTTAAGAGTTTGTTTGTTTTTACACACACCTGGGGTGTGTAAAAAAAACTCATAACACACACATGCCCTAAGTGTTATTTTTCATAACTGACCCCAGTTTAGGTTTAATAATTGTCATCTTTTGCAGCTGAAATGAATCTTTGTTTATTGTAACTATAAAGAAAGCACACTGAGTTCAACATATGAAATCCCCAATAATGTTTGACTCAGCAGGTTAGAGTAACATTAAAATAAACTTTAGGCTCTGTCTTACTGCATTTCATGTTTTTGGAACAATTGAGCCACTCTCTAATGAGATGCACAGGAAAGAAATCTGAGGAAGTTCTGTAAACAGTGGAGCTGACAGCAGTAGCATTGAAATTTGGGTGTCTAAAATAGCACTAACAACCCTACTTTAAACCATCTTATTTACAGGAATCACTTCATTTCTCTTTACAAACTGTATTCAGTGTCACAGGAGTGCTGAGACTCGCAGTGAAGACTTTCCCATTGAGCCTTTCATGTCTGACAGCACTGACTGCAGCTCACATTAGCAGATGCCAGCTCTTCTCAAAGGTTCTAGCACTGCACTTTAATTCTCTGACAAAACACCATAATAAATGGGTGTGATATCAAACCAAGTTATTGTGGCATTTGACAGCAACTGAATTCCAGTTGATAAAGTGACTACCAAGTTATTGTAAGCTAGTTCTCTGCTCGTTATGGCTAGCTAACGTGGAGGCACATGCATAGAAACATATCCTAATATATTGTACACAACATACAGGCTGGTAGTTATACTTTGATATTATGGAAAGGATGTGTAACCTCCTGTGTTTGGGAGATAATGCACTCATGTCTAGGCTTAAATGATTTTGCAATTATATGGTATTTTAAAATGAAAGGTGGAAAAGGTCTGTGTTCAAAAGAAAGTAACAATGGTGATTTCTTTTAGACTAAACTTTTTTGTTAACTGGTCCTTTTAAGTGAAGTGCAATAATCATTGTTTATGTTAATGCAGGGCAAGTCTACAGCAAAAATGTTAGAAAATGATGTGTTGCATTGTGTTGTGTTGTGTTGTGCTATGGTATCTATTATGGAGTAGGCCTGAAGTAAATGTGTAATCCTGAGCTAGTCTTCACATCATGGTAATCATTACTCGTTATCCTCTGTTTACCCAGCAATTACTTTTAAATGTCTGCTTAGCATAAAGACTGACTCACAACTATTGAAATGGTCCTATGGAACCCGTGTAAGCAGTACGATACCTACTACATTAAGGAAGCCAGAAATCCAGTCCCAGGCTTCAGTCCCTTCACAGTATGTCATATAACTCCCCTGGGTTGCCAGAGTGTTTACTAGAGTGTTTACAAAAGTGTTAAAAAAGTGTTTAGAATGTTCCAAGACTCATGTAGTGCAATGGGTTTTGTAGTTAGTCACTCTGGGCAGCAAATGGTTATCTTTCAAGTCCCCGAAACAGTGTCCATCATCTGGACAGACATTCCAGTTGGGAGGGACCCTGCAACATCATAATCCACAATGAAATGTTGCAGTCGGTGTCAGTTGCTCACTAACAGCTTTGAGTGAGTTTGACTGAAAAGTACCTCAGGAGAGATACCAACTTATTTCTGTACTCATTCAGTCCCTATTTTAGTCATGGAGTAGCTGAGCATTGAGTCATGGCAATGGTTTTCTCCTGTGGAGTACACCAATGTGGAGTAAAGAATTTTTAAGGTATCTGGTCATGGGAACCATGAGTAAAATGTAGGAATCTTCCCTGTCCTTTGAGAGACTTTTTCTTTGTGATGCACCCCAGAGGGAATGCCCCTGAGAGTTTGATGGGACTAAACTCCAGTGTGTCTGACAGGATGTCTGAAAGATAACAGTCCAAGTTGTGCCTCCCTGGCACAGTCTCTGTAGGAGACAGAGTGGATCACCCTGACCAGAAAATGGGATACTATCTCTCTGACCAGAAGATGGGGAGTATCTCACATACTACAATGTGCGGTACATCACAAAATGTGTGTTTTCAAGTAAAGGAACTACTATCTCTCAAAAGTGTTGCAGCTTCTGACAAGAAAGTAATGCATATTTTCAAGTAAGGGCACCAGCTGTCCCCAGTGAGTTTTCTGTCTCTGAGGATAAAAGTAAAAAGTGTGTTCCAGTAAAGGACACCAGCTGTCCCTAAAGTGTGTTTTTTATGTGAAGAGAAATTGTACTTTCTGAACCCAGAGTTGTTCAAATCCTGGGAGGACATGTTCTGTTCTGGTTCCAATCCCTGAAGAGGGATAGTCAAAGAGACGTTTGCTTGATACTTAATTCAGACTTTGTATACAGTACGATGGACTGTGTACCCTTTGTGCTTTCTGCCCCTGCAGCCCCCAGTGCAGCAAAACTTTAGTTTTCCCTCTTGAGACAAAATAAAACGTGTTACTTTATCCTAGCTGTTGGAGAAGACATCCCTTTATGTTTGCAGTGTTTTACTCATGCCCCATCATGATTGCACAGGTCCCCAGTGTCATGGGCCACCCTAGTTAAATTGAAATGGTTTGTGTAACACCTCCCCCCCCCGAGAGTCAACACAGATAGCAACACCTAGCAATGGGGGGGGGGGGACTTAGCATCAAGGCACTCATACTGTAAGTGAGGGTTACACTTCCATCCCTAGTTTGCACACTTTCCCTATGCTGAAACTGAAATAGTTTTTTTTTTTTTTTTTGCAATTTGTGGTTACCTTATTGACAAAGTATACCAGCACTGCAGAGAGATACAACAGGGTTATTGTGAAAGTATGGCTCTTGTGAAATTAAATTCGATGCATGGCATTTGTGGAACCTTTATAAATGGTTTCCAAACATCCATCATGGTGAACCAAGTGTTTTTTGATCTTTTTAGTAAATCAATGTTCATGACTTTTTTAAAGAATTATAACTATCCAAGACAAAATGTCAATACTGCTGAACAGTGAGCGTTTTGAAGACCTGGGGCTGAATTTTCAAAAGGCAGATACAAACACAGCTGTGGGCTGCATCTGTAGCTGCATTCCCCTGCATGTGTCAGAGTCCATTTATCCTATTTTCAAAAGTTGCACCCATTTGCAACAAAACATCACACTTTTCAGCAATTTAATTTGCATTATTTTATGGAAATTCAGATGCAACTCTGCAGCAACAGTATAGCCTAGAGGTTAGAGTAACAAGCTGTAAATGAGCTTGGTACATCCAGCAGACCTAGGTTTGAGTCCCACAATACCCACTTGTATACTGTGCGACTCCAAGCAAGTCACTTAACCTACTCAGTGCTCCTGGGTCACCCCTGAAAACAGACACTTGTGCCTAGTGGGCTTTACCTGGTTACCAAAGACTAAAGACTCCGATGAACGTGCAGAACTGTCATATCATTTAGTGGATGGTCTAATATTTCTGATGGATGGAGACAGATCCAGGAGGGAGCTGAATGAAAATGCTATGCTTAAAATAGCCTTATTTAAGGAACCGTAATAAAGTAAATAAACCTATTGTATGTTTACTAAAACAATTAAATTCCTTGTTATTTAAAACCTGAGGAGCTTTAGCTTATGATGTTCTATACAGTATATACAATGAAGAAGTACAGGGATTTCATTAAAAAAAATAGTCAATGGACAACTAAGATGAGCATAAACTGAAGCTCTATTTCCAAAATATGTGGTGAGAGATTTTCATGAGTAAATGCTGAGTGTGTATCCAGAGGAATTACTGAAGCTGTGCAGTAAAACCTTTTTATGGCTGCATGGGCAGAACTCTGCAGACATTATGCCATCAATCAGTAGCTCATAGTAACACTGTGGAAGCATGTGACCAGACGGCTGTCCAGTGTGCTTCCACTGTGCTGTGGCCTTGTTTCAGTGGTTGTATTTATGCGGCGTGTCCCCTCCGCTGGCCATATAAACACATCCACTTCGCTGGGCACTTCTTTTTGTTCCACAACAGTGGAAGTGATGATGTGCCATTCACAAGATGGGCACCAATTCAGACTGCACATGCGCATATCGGTTCTGATCAGAGCTAGTTCCCAAAACAAACGCAGATTTCACACAGAAGTTTTGTTTTATTACAGGGTAGGCCTGTCTCCAGCAATTAGCCCTTGATTGTCCATACAGAACTGTCCTTCCTTGCCTAATTATACCTTTGTAAATCTCTTTATTGTTTGGTATACATATACAACACACTGCGGCTTGCGGTTCTTTGTCTCGGTGGGGGTTGGGGAGATGGGACATTAACAGTTAGCTTACCTGATGGTGCTTTCCAGAGGGCATGGCTGAAATACAGTAAGAACCACAGCTGCTGCTCACTCACACATCCACTCGTCCTCAGCAAACTCATCACAAACCCCACCGCCTCTCTTGTGATATAAATTATAAGCTCCCAGTGGTTTTAAGTTAAGCTACTCCTGTTAAATTAGCTTTTAGAAGGCAGTTGTTAAAAAACAAACAAACATAAAAGAAGCTGGTTGGTGGGGTTTTCAAGACAAAAACAAAAAAGAATAGTCTTACTGCTTTAGACCCCGAAGATGTCTATGGATTTTAGTGTACAGATCAGGGAAGTAAAGCAGCCTCCATAAACCACGTAAAAATGCTGTGAGCACATGATTGTAATTATCAATCAATCAAGTTCCAAGACTGCTTGATATCCCTTACCCCTGCTTGGACCCTGTTGTGTACTCTCCACTTCCCTGGTTCCCCTACCCCCGCTGAGCTCTAGTAAGGGGAATTATCTAGCCTGCATGCCCTTTACCTCAGCACTTACCATCCTCAAAACAGGACAAACTGCACTTGTATTATTTCCATGAAATGCAACTATTGTTTGCTTGTTCTTACCCTTGATGTAAATGCTTATCTGTTCATCCTGTACCTGTTTATTTATATCACCCTGCATATTGCTTGAGTTTCACATTGTTGTAATTCCCTCGTACTGTTCTGTAAAACATACTCTTGTAATCTCCCTGGTCATACCTGAAAATGGACATTCCTTGTCTAGTGTGCTTACCCAGTAAACAAAAGTTAATGAATAAATCAATCACCTGAGGTGACAGGCCTGATTTGTTTAGTAGCAATGAATTTGAAGCCACTCAAGCGTCCCGATACCACATAATTCCACCAATATAATTACAATGATGATTTTGCTAAATTTAAAATAATAAAGTATAAAACATCAAATAAATTATAAACTAAGTTTTTATGTCCTGCCAGTTGTATAACAGGAAAGTTGGTACACTCTATAAACTGCCCTTTAACTCCAGTCAGTGGCTTTTAATTCCATCTAGGGGAGTGCTATACTGATGCTGTTCCCTGTGGCTGCTTCTGCAGTCTAGCTTCTCTGTATCCCTCCTCTTCCAATTGGCATTTCTCTCAATAAGCTGGAGGGGGGAAAAAAAAAAACTCCACCTTTCTGGGTACACAACTCTGGCTAGCAAATTTTTTAGCATGTAATCCAATAGTGTGAGGTAACGGTGGTATACCTGTTATAATTCTAAGAGCCCAGAATTTTAGGAGAGGAACTCCGGGTCACTTTTGCACTTTAAAATGAAATGTTTGGGCTCTAGTCCTGCTGTTCAAATTGTCTATTACTTTTTTTATGTTGTTTTGCGCCTGCACAAGAAACATGTTGCGGCAACTTTGGAATAGCAGGTTTTGGAGGCGCGGTTCTGTTGTAGCCTGTGGTGCCACTGATTTTTGAGCTGGGCTCCGTGGCACAAATTAGATTGCATGCTGTCTATGACAGCAGTGCAAAAGTGTGTCCACCACCTTGAAATATTTTAGCTGCTGCAATGAGGGGAGCACCACCTCATTACAGGGTGTGCCTTTCCCAGTGTAAGTTTCAGTGCGACATGGCGGCGGCTGTGCCGTCCACCTTGCACAGTCCTCAGAAAAGCTGACCTAAGGAGTGCCCAATCCCCGTATCGACATCATCATGCCCCCCTCCCCAGTTCATCTACTGATGGGGGAGACCAATCCCCATCAGCATCATCCCCCGCAACAATCTTTTTTATTTGCCGATGGGGTGCCCAATCCCCATCGGCTCCAGTTCCACCCCCAAAAAAAAAACATGCAGGTGACACACTGGGAGCCCAGTGTCAAATGTACCTGTAAAAAAAAAATCCTTCTGCCATCTTTTTTTTACCCTGTAAAGTAGAAAACAGTCCTTCAGTCCCTGCAGCACCCTTCCCAACCTGTGCCCACCTACTGTGTAGCCCACCTCCCCACACCACCCCTCACCCCATACTTACCTCCGGAGCCTGGTGCAGCCATCTTCGGTGGACCAGGAACACGACTGCACTCTTCAAAGTTGACCTCTAACTGTAGAAATGCCAGTAATCTGTACAATGGCATAAATAAGGTTTTTTCAACTTTGGTGTATATCGCGGGCATTTTGGGGAATTTTGCCACCAAAGGCCTGATTCTAGAAAGAGAAATACACCGGAAGCAAGAAACGCAGTTGCATAAGATAATGCAATAGCAACTGTGACATGCGAGATTTGTGTGATTCTAGAACCCTCGAGAATACGCCAAACACAATTGCGTAAGTCGCAACATGCAAGATACACCATATAAAAATGCACAACACACAGTAGCAGCCCAACATATACACCAGCAGATATGCCACAGCAATGGCACAAGCTGCAGCAGAATGGCAGAGAAGGAAGAGGAACTTTCGCCATGAGGAGGTTAACACCCTGGTGGAGCAGATAGATCACCACCATGCACTTCTCATAGGCCATGGAGGGGATGCCAAGAAGAGGGAGAAACGGAAGAGGGCATGGGACAGGGTGGCATGCAGGGTCAATGCCATTGCTGCACAGAACAGGACAGTAAGATATGTGCAGAAAAAATGGAACAATCTGAAGTGCCTGGTGAAGTGCAAGATGGCGCAGAATAGGTGCAGTGACCAGGGCACAGGGGGCAGACCCACCCAGCAGGAGCCACTCAGCGCCATTGAGAGGAGGATAGCGGCACACCTCAGCCAGCAAAGCATCGCTGGTGTCACACAGCTGGACACATACAGACAGTGGATGGCCACAGGTAGGGACAAACAACCAGCAATGCATGGGACAGGCCAGACAGGGCAACAGCACCCAAGCCAACAGTGGCGGCTCTACACCAGGGCCCGCCAGGGCACGTGCCCTGGTAAAAAAATGCTGTGCCTCAGTTGGTGCCCCATATGGTGCAGAGCTTCCCCCATAATAACCATATATCAGTGCCCTGGCTGCCATCTGTTGTGCCCCAGCTGTGCCCTGGTAACCATTTGTGGCTCGAGCCGCTAGTGCAAGCCAATGGCAAAGATGGGTGAGTGGGGTGCAATGTGTAGGCAGTTGCAATGGTAGGGAGGCATGCCACAGGACTGCCACATGGCCACAGCCAGCCACAGAGCGGGCCATGGGAACCAGAAAATGGCGAGGGGCAGGCCAGGGACAGGCATGTGTGCAGCTGCCATGAGCAGCAGTGCAAAGGAATGACCCATGGGCAACTGTGGAGGGGCTGGCACAGGCCCAAGAACCTGGAAGGAGGGGCATGCAGAGGGTTGGGCTGGGCTGCACTGTGTGTCCTGCACTATGAACTGTTGGGGGGCATGCTGAGGCATGGGCTGGGCTGCACTGTGTGTCCTGCACTGTGAACTGTTGGGGGGGCATGCTGACAGATGGGCTGGGCTGCACTGTGTATTGCTGTGTCGTGCACTGTGAACTGTTGGGGGGCATGCTGACAGAAGGGCTGGGCTGCACTGTGTGTCCTGCACTGCGAACTGTTGGGGGGTCATGCTGAGGGATGGGCTGGTCTGCACTGTGTGTCCTGCACTGTAAACTGTTGGCGGGGCATGCTAAGGGATGGGCTGGGCTGCACTGTGTGTTGCTGTGTCGTGCACTGTGAACTGTTGGGGGGGCATGCTGAGGGATGGGCTGGGTTGCACTGTGTGTTGCTGTGTTTTGCACTGTGAACTGTTGCGGGGGCATGCAAAAGGCTGGGCTGGGCTGGGCTGCACTGCGTATTGCTGTGTCGTGCACTGTGAACTGCTGGGGGGGCATGCTGAGGGATGGGCTGGGCTGCACGGTGTGTCCTGAACTGTGAACTGTTGTGGGGGCATGCTGACAGATGGGCTGGACTGCACTCTGTGTCCAGCACTGTGAACTGTTGGGGGGCATGCTAAGGGATGGGCTGGGCTGCACTGTATCCTGCACTTTGAACTGTTGGGGGGCATGCTGACAGATGGGCTGAGCTGCACTGTGTCCTGCACTGTGAACTGTTGGGGGCATGGTAAGGGCTGGGCTGGGCTGCACTGTGTGTCCTGCACTGTGAACTGTAGGGTGGGGGCATGCTAAGGGATGGGCTGGGCTGCACTGTGTATTGCTGTGTCGTGCACTGTGAACTGTTGGGGGCATGCTGACAGAAGGGTTGGGCTGCACTGTGTGTCCTGCACTGTGAACTGTTGGGGGGCATGCTGACAGATGGGCTGGGCTGCACTGTGTGTCCTGCACTGTGAACTGTTGGGGGCATGCTGAGGGCTGGGCTGGGCTGCACTGTGTATTGCTGTGTCCTGCACTGTGAACTGTTGGGGGGGCATGCTGAGGGCTGGGCTGGGCTGCACTGTGTGTCCTGCACTGTGAACTGTTGGGGGCATGCTGAGGGCTGGGCTGGGCTGCACTGTGTGTCCTGCACTGTGAACTGTTGGGGGGCATGCTGAGGGCTGGGCTGGGCTACACTGTGTGTCCTGCACTGTGAACTGTTGGGGGGCATGCTGAGGGCTGGGCTGGGCTGCACTGTGTGTCCTGCACTGTGAACTGTTTGGGGGCATGCCGAGGGCTGGGCTGGGCTGCACTGTGTGTTCTGCACTGTGAACTGTTGGGGGGCATGCTAAGGGATGGGCTGGTCTGCACTGTGTGTCCTGCACTGTGAACTGTTGGGGTGGGCATGCTAAGGGATGGGCTGGGCCTGCACTGTGTATTGCTGTGTGCGTGCACTGTGAACTGTTGGGGGCATGCTAAGGGATGGGCTGGGCTGAACTGTGTGTCCTGCACTGTGAACTGTTGGGGGCATGCTAAGGGATGGGCTGGGCTACACTGTGTGTCCTGCACTGTGAACTGTTGGGGGGCATGATAAGGATGGGCTGGGCTGCACTGTGTGTCCTGCACTGTGAACTGTTGGGGGTATGCTAAGGGATGGGCTGGGCTACACTGTGTGTTCTGCAATGTGAACTGTTGGGGGGCATGCTAAGGGATGGGCTGGTCTGCACTGTGTGTCCTGCACTGTGAACTGTTGGGGTGGGCATGCTAAGGGATGGGCTGGGCCTGCACTGTGT
This sequence comes from Neoceratodus forsteri, assembly GCA_016271365.2. Lineage (NCBI taxonomy): Eukaryota > Metazoa > Chordata > Ceratodontiformes > Ceratodontidae > Neoceratodus > Neoceratodus forsteri. The sequence continues at coordinate 294,344,360 of CM028136.1, forward strand.
ATTGCTGTGTCGCACTGTGAACTGTTGGGGGCATGCTAAGGGATGGGCTCGGCTGCACTGTGTGTCCTGCACTGTGAACTGTTGGGGGGGCATGCTAAGGGATGGGCTGGGCTGCACTGTGTGTCCTGCACTGTGAACTGTTGGGGGCATGCTAAGGGATAGGCTGGGCCTGCACTGTGTATTGCTGTGTCGTGCACTGTGAACTGTTGGGGGCATGCTGACAGATGGGCTTGGCTGCCTGTGTGTCCTGACACTGTGAACTGTTGGGGGGCATGCTGAGGGATGGGCTGGGCTACAATGTGTGTCCTGCACTGTGAACTGTTGGGGGGCATGCTAAGGGCTGGGCTGGGCTGCACTGTGTATGCTGTGTCGTGCACTGTGAACTGTTGGGGGCATGCTGAGGGATGGGCTGGGCTACACTGTGTGTCCTGCACTGTGAACTGTTGAGGGTGGCATGCTGACAGATGGGCTGGGCTGCACTGTATATTGCTGTGTCGTGCACTGTGAACTGTTGGGGGCATGCTGACAGAAGGGCTGGGCTGCACTGTGTGTCCTGCACTGTGAACTGTTGGGGGGCATGCTAAGGGATGGGCTGGGCTGCACTGTGTATTGCTGTGTAGTGGCACCGTGAACTGTTGGGGGGGGAATGCTGGCAGATGGGCTGGGCTGCACTGTGTGTCCTGCACTGTGAACTGTTGGGGGGGCATGCTAAGGGCTGGGCTGGGCTGCACTGTGTGTCCTGCACTGTGAACAGTTGGGGGGGCATGCTAAGGGCTGGGCATGGCTGCACTGTGTGTCCTGCACTGTGAACTGTTCGTGGGCGCATGCTGAGGGATGGGCTGAGCTGGGCTGGGCTCTACTGTGTGTTGATGTGTCATGCACTGTGAACTGTTTGGGGGGGCATGCTGAGGGATGGGCTGGGCTGCACTGTGTGTTGCTGTGTCGTGCACTGTGAACTGTTGGAGGGGGATGCTAGCAGATGGGCTGGGCTGCACTGTGTGTCCTGCACTGTGAACTGTTGGGGGGCATGCTGACAGATGGGCTGGGCCTCACTGTGTGTCCTGCACTGTGAACTGTTGGGGGTGGCATGCTGAGGGATGGGCTGAGCTGCACTGTGTTCCTGCACTGTGAACTGTTGGGGGGCATACTGAGAGATGGGCTAAGCTGCACTGTGTTGCTGTCGGTGCACTCGTGAACTGTTGGGGGGGCATGCTGAGGATGGACTCGCCTTCTCTGTGTGTTTCTGTGTCGTGCACTGTGAACTGTTGGGGGCATGCTGAGGATGGGCTGGTTGCATCGTGTGGTGCAGTGTCCTGCACTGTGAACTGTTGGGAGGGGGCATACTGAGAGATGGGCTGAGCTGCACTGTGTGTTGCTGTGTCGTGCACCGTGAACTGTTGGGGGATGCTGGCAGATGGGCTGGGCTGCACTGTGTGTCCTGCACTGTGAACTGTTGGGGGCATGCTAAGGGCTGGGCTGGGCTGCACTGTGTGTCCTGCACTGTGAACTGTTGGGGGGGGCATACTGAGAGATGGGCTGAGCTGCACTGTGTGTTGCTGTGTCGTGCACTGTGAACTGTTGGGAGGGCATGCTGAGGGATGGTCTCGCCTGCACTGTGTGTTTCTGTGTCGTGCACTGTGAACTGTTGGGGCATGCTGAGGGATGGACTGGGTTGCACTGTGTGTCCTGCACTGTGAACTGTTGGGGGGCATGCTGAGTTATGGGCTGAGCTGCACTGTGTGTCCTGCACTGTGAACTGTTGGGGTGGCATACTGACAGATGGGCTGAGCTGCACTGTGTGTTGCTGTGTCGCACTGTGAACTGTTTGGGGGGTGCTGACAGAAGGGCTGGGCTGCACTGTGTGTCCTGTACTGTGAACTGTTGGGGGGATGCTGACAGATGGGCTGGGCTGCACTGTGTGTCCTGCACTGTGAACTGTTGGGGGGCATGCTGAGGGCTGGGCTGGGCTGCACTGTGTGTCCTGCACTGTGAACAGTTGGGGGGCATGCTAAGGGCTGGGCTGGGCTGCACTGTGTGTCCTGCACTGTGAACTGTTCGGGGGGGCATGCTGAGGGATGGGCTGAGCTGGGCTGGGCTCTACTGTGTGTTGATGTGTCATGCACTGTGAACTGTTGGGGGGGCATGCTGAGGGATGGGCTGGGCTGCACTGTGTGTTGCTGTGTCGTGCACTGTGAACTGTTGGAGGGGGCATGCTAGCAGATGGGCTGGGCTGCACTGTGTGTCCTGCACTGTGAACTGTTTGGGGGGCATCCAAAGGGCTGGGCTGGGCTGCACTGTGTGTCCTGCACTGTGAACTGTTGGGGGGGCATGCTGACAGATGGGCTGAGCTGCACTGTGTGTCCTGCACTGTGAACTGTTGGGGGGCATGCTAAAGGCTGGGCTGGGCTGGGCTGCACTGTGAACTATTGGGGGCATGCTGACAGATGGGCTGAGCTGCACTGTGTGTCCTGCACTGTGAACTGTTTGGGGGCATGCTGACAGAAGGGCTGGGCACATGTGTGTCCTGTGCTGTGAACTGTTGGGGGGCTTTGACAGATGGGCTAGGCTGGGCTGCACTTGTTGCTGTGTCATGCACTGTGAACTGTTGGGGGCATGCTGAGGGATGGCTGGACTGCACTGTGTGTGCTGCACTGTGAACTGTTGGGGGCATGCTGAGGGCTGGGCTGGGCTGCATGTGTGTTGCTGTGTGGGACTGTGAACTGTTGGGGGGCATGCTGAGGATGGGCTCGCCTGCACTGTGTGTCTGTGTCGTGCACTGTGAACTGTTGGGGGCATGCTGAGGGGATGGGCTGGGTTAGCCTGTGTGGTGTCCTGCCTGTGAACTGTTGGGGAGGCATGCTGAGTTATGGGCTGAGCTGCACTGTGTGTCCTGCACTGTGAACTGTTGGGGGGGCATACTGAGAGATGGGCTGGGCTGCACTGTGTCTGCTGTGCGCACGTGAACTGTTTGGGGGCATGCTGAGGGAAGGGCTGGGCTGCACTGTGTGTTTCTGTCGCTGTGAACTGTTGGGTGGCATGCTGAGCAGATGGGCTGGGCTGCACTGTGTGTCCTGCCTGTGAACTGTTGGGGGGCATGCTGAGGCTGGGCTGGGCTGCACTGTGTGTCCTGCACTGTGAACAGTTGGGGGGCATGCTAAGGGCTGGGCTGGGCTGCACTAATGTGTCCTGCACTGTGAACTGTTGGGGGCATGCTGAGGGATGGGCTGAGCTGGGCTGGGCTCTACTGTGTGTTGATGTGTCATCACTGTGAACTGTTGGGGGGCTGCTGAGGGATGGGCTGTACTGTGTGTTGCTGTGTCGTGCTGTGTGAACTGTTGGAGGGGCATGCTAGCAGATGGGCTGGGCTGCACTTTGTGTCCTGCACTGTGAACTGTTTGGGGGCATCCAAAGGGCTGGGCTGGGCTGCACTGTGTGTCCTGCACTGTGAACTGTTGGGGGCATGCTGACAGATGGGCTGGGCTGCACTGTGTGTGTCCTGCACTGTGAACTGTTGGGGGGGGCATGCTAAAGGCTGGGCTGGGCTTGGTTGCACTGTGAACTATTGGGGGGCATGCTGACAGATGGGCTGAGCTGCACTGTGTGTCCTGCACTGTGAACTGTTTGGGGCATGCTGACAGAAGGGCTGGGCTGCACTGTGTGTCTGTACTGTGAACGTTGGGGGGCATGTGACAGATGGGCTGGGCTGCACTGTGTTTCTGCACTGTGAACTGTTGGGGGCATGCTATGGCTGGTGGGCTGGGGCACTTTGTGTCGTGCACTGTGAACAGTTGGGGGGCATGCTGAGGGCTGGGCTGGGCTGCACTGTGTCCTGCACTGTGAACTGTTGGGGGGCATGCTGAGGGATGGCTGAGCTGGGCTGGGCTCTACTGTGTGTTGTGTGTCATGCACTGTGAACTGTTGGGGGGAGCATGCTGAGGATGGGCTGGCGCTGCTGTGTGTTGCTGTCGTGCACTGTGAACTGTTGGAGGGCATGCTAGCAGATGGGCTGGGCTGCACTGTGTCCTGCACTGTGAACTGTTTGGGGGGGCATCGAAAGGTGGGCTGGGCTGCACTGTGTGTCCTGCACTGTGAACTGTTGTTGGGGGCATGCTGACAGATGGGCTGAGCTGACTGTGTGTCACTGTGAACTGTTGGGGGGGCATGCTAAAGGCTGGGCCCTGGGCTGGGCTGCACGTGAACTTTTGGGGGCAGCGACAGATGGGCTGATGCACTGTGTGTCCTGCATGTGAACTGTTGGGGGGCATGTGACAGATGGCGGGCTGCACTGTGTGTCCCACCGTGAACTGTTGGGGGCATGCCAAAGGCTGGCTGGCTGTTTGCACTTGCTTGCTGTGTCATACTGTGAACTGCTGGGGCATGAGGATGGGCTGGACTGCATGTGTGTGCTACTGTGAACTGTTGGGGGGCATGCTAAGGGCTGGGCTGGGCTGCATTGTGTATTGCTGTGTATTACTGTGAACTGCTGGGGGCGCATGCTGGGATGGGCTTGTCGCACTGTGTGTTTTGTCGTGCATGTGAACTGTTGGCATGCTGAGGATGGGTTGTTGCCGTGTGGTGCAGGTCCTGCATTGTGAACTGTTGGGGGCATGCTGGGGATGGGCTGACTGCACTGTGTGTCCTACTGTGAACTGTTGGGGGCATACTGAGAGATGGGCTGAGCTGCACTGTGTGTTGCTGTGTCGTGCACTGTGAACTGTGAGGCTGCTGAGGATGGTCTCACCACTGTGTGTTCTGTGGTACTGTGACTGTGGGGGTGGCATGCTGGGGATGGGCTGGCTGCACCATGTGGTGCTGTGTCGTGCACTGTAACTGTTGGGGGCATGCTGAGGGTTGGCTGGGCCACTAGGGAATGCTGTGACCAGCACTGTGAGCTTGGTGGAGGTATGTGCTGGGCAGTGGGAGAAGGCATGGTCACTGCTCAATGCCTGCTGACTGCGCAAGGGCCGGGGGTCTGTGCATGGTGAGATGAACTAGGCACCTGGTTGTGAGCCCTGCAGCTCAGTGAGGCCCCAGGGCGTGCCTGTGCAGTGTCACTGTGCAGTGGGGTGCATACAGTGCAGCTGGGACAACCAGTCCTGTGCAGGATGGACAGCATGTAAGGGCAGCAATGATGATCTGCCCTCGCAGGTCACATGTATGGTGGGCATCACTGGTGGGACAGCACTGAGGTGTGGTGGTGTAATGCCAGAGTGCTATGTGAAGGGCCTGTGGGGGAACGCACTGGTGGGCGGGTGAGGCACACTGTGATGCGGGACACTAACACTTCCATCTAACAGGTGCGGTGGCAGCTGGCGGGTGGCCCCAGTGGGCAGAGGGTGGGACAGCGGTGGCGGTGCGGAAGGTAGCATCTGGCCCAGGCTACTGGCATGGTGTTGGCTGATGATGGCGGCTCAACGACTTGGGTAGCCCTGCTGCCAGCACTGTGCAGGAACACCAGAGCCTATGTCTGAGTCTGCGGGGAGGGGATGGTGACGGTCCATGGCAGATGGCGTTGACAGCATTGAGGAGGACACAGCTGGACTGCCGGAACAGCAGGGATCATCAAGACACCACTGGTAGTACCGCCACATCTGTGGATGCAGATACCGTGGTCGAGTAGAGCATCGAACCAGACCTGGCCGCAGCTGAGGACACTGGCATGGGGCTGCTCAGCCCACTGAGTGCACATGACTTGAGGATGAGTTGGATGAGGTCCTGTGCTGCGGACCAGCTGTCCTTCAGCCTCGTCGGGGACTACTGCCGGTCGGTGTGGCCAGCCAGGGTGACTAAAGGCAGGGCTGGTGAACATCTGGCAGGGCATGCGGGGCACCACAACTCATGGTGCAGCTAGCCAGCATCACCAGCACCCTGGAGATATTTATGAGAGACACAGCATGCATGGCTGGCCTGGGATGCTATACAGGCATCCGGCCTGTGATGAATGCCAGATGGTCATCGAACCTCCGCACAGTCCTGAGAACGTGCTGGCACCAGCAGTGCCAGGACAGTGATGACCCGTGCATGGGCCATAGGGCCGCACTGCTGCCGCTGCACCACCTGCAAGGCCTGGCCCAGTGGTGGCACTCGCCACGGTCAGTCCAGCATGTCAGCGCAGACACAGTCACTGGAGCCAGTGAGATCCTTCCCCCCTGGCCCAGGCGGTATCTGCCACCCACCAGTCATGCTGAGTTGCATGCCCAGCCAGACACTGCCCACACTGACCTGGGCGCGGACGGTGCAGGATGCAACAATGTTTGTGCACAGGCTGCTGGCAACACAGGCGGGCGAGCACCACACAGTCCACAGGTCTGGGTCAGTGTGGGCATGCACAGGGTGGTGGCACCGGAAGGTGCCCCTGCAGCCGCAGGGCCTGAGGCACCCAGCACGGATAGAGGAACTTTCCTACAGTCCTGGCATGGCTGCTGCCACACTTGGGCAGAGGCATAGGCTTGCATGGGCGGAGGCACAGCAAACCACCTGTGGGGCACTCACAATTCTGGGTACAATGCCAGAGTCTGCCAGACAGCACATCCATGAGCCTGGTAGGGTCCCACAGCCCAGCACCTGCACTGGAGGTCGGTGGGGATGGCGCACGTGCTGTGGCCGGAGTCGCCTGGGATACTTTGCAGTGGGGAACTGTTGGGGCTGCACTGGGGTATGGGGCCATATGGCAGGGGCATGTCCATGGGGACATGTGCAGTCATGGAGGTGTGTGTGTGTGTTGTATATGCATGACTATTTGCATATGTGTGTGTGTGGGGGCAATCATTGGGTGGAACTGGGGTGCACCGTGCATTGGGCTTATGTGTAATGATCACCATGTAAATAACATGTTTATCTCAACCCTATGGTGTGTTGTCAATTGTCATTGCATTGCTAGCCTTACTGGGACCATGTTGGGTGGGTGACCACCTGGTGCAATTGTTTATGTGTGCCAGCCAATGGGCAACTGCCTGCCCGTCCCCCCTTGGTCTTGGCCCACACTGAGAGCCCTGCAGGCACATGTACCACCCAAGCAGGAGGGCCACCGATTCCTGAAATGCGTTGTGGGCTTGGGTGTACACACATATGCATGACAACAGTTGGGCCACATCCACATTGCAGATGCCATTTCAGACAGCGGCATTGCACAGCTTCTGCTGTCGTCTGTCGGCATGTGATCCCTGGATGCGACATGTGATATACATGTGAATAGCACGTGGAGCCTTTTGTGAGCAGATAGGCCCAGGCACTGTGTGTGGTACAGGGATTGCAGACCTGCGGTTGGAGAGCTATATGTACAGTGCCAGCAAGACTTGACAGGGACAGAGACTCAGTAGACTGGTGAGTGCTGGGCCTATGAGCTGTCTCCCCATACCTACTACATCTGTTACTGGCAGGAGGGGCTGGGACAGGCATGCATACCTCTGTGCCATATGTAGCCCATTTGTTGTACAGTGCCTGTCACACTGTGGAACTCATGACCTGCATGTGGAGAACTGCAACAGACATCACCGTGGCAGGGTTTTAACTAATTGATTAGTGGTTGTTTCCTTGAGACAATAGTAACTGTACAGAAAGCATTAATATAGGTATCCTACTGGTGTTTTGTTTGCTACACACAGTGAGGCAAGTGCTATGCATTTTCACAGTGTATGAGAACCTTTATGAGCAATTCGCTAATCACTTATTAGAGTTAAATTAAACCCTGCAGTGGGGCACAGGCCACTGTTGTACTGTAGAAGACATGTACTGTACAAGGGGTGTAGGCAGGCATACGCATTGTACACAGTTGTGTACAGACATGTGGAGTGCCTTTCATGTTCTATATACTGTTCATATTGCATTGCTTTTGATCCGTGGTATATGTGTCACTGTATAGATGCTGGCACATCTGTTGTGTGGGGGCACATGTATGGCCACTGTAGGCTGTAGATGGGACATCTGACAGCAGTCATACATGTTTGCAGGGGTACCATTTGGAGGGATGGGCACTGCTATAAATGGGGGACATGGTGTTAGCATGCTTCAGTCTGACACTGTCTGGCTACACCCTGTACATGTTCTGCATGCCTGTCTCTGGGTGACTGACATGTTGGCAATGTTATGTCCAATGGAGTGATGCACCTGTAGGCCAACAATGTGCAGCACAGGTGTCCGCCAGTGTGGCACAGGGAGCCTGTGTGGTGCGATGGGTACAGTCCCGTCACTGTGGAATGGGAGGGTGCTGGTGAGCAGCCTCTCAAGGTGGTCAGGTGAACTAATACGTAATGTGCCATGGCTGTGGACAGTTCCCAGGGCTGAGCTGTGGGGGTGGGCAGGTATGGGGGGTATGTTGCAGCCCTATGCCACTGTGTGTGTCGGTGTGTACTGGACTTGCCACATGTGGTGGTGACCTGTTGCCTGTGGTCCGTCACTCACACCATGCGGTTAGGCCAGGCAGGCCCTCCCAAGCCTGCGGGGCAGCCCAGGCATCCATATGGCTGTGTTCTTGACCCGGGACAGGTCACACAGCCCCCCTTCCACCTCTGAGGATGTTGTGGGACAGTGCCCCTTGGGGTGGGGGGCACCACCCCACACAGTGGGTCACATGGCCAGACCGCTGTGGCACCCATGGTGGTGGGATGCATGCCATGAACAGCGGTGATGGGCATGTAGTGGACATGGCAACTGGCCAGTGGCATGCAGGCACTGCACAGTGACTGTGTGGGTGGCAACCTGCCCATGTGGGGTGGACATGGTCCAGGGCTCTGGGGCTGGGCATGGGGTGGGATGGCCTCCCATGCTGAGGGGCATCTGGGGTATGCCTCATTTCTCTGGAGTCCACTGTGGTACTGCCCATGGCACATGTCTGCATGCTTGCACTGCACGGGACATGGCCACACCCCTCATCGGCCCCTCGGTACAGGCTCGCGGTTGCAGTCAGAGCAACACAAGGCAGCCGCGTGGTACAGTGACAGCTGCCGCGGCTGGGTGGGGTTGGGACACACACACCACCATGCAGGCATTGGGTGGGCCATGTGGCCACTACAGGTACTGCTGCACACACCGGTGGCATGGTGTGTGCCACAGGGTCACATAGGTGTGTCACAGATTGTGCGGTATGTGAGTTCTGTAATCCTGTGTTGTGGGCATGGTACAGACAATGTAGCAGCCACACCATGCCGTTACACAGTGTGTCTGGTACCGGTCATTGATATCACAGCTGTGTTGCCAACATGTCACTCATACCGGCCCAAACAGGCAATGCCATGGCCCAGGCACACTGTCACTGTGCTGGTGCATCAGGGAGGCATATCTGTTTGGTGCGGGGGTGTCACTGCAGTGGTGGACTGGCCCACCCACAGGCCTGTGTGAAATGTGCAGTCATGCTGCACCATCCAACCTTGTAGCACCATCCATGCCTGTGTGCAGTATGTGGCGGACCATGACCTAGCCATCCCGCATGGCAGGAGCCAGGTGCCACTCGCCGTGGCCCAGGCTGCGTGAGGTGGGGCCTACACAGGACATTGTCTGTGCCATTCACACAGGTGCACTGCTGCCTGGCCAGATGGCTGTGTGGCACTGTCCCTGTACCACACCCTCCGTGTTACATCCATCGGGTCCACACCTGACCACCCCACCCTGTGCATGGGCGGTCATGGCAGGGTGTCGTGGGGGCTTTCCTGGGCCTTGTGCGGGTACATGCCTGTGAGATGGTGACAGTGGGGGGTGGTTGTGGTACCCAGAGACTGCTGGCCACAGGGGCACATCCGGCTGTGTACCAACCTATGTCCATTCCCTCCCTATGTTCCACGGCAGACATACACAGAACTCTGGTGAGTATGCGGCATTGTTCAACACGCACATTCCCAATGCCTGTCCAGCACTGTGTACCTAACATTGTTGCTTTCTGTCCCCTGTGTCAGTTTCAGGGCGACTGCACAGGTCCAGGTAGGTACCCACTGCCACACCGCAGCTGCTCCAGGGTCACCAACAGTGCCACAGGCTTATGTTGCCCTGCTCTTTCCCCATCCAGATGTGCTCCAGGCCAGTCCACACCACCCACTCCAGACTACACTGTGCACAACACAGGTAAGTAACTGTCTGTCTCCATGTCAGCACCCATGGGCGTCATTATGTCAGCCCCTTGTCTATCTGGTGGGTGTGGCCACATGCACCTCTACAAGGGGGTGCTGTTGTAGACGTGTGGCAGGGCTGCATGCGGTGCTCTGTGCCCACAGTGTGCAAGGCCATACCGCAGCATGCTTCTGCAGGGGATGGGGGCCATTGTAGTGCACTGTGATCACTGTGCACAGCACTGTGTGCCCAGCCCCTGCATGGCACAGCTCATCATATACACACATCGCACTGTGCATGGCATTGGCATGGGGTGCCACATTGGGGGGTGGGCCACGGATGCAGGCCTGTGGCTTGGCACCCACCCATTTCCCATGGGCGGTGTCCGTTGTTGTGCATGGTGGGTGGGGGGTGGTCTGCACGGCCATGGTGGACGTCTGTTGTAATGCATGTGCCATTCCTTCCCCAGTTACAGGTGCCACGCAGTAGATAGGCCGTGATGTCATCTGGCTCTTTCCTCAGCCTCAGCAGCCAGGTGCCCAACTTTACACCACATGAAATAGCACTTCTCATGAACTATGTGCAGCTGTGGGGCTGGATGCTGCTGTCACCTGGGAGCAGTGCTGCTGACCGTGAGCGGGCCTGGATGGCCATCTCTGCCCGCATGGTGGTAGCAATTGGGATTCGGTGCTCCATCCACCAGCTCACCCACTGCTGGAAGGACCTGACATGCAGGGAAGCTGGTGTACTGCAGTGTCTCAGTAGCATGGCCCACTGCAGAGATGCAGAGATGCGGTCAGGGCAGGACCCCGGTGTTGGTATGTATCCCTACAGCTGTTCGTCTGTTGCTGCAGTGCTGGCATGGTGGCCATGGCACGTGGTGCCTCCAACACACTCACCTGTCCCTTCACCCCACAGGTTCCGCTGGTGCATCACATGCCGTGCAACAGGGATGCCTCACCAGCCTCAGACAGGAGGCATATCAGTGTAGGTCAGGTAAGTACAATCCATGGACCCCTTGGGCCGTGGCTTTGGCCGGCGGACATTGTATGGCCTGTGCTGTGCCCTCACATTGCTTGCCTATTTGTGTGTGCACCCCTGTCTGGTCTCAGCACTGACCATGTCCTTTACATCCCTACAGGTGTACATGGAAGGCTGCCACAGTGGCAGAGGGCCCTGCTGTGGGTGATGGTGGCTGTCAAGGCCAGTGATGCTAAGCAATATAGGTTGCACACCCTGTGCAGACAGAGGAGGGCCAGGGTGCTGCCAACAATGTCATCCTCCTCCTCTTCCTCCTCCACCTCCTCCTCCACAGCAGCTGATGATGGGGACCAGGCACTGTTGGAGACATGGCCAGTTCAGGGGGACCCCACTGATAGTGGGCAAGAGGAGCCAGTTGACCCACAGTCTCCCAGCCAGGAGGGAGTGTGCAGTGACACAACTGATGGGAATGGTGCCTTGGCTGCACCACCGACCGGGGCCCCATATGAGGACATCATGGCAGGGGCACCATGGATGTCCCACCAACAGCCACCATGCCTTGTGCTGCTGTCCCTGCAGCTGGGGACTCTGGACTGCAGCAGGAGGTGGCCATGCCCATGTTGCCGCTTGTAGAGCCATTGCCTGTGGTGGATGAGGGACCTGCTACTGAACATGTGCAGGGTAGGGGCCCAGACCGGGCCCGCCTTGTCGTACTTGTGACTGCCATACTGCAGGACATTGGGCACCTTCATGGGTCTGTGGCCGCCCTCCTTTCTGAACTCCGGTGCACCTAGTGGCCATGTCCACCACAGCCGGTTGTGGGTTGGGTCAACTGTGTGAGTGGACATGTATATAGGGGTGATTGTTTTTGCTGGGTCTGTTTGTATGGGTGTTCTGGGTGTACATTGAGTGGTTCGGTTTGATTATTGCTGTTTGTTTGTGGGTGGGACTGTTTGGGTGGTGGGCCTCTGTTGGGGTGTGCGTGGGTGCGGGTTGGTGTTTGGGGGTGTTGTGGGTGGCTGTTTCGGTTTGGGTTTCCTGTACTGTTTAACTTAGTTGTTGTTGCCTGTTGTTCATCCCCATCCCCCTCCCATTGTTACCCTGTATCCCTGTCCCTGTTTTGTTCATTAAATCATTTGCCATACACACTCTCTCTGTGTCTGTTACTGGTATGCTTGCCTGTGTGTGTGTCTGTCACTATACGCAGGTGTGCATACTGGTTTTGGTGCCTGCTGTCCCCAGTGTTCCCTCCCTGTGCATCAGGTTGGTGTGCCATTTGTGCTGCCACCAGCACAGGCCACTGTCCCCAGGCCACATCTGCATGGTGTCCTGTGTGCTGCAGGTCACCTTGCATGCTGTGGTGTCCTTGCCACCTCACATTGTACCTCCCAGCTGTGTGGTGGCATGGTGCCTATGCTGCGCTTTTCCACCTCAGTGCGCCATTGTTCCCTGCAGGTGGCATCACTGGCACGGACGTTGGTGTGTCTCACCATCAACTGTCCACTGGTCTGTGCCACCCAGTGCTGTGTCCCTATTGTGGTTGCACTGTTTCCATGTGTCAGTGGCCATGGCAGGAACATTGTGCCTGGTGGCACCATTGTCCCTGCATTGTGCCTCTGGCCTCTGTGCTCCCTTTGTACCCTGTGCCACACTGCCCCTGTGTGCCTGCCTTCCTCAGTCACTCTCTGTCCTATCTCACATGTGTGTTGCTGTGTGTCTGGCCTGTCTGGCCCTGCTCCTTTCTTTGCAGGGTATGTTACACCTACTCCCACCTGGTTTATGTTGCGCCATCTGGTCTTGGTGTATGTTGTGGCACTGCTGCTTCTAGAATCCCGCCCTGGCTTTTCTCTGTAATTTCCTTGGCATATGTCCAGTTGCACATTTGCATATCTGCGAGTTTGTCACAACTGTGGCATAAGTCACCATTGGCATACTGTGTTGCATCAATGTGCATCTCGCAATGTAGAATTCCGTTTGGCGTACTTGCTGGATGTATTTGCAGCTTACGTCATTCCCTTTGGCACATCTGCATTGAGCATTGGCGTATGCTTTCTAGAATTGGGCCCCAAATGTTCAACATGGGGTTATTGGAACTCCTCCTCCTCATGAATTCAGTTATTGTCATGGCATTATTCAGTCCTGAAAAGTGATTTTGCGGTCACTGTGTGGATCACCCTTCAGGACCGAATAATGAACCGACAATGCCACAGTTCATGAGGTAGGCTCTCAAAAAGTCTATGTTGCAAATTTGGTGAAAAATGTTTTAAAATGACTGTTTTATGAGTGTGCATTGCGTAGTTTCCACACACGCTTGTAACTTTGTGAATCTGTAATATTTTCACTCCAGATTTTCAACATTGGCATTTTTCTACACCTCCTTATGAACAGTACAGCTGTCATTTTTCATACCCTGGCCGAAATGTGTTTTCCCACTTCCGAAACAGAATAGCGTGGTAGCTGTGGGAAATCAGTGTTTGGGACAGAGTAAGAAAATCACAGTGACACTGTTCATTAGCAGAGGTCCTAAACTGCCTATGTTGAAAATTTGGTGATGAAAGTCCATTAAATGACTGTACTATGAGCGTGCATTGTGGATTTTTCACGCACCCTCGTAACTTCGCAAATTTATAATATTTTCACTACAGATTTTCAACATTGGCATTTTTTCACACCTCCTTATGAACAGTATATCTATCATTTCTGACATCCTGGCCAAATTGTGTTATCGCACTTCCCACACAGAAAAGCATGGTCACTGTGGGAAATCAGTGTTTGGCACAGATTAAAAAAATCACAATGACTCTGTTTATGAGCAGAGGTCCTAAAATGCCTGTGTTGAAAATTAGGTGACAAACATCCATAAAATGACTGTTTTACTAGCGTGCATTGTGCAGTTTCGATGCACACTCGTAACTTCAATAATTTTTTATATTTGTACTCCAGATTTTCACCATTGCCATTTTTCACACCTCCTTATGAACAGTACAGCTTTCATTTCCCACATCCTACCTGAACTGTGTTTTCACACATCCGTCGCACAGTGGCACATTCGCTGTAGAAAAACAATGTTCTGAACAGAGTAAGAAAATCACAGTAGCACTGTTCATGAGCAGAGGTCCCAAAATGCCTATGTTGAAAATTTGGTGAAAGAATTCCATAAAATTACTATGTTACAAGCGTGCGTTGCGCAGTGTCCTTGCACAGTCATAAGTTCAAGAATTTGTAATATTTTCACTCCAGATTTTCCACATTGTCACTTTTGCACACCTTCTTATGAACAGTTCAGCTGTTATTTGTCACATCCTGCCCAAAATGTAGTTTCGCACATCTGGCACACAATCACATGGTCGCTGTGGGAAATCAACATTCGGGTAGATTAAGATAATCATAGTGCCACTGTTCATGAGCAGAGATCCCAAAATGGCTGTGTTAAAAATTTGGTGACATAATTCCACTAAATGACTGTGTTATGAGCATGCGATATGCAGTTTTTACACATGCCTGTAACTTCAAGAATGTTTAATATTTTCACTCCAGATTTCCCACATTGCCATCTCTTCACACCTCCTTATTAATGGTGCAGCTGACATTCCCATGTGGTACAGAATGGCACGTTCACTGTGGGAAATCAGTGTTCAAGACAGATTAACAAAATCACTGGGGCACTGTTCATGAACAGAGGTCCCAAATGCTTTCATGAGGTGGGGTCACAATGCCATGTTTTAAAATTTGGAGTGAAATACCAACACACACCCAGGGTGTTAGGGTTTCTAACCATTACATCTCACCCTGTACAGAGTAACAGGCATCAGAGGTGTGTCTTTGGATTTTCTGCTGTACTGCTCATGCCATTGGTCCTCCACCTCCACCCTGCAGCCACTGACAGGCATCAAGGTATGCCTTGGACTCTTCAGCCCCAAAGTTCAACCCATTCTCCTATGCTGCACCCATCTCAACGTACTTCCTTATGAAATGGGCTGAGCATAAGGCCAGATGACCCCAAGGCACAATGCGACACTTGTCAGACTGCATGGTAAGGTGAGGTGAAATAGCATGAACGTTATGGCCAGCGACCCAAATGCACACCCCAATTCCTGTCACTCTCTGTAGGGTGGGGTTGGGTTGATGTTGGTTCTATATTTCACTGCTACTTCTATTGTGTGTCTCTCTAACTCCTGCACTGCCAATGCCAAAACCAGCAAGACAACATTAGGCATGGACAAATGTTTGTTTCTATACAGTTTGCAAACATCATTAAGATTTTCAGCAGTTTGTAAAATTAAAAGCTGCAGTAAAAAGTGAACATGGAAGACAGTCCTTGTAGATGGTATAACTTTTGTAGCAAACTTTCGGACCTTCAACCTTCAGTTTTTTGCCTTCTGTTATCAGGATTTGAAAGAGTGTTAAGCCCAATTCCACTTTGACAATGACATGATCTTTGTATACTGTTACTGCATCAACTATGTAAGCATAATCGTAAGCCCAGCTGTCTTGTTTGGTTTGACTTGTCCCTCCGTTAAACCCAGGACACCCCTGCCAATTGTTGACTGGAGGGATTCCTTAGGCTAAGAAACAAAATGATTGCATGGAAGGGTAAAACCAACAGTTTTTATCTGATAGTTTAACCCCCACGCTTCCCTTCTAACCCCTTATCCCCCATGCTTCCCTTCTAACCCCTTAAGTCCCAAGTTAATACACAGCTCAACCCCAGTGGATGGGGTGGAGGAACAACATGATGTTTCAATAAAAACAATTTTAGAGAGTAGAAAAAACATGCAAGTTTTAATTAAATGTAAAATTGCAAATATTTTTTAAAAGTAAGTTTTTTTGTTAGTTATACTTAGGCACTAAAATGCTGAAGTGGCAGTGCTGCTTACATGACACATCTCTTGTGATATAAATTATAAACTCGCAGTGGTTTTAAGTTAAGCTACTCATCTGTTAAATTAGTTTTTAGAGGTCTGTTGTTGTTCTTCCAAAAATAAAAAAAAGCTGTCCGGTGGGGCTTTCCACAAAAAAAAAATCAGAGTCTCACTGATTTAGACCCCAAAGCTGTCTGTGGATTTTAGTGTACAGATCAGAAAATAAAAATTTAAAGTAGCATCCACTGGATCCTCGAACCATGCAAAAATAGTGAGCGCACAAATGCACCGATCAATCAATCATCTGACGTGACAGATGTGATTTGTTTAGTAGCAATGAATTTGAAGTAACTCAAGCCTACAATACCACAGAATTCCACCAATATAATTCACCTGATGATTTTGCTAACTTTAAAAGGATATAAAAAATAAAACATCAAATAAATCATAAACTATGTTTTTCCCTTTTATGTCCTGCCAGACGTATAACAGGAAAAGTCAGTACAATCTATAACAAATAGAATAAAGTATGGGTATGGGTGTGCAATGAGAATTTACACACACCTGAGGGGTTTGATGCTACATAAACCCCAGCTTCGCTCGGAGCGAAGCTTGAGGGGTTTATGCGTAGCATCAAACCCTGAGGGTAATGTAAATTATTTACACACCAGACCCATATTTTATTTTATATAATTGTTGATTTCCTTTTTTGCCTCAGCAATGATATAAAATAAAATAGGTTGCTGTCCAGTCAAGTCCACATTTCCTACTAGTGCAAGAGGTCGGCTTGCACTTTTATTTCAGTTTTATTTCAAATAGTGTCAGGCTGTTCGATCTGGTAGCCATGTTGAACATTTCAGTTAATTTTAAAGTTACTTATTGCCGAGTGTCCATGGCAGTTTCTTTCCATGGTGGGTTTGCGGTAGGGGAAGGGTTTCCTGTTCAGGAAGGAGACAGCGATCGAGGAGTTCGAGTATGTGCCGAGTGAGGAAAACCATGCGCGTGTTTGCCATTATAAACGCTCCTTTATAATGCCAAATTACTTTCCCTATGGGAAAAAGGGAAGCCCATTAATTATCTGCCCTTTAACTTCTGTCAGGGGCTTTTAATTCAGTCTAGTTTAAGCTTGCCTAGTAAGATACTGACAACATTGGGCAGCTATCTGTTTGTTAGTCTGAACTGTAGTCAAAAAAAAAAAATGCCACTTTGAAACAGTTGGGATGCCACAGTCCAAAACTTCAGGATGAGAATTAAGAAAGGTCAGTGCACTCATCATATGCCCACTCAAGACTTGTGTAGAAAAAAATGCCCTACTGCTTCAGGATTTGAAAGTTCACTTTTTAATTAAAGCACAAGTAGATAAAATCAAGGTCAGAAACTGGAGCTAACAGGAAAACGCAACGTTTGGGGAGATTAACATCTTATCTGTCATCTCGAGCCTCTGACCTTGATTTTATCAGCCTGAGCTTTAATTAAAAACTCTACTTTCAAATTGTGATGCAGTATGAGCTTTTATTCATACATGTCACGGGTGGGCCATATGATATATACATTTCATGGGTGGGTCATATGGTGTACAAACATTTCTTGATTTTCATTCTGAACTGCACGTTTAAACCATTTGCGGAGAAGCAGCTACAAGCTACAGCCAGGCTTTTGAATGATCCGGCTTCTGAATGATAACTGGTGCACAGCTTAACAGCAGCTACAAATTGCCATTTGCAGTTTGACCTCTTTTTGCCTCTACTACCTTAGCAGTTTTTCTTCACTGCTATGTAGGGCTCTATGTATCCTCACACATTTCTTAGTATGGGATGTGCAGATTTCATTTCTTGCAAATAGCTGAGCTTCATGACATTCACATCTACTTTGCTTTGAGGCATTTTTCTATGGAAGAGACCTGTCAGTTTTTCATTGATTTGCAAGTTCAACTCTGCATTAGCCACACACTTCATGGTTCAACCTCTGACTGCCTTTGGCTCATTAGTGTGTTACAGCAGTTACGATAGATGTACCAGTACTGCTCTGTTTCATATTTCTCAAGTAAACACCCTATAAGGACAAAGGCCCTACAGGTCAGTCAGCCAGAAAAACACAGAAAACAAGAGTTCTTGAGACACAAGATGCTGAAACCACATGGTCTTTCTCTGCATTAGCCACACACTCCAAGTTTCAGTTTCTGATTGCCTTTGGTTCATGTGTTATTTAATTTACTGGTTACTGGTATTTGGATTTTATTTACACTTAGCATCTCTCACCCTCGGCTGTCCCTTGTCTGTGTGAGAAGAGGATTTTATTATGACAGCTGTGCTACATCATTAACTCGTTAGTCTCATTAGTGACTGCATGGCTGCTCTTGTTTGGTTTCGCTACAGTATATGGCAGGGATTGGAAACTTAATTCAAAATTAAGATCCTATTAACTACATTAGATGAGGCCTGATATTCTTCTAAATGTGACCTTAGTGCAGCTGCAGCATAATAATTAAAGCTGACCCGTTTACTAGCTCTCCTGTTTAGAAAGTGCAGCTGAGAACAAAAAAATGTAATAGAAGCTGTAGCTTCTAAATGGTGCAATATGGTAATTAAACATCATTAATTTGTATACAGTACCCATATTGCTATGCGTTTAAAAGAGCTTTAAAAACAAAAAGAGAGCAAAATCAAAATAAAACAAAACTTAATCAATTCATTTAGTTGTCAAGCAATTAATTAGTGCAATTTACCACTCCAGATTATGCTATATAAATACTGTATATGAAAAAAGATACATAACACTGTAGGACAAAAGGAAGTAGTTGTCAAAGGTCTGTGACCAAAATGGACTCTCCTAGTGGCAAGGATCACACAGCCAAATTCTGTTCTGCTTTTCTACAGCACTATATAGTGCTATTATTTGGACCCTTGAGTCTTCTGGTAGCACTCTACTAATATATAGACTTCCACATATTTACATGCAGTCCTACAGATTTTCTGACTGTAGCTTTGAGAGACAGACATTGTGCCACACCTTTACAGTGCCCCACTCTCTGGTACATTTATGTTCTCTTATGACTGGCTCCCCTTGGAAGTCTGATTTAACACAGATAACTCATCCCAGCTTACCATCAACCTACTGTACCCTTGGCTCTGTCTTACTTCGGGGCAAAACTTCTCGAGCCTCCTGGGGCACAGACACATGCTTGGCTGGCTATCCTTCGCACACATGTGTACATCCTGCAGTCAGAATAATCTCAATAGCTGCCTCCCAAAGGTTTCTCACCAACTCCTCCCATTGCTCCACATACAAAGGCTAGACTGATATCCTCCACCATCTTAAAACCTGGAGTGGGTTCTCATGAAACCCCCACAATACCAGAGGTGCAACCTGTCAGCCCTTCAAGGTCCCATTCTGCTACACATCTCAAGGTTAAAGATCCTTTGAGTATCATGACCCCCTCCACACACACACACACACACACACACACACACACAAGGCTCAACTCCCTTAGTAATGACCTCCTGGCAGAAACAAAGCTTGACCTCTTCAAACAGAAGCTTAGGCAGCACCTCACAGAACAATGTATATGCGATCGCCCCTCATAGACATTGTGTAACAACAGCTTCCACTATCTGCTCGGTCTCTCCTGAGCTAGTAGGGATTGAGGCACTCCTGCTACACCCAACCTCATTCCCCACACCTTGAGAAAGCCTAATCTGGCTGCATTTCCTTCTTCTCAGCACTTATTTTGGCATCTCTGCTCAGTTTATTCCTCAATGTGCACCTCTTGTTCTAATACTCACACTCCACTTGCCAGCTGCACCTTGTGGGTAATACCCTTGTACTACAACTAGCTTAAATTGTGTGACAGCATATTTTGTAACTGATTAATGCCTCAATTTCCCACACTATGTACCAATATATTGTCACTTGTCAGCAATGCAATTCCTTATAATTGTATATACCTGCATTGTATTTCAACTGGAAAAGCAGTACGTTTAGTCTTCTCAGGGGAAGCGGATGTTAAAATTGCATAGGAAATGAAAACAACTTTTCATGTAATTAACTGCAATGTGTTCTTTATCCAAGATCATGCTAATAAAGCAAACATTAACAGCATTATCTGTTTCTTCAGCATCAGACGCTGACTTCATGACAGATTGCGTATCAACCTTATTTAAAAGTACATCAACATCATTTTTAATCATTTTTTTTTGTCCCTCAGAAACACTAGTGTTACTGATAACATTATTAATTATGCCAAACAACTCCGGTTTGTTTTGTTTGGTTATGGCAGCAATCACAGGTTTCTGCGACTGCAAGATTGAACCTCTGTGAGATGGTGGTCGGCCATTTTGGATTACCTCATGGGCATTATGGGTTACTGTGTTATGACCATCATTACATGACCATGAGTGGCCATTTTGGGGATGGTATGGGGATGCAACCTGATGACATGTGTGTCCACCATTTTGAGACTCCAACAATTCTCCATTTTGTGAATTACAGAAAAACAAGTGGCTAGCCTTTGCTCTAGTCCACCCCACAGCATACTGTGAATGTTCAGAATTAAACTCTTCAACATTAGAAGAGGCAAGGTCTTTGGACATTAAGTTAGTATGCCCTGCCAATACCTCTGGCTGACGGTGCAAGTTTGCCATATTTGACTTTTTATTCCTACACTTTAACTCAGATACAGGAGTTAGCACACTGTAAGGTGCTTTGTTTTCAGATTTCAAGACATTTAAATCTTGAAAAACTTGCTTTTTACCAACAGAAACTGTGTTATGATTTAGATTCAAAACCTTCATTTTAAGTCTGCTGTAATTAAAACATACTGAATCATGCTGTACCATCAAGGTCTGGTGTTGAAATACCAGCTCGTTAACTTTTTCAGTAATTACTTCAGACTTATCTCTAAGTTCCTTGTTTTTAAAACGTAAAGAATTAGTGTTACTAGCCAGAACACCATTTGTTTGAAAAACATTTTTTTTTAAGTTTTGCCTTTTTAGCGTTATCTCTTAAGGCATGCAGGTTGTGGTTGCTTCTCTCATTAAATAGAGACTCATTTTCTAGACAGACAGATTGTAGCTCAGACAGTAGTCCAGCTATTTTTTTTGTATGAGAAGCCCTTTTCAGACTGATCTGCTTTGTAGGCAGAATTCTCCATTTTGCAAGCATCATACTCACTTTTCAAAACAGATATTTTATTTAGAACAGCATCAAAACAATTAAACAACGTTGCAATTAATAATCCTTCAGGATCATTGGTACCATTTTTCAATTCCCCATATAGGCTTTTATGATATCCCTTAAAGGATTATCTTTGGATTTTGCTACTTTAGCAAAATCAAGACAACTACTGTTAGCAGTTTGGCTTGTTAAGGCATTCAGCCCCAACTCAGTACTGATATATTTAGACATGTTTTAAGATAAGAAACCCTTAGCTGTTTGTGGTTCAAAAAACTGTTTGCAGCCAAAATTCATGAAAGCACACAAACAGCCTTTGGCATATGTGGACACCAAGATGAGTAAATACCCATCAGGATTTGAATGCACAAGAACGTTGTTTAACTGTTTGTTTTGGATCCTTTATAGTTGTGTTTCCACAGAGAAAGAATAGGAAAAAAAATTAAAAATAAAACAACTCATTACACAGAAATTGAATATATGCCAAGAGATTGTTTTGTCTGCACTGTAGAACACCCTACTGACTGAAAAATTTTAAACATTAGACACTTTCAGCTTGTTTTTACTGGGGATCTCTCGCCCAGTGTTTTAATTTACAGAGGAAATTAAAATGAAACTTGGCAAAAACATTCAGACTCCATTTCGCGGTCGCCATTATGTTGTCTAAACACTCTTGGTGTGTAGGGTAAACAATAAAATAATAATAATACAGATTCTTGTGTCTCAGAGTCTGCCAAGAAACATTAAATGAAGCAAGGAGTACTAATAAAGTTTATTATGCTACTACGCCAAGCATGTGAGAGAGAAAATCACAAGGGAGATGGGTTTCTCACCATTCCTGAAGAATGTACATAATCTCCAGAATTGTAGATCTTAGGTTCTCTAAGATCTTGTTCTATCTATCCCCGCGCTCCAGCTCTCTGCCCTTCCAGAGGAGTTACAGTAATGTCTCGAGCGTGCTACAATAGGTTGTGGACAACTATATACTACAGATAACAGCATAGCAACAGAGATTACAACATAGTTACAGATATGAGGAACAATATGTATTGGTCCTAAGTCTTTCGAGACATAATTACTAATGAGTACCATATGATACAGAATATGGTTCCATTAGCATTATAGCTTAGGCAAAAGAAATGCTGACAGTTCAAACTACATGCACATTTCTTACTTATGTACAATATAAAACATAAAGACATAACAAAAACTGTCTCTTTCTCTCTGTCAGCTTGCTTAGACAAAGAGAACTGCTGACAGGCATATTTGCCTGAGTGTAAAATACACGCTACATGTAATTATGAGAATATAAGTATACAATAATCACTGATGATCCCTCTGAGTCATCTCATCAGTGATTAGGTAGATTATATATAGAATATCTATAAAAGACAAACATAATCTAGATAAATATATCATAGTGAGGTATACTGAATCATGCATGATCAGTATTAGCATAGTGCAAAATAGCAGTATTACAGTACAATAGACCAGGAATACAGTGTGAGGTGTATGTGAGGTGTATGTGCACAATAGGGGGCATAACCCAGGCATAACACATTAACCCATTTTATGTACTTTAATGAACATCAATTAACCAAGTCCATGAGCTACTGGTGGAACTACAAGGATGGCTGGTCTGATTGGAGTTGCTCTTCTGCTACATCTGCAGTGCTTGATGTAAGTATTTTTTCATACGATCTGTATGATTTGCAACATGCATTTTTTTTTAATTAATTGCTCAGCATGCAGTTTCTTGGTCTCTACTTGCCTTGTATGCCACATATTGTTTTCCTTTTTAATCTGTGAGGTTTTTTCTTATGTGTTGTGCACTACAGACCCAGAGGCAACTGGGATTTTTTTTATGGGGGAGAGAAAGAGAGAGAGAGAGAGAGAGTGAGAGAGAGGAATAGATGCTGGAGAATAAAACCAAATATAAACATACACTAAAAAGCATTTGTCAATCTTGAATGTTCACCACTTGCATTGCTGTTGTACTGGGTCTTGCTTGTACACATTTTTGCTACATATTTATCCACGGCAGACCAGATGAGATGTAATATGTCATTTGCAATGGGGTCCTGATTTTACACAGTTTTATAATGCATTTACCCAGGATAGTAGAAGTGAGATGTGATGCAGCATCTCCTTTTCAGTGGAGTTCTGCTGTACTGTCCTGTTTTTGCAATATATATTTACCCAGAATAACCCAGCTGAGATGCAATATCTCATTTTCAATGAGGTCTTAGTTTGATACATTTTTGTACTGTATTTACCCAGGATAGCACAGCCACGATGCAATATCTTGTTAAAATGTTGTTCTGTGGGTTTGTCAGTGTGCATATGCTACAAATAAAGATGCTTTCCCAAAATGCCAACATACATTTCATGAATAAATGGTTAAATTCCCCCACATGCACACACACACACACACACACACACACACTCACCACTGACAGGAAACCTTAGCAACATTGCTTTAATTTAGTTTTAATTTTTTTATTAAAAAAGTTGTCACTCTTGAAACTGTGATTCCCCCACCCCAAACACACACACACACATATGCATACAGACACCACCGACATGGCAAAATATTGGGTAAATAATATAGTTTCACAGCTTTAGAATACAGCAACACAGAGCAAAAGGACTGCAGGGTCGGTATTGTAACAGCAAAGGAACTGTACTCAGCACAAATATATGAACACACCAAAGCTTCTATAGTCTGACCTCGATTATCTGAACCGCTCCAGGACAACAGAATTGTCTGGATAATCGAACATCCAGATAATCAGAAATCAAGGGGTAAAAATCACTGTGCAATTGGTCCTTCATTAAATTAAGCCAATCTTTATTTGTGCAATGGCTAAAATGGCTAAAAGCAAGCTCATAAATTAAATTTAATTTGCACTGTAACAGAGCTCAGTCCATGGCTTTCAGTTGTGTGACAAGTGGGACTATGTCACAGTCTATGAGCTCCAGGGCTGTAAGCAGTTTGCGATCTTGAGCATTTAGTTCTTCAATGTCAGCTTCTAGTGCACTGTCAGCCTTAAGTGCACTGTCCAAAGCTGGGATCCCCTCAGCTGTTTGCTCTGTCCACCTGACCCCCTCCTCGTCGACATCAACATCTGTGCCTGCCACTGACTCTGTCACTGATTCTACACCTATTTTAAGCATAGAGTCAAATGATTGGCTATATTCTCTGGTGTTGTCTCAGCCCAGGAGTTTCCAATCATGTATGCCAAGTCTTTCTGTGTGAGTTTTTTCAGGCTGTCCATGATCAAGACATCTGGCTCTGTCTCGGTTAGGATTCAGAGCAGCAAGCACTTTCTATATATTTTTTTAAGTCCCTCCAGGATGTTGTGATGGAAAGGCTAGAGGAGATAGGTCATGTTGGGTGGCAAAAACTCACATCTAATTTTGCCATCCCAACATTTCAAACCTGCAGCATGTGCTGAGCAATTGTCCACCAGGAGTAGAGCTTTTGGCTGCTGTTTAAGCAGTCTCATGTGTCTGTGGACTTCAGGTACAAAACATCGATGGAACCAGTCAGTGAACAGATCACTGCCCATCCTTGTGCTTCTTTGGCTTTCATACACAACAGGCAGTGCTGACATTCTAACATTTTTAAAACACCTTGGACTAGCAAACTTCCCAATCATGAAGGGTTTTAGCTTGTGTGACCCAGTTACATTAGAGCAGCCCAGAAGAGTTATGCGGTCTTTAATTTTTTTTTTTTATAGCCAGCCACTGTCTGCTCTTTCGAACTGGCCAGTGTCTGATCAGGAAGCAGCTTCCAATACAGACCAGTTTTGTCGGCATTATAGATTTGATCAGCAGTGTTGCCCCTTTCACTGATCAGTTTCTGAAGTTTCTCCTTGTATGGCTGCACCTCATTTTCATCAACTGACATCCGTTCACTCTGGATCTCAAGTTGCCTGATGGAATGCCTTTTTTTAAATAGATGCAGGCACCCACTGGATGCCTTAAAGTATTTTTCTTTGAGTGTGTGTGTGCTGTACTGACTTCTGAGTTCTTAACTAAAGTGCAATGCTTTTTCTTGGAGCATAGGGCCAGACACAGAAGCATCCTTACTCTGCTTGATAAAACATTTGGAACTTTCAAGCTCTATAGTTGGTATGACTCTACTCCCTCAGATGACTCCACTTAAGGTCATGGCATACACCAATGGTCTTTGTTTATTCGTGACTTCCCGGGAAGACAGATCAGGCACAGGAGATATTGGGGGAGTATTTGGAGGTAACAGGTGCTAAAATTAATTTTCATAAAAGTTAGGCCCTGATGATAGGACACCCTCCCCCTTTGAATAGAATTTATAATGTACCTATGGTCACAGAGGCTACTATATTAGGGCTGCAATTCAGTCAGCAGGACATGGAAGTGGCAAACTGGGATGCTAAATTGCTCGTGTGTGAAGCTCATCTTCAGGCCTGGAAGGGTCTCCAGATTTTCAAGCTTAAATGGGTTTACCTTTTAAAAACATTCATTATCCCTATTTTGTAATTTGTAAGTTCTATATTCCCCACCCCCCCGATACCATGGATACTAGACTGTATAGTGTTTTTTTTCAGGTGATTTGGGGTAGTCGATTAAACCCTGTAAAATGGAATACACTATATAGAACTATTGATTTGAGGGGTATAGGAATGGTAAACCCATTGATATTCTTTCATTCAATTTTTTGGTTTGGAAATATAGTACTGGGTTTTAGGAATGAGATACAAAATTGGATAGCATGGGGAAGGGTTTGGTTTGTTCAGATTATGCTGATTTGGAAAGAAATAAATGGTCCTTTAGGTTTCAGACCTTGGCCACACCTGCTTATGTTCGGTATACATTTAAGAAAATTAGGATTTGGTGAATAGCAATAACTGATTTCCAAACCCTTTCTAGACTTTTGTTGTATCAACAAATGATACGAAACATTTTACTGACCCTTTTGTTTTTCCTAGAGGGATAGCACAAGATATTGATGTTACCACCCATCAGTTGTTAGATCCTAGACTTCCTGAATATTTATGGGATACTACATGGCTAGCCTGCCATGATAGATTGGTGGTGCGGGATAATCACAAGCATAAATGCTTGGCTGAACGGTATTGTCTGTGGGATACATGCAATATGATCCTGGAAACTCAGGAGCATCTTTTTTTTTTACTGTCCATTTGTAATTTCCTTTTGGAACATGTTAGACTGTATGGTCCAGGATGTTACTTTTATAACCATGACATACAAGGTTCTCATTTTAGGTATCTATCAGGGGTCTTGGCAGAAATATAGAGTCAGCACTCTTAGATTGATTTGTGGCATTCTCAAGTACCAACTTTGGCAAGCAAGATGCCAGTGGGTTTTACAGAATCAGCATATTTCCCAGTACGAATTGATTAAGATAATTAAGGCACAAGTTCAGCAAAGGTATGAGTTTGACAAAGTACATCTCCCAGCCTCGATTAGGATTTCATTGTGGCAACACTGTTTAGGATGGGTGACCTGAAGGGGGAAGGGGGGGGAGGAGGGGGTTTTAGTCATATTGGTGCTGGGAGATGTAAGACCAGGATGGACCCTTCTCTTGAGGAATATGTGTTTGAGGCTTTAAGACACATATTTAGAAGTCACTTGAGAAGTAGAGGTACATAGTGTAGTTTCATAGAGGGATCTAGGTACATTCATTGTCCTGTAAAGATTCTCTGAGTCAAGGTGCACATATGGATACTGTGAGCCAGTTTTTTTTCCCCATACGTTCTTTTCTTTTATTACTTTCAAAATATTGCTCCTTAGTATTGTTTGATTTTCACAATACAAAACTTTCCCCACTCTTTTCGAGAAGTGCCATGGGATGTTTAACATCCACCTGAACTATCACCAGAACAGGTAGATGGGGCCTCAGTTTTAACATCTCATCCAAAAGACAGCACCTCAGGAATGCAGTACCCCCTCATACTGCACTACAGTGTCAGTATTGGGATATTAACCCAAGTAGTTTGTTTGCTTGTCTCACTAAGAGAGAGGAAAACATAGTGTCTGGTGAATTTGAAAATTTGGGGTGCCCAACAGTATCCTAAGTAATGGTGCATCCTGAACAGGAACTTGTTTTGAACCGGGCGTTGTTAAGAAATAACAACATAAGTGCCAGGGTCGCTCAGCCAGTCAGAACTGAGCTCTTGTCTTACCCATTTTCTAAAGGTAGTTTAAATAAAACTAGTGGGGCAGATTTGATGGACATTATCTTGCACTTTTTTGCTTTGAAACCCAGTTGCCATACCCTAGACTACTCATTGAGCTTTCTCAGGTCCCTATTTATCCTTTCTACCACCCCTGGTGTGTCTACCCTGTTGCAGACCTTAGTGCAATCTACAAAAAGGAAGACCTTTCCTTCCAGCTCCTCTGCAATGTCACTTATAAAGACATTAAAGAGAACTAGCCCCAGCACTGATTCCTCAGGCACCCCACTGGTCACTGTCCTTTCCTTGAACTGAACTCCATTTACCACTACCTCTGTCACTTAGCCCCCAACCAATTTCTTACCCAGTTTACCACCTTTGGTCTCACTCCTAAGCTACCCAGCTTGCTTACTAGTCTCCAGTGTGGAATGGTGTCTAATGCCATACTGAAATCTTGGTAGGCAACATTCACTATTCCACCTTGATCCAATTCCTTGGTCATCCAGTAAAAGAAATCTATCAAATTCATTTGACATAACCTCTCCCTCATGAATCTATGTTGCCTCAGGTCTTATAACCTGCTGGATTCAAGACATTCCATAATCCTTTCTTTCAATAGTGTTTCCATTAACTTTCCCATGGCCAATGTCAGGCTGACTGGTCTATGATTGCGAGCCTCCTCCCTGCTACCACTTGTGAAGAGGGACTACATCGGCTCTCCTTCAGTCCTGTGGAACCACTCTGGTTTCCAGTGATCTGTTGAACAAGACTGTCAGAGGTGCAGCAAGTACCTCCCTGAGCTCCCTCCATAGCCTTGATTGCACCCTGTCTGGCTCAACTGCTTTGTGCACTTTGAGATTAGTAAGAACTTTTGGGATGCTCTCCTAAGAAACAGGACTAGTGTCCACCTCCCCCTTCAAAGTTCCTGTTACTTTGTGGGGGTCCCTCCTCTTCCCCTTCTTCTGTGAACACTGAGCAGAAGTATTTGTTCAAGATATCTGCCTTTTTCTGGCCCCCCTCTGCACAGTTATCCCCCTTCCCTTTTTAACCTTAAAATCCCTTCCTTGGTCTTCCTTTTTTTTTGCTTACATACCTAGAAAATGTCTTGTCCCCTTTCTTTACCACCTAGGATATTCTTTCTTCAGTTTGCACCTTAGTGCTCCTTACCCCTTTCCTTGCATCCCTCTGATTCCCCTGATACACCTCCCAATACTTCTACATCTCCATATACCTTCTGAATGCAGCCCCTTTTATCCTTTACCTTTTCTGCCATCTCTTTTGAGAACCATAGCAGTGTCTTTTTCCTCTTGCTTTTGCTCATTTACTTGACACAGAGGTTCGTTGCCTTCATTATGCCTCCTTTCAGCTTTGCCTATTGTTCCTCCACCCCATCCAGGCCATTTCCCCCCTGCAGGTCCTCCCTGAGGCATTCACACATCTTTAAAAAATCTGCCCTTTTGAAGTCCAGGACCCTCGCCTATGTGTGGTCTGAATCTGCAACCATCTGTATATTAAACCACACTGTATGGTGATCACTGGTCCCCAGGTGGCCTCCTACCATGATGTCTGCAGCACTATCCCTGTTATTGAGTACCAGATACAGTATTGCCCCATCACAAGTGGGTTCACTGACTAGTTGTCTGAGGAACACCCATCTCCCACCAGCAGCATCTCCCATTTTTCTGCCATTTTTGCCAAAGGCTTCCACCAATACCTTATCTAACTCCTCCGCCTGTGCTGGAGGTCTGTAGATCACACCAGTGTAAACAGTGGCTCTGTTCTGACTAAGATAATGTAACTACATTTGAAGATGACACAGCACTGATGGTGGTATGCTCCAGGGAAGAGGAAGACAGTCAGCAAAGGACTTATATTCATTTGGTGAGTAGGCCAACAAAAGGCAAATTAAATTCAATGTGGATAATTGTAAATTCCTTTGAGTTTTGCCCAAAGAATTAATCTGGGGTACTATTAAAATAGTCAAAAACTAGCAGTAATGACCATGACAAAGACCTAGGGGCCACCATTAATGGGAAGCTGAAGCTTTCATAGCAATGTGTAGAAGTGTTGAGTAAGGCAAATCAGATGCTGGGCTGCATTAAAACCAAACCAAACCAAATCACTCTTTATTCTGAAACACTATTCCACAATAGATCATAGCATTTTACACAATATAATCAAACAATTTAAAACAGAACCACATGTCTAAAATCAACAAAGCAGGAGTTTAAATATCAGTGTAAGCCAATTCAAATAAATAAGTTTTCAAGGCAGATTTGAAGGCCTCATTGGACGGGCATTCCCTTACCTGACAAGGCGGAGAATTTCACAGGGTTGGAGCAGCAAAAGCAAATGATCTAGCTCCTGATGTTGTCAAACATACCTTAGGAATCTCCAGCAATCCCTCATCAGTGGAGCAGAGAGGGTGAAGGGGTGGTAGGGACAGAGGAGTTCTTGCAGGTACCATGGTCCCTGTCCATGTAGGACCTTATAGGTCAGTAATCTGACCTTGAAGGTGATCCTGCACCCCAAAACAGCAGCCAGGACAGGGCAAGGAACACAGGTGTGTTATCATTAGATCAATGTAAACTTGTCAACAATCTGGCAGCCACATTCTGCACCAACTGCAGGCAGTGGAGGTCCACCCCCGGTAGCCCTAGGTACAGGGCATTGCAGTAATCAAGGTGCGAGGTCACCAAGGTGTGGACCAACATCAGAAAATCATCAGATGGTACCAGGTGCTTTATCCAGGTGACATTCCTAAGATGATAAAATGAGGACTTGACAATGGCCGACACCTGAGTCTTAAGTGTCAGCCCACTATCAAGTATGATGCCCAGATTTTGCACCCTGTCAGAAGTCATCAGCTGGTTGCCCCCCAGCCAAAGCCCAGATGGATGCCCAGCCAATAATCTCTCCACCCAGTGGCCTGAGTCCACAACCAACACCTCAGTTTTATCTGGATTCAGCCTAAGCCAGCTGGCACTCATCCAATCCTGCATCTCAGAGAGACAGTTGTTATATACTGTAACAGCATCACATTGCCCAGGCATAAAGCACAAGTACAATTGAGTAACATCTGCATAACAGTGAAAACTCAACCCGTACCACCTAATAATGTCTCCCAATGGCAGCATATACACTGCAAACAACATGGGGAAAGCACAGAGCCCTGCAGCACAACACATGGCAGGGGAAGAGGGGCCAAGGAAAACACCCTGGACTCAACTGTCTGTGTTCTGCTAGTGAGGAATGAGTGGAACCATCTGAGGACTGTACCAGTCAGCCCATAGAAATGCCGCAGATGCTCTAGCAACATCCCATGGTCCACGGTGTCAAATGTTACAGAGAGATCAAGGAGGACCAAGATGGAATGGCTCCTCCGATCCCTCGCTATCAGAAGATCATTCAGTACCCGGGTCAGTGCCATCTCAGTACTATGTCTCTTCCTGAAACCAGACTGGAGCAGATTGTAGATGTCATGGGTGGTCAGATGACCCTCAAGCTGCAACACAACTGCCTTCTCAATAACCTTTCCTACAAAAGGCAGGTTAGAGACAGGCCTGTAGTTTGCGACACAATCATGGTCAGAGAAAGTTTTTTCAGGAGGGAGTGAACCACCACCTCCTTCAGGGTGTCCAGAAACACCACGGTCTCTAATGGACATCTAACTATTTCAGCAAGGCCTGGTCCCGTTGCCTCCACGCACTCCACTAGGAGGTGCGCAGACCTGGATCCAAACTACAGTAAGTCAGTCGCAAGCCTGGGACCATCTTCATGACATCATCAATTGCCAACTGAGCAAAGTCCGATCAGACCAACTGGGTGCTAGTGATCCCTCACCGATCTCCAATCTGCCCATTTCAGTGAGCTGCATGGATCTCTGATCTGATGGCTACAATCTTATTCATGAAAAATCAAAAAAACTGCTCACACTTCTCCTGTGAAAAGGCTCTCTGATTCTGGAGACAAGCTGGGCTGCACAGCCTGTCCACAGTACAGAAGAGATGAGTCAGTTAATTTCACACAACTGCAATCTCCCTAGACAGAAATTCTGCCTTCTTACAGGAGAGGGCAAAACATATTGGCCCTTATGCACAAACAGGCAGAAAGCATACGCGTCATGCATCTGTAGCACAAAGGCTTCCCTTACTAAGGTAGCCATACATTAGGGATCATCTAGGCCCCCACAGCATTCAAGAAAGGGGCACATGCCTCTTCCACACCCAATCCCCCATCTGTTCACACAGCTATGCATGCAGATGGTCTGGAGGAGTGGCCAGGAGACATACCAACACTCCACACCATTCACTAAGGTGTGAAGTTCTGGGTGAAAGGAGGTGCAGGCTATGCAAGCAGCAACACTGCAATAGCCACTGCATTCTCCCACAGAAAGCACCCACCAGCTGTGGCAGGATGGAAACCCCCCTGCCTTGCTGCCCCAGCCCTTTGGGCAGGCAGAGAGGGCTGAGGGCAGCCACTGTGGCACTTGCCCACTTCAAGGAAAATCCTGGCTCATGTGGTGTCCCACAATCCCCTGCTATGCATGGAATAGATGATCCACTTTGGGACCAGGACAGGAATCCAACTGGATGACTGCCTGTGTCCAATGATCCACTCCCTCCCCATGCACCAATGTGCTGGGGAGCGGGGCTGCAGACAGGTGACATGCAGTGGCTGGCAGTGTGAATGCCATGCTCCACACACCTGACCATGGTTGCAGATGTGTGCGGGCCATGTACATTCCTATTGTGTGTACCTGGTCTGCACTTATGCATAGGCACCAATATGAGAGTTATATAATTCTGCCTATTTATAGGGAACTGCTAGGGCTGCACTTGGAGCATTGTGTGCAGTTATAGTCACCACACAATAAACAAACTCTAGCAAGAGCCAATATGGTTGCAAAATAATGGTACTGTGGGCAATGAGAAATGTGTGAACTAGCAATTTTTGCACTAACTACTGAGCCACATACTGTAGCTGCACTTTCTAATTGTTGTGATACACCACCTAAATATTTTCAGTTTAACCACTGGTGGAACATATCTGACTCAGAAAATTAGGTAATAGCAATTCACACTTTGCAGACATTTTTTTAAGGGTAAGGTCCACAAGGCCAAAGGCCTGTTTTCATGGATGACCTGTGAGCACTGGGGAGGTTAATGGACTTGCTTAGGGTCGCACAGTTTGCAAGTTGAGACTCAAATGCAGACCTGCTGGTTGTACCAAGTTAATTCACTGCTCATTACTATAACCTCTAGTCTATACATTAATATGTTAATCTAATTCACAGCTTGTTACTCTAACCTCTAGGCCATACATTAATGTGTTATTTAAGAACAGCATTTACATGTTCAGGAGTGTCCCAGTGAGGCAAGTAATATAGTAGCAATGTGTAGTCAAAAGTTACATTTACAAAGCATTGATACAATCAAACTGAAATAAATCAAATACAGCATTTTTTAAAATAATATGCAAAATAATACTGATTGTATATTTTCAGGTACTAGTAATTGTACAAGACTGTAACAAGTGAAACAGTATAAATTAGCTATTCTGTCTTCTGTGCAGTAGTGTTGATTTGCCCTGGTTGAGGGGATAGTAACAGAGAGGGGTTAGATGGTGATGGCAGAAAAATCATATAGGGCAGTCATGGGCTGAGATGTTTTAAATGAGTCCACTACGTACCAACAGAGACGTGTCATGCAAGTGCAGCACAGCATATACAGTATGTCAAAGTAGCTCCTACTAACATATGAGCACGTGGGAAAATACTTTCACCAAGTATGAATGTTATAAAGTTTTGGCATTTTCCTGGGGGAAGCTGTCCCATGCCTTATAGTTCCCCATAATCAGAGGCTTTATTTCACCAGAATAATGTTGGATGTAAAGCGACCCTTCCAACTTACCATGAGGATTGAAATACTCCACCAGACAGTCTTATTTAAAACATCCATTGGGGTTGCAAAGGCCTCATAAGAGTCTCAGCTGCAGTGCAAACCTTGTTCATTGATTTATTTCAAAACTTTCACTGGAAGAGATATACTGAGCTCCCAACAGCTCATTTTCAGATGTGTCCTGGGGGAAGGGGGATGTGGAGTGTATTATACAGCATATACAATATAACATGAGCATAACAAAAAAAATGAAGGCAAACAATAAAATAAAATGTGCACTACATGCAATTAAAATAATACTGACAAAGGTACAGTACTGGTCTTTAAGTATAGAACAGTGAATAAGAATGAGAGGAACAGACTCACAGGGAAAACTAAGGGGGTGAGAACATTATGTGATAATAGAGGAAGTGAGTCATGGACAGTTAAAGGTGGGAGTCAAAAATAATGAACAAGAGACTTTAAAGAGAAAGAAAAGGTGAAGAAGTACAGTGAATTGAAGGGGGAAGAGAGGACCCGTGTTTAGGAAAACAATAAGAGAACATGGACTGACCAACAGAAGATCTTCTAGAAGGTATAGAGAGAGAGAATGAGAAGTATTATTTTTCAGTAGGTAGCAGGAAATAGGGGAGAAGGTAAGAGGGATGAAAGGTAGGAGAGAAAGGAACCAAACCAGAATTTAGAAATGAAAAAGGCACAATGGGAATGGCACCTGGCATCAAGAGAGAGAGGACAGAAAGGGCAGAGTAGAGTGAGCAATGGTGGGTATGAGGGGAACAACTGAAAGCAAAATGACAGAATGAGTACAAAAATAGGGTCCAGTCTGGCAAGGGAAGATTTAGAGCTCCACTATAGACTATGTCACCATAATCAAAAATAGAGAGAATCATCTTTAATACAATCTCGCTGAGAAAAGGATGTGGGATACTTACTCTGTTCCTGTACAGTGCACCAAGCTTGGGGTGTAGCTTTTGGTGAATGGCATCAATATGAACCACAAAATCAAGATGACAGTCAAGCCACAGCCCAAGGTATATAAAGAGGGATACATCCTTAATCATGGCACCATCAAGTGTGTGAAATACAGGGAGCGTGGTAAATCTGGGAAGCCTCTGATGGGTGCCAAATGTTATGGAAACTGTTTTGGTGTTTTTTGCATTGAGGGTGAGTTGATTAGACAGGAACCAGTATTGAATATTGACAAAAACCAGCGGCAGCTGAGGTAAGATCATGAGAAGAGGAGCCACATGTAAAAAGTACTGTATCATCTGCATACATATGAATGGATGCAGAAGAACAGATAGAGGGGAGGTCATTTAAGAAAATGGAAGAGAGAATAAGACCCAGCACAGACCCCTGTGGGACACCTGAGCAGATAAGGAGTGGTGATGAAATTGAGTTACCTATCCAGACAGCTTCAGAACTACCCTCAAGGTAAGAATGAAACCAACTGACTGCAGAGTCAGAAAGACCCACAGCTTTAAGCTTGTCCAGAAGAAGGGGATGTGCCACTGAGTTAAAAGCTTTAGCAAGATCAACAAAAATGGTGGATGTGATCAGATCCTGATCTATACCTGAGAGTATGGAGTCAGTGAGCCAAAGGAGAGAAGTGGAACTGGAATGAGATTTCCTAAAACCAGTCTGGAAGGGGGTGAAGAAGGAGGAGTCAAGAAAGGAAGAGAGTTGAGATAAAACAAGGTGTTCCTGTAACTTAGAGTAGGAAGGAGAGAGATAGGACAAAGGTTACCTGGAGAAGAGAGATCACCACCTTTAGTGACAGGAATGGCAGTAGCCTGGCTTCCAGAGTTCAAGGACAGTAGCAGAGGACAAGGAAAGGTTGAGGAGAAGGGTAATAGGTAGTGTGATAGCAGGAGTGAAGAGAAGTAGAAGTTTGGGATCAAAGCCCTTGCCAACCCATTAATGACAATCATACCAAATTAAACTGTGGATCCATTGATGGGAATCTCTAAATCAATCATTGACCCTTGAGTTTACTTTAAGGCATTCACTGTAGTCTAGTGGTTTGATTTTATACCAGAATTGGGAAGCAAGGAAGCCCGGGTTAAATCATTGCCCCATCACTACTGTACCATTTTGCTTCATTGAACATTCCACAGCATCTGTATAAATGACAGCTGTTCTACATGATTACCACTTCAACTCACTTACACTGACTATTGACAAACTATTAGTACATTTCTGAATGTAATGTGTGTTGTATATGCGTGCCACCTACAACTCAGTGTGTGTTAAAGCTAAATCACTACATGACCTGTGGGTGATGATGGCATGAGGTGATTACACTAAATGCCTTTACACCCCTGAAAAGTACAATCAGTTTGGAATTACCACACAACATACAGGGGGTTACTGAGCTCATAAAGTAGCTGGCTGTTGATTAGGAAACATGTCTTGTGGTCGTAAAACATAGATCCAAAATGTCCCTATGCATCAATGTGAAACTGTTACAAAGTCATGTGATCCATCTTGGCCAATCAGGGTTTTTGTAATCTTTTAATGCCATTTTTATAAGGCAATTTGAGGGCTTGCATTTTTTTAGTTACACAAACTCTAGCATACAGCATTATACCATTAAACTTACAGTAGGTTTTAATCTGGGCAGATGAATAGCAGAAATGGACCTTGACTGGCTTTTAGGTAGTGAATGTTAAATTGAACACTTATTATCTTGTATTACACTTTTAATAGTATTCAAAACTGATTTCACTCTTAAAGTGCAAAGATGTAAAAACAGAATGTTAAAGCTGATTTTTTGAAATGTGAAAATGACTTACCTTTGGTAAAAGTAGAATGAAAACTAAGATTTGCTCTCGGATCCAAACTATTTCACCACTGGCACGTGACACCACTAGTATCTCATGTACAGTACGTTTTGCTATATGGATATCATCACAAGAAAGGTTGAAATGGTGTTCTTCAAAGTAATGGTGACTGCTTCATCCATGAAATGTGTGAATCCACCACAAAATCTCATACAGTGGTGCCCATTGCCAGGTTTTCTCCAATCAGTTAGTGTTTTGGTTGAAAAATTTAGAAAATAGTCAATACCATCAGTTTACACTCCCTTGTGCTCTTGCAATTTGCCTGTTGACTACCACAGCACTCATACTAAAGGGCAATGGAGGCATACACACATGCCCACACTGTGTCTGTACAATATCACTTATACAGCAGGTGTGGAGAGAAATGCTTGCATTTTGGTGATTGCCACAATTGATAGCTAATAAAGCTGGATATAGCACAATGGAATACTAAACCAAACAAAGTGCAGTTTGTACAATGCCACTGCCATCACAATAGCTACATGTAGTACTGAAGCCAGCAGTTGAAATCAAACTGAAACAGTCATATGTTCATACAAATATATTATGTGAAAGGTTGAGCTGTTAAACAAATGTTGGAAAAAATGGATATGCAATGGTCAGACTTAAATATAGTCATTCAGCAATAATGTTTTCTGGCAAAAATATCAAGATACCTATTTTTCCTTTGTTTTCTTTCATTCCTGAACCAAGATAATGGATACTTCAGTTTTTTAAAAGTTCCCACGCCCATGCCATGCCTGCCATGAAACATATTAAATATCTTTCTACAATGTTGTGCTGATAACCATCAGAAACATGGGGCAGGACCATCCTAATTCATCCACAGTATGAATCTAGCATGTTCAATCAACAGGTAACCTCAGCAGAAGAAAGTTTTAAAAACTATGAGTGGGGGTCATCTCGAATGATCTCTGAGGCATTCATTGCAAAATTAAATGTAAAATCTGTTGTAACAGTCTTCAAGAATATAAAAATACACTGAGCATGAATTTGAGGATGTCAAAAATACATTTTTACTAAAAATTACTGTGTATGATGATTTTTTTTTCAGGCAAACAAACAGTGCTGATTTTAAAACAGTGGCACCAAATGACACCAAACATTACAACTACAGTAGTGGTGACTGACAACCTTGCAGCATCAGTATCTGGAAGAATATTTCCAGCAATGATGGATCCTGATGCTGGGTACCTGTGTATCCATGTTATCTTACCTTACACTGGTATAGTGTCCAGTTGTAAACTGTTTCACATAATATATTAGAAATGGCAGAAGCACTTGCCTTTTCTGTTATGGAAGCAAACCAAGTAAACACACGCACACCAGGAGCTGACTGGTATACCATGTGGCAGAAGCCCCCTCCCTCCCGGAACCAAATGGTGCTCTTAAAGAAGTCAAAGGCACATAGCTGCAAACTTTTCTTCAAGCGTTACATTAGTACAAAAATGGAATGACATTGCATATATCACTGTAAAAAATTGTTGCACAGCAGAACTGCCCAACAAACTTCTCATATCAGACATAATATTAGAGCTCATTTACAATAGTATTCAATAACATTTGCTGTGGATACATACAGCTCCACAAGGAAGCTGCTAAATATCTGTAAATGCAAGAGTAAAGGCATATTTACTCAAGAATGGGAAAGTTGACCCACTTACTAGCTGAGAATGATGGACACTTTCTTAGAATGTTTATTGCCAAGGTTTGGCAGGCTTCACAGCACACCCGCTAAGGCAGGGGCTTAACAAAAATATAGTAATATAAGGTGTCCAAAACTGTTACTTCTTGATAGTAGTGTTAGCGATACAGTAACTAAACTGAATTCTATTATATTTCTATTAATTATGAAACTGCCTGTAAACATTTTGGTGGGGCATAAATTTCCTGATCATACTTAAAGATGAAGCAAAATTAAATTCCGCTGGTGAAGTGATAGCGAAGTGGCCACTTCATATTGCCACTCCACTACGTGGAGTGGCCAATAGGAAAGGCTCACTTCATCTTGTAATTATTGCTTCGCGTTGTCATTCCACCTTAATGAGAAGTAAGGCAGAGTGGCAGCAATATTGACAGCCTCAGTGCCCCCCCAACACACACAGCCACCAGAATTAATGTGCATACCCAAAATACTACTGTCTTGTGTCCAGAAAATTCCCCAGTGCTGGCGAAGTGAAATGAAAAGGTAACAAAAAAATGCAAATTCTCCCAAAATTAATGGTGCACCTCATCATGTGACCAGTGGCCACACCCAGCCACTATAATTAGTTTGCATCCCCAAAATGCTACTGTCTTGTATCCAGAAAATTCCCCAGTGCTGAAAAAGTGAAATGAGAGTGTAACAAGAAATGAGAAGTCTCCCAGAATTAATGGTGCACTCTATCATGCGAGCAGTGACCACACACAGTCACCAGAATTAATTTTCATTCCCAAAATGCTACTGTCTTGCATCCATAAAATTCCCCAGTGCTGGTGAACTGAAATGAGATGGTCTAGTTTAATGGTACGCATTGCACGCGCACACACACACACACACACTACAAGTATTGCATAGCAAACTGAAAACCTTTAGCAATATAACCAAATGTTTTAAACAAACAGAAATTATGCACTGCTGCACCACTACAATCAGCAAGCAAATGTCAAGAGTTACTGAAAATATTACTGTGTGTACATTAACAGTTATATAAGAAAAATATAACCAAAACAGAAAGACTGCCTTTTTCTCCCAGTTAATCTACCTACACCACAGATATGCCCCTCCCCCAAAGTACACTTCACAGTACACAGACTGACTGCTTTAAATTAACATTCAAAATCCACACACAAACAAACACTCTATGATATGAGCACAGGACGGTTTCCTACAATTGATGCACTAAATTTTGAGCAAAAAATGGCTTTAGAAAGCTTTGTTAACAGCTTTTAGGGGATTTGAATTGTGGAGCTCTGAGAGGAATCTGTCTTCATCTTCCACTACACACACACTACACAGAACTGAGGCTGTGCAGAACAATCTAGAGCCCATGTCACCTGAAATCCCATGAAGCACT
Source organism: Neoceratodus forsteri (assembly GCA_016271365.2). Taxonomy (NCBI): domain Eukaryota; kingdom Metazoa; phylum Chordata; order Ceratodontiformes; family Ceratodontidae; genus Neoceratodus; species Neoceratodus forsteri. Next base: position 294,383,391 of record CM028136.1, read on the forward strand.
GCAAACTCACCTTGGAGCTCAATAACAAGGTGAAGTGCTGCAAAGTACATTGATTTTAATGTACTTTGAATTAAAATTAGTGGAGAAGTGGTTTGGGGATGGTGGAATAACGCAAAGTCATTGGTTTCAATGGACTTTGCATTCCCCATTATCAGTCATGCATGCAGCGGTCACACACAGTCACCAGAATTAATTTGCATCCCCAATATGCTGCTGTCTTGTGTCCAGAAAATTCCCCAGTGCTGATGAAGTGAAATGAGAGCGTAACAAGAAATGCAAAGTCTCCCAGAATTAATGGTGTACTGAAAATGCACAGACAGATTAAGATTGCACTGCGCACTCAAGAGATGAAGAGTCTGATGCAAAGGCACAACAACACCTAACCAGTACTCTCAAGTCACAAATCCAAATCTGGAAAAGAATACCTTTTGCAGGTTTTTATTTTTATTTTATGTTTTAGTCTTTGGTAACCAGGTAAGGCCTACTAGGCACAAGTGCCTGTTTTCAGGGACAACCTGGGAGCACTGGGCGGTTAAATGACTTGCTCAGAGACACACAGTATGCAAGTGGAGGTTGTAAGAATCAAACTCAGGTCTGGTCTACTGGATGTACCAAGCTCATTCACACCTCATTCCTCTAACCTCTAGGCTATACTGACAGAGAGTTGGGGGGGGTATTGTACAGCACTAACATGTAAAGTCTCCAAGAATTAATGGTGCACTGTGTCATGTGAGCAATGGCCACACACAATCACCAGAATTAATTTGCATCCCCAAAATACCACTGTCTTGTGTCCAGACAATTATCCAGTGTTGATTAAGTGAAATGATAGCGTAACAAGAAATGCCAAGTCTCCCATAATTAATGGCACACTCAGTCATGCACACAGTGGTCACCCACAGTCACCAGAATTAATTTGCATCCCCAAAATGCTACTGTCTTGTGTTCAGAAAATTCCCCAGTGCTGGCGAAGTGAAATGAGAGGGTAACAAAAAATGCAAAGTCTCCCAGAATTTATGGTGCACTCAGTCATGCAAGTAGTGGCCACGCACAGTCACCAGAATTAATGTGCATCCCCAAGACGCTACTGTCTTGTGTCCAGAAAGTTCCCCAATGCTGGCAAAGTGAAATGAGAGGGTAACAAGAAATGCAAAGTCTCCCAGAATTAATTGTGTACTGCAAATGAACAGGCAGAATAAGATTGTACTGCTCACTCAAGAGATGCAGAGTCTGACGCAAAGGCACAACACCACCTACCCAGTGCTCACAAATCCAAATCTGAAAAAGAATATCTTTTGCTTGTTGGGGGGTAGTGCACAGCAGTAACAGGCCAGTACCAGTAAAGATACCACAAAGCAGTGTAAAAAATTCATGCAGGTGCAGTGGATAGCAGATTCACACTGCTGCAATTACTCTGGCACAATAAAACTTCTCTAATTTAATGGTACACATTGCACACACACACACACACACACACACACACACACTACAAATATTACAAAGCAAATTGAAAACCTTTAGCAATATAACCTAATGTTTTAAACAAAGTGAAATTATACACTGCTGTACCACTACAATCAGCAAAAAAATTTCAAGAATTACTGGAAGTATTACTGTGTGTACATTAACACAATTATACAAGAAACATATAACCAAAACAGAAAGACTGCTTCTTTCTCCCAGTTAATCTACCTACACCACAGATATGCCCCTTCCCCAAAGCACACTTCACAGTACACAGACTGACTGTTCTAAATTAACATTCAAAAGCCACACACAAACAATAAACACTTGATGATATGAGCACCTGAGGGCTTCCTACAATAGATGCACTAAATTTTGAGCAAATAAATGGCTTGAAAAGGCTTTTTTAACAGCTTTTAGATGATTTGAATCGCAAAGCTCTGAAAGGAAACTGTCTCCATCTTCCACTACACACACACACACTACACAGAACTGAGGCTGTGCAGAACAATCTAGAGCCAATGTGAACTACAATCCCATGAAGCACTGCAAATTCACCTTGGAGCTCAATAACAAGGTGAAGTGATGCAAAGTACATGGGTTTCAATGTACTTCACCTTCAAATTCATGAAGAAGTGGTTTGGGGACGGCAGAATAACACAAAGTCATTGATTTCAATGGACTTCACAATCCCCATTATCAATCATGCATGCAGTGGTCACACACATTTACCAGAATTAATTTGCATCCCAAAAATACTACTGTCTTGTGTCCACAACAATTCCCCAGTGCTGGTGAAGTGGAATGAGAGGGTAACAAAAAATGCAACGTCTCCCAGAATTAATGGCACATACAGTCAACAGAATTAATTTGCATCCCCAAAATGCTACTGTCTTGTGTCCAGAAAATTCCCTAGTGCTGACAAAATGAAATAAGAGCATAACAAGAAATGCAAAGTCTCCCAGACTTAATGACACACTGACCCATGCGCACAGTGGTCACCTACAGTCACCAGAATTAATTTGCATCCCAAAATGCTACTGTCTTGTGTCCAGAAAATTCCCCAGTGCTGACACAATGAAATGAGAGGGCAACAAAAAATGCAAAGTCTCCCAGACTTAATGGCACATTGAATCATGTGCGCAGTGGTTACACACAGTCAACAGAATTCATTTGCTTCCCCAAAATGCTACTGTCCTGTGTCCAGAAAATTCCTCAGTGCTGATGAAGTGTAATGAGAATGTAACAAGAAATGTGAAGTCTCCCAGAATTAATAACACACTCAGTCATGTGGTGCAGTGGTCACACACAGTCACCAGAATTAATTTGCATCCTCAAAATGATACTGTCTTGCATCCATAAAATTCCCCATTGCTGGCAAAGTGAAAAGAGAGAGTAACAAAAAATAAAAAGTCTCCCAGAATTAATGGTGCACTCCATCAAGTGAGTAGTGGCCACACACAGTCACCAGAATTAATTTGCACCCCCAAAATGTTACTGTCTTGTGTCCAGAAAATTCTCCAGTGCTGGCGAAGTGAAATGAGAGGGTAACAAGAAATGCATAGTCTCCTAAAATTAATGGTGCACTCCATCTTGTGAGCAGTGGCCACACAGAGTCACCAGAAATAATGCATATCCCCAAATGCCTGTGTCTTGTGTCCAGAAAATTCCACAGTGCTGGCAAAGTGAAATGAGAGTGTAACAAGAAATGCAAAGTCTCCTAGAATTAATTGTGTACTGCAAATGCACATACAGATTAAGATTGTGCTGTGCACTCAAGAGATGCAGAGTCTGACGCAAAGACACATCAACACCTAACCAGTGCTCACAAGTCACAAATCCAAATCTGGAAAAGAATACCTTTTGCTGGTTGGGGGCGTAGTGCACAGCAGTAACAGTCCAATACCAGAAAAGATTCCACAAAGCAGTATAAAAAATCATGCAAGTGCAGTGGATAGCATGTTCGCACTGCTGCAATTACTCTGGCACAATAAAACATCTCTAATTTAATTGTACGCATCATGCATACACACACATGCACACACACACACACACACTACAAGTATTGTGAAGCAATTTGAAAAACCTTTAGCAATATAACCAAATGTTTTAAACAAACTGAAATTATACACTGCTGCACCACTACAATCTGCAAAAAAGTCAAGAATTACTGAAAATATTATTGTGTGTACATTAACACAGTTATACAAGCAAAATATAACCAAAACAGAAAGACTGTCTTTTTCTCCCAGTTAATCTACCTACACCACAGACATGCCCCTCCCCAAAGACACTTCACAGTATACAGACAGACTGTTCTAAATTAACATTCCGAATCCACATGCAAGCAATAAACATTTGATGATATGAGCACAGAAGGGTTTCCTTCAATTGATAAACTAAATTTTGAGCAAAAAAAATAGGCTCAAAAAGTATTTTTTAGCAGCTTTTAGAGGATTTGAATCACAGAGCTCGGACAGGAAATGGTCTCCATCTTCCACTACACACACACTACACAGAACAGAGGCTCCGCAGAACAATCTAGACCCCATGTGACCTGCAATCCCATGAAGCACTGCAAATTCACTGTGGAGCATAACAAACAAGGTGAAGTGATGTGAAGTACATTGATTTCAATGTACTTCGCTTTAAAATTGTTGGAAAAGTGGTTTGGGGAAGGTGGAATAACATGAAATCATTGGTTTCAATGGACTTTGCATTCCTCATTATCAGTCATGCATGCAGTGATCACACACAGGCACCAGAATTAATGTGCATCCCCAAAACGCTACTGTCTTGTGTCCAGAAAATTCCCCAGTGCTGATGAAGAGAAGTGAGAGCGTAACAAGAAATGAGAAGTCTCCCAGAATTAATGGCACACTCAATCATGCACACCGTGGTCACCTACAGTCATCAGAATTAATTTGCATCCCCAAAATGCTACAGTCTTCTGTCCAGAAAATTCCCCGGTGCTGGTGAAGTGAAATGAGAGGGTAACAAAAAATGCTAAATCTCCCAGAATTAATGGTGCACTCCACCATGTGAGCAGTGACCACACACAGTCACCAGAATTAATTTGCATTCCCAAAATGCTACTGTCTTGTGTCCAGAAAATTCCCCTGTGCTGACGAAGTGAAATGAGAGCGTAACAAGAAATGTGAAGTCTCCCAGAATTAATGGTGCACTCAGTCATTTGTAGTGCTCACCCACAGTCACCAGAATTAATTTGCATCCCCAAAATGCTACTGTCTTGGGTCCAGAAAGTTCCCCAGTGCTGGTGAAGTGAAATGAGAGGGTAACAAAAAATGCAAAGTTTCCCAGAATTAATGGTGCACTCCGTCATGTGAGCAGTGGCCACACACAGTCACCAGAATTAATGTGCATCCCCAAAATGCTACTGTCTTGTGTCCAGAAAATTCCCCAGTGCTGACGCAGTGAAATGATAGCATAACAAGAAATGCGAAGTCTCCCAGAATTAATGGCACATTCAATCATGCACACTGAGGTCACACACCGTCACCAGAATTAATTTGCATCCCCAAAATGTTGCTGTCTTGTGTCTAGAATAGTCCCCATTGCTGGCTAAGTGAAATGAGAGGGTAACAAAAAATGCAAATTCTCCCAGAATTATTGGTGCACTCCATCATGCGAGCAGTGACCACACATAGTCACCAGAATTAATTTTCATTCCCAAAATGCTACTGTCTTGTGTCCAGAAAATTCCCCAGTGCTGGTGAAGTGAATGAGATGGTCTAATTTAATGGTATGCATCGCACGCTCACACACACACACACACACACACACACACACACTAAATGTATTGCGTAGCAAATTGAAAACTTTTAGTAATATAACAAAATTTTTAAGCAAACTGAAATTATACACTGCTGCACCAGTATAATCAGCAAACAAATGTCTAGAATTACTGAAAATATTACTGTACATTAACACAGTTAAACATGAAAAATATAACCAAAAAAGAAAGACTGCCCTTTTCTCCCAGTTAATCTACCTACACCACAGATACGCCCCTCCCGCAAAACACACTTCACAGTCCGCAGACTGACTGTTTTAAATTAACATTCAAAATCCACACACAAACAATAAACACTCAATGATATGAGCACAGAAGGGTTTCCTTTAATCGATGCACTCAATTTTGAGCAAAGAAAAATGGCTCAAAAAGGCTTTTTTTACAGCTTTTAGAGGATTTGAATCGCAGAGTTGTGAGAGGAAACTGTCTCCATTTTCCACTACACACACACACACTACACAGAACTGAGGCTGTGCATAAAAATCTAGAGCCCATGTGACCTGCAATCCCATGAATTACTGCAAATTTGCCTTGGAGCTCAATAACAAGGTGAAGTGATGTGAAGTACCTTGATTTCAATGTACTTCGCTTTAAAATTGGTTGAGAAGTGGTTTGGAGAAGGCGTAATAATGCAAAGTCATTGGTTTCAATGGACTTTGTGTTCCCCATTATCAGTCATGCGCACAGTGGTCACACACAGTCACCAGAATTAATCTCATCCCCATAATTCTACTGTCCTTTGTCCAGAAAATTTCCCAGTGCTGACAAAGTGAAATGAAAGCGTAACAAGAAATGCAAAGTCTCCCAGAATTAATGGCCTACTCAGTCATGCGAGCAGTGGTCACCCACTATCACCAGAATTAATTAATGACAGGGATAACTAAAGGGGGGAGAACATTATGTGATAATAGAGGAAGTGAGTCATGGACAGTTGCATGTGAGTACTGGTGGGTACTAGGGGAACAACCGAAAGAAAAATGACAGAATGAGTACCAAAAGAGGGTCCAGTCTGGCAAGGGAGGATTTTGGAGCTTTACTGTAGACTGTGTCACCATAATCAAAAATAGAAAGAATCATCTTTAATACAATCTCTCTGGGGAAAGGATGTGGGATAATCACTCTGTTCCTGTACAGTGAACCAAGCTTGGGATGTAGCTTTTGGTGAATGGCATCAATATGAACCACAATATCAAGCTGACAGTCAAGCCACGACCCAAGCTATATAAAGAGGGATACATTCTCAATCATGGCACCATGAAGGGTGTGAAATACAGGGAGAGGGATAAGTCTGGAAAGCCTCTCATGGGTGCCAAATGTTATGGAAACTGTATATTTTTGGTTTGTTTTTTTGCATTGAGGGTAAGTTGGTTAGACAGGAACCAGCATTGAATATTGTCAAAATCCAACTGCAGCTGTGAGGCAAGATCATGAGAAGAGGAGCCAGATGCAAAAAGTACTGTATCATCTGCATACATATGAATGGATGCAGAAGAACAGATAGAGGGAAGGTCATTTAAGAAAATGGAAAAGAGAATAAGGCCCAGCACAGACCCTTGAGAGACACCTGAGCAGATAGGGAGTAGTGATGAACTTGAGCTACCTATCCAGACAGCTTCAGAACTACCCTCAAGGTAAGAATGAAACCAACTGACTGCAGAGTCAGAAAGACCCACAGTTTTAAGCTTGTCCAGAAGAAGGGGATGTGCCACTGTGTTAAAAGCTTTAGCAAGTTCAACAAAAATGGTGGATGTGATCAGATCCTGATCCATACCTGAGAGTATGGAGTCAGTGAGCCAAAGGAGAGAAGTGGAACTGGAATGAGATTTCCTAAAATCAGACTGGAAGGGGGTGATGAAAGAGGAGTCAAGAAAGGAAGAGAGTTGAGATAAAACAAGGTGTTCCTGTAACTTGGCTAGAGTTGGAAGGAGCGAGATAGGACAGAGCTTACCTGGAAAAGAGAGACCACCACCTTTAGGGACAGGAATGACAGTAGCCTGTCTTCCAGGGTTCAGGGACAGCAGCAGAGGAAAAGGAAAGGCTGAGGAGAGGGGGTAATAGGTAATGTGATAGCAGGAGTGAAGAGAAGTAGAAGTTTGGGATCAAAGCCCTTGCCAACCTCTTAATGATAATCATACCAAATGAAACTGTGGATCCATTGATGGGAATCTCTAAATCAATCACTGACCCTTGAGTTTACTTTAAGGCATTCACTGTAGTCTAGTGGTTTGATTTGATGCCAGGATTAGGAAGCAAGGAAGCCCGGGTTAAATCATTGCCCCACCACTACTGTACCATTTTGCTTCACTGGACATTACACAGCATCTGTATAAATAACAGCTGTTCTACATGATTACCACTTCAACTCACCTATACTATTGACAAACTATTAGTACATTTCTGAATGTAATGTGTGTTGTATATGTCATAACCCAGGACACTGTGTGCCACCTACAACTCAGTGTGTGTTAAAGCTAACTCACTACATGACCTGTGGGTGATAAAGGCATGCGGTGATTACACTAAGTGTCTTTACACCCCTGAAAACTTCAATCAGTTTGGCATTACCACACAACATACAGGGGGTTACTGAGCTCATAAAGTAGCTGGCTGTTGATTAGGAAACATGTCTCATGGCCTTGAAACATAGATCCAAAACGTGCCTATGCATCAATGTAAAACTGTTACAAAGTTATGTGATCAATCTTGGCCAATCAGGGTTTTTGTAAGCTTGTAATGCCATTTTATAAGGCAACTTGAGGGCTTGCATTTTTTTAGTTACACAAACTCTAGTATACAACATTATACCATTAAACTTACAGTAGGTTTTAATCTGGGCAGATGAACAGCAGAAATGGGCCTTGACTGGCTTTTAGGTAGTGAATGTTAAATTGAACACTTTTTATCTTGTATCATACTTTTAGTGATATTCAAAACTGACTTCACTCTTAGAGTGCGAAGATGTAAAAACAGACTGTCAAAGTTGATTTTTTGAAATGTGGAAATGACATACCTTTGGTAAAAGTAGAAAGAAAACTAAGATTTGCTCTCGGATCCAAGCTATTTCAACACTGACAAGTAACACCACTAGTACCTCATGTACAGTATGTTTTGCTATATGAAGATCATCACATTGGTTGGAAAAAAGTAGAAAATAGTTAAGACCATCAGTTTACACATCTCTGTGTTCTTGCAAATTGCCTGTTGACTACTACAGCACTTGACTAAAGGGCTATGCAGACAAACACACATGCCCAGCACTGTGTCTGTACAATATCACTTATACAGCAGGTGTGGAGAGAAATGTCATGGAATAAAACTCATATTTTTGACCCACTTTGCAAATTATCATGATATCTGCGTTTTAGGGTATGTCACAATTGATAGTTGATTAAGCTGCATATATCACAATGGAATACTGAACCAATCAGAGAGCAGCTTGCACAATGCTGATGACATCACAATAGCTACATGTAGTACTGAAGCCAGCAGTTGAAACAGTTATAACTGCATACAAATATATTATGTAACAGTCTGAGCTGTTAAGCCAATGTTGTAAAAACTGGATATGCAATGGTTAGACTTAAATATAATCATTAAGCAATAATGTTTTCTGGCAAAAATATCAAGATACCTATTTTTCTTTTTGTTTTCTTTCATGCCTGAACCAAGATAATGGATACTTCAGTTTTTAAAAGTTCCCACACCCATGCCATGCCTGCCATGAAACATATTAAATATCTTTCTACAATGTTGTGCTGATAACCATCAGAAACATGGGGCAGCACCATCCTAATTCTTCCACAGTATGAATCTAGCATGTTCAATCAACAGAAGACAGTTTTAAAAACTGTGAGTGGGGGTCATCTCAAATGATCTGAGGCATTCATTGCAAAATTAACTGTATAATCTGTTCTAATAGTCTCCAAGAATACTAAAAATACACTGAGCATGAATCTGAGGATATCAGAAATACATTTTTACTTAAAACTACTGTATAAGATGATTTTGTTTGCAGACAAACAAACCGTGCTGATTTTAAAACTGTGGTGCCAAGTGACACTAAACATTACAACTACAGTAGTGGTGACTGATGACCTTGCAGCGTCAGTATCTGGAAGGATATTTCCAGCAATGGTGGATCCTGATGCTGGGTACCTGTGTATCCATGTTATCTTACCTTACACTGGTATAGTGTCCAGTTGTAAACTGTTTCACATAATATATTAGAAATGGCAGTAGCACTTGTTACTGAAGCAAACCAAGTAAACACACGCACACCAGGAGCTGACTGGTACACCATGTTGTGGAAGCCCCCCTGAACCAAAATGGTGCACTTAAAGAAGTCAAAGGCATATAGCTACAAACTTTTTTTCTTCAGTGTTACAGTAAGTACAAAAATAGAAAGGCATTGCATATATCACAGTTAAAAAATGATGCACGGCAGAACTGCCCAACAAACTTCTCATATCAGACGTAATACTAGAGCTCATTTACAACAGTATTCAATAATACTTGCTGTGGATACATACAGCTCCACAAGGAAGCTGCTCAATATCTGTAAATGCAAGTGTAAAGGCATCTTTACTCATGAATGGGAGAGTTGACGCACTTACTAGCTGAGAACGACAGACACTGTCTTAGAATGTTTATTGCCATGGTTTGGCAGGCTTCACAGCACATCTGCTAAGGCAGGGGCATAACAAAAATGTAGTTGTATAAGGTGTCCAGAAATGTTACTTCTTGATAGTAGTGTTAGCGGTACGGTAACTAAACTGAATTCCATTATATTTCTATTAGTTATGAAACTGCCTGTAAACATTTTGGGGGTTGGGGGCATAGATTTCCTGATTATACTCTTACACCTTCAGGAGCATTTTCTGATCACACTCTTATCACTTCTGGAGAGGGTAACAATTATTTGATCGTACTATTATGCCACCTTGGCTTTGTCTTGGTGTATATTGTAACATGGCTATAAAAAAATCCAGTAATATGATTGGCTGAGGAGCTTGGAACCCAGTGCTGATATTCCAGGACAACAGCACTGGAAGAAGGTCCAGTAGCCTCTTTACAATAAAATCAATCTTACCAGCCATCCATCACTGCCATCACAAATATGGCTGTCACCTTTACTCACTAAAAACCTTCAACTAGGCCCTCATAATACTCTTTTTATGCACACACATACATAACTTAAAAAATGAAGTACTACAGTACTTAGAATGTATGGTGTTTTTTTGCTGATCATAAAAAATCCCTCTCCAATCCTCACCTGCTTACTAGGGAAATTTGTGTTGTTTAAGCTGTTAGAGATAAAACAAAAGCCCTGGTTAAATCTGAGGCCTTCTATTTGTGTGTTAGTGGGAGTAAACATTCAGCCAGAAGAACTGAGCAGAGGTTTGAATTCTTGCATTCCATCTGTTGTAAACATTCCATGTTTTGAATGTTAGCAAGACAGAAAATAAACAAGACAGAGAAAAGGGAGGAAAAAATTACTCACCTTAGTAATTATGTTTCTTCTAATGGAGTCTTGCTGTATTCTGATTATTGCAGTTAGTCCCAGCATTCAAACTGCCCCGGAGAGTAGAGGGTTAATTTCTATGCAGAGCATAGAATGTTGAGCTCGAGCTCAGTTCAAACCTCTGTCTGCTGCACTTTGAAGTGCAACTGTCAGATTCTTACAAGCTAACACTAACTACTATGTGGAAATTGTAAATTTTTTACTAGCCAAATGGCAATCAAATATTTTGGATCCCAAAAAGACTCAAGTCAAGAAATCCAAAATAAAAAAACAGGTAGTGCACAACTTAAGACTGTTAAATTAATAATATAATCCACTCCCCCTCTCTAAAAGGAGGGAGTACCAAAATGCACCCCTGGGGTGCAATACTGCACCCACCAGCCCACTTCCCAAGAATAGGTTCTGAGAGGGGAGGTAGGGAGGGAGGGAGGTCAGAATACAGCAAGACTCCATTAGAAGAAACATAATTAATAAGGTGAGTAATTTTTTCTTCAAACAACATGAAGTCTTGCTGTATTCTGACTATTGCAGACTACCAAGCAGTACCTCCATGGAGGAAGGAATCGAACCTACCTTGGGAATAGGCTCTGCAGTACTGCTGTACCAAACCGAACATCACTCCAAGCCTGGATGTCCAGGGAGTAATACCTGGAAAATGTATGGACTCCTTTTCCAGGTGGCTGCTTTAATATATCTCTAGCAAAGGAATATCCCTGGCTGCAACCAGGGAAGCAGCTGTACCTCTAGTTGAATGAGCCCTCAGGCCTGAGGGAGGTATTTTGCCTAGCTTCTCATAGCAGAATTGAATACAAGAGACAATCCACCTGGCAATAGTTCTCTTAGTGGCAGGTTTGCCCTTACCCACTTCCCCATAAGTGAGAAACAACTGAAGGGAGTCAAACCTGTGAGCCTTAGTACGCTCAATGTAGTAACTAAGGGCTCTCTTAACATCCAAACTGTGTAAACTTCTTTCTCCTGAAGAAGAATGATCAGTGAAGACCACAGGGAGAGAAAATCTTGAACCACTTTAGGTAAAAACCTCCTATTACTTCTAAGGACCACCTTATCTCTATGGAATGAGATAAAATCAGGCTCCACTGACAGAGCTTGCAATTCACTAATACACCTGACAGAGGTAATTGCTACCAGGAAACACAATTTTCCAAGTCAAGTACTTAAGCTCTGCTGAAGACAAAGGCTCAAAAAGGGGTTCCATAAACTGAGCAATGCAAACATTAAGATCCCAGGCAGGGGTAGGATCCCTAAAGGGGGGATTGGTATGAAGCAATCCCTTGAAAAATTTACAGAATAAAGGGTGAGATGACAGTGAGGAAGGCTTTCCCACTGACAGAAAAGCAGAATCAGCTGACAAATGTACCTTGAGAATAGCTGGTCTGAGGCCTAGTCCATTAAGATGAACCATATAATCCAGAACTGTAGACAATTCAGCAGCATCTGGGGATATATGCTTCTTGGAACACCAAATGCTGAATCTTTTCCATTTGGAGTTGTAAGTTTTTTTCATGGCAGGCTTTCGAGAGGCTTTGAGAATATCCAGAACCCCTTGGGACGGATGCAAATCTGCATACTCTAACTCTTCAAGAGCCGTGCCTTGAGATTGAGAGACCGAAGATTGGGGTACCATATCCTCCCCTGAGAGGAGGTTAGCAGGTTGTAATTCCTGGGAAGAGAGAGGGGAAGATGGACTGCTAGGTACAGCAACAGGGGGCACCAGGGCTGCCTGGCCCAGTCTGGAGCAATCAGAATCACTTTGCAAGGTTGTGACCTTACCTAGACCAGAACCTTAAACAATAGAGGAAAGGGAGGGAAGGCATATAGAAATTTCCCTTCCCAGTTCAAAATCAGAGCATCCAGAGGGACTGAGCCCAAGACTGGGGGTCTGCAACAAAGCAGAGGAAGTTGGTGATTGTCTGGGGCTGCAAAGAGATCTATCTCTGTAGTGCCCCACCTTGCAAAAATCACTTTCAACAGCAAAGGGTCCAGGGACCATTCGTGATGGCCCTGGGAGAACCTGCTCAATGCATCCACTAGCACATTGTCCTTTCCTGGAAGGTGGACTGCTATCAGAGAGGTCTGCAGAGAATAAGCTAGGGACCACAATTTCATGGCTTCCATGCACAAGGCCATGGACTGAGTGCCTCCCTGCTTGTTGATGTACCACATGGTGATGGTGTTGTCTGTCCTGACCTGAACCACCTTGTTCTGCATTGACTGAGAGAAAGCTTGCAGGGCCAGAAAGACTGCCCTGAGTTCCAAGAGATTGATATGAAGAAGGGATTCCTGAGGGGACCAGAGTCCCTGGGCTGTGAGAGCCCCCAGATGGGCTCCCCACTCCAATAGAGAAGCATCTGTGGTTAGAACCACAGAGTGAGACTGAGTGATGAATGGGACTCCTTGCCTGAGGTTGCCCTGATCCTGCCACCATTGGAGAGCCTGGATCAGAGTCTGGGTCACTGGAACTAGTTTGGTTAGAGAATCTTTCTTCTGAGACCAAAAGGCCCTCAGGTGAAACTGAATGTCCCTCATCTGAAATCTGGCCCCTTGGACCACTGCTGTAGAAGCTGCCATGTGGCCCAGAAGTTGAAGGAAGTGCCTTGCTGGCCAAGAGACCAGAAGGTGGAATGAAGGGCCAGCTCTACAATAGCCCTTGCCCTTTCCAGGGGAAGAAAAGCTCTTGCTTTGACTGTATCCAACTCTGCCCCTATGAAGGTAAGGAGCTGTACAGGCTCGAGAACTGACTTGGGAAGATTGAGAAGGAATCCTAGGGAAGTGAGCACTTGCTGAGTCACTTGAAGGTCTGACTTGACTTGGTCTGGGGACTGACTCACAATGAGCCAGTCATCCAGGTATGGAAATATGGAAATATTTTTCCTTCTTAAAAAGGCCACTACTACTGCTAGGCATTTTGTGAATACCCTTGGAGCTGATGTCAGGCCGAAGGGCATAGCTTTGAACTGATAATGGCCTGAAGGCAATTCAAACCTGAGGTACTTTCTGTGGGAGCACCTGATGGGGATGTGAAAATAGGCATCTTTTAAGTCCAGGGAGGCTATCCATTCCCCTGGCCTTAGAGAGAGAAGTATTATTCCCAGTTACCATTTTGAATTTGGTTTTAAAAGATGTTTGTTCAGGTATCTTAAGTCTAGGATTGGTCACCACTCCCCTGTCTTTTTTGAGGTAAGGAAGTACCTGGAGTACAGACCTTTACCCCTGTGCAATGTAGGAAATCTCTCTACATCCTTTAGAGCCAGTAGAGAGGAAACCTCTGCCTCTAGGGCAATGGTTTTGGAGATGCTTGCAGGTGGAAAAGATCTGGCCCTCAGCTTTGGAAATTTCTTGAAGCTGAGAACCTGCCCCTGGCTTACCACCTCCAGGACCTACTTGTCTGAGGTAACAGACATCCAGTCCTGGATGAAGTAAGCCAGCCTGCCTCCTACAGGAATGGGGAAGTCGACCCGGGCTGACACATCAGGGTGTCTGCTTGGCAGGAGACTTAGGTTGAGGGATGGATGCAACCCTGCTCATCCCTCTTCTGCCTCTCCCTCCGAAGAACCCTCTCTGATGAAAGGGAGAAGAGGCCTGTGCTTGGTAGAAAGGCCTATGAAAAGGCCTGCCCCTGGCTCTAACCTGCTGCCTTTGAGGAGTTGCCTGCCTTTCCTTGGCCTGTGCACTCCTATAGGTGGTCCTATACTCATCCATCTTTTTCATGTAATTTCTCTGTCTGCTCCCCAAACACAGAATTACCCACCACAGGGAAATCCATGGCCTTAGCCTGGGTGTCCTGTGAGAGACTAGTACATCTCAGCCAAGCCATTCTCCTAAGAGCCACAGATGTTGCCATGACTCTAGATAACACATCATTGGAGTTCACAGCAGCATGGAACTGTACCTTAGATGCCTCAATCCCACGGCAGCCACTCCCTCCAGATCCAAGGCCAGCTAGGGGGAGGCCTGCTTATCCAGTGCCAGTACAGTGTCCCACCTGGACTTCTGGTAATTAGCCTGCCCGAGTCCCAAGGCAGATGCCATGTACTGTTTCTTTGCCATGGCATCCAGCTTCCTAGAGTCTTTATCTGGGGGGGTGAAGCCAAGGGCATATTAGCCTTATCACAGGCTGAAGCCTGCACAACTCCAACATGGCTGCATTGTTGATACAAGTACTCTGTACCTGATCCTGATAAGGTGTACCTTTTGTCCATCCTTCTGTCGACAGGAGGTACAGAATTTGGAGTTTTTAAAATCTTTTGTGTCTGTTTCCCAAAAGACTTATGATGGGAAATAGACAGTCTCGTGGACTCTGGGATGTCCATCATCTCCACATAATCAGGTTCCTCTTGTTCCTCTACAGCTTCTTCCACTTTCCTGTAAAACAGATAGTGGGAAGGGGACTCAGAAAGCCTAGGAGGGGAAACACCAGAAGGCCTGTCTGGGGAGATGTCTGGTTCAATGGGCTCAACCAGACCTCCCACACCATCATCATCATCATCATAATAATCTTTATCCCCCTCCAAATCCGGTTCATAGAAGTCTTCAGGGGCATAATCTTGAACCAGAGGAACCGACCGAGCACCTGCCAGAAGACGCAGGATCAGACGGAACTGGACAAAGCAATTCTACAATACTTATCACATTGGCAATCTCTTCAGCGGTTGAAAAATGGGTCTCTGGATCTGAACCGGCTGATTTTTCTTTTCTTTTTTTTTTTGTAGGAACCGATCCCTCAGGATTGTCTCTCCTCTTGCCTGAAGAAGTATCACCCTGGTCAGAGGGCACTCCCTCAGGTTCTGTCAGAACCGAATCGGGTTGGCCATCCAGGTCAGCGGATTTCATGGCCTCCTTATCCCTGAGCCTACCTAATCTTTTTTCCAGGGCAGACTTAGAGAAATTATTACAGATTTGGCAGTCTGAATCAGGGTGGTCAAACCCCAGACAATAAACACAGGTGGTGTGGGGATCAGCCTTAGCAAAGACCTCCCAACACACACTGCAGTGTTGAAACCCAGTGGGCCCAGTTTTTCTTTTGGGTTTCTCAGACGTAGCCATCCTAACCACAGACTTACCCTTTTTATGGCAAACAACCAGGCAAGATAGCCTTAATGGTTTCTAGCCTTGTCATGAGTATTGGAAAAAAACACAAGCAAATGCAGTTTTTTTTTAAACCGATAAGGACCGGTAACCGCACTGTAAGTTTAAAAACAAAGACAGAATATATAAATCACTAAACTGCCAGTTCAGCCGAACCGGTCAAAAAATAAATTTTTACAATTTCCACAAGTTTACTATGGCTAGTTCACTGCCTAGTACTTGTCTGTACCACAGACAGAGATCTGAACTGAAACTTGTGAAAAATAATCGGTAAAACCGAGGATTTTAACCAACTTTCGAACAGTGAGCAAAGGAGAAATCTCCGGAGTGGCCATTCATTTAGGCGGAGTAAAGAATCCGACAGTTGCACTTCAAAGTGCAGCGGACAGAGGTCTGAACCGAGCTCGAGCTCAACGTTCTATGCTCTGCCTAGAAATTAACGCTCTACTCTCCGGGGCAGTTTGAATGCTGGGGCTAACTGCAATAGTCAGAATACAGCAAGACTTCATGTTGTTTGAAGGGATATCATAAAGAAGAAGAAAGAAAGATGAGGGAATGGGTAAAAGAGGTGGGTTGGGGAAACTAGAGAGTTGAAGAGCCAATTAAAATATATCTATTTTACTGTACATAGTATTTAAACCTGAGATGGCATGTCAGTGCTGGGGTGTGCTGGGACAATTTTAAAAAAGTCATAAAAATTGTGGACCCATTTTATAATCATAGTAAGACACTCCAGGGTGTACATTGTGGTGGGGTAACAACATTTCTCGGGTAGTTGAAGTGAAGGCACTCAGCGATGCCTCATGCCTCATGACACACCTGATGTGTGCAGTTATCCAACTATAATGCATACCCTGTCATGTCTTATTGCTTAATTGTTTTTTCTGTTTCTTAGGAGAGTCTTCACTCCTGTTAAAAAAATAAACAAACAAGGAAACACAGACATAACCATATGGATGCCTCTGACTCAGCATTATTGATCTCTATATGGACACTAAATTGGACTGCCAATATTAATGTATTTAATTCTACAAAGTGAAAAATGAGATAAAAGCAGGAGTATAAAAAATATTGCAATGTTCAAGTTCAAGTTCATTGTTGGAAAACTCTGTTGAGCAAGCTCATTCACAAGGAGGTCCTTTGACACAGACAGGTTGTTACAGATTGCATAATCGAAAAAACTGTATAAATTCAAGTACAGAATTATGGTCAAGCATTAACATGTTGCAAAAAAATGACAATGGCAGAAAAATACAAGTACAGAAAAAAGATACAAAGTGCTTATTTCGGAGTATCAAGGCAGCCAATTTCTAGGTAAGTAAGAGGAAACAGTGAGCTAGGGTTAGAGCAGTGAGCTAGGATTTAGAAGCAGCTGCACATATTTTTATTTTTGCTGCCGCCAACCTTTTATATAGGCTGACAGGGACAGTACCGAGAAGCTTCAGTACACCTTGGAGCTGGTTCCAGATAGTTGGGAGTATGCTCTATATGGCCCGCTTGCCGAGTGAAGTGTGAGTTCTCTATACATCGAGGAGGAGGAGATCATTTTTCCTAAGAGAGTAGGCGCTAGGGGAAATATGAAAAAGGGTTGTGAGATAGTTTGGGAGCTTGTTCAGGAGTAGCTTAAGAGTCCCGATACCAACTTGAGCTTATCGCGTCTAGTTGAGAGTGATGTCCAATGGCGGCTAAAATTTTCTGGAAATCGCAATGGTGGGTTCGGTAGGGTAGGTTTGTCATGAACCATATGGCACGGTGGTAGAGGATGCATAGTTTGTTAAGTCCAGAGGCCGCTGCGGAGTAATAGATTAGATCTCCATAGTCGAGTAGCGGCAAGAAAGTGGCCTGGACCAGCCTAGTTCTGGTATCCAATGGAAAGAGGGACTCGTTACGGAAGAAGAAACCTAGCTTAATTTTTAGCCTCTGCCAGATCGTTGAGGTGGTCATGAAAGGAAAGCTTGTTGTCTAGCCACATACCAAGATATTTGAATCTGGAGGTGATTTCAAGGGGTTCACCTAGGGAGGCAGTGATGAATTCTTTGTGCATGTTTGCAAGGGAAGTGGAAGTGGTGTTTGGGGCAAAGATCATGGCTTTAGTTTTCTTGGCATTGAGGAGTAGTTTGGCACTGATTAGGTTGATTTCTAGTTGTGGAAAGTCAGCTTGGAGTACATCCCTCACTTCAGCCAGTGTAGGGCCCGATATATACAGTACAGTATCATCAGCAAAGAAATGCAGATAAGACTGGGATATATGTGCATCAAGGTTATTGATGTACAGGGAGAAGAGGATGGGACCTAATATGGAGCCTGCAGGACTCCCCTGACAACTGGGAGGGGTGCAGAAAAGAGGCCACAGCTTTTACTTTCTGGGTCCTTCCAGATATGTAGCTGGTAAACCACTGGGCAGCAAGGCAGGTGGCACCTTCTTTTATTAGGCTTGAGACTAACAGATTGTGTAATAAAATCAGCTATACAAAAGTCAGTGTGAGCAATATGGAGAGATCCAGTAAAGCTCTTGAAGGGACTATTCTTCTCTAATTTATGTCTAAATTAATTATAATAAAGTTATAACTTCAGATTTGTTTCTTCTGTTTATTGCTTAATTATTAAAGTCTTGTTGAATGTTTTATAGCCATATTATAATCACAATAAGGCACTCCAGGGTGTGCATCGTGTGTGGGATAATGGCACACTTAGGATGGCAGAAGCACTTGGCCTTTGGCCTTGTGCTTTGCCCCACCCTAGGTGTACCATTATCCCACCATGACACACACCCTGTCATGCCTTATTGCTTAAATATATCTTAACAAAAAAAAAAGAACTTCTTACAAAGAATAAAAGCAAATACCTTACCTTGTAAAAGGAATAAGGAAGTCAGTACATAATGCCAAACATATTTCGATCTCACCTCCATTCCCATTACTTTGTAAGATGCTTTACTGGTTACGTCAGCCCCTTCAGTGTGGGGAGCTAGGCAAGCAAATTCATGTAGAGCTGCAGTTTTTGACTCATCAAACCCAAACGCGATGAAGTAACAGCTGCAGAGCAAAGGGATTCCTGTATGAAGCTCATGTCTTCATGATCAAAGAAGAAGCAAGTCACAGAGGCATTTTTACTTTAACAGATGGACAAACCTGTAAAATCATGAAGAGAAGTTGAAAGGTTATAAGATCACATTTCTCAACAGAATAATCTTTCTGCAAGTCATTGTTGGCAATATAAAGGCTACTTGCAGAAAAATGCAGATACTGCATTAGATATTTGCGAAGTCTGTGAAATTCACTCCGTGAATGAATTCACCAATTTTGCAAAATTCATGGAGCGCATTACCTGAAATTCGCGCAATCTGCAGCCTGTGAATTTCATGCTTCACCCCCAAATTTCACACTTCATGGTAAAAATGCATGAATTTCACCACAACATTTATGCAATTTGCATGTGCCAATTTCCGTGGGTCAACCAAAACTCCGCGAATTCCACAAAACGCAAATTTTCAGCACTTTGGCCAAAATTCGCAGGTGAAGTTTTACTTTGCAACATCTATATACTACAGTATTAACATGTAGGCAGCCATGTGACCACTAGGCTAAACTTTTTTGTGATCAAAACTACTTTAATCCTGGCTGTGTTTTACACTTGAAAATAGTTGACTTTTATAGCAAGCACTGATTGGACACTGGCCAGAGGATTTTCTACAACCTGCATGTAGGTGTCAAAATAAATGAACAGTACAGCATCTCAATTCAAAATATGTATACAGCCAAACACTGACATCGATCAAAACAGTTTTGTGGCCAAAGAGATGACATCACTCACTTTTTAAATTATGGAATAGTCTCCACTAAATGAAATGTTTTTTTTTATTCTTGACAATTTCAGAATGGAGAGAACATGCTGTACTGCAGTCACATACTGGCATAAATATACCAACTCTGGCCAGGGCTGGTAGGGCTGCAGCCGAGAGCACACGTACAGTGGCGTGAAAAAGTATTTGCCCCCTTCCTGATTTTCTCTATTATTGCATATTTGTCACACTGGATGTTTTCAGGTCTTTAGACAAAATGTAATATTAGATAAAGGGAACCTGAGTGAACAAATAACACTTGTTTTTTTTTTTTCACTTATTTAATGAAAAAGTTAACCAACACCAATTGGCACTGTGTGAAAAAGTAATTGCCCCTTACACTTAATAACTGGTTACGCCACATTTAGCTGCAATGACTGCAACCAAACACTTCCTATAATTCAATATCAGTCTTTCACATCACTGTGGAGGAATTTTAACCCACTCTTCCTCCATAGAACTGCTTTAATTCAGTAACATTTGGTAGGCTTTCGAGCATGAACTGCTCGTTTCAGAGTCCTGCCACAGCATCTCTATTAGGTTTAAGTCTGGACTTTGACTAGGCCACTCTAAAACATTAATTTTACTTCTTTTAGCCATTCTGATGTGGACTTGCTTTTGTGTTTTGGATCATTGTCTTGCTGCATGACCCAACTACGCTTCAGCTTCAGCTGACGGAAGGATGACTGGACATTCTCCTTAAGAATTTTCTGGTACAGAGCAGAATTCATGGTTCCTTTAATTATGGCAAGTCATCCAGGTCCTTAGGCAGCAAAGCATCCCCACACCATCACACTACCACCACCATGTTTGACTGTTGGTATGGTGTTCTTACTGTGGAATGCTGTGTTTGCTTCTTACGCGACATCATGGGATCCATGTTGTCCAAAAAGTTCCACTTTGGACTCATCTGTCCATAGAACATTTTCCCAAAAGGCTTGTGGATCATCCAGGTGCTTCTTGGCAAATGAGAGATGAGCATTTATGTTCTTCTTGGTTAGCAGTGGTTTCCGCCTTGCTACTCTCACATGAAGCCCATTTTTGCCCAGTCTCTTTCTGATTGTGGAGTCATGAACACTGACCGTAGCTGAGGCAAGAGAAGCCTGCAGTTCTTTGGATGTTGTTTTAGGATCCTTTGAGACTTCTTGGATGATTTTACACTAGCCCTTGGAGTAATTTTGGCAGGCCGCCCTCCTGGGAAGGTCACTACTGTTCCAAGTGTTCTCCATTTGGAGATTATGGCTCTCACTGTGGTTCGATGGAGTCCAGAGCCTTAGAAATAGCTTTGTAACCCTTTCCAGACTGATAGAGGGCAACAAAATGTTTTTCTGATCTTTTCAGGAACTTCCTTTGATCAAGGCATAATGTGCTTGTTGAATCTTTGAGCTGGCAATGTGACTCTGATGGTAGGGCCAAAATAAGTGAGGTTTATATTGAGCAGGGCTGGCTGTAATCAAGCCTGGCTGTGTTCAATCAGCTGACTCTAATTATCCCTTTAATTGGGTTGATTTAACTAGGGGCAATTACTTTTCACACAGTGCCAGTTGGTGTTAGTTAACTTTTTCATTAAATAAATGAAATAAGTAAAAAAAAAAAGTGTTATTTGTCCACTCAGGTTCCCTTTATCTAATATTATATTTTGTCTAAAGACCTGAAAACATCCAGTGTTACAAATATACAATAATAGAGAAAATCAGGAAGGGGGCAAATACTTTTTCACGCCACTGTATGTGTTAGTAGGTCTAAACCTCACTTTCAGATTCTTGACAATATTGGGAATGCAAGTAATCACAGACACATTGCACTGGAGTAATAAACAAGTATATTACTACCAAAGGGATAAATCACAGTTGCCCTAAGCAGTTCTTATCAATACGAACCAGGAGCCAGTGCTAAGTGTTCCCTACACCTCGAGGTTTCTCTGGGACTCTTGGGGTCTCTCAGGTCTCCAAGGTATAAGGCTTGTGCATTACATTATATACCTATGATAATTACTATGGTTACTGAAAGACAGAAACATTTCTAGTTACAGAGATGAGCCCTACTGGTTAAATTAGAGGTGGCTCCACGGTCCAAGATAACATTATATAATTCTGTAAAGTCATCAGTTTGAGAACAAAAGAGTTCTTATATAGAGTCTTACAGAACTCAGTGTAGTGGTACAAATCACCAAAAGGAGGCAATGCCGTCTGACATATTATAACTACTCCAAGGACACAGGTGTCTTGGCATCTTACAAGTAAAAAATACACAGAAAAATACATAGCAGAATATATGTATTAGCAAGCAAAGTGTATTACAACAATATGCATTCATATCCTGACATCTACTCTTGTACGGTAGATGCCCTTAGCCCTATATGTTAGAATAACATATACTTATGTGCTAGCTGTCGACGGTGTACCTCTGAAGGTACCTATTAGGGTGCAGGGACCTCGTGTAACATATGCGTGATGACTCATGCATGCGCACTGGGCTCCAGGCCATGTTGGACGTGGAGGACTGTGCTGTGTTCAGCCAGCCGCCAAAGTAGTGCAGTGGGAGTGCAGTGATTGCCATTCACCTCCAATTTTTAACAAGTCCATTCAGAATTCAGCAAGCTCCCTTTCTTTTTTGTTATAGCAACTCATCTGCAGTGCTATGCCCACTGCAGCTGTAAAAAAAGACTGCAGCAATCGAGGAGGGGGGGCAACTAAATGATCAAGAGAATGGGGAGATTAATCTGTGGTGAACATCTAGACACCACAGGCATGTTTTCCCTTTAAAAGAAAGCTAAGAAGAAATATGATTTGAGTTGTAAAACATTTAAAGTGCTTGGTTAAGGTGTACAGTGTATCAAAAGAAACATTGCTTAACACTGAACATGGGGGACCACTATTCTTTGACATGTTTCTCTATAATAAGAAAGTGCTACTCATTCTGGCAATTTGCTGGATGGGCCTGGCGGTCCTTTTCTGCTGACAGATTCTATGTTTCTTGACAGCTTATTAATAGAGGTCACACCATATACTTCAGTTGTTATACAAGCAGGGGTAAGGCAAGGAAGCCTATTTTCATTAAGTGAGTGATAAACATATGGAACAATCTCTCAGATGAAGCAATTCAAAAGAGGAGGGTTGAATCTTTTATACTGAAGCTGGACAAGTTCCTAGTGGAAAAACCTCCTGTCACCTTGGGTAAATCTCTTAACTTCTCAGTACTCCAGTCCACCAAGCTGCTCAAATAGGTAGAAGCAGGACTCCTCTAGCAACAGGATGTTGCATCTCAGCTGGGCTACCCTGGGTTAATAAATTGTAAAAAAAAATAAATAAATAAATAACACTGTCGAACTATCAGTGAAATAGTAGGGCTACCAAACTTGATGCCAGCAACCCGAGTTCGAAAATGAGCCTAGGTCATTGGAGGCTGGTCAGTGGAAGAAGGACTGAGCATTGCAGAAGAGGCTGTCCTCCTCCAGGGAGGGAAGGATTTGTGCCCCACTGCAATACTGACACCTGGGTAATGACAGGTGGTAGGGTGACTGGTAGTACCTGTGGGAAGGGAAATATACTATGCTTGTGAAGACACAGCCAAAGACATGGTCAGATATTTCCTGAAATTTCTATAATATTTCTAGAGAAATCTCTAGCTTTCTTCAGTTCCACAGTAGGGGCAGAAGAGAGAATATCTGGAACTATCTGACCATATCTTTGGCTACAACTGTATTTCTGTACCTTGAGGGTCTTAGCTAGCAATATCCTGGAGTATAGAAGGACACAAGAAAACACTGCAGCATAGCAGAACAACAGTCCCCTGGTTTGCTTCGGCCTCATGCAGCCCTCTGTAGTGTGCATGATTCCACCTGAATACTTGGAGATGAGCCCCTTCCCTCTGTCCCTCCCAGGGGGTAAACTGCAGCTTAGTGGGGCATACCTCTCAACCACTGGAAATGTTGAATAGCACTATGATGTTTACACACAAATTTACCCTTGCTCTGCAAAGGTTTACTAATGTTAGTCATAATGTTAGAGCTACTTCTGGACTAATGAACTATTAAAATACTGAACTAACTTTTCTAAACACTGAATATGTGGGACCCACTATTCTTTGACATATTATTCTCTAAAATAAGAAAGTGCTACACATTCTGGCAATTTGTTCTGAATTTTGA
The DNA here is from genome assembly GCA_016271365.2 of Neoceratodus forsteri. Lineage (NCBI taxonomy): Eukaryota > Metazoa > Chordata > Ceratodontiformes > Ceratodontidae > Neoceratodus > Neoceratodus forsteri. Next base: position 294,407,287 of record CM028136.1, read on the forward strand.
AGGCTGGTGCTATGCATTTTAATGTTGAAAGGTTGAGAGGTATGCAATGGGGGAGATAGCTACAGGCAGAGGCAACAGCACTGGGTGGTTTCCTTGGTAGACTTGATGGGGGCTAATGCCACAGACAAGGGGTATAAACAGAAAGTTTAAAAACAAAATAACACTGCTGGATATAACATTTAATTTATTGGGGAGGGGCCTGTCATGAAGAACATATCTCACTGCAGAATAAATATTCCAAAGAGGAAACAACAGATAATTTGGCCTCCAGTTCCTAGAGGTTTCTGCCACTGGCGGGTTCCTCTCCATAGCACCAAAGTCAATAAGTGTTTCTGGTAGCACTTCCCATTTAACAGTGGCTTCTGGTGTTTCACATGTTGTTGAATGCTGCAGCTGCCTGGATGGCAGGAGACAAACATGATGGATCTAGGTACTTCGTAGCAGAGTTAGTATGCCCAGGAAGAAATGATGGCTCACTTGGCCTTTGGTTTCTAGAGGTTTCTACCACTAGCAGTTTTGTCTCCATGGCAACAAAGTCAATAGCTGTTTCTGGTAGCACTTCCAGTTAAGTAGTGGCTGTGGGTATTTCACATGATATTGAATGCTGCAGCTGTCTGGATGGCAGGAGTCGAACATAATAGACCTAAGGCTTTTTTTTGTGTAGTATTTTCTATGTTCCTATAAATCTGATGGATCCATGGTTTCCCTTCCTCCCTATGTCTGTATGTCTGATATAATGAACAGATATGTTTCTGATCTTCCTCAGGAGCTTCATGAAGCAGAGATGTTACATCTCATGAGGATATCATGAACAGCAAACGTGTTAATTATTTAACTAGATAAATAAGGTATTTTATTTGATCAAAATGGGATTCTGTTTATCAAAAAAGTACCCTTCTGCTAAACAAGCCCTTAAACTCTTGACAGTAGTTAACCCTGTGAAAGCTGATCATAAATGATATTTGAAATTGTGAGTCAGTGGTTAAGACTGATCACTGACAGTCACAAGCTAAGCACTGAGCCCTGAGTATACTTCACCATCACAGATAATATCATGTAACAGTGAATAGTTTCGGTAAATCAATGTCTGGTCTATGCTGCTTCGGACTGTAGACCTCCCCACACCTGCACAGCAGACTTCTTGGTATGTGACCTGTAGAATTGTTTGTTCCTGGGCTTTAACTTTCCTCATGAATACTTACCCGTGATCGCACTCTGTCAGATGGTAGCTGGCCAAGGAGGTGAACAGAAGGCTTTGCTGGCCACTGATCAACTATGTCATTACCAGTGAATGGAGAGTGGGGTGGAGAGTCCTCAGCACAGAATCCCACGGCTGGACCACGGAGCTTGTTCCTGCCATAGGGTAAGCTGTGGCAGTGCAAGCCTGACAGAAGCACCGCCCCCACCAGCGGGGAATGGGAGGTAAAATATGCTGGAGAAAAACCCAGTAGTCATCTGAATGATGGCTGAATTCAGCTTAATCAGAGTATTTCCCTATGAGACTAGCTGCCGACTAGGAGAAAAAACAATATGGAAAAAGAAGGGGCTGTGTGTGTCAGCTCTCTAATCTCTTGTTCGGTGGCTGGCCAAGTTATAAACATTCAATGATTCCAAAATAACATTAGTAATTATAGTTAAATTTCATGAGGTTTTGTGCCATTCTCAAATGTTGTGTGATATTTTTGTCAAAGCCATGTCCATACCTTTTACAAATTAATAATTTTTGAAGTATCCACAATACAATTTAACATACTAAACCATACTTGTCCAGCTTAATTAGATTCCAAAACATATTTACTTTGGTATACTTGCCAAATCTTGAGTGTATACCTGCAATAGGAGTGGAGCTAATAACACCCAAATATTTTGAAAATGTTCACACAATTTAAATTGCGACATGATGAACTTCTGTAACTTACAACTTACACAACCGATTACCTCTATATTTAGCAGTTTCTGTGACTCTTTCATTAATGAATGCATATACAGTTTCAGTTAAGTAGTTCCAAGGTTGGCTACGTTGTAACCATAGAGGAGGTGGTACTGCCTCCCTTGTAAGCACAGAAATATTTCCAGAAATTTTCACATGAATAATACATTGCCAGATTTAGAGCCTCTGTAACTTCCCCAGCCCTCATCCAGATATCATGCCACACACTTGATGTGCATTCAGGTCTCCTACCAAACAACATATATTCCAAACTGCAGATCTCTAGCTATAATACTGATTGAACTATGCCCAATTAAAGAATTTCAGAAAATTGCACACAATTTTGCACAGTTTTGCAGAATTTCATGAGAATTCCATGAAACTGGAATTTGATCATTTTTCCCAGACCTACCTGTGTTTGCGTTACTCAGGAAATCAGAGCCATTTGTGACTCCAATCTAATTTAACCTAGTCCAGAATATTGGCCAGGTTCTTATCTACCAGTGACCTGGTTCTGACCCGGTCTGGATAATGTATGTGATTTTGGAGTTTTATAGAGGAACTGGTGGAAATAGGCATAAAATGACTGTTTTAAAAATGAACTGACATGAAGAACTGGATGATAATAAGGGCGTAGTGGTAATCGAATTCTGTCATATAACCCGGTCCAGATCTGCCTCTGACCTGGTTCTGATTTGGTCTCAAAAATGTGCCTGTTTTGGCCAATCATAGTAAGCCAGAGTAAATCAGAACGTTTTGGAAACAGATTAGAGTCAGAATTAGAAACAAGTTACAGACAACCCCTACTCCATAGCTGACTCCATCCCAAACCACTCTTACTCCTAGCACTATCATAATCCAGCATGACCATTGACAACATACACAAATTTGACTGCTGGCACCATTACAATCTATTCTGACTGTTGACATCAACAAAAATGAATCAGGCTGTTTTCTCCATTAAACACCAGTCAACTGCTGGCCCCATTTTGTATCACAGTGACTGCTGACACCATCACAAACAAGACTAACTGCTGGCATCAACACAAGCAGGACAACGTTTGGCAGCTTCAAAAACTCCTTCAACTGTGATGCCTTCACAAACAAATCTGTCCAGCTGTGATGCCAACACAAACCTGTATGACTGCTATCACTGACACAAAACAGTCCAAATGTTAGCACTGTCACAATCTTGACTGATTGTTGCTAACAAAACAAACCTGCCCAACTGGTGGCACCAGCACAAGTTAGTCTGACTATTGGCATCACAATAAACTAGCTAAGGCATGTTCATGTCACCCCTTACACAAGTAACATTCTGGATGGTGCTGCTCCTAATATAAGCCATATTATAGCTGATGCTGTGCCATGTTCTGGGTTGTGCCAGCCGAGTCGTGTCCTGGCTCATGGTGCCCCTACAATAACAAAAGACATGTTCTAAATAGTACCACCTCTAACACAAGTCATGTTCTACCGTAAGTGGTGTTGCCTCTAACCCAAGCCAAGTTCTAGCTGGTGCTGCCACTAACACAAGCCACATTCTGGCTTGTGCCACCCCTAGTGCAAGTCATGTCGTAGCTCACAGTGCCCCTGCAGTTACAAAAGCCATGTTCTAACTAGTACCACTTCTATCGCAAGCAATGTCTTGACCCATAGGTCTGTTAACACTCATGCATTGGCTGATGATATCCCAAACATGAGCCATATTCTGGCTAGTGCTGCCCTAAGACAAGTCATGTTCTTGATGGTTTTGTTTCTAACACAAGTCAAATGTTGGCTAGTACTGCCCCTGATGCAGTTAATCCGAATAGCCAAGAGAAAATGCTGTTTTCCTGTCTCTGTAAACACACCACTTAGGCTCAATGTAGCTCTGGGAATCTTTGGAAAATAAAGATTTAGAAGAATGTCAGTCCCTCGATTCGATAAACCTCTAGGGTTTTAATGCAACCTTAACATTCAACATAGAATTTATGTGCTTAATTTATCCCCCACGCATACACATTTTAGTATTGATTATTTTATTACTGCCATTTGTTACCGATGAGAATACTGATAATTTCTGCACTGCACTGCAGGTAATGTTGACTTTTTTTATTGCATTAAAGTTCAAACAATCTAAAAACTTAAACACTAAGGCTGCAGACAAATATACATCTCTGATGACTATTGAACAATATACACCATACCAGAATTAGTAGCCAACGCCAGCAGGTTCTCTTTTAAATCTGATTTGGGGACTGTGTCTAATATTGTCTGATGCGGTGGTCTGGGGTCTGCTTTGGAGGCATGCATTAGGTTCAACTTAAATATAGCATTAGAATGCAGACCTGTGTGGGAATTTTGTTGTAGTATATAGGTGTATTCTCCAATGTATACAAATGTTCTTTCTTCCAAGATAAAGTTGTCTCTGCCTCTAACTGTATATGGTTATAGATGTTGTAACAATAAAATTAACTGCTTGCAGGGACACTTGTATGTTCTCACTTGACAAAGTAACTTACTAGTCTTGTAGCCTAACTTTCTCTGGTGAAGAGGAGAGACTGAAACCTAAAGTTAGTGTTTTTAAATAAATTGTTAGTATATTTTGTTTGTCTGCAAATGCATTAGTGTTATTGTTTACTATAATGCACCCCACATTACAATTTCAGAGAAGCACAGTATAAAAATGCATGATTAAATCATTGTTTACTTATAAACATTAGCAACACACAGGCTCACTAAAGAGATGTGGTGGCCTGCAGCTAGACTACTGGAAGTCATTATAGGAACATGGTAGCATCCCTATAGTTAGGGTTGAGTAGGCATTTTAATTTTAACTCCCAAATTTAGCACCTTAATAACTTTGGCATTTTTTTGCAAAATAGCCCAAACTTTGACATATATGGTCAGGCTGTCAGAGTCGCAAGACATGGAAAGTTTCATGACAGTATCATGTGTGGTTTTCAAGACATGGCGTGCCAAAAACGAGTTTGGTTTTCCTGTACTTAACATTGAGTATTTTTTGCTCTCACCTGCAGCCTAGACCATGTGGAATTTTTTCATGACATTTTCAGAGTTGAAGGGGCCCACGCCAAGGATACGCCTTTGGAAGGTTTGGTGAAAAATTATTATACCATTTTAAAGTTATAACGATTTTTGAGTTAACATGCCAGTGCAACTGGTAAAAAAAAAACTATTGTGAAAGGTAAAAAAAAAATTGCAAGTGGTTATTTGCATGACTTACTTGTGAAAGAAAAAAATAGTTGAGCTAGCCACCATTTTCTTTTTACTGTTTCAGCTTACAAACAGTAGGACCTACGCATGATGGATGCATGTTGTACATAGGGCATGCAGGGATGGAGCATGGATGGGAAGGTGGAAGTTGCGTGCCAGACACCCCTTTGCAGCATGCATGGCATGTGTGCAGGACACCCTGTAGGTCACCAATGTGCAGCCATGTGGACCCACGCGGGGGGCATGCTGCATAGAAACATGTGCAAACCACCACAGCGCACATGCCTGAAGCCACATACAGTGGCAATGCACAGTACACAAGGCACAACCACGTATGCAAGCCAGAGGACTGCTGTAAGTGTACACTGCCAGCGGCTCAGTTGCAGGCAACAAGGCACAGTGGATGTACATGGCCATAGAGTGACTGCCACATGTCCATGACTACACCATGGCACAGCCAAGGGCAAGGTACAGTACATGGCAGAGGTGGGGCCCACCCACAAACACAAACAAATGAACCACACTGTGCCATACTGTACTGGTACCCACCATGGCTGCGCACGACCACAGCACAGATGGCAACAACAGGACTGCCTGGACCACAGAGTGCCATCATGGTTGCATGCCACACAGGAGAGTGGACCCGGACATGTGCCAGCATGCCATGGACACACTACAGCACACCGGCCACCATGCACACACCCAGTGTCCCCCACCCAACCCAGCCTGCATGGACTACCATATGGGATGCAAATGCCCCCACCATTGCACTGTGTGTGGTCATGGACAGACATGTAAGCCTAGCTGCACCCCCATAATGGCACACCCGTGTGTGCCCACCCATGCCGATACACCCATGCCTTTCCCCTCATGGCGGCACACCTGTGCCAATCCCCCCCCTTCCCCACACCCAGGAGTCTGTAACCACACACATGGATGCCACTGGTATGCTTTACTGGACACAGCCCATGAAGAACAAAGAAAATGAAAGATGCAAGAACAACCCTGTCACCCCCACAGACACCCATGCAGGCCATGCCACAACCCCTCTGCTTGCTAGGGTCAATGCACTGTTGCAGATGCCAAAGCTGATGCTGTCATCATGCAGTGGCCTGGACACCACTGCCACCCTGGGCATGATCCTGCTCCCCTAGCTTGTCTGTTTCCTGACCTGCCACCTTGCATGGCCACACCTCTTCCTCCTTACTGCTCAAAACTTCCTCTGGGTCCACTGGCTGTAGTCTCCTCTGCACACGCTCCATCAACATTCACCTGCTAGGCCCATGATAGCACTGTGGAGAGAGGAGACATTGATAGATATCACAGGACATGTCACACAGGTTGCTCACACAGGCCTCTGAATGTCCCCCCTGTGCCTGTGGCAGATGCACACTGGCACTGTGCCCACAGACCCCATACCAGTGACCAGTGATGCACATGGCCTAGTGCAGCGGTGATGTGACAGGGCCGCAGTGCACTGCACTTGATGTACATCCCAAGAATGGGTGGCAAGGACCTGCAAACTCCCATGCACACCGGCACATACATTGTTGTGCCTTCATTGCACACATGCCCCAGTGAGTCGCACGTGTGGCACATGTGCATGGCGCAAACATGTGCCATGTGCCAGCTGGCAGGCCCTGCCTGCACTGACATACCCACCAACTGTACCCAAACAATGGAAGCTCTCTGTACAACCCCCCAGCCCTCTCACTGTACCACCATGCAGGGCAGTGAGTCACCATACAGTGAGGAGTGTATGCCTAAACAACGGGCACACCACACACACACTGTCCTGGACTGCTGCACAGTTGGCATGATACACCATGCCCCTGTGTGTGAACAGCAGGTGGAGTGGGCAAACATCACTCCTGTATGTGTGCCCCAATGTGCGGCCCATGATCTGAACCATCCTGTAAGTACACACACACACACGTCTGGGACAGGACATGCAGGATACCTATCCGGGATGGCACCATCACCCTCTGCAGTGTTCTAGGGCCTACGTACCCATGCTTGGCCTAGTATCCCATTCCACCATCCATGGACACGTGGGTCATGTAAAGAAGGAATGACAGCCACTCCCGTTGCCTTGCTGGTCTGACCACCATCACTGGTGCACCGTCCGGCTGCTCCACCCTGAGCAGCTCCAATCTCCTGGGCATACCCTCCAGCTCCTGTGTGGGGGGATAGGTGAGAGAGAGAGATAGAGAGAGAGAGAGTGAGAGAGAGACACAGACAGACAAAGGCACAGGGTCAGTACACAGGACATTGGTTGGAACACATGGCCATAGCCCCATCACACTACGAAGCAATGGTACTCACCCACTCATGCCCTGTGACAACTCACAGGGTGCCATATCCACCAGTGTTGCACATATTATTCTCAGCATCATGAAAAAAGGTGTAGGGGGTACCACTTGTGCCCTGTTGCACATCAGATGCCATGATGCACTGCATTCCCTCCTCCCCACGCAGGATGCGATGTGCAGTGGGCTTGTGCGGGTGCATGTACCCACCACCCATACTGGGCCATCACACAGTGGCCTGCCGACACACCCCGTTAAAGGCACATGCATGTGTGTGCAGAGGTATAAGGCAGGTGCACCTGCAGGATGACCTGTGCAGCGATGAACATGCTCTGTAGCAGAATGTGTCCCTGGGTGTTGTTGCACATAGCACTGCTACAGGAGGAAGAATTGCACTGAAGACACTGAGGGCCACATCCTAGGAAATTTTTGCCTACATCTAGATGCCTCGACACTCTGTGAACTCCACTGCATTGAGCATTTCAGGCTGCCATGGCACACCATCGAACACATATGTGACCTGGTCCATGACAGGATCATTCTGTGCACATGGAGGTCCAGGGCCATGTCTGTGGAGACCAAGATCCTCTCAACACTTGCCTGCTATGTCACTGGCTCCTTCCAGAGGGTCACTGATGACATGGTTGGCGTGTGTCAGACATCCTTATCCAGTGCCATGGTGGGAGTCATGGACGCTACGCTGGAGCACATACAGATATACATCTCGCTCTCCTGTCCCTAGGAGACATCTGTAGCAACAAGCAGGGCTTCTACGAGATGCATGGGATGCCAAACATAGTGGGTGTGATTGATGGCACACACATCACAATCCATGCACCCCCCCACATGCGAGGAGGCATACAGAAACAGGAAGGGGATTCCACAGTATGAACATCCAGATAGCATGTGACCACCGTAGCATTTTCACAAACATATGCATGAGGTACCCGGGGTCATGTTGCAATGCATACCTACTGAGCGGGTCCCACATAGGCGCCATGCTGCGGGACTGGGCTATCAACAGATGGCTGTTGGGTGAGTATGGCATCCCCCCACTGTTTAGCATTATGCTCACGTGCCAGAGGCATGCTACTAACATCTGTCTCATCTCTCGCCACCTCCAGGTGACAGCAGATATCCCCTGTGCCCAAACTTGATGACACCCATCTACATACTGGCCAATGCTGCAGAGGAGGCCTACAACCAAGCCCACAGGAGGACACAGAACATCGCCGAGAGGGCCATAGAACTCCTGAAAATGCAATTCAGGTGCCTGGACCACACCAGGGGTATGATGATGTTGGCACCTAGGAAGGCATGACATGTGTTCATTGTATGTGCCATGCTGCACAATATTGCACTGTGCCATAATGTGCCCATCCCTGGCATACTGCAGCATGATGCACCACTGGAGGATGACATGGTCACTATTCGCAGTCAGAAAAATGCCATCGGCCATGAGACATAGGTGGCACTGGTCCAGGATTCCTTCTAGTCATAGCCAGGCCACCATCGGTGCCAGCATCATGCATGGTGTGCCATCGTATGGGTACATGTGATTGCGCCGAGTCACAATGGGTGTGCATTGGTGTTGGGAGACAGTGAGGCCTGTGAGGGTCAGGGACCCATGCGAACACCCCCAGTGTGGGACACCTGACATGCTGTGATGACAATGCAGCTGAGCATGCCCATTGGATGCCATGACCTACAGGGCCACCGCTGGCACAGTACATGGCATGCCAGTTCTAGTGCATTCCCTGTGGCATGGGTTTGCAGGCAGCTCACAGGGATGGACATGTGTCTGCCATGTGCATGTTGGGGGAGCCGTAGCATGTCATGGCACATTGTGGTGGTACATGTGTGCTGCACTGTGCGGTGGGGACTGCATTGTGTACTGGGGCTGTGCAGTGGGTCACATGTGCTGTGTTCTGCTTCCCTACTGTGTCGCAAGGCCACTGAGCATCACTGCAGTGGGGGTCTGCCACCACTACTGTGTCTCTGGTGCCTGAGCTGACAGCCTGGCCAAGGCATATGAACCCAGCTGCCATGTGCTGGACCATGGAGTGCCACCTCTGCGGTTGCAATGTGTGTCCATTGTGCACTCTGTTGGCTGTGGCGGCGTGTCTGCATCACTGGTGGGCACAGCATCTTCTGCTGGGACACTGTCATTGACATCCGTACCCTGTGTGGTTGTGCCATCTGCATTGTCATTACTGCCCACCCCATCCCACAATGCGGTGGTCACTGTGCCACGTGTGGCAGCCATCATGGGTGTGGCTATCCCATTGGCCACCGGTGGTGTAAGAGCCACCTGAGCCATGTGGTTCCACATGGGGCTGCATCCCATCATGGCCCGGGCAGTGTTCAGCCAGGCCTGTTCTGTTGTTGGGCAGCCTGACCAGGGCATTGGCAATGCGGTTCATGCTGCGCTGCATGGCATGCACCTCGCTGGTGAGGGCACACAATGCATCGGTGTTGCTGTGCTGCTCAGCTAGGGGGTCAGCCTCCACTTGGCGCATGTCATGGTACCTGTCCACCAGCTTCACCTGCATCTTTTGTATGCATGTGCATCTGGGCACATGCTGTGATGGACCCTCATCTGGGCTTCCCCTGTAGCATGCTCTGGGGAGGCACCAGTGTCTGCTACATCCACACCCCGCTCCGCTCCCCCTGTGCTGGCTGTGCTGTGCCAGTTGCGTGCTCCATGTGTGTCCCTGCTTCAGCTGGGTGCCGCTGTGCCTCTCTGAACCATACATCCATGGTGGCTGTAGAGGCCTGGGTGCTGCAGTTGCTAGCCTTGTGGTTACTGTTGATATCACCATCTGTGTCCATGGGAGCCTCTGTGTCTTGCTCAGTACCTGTGGGGAACAGGGTACAGTTAGTGCGGCATGTACGGTCGGCTGTTGCGGTTGCACCGGGGGCACATGTCTCAGTACTACTCACCAATGCCAGAACCTCCACACCTTTGCGCCTCTTCATTCACTGGCACAGCTATGTTGTCCCTGTCACACTGCCCCATCGCAGCAGGTGCTGCATCTTGCACTGGCGTGACTGCTGTGGGGGGAGAAGGGGATGTGTGTTAGTATTTTGACCAGGATCGCTGCACCTGTGTCCACTGGGCACTCCTTGCCCAGCTTACCATCAAGGATGTCCACACCATCCACCTCACCATGGACTCCCACATCAGACAGTATGTCTGCTACCATTCGCTCCAAGGGAGTGAGCTGGGTATCGTCACGTGGGGATCCACCACCTGTGCTCTGCCATTCCCATGCAGCAGCAGCAACTTTGCGCTTCACAGTGGCATGGAGGTCAAGCCACTTGTGCTTGATGGCCTCAAGTGTACATGCCTCCAGCCCTGCGGCATTCACCCTGCTCTGGATCTCAAGCAACAGCCTGGCCATGACCTCAGTGGGGGTGGATAGGGACAGGGACCCATACAAATGGTGGTAGTGGGTGCGGATGTCCACAACTATGGAGGCTGCCAGCCACCCTGTGAATTTGGGTGCTTGTGCCCTGCCCGTGGCCCACTGCCTCCCAGGCCCAGATCCAGCAGGGACATCCTCTGCTTCACCTCAGTCCATGTCCTACGCATCACCATGCATGCCTCCCTGTGTGTCTACCATTCCCTCCACATCCATCCACCGTTCAACATTCACTTCCACTCCACTGTGGTGGGCATTGCACTGCTCCATCTATGGTGGAGTAAAAGGACATGTCCACATACGTTTGGCATGCCTCTGTGTGCTGCACGGTGCAGTATGACTGTCATGTAAGCATGCCCCTTGGTCTGTGCCATGCACAGTGTTGGTGGTGCATGCCATGTACAGTGGGTGCCTTGCATGGTGTATAGGTATGTGCTGCCACAACATTGATTTTATGCAAAATGTCCGTACCTTCATGCTTAGGCACCAGTAAAAGCACATATGAATCGTGTACTTAAAAAAAAAAAAAAAACACCGGGACCCATTTAACTAGATTCTAATGTTTATTTGTTTTTTAAAGTTTCCAGAAATACCTTTTCTGGGCACCCAAAATCCAGTGGGCCCAGCTTAGCGAAAGGAGCTATTCACCCACAATCTCTGTATGAGAACAGCAGAACTTTCTTGACTCTTGCAGCTGAAACTTGTGCTACTGGCTGCAGTGAGAGCAGTGAGCTGCCATTTCCGTAGTGTCTAGTGGCGCCTTCCCATTGCCATCCCTTTGTGTATGTATTGTTGCCCTGGTGTCTAGTGGCACCCACATCCCCCAATCACTATCCCCATATTTATTTACTGTTTCCCTGGTGTCTAGTGGCACCTCCACCCTCTTATTGTCGTTCCCTTAATGTATTTGTCTTTCCCTGGTGTCTAGTTGTACCCCCCCACCCTCAGATCACCATCTCCATAATATGTTTTTCTTTTTCTGGTGTCTAGTGGCACCCCCCACCCTTTGATCGCCGTCCCCATAATGTTTTTGTCTTTCACTGGTGTCTAGTTGCACCCCCCACCATCTGATCACCGCCCCATAATGTTTTTTGACTTTCCCTGGTGTCTAATGGCACTCCCTACCCTCTGATCACTGTCCTGGTCTGAAATAAAGAAAATCATTCCTCAATTTTTTTTTTTAAACCTGTAGGAAAGAAAATGGTCCCTTGCCGATCTAACCTCCCACCTCACACTCAGTACCTACCACCCACACCCCCAGTACACCCCCCCACACCCTCATTCACCTGAAGGGGTCACAGGGCAAAGACCCACTCTCTGATTGAAGACACATCTTGCTGCTGGAACTGCTGACTACAATATGAGATACTAAGGTAAGTGCGGTTCAATGTATTTCAATGGGGTTTTGAACTTTGATGCATAACTTTGTTATTTTTGCATATTTTGACCCCACATTTTCAGCATAGCCTTTTTGGGACCCCACCTCATGACCAATGGTGGTGGAATTATGCAAATTAAGCCCAAAAGGTGATTTCACTGTCGCTTGATGAAATCACCTTTCTGGTGTGATTTGAAGATTCTCACTGCCCTTGTTCATGAGGTGTGGTTATAAGAAGGCTATGTTGAAAATGTGGGGTCAAAATATGTAAAATAGCAAAATTATGTGCATACGTTGAAATTTTACTATGCTCCCTTATAACTTTGGTAATTTTAAATATTCTGACCCCAAGTATTCAGCATAGTCATTTCTTTACATCACTTCATCAATGTAGCAGCTGTCATTTTACAAATCCTGGCAAAAAATGTATTTTCACATCTGTGGCTCAGAATGACATTTCAATGCTATGGAATGACATTTTGGTAGGGATTTGATCATTTTAACTATTGGGTTCATGAGATGGGTAATAAGAAAGTTATGCTGACAATTTGGTGTACAAATACGGTAAAATGCCCAGGTTATGAGTGAACATGCCAGTATTTCAATGTTCACACATAAGCTTCACTAATTTTCACAATTTTGATTCCAAACATTCAACATAGCCATTTCTCGAAACCACCTCATAAATGTGACATGTGACATAAATCCTGGATGAGATATGTTTTTGTATTTCTGGTGCAAAATGACATTTCGACCAGTATATGACCAGTATACTATAAATGGTACCTATTATGTTTATAAGGCAAATCATAAAATTAGTATCTTGAAAATTTGGGGTCAAAATTGAAAAAATATATAATTGTTAACAAACTTTGTGTGTAGTTCCACTCTTTTTTTTTTTTTAATATTTTCTTCGTATACCCCCTCTCTCGCCGCTGAACTCCTACCCCTTCTGGAGTCTCCAATGGCCTGATTCATCCCCGCTCCTACTGACTGACATCCGGTGCAGTCTATCCCCCCCATGGAGCCTTGGCTGTACCCCCCAGGTGGGTACGGGGTAGGGCCCTTACACCCCGACGTCTCTATATTTCGTCAGGGGATGCTGGTACTGGCGCCGGCAGAGGCATTGGGGATCATGGCCAGGAGCTCCATCTACTAGGAGCTCAGCGGGGTATTTCCTGGTTTTCTTCCCTGCCCTCAGGACGTCCGCATGCTGGGGAAGCCTAGGGGCGAAGCACGTCACGATGTGCCTGACGCTCCGGCTCTGGGCAGATGTCCTCCCACCTTATTGCGTGCAGTCTCACTGCACCTCCACCTGTGGTCACCCAGGTGGCAGTATTGCAGCGGGGCTTGCATCCCCACCCCACCCGGAGGAGGAGAGCAGCCGTTGGGTGCTCAATCCTCCTCCCCCCAGCCAGCCCTCCAGCTGCCCGACTCTGTTCCTGAACCTAGGTCGCTGGCGTCGCAAGCGGTAGCCCTACCGCTGTGCCAGTGGGCCAGCCGTAGTTCCACTCTTGACCTCAATGGGTATGCTTTGTCATCCTGTACTGATAAGCTGACTTCGGGGGTGAGCTCAGTGACCAGCTGGATGGGTTGAGGGTGGGTAAATGGTGCTGTTATGCAACATCCTCCAGCCAGGGAATGAAAGGTGCAGGGTTGTCCGCACAGGCCTGGGTACCATACAGTGAAGACAACTGTCCTCTTGGCATAGGGCCCTGCACCTCTCCTCCCCTGGGTGGCAGAGGGCCCTCTGCATTGGCAGACAGATTAACTCTTTTCCCTGTGCATCTGTTGCTGTGGCAACATAGAAGTGCAGGGACCACAAGACCTTGCACTGCCACAGACCACCATGAATTCTTCACATCTGTCATTGCACTGAACTGCAATTTGTGGGCCCTGCTCTTGTGTAGGTGGACAGCGGCTTCTCTTCATGCAGGGCATCTGCATCTGTTCATGCAGGTCCCTTTAGGATCTGTGTGAATCAGGATACAGCACCAGCATCTCAAAAAGAAAGGAAATTATTTCCAAAAAACTTCATTAAAACACCAGTTAGGGTACCTTAATACCACAAAAGTAGGAACATCTGGCATTAGGGTTTCCAACCCTAATGCCCCACCACCACCTCAAGCAGCAAAAGAAAAAAAACATTAGGGTTTTGGGTCTCAGGAGTCTAACAGAATCTGTGGTGGGGTCTTCCTTGGAGTTGTCAGCCCTAATGCGCACCCCTCCCCCAGCCCGTAGCATCCATTCTGAAGTACAAGGTACAGCTCCAAGCCACTGCCTCATAATGACACACTCTTCAGTGGTAGAGAAGTATGTCTCATCACAGGTTGCCAACACAGTTGTTGTACCTTTCTTCATGGAGGGACCTGTGGGTCCTGCATGAAGAAAGGAGATCATGCCCTACCTCTCCTCAGTATTTACTGAGGAGAAGGTAGGGCAGGGCCCACTTCTCATCACCATGGACACAGGGGGTACGGAGGTGTGCACCGGTCCCTTCACAAAAGAAGGGTCCTACAAGAGCTTGATAAGCTCAAGGTGGACAAGGCAATCGGACCTGATGGCATACATCCCAGGGTACTAAGGGAGCTAAGGGTGGAACTAGCAGAGCCATTGTCAGAACTGTTTAGTGAGTCTCTGAGCACAGGAGAGGTCCCAGAAGACTGGAGAAGGGCTCATGTGATCCCACTCTACAAGAGTGGTAGCAGGGAGGAGGCAGGGAAGTACAGACCAGTCAGTCTTACCTCAGTAGTGGGCAAGATTATGGAGGCACTCCTTAAGGAAAGGATAGTGCAACACCTGGAATCCATAGGAGCACAGGATTCAAGACAGAATGGGTTTACAAAAGGAAGGTCCTGTCAAACTAATCTCAGATTTCTTTGCCTTGGTAACCAGAGTGGTGGACCAAGTGGGAGCAGTTAATGTCACCTACCTTGACTTCAGCAAAGCTTTCGATTCTGTTCCATATAGAAGATTGATTAATAAGCTGGGTAGGCTCGGGTGGGTCAGAGGTTGGTCAACTGGGTGGCAAAATGGTTGATGGGAAGAAAACAGAGAGTGGTGGTAAATGGTATACAGTCAGAAGAGATGCAAGTCATAAGTGGGGTACCTCAGGGATCAGTCCTGGGGCCAGTCCTCTTCAATATCTTCATCAGTGACATTGCAGATGGACTAGAGGGAAAGGTTTGTCTGTTTGCAGATGACACCAAGATCTGCAACACAGTAGATGATCCAGATGGGGGGGGGGCAGAATGAGAAGAGATCTGGATAAACTGGCAAAATGGTCAGAAGAGTGGTAACTGGGGTTTAACGCAAAGAAGTGCAAGATCAAGCACATAGGAAAAAGAAACCCTGAAGCCACCTATAGGTTGGGAGGGGAGTTACTGGCAGTCACAAAGAAAGAAAGGGACTTGGGCATCATCATCACAGATGACCTGAAATCATCCACGCAGACCACTAAAGCAGTAGGTAAGGCTAGGGGGATGTTGGGGTATGTTAGTAGGGGTATCACAAGTCATAAGAGGGAGGTAATAGAAACATAGAAAGATAGACTTCGACAGCAGATAAGGACCACTTGGCCCACCTAGTCTACCCATTTCCCTACCTACAGGATAAGCTGCAGATCCTAGTTAACCAACAGCCTATTTCTTCCTACCCCCCCACAAGAATTGACTTATGTCTGTCCCATGCATTCTTGAATTCTCCCACAGTTTTAGACCCCCACAACCTCCTCAGAAAGGCTGTTCTATGCGTTCACCACCCTCTCTGTGAAAAATACTTCCTTACATTGCCCCTGAGCGGTCCCCCCTCTATCTTGTGTCCTCTTGTTCTTGCACATCTCTTTTTCTGAAAGATGCTACCCTTTTCGATTTTGTTGATTCCACTGAGATACTTAAAAGTTTCTATCATGTCCCCCCTCTCCCTCCTTTCCTAAAGGGTATACATATTAAGCTCCTTTAGTATCTCCTCATATGGCTTCTCTTGCAGACCTTGCACTATTTTAGTTGCCCTCCTCTGGGCTGCCTCCATCCTGTCTATGTCCTTTCTGAGATGGGGTCTCCAGAACTGGATGCAGTACTCCAGATGGGGTCTCACCAACTGTCTGTACAGAGGGATAACAACTTCCTGTTTTCTGCTGGTGATGCCTCTCCCTATACATCCCAGTATCCCCCCAGCCCTCCCTACTGCCTTCTCACATTGCTTGCTAACCTTAAGATCATCTGATATGATTACCCGCAGGTCTCTCTCCATTTTTGTTGTTGTTACTACCTCCCCCATTGTGTAATCTTCCCCTGGGTTTTTGTTTCCCAGGTACATTATTTTGTACTTCTTTGCATTGAATCCAAGCTTCCATACTTCTGACCATTCCACCAACCTTGCCAAGTCCCTTCTCATCCTTTCTGTGCCTCCTTGTGTATCAACCCTGTTGCAGAGCTTTGTGTCATCTGAAAAGAGACATACTTTTCCTTCCAGTCCCTCTGCAATGTCATTTATAAAGACATTAAAAAGGACTGGACCAGTACTGAACCCTGCAGTACCCAACTAGTAACCCCTCTTTCTTCAGAGTGGACTCCATTTACAATTACCTTCTGTGTCCTGTTGTCAAGCCAATGTTTTACCCAGACTATAACCCTGGGACCCACTCCCAGGCTGGTTAACTTGATTATTAATATTTTGTGTGGGACTGTGTTAAATGCCTTGCTAAAGTCTAGGTATACCATGTCCACAGCCCCTCCCTGGTCTACTGCTTTGGTCACCCAGTCAAATAAATCAATTAGATTTGTCTGACATGACCTTCCCACTGTGAACCCATGCTGCCTTGGGTCCTGTGCCTCACTGGCCTCTAGGTACTCAACAATTCTTTCCTTCAGAAGTGATTCCATCACTTTCCCTACCACAAAGGTCAAACTGACAGGTCTGTAGTTTCCTGCCTCTGTCCTGCTCCCACTTTTGTAAAGGGGAATCATGTCCACCTTCCTCCAGTCCTCGGGTACCACACATTCCTCCCATGATTTGTTAAAAAGGGCAGTCATTGGTGTCACTATTTCTCCCCTTAATTCTTTTAGAATTCTGGGGTTAATTCCATCAGGCCCCATTGCTTTGTCTACCTTCAGTTTTAGGAGTTCTTTCAGAACCCTTTCTTCTGTGAAAGGACTAGGATCGACCCCCAATCCAAAGTGCTTCTGTTAATTGGATTAGGCACCTCCCCCTCCTCCTCTTTTGTGAATACTGAGCAGAAGTATTCATTCAGTATCCCTGCCTTTTCACTGTCCCTCTCTGCCCACCCACCATCCATTCTATTCAGCCTCAGTATCCCTCCCTTTGTCTTTCTGTGCTCTCTGATGTACCTATAAAAGGTTTTGTGCCCTTCTTAACCGAGTTGGCTATCTTTTCCTCAGTTTGGGCCTTTGCTATTCTGACTTCCCTCCCTGCTTTCTTCTGCCTTAACTGGTGCAATTCTCTGTCCTGCTCCTTCTGTGTTTCCTTTTACTTCCTAAATGCTATCTTTTTCTCCCTAACCTTCCCTGCACCTCTTTTAAGAACCATAGTGGCTTTTTCTTTCATTTTGATTTATTTGCTTCACACAAAGGCTTGTTTATTTATTGTTTATTTATTGAATACAATCGGAATTACAATCCTTTGAGTCACAGACTCTTTTCAAAGGCTCCACGTCGGTTACAGGGGGTGGCGGGTAAGCAAATACAGACATAGACGAAACATAAACAGGCAGTATTTACAGAAACAGTACTGACAGAGCAGTCCAGGCTTAAACTTATTAAACAGTGAGGTATTAATCAGCATTCTTGTAATCCCTTGACAGAGACTAGTAGGGGGCTGATTCATGGGGTCTAGACAGACCCTGTGTCTGGAAATGTGGAGGGTTTGGTAGCAAAATAGAGTGGGCATCGTTAGCCACAGACACATTTAGCACTCTCAAGTAGTAGAGCTTTGAGACCCATTTTGAATAGTGAGATGCTGCAGGTCTGGGTGAGTGGTGGTGGTAGCGTATTGAGCCAGCAAGGGGCATGGTAGTGGAAGGATCTTTGCCCTAGGGATGTTCTACAGAGGGGGACTAGAAATGATGGGTTTGCTGCGAGTCTTGTGTTGCGCCTGAGGGGGGGCTGCACTGATAATGGGGAGTAGGCCATTGGGGGCTATCTGAAGATGTATCTTTTTTGGGAGGATGCAGGTGTGGTACTTTAGTCTTTGTTGGAAGTTTAGCCAACCAGACAAAGTATAAAGATCGCAGTTGTGGGTAAGTCTGTCACTACCTGTAACTAGACGGCAGGCTTTATTCAAGGCAATGTTTATGCTGCTAAGTGTGGAGGGTTCAGCACAGCCATATATAACTATCCCATAGTCAACGAGGGAGAGGATGGAGGAGGTGATAGCAAGTTGCATAGCCTGTGAGGGTAGGCAGTGCTTGAGTCGGTAGAGGATGCCCACTCTAGCGTTGACAGTGGAGGAGAGAAGTTGGATATGCCTATGGTAGGAGAGGGAGGTGTCTAATGTGATGCCCAGGTATTTAAAGTTTGTAACATGTTCCAGTGGGACACCAAGTGAGTTCTTAATTAGGAGTGCTGACTGACTATGTGGGCTTTGGCGATGAGCAAAGATCATGGACTTCGTTTTTTTATAGTTGATCAGGAGATGGTCTGCGAACCAGTTCTCTAGCTCCCAGAAAAAACCCTGAAGGGACAGTTGGAGGGCACTCGGTTGAGGGTGTTTCCAATACAGTACCGCATCATCAGCGTAGAGTAGTAGATGACCACTACACGTCTTAGGGAGCGAGTTTAAAAAGAGGGCCAAAAGCAGAGGGCCAAGTATAGACCCCTGTGGGACCCCAGAGCAAACTGTTTTGGAGGTGGAGTTGGTGGTGTTTATTCTGACTTGTTGTGACCGTCCTGAGAGGTAGTCCTTGAACCAGGCAGTTGCCTCTGGGACCACATTTAGTTGTGGAAGGACACAGACCAGTAGCTCATGACTGACAGTGTCGAATGCCTTGGTCAGATCCACATAGATTGGCCCTGTGATTGAGCCTTGGTCGAGGGCCTTGTGGATGAATGAAGTGAACTCACAAAGTGCAGTGACGGTACTATGGCCAGTCCAGAAACCATGCTGTTTCTGGCTGAGAAGGTTGTGTTTAGTAAGGTGTTCTGTTATCTGGTCAGATACTATTTTTTCCAGAGCTTTGGAGAGGTGGGAGTATTGAGATAGGTCTATACTTGTTGGTGTTAGTGGGGTCACCGCTCTTCAGAATGGGGGTGATTATGGCTCGCTTCCAGGTTGAGGGAAACTGACCATGGCATAGCGAGAGGTTGAGGATTTTTGTAAGGTGGGGTAGTGTGACATCCAGGGTAAGCCGAATGAGTTTAAGATCAAGGGAGTCATTGCTGTAATGGGTATTGGCTATAGCTTTGGTAATGTAGTGTTTTGCCTCACTGCAGGGGATGACTCGAAGTCGGAAGGGAGGCGGGTTGACATTACACTGGGTTTCGGGGGGAGGGTGGGGTGTGGCGGGTGGAAGAAGTTAGGAGGGAGGATATGGGAGAGGTCCGAGAAGGAGGAGTTAAGGGCTTCAGCGATAGTGGCAGGATCCTGTGTGACGTCCCCATTTAGGTTGAGTTGGGTAGGGGTGGGGGAGCAGGTTCTTCCACTGCGTTCTTTTATGTTGTTCCAGAATTTCTTTCCATCTCCCCAGGAGGAGGTAAGGGTTTGTTGGTAGAAGTTAGCTTTAGCCTGCCGCAACGCCCAAGTACATTTATTGCGTGCCTCCCGGTAGAGTTGTCTATCCTGGGTGCGTTGGGAGTCAAGGGCCTTGTGCCAAAGGTTGTCCCTTTGTTGTAGCAGGTTAAGAAGCGAGGGTGTGATCCAGGGGGTGGTTCTGGTTTTCACCACTTGCTTTGAGAGGGGAGCGAATATATCACAGGCTTTGTTGAAGGTGGTTATAAAGTGGGCGAGTGCAAGGTCAATTGACTGCGTGTTGTAAATGGGGAGCCAGTTGCTGTTAGATAGATGGGCTTTGAGGTTCTCTAGGCCTCCTCTTTTAAGCCTTCGTTGCCAGGAGATTTTTGGGGGGTCAGGGGACAATTTACCTGACCACCAGCATGTTACCGGGGAGTGGTCACTGATAGCGTCGGGGAGCACAGTTGCATGGGAGAGGTTACGTGGCCTGTTGGCGAAAATGAGGTCTAAGAGGGTGGAGGTCCTGGTTCTATTGTCCCTTCTGGTTGGGGAGGTGACTAGTTGGGTAAGATCAAATGCCAGGGCAGTGTCTTTGAAGCTGGATGAGGCTGGGGATAGCCAGTTGACAGTGAAGTCACCCATTAAGATGATTTCACTAGTATTAGGTAGGTGGGAGATAATGTGGAGGATAGAATCAAATGCGAGTTTTTGGTTTCTAGAGGGGATGTAGGCCCAAATGATGTGGAGAGTTTTGGTACCCAGCCTGAGTTTGACTGTTAGAGTCTGGGCTCCATATTGAGGTGCAAGGGTATGTACTTCTGTGGCATTAAGTGAGGATTTAACAAAAATTGCACAGCCACCGCCTCTCTTGTTGGTCCTATCTGCCCGGAAGATGGCATAATTACAGAGGGAGACAGCATAATTCGGAATTTTATCCGAGAGCCAGGTCTCTGAGAGGGCTAGTATGTCTGGTGCATGCTGGGCAATCCAGCCTTGGAGAAGGGTGTGTTTTTTAGGCAGGCTGCAAATATTAAGGGTGGCTAGCAGCAGACTCCCCTGTGAGTTTTTAAGAGAGGCCTTAGTGCAGGGTGGACCTGGGTTGGGATGGATATTGCCAGATAATAAGGGAAGTAGGAAAGTGTTCCACAGGAGGGCCAACCTACAAAGTTTGGATGAGTGACGCTGGGATTGGTAGGGTGTAGGGCTTTTTGTGTTGGAGGTGGGGACTGGGAAACTAGGAATGATGCTGTATAGAAGGGTAAGGGATGTGTGTGGGATGATAGTGGGGCTTATGTGGGTGGTGGGGGGTTGAGGTCTGAAGTGGGGGAGAGCTGAGGTACAATGCTTTCCAAGTGTGAGTGTAAGGTTTAGTGTGATTGTGTGTAGGTATAGGCCATCAGGATCAATTTGGCATGAGTGTGTGATGTTGAAGGAACTGGGTCTGCAGTAATAATAAAAAGCTGGAGGAAAAGTGTTAAAGTTATGGTGGAGAGGTATAGGTGCCTCTGGGGGGCGGGGTTGAAGAGCAAGGTGTATGATTCTGGAAATCAGGAGGGTTGCAAATAGAAGGGATACCATTGTAAATGAAGTAAGTGAGAGGCTTGTTACAGTGGCCACTAGTGTTCGGTTAGTATAACCTGCAGCTGGAAAAGTGGGCTGATAGGATATTTCGGCAGGTCACCTGACTTAACCTAGCTATAAATTCGAGTGCCGAGCAAGGGTGGTGGTGGGGGCAGTGGGGAGCCAAGCGCATAGCGTTCGGCAGGGCTAAGCCTCAGCAGCACCTCTATGTGCAATTTGTCTGGTAATTTATGCGGCAAGAAGGGGAGCTTGTGGCCGTAGCTGAAAAAGGTGCCAGATGCTCAACGGTCGTGACTGCTGCCTGGTGCAAGATAGAGTTACCTGGTTTGGCTTGTGTTCAGGGCTGCTGCGGGCAGGAAGGGCTTCAGAGTTGGCCCTCATGACCTCCGGTCTCCTCGGGGGGGGGTGGTATCTGGTTTGGCTTGTGTTCGGGGCTGCTGCGGGCAAGGAGGGCTTCAGAGCTGGCCCTCACGGCCTCCGGTCTCCTTGGGGAGGGGGTGGTATCTGCGGGAGAATGGAGAGAGAGGGGAGATTAAGTAGGCTGCAGAGGGAAAAGTGATTAACTGTTGGGGGAGGGCAGGTACTTGGGTGTGGAGAGTGGGGCGAATGAGTACAGGGCTAACAGGAAACTTTTCAAATCCAAATTGAAAGGCTACAAAGGTGGTTCCTAGCAGGGCTAACAGATGTCTGCATGCTGTAAAAGCACCTTAAATGTACACAAAACAGTCCCCAAAATGAGATTTGCACAGGGGGAGCTTCAGCTAAGCACAATTCCACAGGTTGCAGAAACTCTAAGTCATAAAACACAATTCAGGCAAATACAGAGAATGGTGCAGGCTTGTTTTAAAAACTGTGGAAATCAGGCACTAAAATAAAAGTTCTGGTCTGATTAAGCCTCAGCAGCACCTCTATGTGCAATTTGTCTGGTAATTCATGCGGCGAGAAGGGGAGCTTGTGGCCGTAGCTGAAAAAGGTGCCAGATGCTCAACGGTCGTGACTGCTGCCTGGTGCAAGGTAGAGTTACCTGGTTTGGCTTGTGTTCGGGGCTGCTGCGGGCAGGGAGGGCTTCAGAGCTGGCCCTCATGACCTCCAGTCTCCTCGGGGGAGGGGTGGTATCTGGTTTGGCTTGTGTTCGGGGCTGCTGCGGGCAGGGAGGGCTTCAGAGCTGGCCCTCACAACCTCCGGTCTCCTCGGGGGAAGGGGGTGGTATCTGGTTTGGCTTGTGTTCAGGGCTGCTGTGGGCAGGGAGGGCTTCAGAGCTGGCCCTCACGACCTCCAGTCTCCTCGGGGGAGGGGGGTGTTGGCAGTTTTGATGTGTCCCCATTGTTGTTCCACCTCTTTTTCTAGCCTGTTTTTTAGTGCTTTTCTAAGACATTCTCCCATCTTGCCAAAATCAGCCCTCCTGAAGTCCAGTACCCTCACTTTTGTATGGCTTTCCTCTGTAGCCGTTTTATCGTGAACCACACTGTTTTGTTGTCTCTTGTTCCCAGATGGCTACCCACTTCTAGATCTGAGATCCTCTCACTGTCCCCATTTGAGAGTATGAGGTCTAAGATTGCTCCCTCATGAGTGGGTTCCAAAACTAGCTGTCTGAGGTATGCCACTTGTAGGGCATCAAGAATGGCCCTGCCTTTGGATGTGACTGCAGCAAAGGTGCTCCAGTCAATATCTGGCATATTCAGGCTCCCCCCCATCAACAGTATCTCATCTTTCTCTGCCATCCTAAAGATGCCTTCTATCATATCCTTGTCCATTCCCTCTCCCTGACATGGGGGTCTGTACACAACCCCTGTGTGGATTGTGGTGCCATTTCCAGTCTCCAAGGTGACCCACAGTGCCTCCTCTCCTCCCTGTTTACTCTTTGTTCCTTTGCTTTTATCCCTTTCCTTACATAGAGAGCCACTCCTCCCCCTCTTCTCCCCTTCCTGTCTCCCCTGTAGGTTGTGTACCCTGGTATGTTAACATCCCCGTCATGGTTCTCTGTGTACTGCATTTCTGTGACTGCTACGATATCCAGGCATCCCTTTTCCATCAAGGCCACCAGTTCAAGGAGCTTGTTGCCTACACTACAGGCATTGGTACTCATTACCCTCCATTTCTTGATGGCCTTACCCCTTTTTGCCCCATCCCTGTCCTTATTGCCTTTGTAATTTTCTCTATTTACCCCAGCCCTTCTCCCTATTGACATCTCTGTCTTGGTGTTTACCTCACTTACTACCCTGATTTTTTTTTGGGGGGGCTAGGATTTCCCTGTTCCTTTCCAGTGCCCCCCCCTTGGCTAGTTTAAATGCTTGCCAATGAAGCATTTAGACCTATCACCTAGGATCCTGGTTCCCCTCCTGGACAGATGCAGACCATCACATCAGTATAGGCCTGCATCACTCCAGGTGGACCCCCAGTCCCCAAATGAAGCCAAATCCCTGAACTCTGCACCAGTTTTTCAACCACTGATTGAATCCCGTGGTGTGGAGCACTCTAGCCTCACCCTTGCCATAGACAGGCAGCACCTCCAAGAAGGTTACTGTGCATGCTAGTAGACTACACAAACTCTTCCTGCACTGCTCTGATCCCTTTCTCAGCCAGGTCATTTGTCCCTAGGTGGACAATGACATCCAGCTCCCTCCCCCATGCAACTGCTCCTGCAATCCTGAGGATTCACTCCCTGTCCCTCCAAGCCATGGTGCCAGGCAGGCACCTTACCTCCCTCTCTCCTTCTTCCCTCAGTTCTACCCCCCTAACAATGGAGTCCTCCACCAGGAGTTGTTTCCTTCCCCTGTGGGGTCACATGCCACCCTCCTGTGGGTCTCCTTTGTGGAGGTTCCCAGCATCCTCCTCCTCCTTGGACTCCACTGTGGGTGCCACCATAGAGGAACAACACTTTGCCAGAATGGCATATGAACTGCGGAGAGGTACAACTGGAGGGGTGTGCCTCTGTTCCACCACTCTCACCCTTCCTGAGCCCACTGTGGTCCAAACGCTATTCTTTCATGGCAACGTCTGAGGCAACGGCAGTGGCCCTAGTGGTCCCTGGGTGGGAGAGGAGGTCCCCCGAATCCTGGTCAACTCAGTCTGGAGATAAGCAACCTCCTCCCTCAGTCCAAAGAGGTACCTGCAGATGGGACAACACTGCATCCTCCAGAACATCACCCGGAAAACTACTGCTTCACAGCCACTGCACTGCACCACTCCCAACTTGTCTTATTTCTGGCCCCTTAACTGTTGTTTGGAATATTTACCCTTTCCTCTGTTTATTTTTTTTTCTCCCTACTTACTTACTGCCTCTGTGCCCTTTAACCTCCTGATCTTCCTGTTCTGAGCCAAGAAGTTCCTATATTTCTCACTAGTCTCCTTACTTGCTCAGAGTCAGACCTCCAGCAGCTGGGGGGGGATGGGGAGCTACTCTTTTCCTGCTAGGATGGGAAATCTTTTGTGGCTCTGTGATCACTCACTTCCTGCTCCCAAACAGGAAGTTCCTGTTGTCAGTCAAATCCTGCGCCTATAAAAGTAGAAATGACTTCGGGTGGGGGAGTAGAGGGGAGGGGAGGGGAGGGAAGGAGGGCAATATTGCCCCAGTAAAGAAGTAAAGTTATAACAGCAGCTCCTTTCTCCTGGTCTCTGCGTGTTCTCTGGCAGAAGCAATCAAGGGCAATTTTTAAATCTGGCTTTAATCTGGCTTCCTTCTAGATAAGCCACTCCCCCTACTTTACAGCTCTTTCTACACTTAGTTAATTGCACAGATAACAATTCCCTTCGGCCACCTGAGACAAACACCTAGATAACTGCACAGATAACAATTCTCTTCGGCCAACTCAGACAAACACACAAACTTTTTTTTTTGGTTTTGTTTTTACCTTAAATTGAAGGTCCCAGTAGAGAAGTATAGTTATGACAGCAGCTCCTTCCTTGTGGTGTTCTCTGCCTGTTCTCTGGCAGAAGCTATCTAGGGCAGTTTTTAAATCTGGCTTTAACCTGGCTTCCTTCTAACTAAGCCACCCCTCCACATTACAGTTCTTTCTACACTTTGCTAATTGCACAGATAACAATTCCATTCAGCCACCTGAGACAAACACCTAGATAACTGCACATATAACAATTCACTTCAGCCAACTCAAACACGTTTTTTTGTGGTTAATTCCTCTTTACAAGACACTGGTTAGGCTCCATCTGGAGTACTGCATGCAGTACTGGAGGCCATACCTTCACAAGGACATTAACCAAATTAAGGCATTCCAGAGAAGGGCAACCAAAATGGGGCAGGGACTGCATCAGAAAACATATGAGGACAGATTAACGGAACTCAATATGTATACCCTGGAGCAAAGGAGGGGGAGAGAGGTGATATGATTGAAACATTCAAACACCTTAAGGGCATTAACAAGGTGAAAGAGTCTAACATGTTTCAATATAAGAAAAATAGCAGGACAAGAGGATACAGCATGAGATTAGAGAAAGGCTGATTATGGGGTAATGTGAGGAAGTTATTTTTCATAGAAAGGGTGATGAATGCATGGAATGGCCTACCTCAGGAAGTGGCGGATATGAATACAGTGCAGGGCTTCAAACAGGCATGGGATAGGCATAAGGGAGCAATACAGATAAGTAGGAATAGATAGGCCATTGACAAAGCAAATGCCGATAGCACATTCATAAGGTAGAAAAAGAAATGGGCAGACTGGATGGGCCTTGCGGTACTTATCTGCCGTCAACTTCTATGTTTCTATGTGCGACACTGTTTGCTCAGGGAAAGAGGTGGGCATTAGGATTGACAACCCCAAGGAAGACCCCCCCACATTGATTCGTCAAGACTCCATAGACCCCAAACTCTAATGATTTTTTTCTTTTATTGCTTGGAGGGTGGCAGTGGGGTGTTAGGGTTGGAAACCCTAACACCACATTTACTTACTTTTGTGGCATTAAGTTACTCTAACTGGTACATTAAAAAAGGTTTTTGCAAAGAATTCATCATTAAAAATGTATTTACCCGAGATGGCCCAGCTGAGATGCAACATCCCATTTTTAGTGGGATCCTGTATCCAGTTTTGTGCCTGGTACCACTGAAGAGAGGTCACATGACTTGCTGAAGGTCCCACAGTGAATTAGTGGCTGTGGTGAGATTTGAATGCATTTGAGATCTTCTATTCCAAATTTCAATGCTGTAACAAGTAGATCACCCATTTTATCATGTAAGGGAAAACCTTCTCCTCTAGTAACACATTCTTTTAAAATCTATGACTACTAATTGTATCTCATGCTTCAGTTGAGTCTGCCAGGATGCAATGCAGTGTCACAGATTCCGACATGACAACTGTCATTAAAACTGCTTTGTTTATCTCTGTAACTTTGTTGCAGAATTCTGCAGTATTGCATTGCATCCTGATGGGCTGCACTGTAAATACCACTAAAAAGCATTCGTAAAAAAAAAAAAAACTATTTTTGTGATGGGGAGGTTTATTTATTTAAATTGCTTTTGCGTTCAGGGGGGATCAGCATTGACAAGTGCTCTCTGTTCTGGTTATGGTTTTGAGACCTCAAGATTTTGGCACATGTTAACTCCTGTGTTCAGCCCATCTCCAAGTAGATCTCAGTCCATCTTTTATGAGCTTGATCACAGTACAGTGATCTCAACATTTTCTGTCCAAAATAATGTCCAAACCAGTACCAATTAACTAAATTTAATTTTCACCAGGAAAAAAATGTACCAAACAAAATTATTCATAATGCATATAATTCTAGTAAATGGAAAAAGACAACTACATTCTCAAATAATACCCATGCATTGTAGTAGTACAGTATATTTATTCTGGGTGCCCTTCCCTGTAGGCTCAGGGCACACTTACAACAAAATATACAGACACAAATACAGCAATAAGAAGCAATCAACATACAAAACATAAAATATTCATAAAATGATTTAAAGTCTAAAAACAGACTGATTCACAAGCTGTCTGATGGTCCTAAAATAAATTCCTCAGGTCCCAAAGGGCAGCTCAAACAGGAAGGTCTTAAGATGTTTTTTAAAGAGCTCTATGGATGGCCCCTCCTGGAGGTACCCTGGCAGTGAATTCCAGAGGACTGGGGATGCTACTTCAAATACCGGGTCCCTGGAAGATTTTAACCTAGCCCTGGGAACCTCCAGGAGTGCCTCTCCAGCCAATCTGAGAGAGCGAGATGGGGTGTAGGGATGCAGCAGCTCCTTCAGGTAGCACAGACCCAACCTGTGTAGGGTCTTGTAGGTCAGAAGACCTACTTTAAAGGTGCTGCACCAGTGCACTAGCAGCCAATGCAATTTGCACAGCACTGGTGTAATGTGACTGAACCTTGAGTGTCCAGTCAACAACTGGGCCACTGCATTCTGCAGAAGCTGCAGGTGCCACATCGCACCTCCTCTGACCCTGAGGCAGAGTGCATTACAGTAGTGAAAGCATGTACTAGTGTGGCTAAGTCATAGGGGGGAATAAGGGACTTAATTCAGGCAATGTTCCAGAGATGGTCAAACCCAATCTGAACAAGAGCCAACACCTGAGCTTCAAGTATCAGCTCATTGTCCAGAACAATGCTCAAATTCTTCACCTTTGGGTAGGCCTCCAGTTTGGTTGGGCCCAAAAAAAAAACCCAGCCTATGCCAGAGGCTCCCATTCCTCCCCTTCGGCCCAACTCTACAACTAGCACCTCAGTCTTCCCCAGGTTACATCCCAGCCCAGATCTCAGCCAAGCCCTCATTCAGCACATTGACAGTGTCAGATCCCCTGGGAGCAAATAACAGAGCTGAGTATCATCAGCATAGCAATGAAAACTCAGCACATACTGCCTTATAACCACACCCAGGGGCAGCCTGTACACTGTGAACAACATGGGGAGATGACAGAACTTTAGGGAACTCCACAGGGCAGGTCTGTTGGGTCTGAGGAATAATTCCCCAATAACACCCTAGGAGACCTGCCCCAGAGGAAGGACTCACACCAGTTAATGACCTTGCTGGTGTGTCCTACATACTCCTTAATCCTGTCCAACAACACCCCATGGTCCACAGTGTCAAACGCTGAGAAGAGATTGAGGAAGATGAGAATCATTCACTCTCCTCTATTCCATCTCCCTGAGCAGGTCATTCAACACCCTGGCCAAAGCAGTCTCCATGCTGTGCAAGGCCCTAAATCTGGGCTGGAATGGTTCATA
Source organism: Neoceratodus forsteri (assembly GCA_016271365.2). Lineage (NCBI taxonomy): Eukaryota > Metazoa > Chordata > Ceratodontiformes > Ceratodontidae > Neoceratodus > Neoceratodus forsteri. Next base: position 294,435,982 of record CM028136.1, read on the forward strand.
AATTTGGAAGTCCATGAGGGGACCCTTGAGCTGTTCCATGACCACCTTCTTAAGGACCTTCCCCAAAAATGTGAGGTTCGAGATAGGCCAGTAATTCACCAAGAAGTCAGAGTTCAAAGATGTTTTTTTTGCAGCAGGGACTTAACCAGAGCCTGTTTAAGAAGCTGCAGAAAATCCCCCACTGACAAGGAGCTCCTGACAATTTCGGCAAAAACCAGACCCAAGACCTCGACACAGTCAACTAGTATTCATGCTGGGCCCAGATCAAGGTCACAGAATGTTGGTTTAAGCCCAGAGATCATTCCACAGACCTCCACTGCCGTCACCAGCCAGATCTTTCCCCAGGGCGACCAAGTGCATCCATCCACTCGAGGGCCGCCACTGTTGGAGAATAGTATTCTGCTAGGAGAAATCCCAGCCCTCACAGAGGATGCTGTGTCTGAGAAGAACCACACAAACTCCTCACACTTGTGAGCTGAAAAAGCTATCATGGGTTCCAGACAGGCCATATGTAATAGCCTGTCTACATCCCAAAAGAGCTGAGCCGGTTGGTTCTTCTTAACTACAATCATCCTAGACACAAATGCTGCCTTTTTTTGGATGATTGCATTCTGATGTTCACCATAATGTGTAATCAGAACCAGCTGGTCCTCCAGAGATCTGGTCTTCCTCCAATGACTCTCCAGCCTCTGCCCCTGATTTTCAACATTCTCAACTCACCATCAAAACCATGGTGAGCCGAGACATGATACCAGGGGGCATACATGGATTGGCACCAGGCAGTCCAGGGCCTCGATGACAGCCCTGTTACAGGCCATCATGTGATTCCCTGGACTGTCAGCACAAGCCTCAAGCACAGACAAAATGTCCAGTTCTGCCATCAGTCCCTCTGGTTGTAAACCTTTCAAAGGGCGGAACTGAACCATTGCCACAGGGGAAGGGACATTCAGGGAGGATTTTGAAGCTGAACCTGATGGTGTAATGATCTGCAATGACTGGATCAGTCTCGATGATATCTATTTCTAGCCCCAGGGACAACACCAGGTAGAGCGCATGACCAGAGTGGTGGGTCCCAGCCATGGTCTCCAGGGTGAGGCCCAGAGCCTCCATATTTAAAAGGAAGTGACTGGTCCAAGATGATGCCCCGTCATCCATCCAGATGTTGAAGTCACAGAGACTGAGTGTCTTGGTGACTCCAACACCTTCTCGGCAAAACTGCTTACATCACCTGCAGGAAACTCCTGTCCCACCAAGGTGGACAGCAGACCAAGAGAATCCTGAATTCTGATCAAGGACTCCCTCACACCACCATGCACTCAAAATAACTGGTGTTCCCCACTGGGTGCACTGCCAGGCCCAGCTCCGACCTAAAACAAATGCCCTCCCCCCGTGTTCCTTCCTCAGGCAGTGAACCATGGTAAACCTGGCCATGACGAATGCCTCTAGCACAGGGCCCAAAGTATCCCCCTTCCAAGTCTCCATAATTCACACCAGGTGCACTGATGCAACAAGCTCCACCATTATAGTAGTCTTGTTTAACATCGACCTGGTGTTGCACAACACTGCCCTAAGAGGATGAAAGGCTGAGGCCGGTCCCTCAGCTACCTGCTGTCTTGGTCCAGAGAGCTCCCTGGGCAGAGACAAGGCACAGCTCCAATAGTCTCCTCAACCAATGGAGTCTTCTGGTCCCCACCACCAGAATAAGTTCCTCCCCCCCCCGTCTACATCCTTCTTCCTGTCTCCCCCCACCAATGCTCCTCCTTGTAATAACCAATGCCCTACACTTCCAGAAAACTGTAGTTGCAAGGGGTGGGTCATAGAAGGGGTGAAAGCTTTTAAAAATGAGGGGGAATAACATAGCCTTGGAGCCTTACAAAAAAAATCTCTAGTATATATTACTAGCTACTTCTGCAAGTTCTCCTACTACAATAATTAAAACAAAGCAATTCAGCAAACCACACACACCACACTCACTCACACAGTGACCCACTCCAACAGATTAAAAGTAAGACCCCCCCCAATCCCCAAAACCCAGAAATACATAGACAAATGCTACAAACTGTCTCAACCTACCCACCCACAACCCCAATAATAAAATACAAAAGCAATTAGGGAGCTTCAATCCACAAAGCAGTATTCTAACAGATGCCCATTTAGTTCCACAGAACTCTAATGTTTGCAATATAATTCCCGGACAGCAAAGGTCCTGCAAAGAACAGCGGCCAGAGAGAAGAACATTCAAGCACAGACTAAGCCCAAGCAGCAAAAAGCTCCCACCACTCAAGCTGCTTGTTGTTAACACAGTTCCCACAGTGCGGGATCCTCCAACCCTCTCACTGTTGAGGGAATCCCTTCTAGGTTCAGTAAGCAGTCAATGAAAGTGCCTGTATGCTGAAAAACCTTCTGATTTTGCCACCAGACTAAATAAGCTTTCACACCATAAACTGTAGAGGCTCAAGCCCTCTTACAGTTAAAGCAACAGCCTATTAAAGTTCGGTAAAGGGGTCAAATAACACAAATTCCGCACTCAGGCTTTACAACCCAGAAGACGAAAAGTCAAGAGTCTGCTCGCTCCCATTTTTAGTCTGATAAAGGGTTTCTCTGGTCTGCTCAGGCTCCTGCAGACACTACAATGTGAAACAAGGAGACAAGTCCCAGGCGACGTTCTTCCCCCCTCTCTCTTGTTAAGGGGGAGTGCATCACAGGCAAACACTCAAGATCTTTCAGGGCAAAAAGTAAAGTGCAGCAGGAACTCTGTGCTAAACAGTCCACTGGGTCACAAACACAGATGGCCACAGGTGGCTCACACCACTCCTAAACAGTCCTAGTCAACATCGTCCAGCAACAGATCTTTACATGCCACTCCACCCAAAAACTCCAGGATTTCTCCAAAATGGCTCGACAGGTGTCATCAGTCTATGAACCCTAAACCAACTCAGGTGGGCACAATGAATCTGCTTTCCATCTCCAAGTGCTGCTCCTCCACAGAACTGCTTTGGGATATGCAGGTATAGGATACCACATTGTAGTTCACACCCTAACTAAAAACAATAAAACTAACTCCTGCGCTATTTCACTTCATTCCCTGACTATACTCCCACCCTACACCTATTTTTTTTTAGCTACAATTAAAGTAACTACAGGGTAAAAGTAAAAAAGCACAAAAGTACTTCCCTCTTACAAGTGGCAGCCCAGCATGGCTGCCATCTTGCAATCTACCAATGTAGTAAAACATAGACATAGGTGCCCTGTAAGCACAATCCTGTTGTTACAACATGACCCAGCATAAAACATAAATAATTTTGATAGACTGAAAACAGCAGCTTATTTTATGAGCCTGCAGCTTTATTTACTCATTTGCTACACTTTTTGTGAACTCATATCAGTTTCCTTAATCTAAATTCTCATTACAACTGCAAAGTAATTAATTAATAGTGGTTAAGACATAATTTTTGACAGAAAAGTTGTCACACTTTTTGGTGTCACTATACTGTAATCAAGCTCTTAAGTGGAGTGACATGACTCAGCGTATCATAGAAAGGGAGCCATACTCCTTCAGGTGGCCCCTAAACATAGAAGGATTTAATCAGAGCAAAGGTGATGGGCTGGAAGCAGAGTTAGAGTCCTTGATAATAGAAGGCCCAAGCCCAAGATGAGGCCCTTTTCAACAGGGGACACCAACCAGAGATAGGGTTCTTAGCTGTACAGGACCTCAGTCAGAGCTACAGTCTCTATGTGCAGAGGGCCCCAACCAGATCTATGACCCTATATGTAAAGAGCCCAAACCAGAGTTAGAGCCTCAGTGTAAAGAAGAAACCAATCAGAACAAGCGCCCCTGTGTATAAAAGAATCCAGTCTAAACAAGAGCCACTGTGTGTACAGGTACTCAACCAGAGTAAGGCCATGTGTAAAGAGTCCCAACTGGAGTTTAAACCCCTGGGCCTGATTTCTAAATGCTCGGGACTGGTGCAAGGGACTTATGGGAAGGAGAGAGAGCATAAAGAGCTCCTTGCACTGCACCCTGCGCCAGTCCCAATTTTTTTTTGCCATAAACGTTTTTATTGATATTTTCCATACAACATGAACAACAATCCATTTACTCTCAGTTTTACTCTCAGTGTTCAGGCAGAAGAAGGCGTTAGTCCCATCGTGACTACCTTCCACTCTCAGTTGGTGTATTGCACTATGTTCCAAATAAAAGCTGTCTAATTCAGACTTAAATTTATTAAATTCACTGACATTAATCAATTTTTGTGGTAGGTTATTCCATAGTCTACAAGTCTGAACTGTTAAGTAGTTGTCCCTTCTATTAGTTTGTACATGGTGAACTTGTAGTTGTTTATTATGGCATCTCAAATTTTTTTGTTTGCAAGGTTTTTCACTTGTAAAATCAAACATACAATATTTATTTATTTATTTTTTTATTTATTTCAGTTGCATAATTAATACCTTTGAGCCAGAAGGCTCTTTTACAAAGGTTCCATGTCAAGTGGACAGAGACAATAAACAAAAACCAAAGTTCCAAACACACACAAGCCTAATAGAAGGACGTTGTACAGAAAAATAGCTTTAAAAACTTACATTTTATTGCATACAAAAATCACCATGCTTGACATGTTTCGAAGCGATAGCGCCAAGGAGCTATCAGCTTCGAAACATGTCAGGCGTGGTGATTTTTGTACGCAATAAAATGTAAGTTTTTAAAGCTCTTTTTCTGTACAGTATCCTTCTATTAGGCTTGTGTGTGCTTGGAACTTTGGTTTTTGTTCACTAGTATAGTTCCTTAAGCACCACCTTTGTCCGTGTGCACACTCTTTTGTTTCTGGACAGAGACAATATTTACATAAACAGGTTACAGAACGTTCAATGTACACAAAAGTTTACATGTTGTACAGGTAGAAAGCAAATAGGCAGTTACAATGTCAGAAGTGTTACAATAAGTTTGGGTGCATTTCAACATACTGAGTTGGTAACAGTTGAAAACAGGAAAAGGAGCTGGCCCGCCGGCACAGTGGTTGGATTTCTGCTTGCGACGCCAGCGACCTGGGTTCGGGAACGAGCCCGGGAAGCTGGAGGGCCGGCCAGGGGGAGAGGACTTGAGCATCCTAGGGACTGCTCATCCTCTCCAGGAGGAGGGGGGAACCAAAGCTCGGCTCTTGTCTGGCCCCGGGTGGAGACCTGAGGTACAGCAAGCCTGATGCTTAGCAGAGGGGTGACGTGCCAGATGTCGGCACTTCAGCACCTTGATGTCCGGGGACATGGCACGCGAGAGAACATGGGAAAAAGAACCACGCAGCCTCCCAGTAGATGGAGCACCAGGCCCCAACCTTCAATGCCCCTACTGGCCTGGGGACAGCATCCTGACAAAATATAGATGCATCGGGGTGTAAGGGCCCCCAACCCGTACTCACCTGGGGGGGTATAACCACAGCTCCTTGGGGGATGGACTGCACCGGTCACCAGGTAGGCGAGTGAGGGCTGAAAAGGCCGTAGGTGTCTTCTGAAGAGGGGAGAGTTGCGAGGAGAGGGGAGTAAAAAACAAAAAAAAAACAGGAAAAGGAGTCAAACAGATGTAAACACAGGGCATGGTAGGAGCAGCCTGAGGGGGCTTTGTCACATAATGAGAATAGTGAGGCAAGGAAAAGAGCAGGGGTGGGGGGGGGCAGCAACCAAGGGTCTTTGTCTGAGAGGGGGTGTAGAGAAAGGAGTAGGAAGAACAAGGGGGAGGTAGACTGGGGTGTGAATTAGTTATGATGGAGATTAGTCATAGGTACAAAACAGACCAAGTAGAGTGTGCACAAGGATTGTGGTGCTACAATGCTGAAGTAAACCAAAGTAAAAACACAAAATGCAGAGCACACACTAACCTCAAATAGACAGGGCACCAGTCTCATTAAAAAACATTTATTTTTACACAAATAATACAAGGCATTGCATGATGCATTTCAGATGTGCTTCCATCCTTTATCAAAGGCTAAAAACCACTCATCTCTCTGTGGCTTTTATATACATCCAGATGAATGTCATTATGATGTCACCACATTCTAATTACTGTAGCTTAATTACATAATGACCACTAATAATGCTAAACATACATACACACAGTTATTTGGCATAGAAAGAAATGAGAATGAGACCGCAATAATAAATAACACATAAACAGATACTAACCATTGGTTCTAAGCAGCAAAGAACTACATAACACATCATATATATGTCTTAAATCCATATATAGCAGCTAATTTACAAACCCTATAACAATGTTAGTCCTATATAGACAAAGCCCAATCTTATACATTTAATCTGTCAATCCAAATAGCTATGTATGACTTCTTTTCTTCAGAAAACACTTTAACTCAAACTCTGCATTTAAACCCTGCTTTTTGTTGCATTTAAACTAATAATGCAAAATACTTCCCTGGGGAGTAATAAATCATTAAAATTCCCACCCCTTGATTTTTGACTAACTTTGTGTATACCCATAAAGTGAAATCCATGTTCAGATGCACTACCAGCATTCATAATATGTGCCACTGTGGCATATGTGACATCTCTTTTTTTCTGTTGCTCTAATGTGTTCTTTAAAGCAGCAGTACAATGAAAATGGGTTAAAATTTGACCCCAACTTTTTTCTCCCTAATAGATGCCAGATGTCTTCAGGTTTATTTGGGTGGTAACATTTTCAGTTTTCATTATCATTTAAGAATTTTATGAAAGTTTTAAAGTAATTATTTCTCAAGAAAAAAAGATGGCCGCCTAATTTTTGCATAGAAATAATACTGAGGACCTGAGGAAGATAAGAGTCCAGACAATAATGCAAATGTACAGTACACAGCATAGGAAGCATCCAGAAAACTCAAATCAACAGTTCTGCCAATATTTTTTATAACCATAACAGAAAATTAGCTTTTTGGAATAACTTTTTTCATTGCACTGCTGCTTTAACTCGAATCTTAAAAGCCCTAATTATTTTCCTATATAAAAAGCCCCACATTTACAAACAGCAAGATCAATAATACCAACTAAGTCACATGTCACAAGCTAATTTCAAAACTGCACCCTGTATTAGGATTAACACCATTTTTTCCTTATAGTATATGCTTACATCAGTTACAATTCCTACAGGGAAAACAACCAATACTTTTGCTTCTATTCTCTATTTCCATATCCCCTAACCTGTTCACAAGGTGACTATGGCATAATTTGTCTCCCAAAGTGGAAGCCCTTCTATAAGCCATCCGTGGTGGGGCTTGAACGTGACACTGCAAGGCTGGATCACTTAACAAGACATACCAATATTTTTTAACAATGTTTTCACTCTCTTGTGAATGAGCCAAGTATGGCAGTACAACATTTAATCTCCTTTGGATATTTTCTACATTTTTTTCACTATATAATTTCTTCCCTGTTCAGCTTGGCTACCTTATTGTAGCCCTCCTCTATACTTTTTGCACTGTATCCCCTCTGTCTTGACCGATTGCCTAATTTTTCAGCTCCCTCTTCAAACATTTGCTCATCTCCACAATTTTTTTTTATTCTCAAAAATTGCACTTTGAGCAAATTTTTTTGTGTAACATGTTTAGGGTGCAAATCTCTGCTCTTAATAAAGTAATCCCATCCATTGTTTTTTTGTAAATGTCAGTTTTAACTTTAATATCAACTCTAATCAGTTTTAAATCCAAAAAAAAGACTTGTTCCTGTGATGCAGTATATGTAAACCTAAGGTTCTGGTTTGTTCCTTCCAAATATTCTTTAAACAAATGTAGTTCTGCACCATCACCTTCCCAAATAAAAAATAAATCATCGGTGTATCTTTTCCATAAAGAAATCTTACTAAAAAATGGGTTTTGTCCTTCACTTAATACATACATATTCTCCCATACACCCATATACAGGTTTGCCACGGACGGTGCACAAGCTGCCCTCATGGCTGTTCCCTTAACCTGTAAATAAACCTCCTTGTTAAATAGCAAAACATTATATTTTAAAACCATTTCCAATAGTTCCACCAAGAATTCAGTACTGGGTTTAAATTCATTATTCCTCAAGTTCAAAAACTGGGCCCAAGGCATCCAGCATCCCCTCATGGAGAATATTGGTGTATAATGATTCCACATCCATAGTTACCATAATGCTATCTCTTTTTTATGTGACATTTTTTAGAATTTTAAGCAAATCACTAGTAGCTTGTATAAAGGATGGCAAATTGTTAACAACATGGTCTCATATGTGCTGGCTGTCTATTTGAGGTTAGTGTGTGCTCTGCTTTATGTGTTTTTACATTAGTCATAGGTATTTGCTAATTACAATAACATACGTTTTTTTGGGCCAGTAGGGTCTGCAGTTCTCTTTTAAAGGGTGCAATTTTTGAGTGCTCCCAGGTGGTAGCAGGGTGTTCATTAACCCAGGTGGGCCCATGGTAGGAGAGTGAATGCTGTGCAAGGCATGTTCTTTTGAAGGGGACCTGGAGCACACCCTTAGCCGTGCTCCTAGTGATGTTTGAGGAGTTGGTGCACTGGAACAGAGTGGCGGTGGAGGAGGGAATGAGTCCGAGGAGGGCTTTTTTTCCAATTAGGCAAGCCTGATACTTTGCCCTTAGGTGTAAGGGGAGCCAACCAGTGGAGGAGTAGAGGGTACAGGTATGGGTTCAGTGATTAGCCCCCAGGACCAGGTTGGCAAACCTTGTTGATTAGTACTTTTACTCGATTTAAGGCTGAGTCTGAGGCAGCACTGTAGATGATGAGGACATAGTCAACAACCAACAGGATGGAGTTGTGGGTTACTAGGCTTAGAGCTTCAGGGGTCATGGCTTGCCTGTGCCTATAGAGGATTCCTAGCTTAATCTTAGCTGATTTGACAACATGGTCTATATGGTGTGTGAAGGAGAGGGTGTCATCAATATGCACCCGAGATATTTGAAGGTGGAGACTTGTTCAATGCCGTCCCCTTTTTGGCTATAGATTGTCAGGTGTTCATCATACCTTTTAGCATGTGGCAAAGTTAGGTACATACTTTTTGTTTTTTGGTAGTTTAGAAGGAGTCTGTTTTGGGTGAACCAGTTCTTGAGCATAGTAAAGCTATGCTGTAGGTTTTGAGCTATTTCTGATGTGTTGCTGCCAGGCACTGAGATAACTGCATCGTCCGCATAGAGCAGCATTTTTTCAGACAGGCATTGGGAAGGGAGTTAATGAAGAGGCCGAAAAGAAGTGGCCATAAAATCAAGCCTTGGGGAACCCCTAGTGTTACCTTTTTGAGTTTGGAGGTTACTCCCCCATCCTCACACACTGCGTCCTGTGTGACAGGTAGCTGTTAAGTCAGGAGATGATATCTACTGACAGTCCCAGGGTCCTCAAATGTCTGAGCAGGATTAGGTGGTTGACAGTGTCAAAGGCTTTGGTGAGGTCTATAAATACTGACCCCACTGTTTTTCCTGTGTCAAGGGCATCATAGATGTGGGTAGTAAAGACGATTAAAACTGTGATGGTGCTGTGTCTTATGCAAAACCCATGCTGTTGTGGGCATAGCAGATTGTATTTATTTAAATATTCCAGAAGCTGGTCAGAAACAACCCTTTCTAGTATTTTAGAGAGAGGTGGTAGAATTGAGATTGGGCGGTAGTTACCCAAGTCAGTCCTGTTTCCATTTTTATGTTTGCTTGCATGCATGCGGAAGAAACATGTTGCGGCAGCTTGCTGCCAAAGCAGGTTGTGTAGGTGCGGTACTGTTGTAGCCAATGCCCCCGGTGACTTTTGAGGCTTGGCCCACATTCCCAAATGGGGTGGCATGCTGCTGCTGACACTAGTTCAGCCAGCGTAGCACCACCTGGAAACATTTTAGCCGCTGCAATCAGGGCCACCTCATCATTGCAGTGTCAGACATTCCACTGCAATGAGGGAGTGACCCGTCATTGCAGGGCAGTTCCTTGCATTCCCCTGACCCAGTTTGCTGCCAGGGATCCTAGTCCTCATCAGCGTAATGTCCCCACACATGAAATTTATGCTGTATGCCAAGGGAGTGCCCAGTCTCCATCGGCATAATGCCCCCCTAAATGGATTGTATGCCGAGGGGAAGCCCAATCCCCCTCGGCTCTTCCCCCCATATGTGCTGACAGGGGTGCCCAATCCCCCATTGGCTACAGCCCCCCCAAACACTCGGGTGGCATGCTGGGAGCCCACCCCAGCATGCCAAATGTACCTGTAAAAGTAAAAACTGTCCCTCAATATCCCTTGCATTTTTAAAAACCCTGTAAAGAAGAAAACAATCCCTCGCTGTCTGTGACTCCTTCCCCAACCTGCACCCACCCACTGCATACCTTACCTCCCCACACCCCCACCTCACCCCATACTTACCTCCGGAGGCTGGCGCGATGATCTTTGGTGGACCAGGAACACGTTTGCACTCTTCAAAGCCGACCACAAACTGAAGAAATGCTGGCAAGCTGTATAATGGCATAAATAGCATTTTTTCAACTTTGGTGCATGTCTCGGGCATTTTGGGGAATTTTGGCACCAAATTTTCAACATGGGGTTATTGGGACCCCTCCTCGTGAATCTAGCCACTGTCATGGATTTCGCGGTCACTGCATGGAATCACCTTTTGGGACCAATTAACAAAACAACAATGCCAGTGTTCATGAGGTACTGTTGGCTCTCAAAAAGTCTGGGTTGCAAATTTGGTGGAAAAAATCCAAAAAATTACTGTTTTACAAGCGTGAATTGCACAGTTGCTACACACGTTTGTAACTTCGTGAATTTGCAATATTTTCACTCCAGATTTTCAACATTGGCATATTTCCACACCCCCTTATGTATAGTAGAGCTGTCATTTTTCACATCCTGGCCAAAATGTGTTTTTGCACTTCCGGCGCAGAATAGTGTGGTCGCTGTAGGAAATCAGTGTTCGGGACACATTAAGAAAATCACAGTGACACTCTTCATGAGCAGAGGTACTAATATGCCTATGTTGAAAATTTTGTGATGAAAGTCCATAAAATGACTGTGTTACCAGCGTGTGTTGCACAGTTTCCACGCAGCCTTGTAACTTTGCAAATTAGTAATATTTTCAAGCCAGATTTTCAACACTGGCATTTTTTCACAACTCCTTATGAACAGTATAGCTGTCATTTTTCACATCCAGGCTGAACTGTGTTTTCACACTTCTGGCGCAGAATAGCGCAGTCGCTTTGGGAAATCAGTGTTTGGTACAGATTAAGAGTGAGCGAGTGAGAGAAGGGAAGTGACCGAGCTCAACTGAGCTCTGTTGGGACAGCTGTGGATTTCTTTATGGGCAGAAAAGACACTATCGCAGGCAGGAGCCCAGTACAAAAGGGCAGCCTGCAGCACCGGGAGAAATGGAACAAGCGACTGAGGGAGAGGGGGTGAATGAGCTCAATGGAGCTCTGTCAGGACTGCCATGGATTTCTTTGTGGGCAGAAAACAGCATCAATGCATGCAGGGGCCCAGTACAAAAGGGCAGCCTGCAGCCGTGGGAGAAACAGAACAAGTAAGTGAGAGAGAGGGAGTGAGCAACCTCAGCGGAGCTCTACTGGGACTGATGCGGATTTCTTTGTGGGCAGAAAAAGGCACCAATGCAGGCAGGAGCCCAGTACAAAAGGGCAGCCTGCAGCACCAGGAGAAACAGAACTAGTGAGTAGCGAGTTCAACGGAGCTCTGTCAGTACAGCTGTGAACTTCTTTGTGGGCAGAAAAAGGTGCTAATGCAAGCAGGGTCCCAGTACAAAAGGGCAGCTTGCAGAGCTGGGAGAAATGGAATGAGAGAGTGAGAGAAGGGGAGTACACGATCTTAATGGAGCTCTGTCAAGACTGCTGCAAATTTCTTTGTGGGCAGAAAAAGGAGTCAACACAGGCAGGAGCCCAGTACAAAAGGGCAGTCTGCAGCGCCGGGAGAAATAGAATGAGTGAGTGAGAGAGGGGGAGTGAGTAAGCTCAACGGAGCTCTGCCGGGACTTTTGACTTGCCCACACTCCCGCCCTGACTCCTTTGTGGTCCTATATTACTGCAGTGTCTCTGGAGTGGAGACAAAGCAATGATTGGATACTTTTAGGATTGCTGTAATAATATAGATTTAGTTGTTCTGTTTATTTCTCTAACTGCGCTAACTATTGAGCTATCTTGTTATGATTACTGTAATGATACATATTTATTTGTTTTGTTTATTTCTGTAACTGAACTGAGTAATACTTGGAGTGCAATAGGATTTCTAACTGGGCTAAGTGAAACTATATAAGAGCTGAGAACAAAAAGTATGGTAGCTGAGGGGTAAAAACCAGACAAGGAGGCTTTAGGATTGCTACAGTACAGTATCTAATGCATGAGATTTGAGACTGAATTAACCCAGTCAGCAAGGGAGCATTAGGGGGACTAGTGTGGGGGGGGGGACAGGAATTTGAGTAAATAGGAGCCTAACAGTTGTAGTAGTGTACAGAACCTGGGAGTAAGAGCCCGTAACATAAGATGGGGGCCAAAATGGGGCAGGTGCCACATGTCAATAGGCCGGGCATCTTTGAAAGAGTGGTGAGGTGTACAGGGTGTGGGTCCTCCATGATCCTGGACTTGACTTGAAGGATGGGGGCCGTATGGTCTGTAGATGACTGGCTAGTTTGAGAGAGGAATGGTGAAGGTTAGAGAGGAGTCTAAGTTGCAGGGCAGATGAGTATGGTTGGCATCCTGGCTGGGGGGGAATAGGGGATGGCAAATGGGGACAGAGGAAGAACAACTAGGGAGAGAACCTAACCTCAGTATCAGTGGCACTAACAGAAAAGAGGAGAAGGGAAGGGGTGCCCAAGGTGAGGGGCCTCCTGATGGGGAGAAGAGACCACGAGGAGTACCAGAGGAGAGCAGATGGCTGTGGGTAGGAGGGACCAGGGGTGGCATGGAGGGAAACAAGTAGGAGACGGGAACCAATAGGGGGAAGAGATGTAGGAGGAGTATCAACTAGGAATAGATTCAAACCTCTGCTATGGGAGAGAGAGGGGGAGCAGGAATATGCTGAAGGGGGGAGGACAAGTGGGGCATGAGTGGGATGGCAACAGGTAGGGGAAGAGATAGCAAGGACAAAAGGGTAGAAGGGGTTAGTAAGGAAGGAGGGTGGTGACTAGTGGAGAGATGGCTACAGGAAGGAGGAAGGATGGGAGGGGCATCACTATCGGGGTCAAAGGGAATGGGGGCTCTAAATTGACAACAGCAGGGATAGGGGAGGGGTTGGAAATCAGCAGGGGAGGAGGCAATGTCGACGTGGAAAGCCCAGTAGGAAGTAGTCAGGCTGGGAAGGGGTTCAAGGAGGATGGGAGGAATAAGGCAGAGAAAATGGGTGAGATGGAAGTAGGGGGTACAGATACAGAAATCAGAGAGGGAGCAGCTGGCGGGGGTAAGAGGCAGGGGAGAATGAATACTGAGGTGATGGAAGGGACAATAGAAGGGAAAGGAGGTAAGGGACATGGGGTATTCATCCTAGGGGATTCTATACTGAAAGGGGTGAGATGAGGTGGTGGGGGGAAAGGCACAGTCGTAGTTGGGTTGAAGCTATCCCCAGGTTGACTTCAGGAGGGGCAGGGCAAGCACTGCTCAAGTGTGCAGCAAAGGGGAGGAAGAAACTTCATTTAGTGTTGCATGTGGGAACAAATGACTTGGCGGGGGGGACTGTGGAAGTAGTGAAGGGGAGGATCGAGTAGCTGGGCGGGCAGTGTGAGGGGGTGGAGGAGTTGATGGCATTCTCAAAGGTACTGCCGGTACCATGTGCAAGCACAGGGAGGAAGGGTAGGCTTGAGGAGTTCAACGAGTGGCTGAGTGATTGGTGCCACACCAAAAATTATGGGTTAGTGACTAACTGCTGTAGGGTCTGGGAGGAATAGTGACTTGTACACGGGGGACAGGGTACACTTGATTAGGAAGGGGAGGGGAGTGTTAAAGGCAGGATTAGAGGGGTATATCTCTACTAAGGTGGATTTAAAGTAGTGGGGGGTGGCCAAAAGACTGAGGTTGGTAGAACGGTCCGGACAGGGGAGCCTAATGAGCTCACCCCCTAGATATAGGTAAAGGTGGAGACGTAGTAATCTGGGGGGGCAGAGTGGTCTGAGTGTAATACAGAAGGCACCACCACCCTATAAGAATAAGGAGGAGAAAGGGTGCGGACTACTGGGAGGAGGGACACAGTCCAAGGTGGAGAAGAGTGAGGAGAAGGAGGGGTATGGGTGGAAGGTGGTCTGACTAAATGGGTAGAGAACTGGTTACATGGGAGAGTGCAGAGGGTGGTGGTGGTGGGGTACCTCTCGGCACCAAAAGCAGTGACAAGTGGGGTGCCACAGGGGTCAGTGCTGGGCCCAGTGCTATTTGAGCTCTTTATCTCCAATATAGCACACAGACTGGGGAGCAGGGTTAGTCTGTTCGCACATTATACCAAATTGGGGGGGCGGTGCTGGATGAAGAGGATGGATGGAAAAAACTGCAGGGTGACCTAATCAAACTACAGACATGGTCAGTGGAGTGGCAGCTAGGATTCAGTGCAAAGAAGTGTAAGGTGATGCACTTCAGGGCTAAGAACCAGAAGAGGGACTATTGGTTGGGGATCACAGAGAAGGAGAAGGACCTGGGAGCATGAACAACTCTACCCAATGCAGGAAAGCAGCAGCAAAGGCAAACAGGATGCTCTGATGCATCGCAAGGGGGTTCTCATCCAGACACAGGGATGTGATCCTACCTCTCGACAGATCATTGATCACACCACACCTACAGTACTGTGTGCAATACTGGAGGCCATACCTGAGGAGAGATATAAAGTTACTGGAGGGGATGCAAAGAAGGGCAACAAAAATGTTAAAAGGGATGGAAGAAAAGGAATATGAAGTAAGGCTGATGGAGCTGAACATGTACACGCTGGAGGAGAGCAAGGATGGGGGGATATGATTGAAGTGTTTAACTATCTGAGGGGGTAAATAAACCTAGCACCGAGGGGGTGTTTAAACTGATGAGTGGAAGAGAGATGAGGAGGCACAGACTAAGGTTGGAATGGGGATATTTCAAGAGGGAAATTAGGAGGTACTATTTCTCTGAGAGGGTGGTGTCTAGTTGGAATGCGCTGCCAGAGGGGGTGGTAATATGTAGGACAGTCAATAGATTTAAGGAGGAGTGGGATAAAGCAAGTGAAAAAGTCAGGGGGGCAGGGGCTTGGAAAAGCTGGGGAGGAACTGATTGGGAGGAGACTGGGGCAGCTGCAATCTAGGGTGCTACCTGCACACTCAAGCAGACTTACATAGACCAATTGGTGTGTTCTACTGGCAGATTCATACTTTCATATGTATGCTTGTATGTAAAATCACAGTGACGCTGTTCATGAGCAGAGGTCCTAAAATGCCTATGTTGAATATTTGGTGACAAATGTCCATAAATTGACTGTGTTACAAGCGTGCATTGTGCAGTTTCCACGCACCCTCTTAACTTCGCAAATCTGTAGCATTTTCACTCCAGATTTTCAACATTGCCATTTTTCCACACCTCCTTATGAACAGTACAGCTGTCATTTTTCACATCCTGCCCGAAATATGCGTTTACACATCGGGCGCAGAATACCGTGGTTGCTGTGGGAAATCAATGTTCGGAACAGATTAAGAACATTATAGTGACAGTGTTCATGAGCAGAGGTCACAAAATGCCTATGTTGAAAATTTGGTGAAATAATTCCACTAAAGACTGTGTTACGTGCATGCGTTGTGCAGTTTCCATGTACACTCGGAAGTTTGAGCATTTCTAATATTTTCACTACAAATTTTCAACATTGCTATCTCTTCACACCTCCCTATGACTGGTACAGCTGTCATTCTTCACATCCTGTCCGATCTGTGTTTTCATGCATCTGGCACACAGTGGCACAGTCACTGTGGAAACTCAAATTTCAGGACACATTGACAAAATCACAGTGCCACTGTTCATGAGAAGAGATCCCAAAGGCTTTCATGAGGTGGGGGCTACAAAATGGTCATGATGAACATTTGTACTGCAAATACCAACAAATGTCTGGGATGTTATGGTTTCTAACCATAACGTCCCACCCTTTACAGACTGACAGACATCAGGGTGTGCTTTTAGATTGCTGACTGTAATGCTCATGCCATTCC
This sequence comes from Neoceratodus forsteri, assembly GCA_016271365.2. Classification (NCBI taxonomy): domain Eukaryota; kingdom Metazoa; phylum Chordata; order Ceratodontiformes; family Ceratodontidae; genus Neoceratodus; species Neoceratodus forsteri. The sequence goes on from CM028136.1 coordinate 294,452,110, forward strand.
AACCCTCCCCCACCCCCAGCCACTGACAGACATTGAGCTGTACCTTTGACTCTTCTGACCCACAGTTCACCCCATTCTATATTGCACCCATTTCAGCATATGTCCTTATGGAGTGGGGAGACTATAAAGCTGAACACCCCAAGGCACACCTCAACACTTGTCAGTGTCTGCAGGATAGGGTAAGGTGAAATGGCATGAACATTATGAGGGACAACAGAAACACATGCCCCAGTGCCTGTCCGTCTCTGCAGGGTGGAGGTGGGGTTGGCATGAAGTTCAATACTTCACTGCCTTTCATACTCTGCATCTGTCTATCTCCTGCATTCCCAATGCTAATACCAGCAAGCAAACATTCGGCATTATCCCATTCGTTTTTTGTTTTTAAAGACAGGGGTTGGTACTCTCCAAATAGGATATAAAATGCTTCAATTCCTCCCTATCACCCTTCCAAATTATTAGTATGCCATCCAGGACCCTTATGTATAACTTTAGATGTTTAAAGTATGGATTCAGTGCAGCATTCTGAACATGTTCATTCTCACAAACCCCCAAATAGATATTTGCATAATTGGGAATGAATGATGCCCGCATTGCAGTTCCATGGATCTCATGGTAGTAAGTACCCTGAAAAGAAAAAGAGCTGTATCTGAGTACCTTTCCTGACAATTGTAAAATAAGTTCCAGATGTTCCCCCCTCAGCCACATTTCATTCTTCTAGTGTTGTTTTGCAAAGTTCTTACCCCCCACACACATCATGTGGGGTATTGGTACATGATGTAGTGAGATCCTAATGTTACTAATAGCCAATCTTTTTCAACCACATCATTCAAAATTTCCAACACATGAGAAGTAACCTGAATACAGAACCAGAATGTGGCCACTGCATCTTTAAGATAAACATCTACATATTTTGATAATAGTTCTGTAATAGAACCTATGTTGGCCACAATTGGACATCCAGGGGGAAACTATCAATGTATGCAAGCTTTGGGTATAGAATAAACAGTGAGTCTAACTGGAAAATCCACAGTTAGGTATTTGCATTCATTTTTATGTTTGCTTGTGCACATGTGCAAGATACATTATGCAGCAGCTTAGGAGAGAAGCAGGTTATGGAGATGTGGCAGTGTGGCCGCCAATGCCAGCACTACATTTGTAGGCTTGGCAGTGTGCACCCAATGCAGGCCCAGAGTCCTGATGATGCTGTTTCTACAGAAGTGCCACCAATTTGAAATGATTTGGCCACTGCAATGAGGGGCCGCCTCATCACTGCAATCAATCAATCAATCAATCAATCAAAATCTTTATTTAATCAGGCGAACATCATTGAGCATAGCTCATTTACAAGATGGACCTGAGTGGTCAAGAAGTGCAAGTGTTAATACATTGACAAGGGTAGCATAAACAGTAATACAATGACAGTGGTAACATAAACAGTAATACAATGACATAAGTGCTAATATATAACAATATACATATGTACACGGCACATTAAAACTATTAATCTGTGAGACAGAAGGCAATGGACACATCAGGAGTAATATGTAGATTATAGGACCTAGCAGGCATTTTGAGGGTGAATCTTGGGACTGGAAACGGGAGTTTTATCAGCATATAGGAACACGAAAAAAAGAGAGGGGGGGGTAGGTAGGGCCGGGGTTTAGGCCTTGTGGAAGCAGTTGCAGAGTTCTGGGAATATGGTGGTGAATAATCTTTTGAAGGATATTAAGGGTAGGAGGTTATTTAGCTTCATGGTTTTTTTTGGAGTGAATTCCAAACAATTGCTAGTGAGTAGCTGATAGCAGCCCTCCCAAACTGGGTGCAGACATTGGGGACCTTAAGAATGATAATTTTGCTGATCCTTAGGTTGTATGGCCTAGAAATAATTTGAGTAAAACAGTCTGAGATATAGGTAGGTAGCTTGCCTGATAAGGCTTTGAATATCAAATTGCAGCATTCCTATTTCTTCTGTGTGTAATGATGTCCAGTTAACTGCCTTATAAAGGGAGCAATGATGGGTGCTGAAGGGAAGGTCAGTAATGAATCTGATGGACCTGTGGTATAGGGTGTCCAGTTTATTTAAGAGGGAGTGAACAATGTCCGTACAGAAAGTCAGCATAGTCAATGAGGATAGGAGTGAAGCCTGGATTAATCTTTTTTTGGAGTCTCTGTTGAGGTAGTGCTTTATTCTGAAAAATAAACCAAGCCTTTGTCTCAGTTTCTTTAGTAGCTCCTCAATATGGACAGAATAGTCAAGCTTGTTATCAATCCAGACTCCAAGGTATTTGAAGTTATCAACGAATTCCAGCTTCTCTCCAAGTAAGGTGGTTAGTTGTAGGGTGGTGGATGGTGGGGTAGTGGCAGAGCAACTCTTTGAGGTAAAGAACATAGCTTTTGTTTTTTTGGCATTTAGAAGTAGTTTTTATCTAGTAGGTTTTGTTGTAGGATGGAAAATTCAGATTGTAGCAGTTCACAGGCTTTAGATAATGAAGGATTGCTAACATATAATACAGTATCATCAGCAAACAGATGGATGTTGGATTGAGTGAGGTTGGCATCAATATTATTAATATAGATGGCAAAGAGGATGGGGCCAAGAATAGAGCCTTGCGGTACACCTCTTAACAGTGGTTTTAAGGTGGATAGGTAGTTTCCATTTTTTACCAGTTGTGACCTATCTGATAGATAGCACTTGAACCAATTGAGTGAAGGGAATCCAACCCTAGTGAGCCAAGGAGGTGATTAATGATTCATGGTCCACTGTGTCAAATGCTTTGCTCAAATCCAGGAACACAGCACAGGTACTGTTCTTCTTATCCATAGCAATCTGCCAGTCGTTGGTTACTTTGGCTAGGGCCAAAATGGTGCTATGCCTTGATCTAAATCCTGATTGTGCTGTATTTAGGAGGTTATTGTTATCCAGGTAGGCCCTTAATTGTGAGTTTACTAACTTTTCGAGCATCTTGGATAGAAGTGATAGGATGGAAATGGGCCTCATCACTGCAGCATCAGCAATTCTGCTGCAATGAGGGAATGACCTATCATTGCAGGGCGGTACCTTGCCTGGTGTAACATTTCCCCCCAGCATTTCCCTAAACATGGTGGTGGCTTCCTCAGAGCCCCATGAAAGCTGACTGACAGGGGTGCTCAATCCCCCTGTCGGCATGACCCCGAACCAGTTCATTTGCCGATGGTGAGCCCACTCCACATTGGCATAATGTATCCCTCCCCCATTTGTTGTGTGCCGAGGGGTGCCCAATCCCCCTCAGCATCATGCCCCCCAAACAGTCTTTATTTGCCGACTGGGGCCCAGTCTCTGTCAGATTACATCCCCCCCCTTCCCCAAAATGCAGGCAGCACAATGGGAGCCCAACCCAGTGTGCACAAATGAAGCCTGACAAAAAAAACCTTCATTGGGACAGATTAAGAAAATCACAGTGACTCTGTTCATGAGCAAAGGTCCTAAAATGTCTATGTTGAAAATTTGGTGACAAACGTCCATAAAATAATTGCGTTACAAGCGTGCACTGTGCAGTTTCCACGCACCCTAGTAACTTCACAAATCTGTAGTACTTTCACTCCAGATTTTCAACATTGCCATTTTTTCAGAACTCCTTATGAACAGTACAGCTGTCATTTTTCACATTCTGCCTGAAATATGCGTTTACACATCTGGCGCTTAACAGCACGGTTGCTGTGGGAAATCAATGTTCATGACAGATTAAGAAAATCATAGCGACAGTGTTCATGAGCAGAGATCACAAAATGCCTATGTTGAAAATTTGGTGAAATAATTCCACTAAATGACTTATTGCATGCATGCATTGCACAGTTTCCTCATACGCTCAGAAGTTTGAGCATTTTTAATATTTTCACTACAGATTTTCAACATTGCAATCTCTTCACACCTCCTTATGAACGGTGCAGTTGTCATTCTTCGCATCCTGCCCGATTTGTGTTTTCGGACATCTGGCTCACAAAGCCATGTTCACTGTGGAACTCAAAGATTGGGACACATTGACAAAATCACAGTGCCACTGTTCATGAGAAGAGGTCCCAAATGCTTTCATGAGGTGGGGGTCGCAAAAAGGCCATGTTGAAAATTTGTAGTACAAATACCAACAAACGCCCAGGGCGTTAGAGTTTCTAACCATAACGTCCCACCCTGTACAGACTGACAGGCATCAGGGGTGTGCCTTTGGATTGCCGACTGAAATGCTCATGCCATTCTACCCCCACCACCCCACCCTGCAGCCAGTGACAGGCATCGAGGTGAGCCTTGGACTCTTTGGCCCCAGAGTTCACCCCATTCTCCTATATTGCACCCATTTCAGCGTATGTCCTTATGGAGTGGGGTGACTGTAAAGCCGAACTCCCCAAGACACACCTCAACACTTGTCAGTGTCTGCAGGACAGGGTGAGATGAAATGGCATGAATGTTATGGGCGACAACCCAAACGCGTACCCCAATGCCTGTCCATCTCTGCAGGTTGGAGGTGGGGTTGGCGTGAAGTTCAATACTTTACTGCCATTCCTACTCTGCATCTGTCTAACTCCTGCATTTCCAATGCTAACACCAGCAAGTAAACATTCAACATTGAAAAATGCTTGTTAAACACAGGGGTGACCAGGGCAGTCTTCTAACTATCCGGGAAGATTCCAGTGCTCAAGGAGATGTTGAAAAGTATGGTTAGTTCAAGTTCATCCAATGCTAACGCTAGTAACTTCGTGTCTAGTGAGTCACTCCTGACCCTGGTTTTGTTTAGGGTTTTTTTGACATATTTAATGGTCTGGGCCTTAGTAATTTTCTGGAAGTAGAACGGTGGTTGGCCTGGTTTAAGGGTGGGAGGAGGGTTAGGGTCGATGAAATCTGTAGCAGACGGGGAATGGAGAAAGTCGGGGGATGACAGAGCTGAAGTCTGTGAAAGCATTATTAAAGGCATTAGCTAGGTCATTTGGGTGCTGTAATGGTCCAGATGTGGTTACTATGAGATCTCGCAGAGCTCTGGATTCTTTGCCAGTGAGTGACTTAATGCTATTCCAGAATGTCCTGCCATTTCTCCAGTTACTCTTAACTTGTTCTCTATAGTAGGTAGCTTTAGTATTTCTTATTAGTATTTTGCTTATAGTATTTCTTATTAGCCTAGTGTACTTGTTCCTAGCTACTTTGTAAGCAGCAATGTCAGTCTGCCTGCCTGTCTCCCTGGCAATATGACAGAGGTTATCTCGTTGCTTCATCAGTGCAGTTAGAGAGCCTGTGAGCCAGGGGTTAATGTCTTCTTTTATTTTGACAGTCCTGACAGGGGCAAATATGTCACAAGCTTTGTTGAATGTAGATATGAGGTATTACAGGGCTGTATTTGTGTCACTGCTGCCAGCCGGGGGGGACTAGTCTGCATCCTTCAGATACCTCTTAAATTTGTCCATAAGCCCCTTTTTGAAATAGCAGTTTCTGGAGATCTGGGGGGGTCCTTGGGGCCGGAAGCAGACTACTGGTGAGTGGTCACTTAAGGCATCTGGCAGGACAGAGATGTTTTTTATATGTTCAGGGTTGGTGGCAAGAAACCAGTCTATGACCGTGCTTGTGCCTGTGTGGTAGCTCAGCCTTGTTGCCTGTGTGACCATCTGTGTAAGATATAGGCCATGGATTCGGTCCCTCATGGTAACAGAATCCTGGATAAGCCAGTTTGCGATAAAGTCTCCAAGGATGACCAGCTCGCAGTCTTTATTGAACTTGCTAAGGTGGTTGAAGAATAGGTCAAGGCCAGGGGCTTGCTTGCCAGGGGGTATGTAGACAGTGGTCAGAGACATTGCTTTGAATTGTTGTCCTATGGAAAGTTTGATGGAGAGAAGCTGTGCTTCAATAGTATTAACATTGGGTGGCGTAACCTAACCACTTATTTTGTTACTCAGATAGACCAAACACCCACCCCCTCACTTGACTTGTCTATCCAGCCGGAAGGAGGTGTACCCATCAAGCAAGATGGAGAAATCAGGTATTTTCTGAGACAACCATGTTTCGGTGAACGAGATGATGTCCGGTTTGTGGACAGCAACCCATGCCCGGAATTGGGGTAGTTTGGGTAGGAGACTCCCAATATTAATTGAGGCAATTTTTAGGCATCCGCTGGTTGAGGGGTTCTCAGTGCCAAGAGGTCCAGGGTTTGGGTGACTATTCCCAGAAATGAGTAACAGTATAATGATCACCCTGGAGAGGTAGCGCTTCCACCAAGCTTTAATGATCTGGGACTTTCTGCACCTTGTATTGTTCTGATTTGGTATTTGCTGTTTAGAGGTATATGTGCACATCAGGGCAATGGCAACCTTCTGGAGTTAAAGGGGGTGACTGGTTCATTCTTTCCTGGAAAGTGAACCTCCAGGGGTTACTGAATGCTGAAACCTGGTGCTCCAGAGTACCATATTTGTTAGCTATTGTGCTTATTAGCATGTTGCATGTTGCTGGGCTGTGGCTTATTAGGCTTACCATTGGTAATACCGGCCAAGGGGGGAAGGATAAGTAAGGCCAGAAAATACACAAGCCAAGGAAGATTATAAGCTATACACACATTATTAAGCATGTTGTCAGTATACGAAAGACCCTTTAAGAGAGGGATATGGATTCTGAGTGGATATCAGCCTGGAGCAGGAACTAGTCTAGTGGAGGTGGGGGTGGAGGGGCAAATTCAATTAACACACAGGAAAGAGGGACGAACAGCTTAAGTTCATCAGAATGGTGTTCGCACAGACTACAGGTTCATGCTCACTGTAGTGCTATCTGTATGTGGTAGGGAGCAGGGCAACCTCTAGTGGCAAACTACTATAGGCTGCAAATGGAGAAATGGACTGACTGGTTCAGCCAGCAACCGAGTCCCTATAAAAGGGATTGTTCCCCCACGGTGGTGGAGGGGGTGGTGGGAAGCCAACGAAGAGCATTGGCCTTCAACAGTCCCAAGTCTGTTTCACTGCTCAGGGCTGCATGTCCACTAGCTGCATACCTTCTTTTGCTGCTTTGTTCTGCGGGGTAGGGGAGGCAAGATCACCGAAGCCCTCTCTACCTCTGTGTTTAGGACCCTCCGTTGGTCAGTCCCTATGAGCTGTGGAGAGCAGGAGAGGAGGTAAGAAATATAAATGGGGAAATGCCACACAATGGGGGGATGGTAAGCACAGTTTAGTTGGGGTGAATGAGGATAAGGAGCCCAGGCTTCTCAGATTACTGCTGAGAAAAGGAGCTTTGGTTAGTTTACGCCTCCATATAACTCAGGCATCAAACCCACACTGGGAGGCTAGAATTTAATTTAACAAGGCAAACTGGGCTAGAAATTAATTTAACAGGGCAACCTGAGCAGGGCTAAAAAACAGATTTATGGAGCAAACCTTAAGATATAGAGCAATGGAGGTTACAGAAGATGGTAGCTATCTCAGCTCCTTACTGGGTATTAGGATTACCAGTCAGTATATTTGATTAAAATGGGGCTAGAACACTCTACACTGTATGAAGCTGGCTAACAGGATCACTTTGGCTAAAAATCAATTAAAGTAATAGCAGGTTGTAACTAATCTCAAATAAAAGTACCAGTTGGATTGTTTTAAAAACATTAAACCAGACAGTCACAAAGCTGGAAGAGTAGAGACTATCTCTACATGTACACCAACTGCATTCAGTCCAGATGTAATTCAAATTTTGAAAATGGCACCACTTTTGCCCTCAACAGTCCTGAGTCTGTTTCACTGCTCAGGGCTGCATGGCCTCTAGCTGCATACCTTCTTTTGCTGCTTCATTCCAGGGGGTGGGGGAAGGCGAGATCACCGGAGCCCTCTCTACCTCTGCGTTTAGGACCCTCCGTCGGTCAGTCCTTATGAGCTTCTTTTGCTGCTTTGTTCTGGGGGAAGGGGAGGACGAGATCACTGGAGCCCTCTTGACCTTTGCATTTAGGACCCTCGGTTGTTCAGTCCCTATGAGCTTCTTTTGCTGCTTCATTCTGGGGTGGGGGAGGGCGAGATCACCAGAGCCCTCTTGACCTCTGCATTTAGGATCCTCCTTCGGTCATTCCCTAATATTCCATCCCAGCCTATTCCAGGAACAGATCTAGTAGAAAAAAATACAATTAATAAAAACAAAGAACAACCAAGTGTTTAAACACATTACAGGCCACCCTAGTATTCCATCCCAGCCGATTACATGCAAACCATGTATACAGTACATTCACAAAAAAATTATTTCCTGGAGATCTAGTATAGTATGAAAATTCGATCCGCTTGTTTGGTAGCATAAGATGGAGAGGCATAGAACTGTGACTGTACCTAGGGGTAGCAGTGCCTGGTAATATGAAAATGCAAAACAGTACCTTAGTTAACTGGCACCTGCTGAAGGCATGGGAATGTTAACTCACACTTCCCAACAAACGGCAACATAGAACAATCACTCCTGGAAGTCTCCAATAAATGTTCCTTTATTAATGCCAAGTAAAATCCAAGGTAAACATCAAAAACATTCCAGTAAAAGTGCAGTGCTATATAAAAAGGTCCCTCAGGTCCCACTGAGTATTATTCACTGGCTTCCTGACATGTTTCGCATGGAAGTGCTTGCTCAAAGGATGTCCAGGTAAATCAGAACACGTCCTTTAAATAGTTAAGGCTATTAAAGTAAAAGTACCCTAACCAACCACAACTGAAGTGAGTTGTAAAGTGTTCGATATAATAAATAACCACATCAAATATACAAACCATAACCACAGTAATATATACATCTAAAAACAACAGATTGAATACAATGCTCATCAAAAAAAGCTCATTTTGTAAGGCACTTGTTCAATATGAGAAACATACTTAATGGACGAAAACAAAGATTGCACTAAGTTTAGTCATGGCAACAAACTTGTCAACATACTTCAGGAGGTTGCTGGTGCAAATCTGCAAAAAAAAAAAAAGAAAAGGAAAAACATGTATCTTAAATACAGTATCAACACAGCAGAAACAATTATTTATACATTAGCACTCACTTTGTTTTTTTAAGAAATGGTTTAATTTCTATCCTGTCATTAAGGCCAGGATACTTCATTACCCTGAAAGCATAAATCCAATATTGCTCCTTTTCTAAAAGCAAATTGTTATAATCAACGCTCTTTTGTGACATGACAGGCTTCTCAATACCTATAAACAAAACGCCATGTTTGTTTTTATTTCTGGATTTCAGCACATATGTGGCTAGGGCATTTTTAATGTCACCATCTCGATGGCCCAGATGTGTTCACCTATTCTAGTTTTGAATGCCCTCTTAGTCTTGTCGATGTAGTAACTACCACATTTACTTTCAGCTAACTAAATAATATCACATGTGCTACTTGTAATAAATCTTCTAACATCAGCATCCATATTTGTGGCCAAATTCTTGAATGTCTTTGTGTTTTTAACCTTATCACAGTATTTATAGTTTCCAAATTTATTACAGCCACTGTTTCTTTGGGGTAACCACATCCTGGGCTGTACTTCCCCTGGTTATACTGAATATGCAGCATAATCTTTAATTGCCTTCCCCCTCCTAAACACAATTTTTGGACCCATGTCTTTTATGTCCCTTTTATGTCCCTTAACCCAGGGTTCAATTTGACCATATGCCAATGCTTCCTCACAATCTCAGTTATTTTAGCTTACTGTAAGTTGTAAGTGCCGACAGACGTTAACTGGGGTCTATATGTGGCTCTCTAATCTTTTCCTGTAAAAGAGCTTCCCTGGGCATAACATTAACTGTACTCCTAACTTCATTAATGAGTATCTCATCATAAGCCTTGTGCACTAATCTCTCAGAGAGTTCATCTGCTCTTTTTTCATACAGTTCTCTGGTGCTACAGTTCCTCTTTGTATGAATAAACTGCCCCTTGGGTATCGCCTTAATGACATGTCTGGGATGACTACTATTTGCCAACAATAAAGTATTATGGTCTGTCTCCTTCCGGTACAGATCCGTGACCACCACTTCCTTAATATTTGAAAGACACAACTGATGTGTTAAGGAAAGTTGAAAACTTTGTCTGGAATGAGCATTATACTTGGTTGAGCATAGATATCGAGTCCTTATATACTTCCATTAGGCATCATCAGGGTTTATGTGCTCGTAGATATTTTTGGGAAAATGCAGAGAATGCTAGTCATATGCCAATAGATTGCTGCATTAGAATTCATTTTGAAACACAACTTTTTTGAGTTCAATGGTGAGTATTTTTTACAGGAATGTGGCACTGCCATGGGTGCTAGTATTGCACCAAGTTATGTAAACCTTTTTCTAGGAAGATCAGAGTTATTGAAGGTTATGGACAGAGAAAATAATCTTTATATGTGCCATATTAAATTTTGGCACTGATATTTTGATGATTGTCTCTGTATCTGGCAGGGAGACAGATCCAAAATGGACAAATTCATGAATTGGCTTAATGTAAATCTGTATAATTTAACATTTATGTATAAATCAAATGAAGAAAAAATAAAATTTTTGGATTTGGAGCTCAAAGGGAACCCAGGAGAAATAATAAGCACAGTTGCTTCAGAGAAAAGACTGCCACAAGCAGTGTATTTAAAGCTGAAAGTGCACACGCTGAAAAACTTAAACGCTCAATACCCTACAGTCAGGTGCTGTGGTTAAGGTGCAATTGTTCCAGTGTAGAGGTATTTGAAAAACAGGCAGCTGATCTGGAACTGAGGTTTCTACAAAGGGGTTATCAGAAAGACCTTTTAAGAGAAGCTAAGGCAAAAGCATTGTCTAAAAACAGAGAGGAACTTTTGAGAGCAGTAGGTGAAAAGCCTCGAATAACTTCTAAAAAAGCTGCCAATATTAAAGGCAAGCTGGTTCACAGCAGATTACAGTCAGTTCCAACACAGACTGCTGGCGGAATGTGGCTCCCTAAAAGGAAAGGAGGTTTCTTTAAATGCCATAGATGTTGCATATGTGAGTTCGCACAAGTGCAGAGGGAATTTAAACATCCAGTGATGGACATTACAATAAAAATTCAAGAAACCATAACCTGTGACACTCAGTTTGCAGTTTATGCGTTATGGTGTGAGTGCAATAAAGTATATGTAGAAGCTCTCAAACTCAGAATTCAGAAGCACATTAGATCAATCAGGAATGCTAGACAAGATACTCCTGTTGGTATCCACTTTCAAACCCATCACAATAGTAACCCTTCCTGCCTAAGATTCATAGGTCTAGAACACATCCCACCAATGAACAAGCATTTGCAATGCCAAATGGTGTCTCGCTGGCATTGGTAGTGCAGGAGTTAGAGATGCATAATAGGAATGGCAGTGAAGTATTGAATTGATGCTAAACCCACCCCCACCCTGCAGAGACTGACAGGTGTTGGGGTGTGTCTTTGGATCATCAGCTATAATGCCCATGCCATTTAACCTCACCCTACCCTGTAGACACTGACATGTGTCGTGGTGTGCTTTGGTGTCTTTGGGCCTTATACTTACCCCATTCCATAAGGAAATACGCTGAGATGGGTGCAATATACGAGAATGGGTTGAACTTTAGGGCTGAACACTCCAAAGCACGCCTTGATGCCTGTCACTGGCTGCAGGGTGGGGGGTTGGGGTTGAATGGCATGAGCATTACAGCCAATGATCCCAAGTCACACCTCTGACGGCTGTCAGTCTCTACAGGGTGGGATATTACAGTTGGAAACCCTAACGCCATAGGCGTTTGTTGGTATTTTCACTCCAAATTTTCAACATGGGCTTTTTGTGACCCCACCTCATGAAGAGCGGCACTATTAGTTTGTTAGCCAAAAGGTGTCTTTACACAGTGACTATGCCATTTGGTGACACAGGCATGAAAACACATTTTGGGCAGGATGTGAACAATGACAACTGTATTGTTCATGCGGAGGTGTAAAAAATGGCAACGTTGAAAATCTGGAGTGAAAATATGAAAAATTGGTGAAGCCATGAGCAGGCACAGAAACTGCACAACACAAGCCCATAACCCAATTATTTTTGGGATTTTTTTAACTACATTTTCAACATAGGCATTTTGGGACCTCCCCTCATGAACAATGGCACTGTGATTTTGTTAATCTGTCCCAAAAGTTGATTTCCCACAGCAACCATGCCATTCTGCGCCACAGGTGTGAAAACAAATTTTGGGCAGCATGTGAAAAATGGCAGCTATACTGTTCATAAGGAGGTGTGAAAAAATGCCAGTGTTGAAAATCTGGCATGAAAATATTGCAAATTTGTGAAGTTACAAAGGTGCATGGAAACTGTGCGACGCACGCTTGTAACACAATCATTTTATGGACTTTCATCACCAGATTTTCAACATAGGTATTTTAGGACCTCTGCTCATGAACATTGTCACTGTCATTTTCTCAAACTGTCCCAAAAACTGATTTCGCACAGCGACCACACTCTTTTGTGCTGGACGTGCAATAACACATTTTGGCCAGGACATGGAAAATGACAGCTGTTCTGTTCATAAGGAGGTATGGAAAAATGCCAATTTTGAAAATGTGGAGTGAAAATATTACAAATTCAAGAAGTTACAAGTGTGCATGGAAACTGTGCAATGCACACTCATAAAATAGCCATTTTCGGGATCTTTTCCACCAAATTTGCAACATAGGCTTTTCGAGATCCTCCCTCATGAACAGTGGCACTGTCAGTTCGTTAATCGGTCCCGAAAGGTGATTCCATGCAGTGACCACAAAATCACCTTTCAGGACTGAATAACACCATGACAGTGACTGAATTCATGAGGAGGGATCCTAATAACCCCATGTTTAAAATTTGGTGCCAAAATTGCCCAAAATGCCCAAGATATGCACCAAAGTTGAAAAAACCCTATTTATGTCATTATACAGCTTACTGGCATTGCTTCAGTTCAGAGTCGGCTTTGAAGAGTGCAGACGTGTTCCCGGTCTGCTGAAGATCGTCGCACTACACTCCAGAGGTAAGTATGGGGCGAGGGGTGTGGGGAGGCAGGGTGCACAGGGTGGGCGCGGATTTGGGGAGGGCCACCGGAGTCGACGAGGGACTGTTTGCTGGTTTGCAGGTTTAAAAAAAAAATCACAGGATGGTTTTTGTGTTACAGGGGCATTTGACATGATGGGGGGGGTTCCCAGCATGCCATCTGACTTTTTTTGGGGGGTGCTGTAGCTGACGGGGGATTGGGCACCCCCATCAGCACATACTGAAGGGGGGACTAGAGCCAATGGGAATTGGGCACCCCCCTCGGCACACAACAAAAGTGGCGGGGTCAGTATGCCAACAAGGAGTGGGCTTCCTCATTGGCAAAATAAATGGGGAAGGGGGACTGAAGCCGACTGGGATTGAGCCCCCCGTCGGCAAAGAAAGACTGTTTTGGGGGGTGCATGATGTCTAGGGGGACTGGGCACCCCCTCGGCATACACTTTAACTGAGGGGGGAGTATACCGATGGGGAGTGGGCTCCTCCATCAGCAAATGAAGTGGGTTGGTGCATTCTGCGTGGCAACAGTCAGTGCCACCATGTTTATTAAACTGCTTCACCAGGAAAGGCACGTCACAGCATGATGAGCTTGGCTCTCATTGCAGCAGACCTTTTCTTAGCCAGTTTACTTGTTGCTGGTGTCAGCTCCTGCAGCTGCATTATTGGGGAATGAGGGACACACCTACTGATGTGTGCCCTGCCTTCGCCCACAGTGACCGCACCTCCAAATCTGCTACTACTGCAATATGTCGGCTGGCACGCACACGCGAGCCAACATAAAAATGGTGGAAATAGGCCTAACTAGCTCTTAAAGCATGAGAGCTACTGGATTTTTCTCTCTAAGAAGTGTAAAACTATCAGGTCTTAATGAACACTGGGACCTGAAACCGTACTTGCTTGATTAATTATGTCAAAAATGCTGATCCAGAAACAAATGGTATGATACCTTTTATTGGTCCAACATAGATGTTACAAAAAGAACAAAGTTCTTAAGCTTTCGGACTAATAAAGTCCTTCCTCAGAAGCTGTTAATATCATAAACAAAATGGGAAGCTTACTGTTATTTAGTTTATGTTTTGTTTTCTTTCTGGAGTCTCTTAGTTATAGATTATTTAATTGAGAATAGTTATACTTTTATTCAAGTTTAAACATTTAATTTTGATTTAGACCTATGATAATCATTGAAAAGATTACAGTATAAAATGTTTTTTCTCTCTCCTCCCATAATTTGATGAGCTTTGAAATGAATTCAGAGTGGAGGGGGTCATTCTAATGTTTGTGAGCATTAAATTTACAGGTTTTTTTTCAGTGGGAAAATAAAGCTTGGAGCACACACACAAGAAGTAATTATTCATTAAGAAAAATGCTTTGTAAAGCTCAAGGTTTAAATATAAAGCTTTGAAATAATTAATTATCCCCTAAAATATGAAACAATTCCTTTTTATGCTTTATTACGATTTTTTTTCTTTATTGGTGTATTTTTTTCTTATGGTTTCTTATGATGGAAAATTGTGTAGTTATTATTTTCTTTTCTTAAGGAATTATAAAAATAAAGTATAAAAAAACATTTGCAACATATAGAAAGTCCATATGATTGTCATATATGATTATTGAGACTGTTATGTAATGTATGCAGTTGTTTGGTTTGCTTGTAGGCTCTAACATCCTGTGCTTTAATCTAGTCCTGTCTACCTACTACTGATGGTGTGTGTGAGTACATCTACTGTATGCCTTGACTAGTGAACCACAACATCCTTCTCTCGCTACTTCTTGAGTATAGAATGCCCTTTGCATATTTTAGCATTTTGCTGTGATTGAATTGAATATGAATTCATTATTGCTAAAAAGACCTCTTCTTATGAAGTTATACTGAGATTTAAACATTTGTTTTAAAATAAGCAAATCTTAGACCATTATGAAGTAGATATGAGTGACATCAGCATTGTTTTCCTTTTCTTTTGATTATTAGATGGTGTTTTTGTATTTAGTTTTAGGATCACATTATGATGGGTATTATAATTATTTAATTGAACACTTCACCTGAAGTTAATTAAGAGCACTATAAAATTCTTGTGTAAGCTCCCAATAGCCACGCCCCCGATGAAGGATCAGTGTGGACCTGAAGCACCAGGGCTCTAGTGGCCAGTGAGATTGCTCTAAAACTGGCGATCATTGTATCTTTTTGAATTCCAAAAATAAATCTTGGGATTATTCAAGCCAGTGTGTGGACATCAATCTGTGGAATGCGTTTCTTCCTGGACTTGTTCCGTTTAAGGTTTGGCATACTTTTTTTACATCTCCCCCCTCCCGTCTTGTAGTTTGCAGCAATATCTTACAAATGTGCCTCCCACTGGGTAGCCTGGGAGTATTCCAGGGTGTCATTAAAAAAGTACTGTTCTTGGATAGTGTGCCTTAACCATTCTTGGGTCCCCTCATGCTGTAGGAAGGAGGTATTGAGGTTCCACTTATTACATCTACCAGTGGAAGCTTCCCAGGCATGGGAGAATATTACTGGGACATGATCGGAGGCCAGGATATTCCCCAAGAAAACTCCAGAGGTCCTGGGTATCAGGTCCGATGAAGTCAATCTGTCATTAAGTCCGACTATATGAATCATGAGGGGGTGAATAATAAGTGGAATCCATATTAGTCTGATGTAGAGTGTGCCAGATGTCATGCAGGCCTGAGTTCCACAGAAAAGTGGTCACTTGGGCCACTAGGGTAGGTTCCTGTTGAGTACCAGGCCATTCCAGTCTCTCTGTGGGTGCAAAGCTAAATTCAGGGCACCTCCAATTACAATGGATTGGGGTCTCCGGGATTTCAGCCAGAGCTGCCTGGTAGAACTGGAGGTCCGGCACATTTGGGGCATAGATGCTACCCAACACAACAGGGATACATAGGCAGCTACTTGACAGAAGTAAGAATCTGCCTTCAGGGTCCTTGTACTCCTGTGATATGCTTAGTTGCAAACCCTTTTTGCATAGAATTGCTACTCCTCGCTGTCAAGTAGAATGTGCATTGTGGTAGTACTGGCCTACCCACATGCAGCCTAAGAGCTTGGAGTCCCCTTCCAACAGGTGCATCTCTTGTAAGAGGGTCATGTCACAGTGCATATCCCTGAGGAATTGAAGGACTGTCCTATGCTTTTAGGGCTATTAAGACCCCTCACATTCTATGACACAATTTTCAAGTGGTTAGTGTTGGAAATTTTTGCAGAAGGTTTATACACAATTATGTTTACTTCTGTTCTGAGGGCACCCCCCAGTTCCCTAGGTCTCCCCTCCCCACAGACATCCCACTGTATACTGTACAAGATGCTACCTAAGATTAATGGTGACCTGTAAAGAACCACTGCAGCCCGCTCCCATCCCCACATACCTTACAATGCTGCTGCGGGAGTCTGGGAGTCTGGCGCTGCAGTGATCATAATTTTTAATACACTTTTTTTTTGTATAACCTGCTGAATCTTTTGGCCAAATGCAGAAGTGTCACATGGTTCCCGATTGAGCGTGTGCAAGGAGTCATGGGTATTACACCCATTTGGTGACATCACTCTCACCACTGCTCTTATTATAGCAGCAGTGTCTATACATTATTATGATTATTTTATGGCTTCTAAAGGGGTCTTGATACCTGTAATATTACTTACAGCAACACCTGGACAGGCTGTTGCTGTAAGTAATATTACAGGTATTTCCCTCCCCACACACACAGGCTAGCACCAAGGCTAGAGAGGGCGGCACATGGGTATCATACTGCAAGGTATTAACAAGGGAAGGATAACAATATTGTTAAAGTAAGGCACCTCACTGGGTAGGGGAGTAGAAATGCAGAAGGTGAAAACCTACCTCCAAGCTCACTGGTTAGTAGAGCTATGAAGGTTTTCATAAATATAAACCTTAAGGTCCTCAACAGTGAACATACATAGATCGAGGCATTAAAAACCTGTGAGCGTAAAACGGGTAAGAAAACTACTAAACAGCAGGAGAGGCTTGCTATGTTTTCAAACTCCCCTTCCCCTTCCCTTGCCTCTCTAAAGCATCAAAAACACACCCACAATATAATAAACAGTAATAGTAGTCGCTAGTAAAATGCAAAACTGGTCAGAGGGGAGTGCAGCATAGTCCACAAAATCAATGAAGAACTGACTGGAGTTGTTATAGTAGCCGTCCCTCAAAAAGCAGTCTCTGTGCCCCTCCACATCTATGTCCAATAAAAAAACATGTAAGGAGGGAGGGAGAGGGTTTACTGGTAAGATAGTTCTCCAGATGCAAGAGGGTGGGTCTACAATCAAACAATCAAGCAGTAGCCCCTGGAGCCAAGGCATCCAAAGTCCCAAAGCTAAGTATGTCCCCCAGACAAGTATTACAGATAAAGTACTCAGTCCCGATGCTCTTGGAGTGCCCTGTAGGAAACAGACAGTGGGCAGTAAGATTTGCAAGTCAGAAGCATATGGACACATTCCTGCCTTGCAATCCCTGACATCATGTATGATTACCAGGCCGGAGGGGAACGAGAGACAGGGCACCTACCACACGAGGGCTACTGGGTCAGTCATGGGGTCTGAATTCTCAGCCTGGCACATTAATAGGGTCTAGCCAGCTCCAATTCTGTGTCCCTTGATGTCTGTGAGTTGTAGTTGCACTGGGGAGCATGGAAGGGACCAGAGAACAATGCCTCGCAATGAACTGTGAGAATGATTGCTGCACAGTCATTTATGGAATGGGAAAAACAGTACTTACAAAACTACCTGGTAGTGCCTCCAGCTATATTGTCCCAGGGCTCCATAACACTTCAAGTTGAAATGGCAGAAGTGGCACCATTTCCTTCTGGTGTCTCAATGTCCATTTGTTCTCCTGTCACTGAGTGAGGGGTGAATGAGTAATCTAGCAAGCAGGCTTTTCTAAGGTACAGTTGTAAGAACTTGTAAGCCTCTTATGGGGTCTGAAACTGCATGATCTGCCCCTCTACACTGATCACCAGGGTAGTCGGATAGAGAAGGACATAAGTGATCCCCTGATTCCACAGGCCCTTCTTAATTTTATCAGATGCCTGGTGCCTCTCTAAGATTCCCCTGGGACAGTCCAGGTAAAAAGAGATCCTGGTCCAACCAACCACTATGTTCTTGAGCTCCCTGGCTTTGGTCATTATTAGCTTCTTGTCTTGAAATCACAGTAGTTTGAAAATTAGTGGTTGGAGTCTCGTAGATGATTTGTTCTTTTGGACCCTTTGGATCCAGTGTGCACGTTCAACTTCAAAGTCATATTCTTCAGGAGACAGTTGCAGCCATCTGAGCAAGTTATTCCAGAGATACTGGATGGGGTGTCTGCCCTCTAAGCCCTCAGGGAGACCTATAATCTGGAGGCTCTTTCTTGTACCTCTACCCTCCAGGCCTTTCAGCTTCACTGTCAGCCAGTCTATTTGGGTCTCCACGGCCTGAATTTGGCAGTCCTCTACCATGTTATATTCCACAGCCTCGGCAATAGAAGCCTCCATTTTGTCCACATGGGCAGCAAGGGTGCTTAAACTGGCTTGGGTGTCTGTAGCTGTCATCCAAAATATTTCAACAGAGGCTGCGATCTGTTCGATGAGAATGGCTTGTCTCACCAGGTCTGGAGCTTTAGTATTGTGGTCCCTTGCAGTCGCCATCTTCGACTCTGGCAACTGGTTGTGGGTTGGCAATTTGTCAATGGATTTTTTTCACTTTTGTGCTGCGATCTGATCTGTGGGCTGTACCTCAACAGTTTAAAAGCTTTTTAAGCTTCCCAGTTTGCATGAGACTCAGGTGCCCTTCTTGTTGAAAGTAGAAGATGAAGCAGGATTCATGGGAGGCAGCACAGAGCTAAGAGATCAGGAGCCCATTTCTCCCAGGTGCTCACGTGACCTCTCACCAGTCCCAATTTTATAAGGTAGCCTGCGCTAGTGGGGGGACCACCTGCACCAACCAGGCTTGCACTGTCTTTGCAACAAACACACCAGTGCGCCATGCTGGATGGGGGCTTGTGCAGGGGCAATGCTGCAATATCCCCTAAAGTGGAATTTTGCAAGCTCCCATGGGCACACAGACCCTGCAGTTAGAGCAGTGACTCCATGCCCCACTGGGAAAGGTATCCTCACAGCCCCGATATCTGCCAGACCACCACTGGAGTGGCTGTTGGTCTGTGGTAGGTATGAGCTCGCAACCCTCCACCCCCGAGGTGTCACTGGTGAGTCTGTCCCACACGCACAGACCTGTGCTGCCCATGCACTTGCCCTAGTGGGGGCAGTTGCCGTCACCCACCCCCAGCCTGACCTGTTCCCCCCCACAAGCCAGGGCATGCCCAGGATGACCCGCCTTCCAGAGTGACCAGACAGCGGACCACCGTTGTTGGCCACTGCTGCTGCAAGCCCATCCTGTGGCTTGCAGCATTCCTCCCTACATGCTATTTCTTCAGTGCTGCTGTTGTCAATTGCTGCAAACCCGGAGATGTTCGCACCAGGACCCCACTTTTTGTAAAATCAGGTGCAGGATCACTAGCACACCCAGGTTTGTCACAGGTGGTGGTTCGGTGCACCAGGCACCAATCAAATGAGGCTTTGTAAAACTGAGCCCCCTGTGTATAAAGGAAACCAGTCAGAAAAATGGCCCTGAGTATTGAAGACCACAACCAGAACCAAGGCCACTGTGCATAAAGCAAAAACCAGAAATAGCACACTCAAGACAAATTCTTAAGATCACAACTTATATAGCAATTTAACAGTTTTAATCTAAATGACAAAACTCAGATATAACATGCTGCCATTTAAACTGCCCTGGTGCTTTGGTCTATGACCTTTGTCAGGGAGCTGGGGGTTAGGGACAGTCTTAAGGATTCTTCTTCAGTGCACTCTTTCCAGTTTTTGTTTATGTAAGGGTATTGTTAACACCCTCAGCAGCACCACCAGCTAGCATTGGGCAGAGTATAGATCTTACCTCTGGATATCCACTGAGTATAGATGCCACAAATAAGAGCTATGCCTCATGTGTGTTGAGGGTCCCAGCTAGAGCTAGGTCCCATCAGTACAGAGTCAAACCATGGCTAAAGCCCTTGTCTGGTAGAGGGCTCAAATCAGAGCTTCAGCACCCATGTGAAGATGGACCAAACTAAAGTTAAGGCTCACTTTTGTAGAATGCCCCAACCACAGAAACAATTCCTAATGGTAGAAGGCTCCAACTAGATTTAGGGCTGCTAAATGTAGAGCATCTAAACCAGAGCTAAACTTCCTGCTGGTACAGGGCAATAACCAAAGTGAGGGACCCCTGCTAGTGAAGGCAACCAACCAAAGTTACAGCATTCTGCTGGTAATGGGCTCTAACCAGATCTAGTGTCCCTGCTGGTAGAGGGACCTAACTAGAGTCATGGCACCAAGTACAGAGGGCCCAAACTAAAGTTAAGGCCCCCCGGTTAAGTGGAACCCATCCAGAACCTGGGCCCCTACATGAAGAGGGTCTTAATCAGAGCTAGACCCCCTCTGAGTAGTAGGCCCAAACATAGCTGAGGCCCCTTAGTCCATAGCTAACGTCCACCTTGATAGCTCCCGGCAAAGAGCCAGTGATGCACAAAGAACTGAGGCATTTGGTGGCATCTTCCTTGCTATGCATGGCTGTCCTTTACTGATTTTGAATGCCTTAGTAGTATTTATACTGCTACTATTAAAGTTTTGTGTGAGACTAGACTCCTCAAATGCATCACTCCAAGTACTGTTTTGTTAACATATCGGGTAAAGCAACCCGGCTTAGTGATGGGACTTGCTGTAAGCATGTAATGTCTTGTTTCTTTCCATTTATATGGTGTACAACCAGTGCTAATGCCCTTTCTGGTAGATGGCTCCAAGCAGAGCTAGAGTCTGTAAGTTAAGAAGGCCCATACCCCGGGTCCATAACAGATCTAAGAGACTTGAGTTGGGGAAGAATCCAGTCCGGGCAGATTTTCTGGGTTCCAGATCTTTTTATTTAACCCCAAAGCAGGTTAAAAACCAGAATTAGGAGTTAAAAAAGTGATTACTAAACTTTGGTTTAAGCCACAGTCTCCTTCCGTAAACCAAAGGATAACCTTAATAAACTCACTCTATTTTTGGAAGAAGGATCCTACTACTACATAAATCATCTTTCTGTTTTTGATAACATTTGACGACATTGGATTTTATTTAAATTGTAAACTGATTCTAATTTTGTGCCATGATGTACTCTTGTCCTGTTCTTCAGTTACAAGTTAGGTCATTATTTGGTTAGGCAATAGCTCAAATAATAGATTTCACTATTATATTTTATATTTTAAGAAAATTAATTAAGTACTCCTATCAACATGCTTTCTTGTGTAACAAGCTATAATGTGTGTACCGGGTTAACATAACACTTACAAGACAGCGCTACAAAAAACGCCCAGTGGAAAGCATGAAAACATTTTCAGTGACAGGGGTATAACAGTGGCAGGGAATTACTGCTACCACTGTCACTGATCAGAAGGAAGTGGAAGGGCTGAAGAAGGCTGTGCTGTTGGGTCCTGCTGAGCCACTCCCATGGTGGAGTGGCTAGGGCACCAGCACTCAGTGATGAAAGAGACCTGGGACCACAGTTCAGATCCCTCCAGGTCTTGTACTGTTGCAAAATTTAAAAAAAAAAAGGAAAATTTTAGCCCTCTGGAGTTTCGCCTCATCCCCAAAGTCCACAACCCCCCAGAGTTGGTTATTTAAATTCCAGGGTGTTTGGGGGCAAAGCTTCCCATGTTGGTGGGTGCAGGGGGCTTTCTCAATGGTTGATGCACGTTCCTTGTTTGGCCGTGTTTTGACCGACATTATTTGAGTTTGTGTGATATTGGTTGTGGCATTCTTTGTCGCTCTCTTTCATCTGCAGCATTATGACCCCATGCCATAATGTGTATGGAATACCTAGTTCTACTTGCTTTGGCTAATACATTATATATTATGGTCTCAGACTGTCCTGTAACTGATGAATATTTCTCATTTGCTGTACTCTTTGTTCTCTGTCATGTTGAATGTTCTTGTTAAGATGTTTTTTTTCAAGTTTATAATACAATAATAAAGTTTTATTATAAAAAAAAACAGAATTAAGCTCTGAAAGAAAATAACATACCCCAAGGAACATTTCTCAAATCAGAAATAAAAGCATCAGAATTATAACTACGACAACTACAAAATGTAATGGTTTTGAAAGGAAGTTTAGAGATAGAAAAATCAAAAGAGCAAAAAATAACCAAATGATCACTAAAAAGATTAGCCAGGCAGTCAGACTTTAAAAAGTGATGACCTGGAGAAATAAAATTAAGTCTAAAACAGAAGCAGTACTGTAAACTGGGTCAGATCTAATAGGCTCATTTATAATCTGAATCAGACCTAAGGGAGGAAGAGCTTATTTCAGTTTCAACTGTCTGCTTGCTGACCAGTGAGCAATGAAACCACCTAATACAATTATGTTATTGTATTATGCATCCAATAAATTAATTAAACTAAAAATGCTGGCAGCATTAATATTTCAGAGGCAATACAAACAACCAGCCAAAATTCCCTTTCCTGAAATGTTTAACAGTACAAAAACAGAATTTATAGATTCAAAAATATTAACAAAATGGAGGCAGTCCAGAGAAGGGCAACCGAAATGGTGCAGGGACTGCATCAGAAAACATATGAGGACAGATTAACAGAGCTCAGTATGCATACCCTAGAGCAAAGGAGGGAGAGAGGTGATATGATTGAAACATTGAAACGTCTTAAGGGCATTAACAAGGTGAAAGAGTCTAACATGTTTCAATTTAAGAAAATAGCAGGACAAGAGCACATAGCATGGGATTAGAGGGAGGCTGATTAAGGTGTAATGTGAGGAAGTGCTTTTTCACAGAAAGGATGGTGGATGCATGGAATGGCCTACCTCAGGAAGTGGTGGATATGAATACAGTGCAGAGCTGCAGAAAGGCATGGGATAGGCATAAGGGAGCAATATAGATGAGTATGAATAGATAGGCCATTGACAGAGTAAAGTCCTATGGCAATTCATAAGGTAGAACAAATGGGTAGGCTGGATGGGCATTGTGGTCCTTATCTGCCATCAACGTCTATGTTTCTATGTTTCTATTCCTCTGGAGTCTCAACTTTAACAAGGTAGTGAGTGATTTAAGAACAAACAAATATGGCAATACCACCTCCATGACTATTTCTATCACATCTAAACACAGAAAAGTTAGATAAATTTACATCCAACTCAAAAACTGAGGTATCAAACCATGTTTCCAACAAAGCAGCACAGATGCCTGTGTTGAGGAAGTCCAAGCTAAACAATTACCAATTTATGGAGAAAGCTCTGGGCATTAGAATGGTACACCTTGTAAAGCAGTAACAGGGTTTGTTGCATGATAAGCCGATAGCCATTTATGTGGGTTCATATTGTATATGATGTAATGTACTTTAGAATTAAGACACTGTCCCTTTAACAGGTAACTACAATATTTATTTATTTATTTAAAAGTTGGTAACCAGGAAAGGCACACTGAGCCAAGGCTTCTTTCCAGGTGTGACCCAGGGAAGGACAAGGGTAGCATATAACGAGCATTTGTACATGGTAATACAGTGAATTACATAGCTTAAAATAGATACAGAGTATATTAATAAGTAGATGGCAGTGATATACAACATAAGAACAATCACTCCAGGACTTGGGTACAAGCTAAATTCAAAATTAATTGCTGAGTTTAAAGAGGGGGAGGATATGGACATGTTTTGAATTCATTTGAAAATGTCTGTATCCAGGCATATCTGCCCACTACTTATTGGCAAGGGGAGGGATGCATTGGGGCAGATAGACAATGTTGAAAGTAAAGATTTTGACAAGTTAAAAACTGCTTTATTAAAAAAATATTATCTGAACCCTGATGCATACAGAGCCAAGTTCAGAAAACTCCACAATAGGCTGGAAATGAGCTTTGAAGAGGTAGCCACAAAACAGTACCAATATTTAAAACGTTGGTGGGAAGGGGTGAAAGCAGATTCTGTTGAAGGTATTGAAGGGGTGGTATTGTGTGAACACTTTAATTGGATTTGCTCACCTGACCTGAAGCTTTGGCTAGAGGGCTGAGATCCTAAGACTGCCAAAGAGGCTACAGAGCTGGCAGATAGCTATGTTTGAAGCAGGGCTGCTCCAAAAGGGAATGCAGTGGCGAAAGGGAAAAGTGGGCATTTTGGGCAACCAAAAACCACGGCACCTCTGCAAAAAGAAGAGAATCCCCAGGTGCCCAAAAGGGAGGTTGGGGACAAGAAACAGGATGAATGCTGGTATTGTCACCAGATAAGCCATCTGTCTAGACAGTGTCCTAAGAAAGCCCAGAAGTTAAAATGGCCTGTGCAATGAGAAGCAATATCCCACTGTATCTCTGAGGCTCTCCCTGACACTATGAAGAGGCACAGTCACCCAGTCATGGTGAATGGGTTGCAAACTAGGAGACTAAGGAATATGGGAGCATCTCTTACCCTGGCAAAAGGGGAGTTGGTGGGGGCTGAACAAATACTGCCAAATCAGTTTGTCTCTGTGAGGGATTACACAGGGGAAAGAAAAGCTTACCATTAGGCAGTGTTCCCTGGATTGAGGAGATGCAGGTAAAGGGGTAAGGAAGGTGGCTGTAGCAGAAAAACTCATTATGAATGTTATTGTAGGAAATGATGTTCCACAGGGAGTGGTTTGTGCTGTGACCAGAAGCCAAAAAAATAGAAGCTCCTGTGATCTTCAGGACCCCACAGAGATTCAGACAGAAGAGGTTGTGAGACAGGCCAGCCAACCTGTAGCTCTTGTAAAAGAGGGTAATAAAAGGGGAATGAAACTTCCCCTAGTGGCAGGTAACTCAACTGCTACTGAAGATTGCTCTCAGGAGGGAGGGGTGACACATAGCCCAAAGGAGGGGGAAGGCTGTGATACTGAGTCCCCTACTGCCACAGCTATGGACCTCAGCCTGGGAATTGCTGGGGATATGCCCCATGCTCTGGGTGAGTTGGAAGCCTTAACAGCACAATGGACAGACCCTAGCTTAGAGAAGCTGAGGGCCTGTGCAGAGTCTGCTGGAACACAGGGAGGTGATGGAAAACATAGGGTGTATTGGGAAAATGGACTGTTATACATGCAGGACATCAGGACAGAGGGAGGGGTATTGGGCAGGCAGTTTGTTGTTCCCCAGGAGTATTGTGGGTTATTGCTCAAGGTAGCTCAAGATATTCCCATGCCCAGACATTTGGGCATTGCTCTCATTACATAGTGCTTAGCCCACAATTTCTATTGGCCCAATATTACCAAGCAGATAAAGGAATACTGCAAATCCTGTCACAGATGTCAGTAAATAGGGAAGATCAGAAACAACGCTAAAGCTGCCCTGATTCCCTTACCACTTGTGGAGGAACCATTACAGAAGGTTGGAATGGATATTGTGGGTCCTTCGAATACCCAAAGTTCCTTGGGGGAAAAAGGTATTGACAGTTGTTGATTATGCTACCTGCTACTCCGAAGCCATTGTGCTGTCCTCCACTAAGGCGGGCAAAGTGGCAGATGCTTTGCTGGGGATTTTCTTCCATGTTGGGTTTCCACAGGAGGTTATCTCTGATCGAGGAGGTAACTTTATGTCAGACCTAATATAGTGTTTGTGGGAGAAGACAGCACTTGGAGACTTTTTAAAAGAACATCCAGAGACTTGGATTAAGGACTTGTTACACGTTCTTTTTTTTTTATTCAATATACTTTATTAAGCATTTTAAAGAGAATGCAATAAAGCACATAAGACAATACAGGCTATTCATTATCTATGTACAATAAACTGTAAACTTAGAGCCTATAGGTTGCACCAGCTCGAATAAACCCCAAGCCTCCCCTCCCCACCCATCATACCCCCCATCTTAAAATTGTCTTTGGAATAAAGTGACAACCACTACCACCATTCAAGGTCATATTTACTAAAATGAGGCAAATAAATAAAGGAGTGCTCCATAGAGGAGTAATCACCGGTATCCTATAAAAAGGGCCAGTTCAGGGCAAAGATCCAACCAGTTAGTATACTCACCCACTTAAAATTGTGTATATAGTTAGCTAACTACTTTATATAGGTAAATACAATGCATATAGCTTCCCCCAATTTTTATAAAAGCTTTTTAGGATTATGCCTTAGAGATGCAATCATCCTTTCTACCCGAAGGTTAACAGTAGCTTGTTTAGCCATTCGGTATAGGTGATTGCTATGGAATCCTTCCAGCGCTTTAGTACCAGCTTTTTAACTGAGTACGAAATAAGGGCCAAATTGAATCTTCTCTCTTTAACAGGCACTTGGGAATAATCACCCACTATACAAATTTCAGGCGTAAAGTGCTCTTCGAGGCCTAGTAAAGGGTCTACTTTACTTTGTAGCTCCCTCCATAATATATGAAGCAGAGTACCTTCTGCCATACCACATCTAGTACATGCATTGTCTTTTAATTTTCCCATAGCTGCTAATTTAGAGGGAGTAAGATATATGTTATGTAGTATGTAAAATTGCATTATCCGAAGATTGTCATTGGATGTATGTAAAAAAGGCCGCTTGCCAAATTTTCTCCCAATTAAAATCCTTAGTAGGAAATTGATCTGACCGGTATGTTGATTGACCCATCATACCAAGACACATAAGGGGATATACAGCTGCAGTAATTTGGGAAACCGCATGTGGGAGCCAGGCCAAGGTTCAGAGAGAATCAATGAGCCCTGATTGGTCCTCTTCCCATTCATCATTTCCCATTTTAGTGACTAGCAGATATTTAATTTGGAAACCATAAAAAATCTGTCTCTCGGGAATGTTTAGAATGGGCATGAGGTCCTTTGTGGTTTTAAGTTTGCCTTCCTCAGGGAGGGTCAAAACTGTAACACCTGGGTTTTGAGATGCTACATGTTGCTTGAGACAATGTCCCCCTATTTTAAAGTTATGATTTGAATATAGAGGTTGAGAAATGTCCTTGACATTATCATATTTAATAGCCTTACATAATTGCTTATGAACCTTGACAGACATTAAAATTAGCTCATTTTTAAGAAGTGGATAACACTCTAACCATGGTATATAAGACAGCAGATGGATCAATACCACTCTGCCTAATCCAGTGGCATTCTAATTGCAACCATACTGGTTCATATATAGATTCCTGGGTCTGGGAGGCAGGATATGTCCAATGTAAATATTTAACCATGTGACTTGCTAAATAGTAATGGTAAAAATTAGGAAGTTTAAGGCCTCCACATAGCTTTGCTGCTCCTAACCTAATATACAATATTCTCAGAGGTTTCCCTCTCCACAAGAAGTGAGAAATAATGCTATGAAGTTTCTGGAACCAAGAGCATGGAAGGTAGAAATTGAGCATGTTTAGAGGGTTGAATATCTTGGGAGAACATTCAACTTTATTACATTTACTCTCCCCTGCATCGAGAGATGTAACAGGGCCCACCTGTCCAAATCTAATTTAATAGTTCCTAATAGGGAATCTAGGTTAAGCTTCTTAACCTGACTCATATCCCGGGATATAATAAGTCCTAAGTACCTAATTTAAGAAGCACAACTCAGATTTACCTTCTCTATCTGGGCACAACATGCATAACAATTTAGTGGCATCACTGGATTTTTCTCCGTTTAGTTTATAATTTGATAACCTTCCATAAGTGTCTATAATGTTCAGGGCTGCTGAAATCGAACTCTCTGGATTCGTCAGGTGTAGCAGAATATCATCTGCATAAGCAGACAAGCAAAGATTAAGATGGCCTATTTGAATACCCTGCACAAGGGGGAAATGCTGAAGGTAATACAATAGGGGCTCAAGGTATAGATTAAAAAGCATTGGCGACAGTGGGCATCCTTGGGGGGTACCCATATATGGTGGGAAAGAATTGGAGTATACCCCATTACAAAAAATTTTAGCTGTGGGGCTTGTGTACAGGGTAGTAATCCATTGGATGAATTTGTCAGGGATGCCAAAGCTATCCAAAACTGCAAACAAGAAAGGCCAACTAACTCGATTGAAAGTCTTCTCTGTGACCAGGGATATCAGCACCATTGGAAGCAGAGCTGCCCTGGATGCAGAGAAGATATGGAAAAGCTTTCTCAGGTGGTCTACTGAGGATCTACCTGCTACAAATCCCACCTGTTTGGGGTTAATTAAGAGTTGCCAAACCCTGGCTAGCCTAGTGGCCAGGATTTTAGAAAACAACTAAATGTCTTAGTTCACTGGGGATATAGGCCGGTAGTTATTTACTTTCATTTTGTCCTTACCCAGCTTTGGTATCACCGTAATGAGCGCTTCTATTAGGGTTAAATCAGTTATCCCTGATTCACAAAAAAAATTAAACACCTGCTATTGCAGGGGAGAAAGCTGTTCCTCAAATACCTTGTTAAACCGCAGCGGTAACCAGTCTGGTCCAGGAGCTTTATCTTCGGGAAGGGAATGAATAGCATCTGATTATTCCTGCCTTCCAATCTTACTAACTAGGAACTCCTTATCAGGTAGTAGAAGCAAGGGAAAATGAGCCTGTTGTAAATAATTCCTAATTTCCAGTAATGATGGAGAGTAAGTTGGAGGAGAGTATACATCTTTATAATATTCTTCAAACTCAGGGACAATCTCTCTTGGTTTGGTGTGGAGTATGTTATCCTTGCTGGAATTCAAGGCCACCACCATTCTGGATTCTTCCTGTTTTTTTAGCTGCAATGCTAACAGATGGCTCACCCTGTCACCCTGCTCAACATATTTAGCACGGGATTTAAACAACGCAAACTGTGCCTTCTCCCTTAAAGTTTCTGAATATTAATTACTTAATAAAGTCAATTGGGTCAGGGTCATCACATTGGGACTGCAAGTTAACTTATTTTCTAGGTTCTGAATTTGAGCCAGAAGGGAAGAAGAAAGGGCCTCTCTCTTCTTCTTACAAATTGTGGCCAGGCGTATACACTCTCCCCTTATTACACATTTAAGCGCACCCATACCTTATCTATATGCTGGATGGAGTCATAATTCTGGGCTATTTACTGTTCAATAGAGTTTTTAAGGATATGTACTATTTTTGGTTCCTGAAGCATTTGTACATTTAGCTTCCAGCTACTATCTTTATCGGTTGTGTTGGACAGGGTTCCCTCTAACCAAATTGGCGTATGATCCAAGAGGGTTCTTGGAATAATTCCATTACCGACAAACCCGGTCAGCATTAGATTATTTACAAGAAAGAAGTCTATTCGTGACAGGAATCTATGCGTGGAAGAGTAGCATGTAAATTGCTTAACATTAGGATTTAATAGGCACCATGGATCACTGAGTTCATGGTCTGCCATAAATTTTCTAAGAGCTATCTGTGCTGGGGTTAGTAATTTCTTGCCCCATGTACATGATCTGTCTACCTCTTGAGATAGCACCAGGTTCCAATCACCTGCCAATATCACTGGTACTCTCGGAAAAGATCCTAGGGTTTGTGAGAGGGCAGTGAAAAAGTCTGAGGAGTCATTCTTGAGTCCATAAACTGAACCCAGTAACACCTTAGAGTGATTCAGTAACCCCAGTAAGAGTATAACTCTGCCTTGTGGATCTACATGTGCCCTCTGTAAGTGGAAAGCTGTGCCTCATGTGAAAAGCAATAACTACCCCTCTTTGAGCCACGGCATTACCCGCTGCATGGATCTGACCAATTTGACACCTTCTAAAAAGGATACTTTCTTTTTCAAGTAAGTGTGTTTCTTGAAGAAAAACATTCTTACTGTGCAGTGACTTGAGATGCCTAAGGATTTGGTAATGTCTGACCCATTCCTGGCTCTCCTTACATTCCAGGATAGAAACCTTGTCATCCTAACTTAACTATTACTATGAAACTGGTGGAATACTGATTATTCCGACTGGGTTGAGTCCAAATCTCCCTACAGTATATCTTAAATGGAGCCTCATTAGGATACACTGCTTCACCTAAACCTATGATCTTCTTCACATCATGCTTTACCAAAAATGGTGGATGACCCACCCCTTTCCCTCCCCAATTTTCTTTTCTGGTAACCAGAGATCTGAAAGTAACTTTTGGCCCCCTCTCCCTTAATGCCCCAAAAATAACAAGCCAACAATCCCCCAGTCCCTTAGACTGTCCTCCTTACCAAGTATCGTTTACGATAAACATTTACTACCGAGTATCCCGCAGTCTTCCCTCTCCCTCCCCCTGCTACAACATTAGCTAAGAAAAACAGTAATACCTCTTTTCTGTACAGCCATAATGTATTATATATGAAAGCAAAGATTCAACCTGCTAAATGTCCATGCTATATGCCCGCTTAACCATATTACTTAGCAGGACCTTTGTAAGAACCATAAAATATTTAACTACATCCAACCTTGAGGGGGCCAAATTGGCAAAGCAAACCTAGGTCTTAACTCAAAAACACCAGTCTCTTTTGCAACTGCAGTGGGTGATGAAGTAATATTAAAAGAAAAAGTGTCCATATACAGAGTGATGTTATAGTCCGAATTTGAACTCAGTGCAATTTGCAGCACCTGGCATTGAGCACCACACACTTGGGAGCGCCATCACTTAAAGAGGTCTGGAAACCTTTTGTTTAGGTCAGCCACAGCTTCTGTCGGAGATTCATGCGCTATCCATTTACCCTCATGTTGTACCTGAAGTATTGCAGGGTAATGCATGTGGAATCTTACATCTGCTGTGATTAGCTTTGTGACTACGGGTGTAGCTCGGTGCACTTTTGTCTCACTGACAGCGGCAAATCCTGCGCTATTCGAATCCTTTTGCTTTCCCATTGTATGCCCTTCATTTCTCTGACTTTATCCAGAATATACTGCTTATCTAGATAATTCAGGAGATGAAAAATTAGAGGATGTGGAGGGGATCCCTGCAGTGGTGTGGGTTGAAGAAAACGGTGGGATCGCTCTATTATGTAGATAGGGCCATTTGGGGAAGGCCCAGCTATTTTACTGCACAATTTTTGTATAAAAGACACTGGGTTCATCCCTTCTTCTCCCTCCGGCAATCCTGGAATCACTAGGTTATTTCTGTGCAAGTGGCCCTCCAAATCTTCTAATTTGCCTTCAGCTTTCTTCAAACACTCTCTCAAGGTAGCCATTTCGGGATCTACTCATGCCCTCCAATCATCCAACTACGAAATCCTTGCTTCGTTGTCTCCTGTCCTGATGGTAAGTTGGCTTAAGGAATTTTTTTTACCACTTGTAGATCTCCTACGACAGCCTGCAGCGATTCTTTCATAGTAGCCAAACCTTCAAAGAATATTGCTTCAGTTATAAGGCCTGAGAAGCCGGCGGGTCTGTTTCAATCAAATCCCCCATTTTGTTCCTTTTTGATGGTTTTATCTTGTCCGGAGACGGAGGGCAGCATATGATTGGGCCCCTGAGGTTTCAAACCTGCTTCCTTACATTAGGAAACTGCAACAAAATCAGGTGTGGTGGCTATCTCCTTGCTGAACTCCCTTTTTCTGATGCTGATAGGTGAATATCGGACCTGGAATAGCTATACTGAGCAGGGGGGTCCACGGAGCTGAAAGCCACATGTTTTAGTTGGCAGCCATCGCAACCGGAAGTCAACACATTCTATTGCCTAATGAACTGTCATCTCTACAAGGACATTTGAAATATTGTCTGAACTTTAACAACAAAACAAGATATAGTTTAGAATACAGTATCTAGTACTGTATTGTTCTGTGAACCATCCAGTTTTGCTTTTGTTTTTGTCTGCATTTCAAAGTTCTTCCAAACTGTAGACTTTTCTTATTGCTTTTTAAACTTTTATGATTTTTTTTATCAACTCTGCCTGGGGTCTGGTTGTGTGATTTAACATTTAAGCAGAAGTGTTTTGTAAAGACCATGTGCCTAAAAAGATAGAAATCCGCTCAGCTATCTTATAAAAACTACTTAGGCAAGACGTAGCCAGTGGCCGTGGTGGGATTCACATATTGAAAGTAGTGCAGAGTCAAGGGTACTCGAAACTACAGAACCCACCCTCCCACTGGGAAAAGGAAGGTTTGGTGGTAAGTCTTCCTGAAACCCTTACTCCTGCTCATGAGTTCCTGAATAGGGGGATCCTCTCTGCAAACAGGAGGTCCTGCTGGACTGCCCGAGGTTAGGGGGCCAGGGGCTCATGACAGGGTTTACAACTATAGCCACGTTCACATGGCACATACCTGCATCAGCACCATCCCCATCAGTTCCATTGCACTTTACTGAAATGATGCGGACCAACATTCATACAACATGGATTTTAGGTGTTGCTTCCTGCATTTTGAGGAGTGTTCTGGTGGTGGGGAGGGTAACACTGTTGAGTGCAGTCTGGAAAAACAACTGGCAGCATTGTGGGCAGTGCCAGCTGTTCAGGTAGGCAAGGGAAACCCCTACAACAGTACATGATCCAAAGAAAAGAGGGATCACAGTGAAATGAAACTTATGCAGGCAGTACGATGCGGGGTTGCATTCACACATCAAAAGAAGCAACAATTTCACAGTTGTGCACCACCCACAATGGCACAGAACTGGCTGTGTGAAGAGCCCTTATGTCACCTGAGGGTAGAAGGAATAAAAAGTAAAACCAAAATAAAACAGAAATGACTTGAATTTTCAGGCCATGAGGAGGCCAATACAATCATTTGGAGCATTTCTTGAATGCTCTTGTGGAGGTGTAGTACAAGCTGTTGAAAGCTGTTCCCTTGGATAACATGACTAAAGAAATATCAGATTAAAGATGATGAAAGATACAGTTATTAACTTACAGTAGACTTGGGTATGCTCCGACAGCCCTAGACCAGATTAGGGAGAACCCATTATAAAATCAACCAAATAAAGAAAAACAAACACTATATGTAAGCAATAAGACATGGCAGGACATTGGTTGTGCTGGTTTTAGCTCATGCCAAGAGGTGCAGTAAAGCATGAGGCTGTAGGTTCATAAATTCATATGCGAGTTGTTCAAATTCCAGATCCTACTGCCTGAACTTGTTCAGACTTGTGCAGTTGTGAATTAAGATAGGAATCTCAGAACTTGTTAAGCCTATCAGGAAGCATGGAATTTCCAACCAGCTTTATAATCTTAAAATAACAACCAAGTATGCATAACAATTAAAAAATAAACCTACCTCCCCTGCTTTGTGAGCCCCAGCAAAGTAACTCATTTACAAGGTACTATAACATTTTAAATAAAAAATAACATAATCAAAATACATAGAATAATGACTAGGACTTGTCAGTCCCAGGTTATACAATGTTTAGAGAGGATAGAGGGATAAGTAAAAGGGAGGAGGCATAGCTCTATAATTCAGGAAGGACACAGAGGCTGTGGAATATGGGAATATTAGAGGAAGCAAAGGGGAAACAGAGTCCCTACAGGTTCACCTCATAACGCACTCAGGCAAGAAAATATTGGTGGGGTGATCTATAAACCACCAGGACAAGGGGAAGAGACAGCTAGCTCAGGGAAGAGCTGGCAAGGGGAGTGAAGAAGAGGTGGTGGTGGTGGGTAATCTGAACCTGCTGAAAGTCAACTGGGACATTCCAGTGGCCAGTGCACCAGAAGTCAAGCCCTGTTAGATACATTGCAGGACTGCCTGCTGGTGTGGCTGGTTTAGGAACTCACTAGACAGATGGACATCCTCGATTTGATGCTCACCAACTCGCAGATTGTGGGTGGAGTGAGGGTAGGGAAGCTATTGGGGTCAAGCAACCATAACTCCATTTAGTTCAGGCTGGCACTCAGGACCAGAATTCCCCTGTCCAAAAACTGAAGTCCTAGATTTCAGGAGAGCAGACTTCAGTCAGATGAGGGAGCTGGTCTGAGACAAATTGACTGGAGGGACAGCACTGAAGGTGTAGAGAAAAGATGGGGGGGCAATCAAGGGGACCATTCTTGAGGCAACAAAGTCATGCATGAGAATTGTTACAAAATGAAACAGGTACAAGAGACCAATATGGTTCTCAGAAAGGGTCAAAGAAGCAGTGAGGGAAGAGAAAAATGCTTTCACCAGGTACAAGGAAAAGCAGGGGGAGGAGGAATGGGGAGAGTACCAAACAAAAATAAGGAAAGCAAAGAGGACGGCCAGGGAGGCAAAGGTAGACACGGAGCTGCACATTGCGGAGGGGGAAAAGAAGAAGGAAAAAACAGTTCTTCAGATATATTAAGGGAAAAAAAGGAAGCAGGGAAGGGAGTATTATTAGGTTATAAGAGGAAGGCAGGGAACCTGAGGAAGATGAACAAAAAGCAGCCATCCTTAACAATGACTTCTGCTTTGTCTTCACAGGGGAGAACAGCAGGCACCTGCCTGAAAGTGGCATCAAGGTGGCTGTCAGGGGAATTCCTGACATGAGGTAGCCAGTAGTGTCCAGAGAAAGGATCTAGAAGGGTCTCGAAGCCGTAAAGGTAGATAAAGTACAAAAGTCTGATCAGATGCACCCAAGGGTGCTCAAGGAAGTGCTTGCAGAATTGGCTGAACCCCTAGTAGTGCTGTTCAATATCTCAATTCACAAAAGCATTGATCAGAAAGACTGGACGGTAGTGGACATAGTCCCACTACTTGGAGGGGGGGAAGGAGCAACCAGGGTATAACAGATCTGTCAGACTTAACTCTGTAGTAGGTAAACTGATGGAGTCACTGATCAAAGAGAACCTTGTGGACTACATCGAGAGCAATGGTCTACAGGATAGTAAAGAGCATGGGTTTGTGACAGGGAGGTATTGTCAGACTGGGAGGGCTAAAAGTCCATGGTTCAATGTGGGGAAATGGTTCCTCCTACATCTCCCATTTAAGCCAGCCACTTCCGTTAACTCCGCTTGGAGTATTTTAAAATCACCTTGGACTCCTGCAGCTGTGTGGCTGGTAAGGCTTGGCTCTTTCCTGTTGTTTCCCCCAACCTCTGTTCCTTATTTCTCTGTTTTCCTTCATCTCTCTCTCTCTCTCTCTTTGCTTGTGCTCCCCCAATGCCTCTGTGTCTTCCGCTGTTTGTCTCCCCCTCTCCCATGCCTCTGTCTCTGGCAATTTTTGTCTTCCCCTACCCTTCCTGATTCCCCCATCCTTGTGGCTTTCTTCCCAGTCTGCTCCTTTCCCCACTCCTTCCTCCTTCCTGTGTTCCCTGGTACCTCCTTCACTGTTTTCCTTGCCTCTTGGTTTCCTCTCATTTCCCTTTGGTTTTGGGCATTTTCTGTCTTACCAGCCGCCATTCCATTCCCTGCAGGCACTTCCAGGATGTGATGTTACCCATCG
Source organism: Neoceratodus forsteri (assembly GCA_016271365.2). Classification (NCBI taxonomy): domain Eukaryota; kingdom Metazoa; phylum Chordata; order Ceratodontiformes; family Ceratodontidae; genus Neoceratodus; species Neoceratodus forsteri. The sequence goes on from CM028136.1 coordinate 294,487,335, forward strand.
CTTGGCTTCCAGCTCCTGAATCTCCCTGAAGCTTCACTTTGTACACAGAACCGATGGTCATGCTGCAGATCAGTAGCCTTCAGTTGGAGTACTATATCAGCCATACACTCAACCTCAACTTGCAAGAGCTCCGGCGTCCCTTGGGCCCCTTCTCTCCGTGGTGGCTTTGCAGTTGAGTCTTAGTCGTCTTTTCCTTCACCATTATCACTGCACTGCTGCACCTCTCCATTGACTTTATGGTGTAACGCTCTGGCACATCTTATTCGAATGGAAAAAAAAGAGTATTTCTTAACCACTTTCCAGGAGAACCTTAACAGCACCTCTAAATTATGGAGAGTGGTCCATGCCTTATTCCCCCCCTTCCCAACCCCCTCCCTCAGTCCTAAAGGTTGGTGAAATCAATATTTCTGATCCCCCTTCTGTTGCCAATGAATTCAACACTTTCTTCACCACCTGTGCTTTGGCATTTCATGCATCTCTTCCCCTGGCAGCTCCTTTTCCACCAGCACCTTCAGCACCCTCTTCCTCTCCTGTTTCTCCTTCTCTCCACTCTCTCCTGCTGATATCCTAAAAGCATTCCTGGCCCTTAACCCTCATAACGGCAAATGCCTGGATGGGCTTGATCCAAAGTTCCTGCACCTCTCGGCCCATGCCATTGCTCTCCCACTCACTTACCTTCTGAATCTCTCCTTTATACTGGCTTCTGTCCCTGATGCCTGGAAAATTGCCACAGTTGTCTCCCTCCCTAAGGAGGGAGACTCTTCAAACCCAGGTAACTACCACCCTATTTCCCTTTTCCCAATCCTTGCAAAACTGCAAGAGCACCTTGTTCTGGCTCAGCTTTCCCCTTTCCTTGAATCCTTCTTCTTCACCTCTTTCCGGTCTGTTTTCTGCAAGGTCCACTCCACTATGACCTCCCTGCTCTGGCTCACTGAATCCATTCTCTCTGGCATGGATTAAGGTCGTATCACCTCTGCCATCTTTGTCGACTTGGCCAAAGCTTTTGACACTGTTGCCCACTCTCATCTCCTCAATAAGCTTGCAGCAGCTGGTCTCTCAGAGGCCACCACTAACTGGTTTAGTTCCTACCTTGTGGGTAGGTCCCAATCAGTCAGGATTGGTGACTCTATCTCCCCCCCCCTTCTCAACACCAGTGACCCACAAGGTTCAGTGCTTGAACTGATTCTTTTCTCCTTTTTTCTAAATTACTTACCTGCTGCCTGCTCAACAGCAGATATCCACATGTAAGCAGATAATACTGTCTTGTATACCTCCGGTACCTCCCCCTCTGATGTAGTGACTAGCCTCCAGTTGGCTTTCAATAATGTCCATAGCTGGTTTCACACAAATCAACTGTTCCTCAATGCCAAAAAGATGGTCTCCATGACTTTTGGCACCAGGCAAAGGCTCATCAGGCTTACAGCCCTCCCTACCTTTCACACCCTTGAGGTGGTCCACTTTGCAGGATGTCTCCAGTTTTAAATATCTCAGGCTCTGGCTAGACTGAAACCTAGATTTTGCTGGACATATGGATGCTATCCACAAAAAACTATATCTCAAACTTGGTGCTCTTTATAGACACCATGGATGCATCCCCTTCAAGCCCGCCTTGAGATCATTCAGAAGATGATCCTCCAGATCTTTGACTTTGGAGACGTAGTTTACAGTGTTGCTCCTAAGTCAACCCTCCCCAGGCTGAACACCCTTTTCAACTCCTTCTGTCACTTTGCCCTAAACTGTCCCCCATGTACACATCACTGTGACATTTACTGTGTCCTCTCCTTCCCTCCTCTTGGGGATAGATGACTTGTCCACTGTGCCTTATTAGTTGGGAAGTTCTGGCTTGACTCCCTTTCACCATACCTAAATGGGGGGGGGGGGGGCCCCCCCTCTCTACCCCCCCTTCTCCCACCTACACCCTTTGTAACTCCCCTTCTAGGACTCTTGCCTTCCCTGCTTGTACTTCAGCTTCAGGGCAGGCTGCCTCCTCCTACCCTTTCCCAAATATCTGGGACTCCTTCCCTTTACATATCCATTCCGCCCTGTCCTCTAACTTGCTGTCCTATCTTCTCCGTAATCATATTTCCCTTTCCTGCTCCTGCTCTTGAGCATATGTTTTCACCTATTATTCATTTCTTTTAATTCTTCACCTTCTCCCCTCGCCTAATCCCTTACCCTCTTCCCTATGTTTTTCCTTTCCCCTTTTTTATTCTATATCACTCTCCCCTCCTATTGCTCCACCTCTTTAGATAGACTCTTCCCCATGTACTGGCTAAGTGGGCTTCATGTTGTTTACTTAGTTGTGTGGTTCTGCCCTTGAGTATCACAGTTTCCATCCTTTATCATGCAGTGAATATATTTTGTCCTTAGTATTATTGTCTTGCAGTGTATGTCATAATAACTGTTAATTAGCTGCAATTTGATTTTGTTTATTGTCCTTCGTGTTTTAATTTTGTCTTATGTATGATTTTCATGCTTATTTCAGCTCTTGGTTTATCATATTTCATATTCTGAATGTATCCCATTTTCCCCTCTTTCCCCCAGGATGCATTTGGAAATGAGTGATTGCAGCTCTGTATGTCTTTCCTGGTGACACTTTTTCAAATACATAAATAAAATGGTTTTGTTCCCATATGCTGCTGGTGACACAACACAGAAGAGGGAACCATGCCCCGTCTTCACTTACATTTTCCTTCCATATTGATATATTAGAGGCAGCTTCTCAATGGGATGGAGCAGATTCTGAGCTTGTTAATTCCCTATATGTCTTCTACTATTGGACATTTCAGCTACGTTGTGCCACATGACCTATGCTGCCCCACTATCCGAGGGATTTTCAGTGCGTTGGACACATCATCAGTTTTGCATTTCTTCTTGGTGAGTTTCTCCACTGCTCCTCCTGCTGTGCTCCATGTCTTTTTCTGCCTTCACCATCCTGAGGATTTTCCAGCATTTTGAAGACCTTTCGGCCGCTCGTCCATTTTTTCTGGGCATCATAATCCTGCTGTGACTCCAGCTGTTCCCACCTTCAAGTACCGCATCCTCTTGCTGCGGAATCCACACCTCCTGCATCTCCTCGTTGCCTCTTGTTCATATTCATACTGCTACCCCCTACAACTGCTCATATCAGTCAATTATATTATGTCATGCCTGCAATTGGCTCCCTACCTACATGTCTATCTACTTGTGGTCTTCCTCTGCAGGATTTGTCTCCATAGCTTTGGCCCTGCTTCTGTAGTGCTCTGCATGTCCTGAATTCCAATTTCTGCTGCGTCAGCATGGACTATCAGCATTTCCTGTGGCCATTGCCCCGGAACCCTCCATTTGTCCATCATTTGTTCATAGCTTGGTTTGTCTGCCATCAACCTGCAACTCTGTCCCTAGCTCTGACTGTCAAGGTATTGAGCAAAGATGGATTTGTCCTGTCTGCTGAGATTGGGAGTCCTGCATCTCCATTTCTTCCATCCTTGCTTCACATCAAGGTATGTCCACCATCAACCCGCAACTCCGTCCCTAGCTTTACCTGACAGTATCGAGCAAAGGTAGGCTTGTCCCATCTGCCAGGGTTGGGAGTCCTGCTCCTCCATTTTCCATCATCTCTTCCAGTCAAGGTTTGTCCACCATTGCAGTTTGTCCACCATCAGCCTGCAGGTCTGTCCCTAGCTCTACCTAATGGTATTGAGTGAAGGTGGGCTTGTTCTGTCTGCCAGGGTTGGGAGTACTGCTCCTCCGTTTACCTTCATTCCTTCCCATCCCAGTTTGTCCACTGTCATCCTACAGCTACGGCTCTAGCTCTGCCTTGGGGGCATCAAATGAAGGCTGGCTTTCTCCGCTCACCATTGTCACAGGCCCTGGATGTCATTCATCTCCAACCCATCTTCTAGCACCTGAATATTCTCTTGACTTGGATTTCTCCATCAGATTCATGGATTTCCCTTCTGCTTCATGAATAACTCTGACGTCTGGTCCTCACCATTTTGTCCCTTCAGTTTGGTACTTTCTTCAACAGTTACTTCTTGCCCCGTTGCTCGGATGGCTGTCAGATTCCTCATTGTGCTATGTTGACCCATCTCCTTCCTCACCTTCAGACTGACTTAGGCTTGCTTCCTGGTCATCCTTCCTCTATATTCCTGCTGGGGCCTTCAAGTGCACCATCGTCTATTGCTCTACCATCCATTGATTTCATTCCCTTGATCCTTCCTCACCTCAGGCTTCCAGTAATTGAATACCACTACAGAAATCCTGGATATCATTTAATCACACATCATCCTTCATCCAGATATCCATCTGACTCGGACTCTCCTTCATCTTCCAGAATTGACCTTAGATTGCCCGGAAGACGAGCAGGTCAGTAGCCATGGTCCTCAGAGTTTTCCTCCACCTGGGGGGGGTTTCCTCTACTGCGTGCTACTAGTCACACTCCCCATGAGTTGAAGGAGGTAATCTCAAACTGTTAACAATATTTTTGTGCCTTCTATTTGCTACACCTACCCAGCATTCCTATCAGAGGTGGGAATAGAGAAAGGGAAAGGGGAAATTGTTTAACCAGAAAAGACACACTAAGCCAAAGCTTGTTTCCAGGTGCAACCTGGGAGCACAAGGAAGTTAAGTGACTTGTTCAGGGTCATACAGCATGCAAGTGGGGGCTGTGGGATTCAAACCCAGTCTCCAAGTTTGCAGCTCTGAGCCTTAAACCGCTTCACTATATTGCCTCTGCTGAACTCCAAGTTCATAGCCTTCAAGTTCACAACCTTCAGATTCATAAGTATACACAAGCACCATGCTGTGCACCAACCATTAAATGGGAGGGCTAAAAGCCCATGGTTCAATGTGGGGAAATAGCTCCTCCTATATCTACCATTTAAGCCAGGCAATTCCGTTAGCTCCACTTGGAGCATTTCAGAATCACCCACCATCCTTCCCTGACTCCTCTTCCTCTGGCACTCTTCTCAACCTTGACACTGGGCCTTCTATTCTCTACAACTACCCAGCATTCCTATCAAGGCTGGGAATGGAGAAAGGCCAAACTCCAAGCTCATAACCTTCAAATTCATAAGTATACAAAAGCACCACGCTATGCACCAAAAATTGAACAAATTGATAATTTTCTTTGACTGAGTAACAAAGGTGGTAGATAAGGGCCATGCTGTGGATTTATTCTACTTTTGTTTCAGTGAGGCTGTCAACTCAGTGCCACACAGAAGATTGCTGAAGAAGCTGCAGTACCTGGGTGCAGCTAGGGACATAGTTAGATGGGTAGGAAACTGGTTGAAGGAGAGAAAGCAGAGGGTGATGGTAAATGGGGTCAAATTGGAAAAGAGGGAGGTCACAAGAGGGATGTAACAGGAATCTGTCCTAGGTCCTGTCCTCATCAATATATTAATCAGTGACATTGGAGATGGCATCCATGGCAAATTCTAGTTCATTTTATTGTTTGACTTATTTTAAAAGTCATGACAAGAAAAACCACAGTTAAAAATATATACAATCCAAGTGCGATCAATGTACAATAAGACCACAGTATCCTAGGACAGGAAGAAGTCTATATGGCCTTAACAAACTCAGAATAAGTGAGTGCAAACAGAACTCTACAAGATTCGGGTCTGGTTGCCTACACCTCTCACAGTGGATTGTGTCTGTATTCACTATTCCAACACGGATAAAAGTCCTCTGAATATATATGTTCTAAAGACTACAACCTGACCCAAGATGATTAATATTTCTAAAAACATACCAATCTAATAAATTATCTGAGTATTAGACATACGTAAATACTTATACTTTGTAATAGATAACTTCATAACATCTAATTACATAGTGTTGTAGTAAACCTTTCCAAACTCTGCCTGAGGGCATGGGATCTATATCAGTGTACAGATGTCTTATTACAGTATTTATACTTATTCAAATGTAACGTTTTCTCTTCAATAACCTTTAGAAAGGAGGCTGCAGGGATCAATATTTGCCTGGTATGTGCTTTCAAAAGATGCAATACCAAGTGCTGTGGTTCGTATTCTAATGACCCCAATATATCTCCTAATTTTGAGTTACGAAATTTGTCATGTAGGGGGCAGAGAATAACCAAATATACCAAATCATCTTGACCCAATATACATTTACACAGAGTGTTATTTCTTTCCTTATCTTTATTATACTGATTTACTCTCCATTGACTAGTGAAGCACTCAAATCTGAAACGTGTTATTAACTTTCTATGGCTAGGTCAATTGACTGCAGTCAGGTAATATTCAATTCTATGGCTCCTTTAATTCTTTGTAAGACATTTACAAATTGTATACTGCTTGCAACTTTCCAAATCTTTTTGAATGAAAATATCCCTAACTCTGCTTCTTACTACCTCTTTTATATGGGTCATTGGAGATCTAAAAATGTTTGATATGCAGGATAGTAAGCCATAATTTTTTTTTGATATACATTTTATTCTCCTTACGCCTCCAGCTGCCCCCTCCTGACAGACCCTCCCAGCCCCATCACCCCAGAATCACTGGGTCTTACTTTCCTGCCCAGTCCGGGTGCAGAGCCTGTGAAAGGCTGGGTCATCATCCTGCAATCAGAGGGGTTTTCAACTGATTTTCTCCTATGCCCTGCTGGGGTGCACACAGCCCAATGGTGTGTGTGGAGGCACATGCTCATCTGCAGAAGTCCCTTAGCACCATCCCTTCCACTGGCATCCCAGACCTGCATCACCCTCTGGCCTCCACCTGGGGAAAGTTTTTCATCAGGAGCACTAGTCCTCCTTCCCTGGGAGAGGAGAGGAGAGCTGTCATATGGATGCTGGATCCTCTCCCTCCCCTGTCAACCCTCGGTGGCCCATGCTTGTTCATGAACATAGGTAGCCGGCATGTGACATCCAGCACCTCAACCCTCAGCACCACCGGGCCGGCTAGCCATAAGGTTTAATAACATTTTCTACCATGTAAATGCTTGGAAAAAATCACATTTTGCTTCAAGTTATTTATTGCTTCCTCAACACATAGTCTCGGCAGCCTATATTCTGCCATTCCATAGACTTTTAACCAATAAATTATTAATCTTTGTTTTATCTGCTACTCCACTAGTAACTGGACTATTTCCACCCTCACTAGTGCAGATGGCGTTCCATTAGGTAACCCCAATAGTTTCCTATAGAATTTGTTTAAACAGGCTTCTATGTTAATATTTATTTGTACCCCACAAATTTCAGCCCTGTAGAGTGCTTGGCTCCTTATTTTTGCATTTATGACTTTAATATTGCCCTTTATTGATTTGTCCCCATATTTGTGTGAGAAAGAATTCATAATGGGAATAAATCTATTGGCTTTATTTTCCAGTTCTTTAACATGTCGTCTCCAGGTTTTCTCTTGTGTTACTATCAGACCCAAATAACAAACTTCCTTTATTACTTCTAGCTTGTGATTATTTACTACATATTCATAAGCTCTGTTATTCCCACCAAAAACCAATGCCTTTGTTTTATTGTCATTTATTTGTACATCTGCTCTATCGCATTGTACCCGAAATTTGTCCAACATTCTCTTCATATCAATAAAACTAATGGAAAGTATGGCCACGTCATCTGCATATGCCAAGTAAAGGCATGCTGTTTCTCTTATTCTTGGTATATGGAAATCAGTATCATAAAGAGATTGAAGCACTGTATTGAAATATAAATTGAATAAAATAGGGAACTCCAGGGCAAGTTGAGTTTCTTCACAGATGGCACAAAGCTGAGTGGTAGGGTAGATAGTGATAAAGAGATCAGGGAGAAGCAGAGGGATCTATAAAGGTGGGGAAAGTGGTCTAAGGTGTGGCAGTTAAAATTCAATGCCAATAAATTCAAGGTTATGCACACAGGGAAAAAATATAGGACAGAATGCTGGGTAGGAGAAGTTAAAGTGAGCACTGCAACTGAGGAAAGTGGTCTGAGAATTATCATAAGTGACTCCCTCAAACTATCAAGTCAATGTAACAAGGCCTAGAGTAAAGCTAATAGGATGCTAGGCGTATCAGAAGGGGTACTGACAGCAGGAATAAGGAGATACGACTACCATTGTATTGTATTGTTTATTTTCTGCTGTTGAGTAATTTACCTTGCCATCTTTTTGTGGCCCAGGTCATTACCGAAAACAGTCCTCTGGATCAGCTTGCTTACCCAGTTAACAAAGACATAATAAATAAATAAAAAAAACTCTATATAGGTCACTGGCATGGCTGCATCTGGAATTCTGTGCTCAGTTCTGAAGTCTTCACCTAGGGAAGAACAAGGACAGGCTGGAGACAGTGCAATGCAGTTTGACCAAGATGATTCAGGGCCAACAGGGCAGATTTTATAAAGATCATCTAAGGGCACTGAACAGGTACTCAGTGGAGACCAAGTGAGGGGCTGGAATATGATTGAGACCTTCAAGTTCCTGAAGAGAATAAACAAGGTGGATGGCGGAGAACTAGAGCATATAGTGTCAAGAACCAAAGATCATGAGTGGAAACTGGCAAAGAAGAGGATCAGAAGAGATGTGAGGAAGTTTTATTTTATGGAAAGGGTGATGGCACTGTGAAACAATCTGCCAGAGGAGGTGGTGAGGACCAAGACCATAAATGGTTTCAAGCATGGCTGTGACAGAGTGAAGGGTTTGGTGGTTGCTCAGGTCAGTGATAGCAGTAGGGAGGGGAGCAGGGACATGGACTGGGAGGGATAAAACCCTGCATGGATAATAGGTCCCAGAGCAGATAGGGAACTCTGGGCATACTAGATGGACCTGTGGTCTTCTTCTGCCGTCAATGTCTATGTCTCTATGAGTATAGGCTGCAAGAAGCAAAGTGACAGGACCAGTCCCATTGATTCCATGGATTAGCATAGACACACCACTCTGCTTCACACTGCTGAGAACTGCTGCTCAAGGTCCAGGAAGCTCTTTGATGTCAATGGTGTGCTGTGAGTGGCAGGAGGCACAAGTGGCCTGGTTTCTCATTGGCTGCTAAGTGAACTGCAACCTCTTGCCTCTCTCTGTAGGCTTACAATCAGGCAGGTAACACTTGCAGACCATGATTTTAACAGACAGTCACAGGCAAACATTTTAAGCAAGAGGATGGTGTGAACAGGGGATAGCAGTGGTCTATGCAGAGTTGGCCATCCCCACATAGACTCAGCACTCTGCTTCCCACTCCACTTCTCGCCAGTACTCACTACTGACCAGTAACCCTTGATAAAGCTTCAAGGTGTGTAGCAAAACGTTGAACATTTTGTGACCAGCAAATAATTACAAATAAATGATAAACTACCAGAACTGACTTTTTGAGTTGGCAATGCGTTTCTTTCATCTTTACTGTTCCTGTTACCTGCAGTATAACTAAAACAAGCACTTGTCAATGACGAATGCTTGTTTGCTTGTATTTGCTGTGTAGTTGCTGGGCATAGATAGCACACACCATCACCCTCGAAGCCTCCAACACATGTCCTTTAATCAACACAGGGCCGCAGAGGTGATCTTCACTCACAAACCACACAGATACAGGCAACATCACCCCTCTGAACCCATATAATACATGGGGTTGTGATAATGAGCCAAACAGAGTGAGTGAGTGAGTGAGTGAGTGAGTGAGAGTGTTTGTGTGGAGAGTATGACTGTGTGTGGTTGGTAGTGGTACTGCTTGCAGTGCCGACCCTAGTTTGGGAACAAGCTTGAGTCATTGTAGTGTCAGCCAGGCGGAGCTAGGATAAATATGCATAGGACTGCTCTCCTCCTCTGGGGAGGGGCTGTGGCGGCCGGAGATATGGTGACCTCAGCAAAGTCTGGGAGCACATCAGCCTGGGAGCACACACACACAGGGGGATACAATGGCAGACATTGACGTACCATGTGTGGGAGCATGTATGGCCATGTGCTTACCATCAGTGCACCACCACACCTTTGGGGGAAATCCTTAAGAAAGAAAACTCTCTAGCAAAGTAGGAGCATGATGCCTGGGACCCCAGCCTCTACTCACCACCAAAAAGACACCAGCTTAAGTCGCGGCGGTAGCCTGTGATGTTGGCACTTGAAGAAAGGTACCATCCAAAATGGCGACGTGTTGTGGATGAAAGCCCAAATGGCAATGGGTGGTAGGGTGACCAGATGTGGTGGGGTGGGTGACTTCAGCGACAGGATGTTGCTATATGTACACACACATGGGGAGAGCGAGCGTGGGCTGGGAGGGGGTGGAGGGGATGTAGGGGTGGCACTGTGGTTGGCTGACAAGCTGTGCCGTGGCATCAGGGTTGGCCTCCACTTGTGGTGTGGCATGTACTAGGTTCTGGTCTGGGTCTGGGCACTACTGCAATTTTATTGCCCCCTGCCCGAAACTTGCTTTTTTTGCTTTTGCCCCCCCCCAACATGAAACCCCCTGAAGTTGAGAATCCTTTTGTAGGATGGTGCTTGGGCATGGGGGGGTGCAGCCCCCCCCATAGAAAGCAAAACAAGTAAGTCCCCAGCGCCGTTCTTCCATGCGCCGAGGATGTCAGGGTGGCAAAAATGTTTTCACCTCCCTGACGATGCGATAATGCAGCTCGCCATTCTGCAGTCACCGTTATCACATGGAACCATCGTGGCTGAGGTCTCAAGATGATCTAGCTCTCTTCCTGGAGGAGCCCTTCCATGAGAAGAAAGTCATGGTCCTCCCAGACTGGGCAGCTAGGGAGAGAGCCAGGGGGATGTGGGTGGTTAGTGGGTCCTGGGAGAGATATGGGGTATATCCCCACCCTGGCATGAGAGAGACAGAAAAAGAACAGAAAAAAAGATGGGGAAGGCAGTATAGACTAGAAGCAACAATCTATGAACCAGGAAACCCAACAGGCCTGAATTTCACAAGTGTGACAGCATTCTGTAGTAAATAACAGCATGACATTTTAATCACTGCAGTCTTCTGCAGTTGAGAGTGTTTCTTCAAAAATGGGAGACTTTCATGCATAGCACAAGAGCTTTTGACCTCAGAGCAAGCAGTGGGTCAGAAGCAGAGGAGAGCCATTGGGGGGAATGAGCAGCAGGTTGAGCATGATGATGCTCAGCTGGCTGCTGGATGGCATCTTGTAGATGAAAGGATAGAGCCACTGATAGTTATAGTTTTATCCTTTCAACTACACAAACTTTCTGCTCATCAGCCAGGCTGAATACTGTCACTGTCAGCCTGCTCCTTATTGGGCTGTCAGTATTATTCAGTATTATTCTGTGTTTTAAGGCAGAAGGGAACACTAAGCCCATAAAGACTGCCTTCCCCACGCAATGTGGGGGTGATTAGCCATTGTTACACATGCGGTGCTTATCTAGCTCTAATTTAAATTTAAATAAGATGGTGATATCTACTAAGTACTGAGGTAATAGATTCCACAGTTTGCAAGCCCTAATTGTAAAATAATTTTTCCTTTTATCTGTTGATGCCCATGGAATACTGAGTTGTTTGCTATGGCATCTTAATTTCTCTGGCTTTGATGTTTTGATTATATTGCATTCTTTAACAAGATCTGTGTCCTGCAGGATGTTGAATAACATAAGTAAGTCACCTCTATCTCTTCATAATTGTACGTCATAAAGATTTAGTGCTCGCACTCTGTCTGGATATGGCATCCTCCTTACTCATGAGATTAATTTAGTTGTCCTTCTTTGGATATTGTCCAGAATATTTCTATTCTTGGTTAAATGTGGGGCCCAGAAGGATACTGCATAGTTCAGATGGGCATTTATATAGGATTTATATAATGGAATCATGCATATTTCACATCTAGTTATAAATGACCTCCATATGGATCTGAGCTGGTAGAGCTACTTTTCTATAATGTTCCCCAGGGGTTACTGTGTCACTAATTATGATTCCCAGGTCAGATTCTGTGGTGACAGGTTTTATCAGGATTCCATTTAGCATATATCTTATTTGTAGGTTTTTCTTTTCCCTAGATGGATAACAGAGCACTTTTCAACATTAAAGGCCATTTTGTTTGAAAGGACCCAATTCTAAACATGATGAAGAAGAATCAGCATTTATATAGTGCGTTTCATACACAATGTATCCCAAAGCATTTTACAAGCAATATTAGGCTGATAGTGAAGTAACTGAATGTGTAATGGTGGCCATATCACACATCAGCACTCACACACAGCCTGGACAACTGCATGAACCGAATTCATGGGACGGGGAATGTTGGCCAGAACACTAGGGAAAGTCCCCTACTCTGCTAGTAAGGGGATCAATTCTGGGTGCTGCTGAGATGTCAGTCATCAGCAGGTCAACGAAAAGTGTGGATGTGCGAGAGGCTGAGGAGTGGGTCTCCACCCCAGCCTCGAAAAACCTAGAGACCAACAGAATGGAGGAGCCAGTAAAGAAAGAGGGAAATCTAGATGCAGGATACATCAGTGATGGTAACGGAGCAGGTACAGAATGAAGTTGATGCACAGTTACCTGGAATCCCCAAAAATGAAAATGTAGAATCCTTAATAAAATGCTTAAGAGAAGAGGATTTGCGGCATGAGGAAAAGACAAAGGAACTTCAGTCAGCTATTCAAAAGATGGGTCAGCGTCAACTGTCAGGTCTGGAACAAACAGCATCTGATGGCAATGCCCAGCTGACTCAGGATGATGCAGCCTCATCAAAGGAGGCCACTGCTGTCAGAATGGAACCAGAACACAAGAAGGAGAAAAAAGATGAAAAGAAGCATGGTTCAAAGAAAGACACAGTTTCGACACAAAAAGACAATACCCCGAAGGGAATGGCATTAACGGGTCAGAGAAGGCTTGACCTAAGACAGGTATTGACTTCAGAGCGAGAGTCTCACTTTGGGGATTCTAATAACTTGCTGGAAAATGACAATGATATGGTTATACAAACCATGGATGTCCAAGGGCGCCCCAGGATGATTCAGACACATTAAAGACAGTTCTTCTGGAAAATGACAATAAAAAGAGTTCCTGCACTATGTGGGTCAGCAAGTACTTTGACCAGAGTAACTGGAGAGGGGAAGGTAGTGAGAGTTTAGAACCGGGAGAAGATCTCTATACTGATGGGGTATGTGAGGGACAAATGGAGTTCAAAACTTCAATGGACATACCTACAAGCCTTTCTTCTACATCTGAAACTCCTTTGCCAACTACACAGGGCATTAAGAAAAGGCAAGAAATTTATGTTTTTTCAAACTCAGAATGCTGTTGCTTTAGATATACTGAAGTTGATACCTAAACATATATTGGAATCTGAAATGAATATGAATTTTGCTAGAATAAAAGACAAAAATAACAAGTTGAATATACAAAACAACCTTCAACATCTACAGGAATCAGTCAAAATAATAATATATTGATTCTGGATACATCCACCTCTGTTTAGGCTGAACCCTGGTCTCCAGAAAATACTTTAAAGGCAGCAGGCTGGATAAAAGCTCCTGATGGCAGTTTCTGGATATCAGAAACAGTTCTGACTGCACGCGAAATGCAAGAAGCTGGGAAAAAGGACATACACAACAAGTATGCATTTCTCTCTTTTTAAACCTGTATGTTATACGGACAATGACTTACGCACTGACAGTTGGGCCAAAGGTGCCACTGAGGTTCCCATGGCAGCAGGTAGTGGCGAGAATGTTACAGAGAAAACAAACCTAAAAGAACATGGGAAATTTTCAAATATAAATAAGCTGAAAAAGTGGTTACAAGCAAACCTAATGACTCTGTAGGAACGGATGGTTTGGGGCAAAAAAAGGCTGGAACAACTCACCCCTCCCCCCGAGCAACCTAATGCACAGACTCATGATAAAGTGCCACCAAGAACAGCATGAATGGTTGACCTCTTCTCAAATTTAGGGGAGCCAGTCAAACACAAAAATGCACTGCATATTAAATGCAAAGGTGGCCTGGACGAACCACCGGACAGGGTTTTTGTTGCCCATAAACTTCTTAAAGAGTCTCTAAACTTCATGGCCTCTGAAATATTTGCTTTATATATATATCAGGAAATACAATCTTTTATTTTTCCTACTACTTTTTCTCCCCTTGGGACCCCTGGTTGGCCCTGGAGTCCTTGTATCCTCATCTACGGCCACTGTCTGATCCACACTGGTCTCCCACTGAGAGCAATCACCCATTACATTATGGCTTACCCCCCATGGTGGGAAGGCAGGGGGGTGACCAACTCCCCCACCAAGTCCAGATTCATACTGGTGATCCCCTCCTGAAGTAAGCGCAAGTACACACAGATGGCCATCAAGCTGTTATGACCAAAGTGCCCCTTTTCCATTTTCTTCCTTCAGAGGAGGAGCATGCAATGCCGGCAGGGGGCATGCCACACACACATCCACATGCAGCACACCCACTGGCTGCCCTGCCTCTGACCCTAATCTTTCAGGACCAGGCATGTCAGCATCTAGCCTTCACTACATGTCTGACTACACCAGTCACTGTTCCCCATCCTTCCCTGGGAGAGGAGAGCCATCCTATGGATGCTCAATCCTCTCCCACCCCTTCTGACCCCCTGGCAACCTGAGCTTATTCCCAAACCCAGGTCACTGGTGTGGCGCGAGGTGTGGTGTCCAGAGCCTCAACCCTCAGCATCACTGGGCCAACAGGAGATACAATCTTTGACATTAGTTTTAGGGACCTTGTGTTACTAGACAGATTTTGGAACAGATACCATATGATGAAGTCTACTACAATTTGGTCTTACTTCATTGTTATACCATTTACAAAACCCACATGGAAAACAGTCACCATTCTTTTTAAAAATGAGGGGGTGCAGATTGCAGATATTTTATATTGGGTCAAACAAAAAGTGGCAATTACCAAAAGTCCACAACCCACAATAGATTCAGAAAATATCTGAACTGGTAGCTGGACAATTAAAGTAAAATTAAGGACACTGGAAACTGGCACCCAGCATCTTCCACACAGTTTCCATATCAGATGGGACAGAGGGTTCAGTTTTTATGCTGGACAGCCAAAGTCTTGCCACAGATGTGGGTCCCTATCACATTTTAAGTTCAGCTTGTGATAATGAAGTTTGTGATCTATGTTTCGGTATATGGCATAGCAGTCATTTTTGGCCTAATCCTGTTAAATGTAATTTATATGAAGAACTAGGACATTCCTACAAAATGTGTCCATGGGAGGCTCACAATAAAGAAAGCTTTTACAATCAAGATGAAATTATTTTGGAAGCACAGAAAAGTAAGGAAAAAAAACCAAATGAGGAAAAAAATAATTTTACTCCAGAGCAGGACCCACCACCAGAAGATGAACAACAAAATGAAAGGGATATAGCTCTACAATTAGAGGCAAATAATGAATCCCAACCTGACAATTTCAAGAAACAATGGAGGAAAACTCCAAAAATATGCCCCCACCGGCTACTCCACATAAGGATTTTAAAACAGTGGGAGACAGGAGAAATAACAAGCAACCTCCTAAACCCAACATTTCCAGAAGAGACTCAGTCTCTACTAAGAACTTTTTTGCAGTTCTTCAGAACAATACAGAGAAAGATGGGGGGGGGTCTGAAGCATCTTCAATTTCTTCCTTACAAAAGGACCAGTTGGATACTGAAATTGAACAAGCTAAAGGGAAAAAGACGTATAAATGGATTAGAAAAAAAGATAATAACAACATGGTTTTAATTCTCCTATTAGCATACTTATGACTGTACAGGATCTGAGTATCTTAACACTTAATGTAAACAGTATAAAAAATTATAAAAGAAAACTGGTTTATTTTGCAGCCTTAAATACATCAGGTGCACAGATAATACTGTTACAAGATACCAGATTAAAATTAACACATTACATCAATATTACAAAATAATTATGACTTTGAGGATCTTCAGTATGGTCCTTAGGGGAGGAGGTTTGTACTGGAGTAGATATCTTATTTCGTTCTGTCAGAGTTGCATTTCTTAAAATTATGGATTTGGAACCAGGAAGATGTCTTTTCCTTGATGTGGCAATTCAAAACATACAAATGAGGATAGGAGTTATATATGCCCCACAGACTAAGACAGCACGAATAGACTTATTTAGAAAATGACAACCCTATTTATACATGACAAAAATTTGTCATATTAGATGATGATTTCAATTGTCCTTGGGGAAAAATAAAAGATAAAACAGGTCTTGTAGATAAAATATACTGTGGCACAAATTGTCTAAAACAAATCATACAAACTGCAAATGTAATAGATACTTATAGGCAAATGTACCCCACTGAGGGACACACATATTTTAGAAATAATATCTCTATATGAATTGATTACATCTTTATCCCCAAAAGAGGGAAAGTTATAGCAGCCAAAACTATTGCTTCAGCCTGATCAGATCATGCAGAATTACAAATTAACATAAATCTATTAGAATCACAAAGTATAGGACCAGGTTATTGGAAAATGAATAATTCATTTCTAGAAAATGCATCAATTCATAATGAATGCATTGATTTAATTAAAAATAGTCTTTCAGTGGCAGTATGCTATGATACAGTAATGCAATGGTAGATAGATACCTGCACTAAAGTAGATATAAAACTTTTTTTCAAAAAGTAGATCAAGAGAAAGGGAAATCAGAGTATATAAAATATTTACAATTGAGACATACACTTTTTAAATACATTTCATTACAGACTAGGGAAAATTGCTCATATAAGGAACAAAAAATTGACAATATAAAAACTGAAATGTCAACCTATTTGTATGACAGAGCAAAATCACTAAAATTTTAGCAACAATTTGGTACAAATAATACTAAAGATTCAATAGATATTTTCAAAAATAATCAAGAGAAAATTAGAGCTAAACTTATGACAGCCGTTAGGGATGATCAATGAATAATATATATTAATAGCAAATAAATTCTAGGGGTAGTACAACATAAATTTCAACAATTTCATACAGAAATTAATGACAAGCCAACTGACATAGAAGATTTTCTAAATAACGCAGTTCTGCCAACTGTAACACATCAAAAAGACAATTTAATTAAACTTAGTAGCTTGCAAGAAATTGATGAAGCAATTAATTTTCTAAAATTAGCTAAAGTTCCAGACCAAGCCAGCCTAAGTGCAGAACTTTTCAAAAAAATGTCATAATATCTTTAGACTTATACTTAAGGAATTATATAACGAAATTCTAGAATCAAATCAAATAACTCCTACAGTAAATGGACACAAGCAGTAATGATATTACTTTATAAAAAAGGAGATCCAACAGAACTAGGAAACTGAATACCTATCTCCCTTTTAAATATTGACCAAAAAATATTTACTAAAATTTTAGTGGCCAGACGAAGTACCATTGCACCTCAGTTACTATCCTTAAACCAAACTTGTTCTATACCAGAACTCTCCATTACTGATAATCTTATCCACCTAAGGGAAATCTTTACCAGAAGCAGTATGGACCAAACTAAGGGTTATCTAATTTCCATAGATCAAGAAAAAGCTTTTAATTGGATATCACATACATTTTTATTCCAGGTTTTAAAAACACTATGGAATACCAGAAACATTTATAACATGGATATGTTTATTATATGAAAACACTACTTTCAAAATGTTAATAAACAGTTTCATGGGAGACAGTATTAATATTCCGAAAGGAGTATGACAGGGGTGGTGTCCTATGAGCCCTGTCTTATACAGTTCTGGGACTGACATATTGATTAAGCATATTAATATGTAAACTTTGGTCAAAGGAATAAATATGTCAAATTCTATGCCTCTATTAAAAATTATAGCATATGTCTATGATTTATGCCTAACAATAGCAGATGATACTTCAGGATGTCATGTAAAAACAATTCTAGAAAATTTTGAAAATATATCAAATGCAAAGGTAAATGTTCATAAAAGTAAGGTATTTTGTTTAGGAAATAAAAATCTCTTGAAAATGACAGTATATGTGATATACCAATTATCTAAAAGGAAATAAAATTACTTGGCATAACTTTTTGGACTTAAGATATGGAAAGATATAACTGGGAAATCAAAATACAAGAAGGGACTCTTTTAGTAAACAAATGAAAGAAATTGCAAATCTCAAAGAAAAAGAGAATACACTTAATAAAAACACTGTTGTTACCTTTATTCCTGTACGTAGTACAGTTTTCCCATTACCACAAGATCTAGAAACCAGACTTTTCAATTTATTCTTCCAAGCTTTATGGGGAAGCCATTTGAACCCAGTAAAAAGAAATTATACATACTTACCAGTAAAACAGGGTGGTTTGAATATGATTAACCAAATAGTGGGTTTTTTTCAACAATTTCATATATACTAACTTAAAACCAACATTGTTAAGTATTCTAAAACCTTGGCATGAATGGATAATAAACTGGAATAAAGACATACTCCCATTATGGGAAGCTGGTAAAAAGAATTTTCGTATAATTTGGGGAAAAAAAACAGTGCCAAAATATATGGTTGATGCTTTTAAGAAAATAAGGGCATGGAATATAACAATTGAAGAAATAAAACTTCTGACTAAAAAACACATATATGAAAATAGTATTACAAGAAATTATTATGAAACATTAAGTTTTCCTTTTTAGTACACCTGAAAACACAAATTGAGACATTGTTAATATTGACTAATTCAAGAAAACCAGAACACATGTGTGATATTTTATGGCTATCATGCCATGATAGGCTTGGGGTTAGAGACTCACATAAACATGAAAAGATAAGTGATAGATATTGTTCTACGGACACTTGTAATGGGATCTTGGAAACACAGTCTCACCTTTACCTAGAGTGTTACTATGTCAAATGGCTATGGGATTTACTAACAAAAGATTTACAAATTCCAGATTTCAAAACAGTTACTTATGAAATGTTGATACTAGGTACCTATAAAAACAACTGGAGGAAATATCACCCAAGAACATTAAGACTTCCTACTAGTTTTTTGAAATAGTATACAGTATATGGAACTCAAGACGTAAATGGACTCTATAGCATTATTTTTGGGCACAACATGAAGTAATTATGTGTGTAAAGCATCAATTATGTAGCATTTATGACAACGAGAAGGAAACCATTTCACCAGCTTTATTTAAATCCCTATGGAGAAATACTGCGGGATGATTTTATAATCCTCCTTAGAGGCACTAATGAAAATTGTAGTATTTTTTGTTTGTTCTTTCTGTATTTTTTTTTTGCTAATTGTTCTTTCTATGGAAAATTAATGTACCAATATGGATTTGTGTAAGTACCAGTTATTTTTGTCCTCAATAAAAAATTCCCCTACTGTTTTGTGAAGAGTGCCTTAGGTTCTTTTACTGCCACCTGAGCACCCACCAGGATGGGTAGAAGGGACCTTAGTTTAATGTCTCATCCAAAGAATGGGACACCCCAACAGTACAGCACCCCCCTAATACTGCACTCGGGTGCTAGTATTTAAGTATGAGTCTAATCCCAGTGTGGGACAAGAACCCATGATTCTCTGGCCCAGAGGCAGATGTACTACTAGCTGAGCCACACTGACACCTTAGTATGATGTATTTGTAGTGAGCCTTCTGTAGCCTGAGCTGCACTGTATGCTACACTGACACACCTCTGCAGCACCTTCTCTCCCAACTTGCAACAAAATGTTTGCTTTGTGCAATATGTGCAAGCAAACATTAAAACAGTTCAGGTTTGAAACCTGAAGCTTTCAGGTTTGTAAAATCTTGTCCCAACGATGGTGGCTTGTCAGTTTTTAGAATGACAGTTTTAAAAAACTTACAAACTAAATAAACTGACCATGGTGTGCATTCAGAGGACAAAGCAGCTCATTTTTCATAAAGTTTACAGCTGCAGTCACAGCTGAATTCAGGAAGTAAAAATTCTGTGCACAGATGTGCAGACAGGCTTTTTAGTTCCTGATTTCAAGTACAAAAACTATTTCAAAAGAATCATAGGGCCAGATATTCAAAGCTTTGCCCCTGGGCTAAATTAGCACTGCCCGGCGGGCAAACTTAGCCTGGAGCACAAAGCAAGCTATATTCAGAAGGAATAGCCTGGGGCAAACAGCTTCTGAATATAGCATGGGAATGAGGCCGGGCAAACTGGGCTGGGAGTGCAGGGCAAACTTAGCCCTGAAATAAGACAGCTCAGAATATAGCAACCAGGAAGTGCAGACCACAACAGCAACAGAGTGCACAGCGATATGAAGGTAGCTAGAGGTGACTTATGTGGCCAATGTGTGTTTCAACAAATGCGTGGACCCAGTACAGCTGCAGGGAGTAGCCTATGGGAAGGTACAGTGTGCAAAACAGTATAATATTCCCCAAACCATTTCCGTGGAGCTAACGCGTTGCACAGGATTAGCATGGAGCTATGCTGTTTGCCCGGTGCAAACACGTTTGCCCGGCACTAAACATTGCCATATTCAAAAGTGACATGCAAATGAGTCTACTCATGTAGTCTCTTGGCAAACATCCAGATTAGCATTTCATTATGCCCTGATTTGCATGCAGTTTGCCCAGCGTTACTGTAGGATCCCACAGAGCCACCTGTAGGTCAGTCTGGAAGTACAGGGGCTGGCCAGGTCCGACCACAGTTCTACCTGTAGGTCTGTCTGGCAGTGCACAATGATAGCTGCAGGCTACATGTACACAGTACAGCATAGCAAGGCATATTGTACCCCAGGGGACAACACAGTATAGGCACAGGTGGTGGTGGTGCTGCATGCAACTGTAACACGATAGGGCATGTTACAGTGCACAGCAGACACTACAGTAGCAAGGGGGCCAGTGGTGTGTGGGACACAGCACTGCCTATGGTGTGTAGGGCAGTAATGCTGACTGCACTGTACACAGTGACAGGCCCAACTTGCAGGTGTTTCCTGACAGTGGACATTACTGTTACACTGTTGTGTGATCCACAGATGCTGCACCTGCGGCATGGGATGCACACAGTGACATATACATGGCCAACTGCATGTTCTGTGGCATCTGTACAGTTGTGCTGTATGTGGCTGAGGGGCACATAGGATCTGACAGGCACACAGGCAGTGGGGTATTCCCACTACTGGCCCATGTGCACTGTGTGCTGTGTCCCAGTCTGGTAGCCACACCTGGGCTGTGGTGAGGTCTGGCCACCGGTATATCCTCCCCTCAATGGCCACCATGCCCACAGTGCTGCCTGTGTGTGCTGGCATGTGTTGGGCACCACAGCTGTACAGTCTGCAGGTGTGTGCTGTATGGCCACACTACCATGATGTCCCCTGTGGGCCCGAGCACCCCTTACTGCCTGTGCATGGCTGGGACCTGTGGCAGCTGTTGGCATCATTGTGGTGCCATCAGTGAGCAGCATGTGTCCTCCATGTCTGGCAGTTTCTAAGTGTCATACTCATATGTTCGGGCACACAAGACACGCTAACACCACGCAAAGCAACAATGTCACACAAAGCTGTTTGCCCAGGGTTAAGACCAGCTTTTCCTGAGCGGTAATTTGTGCCGTGCTATGGGTCACGCTAAGTTATGCTAAACACCTTAGCGCGGCGCTAGTAGCTGGATATCTCATTGCGCCTGTATTCATATTCACTTTGCACCTTGCATATAATTATGGTTTGCCTGGCGCTAATGCAGTTTGCCCATGCTATTTGGCCTTTTAAATATAGTAGACCCGCGCTAATCCCATGCTAAACTTGAGCAAACGTTTTTTGCCCAGCGCAAAGCTTTGAATATCTGGCCCATATTCTCTTATGGTCTAGTGTTGGCAGCCTCTTTTTATGTTTTAATGGACACCAGGAGCCCATCTCTTGTGTCAACTGCCCATTTACTGTATAGTTTGGCTGACATTGGGAGTCCAACACATCTTTTGGCTTTTGAAAGGTCCTCTCCACCTTTCTGTGGCTAATAGTGAGAATCCATTCCCAGTGCCAGCAAAATGTAGGATACCATTCTGGCAGACTGCAGCAAACAAGAACCATTCTTTCACATCCGCAACTAGTCGCTGTCTGAAAAGTATGATTGCAATGTACTGTTTCATAAATACATAGCAATAAGTATTTATGAAAATGTGAATTTGTGATTATATCTACATATGACAATATAAAATTTAGGAGATTATACTGTTATGATAAATATGTTATTGCAAATTCACAGTTTTATACATACATTGAGCTTTGTATTTATAAAATTGGTAAATAATGATCCTAGTTTTTAGTGGCTATGTGTACAACCTGGGTTTTGACACCAGGTGTGAACCCAAGTGACAGAAATTAAGAAATTAATGCAGTCACAGTGAACACATCCTAGTAACACACTGCTGTCCTGAAGCTCCAAACCTCCCACCCCGACAATGAAGTTGGTCACCAGAAGCCCATTCATGGTGGTTGCTATGTCCCCCATTAGTTTCTGACACCAGCAGGTGGTTGTACAAAGCTGATAAGTCAGCCTTTGAGTCTGATTTCAGGGCTTAGGGCTAACCTTTACATCTTATGTTATCATAGGTCTGTTGCACAAAGGAAATGTTTAGTAAGAGTAATTTTAAGTCAAATGAAACATTTAAGATTACTTGTAAGCAGGTTTAAATTGTGACCAAGGCACTGATTTAAGAAGGTGGTTGGTTGATTTTTGTCAAGCAATCTAGTTATCAAAGAGATCTGAGAAAGCAGTAAGATTTTTAGTAAGAGTAATCTTAAGTCAGACATTTAAGATTGCTTGTAGGTAGGTTTAAATTGAAACCAAGGCTCTAGTTCAAGATGGTGGCTGCTTGAATGATTTTGTCAAGCAATCTATTTATCAAAGAGATCTGAGAAAGCAATAAGAATTTGTAGACCATCAAAATTAGGAATGTGCAGATATTCTTATGGTTTTGAACAGTTTGGATGTTGGCACTATCTGAGATGTTGTCATGGTAACAAATAACCACTTCTCACACTCACTCACCCATCTCTCCACCAAAGTATAGTATGTCCTAACTATTAAGATTTGCAAATAAGTGAAACAGAAATTCACTAAGGGTAGAGCTGCAAGTTTCTGGAATGTAACAGAGAGGTGTGTATTGTGGGGTTAGGGGATTCAATATATGAGCAGGTTTGGGGAACATTTTAGAGACAATGGGCTGGATATTCAAACTGCACCATTCTGTTGTGCAAGCCCTTGCACTGCTCAAAAAAGTTGCGCAGGTGTGTGGCCGGGGCGATATTCAGCGGAGTTGCGCTATTGAGCAACTCCTTTGAATATCGCCCCCAACTCACCATCACTGTGCATGGTGCAGTGGAACCTTGCACCACCAAGAATTGGTCAGAGTGGAGCAATCAGATGCGGTGGTGCAAGTTCCATTGCGCCATGCGCAAATTTCCGATATTCAAAAGGTGACATGCAAATGAGATCATAATTTATGCACAGCACATGGGGGTGGCATTTGCATCTAATTACAGCCCCATTTGCATGCCATTAACATGCAGGTGCACCGATCCCCGATGACTTGCACCTGGCACCCTGCCAGGCAGCAGCCGTCAGGAACCGACGCCCCCTGCAGCCCGATCACGGGCATGATGTAAAGCTCCCCCCCGACTGGCCTGATCGTGGGCATAGTGCATAAGAACCCCCAGTGGCCGATTGTGGGCATAATGTATAAGAACCCCCGACTGGCCCAATCGCGGCATAATGTGATAAGAACCCCCACTGGTCCGATCGTGGCAGAACGGAGTTCTATCCCCCAAAGACCAATATCCCGTGTGGTCCAGTGGACCGTGAAGCCCTGATCGCGGGCATTAGAGTCAACCCCCAATGTCCAATTTCCCTGGTGGTCCAGTGCGCTCCCACCCCACCCACCCACAGAGCACCACCACCCCGCCCCCATCAGCCGGGTAGGGTGAAAATCTCACCTCGCTGCCCTTTGCTGTTCGCCAACTGACAGAGGCAGACGCTTCTTGTTTAGCGTTGAATCCTGGCGGCAGCCTATATCGCGCAGCAGTAAGAGTCTTTATAATGAATGAATCTATCACATATCTGGATTGTCTTGTATTGTACATGCACGCCTACCGGCTCTTGCTCTGAACTATCGGGCGGCAGCCCTACTGAGCTTATCAGTCCCGGGCGGTGGGGCGGGCGCAGGCGGGTGGGTGCTGCTCGCCTGCTGGCTGGACGGGGAGCGGGTGGGGTCTCCATGGGTGGGTGGGTGGGGCCACTGGACCACCAGGAAATTGGACTTGGGGGTTAACTCTAATGCCCATGATTGGGCTTCGTGTCCACTGACCACCAGGGATGGCTGGTCTTGGGGTTGAACTCCTCGCAGCTCCGTGATCGCCAGCCGAGGGTTCTTATACATTATGCCCGCGATCAGGCCAGTCGGGGGGGTTCTTATTCATTATGCCCACGATCAGGCCAGTCGGGGGGGGTTCATTTACGTTATGCCCACGATCGGGCTAGTCGGGGAAGGGAGTGTGTTCTGCCTGCGATCGGGCTGGGTGGGTTACTATTATGCCCATGATCGGGCTGCGGGAGGGGCACAGGGAACAAGTGGAGGGCCACCCACAGGTGACGGCTGCTGTGTTGTGCCTTGCAATGCGGCAGCTCACCTGTGGGTGGCCCTCGACTTATTCCTTTTTTTTTGGCTCAAAGTTGTGCAGGTGCAGGTAGGGGGTTGCGCCTGCACAACTCTGCATGGCCCGGCTGAATATCGGGCTGTGCAGTTTATGCATGGTTCCTCCCCCTCCAGTTGAGCATGCTTTCATTAGCATTGTGCTGTTGCTCAGCATGACTTGGGGGGGCGCAACTGCCTCCTGCTGAATATCGCAGAATGGCGCAATTTCAGACTTGAGCAGGCGCAACCCTATTGCGCATGGCGCAACCCTTTTGAATATCCAGCCCAATATGTACACCATGTACAAATACAATTATGTGAGGAAAAGGGATATACAGTATACCAAAAATAAGTGTTGGTATAAATTTCAGAATGAGCACAGAGTATCAAATTCTGGGATGGATGTGTCACTATTAGGAGTGGCAAAGGGTATCAAATTCAAGAATCATTAGGGCAGAACTTTTGGAAAGGGTTGGGCAACACATTTCTGGATGTGAAAACAATACACATATCTGGAGTGGCTAATGTAGCCGATTTTGAGAGGGCTGCATATTACGGGAGAAGCAGGAAACACAAATGATATGTGAGGTGAGGGGTGCACATTTTGAAAAAGAGGCAAAAGTTGAGAGGGCACAGTTACAAATTTCAAGTGGGTGGGTGAGTGGTGCAGGTTGGGAATTTTTGAGAGAGACAATAGACAGAATTAATTTTTATGGCTAATGCCTGGGGTCAGGTTTTTGGAGGGACAGAAGGTGAAAGTCATGGGAGCAGTGTAAATTTTGGGAGAGGTGTAGACAAAGATTATATTTTAGCAGTGGTAAGGAGTATGTGTTTTTGGAGAGTAGGGGGTGTAAATCTGAAAATATACATAGCTGGAGGCAGTATAGCACTGTTTAGGGCACTGACATACAAACCTGGAGACCTGGGTTTGAATCCCACAGCCTCCACTTGCAGAGCAAGTCCCTTAACTTCCTTCTGCTACCAGGTCACACCTGGAAACCAGCTTTAGCTTACTGTACCTTTCCTGGTTACAAACCCCCCCCCCCAATGTAGCTGATTTTGAGAGGGGTGCATATTAGAGCACAGATGGCATTCAAGGTGAGGGGTACACAATCTGGGAGGGAGGGAGGCAAAAGCTGAGAAGGGAGAGGGTTGCAAATTTCAGGTGGGTGGATCTTACAGGTTGGGAATTTTTGAGAGTGGCAATAGACAATTATTTTTTTCATGGCTGATGCCTGGAGTCAGATTTTTGGAGGGTCAGGAAGTTAAGGTTATTGGAGGACTTCACAATTTAGAAAGGGGTATAGCCAGAGATTCCATTTTGTAATGGAAAGGAGTATGTATTTTTGGATGGTAGTGGTGCACATTTGAGAAGTCATGCAAATGTCAGGAATGGTGAAGGTCACAAATTGTATCAGAGGTAAGGGGTTTAAATTTTATAAGAAGAAGAAGCAAGAGGGTACACATTTTTAGAGGTGACAGGGAACATATCAACAAGGGGACATGCATTCAAGCTGGAGGAGGGCAGGTTTGGAGGAAATGCATGGGGGAAGTTCTTCACTGAGAGAGTGGTGGGTCCTTGGAATAGGCTACTAGAATAGGTGGTGGGGGAAGATTCAGTGAGCAAATTCAAGAGGTCTTGGGGGATTATATGGGGTTAAATAAAGGCAAATAATGGCATGGAGGGGAAGGGGCAAGATAAAAGGACAGTGGGGGGTTTGGCCAGACTGGATGGGCCATTGGGTCCTTATCTGCTGGCAAGTTTCTATATTTCTATGCTAAGGGAGCAATGAGGAGAGTAAATATTACAGATTGTACTAATTTGGGTAGGGTTGCGAGGTGCATGTTTTTGGAATAGTGACAGCAGAACTTGTGGGAATGATGAGGTGTGCAAATAATGAGAATGGTGAGAATTATACATTTCTGAAGCATAAGGGAAGGGGTGTAAATTTTGAGAGGTTTGTAAATTTTGAAAGGATAAGGGCTACACGTTTAAGGATGTGGGAAGAGTGATATTTGTGAGAAGGTGAAAACTGGATCTGGATGGTGAGAGTCACAAATGTTTGTAGGGGTGTGGGTCATAATGTTTTGGCAACACCTCTACAGCTATATTTTGCTCAGTTCAGCTTGCTGTTTCACAGCCAGTTCTCTCATCATGTGTGGATTTGTGTTTTGTTGTTTTTGATACTGTACAGTGTTTGGTCATACAGATGTGGTCTATAGTGTTACCTCCAAGTCCTCCCTGGCCAGACTGGACCCCCTGTTTCATGCCATCTGGCATTTTACCCTAAACTGCCAAACCCATACTCACCACTGCTCCCTTTATACCAGTCTTTTTCTCCCTTCCATGGCAAACAGGTACATATCCAACTGTACTTCATTCATGGGTCCTAATCACAGGAGTTTAAGGTTTTGTTATGCTCCCTCCACTGTGCTATATGAATATGCACAAGTGCATGCCCAGTGTCATGGCCCCACTTTCCAAGTGATTTTAAAGTATTTTTTAACCTCTATTTTTAAAAACTGCCTGCTTGCCAAGTTCAGCTTTCTTTCTACTATCAGAAAATATATGTAGCTGAACTCAGGCACAATACTGTTTGCACGAGCATCAAGACCCATCATAAGGCAGTGCAACATGAACAAATATATCCATAATATAATCAAGTTCGCAGACACCAAATTGAATGGTGAAGTTAACACCATTGGAAAACATCTAACACTGGTTAATGACTTGGCAAAAATTGAAAATTGGGCATTAACTAATGGAATGTCTCTAAATTCAGAGTAATGTACAGTTCTACACTTTGGAGACAATAACCGTAATTGTACCTATGTACTAAATCAGAGCCTCCTCAAAAGCTCAATTAGGGAGCATGATCTGGGTATGATCATAAATAACAAATTAACACCCAGAGACCATTGTCTAGCTGTATCGGGTAAGGCCATGAATCTGGTGAATAGGATAAGAAGGTCCTTTACTATTAAAATGGAGCAGATAGTCATATTTACCTATAAAAGACATGTTTGTCCAGTTTTAGATTATGGATCACAAGTTTGGTCACCAGCCACACAAGATATAAAAATATTAGAAAGAGTGCAGAGAGCTGCCACCAGAATGATACCAAGTCTATGGGGTAAAACATGTAAGCATCAATGCATGACGAAGGAGGCTTCTACTGGGAAATTAATGCATGGTTGTGGGGGTTGTGGCACGAGGCCTTGGCCGAGTGCTCAAACCACCCAGCCATGCATTAATTCCCCAGTAGCCGACTCCGGAGGGCATTAATGCATTTGTAACATGGGAATACTTGCGTTGTTGTTGTTTCCATTTTTACAGTTCTGTTCGCTGGAACTGTTCAGCTTTGTGTTGGTGTGGTGAGATCCTGCGTATTCGCCACAATGTGTGTTCTGTTTGCTGCTGTGACAGCTAGTGGTACTAGAGCCTGACCTGGTGACCCCATGATTAATAGTTGGAGCAGGCATTACCAGTGATTAATCCCAGCTCCAACTTTGATCATGTGGTGCGTTTTGTCCAATGATGTTGCCTTATTTCAGGCTTCTCTTTTTTGCCGTGTTACAAACCATAATAGATTACAATGTACTGGGCTTCATTCCTTGTATGCTGGTAGACAGAGGGGAGATCTTCTATTTCTTTTTAAAATACTTAGATCTCATGAGCTTATGGAAGAATGTGGGATTGAATTTAGTAACTCATGAGCAAACCTTAGATCCCACAATAAGAAATTCAAAGTTCCAACAGCCCATACTAATAAAAGAAATAATTTCTATACTGTCCATACTATCCTGGCTTGGAATAAACTACCCCAGCACTTAGTTGATTTAACTAATTTTGATGCCTTTAAAAACAAGTTAGGTGAACTTTATTAGTCCCAACAAAGAATGGTTTGATTTCCCCACCTTTTGTGGGAGACATTCTTGATGGGCCTTCTGGCTCCCTTATGTCTGATTCTACTTAGTAAACTTAGTAAACATTGACAGGTAACGTGGATCCTAGAGGGTCATGTGAGACTCTTGAGGATTGATGTGAGTGCTGCTGACCAAGTACACAGCAGTATACAATGCTGAAATAAAACGTAACGCAAAGTTGAACCCAGGAAAACAGGGAATGCCAGATCTGCGAGCACTCATTTTGGATGCACTGTGAGTTGCCTGTACACAGCAAAAGCGGTAACATTTCAGGTGCTCTGCACCTTGTTGCAGTGCAGATCCCATCACGTAAAAGGAGCTTTAGACAGTAAGGCTAGGAGCACAAACAGAAATGATTAGCAGCCAACACGTAAGCATTAATGCCCAACGAAGGAGGTTTATACCGGGGAATCAATGGTTAGGGGTTGTGACACGAGACCTTGGCCAAGTGCCTACAACCACCCAGCCATGCATTAATTCCCCAGTAGAAGCCAACTCCAGAGGGCATTAGTGTGTTTGTAACATGGGAATACTTGCATTGTTGTTGTTTCCATTTTTACAGTTCTGTTTGCTGGAACTGTTCAGCTTTGTGTTGGCGCGGTGGGATCCTGCGTATTCACCACAATGTGTGTTCTGTTTGCTGCTGTGACAGCTAGTGGTGCTAGAGCCTGACCTGGTGACCCTGTGATTAATAGTTGGAGCAGGCATTACCAGTGATTAATCCCCGCTCTAACTTTGATCATGTGGTGCGTTTTGTCCAATGATGTTGCCTTATTTCAGGCTTCTCTTTTTTGCCGTGTTACAAAGGAAATGATATCACTGGCTATGAACTACTTTTGTTTGTGTTCCAAACCTCACTTTCAAAGCACCTGTGACTTCTTATGCTTCCCCCTACTCATATTTTCTAATACCCAGACCTTCACTTCTCCAGCTGTAAACACTCAGCTTGGCAGGGTTCCTTCTCCTACCATTTTCTCCACCTTTGAAATAACCACCCCACATCTTCATTTGTCCTCTCTCTTTACTTTCAGAGCGCAGGTTGGTAGGGGCCTACACTGGGGGATCTTGAAGATGAAAACAGTAACAGGGATTGGTCAGATGCCTGACAAAACAAAAATGCTGCAAAGTTCTTGCTACCCTTCTCAAAATCTTTCACATGTGCAAAATTAACATTTTTGTCAGGCTCCAGCTAGTGAAGTACTAATTTTACCCAGTCAACACTAATGTGTGCAAAACAGGAAGCCCCAAATCCGAACAAATTTTTAAGTGAACTGCGATGTGATACTTTCTTTCAATAATTGGATCTGTTCTGTTAACAGCAGGATTGTTGGCAGGTATGTGCAGCCTAACGTATCAGCAATGTGGAAACTGAAAACATTTACTGGAGAAATTCAGCACTTGTGATGTAGGATTGAACATACCTGACAGGGTTCTGGGAACACATTTCCTCATTATATCTTTGATTTGTTTACACTTTATTTAGTCAGGTTTATGCATTTTGGGGGGGGCATACATTTTACACAGGAGCAGTCTCAAGAGTTCTAATTGCACTCCCAGAACAGAATTTTCCTGGGTCCCCCCATTTCCACCATTGCTTCTCAGATACTGTTCCATGGAACCATGACAAATGCTTTTTGGAAAGCAAACAAGCTGCATCGATCAGAACCCTGACATAACCTTCTCTGCAGAAAAATAATTTCTCCAGGCCCTTCACAATAACTGAAACTTACAAGTACCCTCTAAGCCATCACCCTAGTAAAAGAACAAGTCTTGGTCATATTTTAAAATAGTTCATAAAGTGATTTACATGACAGTGAACAGAAGCATATTCCATTGTTTGCTGTTATAGTTCAACATTTAATATCGACCAAGTGGTTTCCAGACTCGCCTTTTATGGCCTCAGACTGTATAGAATTGCATTTGGTGATCTAGCAACTACTGAGCATTATGAAGACACAAAACAAACAAAAACTAACGCTTCCAAATGAAAGGTAATAACAGCAAATCTCTGCAACGTAGACACCTTCATCCATGAGTTAAGGTCAAATAATCATGAACGTCTCTGAGGAAATCATTGTTTTAATGATCAAATGTTTCTAGTTGTAGGCTGCAGAAGCTGTGTTATAAAAGCACAATGTTTAACCCATTTATTCACTCTGCCAGCAGAGTATTTTTTGCTCCCCTCCTAAATCTCTTCCCCATATTGCCATCTACTTCCTGTACAAAATTCACACACGCATATTCCAAATAATTCACTCTATCACTCCCATTCCATCCCATCCCACTTCTTCTCCACTGCTTCCTCCAAAGAACTGTGTTGACCCACAGTGGTGGGTAAAATGTTTAGCCTAATGGTTTACGTCCCTTAACCACCCTTTGCTCACTGTGGAACCCTAACCAACCAATTGTGCTTAAAAGGACAGTCATCACATTTTGCATCCTATTACTGTATTTATAGTTGAATACCCATATTTTATGATTACTTATCTTCTCCACAATTCATTGATGTTGCTGGTTGCTTTATCTGCTTCCTTTCTTAACAGAACTGAAATGCATGCTAATGGTATTAATTATACCCAAAGTTTGTTTTGTTTCAAATCCTTGATCTACTTATATTGCGTATTTCCTAAACATTAGGAACACCCACAAATAGTGCAGTCTCTCATGTTGCAATAGTCTCCTCTTCTCTCTCTGCATCATGAGTGGCTAGACTGTCTCATGTCCAGGAAGGATGCAGTGGGAGCAGATCAAGAACTGTAAACAAACATGTTTTACACTGTAACACCGCTATGGTGTGCTACCTGTTTTTCATTTTGAAGAGAAAAAAGGGACCAGACTCCAACTATCTGCTGAATTAGCAGTCTCTTCAGAATTTGACCAATCATAACAGATGTTCTTATTGGTTTTCTTTTCATCTAGAGACTTTTTGAGGCCTAAAGGTATTGACAATGTCCCCTTAAAAAGCACCTATTTTCACAGAGGAAAGTTAGGAAATGCATGATTTTTAGACACATTCCTGTTTGTACTTCACACATACGAACAAACTAGATGATTTGATATTTTATTGGACCATAAAGTAATTTACAGTATACAAACTGTCAGGCGTTACAGTGCCTTTCTTCAGGATTGTCTGAGGGAGGGCTGAAGAAGGGTATTGTGAGACCTGAAAGCTTGTTTACTGAAAATTATTTCTTGGTCCAATAAAAAGCATGAAATCACTTACTTTGTTCACCTGTTTGGACAAGGACTAATATGGTTACAAACAATTCTCTGTATTTCCATATTCTTTGTATTTGGTTTCCCCTTTTCTATATAACTATGCACATTAATATGAAAACAGGAGCACTGTTCATAAGATTTCATCTCTGGCTGCTTGTCAACTGCTGAAACAATAATTTATTTATCATATTTATTTAGTGTTTGTTGACCAAGAAAGGAGAACTAGACAATTTTGCCTATTTTCAGCCTCACCCTTTGGGGGGGGGGGGGAGATAAGGATAGAAATCAACTGACACTAAACCAGTTTAAGCTGTTGGTGGTATTTTTAGTGAACGGGGGAAATTTGGCCAGGACATCATCTGTTTTTGGCATAATAATTATTTCCACAGCAACTAAGAGGCAGATGATTGTGATCTTAGTTTTTTGACAAACAACCAGGATAGGTTGACAGGAAATATTTGCTTTGCTACAAATGACTCCATATTATGTACAGTGTTTGTGACAGCTTAAGTGCATCGGAGACATGGGCCCCTAACAGTGGTTTCTACAGTGTGGGCATGCTCAGTACTTGTCATTCCTGCCCAGTCAATATGTCATACGCTGTACAGTGCATGACATGACTGCGAGGTAGGAAAAGCCAGGTAGGGAAGAGCAAGAGGGTGCAAAACCATGAAAGGAAGTATACGCAGTAGTGCACCCTCTCACTTTTCCCAGTGCAGGATAAGAATCCTGCTGGGGCAGGGGTCTGCTGAGCAGCTGCCGTGGCTCGATAGGATGAGGCACTGGCAGCAAGGGATGCAGGCAATGCATTTGGAACCGGGTTTTGATTCCCGGTCCCAGACGCATGGAATTTTACTTTTTTTGTGATATTTACCGATAACCCCCTCCCTGGAGTTAGATAATTTAGTTGGGGGGTTTGGGGCACAGGGCGTGCCCTCAAAAACAAGACATGCTACTTGGTAATATATCAAGACTGTATTACAGCAGTATATTGCCATGCATAATATCTTTCGACATTGTGATCCGGTGCCCTTGTCATTTAATCTGCGGCCAGCCAAGGTGGTCAGAGGAAACACTTGATAGTGCAAAACGCTACGATACGTTACGTTACGTTATTACAAAACGTTACGAACAAAACGATAGCGCAAAAGTTGCACTGCAGTTTTGTCCTGTTTTATTTCCTCTACTGGTAAGAATAAAAACTTGTTGAACTTTATTCGTCTGCAATTGCAGTCTTATTGTGTGTGTGGGAGTGCCATGACTTATGGTTCTGGAGCTCTGTCTTTGTCATAGAGCACCTCAAATTGTCTGGTTGCGGAACTGCTTGCTTTTTGTTTTTATTGTGGTCAGAGGAAGGTCTTTGCTCATTGTGAATGGGATTTTCTAGGATGAATTGGTGCAAGACAGAGGTTGGGGCACTTAGTGGTTGGGCTTTGAAGAGGGTGGGGGTATGCTGCTTTATAATGTGGATCATTGAAGGAGTGAAGGAGCAGAGTACCAGGCAGTTTATCACTGTCATATTGGGGATTGGTTGGGGAGGGGGTGCCACTTGATTACCAGGGAATTGATCACTGAAATATCAGTGACTGATGTAGATGGGGATGTCAAGTATTAACTGTGAGTTAGTTGATAGTCTTAGTGGGGGTTGAGAGGGAGTGACACGGCACCAGTGATGTGTGGGGGGGGGGCTGGGGGATCAAGCACCATTATGTACAGTGATAAGAACACGTGCTTGAAAGTGTTAAATTGTGCTGCCTTGGCAGCATTTTACCACTTCTAAAAATATCTAATTCTACTACTGCACCCTGTATACAAGGGAGATCCCTCATTTGCATTAGCACAGTGGTGTATTTAGTGCAACTGCTCTGTCCACTGTACACCACACCATGGGGCACTCTGACTATAGTCCTCACCTCAGTCATTTTTGCCACATCTGTGTATTGCAGTACTATTCATGTTAGCACCATGCTAGCCTTCTGAGTGTAGTAGTCATGGCCTGAGACAGCCAGATGCACATCATAAAAATCCCAATGGGTGATTTGTCGGCTGGAGAGACAGTAAATCCATGTTATGAAGTGTGGAGTTTCATACCATTCCAAAAAGGAGTTGGTCTGTGTGAGAGCACACAATGACTGATAGAAGCTGGCTGGCCTAAAGCAAGAAGCAGGCAGCTGAGTTCAATGCAAAGACTACTGAAGCTTTAGTTATTTATGTATATAATTCCTTTAGTTTGTAATTTTTGACTAGGAAAGACAACGAAGCTGTGATGCTTGTATAGAAGTACACCTGGGGGAGGGGAGGAGTTACATGAACCAATTTTATTGATAGGGGAAATGTTAGCCATGACTCTGGGGAAACTCTCGTGCTTTTTCTAAATGACTGCCATGGTATCTTAACTCCCACCTGGACAGTGGCCAGAGATGGAAAGAAGAGACCTTGATTTAATATCTCATTTGAAGGATGGCATCCCAACAGTGCAGCACCCCCTCATACTATGTCAGCTATGGGTATTACCACATGCACCTGGGGTAGGGCTAGAACCACAACTTTCTGATCATTTGCTCCTAGAGACAAGCGTGCTATTTACTGAGCCACTAACACTGTACTATGAACTTTCGCTCGTTCTTTCTTTCTTTCTTTCTTTCTTTCTTTCTTTCTTTCTTTCTTTCTTTCTTTCTTTCTTTCTATTTATTTATGTAATATAAGTGTTCACCAAGAAAGCATGAAGAGCTAAGCACAGCATGTTTCCAGATGTGTCCTGGGAAATGATACAGGGGGAAACAAATGCAACCTTCACTTCCTTCACTTAATAAAACAGCAGATGACACTGGACACTGCAGATGGCACTGGGCACAAATTGTCTACACACTCCACTAGCAGTTATTTTCCTGGCTCGGTCCGGGGAGGAAGGGGGGGTACAAAAAAAAAACTGTATTTTTTAACAGGAACTGGGGTGGGCCATGGCACTGCGGGTACTAAGAAACCATACAGTCACTCACAAAAGGCTGTCCACACGTGAAATAGAGTCAAGTAGTAGATTTTTTTTCCAACAAACTGGATTGTCAAAACATTGCCCACTGGAGCTGCAGGTGCAGTAACAGGTACACATCAGATCCACAGCTTCTTAGTAGTATGAAACTAGAGTTCACTGGCCCAAATCCACAGTAGTATGAAACTACACTTTATAGATTCAAATCCCACCCGTGCCATAGAGGGCATGAGACAACATTCCCGTCCATCCTTCTTCTGGGCTATTAACATACGACTACTTCCGAATTGCCTATTCCAGGGTGAACACTCCAGGCTCCCCAGTTACCAAATTTTCAAAACTACAGGGTCCTGTCAGCCTGGTGGCATAGAGGGCTGAGGCACTGGTGCCTTACCTTGACCCATGCCAGCAACCCAGGTTCGAGAATGAGCCCGGGGCATCAGAGGTTGGCACGGGGGGAGGGCGGAGATGGATTGAGCCGCTGACAGGCAAGTTCTCCCCTATGGAGAGGAAGTGTGGTGTCCCTCGGCTGATGGGCAACCCCCAGTGGAGGCTGGAGAAATCTTGGGCCAGAGGGGGCCTAGGCAGTAGACCGGGGGGGTTGGGGAAGGAGGCTGTGACCAGGGCTGTTCGGCATATGCATGTATCAATGCGCATGTGCTCTAACTCCTGGGCCT
Source organism: Neoceratodus forsteri (assembly GCA_016271365.2). NCBI lineage: Eukaryota > Metazoa > Chordata > Ceratodontiformes > Ceratodontidae > Neoceratodus > Neoceratodus forsteri. Next base: position 294,522,658 of record CM028136.1, read on the forward strand.
CCAGGAGGAAAAATCAGAGGAACAATACCGGGTGGCAGGGTGAAGACCAACCCCCACAGGTGCCACTCTGGGGGCTGGACAGGTAAAAGCCAGTGATTCTGGGGGACGGGGCTGTGGGGTCGGTCAGATGGGGGCTGACCGGCAGGGGGAGAAAAACTGTGACATGATAAAAAATACTACAGGGTCCTTCCACTGGACAGTACATGTCTTCCAAATGAATGCAGCAATTTCAATGGAATTTATCCTGGCAAACCAGAGTTTTCTCCTCCTTTGCCAGACAGAAGCATACCGGTTCCGTCTTTGGACAGAGTGGAGGCATCTCTTTTCCATCACCAGATCCATACTGTGAAGGCACAATCTGTGACTGAAACAGTCCTTCCACAGCATCTGAAACACCACTTCTCAAACTTCCACCAATTCACTGAGCTCAAAGGGCAAATTCTAACCTTCACAACACTGGGCAGCATTTTACTTTCAAAGTCCCTCATGGGTAGAGGGACACTCCCCAAAGTTGCTCATGGTTGCAAAATGCATCCCCATGCTGGAGTCCTCACCCCTGAAAGGGCACAATAAGGTAAACGGTCATTGCCACATACTTGACGCCATTCTCCTTTTTCTGACATTGGGGCTAACAGGGCCAAGGGAGAGGAGTGACCTCCTCTGAGTCAGCCCCACATTCCTACTCTGCCCTCAGGCAGACTGCAACTGACCACAGCAGCAAGATTACAAAGTGGGTTATGTTGCTGCGAGAGTTCCATCCACTTGGAACCTCTGCTAAGATGATTGACAAGAGCTGCCAAGGGAGTCCAAGCAGGTTAAACCTGAGCTGCCCACCACTTTTAATAAACAAACCCATTAAAATGCCAGGGTTCCAGTAACCCTAGTGGAATCTGGGGGTTACACAAAAAACATTATGATACATCATGAAAGTACAAAAAGATAAAAAGTAAAAATACGCAGGTGTGCAAAATGAAAAGTAGTGCAAAAACAAGAATATGCAAAGTGGCCCATCAGCAAGGGACCGCTGTGGCTCGTGCAAAAGGTAATATGTACAGTGATAGTGGAGTGCACGTGTAACTAGCCAAGACATAAATGCTCAATGCAGCAGATGATCAGCAGTGGCTGAGAATTAAAATATTAGGCTCAAAAAGAGGACATAGAAACATAGAAACAGAATTTTCCAGCAGATAAGGACCACTTGGCCCACCTAGTCTGCCTTTTTTCCCTACCTACTGTAACACTGCAGACCCTACTTGACCTCTGGCTTTACCTCGGGTATAAGCACCCAAGGAGACTGTGTGGGGGAAAGTCTGGAATATTCGACTGAACATTGTGAACTTGGAGCGAAGGTTGTGAGAGGAGAACTTGGGAGAAAAGTAAGAGAAGAGTTAAATGCTAGAACCAAAATGAGAGATGTGGTCATGGAGTCAACTTCTCAGATTGAAGGGGAGGGATGGAGTAGCAGGAAGGAGGAAGGCTAGACCAGAGCTGAGGAAGCCTACTGTATCAGAGAAAGCAGCCTGGCCTACAGAGCGTTGAGTGTGAAGACTGAAGAAGTGGGTTGCAGTTTCAAAGGGTGTAGGATGGGGAGGGAACAATGGGAGGCTGAGATAGTTCTTATCTCGGGTGAAATAGCTGAATTAGCTAAAGGGAACAAAGAGTATGGTGAATTATAAAAACTGACCATGTTGATGTGAAATATTGTTTATTAGGAGGACTGACCTACTTGGAGATGTCCGAGTATGCAAATTGAACCACTGATCTGTAATAATTTCATCATCCTTATTCCTGTTTTTATCATAATCAATGCTTCAGTGTGTGAACATGTACTAGGTGGACACTGATCCACACATACAGTATGAACCCAAGGAGACTGTGTGGGGAAAGTCTGTGAATTTCAACTCCATCTGTTAGGAGTGTAACCCCCACTCTGAGGGCCTACCTGTAGTTGCCCCCATTTCTCCCCAGTTTGCTGGTGCCCTGGGTTCCCCCCACATTCTTCTCCCCAGCAATATGCTGTTTTCTGCCCTCTCAGGCATAAGTCCATGGTCATGAGCTGCCGGCATGTTTGTTTCGGCCGGCACTCATGTATGCGCATGGAGCACTTTAACGCTGCTGACCACATTTGCGGTCCGGAAAGCAGGGAGTCTATCTCTGTCACGGTGCCCTCCTATGTCTTTGGGGACCAGAGACCTGAAGGGGATTGGGCAGAAGTCCATAGCTGGCAAAATAGGAGTTTAAATGGGGGGGGGGGCCACTTGGGAGCTTATGAATATTAATGAGCGGCACCATGAATATTAATGGATGTTACCTGCCACTTAGGGGCATGGTGTTGTGGCGACAGCGACAGTTAAACTGTGGGGACCATCCTAGTGAGAGTGGGCTTGTTTGACAGGGGACAGTTGAGGCTATAATCCAGTGGGGTGCTAGGTCCCTGAAGGGAATGTATTGGGCTGCACCAGACTTGAAAAGGGGAGAGACTGCACTGAACTGTATGGGACTCCATATAAACAAATCGGAGCCAACATGTTTGTGACATTTAACCCCAGAATTGCAGACAATCAGTGATCTAGGTGAACAAACTGGACACAAAGGGAATCCTGGGAAAAGGAGGGGACTAATTCTGGTGGCTAGGTCATGCCCCAATAAACGAGCAAGAAATATTGATCCCTACGGATTTCGAGTATTGATAGGCTCCATCAGCCAATCAGAACTCTGGATTATCAACTGAAACTGTGTGAACTGTCTTCAGTCTGTTCCCGGGCTCTGTACGAGTACTGTTTTGTGACAGTGGACCTTGAGCTTCAGGGGCTTCTCCAGCTCCCATTTGGAGATTTGCCTGTTAGCAGAAGTGGATTGGAAAGGGGAAAGAAGGAAGAGACTGAGCTGAGATTCCGATTCCCAAGGTACTTGCTGCTGGACTGAATTGAGAAGAGGAAAGAGAGAAAGAGACTGAACTGTGATTTACCAGGTATGGAGAAGTTGCTTGCCATTACTGGAAGAAACTAAATGTTGCAGAAACCCTACACTGGGAAGTTGGACTAGCTGAGAAGACTGTGCAGATTATCAGACTGCTACAGTCAGGGTTGAGAGGCTGTTTGCTTGTGTGGGGCTGTAGTGGGAATACTGAACAGGCAGAGCATCTCTGATTGTTGGGGTGTTAGTTGGGTGCTGTGTGTGTCCCGAGTACACTGGTGAAAGTGGCTGAGAGCTGAGGTCCAGCTGCAACTGAAGAAAAGGTTGTGGACACTGCTTATCTGGAAAGTGTGGACTGGTGTGCAGGGGGTTGTTCTTTCTGAGTTGCCCCCTGATGAATTGCACTTGTGCTTATTGAATAGAGGCTAGCACACACTCAGATTGGCACTGGACTTATTGGAGCGACTGCCTGCAATTCATCTTTGTTAGATTCCAGTGCAGGGGCTGCAGGAGGACCCCTCCATCATTTGGGAGTCCTCACCCCATAGCCAAGGAGGGAACTTGCTAACCTCCCAAGTGGGGCTCACTGTCTCAGGAGGTCACCGGCACTTGCTGGGGTGCTAGGGCACCTGTGACCCATTGGGGAGCTGGGCTGTGGAGCCACTCCCAGGTCTGGGTTTTCTTGGGCTGGTGTTGTCCTGCCACAGTGCTCTGCAATGGGCCAAAAGTGGCTGAAGCTCACAAGTGGCCAGAACTACAGTCAAGATGATGAGCTGCAAGATCCTCAAGCAAGTTCCATCCAGTCAGAAGGATTCTGGCTGGCTTGTTTCTGTTGTGCTGCATTAGACCAAGAGCTCCATTTCCCCCCGTACTGAAAACGACAAACCGTGAGTACCCAGGACATGGTTCCTGGGAGGGAAAAGGGAAATTGTCCTGTTTTCATTCTGCAAGTTTTTCTAAAATATTTTCAGGGCCCCAGTTGCCGGCCAACCCATGGCACTGATCAGGTCTGCACATAGCAGGTACCCCTAGGGACAGTTCAAGGACACTGGTACCAGTGGGGGAGGACTTGGCCTGGGGGCCCACATGTTCTGGTTATTGCATATCTCACTAACCTTCATTTTTTCACAGCTACCCTATGTCCTGGTATCCCTTCCCCTAGTCCTTACCCCCTAAATAAAGCTGTGAATTTTGTTTGTTGAAACTGCTGTGTTAGTAAAATTAATTGCATGTGTTTACTGCTGAGATTTATGGTTTATGGTGGAACAAGGTATTTGGAGACACAGTTTGCAAAGTGGTTGGTTGGGGAGGTACAGTATCCCATGGGGCTGTATAGAGTGGAATACCTGGCCCCCTAGTACTTTACTCTGGGTGGAGGCACCACACTATTATCAATATTTCTGGGAACTAACCCTTAATTGTCACTGTAGCAAGACCCAGGCCCCTTGCCCAGTCCTGGGGCAGCTGACAAGGGGGTAGCCCACTGACACATGGCACCTGGGCTACATCTTGGAGGCACCACTGGGATCTTCTGTTTGCCAGCCATATCTGCACCAGGAGATCTATGTGTTGACATCCCTGAGGGGCCTCTGGGCCCCAAGCTCACTCGGCCCCAGCCCAAGTTTAAGCCTACTGAGGATGATAAGATGTGACTGGTGGAATGGAGTGGGGGAATGAAAATGGATCCTCAGAAGGCTTTCCTTTTGCTGGGGGTACCCCCAGAGATGGAAGAGGGGGATGTTGAAAAATGTGTATCCACCATAAAGAGACTGGGAAAAGTAAAAGCACAAGGGAAAATATTTGATTCAGCTAGGGGTACATTGATTATGCTGATAGAAAGTACTCACTCTGTAGAAGCCAGTTGTATGCCTAGGGTTTTGGTGGTGGAGGGATTGTCTGACTCTCTACCGGTAGTAACATCCTTTAGTGTGACTTCCCCAAGGGGAGGGGGTCGAGGAGCGGGATCTGTTCCTAAGGTGCCAAAGTTTGAGGAACCCCAGCCTGGCTCCATACCTGTGGCCTTTGAGTCATACCACAAATTAAGGATGTTCCTGAATAATGAGAATGACTTGGAGGCCTGGATGGATGGTGCCACCCCATTAGTCCAAGACTGGCAGTGTTCTGAAGTTGAGAAGTGGAAACGATTAGTGGAGAGTTTACAGGGTCCCGCTTTAGAGGTTATACATTCTTTACAAGCCACAGCTCCTGAAGCCACAGCCCAGGTATATCTTTCAGTTTTGGAAAGTGTATTTGGGAATCCTGAAACCTGTGAGAACCTCATGTGGAAGTTTAAAACCACTAGGCAGTGGGAGGAGGAACTGTTGCCTGCTTTCCTGGCCTGGGTGGAAAGGGCTTTTCAGAAATTGTTTTGGAAAGGTGGGGTAGTGGCCCAAGATCTAAATCGGATCAGGCTGCAGCATGAAGTGAAGGTCGCTTGTTATTCTCCTTTGTTAGAGTTACAGTTGCATTTAGCAGACAGGAAGAATAATCCCCCTCCCTATTGGGTTTTGGTATTGGAGATCCGGGAGGTTGAAGAGGAGCAGTGTCATTGGGTGATGCATAGGGCCTCCATGGCTGCGAAGTAGATGGAACGAGAAGCACACACTGGAGAGGTACGAGAATTAAGGACTCTGTTGAGGGGGTACAGGGATGTAACTGCTTCAGCTAAACTATCTGTGGGTTAAGGTTCAACTGAGACTCCTGAGGTGAGTGGTATCATCCCTAATGTAGGCCCAACAACATTTGGTACTGGGTTCCCCACCCCGGTAACTCCCACCGACACTGGAGTTAAGGATCAAGTGGAGGAATTAGTCTGAAGTGTAGCTGAGTTGGGGGGTGTCAGTTGCTACCAAGGGAGATGAGTGGGTGGTGGACTGGAATCACGCAGCTCAGAGTGCACCAGTGGGAATGCCAGGGGCCTGGCTGGCACCACCAGATCATCCACAGCCCCGGGATCCCATCATACACTATAGGTGTGGGGGCTTGGCCATATGCAGAGGGGGTGTAGGGCACCTTTGGACCATTCGTCTAACAGAGATAGGGCACCTGCCAACATAGTCTGCAAGCAGGGAAACTACAGAGAGGCCCAGTAAAGGTGTGCACCAGGGCCCCTGGCAGGTCCAGCTCCTTGGCTCACACAAGAGTTTCATCTGCCAGAACAATCACGACAGCACCAGTAGATATGAGAAAGTTAGTGGGACTGACAACCGAGACCAAAATCACCATCAATGGAGTCCCCACCTGGCTGCTTTGGATAGCGACTCCCAGGTTACCATCATTATGTTTGCTTGCACGCATGTGCAAGAAACATAGTGCCATCATCCAAGTTTTCCGAGGTGTGCAACTCTTCCAATTCAGTCAGTGTGTTGGCGAGGGCGCGCTCCAGTCCACTATCGTATGCTGAGCTGTCTATGATAAGCTCCAAAATGCAGTGGCATACAGTTGAAAGGGGGAGCTACGCTTCAGTGAGCAGCGATACGATATCGCCTGGATATGCGCAGATCCCCCTACACACACACACAGAAACGCACGCACGAATACTGCGTGCTGCCCCCCCCAGGCACACGAGCCGACGGGGATGCCCAATCCCCCGTCGGCTGTGCTGCGCTCCCCCCCAAAGCCTTCCACATGCCACGCTGGGTGCCCACCCCAGCATGGCAACTCATAGAATAGCCGACGGGGGTGCCCAATCCCCCATCGGCTCCAATGTCCTCACCCCCCCGAGTACTGGGTGCCATGCTGGGAGCCCACCCCACCGTGGCAATAGATGTTATGGCCGACGGGGGTGCCCAATCCCTCATTGGCTCCACGGCCCCCCAGCCATCCTTGTGCCACACTGGGAGCCCACCCCAGCGTGGCAAACATCCTGCGTCGTCAATTTAGAAAAAAAACAAACTGTAAATTAAAAACGGTTCCACGCAGTCTCCCAGCCCCTCCCACAACCCACATCCATCCACTGCGCACCCTGCCTCCCCACACCCCCCACCCCATACTTACCTTTGGATTTCAGCGCGACGATGTTCAGTGGACCTGAAACACGTCTGCACTCTTCAAAGCTGACCGCTGAACTGAGGAAATGCTGGTGTCGTATAATAAGATAGATAGGGTTTTTCAACTTGTTGCATATTCAGGTATTTTTGACTTTTTGCACCAAATTTTCAACATGGGGCTTTGGGACCCCTTCATGAATGTGCTGTCACTGTCATGGCGTTATTCTAGCCCAAAGGGTGATTTCGCAGTCACTGCGCCAAATCACCTTTCAGGACCGACAACAAAATGACACTGCCAGTGTTCATAAGGTGGCTCTCAAGAGCCTATTTCGAAAATTTGGTGGAAAAATTCCAAAGACGACTGTTTTACGAGAGTGCGATGCGCAGTTCCTACGCACGTCGCAAGTTCACGAATTTTCAATATTTTCACTCCAGATTGGCTGGGAAGGAAGTTAGTAGGCACAGGGGTGGGTGCAAAGCTGGTGAGATGGGTAGGAAACTGGCTGCAGGGAAGGCAACAGAGGGTGGTGGTGGGTAGGGAGCTCTCACACCCAAGGGCAGTGATGAGCGGTGTTCCACAGGGCTCAGTGTTGGGACCAGTGTTGTTTGGGATATTCATTGCAGACATATCATGGGACATCAAGAGCAAGATCAGTCTGTTTGCTGATGATACCAAGGTAGGTGCAGTGGTGGATGACCTAGGGGATGGCAGGGTTGCAGGATGATCTGGCAAAGCTTGAAACCTGGTCAGACACCTGGCAACTGGGCTTTAATGCCAAAAAGTGCAAGGTGCTGCATTTGGGGAGAAGAACTCAAGGAGGAGTTACCAGCTAGGGGAGTGCAGCTAGCCCAGACAGAGGAGGAGAAGGATCTGGGTGTGCTCATTACAGGGTCAATGAACAACTTGGCACAATGTAGGAAGGCAGCTGCAAAGGCCAACAAAATGCTGGGTTGTATTGCAAGGGTATATCCTCGAGGAGGGAGGAGGTGATTCTGCCACTGTATAGGCCATTAGTGACCACACCTGGAGTACTGCGTGCAGTACTGGCGTCCGTATCTGAAGAGGGACATTAAGTTACTGGAGGGTGCAGCACAGAGCAACAAAGATGATCAAGGGGCTGGGGACTTATCATAAGAGAGGAGGTTGAAGGAGTTGAACATGTACTTACTGGAGGAGAGGAGAGACAGGGTGACATGATTGAAACCTTTAAATACATGAAAGGAATAAACAAGACAGGTACAGAGGGCTGTTCAAAGTAAGGAGGAGGGCCACCAGGGGCCATGATATGAGACTGGAGCAAGGAAGGTTCTGGAGGAGATGAGGAAACACTTTTTACAGAGAGGGTGGTGGCTGGGTGGAATCGTTACCTCCTGAAGTGGTATGCAGTAGAACAGTGGACTGCTTCAAGCGAGGATGGGACAGGACAAGGGGAGTGTTAATGAAGGGGAAGGGTGGAAGGGAGGGGCAGCTGCAGAATAAGGGTGCTACTGCACATTCGAGCAGACTTGATAGACCTCTAGGCCTTTATCTGCTGGTAAATTTCATATGTTCTGTATGTTCGTATGAGCAGAGGTCTTAAAATGGCTATGTTAAAAATTTGGTGACAAAACTCCATAAAATCACTGTGTTACGAGTGAGCATTGCGCAGTTTCCACGCACCCTCGTAAGTTCATGACTTTGTAATATTTTAAGTCCAGATTTTCACCAGTGGCATTTTTCCACACTTCCTTATTTACAGTACAGCTGTCATTTTTCACAACATGGCTGAAGTGTGTTTTCACACTTTCAGTGAAGAGATGCGTGGTCGCTGTGGGAAATCATTGTTCGGGACAGATGAAGAAAATCACAGTAACACTGTTCATGACCGGAGGCACCAAAATGCCTGAGTTGACAATCTGCTGTAAAAAAATCCCCAATCTAATTATATTACGGGTGTGCATTGCACAGTTTCTATGTACGCTCATGACTTCACCATTATTTTAAATATTTTTACTGCAGATTTGCAACATTGCCATTTTTTACACCTCCCCATGAACAGTACAGCTGTCGTTTTTTGCATCCTGTTCGGAATGTTTTTGCACCTGTGGTGCTAAATGCCGTAGTCACTGTGCATAAGCAGCTTTCGGCTAACAAACTGATATTCCCCCTGTTCATGAGGTGGGGTCACAAAAAAAACATGTTGAACATTTGGAGTGAAAATACCAACAAATGCCTGAGGTATTAGGGTTTTCAACCATAACGCCCAACCCTGTAGAGAATGACAGGCATCAGGGGTGTGACTTGGGATTCTTGCCTGTAATGCTCATACCATTCCATGCCCTGCAGCCAGTGAGAGGCATTGAGGTATGCCTTGGACTCTTTGGCTCCAAAGTTCACCCATTCTATTCTCCTATATCGCACTCCATCTCACCGTATTTTCTAATGGAATGGGATGCGATAAGGGCCAAAGACCCCAAGGAACACCGTGACACTTGTCAGTGTCTGCAGGGTGGGGTGGGTAATGGCGTGGCCGTTATGCCTGATGACCCAAAGGCACACCCCAATGCCTGTCACTCTCTGCAGGGTGGTGGTGGGGTTGGCTTCAGTTCAGTACTTCACTGCCATTCCTATTACGCAGCTCTGTAACTTCTACATTACCACTGCCAATGCCAGCACGCAAACATTCGGCATTGACAAATGCTTGTTTTTATGTTGTCTTCCACCTGCACAAGAAACATGTTGCGGTAACTTCAGAATAGCAGGTTTTGGAGGCGTGGTCCTGTTGTGGCCTGTGGCGCCACTGCTTTTTGGGGCTGGGCTCCCTGGCACGAATCAGATAGCATGCTGTCTATGACAGCAGTGCAAAAGCATGTCCACCACCTTGAAACATTTTAGCTGCTGGAATGAGGGAGCTCCACCTCATTGCAGGGCGTGCCTTTCCCGGTGTAAGTTTCAGTGCGACATGGCAGTTGCTGTGCCTCGCACAGTCCCCAGAAAAGCCAACTTAGGGGGTGCCCAATCCCCCTGTTGGCATCATCATGCCCCCCTTCCCAGTTCATCTGTCGATGGGGGAGCCCAGCCCCATCTGCATCATCCCCCAACACTCTTTTTTATTTGCTGACAGGGTGTCCAATCCCTGTCGGCTACAGTCCCCTCCCAAAACACCTGCAGGTGACACACCCTCTCCCCAGTTAATTTGCCGATGAGGGAGCCAAATCCCCGTCGGCATCATCCCCCCAATACTCTTTTTTATTTGCCAACGGGGTGCCCAATCCCCATCTGCTCCAGTCCCCCCCCAAAACAATACATGCAGGTGACACGCTGGGAGCCACCCCAGCGTGTCAAATGTACCTGTAAAAACAAAAACCTTCCCATAATGTTTTTTTTTTCCCTGTAAAGTAGAAAACAGTCCCTTGCAGTCTGCAGCCCCCTCCCCAACCTGCACCCACCCACTGCGTCGCCCCACCTCCCCACACCCCTCGCCCCATACTTACCTCCGGAGTCCAGCACAATGATCTTCTGTGGGCCAAGAACACGTCTGCACTTTTCAAAGCCGACCGCGAACTGAAGAAATGCCGGCAAGCATAGTGGCATAAATAGGGTTTTTTCAACTTTGATGCATATCACAGGCATTTTGGGGAATTTTGCCACCAAATTTTCAACATGAAGTTATGGGGACCCCTCCTCATGAATTCAGTTACTGTCATGGCGTTATTCAGTCCCGAAAGGTGATTTTGCGGTCACTGCACAGAATCACCCTTTGGGACTGATTAACAAAACAACAGTGCCACTGTTCATGAGGTGTCCTCTCAAAAAGTCTATGTTGCAAATTTGATGAAAAAAAAAATGTGGTCGATCAGCTGCAGATTCGCAGTTACTTAGCTGCAAGTGGAAAACCAAGTAATGCATGTTTCTAACTCATGAATCTGTACAATTTCATTCCAGATTTCAACATTGGCATTTTTCCACACCTCCTTATGAACAGTACAGCTGTAATTGTTCACATTCTGGACGAAATGTATTTTCGCACTTCCGGCGCAGAATAGCGTGGTCACTGTGGGAAATCAGTGTTTGGGACAGAGTAAGAAAATCACAGTGACACTGTTCATGAGCAGAGGTCCTAAAATGCCAATGTTGAAAATTTGGTGCTGAAAGTCCATTAAATGACTGTGCTATGAGCGTGCATTGCGCAGTGTTCACGCACCTTCATCATTTTTCACATCCTGGCCAAAACGTGTTTTCGCACTTCCGGTGCAGAATAGCTTGGTCGCTGTGGGAAATCAGTGTTTGGGACAGATTAGGAAAATTACAGTGAGTATGTTCATGAGCAGAGGTCCTAAAATGCCTATGTTGAAAATTAGATGACAAATGTCCATAAAATGATTGTTTTACAAGCGTGCATTGTGCAGTCTCCTCGCATGCTCGTAACTTCGATAATTTTTAATATTTATACTCCAGATTTTCACCATTGAAATTTTTTCATACCTCCTTATGAACAGTACAGCTTTCATTTCCCACATCCTACCTAAACTGTGTTTTCACACATCCGGTGTGCTGTGGCACAGTCGCTGTAGAAAAACAATGTTCAGAACAGAGTAAGAAAATCACAGTAACACTGTTCATGAGCAGAGGTCCCAAAATGCCTATGTTGTAAATCTGGTGAAAAAATTCCATAAAATGACTGTGTTACAAGCGTGAGTTGCACAGAGTCCATGCACAGTCATAAGTTCGAGAATTTGTAATATTTTCACTTCAGATTTTCAGCATTGTCATTTTTGCACACCTTCTTATGAACATTTCAGCTGTCATTTGTCAAATCCTGCCCGAAATGTAATTTCGCACATCTGGAACACAATCACACGGTCGCTGTGGGAAATCAGCATTCAGGTCGATTAAGATAATCATAGTATATCACTGTTCATGAGCAGAGATCCCAAAATGGCTATGTTAAAAATTTTGTGAAATAATTTCACTAAATGACTGTGTTACGAGTGTGCAATGTGCAGTTTTCACACACATTCATAACTTCGAGAATGTTCAATATTTTCCCTCCCGATTTCCCACACTGCCATCTCTTCACACCTCCTTATCAATGGTGCAGGTGACATTTTCATGTAGTGCAGAATGGCGCGGTCACCTCTGGGAAATCAACGTTGGAGACAGATTAACAAAATCACAAGGGCACTGTTCATGAACAGTGGTCCCAAGTGCTTTCATGAGGTGGGGTCACAAAAAGGCCATGTTTTAAAATTTGGAGTGCAAATACCAACACACGCCCAGAGCATTAGGGTTTCTAACCATTACATCTCACCCTGTACAGAGTAACAGGCATCAGGGGTGTGTCTTTGGATTGTCTGCTGTACTGCTCATGCCATTGGTCCTCCACCTACACCCTGCAGCCACTGACAGGCATCAAGGTGTGCCTTGGACTCTTCAGCCTCAAAGTTCAACCCATTCTCCTATGCTGCACCCATCTCAATGTACTTTCTTATGAAATGGGGTGAGCATAAGGCCAGATGACCCCAAGGCTCAAACACAACACTTGTCAGACTCTGCAGGGTAGGGTGAGGTGAAATAGCATGGACATTATGGCCAGTGACCCAAATGCACACTCCAATGCCTGTCACTTTCTGCAGGGTGGGGTGGGGTTGATGTTGGTTCTGTACTTCACTGCTACTTCTATCATGTGTCTCTCTAACTCCTGCACTACCAATGCCAAATCCAGCAAGACAACATTCGGCATTGACAAATGCTTGTCAAATCCTGGTATGATCATCGTCTACCAGATGTGGAAATAGAAGCCGCTTGAAGAACTGCATGTGTGGGGCCCCAGTGAAAAGGCATACCTCTATTTCAGCTATGTCAAGGTATGGATGGCATTCCCTACTAAAGTGGCTGGAGTGAGTGAAGCTATAGAGACCCTAGCTTTGACCTGTCCAAGAGTTAACATCTTCAGGTTGGTGCCTGTATTAGTGGGCTCAAATGCTGATATCTTTGGACATCTGGCCCAGCTGTGTCATGCTCAAGTGGCTGAAAGAACTGGAGAGAAATACCTGTTACACCCCCTGATCCAGCAGGCTTACTGAAGGAAGGAGCAATCCCCTGTTGAGGAATCTGACAATCCAGTGGGAATAGTATGGAGAAGAGACAGAGATGAAATTGTGCTCCCACCAAACGTGGAATGCAACATTGCGGTGTGGTGAGACTAAAATGTCAAGAATCAGATATTGTTGCTGGATGCTCTGGATGAAAATGGATTGCTGGTGGGACTGTTAGTCACGCCCAGTGTTCTGCCAGCCACAGTGCATGCACATGTTTGAAGGGTGAATGTGCAAGTGAAGAATCTCATGGATAAGGAGCTGGTGGTGCAGAAAGGACGGACACTGGCTCAAATATATTGTGCAGACACGGCAATGCACACTGCTGCAGCAAGCAGAGTGCATCAGTAGAACTTGATCCAGAATTGTTTGATCTGAGTGACTCCCCCATCCAAGAGGAATGGAAAGAGTAAGTGAGGGAAAAGCTGGCTGCTGGGACTAATGTTTTCTCCTTGTATGAATGGGGTGCAGGGTGTGTGAGTGAGAGCAGCATCTGACATGACTCATGGATGACAAGCCTTTTTGACAGAGGTCAAGGCAGCTGACCCCAGCCGATATTGATGACATCTGGTGACACTTGCAAGAGATGCTGACCACGGGAATTATTCAGGAATCCAGGAGCCCCTATGCATCACCCATTGTGGTGGTGAGAAAGAAGAGTGGGGCCATTTGAATGTGCGTGGACTACCACACCCTGAATAAGCGGATGGTGCCAGATCAAAACACTATGTCTAGAGTGCAGGATGCACTGGACTGTTTGAATGGAAGTCAATGGTTCTCAGTTTTGGATCTACAGAGTGGCTGCTACCAGATTCCGATGGCCCTTCAGGATCAGGAGAAGACAGCTTTTGTATGTCCCCTTTGATTTTACGAGTTCCTGAAAATGCCCCAAAGGATCTCATGTGCACCCGCCACCTTCCAGCACGTAATGTACAAAGCCATAGCAGATATGAATTTGCTGGAGTGTTTGATCTACCTGAATGACATCATCATGTTCAGGAAAACCTTGGAGGAACATGAGGCCTGGCTGATGAAAGTGTTGGACCGTCTAGAAGAATTTGGACTGAAGCTGTCCATCAATAAATGCCAGTTCTCCCAGACCTCGGTCAAGTATATGGGGCACATCGTCTCAGAAAAAGGCATACAGACTGACCCCAGCAAGCTTGAGGCCCTTACCACCTGGCCTAAGCCACACACCCTGAAGTAATTACAGCAGCTACTGGGTTTTTGCGGCTATTACAGAAGATTTGTAAAAGAACTACACCTAGGTGGCACAGCTCCTCCTGAAACTGTTACAGGGTATCCACCCACAAACAAAAGTAAGAAAGTTGCTACATCTGGGAACTCTGCTAAACCCACCAGCTATTTCTGACCATCTGAACCATTTGGAAAGAGGAGGAATGGGGACTGCATTAGAGCTTTCGAGGACATCATCTATTGTTTGACCCATGCACTGGTGCTGGTTTATGTGGACGCGCAGAAATCCTATGTACTTCATACCGATGCTAGTTTTAGTGGATTGGGGGCTGTGTTGTATCAGGAACACCCCGAAGGTTTACGTCCAGTTACATTCACCATTCGGAGTTTAAACCCTTCAGAGTATAGGTATCCTATCCATAAGTTAGAATTCCAGGCTTTAAGGTATAAGGCATAGTCGATCAGTTCTATGACTGTCTGTATGGGGCCAAGATCATCGTGGAGACAGATACTAATCCACTTACCTATGTGCAGACCACTGCTAAGCTGGACGCAGCTGGTCATAGATGGCTGTCAGCCTTGTCCACCTATGATTACTGCAAGGAGTACAGCCCAGGCCTGAACCACGTAGATGCAGATGCTTTGTCATGGAGGCCCCAAGCCAGCAACAATGAGAGCTCCAAGCTGGCTATGAATTTTGGAACATGCTGTAAAGGAGTTATGCAAGAAGCATGATAGCGAAGTGATTTTTCCCCCTGAGGATACCCACTGCTTGGTAGACTGTCTGGGGGCCTCAGGGGACTGTCTTCCAGTTGCCAATTGCCAGCTAGCCACCTTAGATGTCATATCCCTCCCACAATTAACTACTCAAAACCTGCAATGGGAATAAAAAGGCCAGCCCAGTCACCGGGCAGATCATACAACTGCTGAGGCAGCAGGGGAGCCAGGATCAAGTGGACACCATCTACCTCCCAGCATGGCTCCTGCTATGCGAATGGCCTAAGCTACAGCTGAAGAAGGGGTTGGTGTACAGAGAGACCCAGGACCAGCAGGGGGCCCCTCAAGAGCAATTGGTACTCCTGGAGAAGCATGATAAGACTGTGTTGAAGGCTGTACATGACGACATGGGGCACTTGGGCGCTGAACGCACTTTGGACCTGGTTAAGAACCGATTTTATTGGCCAAAGATGAGGGCAGATCTAGAAACATATTGCAAAAGCTGCATGAGATGTATAAAGTGGAAGGTGTTTCCCCAGAGGGCTGCTCCCTCAGTCAACATCAAAACTAGTGGCCCTATGGAATTGGTATGTATAGACTTTCTTGCGTTGGAGCCTGACTCATGCAATATTTCCAACATACTAGTTGTTACTGACCATTTCACCTGATATGCTCAAGCTTACCCCACCAAGTATCAGTGAGCTTCCACTGTGGTCAAGATATTGGTGGGCAAGTTTCTTGTGCATTATAGTGCCCCGAGGATCCACTGAGATCAGGGCTGTGATTTTGAGAGGTGGCCCATTAAACTACTGTTGTTGTGGGCCATCAGGAAGTCACGGACTATGCCTTACCATCCCCTAGGTGACCCTAAACCAGAAAGATTCAAGAAGACCCTGGTAGATATGCTGGGCACTTTGGATCCTTCGGACAAGCACTTATGGACTCAGTGAGTGAGCACTCTGGTCCACCCTACAACTGCACACAAAATGACGCTACAGGATTCTTTCCTTACCAGCTCATGTTTGGGAGGGAAGCCACTGGACCTGTGCTATGGAGTCTCCTTGGATGGACTGAGGGCAGGAGACTATCTGCAGTATTGAAGAAGCTGAAACAACAATTAGATGATGCAAACCATCTCACTTCAGAAATGGCCACTAAGAGGAACCAAGTGAATAAGGAACGCTATGATATGCCCCTGCTCTCTGCACTTGTCCCACCTCCCCACTGCCGCAAACTGATCGTGACCAATCCTGCCTTTTTCAGTCAGCTTACTTAGGCACTTATGTCTCATTTCTGTTTGTTTGTTTCAGCTGCTCTAACCCAATGATATAACCTTCCCCTGTATCTCTCCCTTCACTAGCCACCAGCATCTGTCACCCCTCTCCCTCAGTAAACCCTACCCGTGTTTGTATCCACATCCTATTCCTGGTTTCTCATCCCCCTGTACCCAACTATCTCTACCCAATCCCCTGACAGCACTGTCTTGCTCTGTATGATGGCTAAGGTTTAATAAGCCTTTCCACTAAGTTCTATGATTGTTTACTGCTGTCCTGGCTCATCTAGCTGCTATGTCCTGAAGCTACAATTGTGAACTACCCCTACAGTCCCACTCTGTGCATTATGTATTTGACCTTCTGATGATTATCCTACTGAATACTGTTTTATTATACCATTGCTACTGTCACATTTGATGCAACCTGTTTGTATTGTACCTTCAGTTCCCATTATGCTGTTAACCTATTGTTTGTATTTGCCTGCCATGTTTTACCCTGTAACCTCCCAGGCTTTGCCTGAAAATAGTCATCTCTATGGCTAGTGCACCCATCCAGTAAACAAAAACTAAATAAATAAATAAATTAGAAAAGTGCGGGCCCAAGACTTGGAAGCAGGTGACAAAGTGCTACTACGATGGCTGGGCATACCAGGGAAGCATAACATAGCTGACAGGTGGGGAGACACCCCATATATTACCTTGGAGAAGCTTGCAGGCCTACCAGTGTACAAGATTCGGCCTGAGGGAGAGACTCAAGGGCCCAAGGTTATTCATCATAACCATCTGCTGCCTATTGGTGACAAAGTGGTAAACGCCAAAAATGTTGTGGACGATCCTTTATCACCCCCACCACTCAAGCTGCTGCACGCAGGAGACAGAGGTGGAGAGAAAGTGATGCCATGGGGGCTGGGCCTGCCCCAGGTAAAGGGATCTCAGATGAGGGAGACACTGATGATGAGTCTGAGGAGGAGAATGGTGATATCCCACATAGTCATTACCCTACCCCAGAGTTGGCCAGGTTATTGCAGGGACTGCCCCGACAAGGGATACGCCTAGGAGACAGGGTAGGGTCAGGGAGTCTATTCCAGCTGTGTCCCCTTGGGAGGAGCACTCCGGACTTGAATACTGGTCTAGCTGAGCCACTTGAGTGGTACCGGAGCAGTTCTCCTACAGATACACCCAGGGAGTGGTCACAGGTTGGTTCTGAGGATCAGGAAGGTGAAGGGGAAGAAGCATCTTTTGGAGCGCCCATTTCGGAACTGAACATTGATCCAACTGTGTCCTTTGAAGGAGCTCAGGTTAGTTCCCCCAGAGCTGTAGAAGATTGAGGCATATTGGAATTGTTCACCCCACTAGCTGAGGAACAGGAAGAGCAGAAAGAGGGTGAAGAGGAAGAGGAACTCACCACTGACCCAAGGGTAGGTGGGGGTTCAGCCTGTTCTTAAGTTGACATATGATGCCCCTGGGGCTCCTACAGACGTACCTTTCTTTGTAGTGCATAAGTGAGTGTACATTACTCCTAGGTCCCTACAGAAGGTGATTATATGCCCTGCTGTTTTTAAACCCCCTAGTTCTGAAGAAAGGTGACCAGAAGAAAAAGAAGAGGGAGGTGAACAGGGTACCTAGAAGGGTTGAGGAAAAAAAGTGTACTCTGTGAGACTGTAGCATCCTATGGCTGATGGGTCAATCTTATAGGCATCACTTTTAATGTGGCCAAAAGGGCTCAAAACGAAAAGGAATTTGCTAAGATGTACATACAGTAATGTCCTGTGTTTGAATGTTGTATGGTTATTACTTGTTAGATAGGAACCAGGTGTATAGTTAGACATGTTGATATTGATGTTTTCCATGGGCACCTTTCCCTTACGCTTGTTGTGGAAGCCAAGCGTTTCAATGGGGGAATTGAGCATAACCCCCCTCTGGGGGCTTACCTGTAGTTGCTCCCATTTGTCCCCTTTTTGCTGGTGCTCCTGGGTTCCCCCCACATTCTTTCCCCCAGCAGTATGCTGTTTTCTGCCCTCTCGGGTGTAAGTCCATGGTCGCGAGCTGCCGCATGTTTGTTTTGACCGGCACTTGTGTATGTGCATGGAGCGCTTTGAAGTTGCCATTTGCATTTGCGGTCCAAAAGTGGGAAGTCTGTCTGTGGGCCCAGTACCCCTCCTATATCTTTGGGGACTGGAGACCAGAAGGGGATTGGGCAGGAGCCTGTAGCTGGCAAATTAGGAGTTTAAACAGGGGGGCCGCCCGTGGGCTTATGAATATTAAGGAGTGGCTCCATGAATATTAATGAGTGCTGCCTGCCACTTAGAGGCATGGTGTTGTGGTGGCAGCAACAGTTAAACTGTGGGGACCATCCTAGTAAGAGTGGCTTGTTTGACAGGGGACAGTTGGGGGGTATAATCCAGTGGGGTGTTTGGTCACTGAAGGGAATTTCTTGGGCTGCACCAGACTTGAAAAGGGTAGAGACTGCACTGAACTGTATGGGACTCCATGTAAACAAATCAGACCTGACATGTTTGTGACATTTAACCTCAGAATTGCAGCCAATCAGTGATCTAGACGCCCAAACTGGACACAAAGGGACTCCTGGGAAAAGCAGGGGACTAACTCTGGTGCCTAGATCATGTCCCAATAAATGAGCAAGAAATATTGATCTCTTTGGATATCAAGTATTGATAGGCTCCATCAGCCAATCAGAACTCTGGATTTTCGGCTGATACTGTGTGGACTTTCTGGGATTTCTTCAGTCTGTTCCCGGGCTCTGTATGAGTCAGACTGTTTTGTGACAGTGGACCTTGAGCTTCAGGGGCTTCTCCAGCCCCATCTGGAGATTTGCCTGTTAGCAGAAGTGGATTGGAAAGTGGAAAGAAGGAAGAGAGACTGAGCTGAGATTCCGATTCCAAAGGTACTTGCTGCTGGACTGAATTGAGAAGGGGAAAGAGAGAAAGAGTCTGAACTGTGATTCCCCAGGTATGGAGAAGTTGCTTGTCATTGTTGGAAGAAACTAAATACTGCAGAAACCCTGCACTGGAAAGTTGGACTAGCTGAGAAGACTGTGCAGATTATCAGACTGCTACAGTCAGGGTTGAGAGGTTGTTTGTTTGTGTGGGACTGCAGTTGGAATACTGAAGAGGCAGAGCATCTCTGGTTGTCAGGGTGCTAGTTGGGTGCTGTGGGTGTCCTGAGTACACTGGTGAAAGTGGCTGAGAGCTGAGGTCCAGCTGTAGCCAAAGAAAAGGTTGTGGACACTGCTTATCTGGAAAGTGTGGACTGGTGTGCAAGGGGTTGTTATTTCTGAGTTGCCCCCTGATGAATTGCACTTGTGCTTATTGAAATAGAGGCTAGCACATACTCAGATTGGCACTGGACTTATTGGAGCAACTGCCTGCAATTCATCCTCGTTAGAATCCAGTGCAGAAACTGCAGGAGGACCCCTCCCTCATTTGGGAGTCCTCACCCAGAGCCAGGGAGGGAACTTGCTAACCCTTCCCAAGTGGGGCTCACTGTCTCAGGAGGTCAACAGCACTTGCTGGGATGCTAGGGCACCTGTGACCCATTGGGAAGCCGGGCTGTGGAGCCACTCCTGGGTCTGGGCCTTCTGGGGCTGGTGTTGTCCTGCCACAGTGCTCTGCAATGGGCCAGAAGTGACTGAAGGCGACAAACAGCCAGAACTACAATCAAGGTGACCAGCTGCAAGATCCTCAAGTAAGTTCCATTCAGTCAGAGGGATCCTGTCCATCCTGTTTCTGTTGTGCTGCACTACACCAGGAACTCCATTTTCCCGGTGCTGAAAACAACAAATCATGAGTACCCAGAATCTGGTTCCTGGGAGGGAAAAGGGAAATTGTCCTGTTTTCATTCTACAAGTTCTTCTAAAATATTTTCAGGGCCCCAAGAACTGGCCAGCCCGTGGCACCAATCTGTCCTGCACCTATTGGGTACCCCTAGGGACAGTTCAGGGACACTGGTACCAATGGGAAGGGCTTGGCCTGGGGCCCACATGTTCTGGTTATTGCATATCTCACTAACCTTCTTCCTTTTTTCACAGCTACCTTATGTCCCGGTATCCCTTCCCCTAGTCCTTACCCCATGAATAAAGTGTAACCCCCCTGCAAATGGGGATTCCTAAAAGGCCTTTCTCGGAGCTTGTCTAAGTGCCTCCTGCCTGAGGGGCATTCAGCGTAGTGCTGTTTAAAATAGGGTGCTGTGAGTGTTTCTAGAGCCTCTGGTACTGTCTCTTTAAGAGCTGCCTGCTCACAGGTCTGATTAGTTTGTAAAAAGGGGACGGTGGGTTTACTGCTCGAATCCCGCTCAAGCTGCTGTTTGAATCGCTCCATTTCTGCCGTCACTAAGCCAACAGAGGGAGCCTTATTGAAGGGTGTAACTGTTTGCTGGAACATATGTAGTGTAGCAGTAAAATTGCCATTGTTTAACCTGCCTTTTATTGTAGCTGGGACTCTGTGTGTTCGGCCCCCCCATTTTGGACCTGGACTACTGAGAATGGGCCAATTGGGGAAGTGGGGCCTTAAAATGGAGACCGCTTGAGCCAACCAGAATTTGGACTCCCATGGGAGCCTGTTAAAAGGGGGATACATGGTAGTTGCTTCTGGGAAGGGTAGTCTGGGCACTGGCACCTTTTTTGCACCAATAGAGGGCATGTGAAGTGACAGACAGAACAAAGCAGCCAACCAGAGCCCTGTGGAGTGAGAGGAAACTACCCTACAACTGTCCTGGATGGGGCAGAGTCATTTGTGATTGTGAAAAGAGAAGGAGCTCTGGCTGTGAAAGTCTCCACGTGGGAAACGTGTGTGTTAGGCCAAGAAGTCGGGTGACCATATCACCAGCAGAGAGCGGACAAGATCCATGGAGGAGTGCAGGCAGAGGATGCTGTACGTTTACAGCTACCTACCAGGCTCACCCTGTAGAGGACTGGAGAATCTGCTTCAATCATGCTCGGTCTGTCAGGACAAGTGAAGCTGCGTTGTGTCACCCGGTTTGTTGCAGTGAAAGTGATTGGGAAAAGAAAGCAGCTGCCTGGTATGGTACCCCTCTGTGTTACATGTAAATGTGTGAAGAAGTGTCTGGATCACAGGCCAAGTCCTGCCAGTGACATGAGAAGGGTCTCTCTGCAGGAGTCGTGAGTACTAGATCAGGGTAGCTCCCTGTCAGATGCCCAGTGTGGAGGCAAGATTGGTCTGATTGCTCTGTTGACTGCATGAACTGAGCCTGCTGGCTCTGTTTAATCAATTTAAGTATCAATTGCTCATTTTCTTTGGCAGGGCCCCAACCAGCTGCACCCAATAGACTAGCCTTGTATTGCCTGGGTACCCAGAGACAGTGACTGTTAGGATTGGCCTGTGAATAGTGCCCTATACATATATTAGAGTGTTAAGCTAATCAGCTTGATTCCCCCATCCTTGTTAGTTCCCCTTCAATAAATCAGATTTGTTGTTTGCAAGGAGTACTGTCTGAATTGAGTGTTTGTGTCCCCCTCTTGTGCATGGGTTGTGGTAGTACTGCATCTTATTTTACAGGGGATCCTTTGAGCCAAGTTGGCCAATCCATTCTGGGGGTAAGTGTAAGTCATCACGGTGGTGTGGGAAGCATTCGTGGGCCACTAGTGGAAGGAAAGGGGGGTTGAAGTGACCCAGAGGGCTGTGACCGAGTCGTTTTCGACTGTTCCAACCCCGACCTCTGGCTGGAGGCACCCACCATTGGATCCAGGCCCCTCAACCTGTTGGTGTCAAAGCAAGCAGGGGTAGTAGCCCTTGGGATAGTGCCCCCTTGAGGTTACAAAAGCTATAAATTTTGTTTGTTGAAACTGCTGTGCTAGTAAAATTAATTGCATGCGCTTACTGCTGAGATTTATGGTTTATGGTGGAACAAGATATTTGGGGACACAGTATGCAGAGTGGTTGGTCTGGGAGCCAGGGAGGTACAGTATCCCAGGGGGCTGTACCGAGCAGATACCTGGCTCACTGATACTTTACTCTGGGTGGAGGCACCACACTATTATCAATATTTCTGGGAACAAACCCCCAATTGTCACTGTAGCAGGATCCATGCCCCTTGCCCAGTACCCGGGACAGCTGGCAAGGGGGGGTAGCTCACTGGCATACAACGCCCTGGCTACAGAGGTGTACGCCCCCCAACTGCTGTTGGGCTTACCTTGTTGGTGTGCCCCATGCTCCTCACCACCACCTGCCCAAGTTTCCTGATGTTCCAGGGCACTTATTCCGGCCTGTCATGCTCACTAACAGTATGAGGGGTTGGAGGAGTAAAACCCATGGAACTGCTGAGCAGCAGCCTCCTGAGTATGCAAGTGGCGGTCCACGCATGTACATTGGTGCATTTCAGTTTTCTCACTGCCATTGCACCTAAACTAAAGCCTCTCTGGTGCTCCCAGACCCCTATATGGGAAAAAGGGGTCCAGAGACATGGATGCAGCACCCCAGGAGTGCAAAAATTGTTTAGTTTAAAAGCACCTATATGCAATAAGGGAACCACTTAATTAATATTTATGAGGGCAAAATGCATATTAATGAGCCTGTCTGCTGCCTGGTGAGCAGTGTTTTGGAAGGCAGTTTCAGGCAGGGAGAAGAGTATTACTTTTCAATTGTGCAGCTAAATGATGAAACAGAGAGGCTATTTGGAAACTGTGGGGAAATATATGATAAAACTAAATGATTTGGCTGCTTGGGACTTTAAAAGTGCAGCATTTGGTTTGGGAAAAAAATGTAAACACACATGGCAGCCCTTCTGGGACTACAAAAGCAAGAGAGCTGCTGGGAATAAGGTCAGAGGGCAGATTGGGAGCCTGGGAGGACTGCAGCCAGTCAGAGAGCCAGAAGGAGGAAGAAAGCCTTATGAGACTGCAAAGGACTCTTGGGAGAAAATACAGTGACATTTCTTGACACCTAAATGAAGGACCAATAAGGAGTCAAATGAGAGATATGCACATTAATTTGTTTTGTGGGACAACTGCTACAGCCAATTGAGGAGGGGCTGCTGTAAAACTGATAAAAGGGACTGTTCTGCCCACCAAAGAGGGAATTTCTGGTTGTGCAGCCAGAGAGTGCAGAAGGAGAGAGACTGCAGTCGGTTTGCTAGCCCTGAAGACCTCTCTGTTTGCCTAAGGCCTTGTCTGGCCACAGATTTGGACAAACTGCAGAACAGTTGGAAAAGAACAAAGCCCTTGGGGAAAACAAATGGACTGTGTGAGAAGTTCTCAAGGTGAGAGTTGAGCCTGTGACTGAGTGTATTTTCTGCTGAGAATTTGGAATTTGCTGCTGAAAATCTGAAAGCTATTGCTAAGGACTGAAAATCTGTGACTGTGGCAAGAAAGTTTAGAATCCACAGCTAGAGAGAGAGACAGAGAGAGACAGAGACTGTGAGATTTGCTGCCAGGGAAGGGATGGACTGTCCTGCAGTGCAGAAAGAGCATTCAGAGTGTAGCAGCTGGAGAGCAGAGTCTGTAAAAGTCATAGCCTAAAGCCACAGTGTCTGCATCTGAAAGTAAAGTGATCGGCAAGCTGTGTTCCCCTCGGTGGGGTACGTGCATCAGAAACTGTTTTGCTGCAAAGCAGAGAACTGTGTTTGCTGGGCTGCAGACTGAGATAACTCACAGCTCCTGTGCTGTAGCAGAGAAAAGGGTGTGCAAGCATCAGTCTGAGTAATCACCAGCCTGCTCTGTACCCAAACCAAAGAGGAGACCATCGGAGAGGAAGATGTTGAGAGGCCTGCCAGGTGAACAATGCATACTAAGGCGCCAGGGCGAAGACTGGAAAGGCCTGGCAGGTGAAGACCAGCGTTCTTCATTTCTTCAGGCAATTGCTGCTGTGTTGCAACAACAACTACTGATACCAGTACGGTACCGTGAAACAAGTTTCTGCCACCCCTTTTGAACATCTGAACTGTAAGTACCCCAGGCTACGGCTTTGGGGAAGTCTTTATTTAGCTAGCTAGCTAGTCAGAGAAATAAGGGGGTTAAGCCCTGGGCTGGACTGTGCTAGGATCCAAACTACACCCAGGCAGAAAGTTAAAGTTTTGCTCCTGTTTAAAGTTATTTGGGCCCCAGCAAAAGATCCCCAGCATCTTCATCACGGTGGTGTGGTACCCATCCAAGAGACATTAGAGGCATTTTGGGCAGCTACCATTGGGAAGTCGGTTGCATCCCTAGGTGGGAGGTGGGAATTGTGTTGGGTAAAAGTGTTGTCACATTTGTTAAGTTGTTAGGCTATTTTCATCCTTTTTCCACTTCCCCCAAAATAAAATTGTTAATGTTACATTCTGGTACAGTGACTTATTGCAAAAAGTGGGAATTGTTGTTGCGTGGGGAAGGTACAGAGGGGCAGTTACTATATTTTCCTGGGGGTTAACCTGCAATTTATCTACAGGTATACCCTATCACTACCCCACATGGAGGCACCAAGTGCACCTGTCGTTCCAGCACCACTTATCTGCCAAAGAACCTAGGCCGGCTCCCTCAAGGTGTGTCCAGGAAAGACCCAAGGTTTCCGGAAACAGCCAAGGTGAGTCTGAAAGGGGCTGTTACAGAAGCATACAATAGGTCAATGGCATATCCAATCTGTAAGGACTCCCTCTGGACATAGGCACAGATATGGATCCAAGACAGCTATGCAACAACAGAGGGGTTGCTGTGGAGACCAGAAGCAACTGGACCAGTCTACCAGCTGTGCAACTCCCCATATCAAGGCCTGCAAGGCAAAAAGCTGGGCAGCAAAAACTGGGGTAGGCTCTCTCTCTCTTCCTCCCCCCCACTCTCTCTCCTCTCCCCCCTCTCTGTCTCATTCCCTCTCTCTAACAGTAGCTCTGTGCCATTTGAATCTCTCTGTGCACCTTGTGACTGCAATATTCTCACCACTTCATTTTCTTTATTCTAACACACATTTGGGTACAGTTTGTGTGGTAGGCACTATATGCAGTTTCTTTCCTTTCCTCATAGAACCCCGAACATTTCTGTTTTTGTTATCCTCAACCTCTGCAACAGTCAAGTATTACTACACTAAAAGCACACAGAAGGAAGCCAGACATTCCAGCTCATCAGATGTCATTCCAGGGAGACCCACCGCATCCAAAAACAAACACATTAAGAACATGGCAGCATGAGGTTTTCAAGAATTTCTAATGTGCCATGCTCTGAGCAGATACCATCCTTTATCTCTGGTTTTGGGATGCATACTCTGCGATCTATAACTCATTTTTTGTGTGCTTATGATATCCTTTCTGTACATTTGTGCCTGTTATCTAAGTACAGTACTTGTGACCATTTCTCTGTGGTTTTGTGACCCGTTCTCTGTTTATACATTCTGTCCAGGTATACGGCTTGTGACACCTTATGTGTTTTTACATCTATTGAAATAACTGGGAATTTCCATGCTGCTCTGCACCCATGTCGTGTAATCCTAGTTTCTTCCCTCAAATGTAAACTTCATGGCTTCCCACACTTATTTTTACAATTTGTTTACCCAGGATAACCTGACTGAGATGCAGTATCTCATTTTAAGTGGCACACAATTTTTGAAATGAAGGCAGGGTATGTGATTTAAGCTCGGGTCTGCTGAGAAAGTACTGTTTCTGTGTGAATCTCTCTCTCTCTTACTGTCAACCCTATCACTTTAAATAACACACCCCTCTCTGTCTGGCTAGACCTGAAGGTGGGAATTATGGGACAGTGGAGGACTGCCTGTCAAGTAGCATAGCTCCTGTGAGGGATACAGAGTGAGTTTTAATAGATGAAACAGCAGGGGCAGGTTGAATTTGCCCCAAACAGATGAATTTAACCTGAAATCATAAGTTTTTAATATATTTGCTGTCTCATGAAACCGGATGTGCACCGCAGGTCGCTTCCAATCCGACTGCTATAAATGCCATTGCCTGTGTGAGCGTTATCATACATGGGTAGAGGTGATGTGGGCAGAGGAATCATGTGTCTGCAAGTGTTAGTCAGGGGAGGTCAGGGAGGGCAGAATACTCTGGCAGCATCATGATCTAACTGGATAGGTACCATAAGCTGTAAGCTCAAACAAGCCCAAAATGATTTTAAAGTTTCCACCTTAAGTGGTAAATCCATTGGGGTGGTCAGCTCTTTTAAATACCTGGGTATTACACTTGATTCCTCTCTAACTTTTGATACCCACATCCTTCAAACCAGTAAGTCAGTGAATACCAAACTTGGTATTGCCTATCGAACCAGCTGTGCTCTCACCCCCTCAGCTAGACTTGCTGTAGCCCGTGGATTTCTACTGCCCTCTCAAAACTATGGCGTTGTCACCTATACAACTGCAAGCAAATCCAGTCTCCGGAAATGGGATGTCACCTACAATAATATCTGTCAGTATGCGCTCTCCTCACACCATCTGAAACACCACTGCACCCTCTAATCTGACCTTGGATGGCTTCCGCCCCACGAGTCTCGATCTTATGCCTTTGGATCCATAATTGATAGCATTATCAGATCACAAACTCATAGATCCCTTGCAGGCCTCTTTCAAACACAGTCATCCCTCTATGACCTTCGCTCAACAGTTTCTGCCCCTGTTCTCGTCCCCAGACACTCTACCTCTAAAGGCGCCGGTGCATTTGCCTGCCTCGCCCCCCCAACACTGGAACTCCCTACCCCTAAACATTCGCCAGGCCTCATCCCTTGATGCCTTCAAGAAGGCATATCGGAATCACCTAATCCTGTCCTGTAAATGCTCCTGTTTCAAACCACCCTAGACCTACTGACCCAATCTTCTTAACATCTTCCCTCCTACTCCTTAATTGTCTCCTCTTTCATTTAACACCTCCTTTTTCCTATCTTATGTTGCAACCGATCATCTCCTCACATCTCTCTCTCTCTCTCTCTCCCTCCCTCTCTCCCTCCCTCACCTTATTTTCGGACCTAATCGTGTCTCTCATCAGGTCAAATCCATGACTCCTGCACTTATTATTAAACTTTGATGCCTTTTTGTCTTATGTTTACCAATATATTGTAACTCCTACTTATTGTTATCCTTGTATTATAGCTTTTACTGTACCCCTCTACTTGTTAATTACGGTAACCATGTGTGCTGTTGTTCCACTGTTTTTTGTTGTACTCTCCCGGGTCGTGCCTGAAAATAGTCATTTCATGGCTAGTGCACCTACCCGGTAAACAAAAACTAAATAAATAAAATAATTAGAAATCCATTAAACATAGGGGAACATAACATTCTGGCAGTAACAATGGAAGGGGATGGTTGTAAGAAATGTAATGTGTGTAGAATGTTTACCACAATCACTCTGAAGCAGAGGCCTTTATTAGCACATTCACCTGCGACGAATGCACCCAAACTGACAAATGTCTGAATGAATTAACTGAACTAAGGTCAGAAATCCCGAAAGTGAAGAAAATCAGGGAACTAGAATTATCTGTTGATCAGACAATAATAAACATGGTTATGGAACATGGCTGCACTTCACAATTAGATAATTAGTTAGAGAACTGGCTAAGCAACAGACAGCAGAGTTGGTAGAATGGGGGGGGGGGATTCTTGACACCCAGGAAGGTCACCAGTGAGGTCCCACAAGGATCGGCTTTGAGTCCACTGCTATTTAATGCTTTCATAGCAGACATAATGGAGGGAGTTAAGAGCAAGATGACTCTTTTCACTGATGACTCCAAATTAGGTGCGGTGGTGGACAGTGAAGAAGGGAGATGGGGACTCCAGGAGGATCTGGAAAGACTTGGACAGTGGTCAAACATGTGGCAGCTGGGGTTCAATGCTAGGAAGTGCAGTGTACTGCATTTTGGGCCAGGAACCCAGAGTACAGTTACCACTTGGGGGGCGGGGGGAGAAAATATCCATCTATGAGGAAGAAAAGGACCTGGGTGTGGTGATCACAGGGAATATGAATAACTTAGTACAGTGTAGAAAAGCAGTGGAAAAGGCAAACAGAATGCTGGGGTGCATTGCTAGGGGGATCACTTCAAGGAGGGAGGAGGTTATTCTGCCATTGTACAAATCATTGGTGAGGCTACACTTGGGGGTACTGTGTGCAGTTCTGGCACCCATACTTAAAGAGGTATGTCAGACTCCTGGAGGGAGTCCAGAGGAGGGTGTCCAAGATGATCCAGGGAATGGGGGAGAAACACTATGGGGAGAGACTAAGAGAGCTCAACATGTACTCCCTGGAGGACAGAAGGGACAGAGGAGATACAATTGAGACCTTTAAGTACTGGAAGGGCATAAACAAAGTTAGTACTGAGGGTATGTTTTGATTGAAGAGGGAAGGGACCACAAGGGACATAGCCTGAAACTGGTGGGGGGGAGGTTCAGTAGGTAGCTGAGGAAACATTAATTCATGGAAATGGTGGTGGTGGTGGCTTGGAACACGCTGCCTGAGGAGGTGATCTTGATGGATTCAGTGGGGAGTTTTAAGAAGGGATGGGATAGGTTCGTGGGCAAGGTTCAAGTAGGGAGAGAATTGACCAGGGTGGTGAACTCAGGAAGGGAAAATTTGGTTATAGGAATGGAAAGGTGAGGGGGTCAGCAGCAGTTGTCTGAACTGTGAGCTGTGTTTTTGAGCAGATGCAATAGACCTTGTGGACTACATCTGCTGGCATTGTCCTTTGTCCGTATGTAAACAACATGTAACAAATTATCTGGTACCTACCATGTCACAGTTCCCGTCGACACCCATCAGAACAACAGGCTTCCCATGGATAACTATTAACAACCAAGAAAGGCCATGTGCTCCTGCTACTGAGTTAGAAACTACAGACAATGAAACTAGCAGGGAAAGGAACAGAGACAAGCGTTTTTCAATGCCGAATGTTCGCTTGCTTGTTTTGGTATTGGTAGTGCAGGAGGTAAAGAGACGCATCATAAGAGTGGCAGAAAAGTATTGATGTTGTGTATGTGAATGAGTGCAGAAATAGGTAGGCATGCAGTAGTTTGAAAGCATATGTATTAAGTACAGCGGGGGGGAGGTGAGAAGAAGGTGATAGATAGTGATATAAGGATGCAAACAAGTAAAGTTATACAGCACATATTTATCTAACCATTTATTTATTTATTTTTATCTATTTATTTTGCCTAACCTGTCTTCTCAAACGGAACTGCATGTGTCATCCATAACTGTGTCTGTGCAAGTATAAGTAGTTTTAATTGAAATTTACTAGTGAGAGTCCCGGATGCCAGTCCCACCACAGTCACTGGACTTACAAATGGGCACATTCTATTTTCTTCAGATTATTAATATCAGATATCTTTTTTCTATTGTTTCAATTTTGGTTTTAATTTGGCTGGGTTCCACTCATGGAAGCATACAAATCAGCCAGATAGGAACACACAGAAACAAACATTGCCTCACTCTGTAATACCGAACAGCAATCACTGTCGACATTATGCTGATCAAAGAAATGAAAATTAACGTGAAGGAGGAGGTAATCGGAAACTAAGGGATCCTTCTGTAAGCTAGTCTGTCTTTGGCAAAATTCTACCCATGTATGCAACAGCCCTGTATGGAGTTCATTCAGCCTGAGGTGTGTGTGTGCCTGTGCGTGTGTCTCTCTCTCTCTCTTTCTCTTTCTCTCTCGGAGTCAGGGAACAGCCACCAAAGCAAGTTTTCTACTGTATGTGTTTTCTTTTTTTTTTTTTTTGTACTGTTGAAGTGTGTTTTTTTGTTACTTTGATGGACTTGTAGCAGTTTCTACTCAGTGACTGACAAACCAAATAAAACTAGAGAACAGCCAAGTGGCAGGCAGCGGGCGGGGAGCGAGAGAAATTGTCAGCTAACAGAATGGGAGGGATCCCACTCAGGAGCACGATAAAGGCAGTTAAGAACAAGTTAACTGACACAGCAGTGTTGATTATTTTTTTATACCTCTCTGTTTTGCTCTCTCAATCACTCAAGTAAAGTAGTCAAGATTCGTATTTTTTTACAGTACCAAAAGGAACTGCTGCTGACAGAAACAAATACTGTATTAAATTGTCTTGATAGTCCATTCAGCCTGAGGTGTGTGTCTGGAGGAGTAGGGGATAAACAAGGAAGCTAACAGCACCAAGATGAAATGAACAGTGCCACATTTCACCCTGAAGCCAGCCGGCTTCATGCAGATACCTGGAATAACGAGGAGAGACAGGGGTCAGCATTTTACAAATCACAGGACTGAAACTGTCCCTGATTGCAGCAGTACATTTGTTTCAAGTACACAAAGTTACTGCCTGTTTCAGTCTGACCACTGTCATAGGCACTTTGCACGTTCATTGGTGTGTCAGAGAGGAGTCCATCGAAGTTTGAGCTGCATTGGGCAGGGTACCCCATCAATTGAGCACTACCAGAATAGTGCCGCACTATATGGTGCTAGTCTGGTAAGCGCTCACACAGACAGCAACTGGGGATTTACAGAGCATGCTGTAAGCACTCCCCTGGTCACTGTCTGTGGTCCTGTATTCAGTACAAGAGCACCAGGAGTTAAAAGGCTAGTCAAGCTGTTCCTGTGGTGTGGATCAGCTTTGCACTCTGATGAACAGAGAGAAAGTTAGAAAGTGACAGCAACAGTGTGATGAATACAAGGCTTTCTTGAGTTTTATTTATTTTCTCTTGCTTTCAGCAACACACAACCAGAGAGAGAGAGAGAGACAGACAGACAGACAGAGAGAGAGCTGGAGATATGTAGTGAGTGGGTGTCACAGCTTAATATCAGACAGCATGCCAGTGACACTTTGGAAAAGAAAGAAATCATGATGCAACAGTTATTTTGCATTCTCTTGGGATGACACAATACCTGCATGAAATCTAGATTTAGTAGTTGCCGCATTGGTCCTTGCAAGAATAGATTCAGAATGATGATTATTTACTGGACTAGATAACAATTAGTGTTTGCTAATTAGTTCAAGCTTCATGGCAGTTGTTTACAACTGCCATGAGCTTCTGAAGAAGGACTGGTTGGTCCGAAAGCTAGAGCACTTTGTTCTTGTTGTTACATCTATGTTGGTCCATTAAAAGGTATCAAATCATTTACAATACCTGCACGTAATAAATCCTGCTCAGTTATATGAATCTGTCCAACTTATCATTATGGATGGTCTCAATCTGCAAAACATGGTGACATCAACCGCTGCATAGCTCTCTTGCTCTCTCTGCTTGCATTGCTACAAGCAAATACTGTACCTTTACCTCAAATTTCACATAATACATACATTTAATTTTATTAGACTGCAAAATGGTGTTCAGCCATGGTATAGCTGTGTAATGCCTTCCACATAATATCACTTCTTGCATGTATTTTCACTTCAGTACAAATTATTTTTTATATAATGTTTTAACTTATTTGCAGTACAATTTTAGTGGAGGTGTAGCCTGTGCCATTTCTTTTGTCTGAATTTCGAGCTTAGATCAGTATTGTTGCAGGGCCCTGGTAGCAGGAGCAAGGGGGAAGGGGCAGCATCTGTAGTTAGTATAGCACTGGAGTGAGAGAAAAGTTTAATTATAGTGGTGAAAACATTCATAAACAACTATTGTACTGCCCAGAGACAGAATTAATTATTTTGGCAAGGCATCTTTCCTTGTAAAGCATGACAACTCAGAAGCTGTCTCTGGGCCAGTGACAATGATTGCCTAATTCCCGTGCCCAACTGCTGTGCCAGACAAATGAAGAAATTCATTTTTATGTAAACTTCCAGGTTCTGCAATGCACTATGAAAGGGGGAGGGGGGGTCAATATGCAAGGGTTAGAAGTTGGATCATGAAACATTTTATTTGCACACACACACCCACACCTAAAAAAAACAGTCAGTCCTCCCTCCCTCCCTGCTTCTAAAAATATTCACTTATCTACGAGAGAGAGAGAGAGACATAACCAATATTTTAAAACTTGATTGCCCAACATGCTTTCAAATGTTAGCTACTATTTTGCTATTTAGCTGTGGTCTGCCTGAGCCTCTGTAATCACTGAGATTCATGGCATCATAGCCTTGATCAACTGTGTGTCATCAAAACTCTACTCAATGTAACTTCTAAATAATAAATAAATAGGGTTCTGTTTTTAAAGCAGCAGTGCAAGACACAAAAAAATCTGTGCTTTTTCAACAGTTTTTTCCCCTGCTCTGTTGAACATGTACCTGGTACTCTTTCCCGCTGACATTGTACTATCTCCCTGTTATTTGTTTCATTTTCCTTTGTTTTTATTTACATTTCTGCCACCCGTCATGTTGAAAGCAGTAGTACTAAATAGTAGATGCCATATTTACTGTGGTGCTACAAAACTGGAATCTGATCACTTCCTGATTAACATTTCAGAAATGCAAATGAAAGCGTTCTTATGAGTAACTAACATTTGAAAGCATGCGGGCAATCAAGTTTTCAGTTATTGATTATGTCTCTCTCTCTCTCTCTCCTCTCCTTTGGTAGATAAGTGAATATTTTTTAGAAGCATGGCGGGAGGAGCAACTGGTCAGTGTGGCAAAAAAGACACAGCTCCTCAGATCTGCTAGTGCGGGACTGGGCACTACGGGGAAAAAGAGGCAGGGTAAGTGGATCCATCGTTTTCTCTCTCTTTTTTTTCTTTCCAAAGGAAAGTGCAAAAATGAGATTGTGCAAATAAATGGAGAGTGAGGGAGAGGGAAGGGGTTATAATTCTGCCAGTGTTATTCTCTATGGGAGCAATCAGGTATGAGTCCAGCTCCAGTGTATGTTGATTGGGGGTAGAGGGTGTGTGTGTGTACATTGGGGGGGGGCACAGAACTAACACATATGCAATGGTATGTTAAAGGGTAGAGTAGCAGGCGATAGCAGTGGCAGGCAGAGGGGGAGTTTGTCATCAATAATCAACTCTTTTTATGGACAATATGTTTCTCATAGTTAAAGGCTTTGGTAATAGTATGCACACAACTTGACAAGGTGCAGGAACCTCAGAACACAATACTACCAATAGGATCCAAACAGTGTTTATGCGACCAGATTTGATGCAGTTAATTAACATTTGTGTGGATAAATATCCTATTAATTGTTTGTATATGACTTAAATAAAGTATGTCAGAGATTTTTAGTTGACTCCCCAAACCAATTTGCACTGTGATGAGCAAATTTCACGAAGATCTGAAATAAAGCTGATTCGTATCTGGTGGGATGCAGGGGTTGGATGTTTTCTTTTGTTTATTTATTTTTTTGTGTGACACAATCAAACCCAGCTAGGAAATTGTTTATTACCAAATTATTTAGGCAGCAATGTCTGGGGCTGGGAAATAAACTGCTCTGAGACAAGTTGTCTTTTGGTGCCTCCTTATTTTGATTTGGCATACAGGGGTGCTGTTCCTTCCCATTGCAAAGTTGTGGTATTTTATGACTGTTGCTATTTGTCTTCTGATCACTCACTCACTCACTCACTCACACATTAAATCTCTTAGTGGTCCTGGAGCACAATAAAGGAAATAAAAATAGGATATGAAAATTATCAAAAACAGCAGGATGGGAAATGGTTATAATAATGATGCAGTGTGTATTTTTCTTGTTTCCTTTATATTTCTTCATTTTTTTTTTTGTCAAGCAATCAGCACTGCACAGTGAGGAACAGGGAGAAAGTCGGAAAGTGAGAGAAACAGAGAAATGAATATGTGGCTTTCCTGACTTTTGTTTTTTAATTTTCTCATGCATTCAGCAGTAAAAGCAGAGAACCAGGGGAGCGAGAGCGAGAGAGAGAGAGAGACACACACACATAGAGAGCACGAGAGAGAGACACATAGAGAGATGGGCAGTGAGCCAGTGTCACAACCTCTCTCAGATACCATACTTTGTATTAGAAAAAAAACTAGGGTGCCACAGTTATCTTGCAGCATATTTAGAGGGGGAAAAAATGCATTTTATAAATCATGCTCCTTGATTAGGATATGACAGTGTTTGCCTGGATTCGATCTCCTATATGCTGTGATATCAACATAATGTGTATTCATCTCATTCACTCTGACTCTCTCTAATTGCATTGCTACAAACATAAAACACATTCAGAGATAGCTTTCTCTCTGTTGCTGTCTTATTCTCTCCGTCATTCTTAGTCTGAATACAGCATAAAAAGGAAGATCTCCCTATGTCAGTCTAAATGTGTTTTTGTGTGTGTGTGTGTGTGTGTGTGTGTGTGTGTGTGTGTGTGTGTAATGTTTGAAGGAGTAAGTTGGAAAAAGAGGTAAAAAGCAAGAGTCACACATTCACACATTGAACATCTTACAACTTCAAAAGTGTCACTTAGGTTACCACTCGTGATTTTGCCATTGCAGTTCATGAAAACCTCCTCACACTTTTTGACACCGCATAGTTATGATTGTGCCTGCAGCGTGGCAGCAGCTTTTAGAAAATTTTGAGTGTATATCTAACGTCACATAACAAATATGAAAATGACACAATTCATAAAAAAAAAAAGAATAAGAAAGAAAAGAAATAAAGAGCACAGTGCACTAGTAGCCACTTTTATGGAAACATAGATGTGGCACACTACTATATTTACCTATACCTCAGTAGTGGGCAAGATTATGGAGGCACTCCTTAAGGAAATGATAGTGCAACACCTGGAATCCATAAAAGCACAGGATCCAAGACAGCATGGGTTTACAAAAGGAAGGTCCTATCAAACTAATCTTAGATTTCTTTGACTGGGTAACCAGAGTGGTGGACCAAGGGGGAGCAGTTGATGTCGGCTACCTTGACTTCAGCAAAGCTTTGATACTGTTCACATAGAATTGATTAATAAGATGGGTAGGCTCAGGGTGGGTCAGAAGTTGGTCAACTGGTAGCAAACTGGTTGACGGGCAGAAAACAGAGAATGGTGGTAAATGGTATACAGTCAGAAGAGATGCAAGTCACAAGTGGGGTACCTCAGGATTAGTCCTGGGGCCAGTCTCTTCAATATCTTCAGCAGTGACATTGCAGATGGACTGGAGGTAAGGTTTGTCCGGTTTGCAGATGACACAAGATCTGCAACAGAGTAGATGATGCAGATGGGGTGGGCAGAATGAGAAGAGATCTAGATAAACTAGCAAAATGGTCAGAAGAGTGGCAACTGGGGTTTAATGCAAAAGTGCAAGATTATGCACATAGGGAAGAGAGACCCTGAAGCCACCTATAGGCTGAGAGGGGAGCTGCTGGCAGTCACAAGGGAAGAAAGAAACTTGGGCATCATCATCACCGATGACCTGAAATCATCCAAGCAGACCTCTAAAGCAGTAGGTAAGACTAGGGGGATGTTGGGGTGTATTAGTAGGGGTATCAAAAGTCGTAAGAGGGAGGTAATAATCCCTCTTTACAAGACTCTGGTTAGGACCCATCTGGAGTACTGCGTGCCATGCTGGAGGTCACACCTTCACAAGGACATTAACCAAACTGAGGCAGTCCAGAGAAGAGCAACCAAAATGGTGCAGGAGCTGCATCAGAAAACATATGAGGACAGATTAATGGAGCTCAATATGTATATCCTAGAGCAAAGGAGGGAGAGAGGTAATATGATCGAAACATTCAAACAGCTTAAGGGCATTAACAAGATGAAAGAGTCTAACATGTTTCAATATAAGAAAAATAGCAGGACAAGGGGACACAGCATGAGATTAGAGGGAGGCTGATTAAGGGGTAATATGAGGAAGTTCTTTTACATAGAAAGGGTGGTGGATGCATGGAACGGCCTACCTCAGGAAGTGGTGGATATGAATACAGTGCAGGGCTTCAAACAGGCATGGGCTAGGCATAAGGGAGTATTACAGATGAGTATGAATAGATAGGCCATTGACAGAGCAAAGGCCGATGGCACATTCATAAGATAGAAAAAGAAATGAACAGACTGGATGGGCCTTGCAGTCCTTAACTGCTGTCAACTTCTATGTTTCTGTGTTTCCATATTTGGTACACTGCACCACAAGATATAGTACTGCAATTCGGTTCAAGACTTTTATTTGGCACCCCTCACTAAAGCAAACTGTGCTGTAATGAACCAATTAATGGACCAGGAATTGCTTGTTCTAGTGAGCAACTACTGTAGCTAATTTGTTATCTAACAGGCAATTCCCTGCATTTCAGTACAATTTACATATAATTACTAATTTATTTATTAAAATGCGAGGTTCATGGAGACAGCAGTGAGAGCAGTAACTACAAAGAGTTGTGTGTGAGAGGGGAGGTATTAAGATTGTAATCGCAGCAGTAGCAGGCTGCCTAAGATATCTAAAGGTTAGTTTTCTTGTTACCTAACTTGCAATTCCCTGCAGACCAGAAATGATAAATAGTGTAAGGTTCATGGAGAAGGCAGTGAGAGCAGTAACTACAGAGGGTGTGTGTGTGTGTGGGGGAGAGATCAGTCTCATAATAACAGCAGTAGCAGGGCGCCCGAGATATCTGAAATTAAGGTTTCTATCTCCACTTTCACAGTCCTACAACTCCACACTCACAAACATACCCTAAATATTTCTGATCCCCCACCAACCAGCAACTCACTTGTTCACCCTGCCAGCCCGACTTTGACATTTTCAGTGTTCTTTTGTAAATTTCAGCTTGGGATCACTACCTCTACTGCTGCAAGCCAGCAATGCATGTGTGTAGCACACCCCCTCAACAATTTGTTTCAGCTCACTCTACTGATGATGTGCCCCACATCTGTATTTGTCCTGCCTCCTTATTACTGTACAACACAGGCACAGCAATTAAAGGTAAAGCATTCCTGTTTGTTATGAACAGTAAAGTTGATAAATTTGCCTAAAACAACATGAGTAATACTGATTTAAACAATCAACATTGCACACTGAGAAAAGTAAGAAAGTGAGAGCAACACAGTAATAAAAACATGGCTTTCTTTGATCATTTTTACTTTCACTTGATATCTGGAATACAAGGAGAGAGAGAGAGAGAGAGAGAGAGAGAGTGAGAGATTGCATCTTCTGTGTCCAGGCTGCCGACGAAGAGGGAGACGGAGAGTGAAGTACAGAATTTTTAAAGTAACACTCTGTGTTGACGAATGGACACTGCCGCTCATTCTCTCTCTCTATCTCTCTTTCTCCCTCCCACAACTCACGAGACACCAGATCCCACAAAGCAACAGCAGAATGACTACAGTTACTGCGTATGGCGCTGACCGTCTCTCTCTCTCTCCCCAGCAGGATGCTGTCCTTGCCCTGTCTAACTCTCCCTCTCTCTCCCGCATGGGTGACTGGGGTCATACTAGACTGATCACATCTTCTGCGTCCACGACTGAGAGCACACTGACACCCTCGAGGAACTGTGCGTGTGTGGGTGAGATGTATATCCCGGTGCTGCTGACAATGGAGGAGAACTGAAATGGGGAGCAGGCAAAGCAATGAGAGAGGGAGTGGGCAGAGCGGGCAGCACAGGGAGATGGGGAGCAGACAGAGCAGGAGATGGATAGTGCACAGAACAGGGACAGAGGCATCCAGGCAGGAGTGTCCTGTGCAGCTGCACAATTTGTCAGAGCCCTTTGAAAATGAAAAGCACCCAGTCACACCATTTACAGTGCGCCTCAGTGAGCCAGTGTTCCAGCTGAAGGTTATGCAAATTACAGGACTGAAACCACCCCTGAATGCAGCGGTTAATTTCTTTCAAGTAAAGACCGTTACAGTTAGATCACTGTCATAGTCAGCCTACAGACTGATTGGTGCATCAGGGATGAGCCCAACAAAGCTTCAGCTGCATTGGCCAGGACAGTAACACACCTCTGGAATACCACTGTGTCAAGAGGTTTCTTGCGCATGTGCACAAGCAAACATAAAAATGAGGAAAGTGAGACTGATAACGACATAACTGGTGTTTGGTGGAGAAGGGAGGAAACTCAAAAGCGGAAGAGAGGCAGAGAACTTTTCACTGTCTACTTCTAACAGGTTTGGAATCCTGACAGGGAAACAAGAAGGGAAAGTACAGCCAAAGATGGGGAGATTGTTAATGATAAAATGCAGAACCCGGCAGCATTCCTGTCCATGGTTCAAGGCTGATCTGTAATCTGCACTAAACTTAAGGGACTTACTTCGGTCCACAGCCAGACAAAATAAACTCCCATCAGACTGGGTAGCCTTCAGAGTCAGTTGGAACGCATGTATAAAACTGATTAGGGCAGCTAAAGCCAACTACTACCTATTTGCTTTTGAATTCGTTAAGGGCAACACCAGCAAATTCTGAAAAATCATTAACTCAGTGAAGGGCAACAAACCTTCAACCTTGCTACCCAGCAAAATCTCCTTCAAGGGAAAGACCTTATCTGATAAGTCTGACATTCTAAATAGTATCAATGACCACTTCTCTACCACGGGTCTTGCTTTCAACACATCTAAAGCTGCTACCCTCCTTACCAGCTTACCTGGACCTTCCCCTGCACCAACTGACAATATCTTCACCTTTGCCCCATTCCAGTTTAATCAGGTAGATGACCTCTTACTTCATCTAGAAATTAACAAAGGGGCTGGCACTGATGCCTAGGACCTTGTTTTCTTAAAGCTGGTTTTCAGCACCTAACAGCCCCCCATCCTGCACCTGTTTAATTTGTCCATTATCTCTAGCACTGTACTTGAGGTCTGGAAAATTGCTCAGGTACTTCCATTATTCAAATCGGGTGACCCTATGGACCTGAACAATTACCGCCCATTCTCCATTCTACCTCTACTCTCTAAACTCCTAGAGAAACTAGTAAATGCCCAAATAAGATATTATCTTGATAGGACTAACTTAATAAATCCAGCTCAATCTGGCTTCAGATCAGCCCACAGTACTACCTCGACCCTAGCCTCAGTTACAAATGATTGGCTGCTTGCCATGGATAAGAAGCAGGTCACAGGGGCTGTTTACCTGGATCTTGACATGTTAAATTGGCATGGCATACCTGGCCCAGCACTGTCATGGTTCACCAGTTATCTGTCAGGAAGACTGCAACAGGGTTTAGCCGCCGACATGATGGCTACTTAATCTGCTAGCTCTCTCCAGGCCGAGGACCATCCGAGCTTGGGTGCCGCGATCCCATGGAGCTGAAACCCCCTACTACCGGATACTGTTTGGGTGAATGTCTACCTACCTTTAAATGGATTTCAACATAATTTGTGGCTTCCCACAGTGCCATTATCCATGGTATCCTTGGCAGAACTAGGCCATACAGGCCCCACACCACTTCTATGCTTTTGAACACAACGTAGCTTCTCGCATCTACTTCAAGGGCACTGGGCTGACTTGGGACCACATAATTATTCTTTCCAACCCTCCTGGAGCACTATCAGCAACTATTGATCCCCTGGCATCAGCCTTACCTCCGAGCTTGAGTAGCCCTCCCTCTATACAGCAGGCCTCAGTGGGAGAGTCTCTTCAATATATCACAAAAATGCTAGAAGTGCTCCTGCTTCGAGTAGACAATATTAGCCTCTCTCTCTATTGGGCACAGCTACTGAAGTCCAGCAACTCCAAGACCAGGTGAATGTTTTGGAATAGTGGGTGGAGGCCTGTGAGTTACAACGAATGCAGTTATGGCACTGCCTGCAACAACATGAGGAATGCTTAGCGGCTCTTTGGGATAGAGCCGAATACCAAGAAAATAGAGGCCGCCGCAATAACCTATGAATTATTGGACTCCCAGAATTGGCTGAAGGTCAATCGATGGAAAAATTTCTTAATGACAACCTCCCTCTTATGCTGGGAGAATGCTGGCAAAGCTCTGTAGAAGCTGAGAGGGCACATTGGGTCTCTACCCACACTAACAAATCTCCTGATGCAGCTAAATCTGTGGTGGCCTACCTACTTAAGTATTCCACTAAAGAACGAATCCTTTGTGCTGCCAGAGACCTCGGGGCAGTGTGCTGGCATGGGGTCCAGATCTCTTTATTTTGGGACTTTGCTCAAGAGACTGCAGCAAAAAAGACAGCCTTTGGTCCCCTCAAACATTTTCTCTACCAGCACGACTTCCATTTTAAATTTAAAAATCTTACCAGGCTGTGTGTGTATCCAAGGACAGATGGGAGCTGACTGCTGACCACCCTGCAGAACTTGAGTGCTGGATCGCCAAATTCTGGTCGGCCCTGCACATCTCTACTACAAATCCCAGGAGGCTCTGGGATCCTAGCCAGGCTGCACCTCCTAGCCAGAACAGTTCTTCTCCCTCTGGTGCTCCAAGGGATGTATTACCAGCTGGATCAGTCCTTCATCAACCTGGTCCCCCATCGGTTAATGGCACCCCTCCAGCTTCTCCTGCCTTGTCTACAGCAGCGGCTCTGAACCCTGAGCCTCATACTTCCTCTCTTCCTCAGCGCTTGAGCAGCTCTTTCACTAAGTCCAGGCAGCGAGCTAGGAGCAGGCCCCTGCACTTACTCAGCAAACACTTCATGGCTTCACCAGCTAAAATGTACAGGTAAGACCTTCTCCTATCAGTGACCCAGTGAATGCGGAGTTGCCTGACTCTCAAGAGATGGACATTGCGCAGCCAGTGAGCTGGGCTGATTTTCTTGATGCCTCCCTCATTGAAGCAGTGGATAATGCATCCCCCATGTGACCTGGTTGATCAGCTATGTTGCTGTAGTGGCGAAGTCTTCTATGGACTCTGGCGACATCCCCGGGTTCCCCCTGGGCAGGCTGAAGGACTGACTTCCTGAACTGTTTCCATCTGCTTTTTGATTTTTATTGTCTCCCCCACATTTTGGTCACCAGTTTGTTTTTTTATCAGGGCATTAACATAGCAGCCTCCCCCTCCCCTAATGTGCCCTTCAAAGGCACGGGGGTAGTGGTAGGCTCATTCCCTCCCTCGTCATTGTACCAGTTTTTGATTGACCCCCAGTATGACTACTGATCCCTAGGTCCTGAGCTGATCTATCACCCTGGTGCCCTCTGCCCATGGGTTACTTTATGGTGCCCTATATGCTGTTTTGTGCTCTCTCCAGTTATGCTGACTGTTGGCTACATTTTGCTGTTGTAGCTTGAATTGCCTTCGGCTCCTTATTTAGCTCCTGCGCTTGATTGCCCAAGTGGTGCCGCACTTTGACTGGTAAGTGGGCATGCCCACCTCCCCTTTACCTCTTTTTCTCCCATTCCCCCATGATCAACCCTGCACCCCCAGTTTTCGGGATGCCTGACCCTGGGCTGCTCCCAGTTCAGGATGACTCCACTTGTTTGTACACACCTACTGTACCCCCCCCCCAATTGAGCACTGGAGCTAACATAGCTGTGGGGCAGATTTTCTACCCTTGTCTGCGTTGACTTCCTCACTCATAGCATGTTTATGCTGTTGTGCCTTTGCTAGCACTAGTTTGTTGACCTTTGGACTGTTTAGCCTTATAGTATTTTAACTATCTGTGTTCTGATTTCCATTTTTGCTCCTTTTCACAGCTTCTTATCTATAAGGACAACACACTCCAGATCCTCTGTGATGCTTACACCATCTCTATTCCTGGGCTACGGATTTGCAGTCTTGGTATATTTAAGGTACCCCTCCCCGAGCTTTCTAGGGCTTGCTCCCCCTTTGGCTCACAGTAAGTACTCTTTTGTTTATTGGGCTGGGATATGGTGCTGAATACTCCTCGACCATAACTACCATCTGCTTTCTTGGAATGTTAAAGGGCTTAACCACCCAATCAAGCACACAAAAGTCCTTCAGCACCTGAGATCTCTGCACACCGATGTTACGCTTTTACAGGAAACCCATCTCCTGGCCCGGGTGACATCTTGGCTAAAGAAATCTTGGGTGGGTGATGTCCTAGCTAGTTCCTCCTCAACTAAGACCAAAGGAGTGGCTATCCTTCTCTGTCGTGCCTCTCCTTGTAAAATAGTGGACGCCAGGAAGGATACCCACGGTAGATGGGTGGTAGCCAAACTGTCCTCTCCAGAGGGACACCTGCTTCTGGCAATATCTATGCCCCCAACGATGAGCATATTGACTTTTTTCCTGCAATTAGACAGGCCCTATCCTCTTTACACCCAGATGGTCCATCCATCCCACTCGTATTAGGGGGAAACTTCAATATGGTTGATGATATTTTTCTTGACAAATCATATCCCACTCCACACAACAGTCCCAAGACCAGACAATCCCTTCATGATATGATCGGGGAATGGGGCCTGATGGATGTCTGGCGCAGAGACCACCCCAATGATCATGACTACACGTATTACTCGCCTGCATACCGTTCACATAGCTGCACTGATTTTTGACTTGCCAATGGAATGGCAGCTCAGGGATGTCAGATAGTACCATAGACTTGATTTTGATCTCTGACCATGCACCCATTCAGGTCACCTGCATCACCCCTGGTAATCGTCCCTCCAGTACCCACTGGAGGTGTAACTCCTTCCTCTTTAAAGACCCCAGTTTTCACCCAATGCTAACTCAAGTTGTTAAAGACTACTTTTGCCCTCAACTTTGACTATGGCGTCTCACATACTACAGTATGGGAAGCTTTTAAGGTGGTCATATGTGGTTGCATTATTGCTTTCTCCGCTGCTCGAGACAGGGCCCATAGAGCAAACTTAACTCAGCTGCAGGCTGATCTGGTCACCCTAGAATGTCGTTTCAAAGCCGCCCCTCGTGCTATTAATAATAACTCCCTGCACCGTCAGATTGTCGGGCTGAAATACCAGATTAACGTCATTCTACATCAAAAGGCCGAATGGCTTTTGCTTAGGTCTAAACATGCCTACTGGGATGGCGGAGAGAAGAGTGGAAGGCTCCTAGCTTTCCTACTCTGGAAACAACAAGCTGCCAACTGGATCCATGCTCTTCATTCCAAAGCCAGCTCTATAGCCTCCAGCCCCAGTGATGTCAATTGTACCATGAGACAATTCTACGAATCACTCTATCAGTCTCGCTCCACCATCACAGGTCAGCAGCTTTCACAAGGCGTCGCGACCTTTTGCCAATCTGCCCCCTTACGCGTTCTCACACCAGACCAAGCTGCCCACCTTGATTCCCCTGTTACCTGTGAAGAATTATGCCTGGCACTGTCGAAGATGGCCAGAGGGAAGGCTCCCAGCCCTGATGGTATGTCGGTGGAGTTGTATCAGTCCTTAAGGCCTGATATTATATGGCCACTTCAACTTGACCTACAAGCCTCTCATGCAGCGGGCTCCCTTCCTCCCACCATGAGAGAAGCTCTCATCACACTACTCCCCAAAAAATCCATTGACCCATTGGATTTTGTCAATTTTCAGCCTATATTTTTGTTGTCGGTGGACACAAAGATATTAGCTAAAGCCCTGGCCACCAGAATGACGTCTGTCCTCCCTTCGATTATTCACCCGACGCAAGCCGGCTTTAAGTAAGGCAAGGCTGGAGTGGACAACACCAGGCTCTGCTTCACCTTAAGTAGTTTGCTTCAAATCACCCCTCCCTATGGCCGCACTAGCTATCAATTTCTCCAAAGCGTTCAGATCTGTCAAATGGGACTACCTGCATGAGGTTTTATGCCTGTATGGCTTTGGTGGATATTTCAGGCAGTGGGTTCATACACTCTATTGTTCCCCTATGGCCTGCAACCTCATTAGTAGTGATATTTCCTCCCCCTTTCCTCTTCATAGAGACACTAGGCAGGGGTGCCCCCTTTCCCCCCTTTTATTTTTGGTGGCCCTAGACCCATTGCTCTGAGTCCTTATTGCTTCCTCACAGATCCTTAGCATCAAAGTCACAGGGCATTGATACTTAGTGGCGGCATACGCAGATGACCTCTTTCTTACCCTGTCCCACCCTCAACAATCTATCCCAGAGGTACTCATGGTCCTTGAAAATTTTGCTACCCTATCTGGGTTGCATGTCAACCAGAAAAAGACCACTCTGGCACCTCTGAACTATGGCTGTACTAGTGCCTGTCT
The DNA here is from genome assembly GCA_016271365.2 of Neoceratodus forsteri. Lineage (NCBI taxonomy): Eukaryota > Metazoa > Chordata > Ceratodontiformes > Ceratodontidae > Neoceratodus > Neoceratodus forsteri. The sequence continues at coordinate 294,566,629 of CM028136.1, forward strand.
TCAAGGCATGAATCTAACATGACCACCCAGGGTTTCACTTACTTTGGTGTCCAGCTTCCCACCAAATGGTCCGCCCTGGAGTCGGCTAACTTTTCCCCTATACTGCTACACCTCTCCAAGGAGGTGGAACGGTGGCACAAGCTGCAACTCTCGCTCCCTGGCAGAGTGGCTGCAGTTCGTATGCTTCTCCTGCCCCAGATCTTGTACTTATTTAACAACTTGCGATATCTTTTTCCCCCAATTTGTTCACATCTTTGGAACGTCTGGTTTCCTGCTTTTTGTGGGATGACAAACCTCCCAGATGGAATAAGCTTGAGATGAGAGCGCACTGGTCTTGGGAGGGACTGAACATCCCTTGGTTCCTGGGCTATCATCTTGCCTGTATAGTGGCCCATGCCACTAAACATAGAAATATAGAAACATAGAATCTGATGGCAGGTAAGGACCGCTTGTCCCACCTAGTCTGCCCATTTTCCTACCTATCGGATAAGCTGCAGATCCTAGTTAACCAACAGCCTACTTCCTCCTACCCCGCCCACTAGAATTGCCTTATGTCTGTCCCACGCAGTCGTAAATTCTCCCACTGTTTTTGACTCTATGACCTCCTCAGGAAGGCTGTTCCATGCATCTACAACCCTCTCTGTGAAGAAATACTTACTCACATTACCTCTGAGCCGTCCTCCCTCTATCCTCAAATTGTGCCCCCTTGTTCTTGCACATCTCTTTTTTTGAAAGATGCTACCCTCTTGGACTTTGTTAATTCCCTTGAGGTATTTAAAAGTTTCTATCATGTCCCACCTCTCCCTCCTTTCCTGGAGGATATACATCTTAAGCTTCTTTAGTCTTTCTTCATATGTCTTCTGGTGCAGACCCTGCACCATTTTGGTTGCCTTCCTCTGGACAGCCTCCACCCTGTCTATGTCTTTGCAGAGATGGGGTCTCCAGAACTGTACACAGTACTCCAGATGTGGTCTTACCAAATGTCTGTACAGAGGACCAACAACATCCTGTTTTCTACTGGTGATGCCGCTCCCTATGCATCCCAGTATCCCTCCAGCCCTCCCTACTGCCTTTTTCACATTGCTGGCCCACCTTTAGGTCATCTGATATGACTACCCCCAGGTCCCTTTCCATTTTTGTTGTTGTCAGTATCTCACCCCATTGTGTACTCTTGCTCTGGGTTTTTGTTTCCCAGGTAAATTACTTTGCACTTCTTTGTGTTGAATCTAAGCTGCCATACATTTGGCTATTCCTCCAACCTTGCCAAATCCCTTTTTATCCTTTCCACCCCACTTTGCGTATCAACTCTGTTGCAGATCTCTGTGTCATCTGCAAAGAGACATACCATCCCCTCCAGTCCCTCTGCAATGTCACTTATAAAGACTAAATGGTTTGTCCATAGCCCTTTGGGCCCCACTCTGTGTTCAGTTGGACACTGTCCTGGCAGGTAGGGCTAGTCTTTATACTCTCCTCAACATCAGCTTCCGGTGGGTCGGCCCCTCCCTCCTACCATAATTGATACAGCTTGTGCTTGGAGACTCCTTATGTCCAAGTCACACACACCCATGTAAGCTTGGTCCCCTCCAATATGCTATGCCCCACTGTGGCACAATGTTAGTCATCAAATAGATGGAGTTCTGCTACACTGGCCTTCTTGGTTGGCCCATGGCATCTGCACCATACAAGACCTTTGTCCCCCTGATTCTGTGTCCCTGTTGTCCTTTGAGCAGCTACAGGCCAAATTCTCCCTACCACACAGAGACTTCTGGAGATACCTTCAAATTCGCAATGCCATACACTCCTTTACCACTAATCGCCCGGCCCCTAATCAGTGGTGTTGACTGGATTCTCTTCATAGGCATTCCACCTCCAAGGGCCTCCTCGGTCATTTTTATAAGACCTGGAAGGACGCCCAGCCTAATGCAATGACCCCCAGTAGACTAAAATGGTCTGAGCACCTTGGACAGGATATCTCTGAGGTTCAGTGGAACCATTATTTCCAGGATATCCATCGGGTCCACAGAGACACCAAAAGTTGTTTCCTCTGACTCTTCATGCCCACGGACTGCTAAGCCACACTATCTGCTGGTGCTGCTTGCAGCCTGGTGCCTATCTCCTGCATGTACTCTGCTCCTGCCCACAACTTGTCCCATTTTGGACCTTGGTGGCCTCCAACTCATCTATGGTGCTAAACACCCCGATTGCCCTTACAGACCCTAAGTTGCTTCTGGGTGATACATCCTCATTGGCTGACCTACCCAAACCTCATCAAGACTGGCTACTCCTTGCCCTTTTGGAAGCTAAAGGCCTGCTACTCATGCACTGGTACCAAGAGGTGCTATCTACCCGGAAGGTTTGGCATGCGGCTTTAGCCCGTCTATCCCTCCTTGAAAGTCTGTCCTATATACAGGGGGGTAACATGCATTACTATCAGTCTAAGTGGGAGACATACCTACAGCCTGCCTTATGTAAACTTACCACGCCACCTGCAAATCCCCTGCCTAACCTTGATGTCGTGGTTACCCATCCTAGTAAAAAAGTAAGTAAAATTTATTTTTAAGCGCTTTTCAATAGCCTAGCCTCTTTGACTACTGTTGGTATTTTGTAGAGGGTGTAAGCATCTGATTTATTTGCCTCTATTGACCTTGTATCTTTTCCATGTTGATCTATATGATTGTTCCTTTGTTAGTTCTGGATGTACAAAAAAGTCTTTACTGGATATATGCTGATTTGTGTCTATCTCTTTGTACTGTTGCACTGTGGTACTGTTTGTAGTATGCTGTGAGAAGCTCTGTATTCTTTAAAAACTCAATAAAACCTTAAATGATAAAAAAAAGACTGCAACAGGTGAAAGTGGTGGCTCCCTCTCCCCACTCCTTCCCCTCACGAGAGGAGTACCACAAGGCTCGATCCTTGGACCTCTTCTGTTCACGTTATACATTAACACCATTGGGGCCAACATCAGTAAAGTGAAAGTACACTTGATCGTGAATGACACAGTTCTTTATACCTCCAAACCTTCAGTGGTCGAAGCACGCACGGAGCTCCAGGCCGAGTTTGATCTTCTCCAGCTCAACCTCGCTCAATCCAAACTTCTCCTAAACACTAAAAAAACAAAGGTCATGTATATCTACTCCAATCGACAGCACTTCCAAACGTTCTCACATTCTTGCTTCCCATCAAGATTCTCCTTGGCGATGACCTCAAAATGGTAAACAAATTTAAATATCTAGGTTGTGAATTAGATCACCATCTAACGTTCTCTGCTCACTTTGCCTCCTTTGTGAAAAGATTGCGGCAAAGAATCGGTTTCTTCTACAGGAACAAATCCCCTTTTACTACTAAAGCCAGGCTAAGCTTAGTCCAGACCATCTTCATTCCCCTCCTCGAACCCCTGGCAGGGTTCTCTACATCCTGAAGGGGGAAATCAGGAAATGGCTTCCCCTTCTGCTCATATTCAGATCTTGCCTCCCCAACCCCCTTCTCCACCTGCCCTTCTGGGTCACTAGTGTGCACAACCTAACCCCATCCTTTTTACTCCAACAGCACATGCATACTACCTCGAGCCTGCTCCTGGTACACTCATGCACGATAAATGGTTCTATCGCATTTGTACGTTCATATGTTCTTTTGTGTGATTTGGACATGTATTGTAATTTACCCAATGTTTCACTACTGTTTATTGTACAATACCTTGTGTTCCAACTGTTGCACAATCTAACAATGTTGTATTGTTTGTACTACCTACATACTATTGTAACTAATCATCCTTCACAACCCTATGTAACCCCTTCCCCAGGTCGCACCATGAGACAAGCAACTTGTTGTTCAGTGTGCCCTCCTGGTGAAACATTTCAATAAGTAAATAAATAACTAAAATTATGCTCTTGTAATTTATGGTCAATGATCAGATTCCCTGCTACACCCACTGACACACTCTACCATATGGTGATATGCTTTATCTCAAATGCCCATCGTCGCACTCATCACTGTGAATTATATACCTCCTTGGGCTGGACTTCTTTATCCATAAGGTGGCTCAGCCACTCACTCACTCCTCACTTGGATCTACAAAGCCCTTCTGCTAAAGCTCCCCTCCTACATATCTAACCTATTTCAGCAGACAGCCTGCCTCTACCCCTTGTGGAGCAGCTCATACATCATGCTGAATATCCAAACATTCACTCCCACTTTGGTGAAATGGCTATAAGCCATGATCTCCCAACTGCTTGGAACAAAGCTCAAGCTAGCCTCAAACATCAACACCTAATTACTCTAAATAGCTTCAAAGAAATTGCCTACAAGCAAATTGGGATTCCTGTACATGTCCTTGACTACATGACCAATATTCCAATCTTTTTATTCTCCTGACTTACTTAATCACACACCAACTCCCCATTTTTGGATGGCCTTAGCATCCGTAGTCCTCCCAAAGGGATTTTCACCCAACCCATACCCTCGCCTTCTTCTAACTGTCCATACCTCCTTCCCCTCTTCACTCCCGCATGCCCTTCACCCTAACTTACCCTATCACTCATCTACCTTCCCACACATTCCCTTTTCCCTCTCTTGCTTAAATGCCTCCCTTCTCAGACTGTGATTATTTCCTTTTTCACTACTACAAATTCTTGAACTCTTGCACTTGTCTCAAGTTACCTGTTGTTGAGACTTATTGTAAGTAATGCAACTACTCGGATTTTGCTCTATGTTACAATGACCCTACCTCCTGAACACCATGTATTTGATTGTACTACCCGCTTTATATGGAATAGGGTAAACTGTGATGTTGTGCTATCGAGTGCATTTTTGTTTTGTATGTGATACCTACACTTGTTATATTTTATTTTGTTTACCAGTTGTATATTTTACTATCTTGCCTGTTCAGGATCTCCTTGTAAATGAGCATGCTCAGTGGAGTTATTTCCTGCCAATAAACTTGAACATCAACTTGAACTAATGAGACTACCAATAATAAACACCAAACTGTCATAATAGGTGACTTCATAATATGATATACTGATTCCTAGATCTGCAAAGATAGCAAGGCAGACATAACAGTGTCCTGCTTTCTGGCGGCAAGAATACAGGACACAACCCTCAGAGTAAGGGACATAAGAAATAATGTAGGACTGACAATCATGGTTACCAAGGAGAAAACTGGAGGAGGATACTAAAACTTATTATATGGAGCTAGCTAATATAATACAAAAAAAGGTTGTAAAATCATATTCCCAGAAATTATACCAGTTCCAAGGGTGGGGTACAAAAGGCAGCAAGCAACAAGAAATATCAGTCACTGGCTTAAAAGCTGGGTGAAACACAAGGGACATGGCTTTATAGAACACTGGCACACTTTCTATGGCAGGAATGACCTTTATGGAGGGAGCTTTGCCGACAGGGCCTCACTCTGGTTGAATGGTCTCAGTAGTGACATCTCCTCCCTTCCCAAGCTTGGCCCCATCAGATCTAGACTGCATCTATTCCTCTCAGCCTCCAGCACCTGCGACTGTTTCCCTTAGACAGCCATCCTGTCCCTCTACCTTCCTCGGCTGCCCCTACCCTTTACTCTCAGCACGTACTCTCTCCTCTACCAACCTCCCCTCCGCCCATGTCCACCACCCCCCCACTCACCTCTGCACTTCCAATGCGCTGCTGACAAGGCCTCTGGCTGCTACTCCCTATTGTATCCTACCTAGTACTGTCCCAATATATATGTTTGCATTGACAAAATATGTTAAGCCTCAATGTTTTCTGTAACACAATGTTAATTACAAATCTTGTACTTATTATCCTGTGTTACATTGTACCCCTCCTGACGTGGAATCTTTGTAAAAGAGCCTCAGCTCAAAGGTACTTGTAATCCTTGATTCAAATAAACAAATAAACTGATTACATTTAAATAGAAGGGGGTCATAAATACTAGGTATGAGATTCAAACCTGCTAAGCAATATGCTTTAAACTAAATCATGAGGAATTATGGGGAGAGCATTTATGATAACATTTAATCCAAGCCAATGGCTATTAATGATTTGGGCACAAAAATAATAATGGCAAATGCAAGAAGTTTACAGAATCAAATGGAATACATGGAAGTTTCTGTATGTGCCTTTGGTGGTGTCTGAAATTGAGAATCTAAGTGTCATCTGTGAGTATTCTGTCTGTTTTGGTAGGTACTTTATGTTCTCTGTTAAACAACTGAGTATACCTATTGCCTAATACTTTACAGTACAGTATATCTTGTTGTGCTGTCTCTGATATTTTCTTCTTTCTCCAATCTTTTAGAGCTGTTTAGTTACTGTGGCAGTGGCATGATATTGTGTTCTTTCTTGTAGTTCAAGGTGCTTTTGGAACTTTTGATTTCTACTGGTTTAAAAGGTTAAATTTTTTTCTATTTTAAATAAAAGCTACATCAGCTTGGTATGTTGTCACATGTTTGTTGTTTAAGCAATAAACCACGAGGGGGTGTGGGTTATCGGGGGATTTATCCGGCTGGAGTGGTTTACTCATGCTTTTGCTCGAGTGGGTAAATCCTTCACAGCCATGGTGAATCCCCCGCAACCCACATCCTCCAAGTGGCTTATTGTGATTATACCAAGGCTCATTTTTTTACTATAATAAAAAACAACTTTTAAAGAGGTTGCTTTGTTTTTTTATTTTTATTGTATTTATTCCTGTGCTGCAGATGACGACCACCATTTGCTCATCAACAGCCAGTGATTATCAAAGGATTTACACCGGTGGTAAACTGCCAGTCTGACCATTTCATTGGCTGTTCACTTATGTCCATAGTATAATGCTAAGTAGCAGATGTTTTTGAATTATGTTCTGGTTCTGTGATAGAATCTGTATTAGTAGAAGGTAGATTATTGTGATTGTTGATACCTTTTGATGGTAAAGTGAGACAGAAATGTATTATTTTTGAATGCTATAATTATTTTATAGTTATGTATAACTGGAGTATAGGAGAAGCTGGGCTTGGAGGAAGTGGGGGAATAAATTTTTGTGGGAAGCAAGAGAATGGTAAACTACAATAGCTGTGGGGCAGAAGTCTTTCTGGTGGTGATGTGGAGTAAATGGGGATGTCCTGTGCATAAGTTGGAGCTGCTAAGGGCTGAAATAAGGCTGCTCAGATGGGAGCTGGGGAGGATAATGTTGGAAGTCAGAGGAGCAGAGAAGTGGAGGGAAAGACAGAGGGGGGATGCCCAGGGGAGTGACGGAATTAGGCAGGGGATGGGAGTGTGGAGGAGCACCCAGTATACAGGAGTGTCTCTTCCTCAGAGGAATAGGGAGACCAAGATGTAGGAATAGCAAGTGGTGAGGGGAAGGGGTGGCAATGTGAGAGTAGCATCAGGGATGGGAAATTCTAAAGGGATGCCTTTATTGAATAGATTTGTACCACTGTCTGGAAGGAGGGAGGGGGCAGCAGGAGGTGAGGTAGGAGATCAGGTTGAGCCAGGGTTTAGAGTAGGAGTACAGGGAGGGGAGGGAACTAATCAGGGTGGGCATGGAAGAAGAGGCAGGCAAAACAGAGTGAAGGAAGGGGGGAAGGAGAGAAAAGGAAAGGAAGAGTGGAAAACTGAAAGCAGATACAGATAGTCAAAAGGGGAGTGGCAGATTGGGAGATGGAAAAACAGTTAAGTGGGTAAATTGTGGATGTGGAGATAAGTTTAACAGGGTACAGAGGTAGCAGTTAGGTGGGGAAGCATCTAGTACTGAAGGTAAGAAAGGAAGGACGGGGAGCACAGATCCAAGGGATGGAAGGGTGGCAACCATAGGGGACTCCATAATTAGAGGTATTCACTGGGGAAGGAAAGGGGACCCAAATGCAAGCAGTAAGGTGGTTTGTATGCCAGGGATGGCAGCGGGGAAGGTGGGCCCAAGAATAGGGGAAATAGAAAGGGAGGTTGGAGGAAAACCTAATTTAGTTATACATTTGGGAACAAATGACCTAGCTGGGGAAGAGGTGGAGGTAGTGCAAAGTAGATTCAGGGAGTTAGGGAAGATCTGTAGGGAGGAAGGAAGTTCACTAGTCTTCGAAGAGGTAATACCTGTACCAAGGGCCAGCACAGCCTGGAAAAGAAGACTAGAGGATTCCAATGACTGGTTGAGGAAGTGGTGCAGGGAGGAGATGTTCATTTGTATTGGGGACTGGGAGGAGACCTGGTCAAACAAAGCACTCTTTTCACCAGACAGGCTACACCTCAGTAGAGAGGGTTTGAGGGTACTCGGGGACAAACTGGGGGAAAACATAACCATTACACTTAATTTAAACAACTGGGGGGCAGTGGTCATGCAGGCCCACAGACTCCGAGAGGAGGAGGTCAGTGAACTCCCCCCCCTCCACATTGATGGAAAAGGTCTGGAAGGAAGAGATGGAAGGGGAAAGAACACAGTTAGCAAAGGGTGGAGGGGGTGAGGAACACATAACAAGGGTACATGGAGGAGTGCACACAGAGGGGATAAATGTGACTAGAAGAATAGAGGAAAGAGAGGGAAGGTCAGATTCTAGGTGGAGGGTGGTGTCTCTGAATGCACTGAGTCTTGGAAACAAGATGAAAGACCTGCAAGCACTATTAGTGAACAGGAGGGTGGACTAAGCTGCAGAAACTGAGGCTTGGGCAACATCACACCATGGCCGGGACCTTGCGATCCCTGGATATAAACTATACAGGAGGGACAGGGTAATTGGGAAGGGGAGAGGGGTGGCAGTTTATATCAGGGAAGGAATAACTTGCATAAGGGAGGATTTGGAGGAAGGGGAGGTGGAGGCATTATGGGTTCAGTTAAGGTTCAAGAGAGGGAGAAAGGTGAGGTTGGAGGTGGTTTATAGACCACCCAGTCAAGAGGAGGAGAGTGATTGGGAACTGAGCTCACAAATATCGGAATCTGCGGGGAAAGGAGAGGTGGTAATTGTGGGGGACTTCAACCTGCCCAAGGTGGACTGGAGCATGCTATCCATGACATGTGCTATGAGTCAGGTGATCCTGGAAGGACTGGAGAGTGGTTCATGACTCAGGGCATCACTGAACCAACAAGAGTTGAGGCAATTCTTGATCTGGTGCTCACAAATGGGGAGCATGTACAGGAAATAATGGTCAGGGAGCCACTGGGAGGAAGTGACCGTTGCACAGTGTGGTTCCAGTTGGATTATGGGCAGGGAAAGCATCCGACTAAGACCAAAATCTTGGATTTCGGGAAGGCGGACTTCAGGAAGATGGGCAAAGTGCTAAGGAGCCATCTGGTGGGCATCATAGCAGATATGGGGTGGACCAAAGGTGGTCCATCATTAAGGAAGGAATACTGGTTGCCACAGATGAGTGCATTAGGCTCAGGGGTAAAAACACAAGGGTCAAAGTGCCCAGCTGGCTCAGTTCTGGGGTTGCCCAGGCAGTAAGGGAAAAGAGGTTAGCCTATAGAAAATTCAGGAAGACCAAGAAAGAGGTGGATAGGGAAAATTACCTAAGGGTGGCTAGTGAGGCAAGTAAGAAAGTCAGGTGAGCAAAGGCACAGAAGGAGCTGCAGATAGCTGAAGGAATTAAGAAGGGAGAGAAGACTTTCTTTTGCTGTGTAAGTGAGAAAATGGACAAGAAGGAAGGAATTGTTAGATGTAAGAAAGGGGTGGAGTGGGTGGAGGTTAATGGGGGAAAAGCAGAGATACTAAATGAATACTTCTGTTCAGTCTTCACCAGGGAGAAGGACAGACCAGTGCCTTCAGGAGGGAAAAGAGGAGCAGGTGGAGGGGAACACAGATGTAGTGATAGAGGAAGATAGAGTGAGGGAGGGGCTGCTGGCATTGAAGGTGGACAAATCACCAGGCCTGGATGGAGTACATCCAAGGATACTAAAGGAACTGGCTGAGGAGCTGGCAGGGCCACTGGCAGGCCTTTCTAATAGTTCACTAGAGACAGGTGTAGTACCACAGGACTGGAGAACAGCACATGTAGTGCCACTCCACAACAGTGGTCCCAAGGATGACCCAGGGAATTACAGACCAGTCAGTCTGACCTCAATTATGGGCAAGCTCATGAAGACCATACTAAAGGAAAGGTTGGTGGAATATCTAGAGGAGCATGGTCTCCAGGATGCGAGGCAGCATGGGTTCATGGGGGGGAGATCATGTCAAATAAATCTGATTGACTTCTTTAACTGTGTCACTAAGACAGTAGACAGGGGCCAAGCGGTAGATATCCTCTATCTTGATTTCAGCAAGGCCTTTGACTCTGTGCCCCACAAAAGGTTGATCAGGAAGTTGGTGGATCTCAGGGTTGGGGAAAAATGGCCAGATGGGTGGAAAACTGGCTAAAGGACAGAACCCAGAGGGTGGTTGTGGTGAGAGTTATCTGGCACAAGACAGGTAACCAGTGGGGTCCTGCAGGACTCGTGCTGGGCTGGTGTTGTTCAATGTCTTCATCAGTGACATTGGAGATGGCATTAAGGGCAAAATGTGCCTATTCGTGGATGACACCAAGCTCTGTGGGAGAGTGGACACAGCTGAAGGGATACAGGACCTACAGAAAGATCTGCAAAAGCTAGGGAGGTGATGTGCAAAGAAATGCAAAGTTATGCATATTGGAGCCAAGAATCCTAGGACATAGTACTACCTGGGTAGAGTTCGAGTATCTGCATCAGAGGAGGAGAAGGACCTGTGAGTGATGATCACTAGTGACCTGAAACACTCCACGCAGTGCAAGGAAGCAGAAGCAAAGGCAAACAAGATGCTGGGATGCATATCTAGGGGGATCAGTAGTTGGAGAGAGGAGGTTATACTGCCCTTGTACAGGTCACTGGTAAGACCGCATCTAGAGGATGGAGTTCAGTATTGGTGCCCACACCTCAAAAAGGACATTAACCTGCTGGAGAAGGTCCAGAGGAGGGCTACAAAGATGATAGCTGGTCAGCAGGGTAAGATATATGAGGAGAGGTTGAGGGCACTGAACATGTACTCTCTGGAAGACAGGAGAGAGAGAGGGGACATGACTGGGACCTTCAAGTACTTCAAAGGGATAAATAAGGTTGATAAGGAGAGTCTCTTTAAGCTGAGTGGTAACCATAACATGAGGGGGTACAGTCTTAAGCTGGAGAGTGGGAGGTTTAGGAGGGAGGTCAGGAAGCACTTCTTCACAGAGAGGGTGGTGGATACTTAGAATGCTCTGCCAGAAGAGGTAATGTCATTGAAAATATTGGGCAGCTTTAAGAGAGGCTGGGACAGGTATAGGGGGAGGGTAAGGGTCATGGGTAAGGAGGATGGGAAGAGGGGGGGAGAGGAGGCAGGGACAGTAGCTCAAGATGTGGACCCTGCAACACGAGCAGACTTGATAGACCAAATGGCCTTCTTCTGCTGGCTTCTTCATATGTTCGTATGAAGTTTTGAGGGAAGGGAGATCTGTAGATAAAATAGATATCACTGAAACAAGGTGGTGTGCATCAGATAAATAGAACACAAATCTAGATGGATACTCTACATATAGAAGGGACAAAGTATGTAAAAGAGGGGGAGGAGTAGCATTATTCATTAAAAATACTATACCTAGCACAGAGGCTACAAATATAAAAATACATGATTGTACTACTGAATCCATATGGGTTAAAATGGAATACAACACCAACAAGAAAATTCTGCTGGGGTATGTTGTAGACCACCAGATAATGATACTATAATTACTATATTAATGAAGAAATATTAGAGGCATCAAACAGGAATTCACTGCTGATTATAGGAGACTTTGCCCAGGACTCAGGTGGCAAACACGAATAGTTACAATTGGAAAAGACAATGAATTCCACTGTTTATTACAAGAGCATGATTTAATGCAAATAGTACATGGTCCTACTAGAGGTATAAACACCTAGACCAACTAGAATGATTAACTGCGCCATTTAGGAGCCACTTGGTAGCAGTGACCACAATACAGTACTATACAACAATACAATGCAATACAACACAATACAATACAATACAATGCAGTACAATACAACAATACAATACAATACAATGCAGTACAATACAACAATACAATACAATGCAGTACAATACAACAATACAATACAATACAATACAATACAACAATACAGTACAGTACAATACAATACAATGCAGTACAGTACAACAATACAATGCAGTACAATACAATACACATCGAGTGGAAAGGGGTCAAGAAATGTCAGTAAGGACAAACATATTTTTATGGTCCACCGACTGGTAGTGAACCCATGTTTGTGAAGACCTTCACAGTGACAGGAATCGGCTGAAATCTGCGCATCGCTGTGATGGTGTCTGATAGCACCAGGACTGCCTTGCCAGTGTATCGCCCCCTTCCCCGAGACAACACTGACTTGGAGTTAGTAATCCAGAGTCATGGGGGTGTGGGGGGTTTGTCCCCGATAGAACAAAGATGCATTCCATACAGTGCAATGTCGACACTCGGCATTGTAGCTGTCACGTTCAGGGATGTTGGCACTGCGGATGTCACAGCACCATACTAAAACCTATTTTTATATCTACAAGAAAGCAGACCAGACCTGGGTTTGAACCCCACAGCTTCCACTTGCATACTGTGTGACCTGAGCAAGTCACTTAACTTCCCTGTGCTCCCAGGTCACACCTGTAAAAAAGGTTTCAGCTTAGTGTGCTAGTCCTGGTTAAATAACTAGCAAAAAAAAAAAAAGACTGGATTAAAATAAAACAGGAACTGCAATTGTTGGAGTGGATCGAAAGATAACCAAACACTAAATGAGAAATGCTGTGAAACAAATTACACAAACTTCAGGAGAGGTTTGTGCCCAGATACAGGAAGTACAGTAAAATGTAAACAAAAGAAAATCACTGTGGTTAACAAGGGAAGTATGGAAAAAGGTAAACGCAAAGGAACAAATGTACAAAGTAGTAAAGAAATTGGGGTCCCTAGCAGACAAGGAGAAATTCAAAGTGGTTCTAACAGAATGTAATAAAATAAAAAGGCAAGAAAATGCAATATGAAACACTGACTGGCAACTAATAAATAATAAAATAAAATTTTATTTTTGTAGCGCCTTTCTATAACAAGGTGCTGTACAACTCAGCACATACTGTATAAAATTCAATAAAACATAGAATTACATACAGCATGCTAGCCAAAAGATAAATATTTAAAAATAATCAGTCTGGGTAGGCAATGTGCCACAGACGGGTCTTCAAGGCCCTCCTAAAACTCTCCACAGTCGTGCACTCCCATATCTGACGAGATAGAGAATTCCACAAGGTCAGGGCTGAATACATAAAAGCACTGAGCCCTGATGTTTTAAGATGTACCCTGGGAATCTCTAATAACCCCTCATCAGCTCAGCAGAGTGGTCGTCCGAGGCAGTAAGGCAACAGGAGCTCTTGCAGATAGTCCGGGCCCAGTCCTTTCAGGGCCTTAAAGATCAGAAGCCCAACCTTGGACGTGATCCACCACTGAATCGGCAGCCAGCGCAGTTCACGCAGCACCAGTGTAATGTGACTCGAATGAGGAGTCCCCATCAACCACCGTGCCGCAGCATTCTGCACTAGCTACAGGCAGTGGATATCAACCCCTGGTAGCCCTAGGTACAGGGAGTTGCAGTAGTCAAGGCGCGAGGTCACAAAGGCGTGGATCAACGTTGGAAGGTCGCCGGATGGAACAAGGTGCTTAATTCTGGTAATGTTCCTAAGATGGTAAAATGAGGACTTGATGACTGCTGACACCTGTAAACGCAGTGTCAGCCCATCATCAAAAACCACCCCCAGGTTTCGCGCTCATTCAGAGGAAGGCAGCTGGACACCTCCAAACAAAGTCCAGAAGGTTGTCCAGCCACCGACCCCTCTGTCTGGTGATCCACCACCAATAGCTCAGTCTTTCCAGAGTTCAATTTCAACTAGCTGGATTCATCCAGTCCTGGATTTCTGTGAGGTAGTTATTAAAGACTGAGCATGCACTATCCTGGTCGGGTACAAAAGACAGGTAGAGCTGGATATCATCAGCATAGCAGTGAAACCTCAGCCCATACCATCTTACAATGTCTCTGAGGGGCAGCTTATGCACTGCGAATAACATGGGGGACAATACTAACCCCTGAGGGACTCCACATGGCAGAGAGAATGGTCCGGAAGAAAAAATCCCCAACACTACCCTCTGAGATCTGCCAGTTAGGAAAGATTGGAATCATCTGAGAACTGTACCAGACAGGCCACAGATGAGCCTCAGGTGCCCGAAGAGCACCCCATGGTCCACAGTGTCAAAGGCTGAGGAGAGATCAAGAAGTAGCAGGCTCAAATGGTGCTTCTGATCCCTCGCCATCAGGAGATCATTGAGCACCCAAACCAGAGCAGTCTCAGTACTATGCCTCTTATGAAAACCAGACTGGAGAGGTTCATCGATATCATGGTTGGTAAGGTGGTTCTCCAGCTGTAGCACCACAACTTTCTCAGTTACCTTCCCTACAAAGGAAAGGTTTCAGATAGGTCTGTCATTATCAAAGCAGCTTGGGTCCAGAGCAGCTTTCTTCAGGAGTGGTCTCACCACCGCCTCCTTCAGGGAGCTAGGAAACTCACCTGACTCTAAGGAGCACCAAACTATCTTCGCAAGAACAGGACCAATGATGTCAGAGCACCCCATTATCAGAGGAGTTGGGCCCAGATCCAGACTACAGCATGTTGGGTGCATACCCTGGGCAATACACATGATATCCACAATTTCCAGACAGTTGAAAGAACTCCAGGCACACTGAGGAGGAGTGACCAAGCACCAATCACTATCAACTCCCATAGAGTGTGCCGGAAGGATCTCAGCCCTGATGCTGGCCACCTTATCCACAAAGAAGCAAGTGAGCTCATCACACTCAATTTGTGAAAAGTCTCTTTGAACCTGCAGACAGGCTGGGTTGCACAACCTGTCCGCAGTTCGAGAGAGCTGAGCCGGTCGATTCTGAGTGGCAGCAATCTCCCTGGACAGAAACTCTGCCTTCTTACGGGTGATTGCTGATTGATAGAATTGATAATGTTCCACCGGCCATGTGGCATAGAGGGCTAAGGTGTTGGTGCCTTACCTTGACCTACACCAGTGACCGGGGTTTGGGAATGAGCCTGGGGCATCGGAGATCGGCACAGGGGGAGAACGGAGCTGGATGGAGCTGCTGACAGTCAAGCTCTTCTCTCTGGGGAGGGAGTACGACATCCCTCGGCTGATGGGCAACCACAGTGGAGGCTGGAGGAAGCTTGGGCCAAGGTGGCCTAGACACTAGGCCTGGGGTGGGGGAAGGAGGCCATGACCGGGGCTTTTCATCACATGCACACCTCCAAGCGCATGCATGCTGACTCCTGGGGCCTCTGGGAGAAAACACTCAGAGGAAAAAACGCCAGTTGGCAGGGTGAAGACCAACCCCCCACAGGCGCTGCTCCTGGGGTGGGAAGGTAAGAGCCAGTGATTCAAGGGGATGGGGCTGGGGGGGCCGGTCAGATGGGGGCCGACTGGCAAGGAGGAGCATAAAGAAATATAAAAAAAAAGAAAGAATTGA
This sequence comes from Neoceratodus forsteri, assembly GCA_016271365.2. Taxonomy (NCBI): domain Eukaryota; kingdom Metazoa; phylum Chordata; order Ceratodontiformes; family Ceratodontidae; genus Neoceratodus; species Neoceratodus forsteri. Next base: position 294,582,140 of record CM028136.1, read on the forward strand.
AAATGTTCCATCAATCTTAGGTGGTCAGCATCCAGGGCAGATTTCAGCCAGCAACGCTCCAACCTTCGTCCCACTCATCGCAAGTCCTTCAATGTCCCATCAAACCACGGGGACTGAGGGTGGAGAGAGAGGAGGCGAAATTGGACCAGAACAGTAGAGTCCAGTGCCTCACTAACCACCTTATTATAGGCCTGAACTAGGCCCTCTGGACTCTTGCTTGCCACCAAGACACCCGATAGGTCTGATACTGCCAGTAGGCCTCCAGGGCTTACCTCCCGCAAAGGGCAGTATCTGACCATCTCCACAGGGTCAGGCCTATAAGGGGGGGCCTGGAAACTGAACATTATAGTGTGATAATCTGACCATCTGACTGGTTCCGCCACCAGATCAGAGGTTTCAATGTCCAGGAGGAAAACCAGGTCAAGTGAGTGACCGGACTTATGAGTTGCAGAGGCAACAACCTGTGAAAAACCCAGCAATATCATTAGCTGGAGGAAGTCCTTACTGAATTGAGAGAGTTCATCATTGACCCAGGTGCTGAAGTCGCCCAGGACCATCAACCTGGACGACTCAAATGCCATGTCGACGATGAAGTCCACTACTTCCTGTAGGAACTGTTTCTCACCCCCAGGTGGATGGTAGATGAGAATGAGCCTACCGCCTACACCTGCAACCACAGTACACTTAAATGAGCTGGATTCCTTAACTGGCACACCTACAAGGTCCAGTTCCATCTTAAAACAAATGGTTACCCCCACCCCTGTGGTCCACTCTCAAGCGGTGTATCACCGAGAACCCGGCTGAGACAGCAGCCTCCAATACAGAGCCAGCATTTTCATTCAGCCAGGTCTCGGTGATGCATGCCAGGTCTGCTGACCCAACAAGATCAGCAATTACTGCTGTCTTGTTCTTAACAGACCTGGCATTGCATAACACCACACGAGTCTGACGAGATTCCGGTGCCGCCCGAGCTATCGGCCCAACAACACTGGAACCCTTGGGTATGAAAACCAAGCATGGTAAACCACATTCTGGAATCCATTTCACCCCAGTGCATCTCCTGGACCTCACTACCCTGATATGAGCACCCGCCGCTCTCCCTCTGACATTCAGGACCTATTAAGGAATTTTATACATGTGCAAATTCAGAGAAATCTAACACTAGGGGTACAGAACTGATCACTTTCGAGGATAACAAAACTAACAACTGTGCACAAATGGCTCAGGGTTTTTATAAATATTTTACTTCAACCTTTAATAAACAAGCCCAGCGCAGGTGATCTGAGTTATCAGCAGATAGTGACAAGGAACCTGCCACAATGCATGTGACCGCAACAGAGACTGGAATAAAGCTAAGGGTATTAAATATAATCAAATATAACCAAATCACCTAGACCAGATGATCTACATCTACAATCTACAACTATTACAAGAATTAGAAGTGGAAATTGCCTTGATCTTGAAAGTTATCTTCAAAGACACATACTGCACAGGCAAGGTACCAGGACACTGAAAAAAGAGAGGCAGTGGTTCCCAGATTCAAAAAGAGTAATAGATCACAATGTAGCAATTACAAACAGATACAGTAAGGCGTGCTTTCCTAGTTGGCAAAATATTTGAATCCTTCTTAAAGTAATATATTGAAGGCAATCAGAAAAGATGAGATTTCAGGACAAAACTCAGCATGGATTCAAAGGGGGCAGATCATGTGTCACATATCTGTTTTTTTAATAAACAGTTGGTGAAATGGTAGATAAAGGGCTGACGGTGGATATCTTTTACCTAGACTTCTGTAAGGCATTTGATAAAGTACCATGTGACATACTAAACAACAAGATGAAATCATATAACTACAGTTACAATACTGTAAGATGGGTAAAGAACTGGTTAAGAGACCAAACACAAGCAATGAGAATTTGCAGACTCAATTCCCCTGACTTAGAAATACACACTAGGGTGCCACAAGGATCAGTGGTGGGTCCTACTCTGTGTAGTATATTTGTATCAAATATGCATGACAGCATCAACTGAGCAATAACGTATGGAAAGCCATTACATTAACCATATGTTAATCACCCCCTGGGGTGTAATGTGACATGAAGTGCAGACATGTGCCACATTTATTTATTTATTTATTGAGAGGTTCTGAAAATACCTTTGAGTCAGAGACTCCTTTACAAAGGTTCCATGTCACAGAATTTACATACGGAGACATACAGTTACATAGCTGTTCATCAGGTTCATCCTGAAGCACTTAGTTTGACCGACCATGAAAATTCAAAATAAGTTTCAATTGGTTGCCATTATTACATACCCCTAGGGTGTGTTTAACTGATGGTTAATATAACCCTGGTAGTACCTTATTGCATTTATAGCAATATCCCACTACTTGGTAACTCATAGCAGGCTCTATGGATTTTTTTGTGTGTTTTTCCTGATATATCGAAGAAAATAGTCCATCCACCAGCAGTTTTAATTAATGTGCAGCTTGGTTCCATGCAGGTGGTCGATGGTGCAAGTGGCAGGTGCAAGGAAATGTTGCTTAGCTGTTAGCAGTGATGGTTCCCATGGATACTTTTTTTAGCCATTTGATGTTCATGACCATGCTTCAGTTGTCTATTTGTACCCTTACCCTGATTGACTCTAATAGTTTTTTTAATTAATAGAGTAGGATGTAATTCTAGGTATGTGCTACTTTGTTAGCCTAGCTATAGTTGCTGCAAGTCAAAAAGCACAGTTGTCATGGCAGCAGCAAAAGATTATACATAGAGTGCATCACTGCTATGACAGTGCACTGTACCTTGATTTTGGGGAAGGGGCAGCAGTAATGAAAGAAACACAATGAATAGGATTAACTGGCACAGAGCATTGAGGCAGACTGCACAGTACTTTTGAATTTGGCAGTTACATTATTTAAGCAATTGTACATAGTGCATCTGACTTAACATAGAAAATAGTTGTGCTGCTGTCATGGGTATCTAAGCAGAGACAGTAAAAGCAACCAATTGAAAATTATTTTGAACTTTCATTGTCGGTCAAACTGAGCGCTTCAGGATGAACCTGGAACAGTGATGAGGCCCTACATGCATATTATTTAAAGATTAATGTAAGGCTAGGGACTGGTCTCAGTCAATCAAATTGTGCCATTCAAACCTACATTGTTATAATGACAGGGTATTAAAATTTGCTGATGACCACAGATTAGGCAGTGTAGTTAGTACGAGGCTAGAAATGTGCTCAGTACAACAAGATCTAGATACACTGTCACTATAGGTGCAGAACAATGGTATGATGTTTAACATGGATAAGTGTAAAGTCAACCATTTTGGGAATAAGAACTTTATACATAAATATCTAATAAATGGAACTGAAATAAAGGATAGTAATGATGCAGAAGATCTGGGACTACTCATAAATGGAGATTTCAAATAGAGAGCACACTGCGAAGATGTAGTGCAAAAAACAAGATGAATCTTGAGGCTGTATTAGAAAGTCATTTACCAGTCATTCACAAAAGTTTATAATACAAGTATATAAAACTTATGTTAGATATTATCCAGATTACTCATCGCAGTTCTGGTCACCGTACCTTAGTAAGGATATTTGAGCTTTGTAGAGAACACAGGTTAAGCTGCAATCAATCATGAGGAAAGATTAGAACATTTTGGGCTTCATAGTTTGGAAAGGAGAAGGGTTGGATGTGATCTACTGACCATGTTTAAAATAGTAAAGGACAAAACACTGAGGGCTGAGCTAGGCCTAAGTTTTAACATTAAATATCATAACGCCAGGGGACATCAACTTCAAGTAGAACCTACAACATATAGTGTATGCCAAAGAGAATCATACAGCACAGTAAGGGCAGTAAAAGAGTGGAACAATCTGACATTAGAGGTAGTTCATGCAGGGACAATGGATATATTTAGGAATACATTAGATTCATACATGGATACACTCTACTGAGGTAGAACTGGCTAAACAGTACATAAGACATTCTCGATAGACAGCTAGTCTTATGTCTCTATTGTAATAATCATGCAGACACATAAGTGGAATGCTCTGGTTAGTTTACTGTACTGTATAGCACTGGTATACACAAATATAAAACTGCAAAAGTGCGGGCTACTACCCGCTAAACAAGGACTTTTATATAAAGCTTAGCACATGAGCAGTGGCGCAGCATATGCAAGTCACATATGCTAATTCACCTCATTACATCTCCCTTCTCAAATTGAACTCCCCCAACATAAAAATAATTAAAGTTCTGTGCGGTTCAAAGTTTTTGTGAGTCTATGTAATCATGATGCCAGTCAGGCCTTTGGATCTTCCGCTCACTGACTCAGCTGACTCTTGGACTGGAGCCGATGCCAGGCAGTTGGTCCTGACTACTCGGGGGGAGGGGCTGACCCTACAGGCTCGCTCTGCGACTGCCTCAATGTCACTTGTGGGAGGTCCTCCATTACAGGCACCTCTGGGATCCCATCATCCTCCATCATGTCGTCCTCTTCTCTCTTCTCTTCCTCTGCTCGTGTGTATGAGTGTTATGGGCCATAGGAGCAGCACGGCTCTGGGGTTGACAAGAGATCTCTCCTGTTTCTCCGATACAATTTCCCATTTGCTTGGACCACATAAGATTGCGGCTTTTCAGTATGGCATTCTGCAATTGCATGGATTCAGGTATTTTCAGGTGTTCGCAAATAAACAGGCTATACCAGCTGCAAGCATGGGAGCAGTCCGGTGTGCAAATTGTAATATGATTGCTGTTTTTCTTGGTTTTCTCACAGTGTAGCTCACACATCAACTTCTGGTACTTTTGGTTTAAGCAGCTCAGCTCTGATAGGCATCAAAGTTCTGGTTCTGCGACCCATAAGTAGCTGTGCTGGTGATCACAGCCCTTCCAGCGGTGTATTTCTCAGCTCTAAGAGTGCTAAATAAGGGTCTTGGTGGTCACTTACTGCTTTTTTAAACAGTCTCTTTATTGTTTGAATGGCTCGCTATATCACCCCATTACTCTGGGAATATTTTGGAGAAGATGTCAATGTTTCAACTCTTATATTCATTGAAAGTCTCTGAACTCAATGCAGGCAAATTGGGGCCCATTATCTGTCACATCTAATTATGGAATACCATATCTTGCACACTGTAATTTAACATAGTTAATCACCATTTTGCTTGTTGTGTTTTGCAACTTGGAAAGCTCAGTGTATTTAGGGTAGTAATTGACCATTGCTAGATTACTTTTGTAACCACCCAGTCCCCTGGGGTTACTAGAATCCCTTTAGTTACAGTGCTAGAAAGGGAGAGGCAATTGGTGTCTAACTAGTTAAATGGGGTTTTCACCTGCTCACTCTTCTGTTTACTTGGCTTCAGCTGAGATGGAAGTGATGAGCTCATTTGGAACTCTTGCAGCAGCATAAGCCTTTGCCAGCTGTGAGAAGGGAATTTAGAATGTTGAGACGAGAGTCAGTTGGAGTCAGCAGTTTGAAGTGAGAGGAGTGAGAAATGCTTAGCTGAGGGCTCTGAGTTGAGGGCCTTGCATTCTCACCCTAGTCCTCGTAATTCTCCAGTTTGCCAAGAGAAGTGGTGGAAACCATTGTTTACAGCATGATCTCCTGATTTTCATTGCTGTAGGGGTGAAAAGGACTGCTAGTGGATGGATCCAAGAGACAATCCCCTTTTTGATCCAGGATGTTTGAAGCTGCCTGAAATGTCTAACAGTGAGTAGGATTTGACTTTTGCTGCAGAAAGCAAGTGCCTGTGCTGTTGTGTTCTCTGGCTGAAAGGGAAATGCACAACTTTTCTGTGAATTCAGAAGTGTGAGACTGTTCTCATTTAATTTGGCTGAAGTATGTGATGTCCAGAGGTATGGCTATATCACGTTATTCGGGACTTTAGTTTTTCCACTACCAATGTAGTGATTCAAATGCTGGATGCCAAAGTTTCATTCAATAAGCAGTTTCCAAAGTGTATTTCAAATGTTTAAAGTGTAACTCTGAAAGAATGGCTGAGTATGGATTTGGGAGCAAAGGGTGGACAGACCCCCATCTGGAGTAACCAGTTCAAGACTAACAGGTTCAATAAGGGCACCTGGTTACTTTAGACATAGGGCCAATGTCTGAAAAGGATTTTCCCCCCTGAAGTGGGTTGTGCTAGTTCTTAGCAAAATGTATGTTCTCTTGTTACCAGTGCCACTAGAAGCAATGTTCAATGTCCTACGATGTGGAAAACAAGGTGCAAGTGTTCTGTCAGTAAATGTGTTTTCAGTTGTGGCCAGTATCACTGGAAGAAATGTCCTATGTCCTATGCTATATGGGAATACAAGTGCAAGATGTTCTATGTCCTACAGTGTGGGAATACAAAGAGAGTTTTCTATCAGATACAGTTGATTTGTTGTTCTGCAGGTTTCTAGTGCCACGATATGTAAACCTTGGGGATCCACCCTTGCTTTAGAGAACATCTTTTGGAATAAAGTCACACTCTAGAACCCCAACTATGGTTTATAAAGTTATATTATTGTTTCCTGTGTGGAGCTACTGGGTACCCATACAGAAGTTAGGTCTAGCATAGCCCTAGCAAAAAGTTCTCTCCCCAGGACCTGGTTTTGTAAATACTGAATAGGTTAAATTGCTTTTTTACACCCCTGCCCCTTGATCTCTAGAGTAATGAGCCTGCTATACATTCCCAAAGCTAGGAATGGTACCATTTCTAAATGTTTTCCAAGTGTCTGTGAGTTATGGGTGCCAGGGGTAGCCAACTGTGTAAAGTAGCAGGGGGTTACAAAAAATGGAGGCTTGTCTGGTGATGTTTAATTTGGGGAGAGAACCAGAGATTTTTGCTGAGGCTATGTCTAATATTTTTCTGTCTGGTAGCGGTGTAGCCCAAAAATGGGAAGGAAGCTTTGGGACAAGGATCTGTGCCCAGAAAAATGCCACCCAGATGTGCTGCTTGTGTGCCTTCCAGTACAGTAAAAGAACAGAGTGTTGCTTGTGTGTTTTCAACTTGTTTATGGACAGTAAAGCCCTGAAGTGTGTGTCCTGGTCTCTGCATCAAAAGTGCTTAAAGAACTTTTAAAATACAATTTTCAAGTACCAAAAAATATTGTGGACTTTGAGGAACAGACTCAGATATGTGCTCTAAAAGTTTCATGTGCTTTTTGTGAAAATTGGGGAGTCACTAAAGAAAATGTCCAGAAACTGTGGTAAAAATGATCAAAATGGTGCTCCTGCTGCTGAAATTGCAGCTGAGAAAAAAGTTACGGTTTGCAGTTTAAATTTGCTCCTGCTCTATGAGCGCCGTGAAGGAAGAGCAAGCGAGGGAGAGAGAGAGGCTCATTTGTATGGCGTTGAGTGATTGGTGTAGCTGCATCCAGTTTCGCACCCTGGCCAGCATCTGTGAGCTGCAGAGTGTTAGAGGAGGAGAAAGAGAGTGGCATACAAGCTGGTTAGACCAGGACCAACCATCGAGGAGCTTGTGAACATTCTAAACTTTAGTAAACAAAATTGTACAGTGTAATTTTTGGCCCAACCCATTGTCTAACCTGATTGGAGAATGATCAAGGTGTATGTGGCTATGATGGGTGAGACCGCCATCCCGTTTCACCCCAAAGGCCTTCCTAGAATTGGTAGTAGGCCAAAATTTTCCATTGGCAGGAACCAGCTACTGAATTCAGTGAATAAACAAGTGAACTGTGCAAACAAACTGTGTGTGAATGCCAAGCCAGCTGAACCTGTGTGCAAGCAGTGTGATTTATGTGCAAAGAGGAACTATGCATTGTAAAAGCAGGTGCAACTAACAGTAAATTCTGAGCATAGACTGTGTGCAATTGAGGCATGGGTTCAGCAACAGTAAATTTTCTAAGCAGCAGGACTGTGAATTGTATATGGAGGATGGAGGATGCAGCAAACAGACAATCCTGTGCAAAGAAAGACTGTGGGACTTACAAGTGACTTTGAGCATGTGTAAATAGAGTTTTTCTGAATTAATGCTGATGGCAAAGTCAAGTTACCAGTTTAAAAATGTGTATAATGGGCTGAAATGTACCAGCAGAGCAATCGATTGCAGTTTAAAGTAATTTCAGTAGCCAGAAAGGTTGGAAACACAGTTTTGAGCAAGTTGAACAGATTTTGATGCATGAAGAAAAGTTACAGATGCCATGACAGGGCGGGGTCAGCAATGTAAACACAGCAGCAGGGGTCCATTTTGTGAGACAATATGTGACTAGTGAGCAATTCAGTAATGAAAAGTTTGTATGTTTGCTTTCAGACATGGCTTCAGGAACTCCCGCTACCTGGATCATGCCCGAGCTATGATTGCTGAGGAGGTGGCAGTGCTGAGAGTTTGAGAGAGCCTACTATGGTGACAGGTTATCCTTGGATGTAGCAATTCCTAGCTATCCAGTTAGACTATACATTGTGTGCCTAAAGGCTGGATGGGATGTGTTTCTGATATCTCATTGCTCGGACTGCCTTGTGAAGTTTGAAATGAACAGGGATGCAGTGCCAGAGAGGTCAATAAGAATTCGATTGGCTCCCACATGGACCCTGGCAGGGGACCCTGCCAGTAGCAGCATGCAGCACCAGGTTGAACCTGTTGGGGAAAGTTCTTCAGAGTGTGTTACAGAAAGAGCAAGTAAAGTTGATGTTGATCCACTGCAAGAGCAGGAACAGACAGAGGTTTCCATGCCTGTGTCCCAGATGGACAGTGCAACAGAAGGATCAGTAGACCCATGGAATCAGGGTCCGATTCCTAGCCTAGTGGAGGAGGATAAATTGCAAGAGACATTGAATTGGGAGTTGTCTACTTCTGCACCCAGTGAGGAATGGAATGTCTCAGGAATGAGAATGTTTGCTCACTCTTGGGCACAGATCATGGGTGAGGAAGAGGAGGATGAGGAAGAGTATCTTCATTTTGAGGGCTACTGTGAGTCTCCTCAAGCTCTTGCTTCAGAGGAGCCAGAGACAGTTGGAGAAGGCTCCAGCGCCTTGTCCACAGAGATAGTGGGGGGCAAGTTATTTCATTCATTAAGTTTGAGACACTGGCTCGACCAGGACTGGCCACCCCCAAGCCAGGCCATGGGCCACAGACTAGTAAAGAGTAGTAAGGAGGAGAGACTGATTCATAGGAGGGCTGACACCATATATGGAAGTTCTTGCATACCTTTCCTCACCGAGTCTGGGAGGAAATCGAACAGAGCAGGCAGTCCTAGCTAACGGAAGAGGCAAGTAAGAATTTGCACCCGGGTGCGGCAGAATGTGTAAAGGACAAAATAATCAGTAAATGCCTTAGATTCTGGAGACTGGGCAGGACTCTGTTTATGGACACTGTATGAACTGTGGATGGGGCTGGGTAGGAGACATTTCACAGCATCAACTTGGAATGCCCAGAAGAGGTCATAGTCCTCACTCCACACCCTTAGTGATACTACCCTTAATGGTGCCACTCCTTGTGAATATGCCCAGCATGCCTTAAGGACGAGCAGTGGCAGGCCAGTGTCTGTCATCCAAAGCAACAGTATCCATGCAGGAAGATGCAGCTCTTCTGGTATTCCAGGATTTCTTCAGGTGTATGCAGATTTGTCAACCCAGCAGTTTTCCTGTTCCATTGTCTGGCCTTCCAAGGTTATCAACCCAGTAGTTTTCCTGTTTCATCATTTGTTTTTCCAGAGGACATCAACCCAGCAGTATCTGAAGATGTCATATGGTCTGAAGGGAGAAGGTCCTCAGCTCACACAGTAAGAGAACATTTTTTTGTTCTTCAAGGAGCTGGTAAGAAAACTTGTTATTTACATTAACTGACATTGCACAACACATCCTACATTTGAAGACTATCCAAGGAACTTTAATGTTTTCTTCAAAGACTCTCCCCATGGATTACAGTGCTATACAGGCCCTGTCCTGTCCAAGAACTGTTCTTCAGCAGGCTTCGGCCTAAGAGAGACTCTTTAATGGACAGTGCCTACGGGCATCAGTGACATTTGATTTTTAGTTGGGACATTTTAGGGAAGTCCATCCCCAAATGTGTTGTGTAAATGTCTTCTTTCCATTTTTTTTCCTTTTTACTTTTATAACAAATATTTGTGGAGATTCTTAAATGTTAGGTGGAGGTTTAGGCACTGTTTTGGATGCAGAATGTGTTTTGTGTTTTTTTTCTCTTGCAGGTGCTCCTGAAGAAGAAAAGAAGAGAAGAAGAGGATGTTTGAACTCATCCAAATTCTCCTTTTCTTAGTGTTATTAGAATTGTGTATGGTTAAGTCAGCCCACAAGTGCAGTGGTTGGATTTCCGCTTATGATGCCAGCGACCTGGGTTCGGGAATGGACCTAGGTTGTCAGTGGGCCGGCTGGGGGGAGAAGGATCAAGTGTCCCTTGGACAGGTCTCCTTCTCTGGGAGGGAGGGTGGTGTGTGCTCAGTGCACAGAGCAATGCCCAGCGGAGGCTAGGCCTATCGCAACAGCACCAGTGCCATAAGAATTCAGGGGTGGGGTGGACGCTGGCTGTCATTGCATGTCACCACCCCTGCTTACAGGAGGAAAAAACTCTACTCCCAGCCATCTTTGGGAAGCCTGGCCTAGGGCTTCGATTAGCCTCCCAGCTGGACTCCCCCTACCAGGACCAGTTTTGGGACACTAAGCTGGGCAGTGCTATGACCCCACCCTCTGGAGGGAAAGGCCAGGGGTGACAGGGGGAGTGTTAACAGTATGGCAGGTGGAAGTCTGTGGGCACCATGACGGGGCACATCCTGACAGCTGGAGCGGCAAAAAGATAAATTAGAAAAAAAAAGAATTGTGTATGGTTAACAGGGTGTTAACATGTTTTTCTTCAGTGTGAAATTTTGGGAAATGTAATGCAATGTAATCTATATTTCCTTTTGCTGTTCACAGGTACCCTGGGAAGTGTTGGGGATAGGTATTCCCCAGTGGGTAGTCTAAGTCAGATAGATTTTATCTAGAAGGCTGGTGGGATAGGCAGGCTGGTGGTCTGAGCCAGATAGGGGTCACCAGTGCTGTCTGTTAGGGTATGCTTCAAGCAGTTTTCATGGAGCCACTCAGAATCCATAGATAGAGCATAGGATAGGGGCTGAAGTTTCATCAGCTGGCCTCTGTTCCTTTAGTGTTGCCTGCCTGCCTGTGCCTGGCACATGATAGGGGAGAAGTAGTGTTACCTCTGTCTAGGTAACATGGAGGGTAAGATGGCCTAGTGCCAGATGGAGATATGACTGTGGACATGGGGTTACTAGTATCCCTTCAGTTACAGTGCTAGGCAGGGAGAGGCAGCTGGTGACTAACTAGTTAAATGGGTTTTTCACCTGCTCACTCTTCTGTTTACTTGGCTTCAGCTGAGATGGAAGTGATAAGCTAATTTGGAACTCCTGCAGCAGCATAAGCCTTTGCCAGCTGTGAAAAGGGAATTTAGAATGTTGAGACGAGAATCTGTTGGAGTCAGCAGTTTGAAGTGAGAAGATTGAGAAATGCTCAGTTGGGGGCTCTGAGCTGAGGGCCTTGCATTTTCACCCTAGTCCTCGTAATTTTCCAGTTTGCCAAGAGAAGTGGTGGAGACCATTGTCTACAGCAGGATCTCCTGATTTTCATTGCTGTAGGGGTGAAAAGAACTGCTAGTGGATGGATCCAAGAGGCTACCCCCAATTTTATCCAGGATGTTTGAAGCTGCCTGAAACGTCTAACAGTGAGTAGGATCTGACTGTTGCTGCAGAAAGCAAGTACCTGTGCTGTTGTGTTCTCTGGCTAAAAGGGAAATGCACAACTTTTCTGTGAATTCAGAAGTGTGAGACTATTCTCATTTAAAGTTGGCTGAAGTGTGTGATGTCCAGAGGTATGACTATATCACATTGTTTGGAATTTTAGTTTTTCCACTACCAGTGTAGTGACTCAAATGCTGGATGCCAAAGTTTCATTTAATAAGCATTTTCCAAAGTGTATTTCAAATGTTTAAGGTGTAACTCTGAAAGAATGGCTGAGTATGGATTTGGGAGCAAACGGTGGGCAGACCCCCATCTGAAGTAACCAGTTCAGGACTAACAGGTTCAGTAAGGGCACCTGGTTACTTTAGACATACAGTAGGGCCAATGTCTGAAAAGGATTTTCCCCCCTGAAGTGGACTGTGTTAGTTCTTAGCAAAATGTATGTTCTGTTGTGGTTAGTGCCACTAGAAGTAATGTTCAATGTCCTACAACATGTGGGAAACAAGGTGCAAGTGTTCTGTTAGTAAATGTGTTTTCAGTTGTGACCAGTGCCACTGGAAGAAATGTCCTATGTTCTATGTTATATGGAAATACAAGTGCAAGATGTTTTATGTCCTACAGTGTGGGAATACAAAGAGAGTTTTCTATCAGATACAGTTGATTTTTGTCCTGCAAGTTCCTAGTGCCACAATGTGTAACCCTTGGAGGTCCACCCTTGCTTTAGAGAACATCTTTTGGAATAAAGTCACACTCTAGAACCCTGACTATGGTTTATACAGTTAAATTTCAGCTTAATCGGATTCAAGGTCAGTTGGCATTCATCTGTATCCCCCTCCCCCGGGTCGTGCCTGAAAATAGGCAGGATTTGTCTAGTGCACTTACCTGGTCAACAAAAACTAAAAAAATAAAAATAAAAAAAAAACATTATTGCTTCCTGTGTGAAGTTACTGGGTACGTTAGGTCTCGCTTAGCCCTAGCAAAAAGTTATCTCTCCAGAACCTGGTTTTGTAAATAACAAATAGGTTAAATTGCTTTTGCACACCCCACCTCTTGATCTCTAGAGTAATGAGCCTGGTATACATTCCCAGAGCTAGGGATGGTACCATTTCTAAATATGTTCCCAAATGTCTATGCCCAGTTATGGGTGCCAGGGGTAGCTAACTGTAAAGTAGCGGGGGAGTGGTGGTTATACTTTCTCTTTCAAATTCAAATAGGTCAGCCCCGACCTTTTGCCAAGGTCTTTCTGTTATCTCACGTGGCTGTAGTAGCTCTCTAAATTGTGCTCTCCTGAACTGGTTGCAAATACCACACCTGGCTACCATGTCACAAATCTGACTGTTCATCCCTGGCCAGAATAAGAGGTCTCTGGCCCTGCGCTTGCATTTTTCAATGCCCATGTGGCTGCTGTGCAATCTGCCTAACATGCCTGGTCTCAATGATGTGGGGACTATCAGTCTATCCCCTTGTAGCAAAAGTCAATTTTCTGTTGAGATTTCATCTCTGAACAGCCAGTACTGCTTTATCTCAGGGGGCACTAATGATTTCTCATGGGGCCACCCGTTCAAAACAGTATCTCTCAATTTGACCAGTGCTGAATCCTTGTCAGTTTCTTGCTGAAATAATTGCAATTTCTCATGACTTATAGGCACGTAGTCCACTTTGTGAACCTTATACTTGTCTAGCTCAGTTTCTAGCATAGAATGTTCTCCCATGGCCCTACTCAGGGCATTTGTTAAGTAAAGTTGTTTACCTGCTTTTTAGAAAATTGGGAAAGCTATTTGAGCCTTCTGATTGGCTGAGATACTTCTCTAGGTGGGCATCTATCAGACAACAAATGCCCACCTATTAAAAGTGCCAGTCTAGCCTGCCCCATCACCAGGATCTTGGTGCCCAGCTAGCTCTCTAATTGGCTAAACCCCTGGGTTTTTCATGTAAAATGTGTGCCATTTTTTTTGTCTCGCTTAGCGAGACTCTGGCCCCTGAATACTCATTTATGTACAATACTTTTAATTTACAGCACTGCCATCTCTGCTGTCATGGAGAATAAGAAATCAGCATTTCCCCAACAGCGTTTATTTAAACGGCTATGAATCCTACCGTCAGCTCACTGTACCCGCTCTTGTAATGCGCCTTTTCATCGGTAGTCTAGCATGCCATACATTTTTCTTCCAGTAAATAATAAACTACAGACACCACATAAAACAGTTCATACCAGCCATCCCACCCCACTGTGCTCTGTCCCAGTACAATGGTCATCCTGCCTACCAGTCATATACACATCAGCCCCACAAGTGTGTTACACTGTTGAAATGAATAAAGTACCTCCTTTTTTTTTCACTGTCACATATCACTGTCACTGTCACTGTCTCATATCTTCAACCGGAATCCCTGTTCCCTTTCCGAGCACATCAAAAACACACTCTGCCATTCTTCCTGCAATGCTGAGCCACTAGAAGAGGTTCTGTTGTCTCAAATTTGTAAATGTGACAACGCTACCAATAAAACTTGAAAAGTACTGCTTTAACATTTAAAAAAGTAATAAAGAGTGCTGCTGTCCCACACCATTCTTATATCTTTCTTCCTTCCTGTTAGCAGGGCCCTAACAATGAATGGAAATGGGGAAAAAAGTGTATTACAGGATGGACAGTGAACAGAATGGCATGGCTACATGTGTGTGTGTGTGTGTGTGTGTGTGTGTGTGTATCTTGGGGGGGTGACAACAGTACATGGAACAGCACACAACTTGAGGAACTGTTTTACCCCAAATATTTCTTTCTAGTTTTTATATTCCTTTTTAACTCATTTAGAGTATTATTATATAACTTAATAAAAATTCACACAAAAACCCATTTTCTAAGTGCAATAATACCCTCCAGGGTGGGCGGTATGGGCTATACCCACCCTTCCAGGGGCTATAAGGCTCATTATGCCCCTGGGTGGGCGGGTATAGCCCAATACCGCCCACCCTGTTGGGTATTATTGCTTGTGTACTGTACTCGCAAATCATACTTTTGCAGTTTTAGCATCATGCATTGAATTCTTGGTGGAGCTGTGGCCAGTAGTTTTTTGAAATGTCTCTAGGGGCTTATGGTCCTATTCAACATGGACCCTTGATCTGTCATAAATATATTGGTGGAATTTTGAACAGCCATGCACAATAGCCAGCATTTCTTTCTCAATTTGTGCATAATTTCTCTCAGCTTTGTTAAGTGATCTGGAAGCAAAAGCAACAGGTTTACCTTCTTGCAACAAACATTCACCCAGCCCGTCTGAAGATTCATCTACAGATAATTCAACAGTATTTTTTAGGTCGTAGTAGGCCAGTACAGCGGGGTTTGTGACAACTGTTTTCAGTTCTTGAAAGGCCTGTTGGTGGCACCCCTCCCAATGTCATGCTATCTCTTTCTCTAGTAACACTCTCAATGATTTGTTAACAGATGATACTTTTGGAATGAACTTTGCCAGGTAGTTTACTATACCCATAAATCTCTGTCAGTCAGCCTTATTTTGGGGAACAGGCATTTGGATATATGCTTTTATCTTCTCTGGGGTCTGCCAACAACCCCTCTTTACTTAACTTGTGTCTGATATAGTGGACCTCTAACATTCTGATTTTTGATTTTTTTTAGGTTTAAAGACAAGTGCTTACCTCTGGCTCTTTGTAAAACATTCCTTAACCTCTCATTGTGCATGTGTACATATGCTTCCCATGCTAGGATGTGGTTCAGTAGGTAGCACACTCGCCTCTGAGGCCGGGAGATCAGAGGGCTGTGGGTTCAGTTCCCACATCTGGCACTTGGGTTAATATCCCAGTACTGACACTGTAGTGCAACATGAGAGGGGTGCTGCACTTCTGAGGTGCCGTCTTTTGGATGAGATGTTAAACCGAGGTCCCATCTGCCTGGATTGGTGGTAGTTCAGGTGGATGCTAAAGATCCCATGGCACTTATCGAAAAGAGTAGGGGAATTTTCCCAGTGTCCTGGCCAAATTCCCCATATTCACTAAAAAATACCACCAACAGCTTAATCTGGTTCAAGGTTAGTTGGCATTCATCTGTATTCCCCTTCCCGAGGTTGTGCCTGAAAATAGGCAGGGTTTGTCTAGTGCACTTACCCAGTCAACAAAAACTAAATAAAAATAAAATAAAATCCATAATGACTTCAGTGCCCTTGAGCCCCTCACAAATGTGTGAAATTTTCTTTTGGAAGACCTCTGGTGCTGAGCAAATCCCAAAGGGGAAAAGTTTGAACTTTTATTGCCCAAAGGGTGTGTTAAAAGTTACTAGATCAGAGCTGGGCCCATCCAGTTAAATCTTCCAAAAGTCATGTCCAGAATCTAGCACTGTGAATACTTTGCAGCTAAGTTAGCATGGGCCAATCTCTTCAACTGTTTTCATCAGATGATGTTCTATTTTAATTGCTCTAAGATCTCTGGGATCTATACAAATTCTTGCTTTGTTTGGCTTCTCTGCAACCACCATTGAGCTGACCCAGCTCATGAGTTTCTCCACCTTTTCAATAACCCCTATTCTCTCCATGTTCTCTAGTTCAGGATTCACTTTGTCTTGTAATGCAAAAGGTATTTTTCTTGGAGGGTGGATAACAGGAGTAACTGTCTTATCTATTTTAATGTAGTGTTTGCCCTCTAAGCATCCCCATTCCTCAAATACATCAGCAAATTCATCCAATATTTCTTCTGTGGTTTCCCCTGCACTTCCACTTGCAGCATTTACTGAAAACAGCTTCTTTATGAGCTTCATTTCCAGATAAGTGAGGTCAAATTTGCATCAACCACTTGAAATGGCAACAAATAATACTTTTTCTTAAAACATGTTAACAACATCACTTTGTCTTTCACATCAAGTTTATGCCCAGAATAAAAAAACAATCTGGCCGTCGACCTTTGAACAGCTTCTCTAGACAGTGTTTTATACATCTGAAAAGGCATCACATTACTCTGTGCTCCAGTGTTTAATTTAAACATCACCATTTTGCCATTTATATTCAGATTTTCTTTCCAATCAGTCTCTGGCTTATTATAGGCAGTCACAGTCTCAATACTAAAAGTACTTTCATTCCCTTGGGCATGTTTTTCTCTAACAACATGTATTTCATTGCATTTGCCCACATGACATACTCTAGCAAAATTATTTTTCCTGTGGCACAGTCTACAAAGCTGTCCATATGCTGGGCATTTATTTATCTCATGCTCACGCCCATACTTTTCACATTTGACTTTACTCGCTCGAGATATGTAACTCCCTTTGCTCACCTTGGTGCCTGTTTTTTCTCTCTCTCTTCCTTTATAGCTGCTAATTGCACTGATCTTTCCTCCTGAGCATTTTCACTTAAACTCTTAATCTGTGTTTCACTCAGTTCAGCAGCTATGCATACATCTAAGGCCTTACTGTATCTAGCATTAAGTCCACTTCTCCCAACAGTCTGCATCTCATACACTTACTCTGTATACCACATACAATTCCATCTCTAATGAATGATTCAGTTGTCTCCAAATTCACAAGATTTAGCTTTTAGCCTCAGTTCAGTTGCAAATGAATCAATGTACTCACCCAGATTCTGGTTCCTAATATTGAACAGGTGTCTCTCATAAGTCACATTCTTTCTCGGGTTACAATACCTCTCACATACCTGTCCTATTATTTTGTCTAATTTCTGCTTACCTTCCTCCCTTTCCCATATGAAAGTGTTGTACATCTCCAACGCATCGGGGCCTGCTACCTGCAAAAGGGTCATGGCCTGGATCTTCTGGGACTTCTCAGTGATTCCACTGGCAACCAAGAAAATCTCAAATTGCCACTTGAATCTTGTCCAATTCTCAGCAACATTTCCACACAGACCAAGAGCAGTGAGAGGCTGCAGGCGTTCAATTCTGAAATAATGTACTAATCATGCAGACACATAAGTGGAGTGCTCTGGTTAGTTTACTGTACTGTATAGCATTGATATAGCACAGATGTAAAACTGCAAAAGTGTGGGCTACTGCCCGCCAAACAAGGGCTTTTATATAAAGCTTAGCGCATGCTCAGTAGCGCAGCATATGCAAGTCATGTATGCTAATTCACCTCGTTACAGCTATAACTGCAGCATAAACCATAGCACAAAAGTTGCCTCTGAGGCAGATCTGCCTCAGGCAGACATTATAGATGAAGTTGCCTCCCAGACTAGGCTTTAACTTCATTATTATGGTAATAAGTCACTTCGTAACCAGTGTTTGATGTACTGATACTATCAAAGACACTAGTAAACATAAAATCCTGCACCAAAACTCTACATAGGGAAACTCACTGCCACATATTGAAAGTGAAAAAGCAATAATTTTTTTCTCCAAGTGTCAGGAGAAAGTTAAAACAAGATAGGCAGTCGCAAGAAAAAAAACTCTGTTTTGCACTAGTAGTGTGCTTTGACAAAACACATGGCTGGTGTGAAACATTAAGATGAACCAGCTTGGTGGTGTAGTGAAAAGGTCTTCAGCCTGCTATACAAGAGATGGTGAAATCAAATCCAGACAAGATCCCTTCAGTTTTCTTTTTCAGCATTTCACTAGAGTGGGGATTCATGGCAGTGTGGAGTTAGAATGGTAAATATATGCCAGTAAGAACAGGGACTTAGATATGAGAAAGAATAAATACAACAGTAAAGTGCTACCTCCAAGGCAATTCTGCCTCATAGGTTATTTTTGTTTCAAAAATGTGTCTCTTGCTTTTCAGTGGGGTTCTGTTTTTATCCATTCTTACGTGTTGGTGTATGCATGAGAGGTTAAGGAGATTTTGAGGTTTTCAGATAAAAAAACTGTTGATATCAACAGACTTCTGTTGCACACAGTTCCCTGAAAATTAAGATATCAGAAGTCAGATATTCAAAAGTTAACACTGGCACAAATGGGGTTTGCACCAGCGCTATCCGGGTTTGTGTCAGATGGTGGTGGGGGGATTATTTTCAAAGGCTCCTGTAACATGTGCTAAATGCGGTAGTGTTCAGGCACTAACATGATGTTGCACTCATGAAAATGAGGGGGTCCCCTCCTGTATACGGGTGCAATGGCATGTTCAAAAGGTTTGTAATGGGGGTAAACAGCACCCAAAGTGGTGCTATTTACCACTGCTGTAACCTCATCTGAACTAGTCGCTAAGCCCATGCTCCTACTCTACCAATGGCAGGATGGCTGTAATGCAACCACCCACCCCAATCACCAGCAGATCGGTGAGGCTGCAGGCCCTGGTGTCTAGTGGCTCCCCCAACCCGAGCACCTGTTCCCTATATTGTATATCTCTCCCTGATGTCCAGTGGCACCCTCACCTCTGATCACCCATTTCATAGAATATACATTGCTCCCTGGTGTCAAGAGGTACCCCGACCCCCTGTCGCCCATTCCATATATGTTATATCTTTCCCTGGCATCCAGATGCACCCTCCCCCACCCTAGAACACCCAGTCCATATATTGTACACTGTTCCCTCGTGTCTAGTGGCACCCCTGCCCCACGATTACCCCTTCTGTATATTGTTCACCTCTTCTGGTGTCTAGTGGCACCCCCTACCCCAGTCACCCATTCTGCATATTGACCACCCCTCCCTGGTGTCTAGTGGCAACTCCCACCCATAATCACCCATTTCATATATTGTACACTGCTCACTGGTGTTTAGTGGCACCCCTACCCCCAATCAACACTGCTGTACATGTGCTCACTGTCAGCTCATACAGCAGCCAGATGAGGAGGTGAGCAGAGGACCTTGCCAGTCACCATATTGGGAGTTAATCCATATCCCTGGACACGTTAGTAAGGGGGAGATGGATAGGTGGTATTCTGGGTACAGGCAGGGTGGGTGGATGGCTGCTGAACTGCCAGTGTTTGCCTGTCTGTTTGTTGACAGATATTTGGGGGAGTAGGGGCAGGGGTACCACTGGACACCAGGGAGATTATACGGTACATGGGCCAGGTAACTGGGGGTGATGGATACCACTAGACACCATGGAGAGGTATACAACATGGAATGGGTAATTGGGGGGTGGGATGCCATTCGACACTAGGGTGAAGTGTGCAATATATGGAACAGGTGAATGGGGTGGGGGTGCCACCAGACATCAGGGAACAGTGCACAATATACAGAATGGGTGATTGGGGGTGGGGGTTCCACTAGACACCAGGGAATGGTTTCCAATATACAGAACAGGTGATCAGGGGTGGAAGTGCCACTGGACACCAGGGAGAGGTGTTAAATATACAGAATGGGATGATAGGAGAGTGGGGGTACCACTAGACAGATGGAGATGTCTTACAATCACAGGACAGGTGATCAGGGGTGGGGGTGCCACTAGACACCATGGAGATGTCTCATAATTATAGAATGGGTGATGGGGGTGGGTGATGCTGCTAGACACCATGGATGCTGTGTCAGCTGCCCACAAGATGGGCACTAAAGGGCTACCACTCACCTTCCAAGTGAGCCCATAATGTAGTGGGCTTGCAAATTGTCCCTTAGTGCCTTGTGTGCCCAACTGACTGATCTGCATGGTGTGGCTAAATATAGAAAACATGACTCCCGGTTCTGTCCTGTCTAGGGGCATTATTCTGTGTGGGCTAGATACAGCCCAGGTTCATGTTGGGGTAGCAAAATTTAACTTAGTGCTACGCTGACATGGGCTGATATTCAGTCAGATAGCTCCACTCTGCAATCCAACTGAATATATAGCAGCCACTAGGTTGGGTGCTAGCGGAAGTGCAGCACAAACATTTGTACTGTGCTTGCATTCATTTTTGAATATCTGGGCCCAGGACTTTTCCACTGTTTATTACTGAAGACAATTTTATTAAAACAGGATTTTTTCCCCTTCGACTTCATCTGTTCCAGCATTGCTTATTCCTGCCATAAAGCCATAATCCTCTGTTTATGACATCACAACTAGAAGTGGGCAAAGTTAGAAAACTTTACTTCATGGGGAAATTTGTGAATTTTATTGAATTTGAGAAGTTTTCCTTTAAGGCAAATGTCTACATTGCTTTTAAGGAGACCTTTGTGAATGGCAAAATTGCAAACTTTTCCTACAAATGTTGGCTCTAATGCAAAGTTTGCAAGGATCCATGGGACTCGTCACATGGTGTTGCGATGAGCTGTAATGCCATGCATAGGCTGAATTCAGTGCAGTGTGAGGAAGAGACAGTGTTAAGTGTTCCCTGTATCTTTGTGCCTAAACACCTCTGGAAGGCATTTAAAACACACAGCTTTTTTCCAACAAATCCCTCCATTAAGTGTCTACTGTGCTTTGTGCATGTAGATCACCAACTATTTGTGGTGTTTTTTGTGATTTAGTTAGTTTAAAGTTGTAGTTTCATTTTCTGTATTGTGTAGTGAGGCAGTGCTTGGGTGAGGGAGGGGAGCTTAACTGCAGGAACTTCCAGCAAGAAAAAGGCAAGTTAGGCTGCCTTTTTCTGTCTTAGCAGTACTAGTGCAATTGTAGTAAGTGCTTTATGTGATTTTTTTCCCATGTTTTCTTTGGTTTGTAAATCTGGTTCTGTAGAACAGTTAGGTGTGTTTTACTGAATGATTTTTGTCATTGTAGTTTGACTATACTTATTTCATTTTTGTTTATTGATTGAAGCTAGCAGTTGTTCATGTACACAGTAACATTGTTATAATTACCTGAGTTGTTGCATCTTGCATGTGTCCACTTAGTCCCTGAAATCCCGGTCATGTAGAAGTAGTAGTAAATGTTATTGTTCAGTCATAGTCCTTTGCAATTTAGAAACCTGACACACAGCTATACTTTCATATATAATTAAAATAAAAAACATTTAAAATTACATGCAGAAAATACATACATATTCTGATTACAGCATGGTTTAGACATGGACTGTCAAAAATGAGCAGAATACAGTTAATTTTTGTGCAAAATGTCCCATGATTGTGCAAGTTGATCTAGCTAACATATTCTCCTTATACGAACCCATTTTTCTCAATTGAATTCTAGAAATAGCTACTAGATAGGAGGCAACACTTTTAATTATTAACTCATCATTAGAAGTAAAAAGTATATTTAGGATTAGAGCAGCATCATTCGACTGTATTGAGTCCCACAGTGGCTGAAGCCACTTTGTTCTAAATTTCGTGTACCATTTGCAATTAAAAATAACATGCTGTAAATTTTCTAGTTCTTGATTATTTCATGCACAGCAGCCAGCCTGTTTATCTAAAGATTTACTGTACCAAGCATTCCGCACATTGCTTGGAAAAAGTTCCAACTGATATTTGGTATATAGCGTTCTCTGATTACTATCTGTGAGCACATCTAAATAATATCTGTACTGATGCATCATATCATTTTGTACTAACCAGTGTGAAATGCGTACATTTCTAATAGCTATTAGATCTTGCTCATGGTGTTTCTCTGAAATTTTCAGAGTAACAAATTTCTGATATTTCAGGATTAAACCAATCCTTTTATCAATATAATTTTCCAATAACTCCAGATCATTTGTTTTCAAAATGTCCAGTATTTTCCCCAGCCATCTTAAATGTAAGTCGTTGTAACTTTCCAGTGATATTTTTCTTTCAGAGACATTTTTGGGATGCGCCTATCATCCAGTTGTAATCATTTTAACCAATAATTAACTTTTCTGGCACAAACAAGGACCTTAACCCCTGTGATCCCTAACAGCTCTAATCAGTGGCACAGAGTCAGAATGACCTAGTCCCATACTACTGTAGTTCTTAGTCATTTTGAAAAGGGAATTTCCAAAGAATCATAGTTGTTAGCCTCCCATACTTCTAAATTGTAGAGAAACTGTGAGTTATATTTTGTTTTAGCTGCCCATAATAAAGGTTTAATCGTATTGTCCCAAGTTTTTTTATTAAATAGGTTTAAGGAATTCTGTTTGTTTTAATTTAACTTTCATACCATTGATGTGTTTGATTAAGCTAAGATAATTATAATACTTCACTGTTTTTAATTTCTTCTTGCCAATATATCAGGTTTTTTTATATCATTAGAGCCAAAAATCATAATCTGACTCTTGCTTTTGTTTACTTTAAGCTCATAATCATTGACATACTTTTCCAAAATCACTAATTTTTTCTTCAAGCCAGATTGTGTAAGGGAGATAAGGACCAAATCATTCGCATAAGCTAGGGCAGTGCATTCCTTTATTAGTATTTTTAGAGAGTCTGAGAGTTTTCTTGCAAAACTAATAGTTTATTTATATAGAGGCAAAACAGTAATGGCGTGAGAATGCAGCCTTGCCTGACTCCTTTGTTGGTGGTAAAACTTGATGAAATTTGTCTAGAGCCCAATCTGCCCAGGTGCCCATATACAATTCTCCAATGATATTGACTAAGTCTTCAGAAATACCCCAGTCTTTCATTTCTTTCCATAATATTTGCCATGAAATTGTATCGAAAGCTGAACTAAAATCTGTTTTCTAAGTTTAGCATATTTTTCATAATGATGGTTCAGCATATAGCAATTGTCTGTGGTGCTGTAACCAGCACAAAATCCTGCTTGGTATTCTGACAATCCACCTAATAGCGCTATCTGTTCTTTAATCTCACTAAAATGATTTTTGAGAAAACCTTACCCATAATATCTAGCAACAATATTAGTCCATACATTGATGGATTATTCTAATTTCCCTTCCTATATATTGATATAATAGTAGTATCTCCCTTTCATAACAGAGGGAAATCCAGCTTTTCACAACAGATATTAAAATATTTTGTCAATATTCTTGATCAGAGCAAAGGGGCAATTAAATACACCTCTGCTGATA
Organism: Neoceratodus forsteri; assembly: GCA_016271365.2. Classification (NCBI taxonomy): domain Eukaryota; kingdom Metazoa; phylum Chordata; order Ceratodontiformes; family Ceratodontidae; genus Neoceratodus; species Neoceratodus forsteri. The sequence goes on from CM028136.1 coordinate 294,605,617, forward strand.
TTGCATCAGGGCCAGGTGCTTTGTCTTTTTTTAGATTTACTAAAGCATATGTTTCTTGGTATGATATTGGACTGAAGTTAGACATATCAATATTTGTTTTGTTATTGAATTCTATAATATTAGGGTCATAAAACATGGCTCTATAATGTTTAATCCATTTTGCAATAGGGGTAAATGAATCAATTTCATATATCAAATTGTTTGTTCTATTGGCTACCAAAAGTCAATAGGATTGTTGGTCTCTATTTTTTTATAATAGTATGCATTTTTCCCCATTGTTTTTCATTATACGTGTTTTGTTTTTTCACTAGCAAGGCTTTGCAAGTTAGCAAGCATCTGCTTACTCAGGATGCCAAAACTAGGCTAGTACAAACCACCTTTCTTCCTCTTTTGGACTACACTGACTTTCTGTATGGGCAGGGTCCTAGCACTGCTCTATCGAAATTTGACACCCTATATCACTGAGCCTTAAGATTTATTACTGGTGCCCTGTTCACCACCCATCACTGCTCCCTTTATTCTAATTCAGGTTGGAAATCCCTCAAATACAGATGAAAAAAATAATGCAGCCACTTGGACATTCAGAGCAACCATCAATAAACTTGTAATGTAGAAACCTACCCACCTAGAATCCTCTCTTATATGTCCTTCATTATTTCTAGAGCCTGATCACATTTTGGTAGATCCTTGATAAGCTATGTTCTGCTTGTCCTGTGGAACAAACTCCAAAAGACCCTGAGGCTAGCCACCCCAGTTAATTTGCCCACTTTAAAAAATCTGTTTGCACATTCATTCATTCAATGAGACATGTACTTGCTCTGCCCAATGAACTGTAGGCTTGACACCTTGCATCTCTGACCCCTCCATCCCCCTGGCTGATCTGCCAGTGCTGCTTATTCTCAAGATCCTCATCTTTGTGTGCTTTCTAACCTTTCTTCTCTAAGGGACCCTAGTGCACACAGTGTATATTTTGTATAATTATGTTGTAAATTATGCATATATTTTGCTATATTTTTTATATCTCTTTACTGTTTTAGTTTCATTGTTAACTCATGGATTGTGAATTATGCACTGTATGTTGCTCTCTCCAAACAGTATGTTCTTTGTTGAATTATGTGCATCTTTCCAAGTCCACCTTGCAAATGAGATCTTTTCAGTGGTGTTTCACCTGGTAAAATAAAGATTGATTGATTGATTGATGATTGATGGATATTTTTCCCTTTCCTTATTGAGGTTTTTACTGTTATTTGTTAATTCTTCATCTTTAAAAGCTCTCAGAAAACAATTTAAAAATGTTCTTTGCAATACAACATTCCCGATCAAACCATGTACTAACATATCCCTTCTTTGAGTTCTGAGTAGCAGCATCTTTTAGTGCTGCTCTTATTTTCTTCAGACAAGTATTTATTATTTTGTGAAAATTACACTCAGAATTTTCATTTGAAGTTATTTGAGGAAGAGATTGTATAATTTATGCTATTGCTTCTTCACATGATCTTTGCCATCTAATTTTATTGTTATTCCAAACTTCATACGTGGTTTCTACGTGGCTAAGTTTTCCATAGCTATCATGATTATTATGAGTTTTAGTTTTTATAGCTATTGGAAAATGATCACTAATTAATTTGCTTAATTACAGCACACTATTTCCATAAATCCATATCTCCATTCCAGAAGACAAAATCCAAAACCGTACATCCAACTGACCTGATGTGAATATAACTACCCTTTTTATCACCCTTAAGTCTTCCATTTAATGGAGCCAAATAGTGTGCATTTAAGATGTTTATCAAATTAGTTCCAGTTTTATTTATTTTTATATCCATTGTTACTCTATTATACTGAAAGGTGTTTGGATTTTGTCTTCTGGTTTGCTGGCCAAGGCACCTAGCTTCACCTGAGCTCTTTCCTTCTAAGATTGCTTGAAAGGACAGAGCAGAGAACCTTTCCAGAGCAAGGGAAATGGATAAGACTTCTTTTGGCTAAGCAGATTTACTGTGTGTTGTTATTTTTATTTTATACTCACAGGGATTGCTACTGTTTGTTGCTAACATTTCATTGCTTTATTTTTCTCTGATTCAAATTGTTGTTGCTGGTATACCATCTTCTGCATTATTACAAGGTGTGCCTACAGGTGTGTGCTAACAGATTACTGCTGTAATCTTCTGATTCAAATTGTCTTTTGCAAGGTATATCTTTTGTTACTGCTTTATTTTTCTCTGTAGCAAAGTGTTTCTTACAGTGTATATCTTCTCTGAAATTCTTACAGGTGGTGCTTACATTTTTGTGACTTTTTATCATTGACCTAAGCAAAATTACTGTTTGACACTGTTTTATTTTATTCTTTTTTTGTTGCAAAGGTTTGTTGTCTCAGAGGTGTTTCAGTCTCCTTCTCACATTGAATGAGCTAATTGCTTTCCTCCCACAGCTGTTCCAGAGGATTAGGTGTGTATCTGGGGGGGGGGTGGAGCTGGCAAACTGTCAGTTATTTCCAACAGAAAGAAGGATTAAAAGGTCAGGTTAGTTGATATCTTGGAGGTAGAAGACTTGGTTTGCTGGCCAAGGCACCTAGCTTCACCTGAGCTCTTTCCTTCTAAGATTGCTTGAAAGGACAGAGCAGAGAACCTTACCAGAGCAAGGTAAATGGATTAAGACTTCCTTTGGCTAAGCAGATTTACTGTATGTTGTTATTTTTATTTTGTACTCACAGGGATTGCTACTGTTTGTTGCTAACATTTCATTGCTTTGCTTTTCTCTGATTCAAATTGTTGTTGCTGGTATACTTTCTTCTGCATTATTACAAGGTGTGCCTACAGGTGTGTGCTAACAGATTACTGCTGTAATCTTCTGATTCAAATTGTCTTTTGCAAGGTATATCTTCTGTTACTGCTTTGTTTTTCTCTGTAGCAAAGAGTTTCTTACAGGGTATACCTTCTCTGAAATTATTATGGGTGGTGCTTTATAGGTTTTACAGTTTTATCTAACATTAGGATAAGCTTACAGGGTTACTGCATTTATTGTTGACTGACTGTTTCTGCTCTTACCTCCTTGTTCTTTCATCCATGGTTCTTCTTTTTTGGCAGGGGAAAGGCCCAGCCACCCACCCCCATCCCCAACCACTCCACACTACACTCCTTTTATAGGGTACCACAGTTGTGACATTTTCTATGGCAAAGCAGGAAGGGGCAGATCAGTGAGGCATACACAAAGTGAGCTCATTTACAGGGGCACTAGTAATTTAACTTGTTATAACAAGTTACACGAAAACAAAACACAAAATCAAACCATTACTTGCATTTTCTTCCTTCTAATTACTCTGACCAGGTTATAAACCCAGCAACTTATCTGGAATGGATATCATTAACTGCAGATACTGTGGAACCCTTTTCAGAAGGACAGTCTTACAGGATTTAGGACACTGTCCTACATGCTGCGCCATTGGAGATCTTAGGGCTCAGCTCTGGGCAGCATGGGCAGAGATTGCACACCTCAAATTTCATATTCAAGAGGAAATACATTATAAGAACCTCCCACCATTTCCCAAACATCCAACAGAAGAACCTCGACCGCAGAGGGTAGTTGGTCCAGGAGGTTGGCAGGTGGTTAGGAGGGGCAAATCGGGTGCCCCATCACTCTGTGCTCTCCAACATATTACCTCCAAAAACCATATAAACACTACAAACAGGTATCTGCCTCTATCTCTGAAATCAAACAAAGGGGCAGAGGACACTGCAGAGCAGGACACTGTAGCACAGGAGCTAGCACAACAAAACTCACCCAAATCAGGAACCAAAATGAAAAAAGCAAAATGGAAATCCAAAAAACTTCTGATCATAGGAGACTCCATGATTCGGGGAGTTGATACCCATCTTCAGCCAGGGGTAATGGTCAGATGTCACCCAGGTACATCAGCGTGGAGAGACACTGACCGCATTGCTAAAATTGTTCACAAAGCAGGAGAAAACATTGACATCCTGGAACACATAGGGACTAATGATCTCACCAGCTGGTCAGTTGTGGAGACCAAGGAACACCTGACCAGGCTGGGTGACAAACTATCATCCATTTCATCCGACATCTCCTTCTCTGAGATCCTCCCAGTCTGGGAGGGGGGGGCAGATGAGAGGAAGGTCAGAGAAGAGGAGATAGGGGAGCTAAACATGTTGCTCAAGGGCTGGTGCCAGTAAAAAGAACACAGATTTGTAGGGAACTGGCAACAGTTCTGGGAGTGAAAGTTCTTTAAATTTAATGGACTGCATCTGACTAAGGAGGGAGTCAGTGCATTGGGGCAGAAGTTTGACGTCTTTGCAGAATATTTAAACTAGCAAATGGGGAGAGGGGTGCAGCACCCCATACGTCGAATGGGAAGAACACCCCTCCCCCCTCAGCTAGTGGTCAAACAGGGATTCAGCATGTTTGCAGTTCATTTGTATCACCAGGTAAGAAAAAAGTTATATCTCCCCATACGATGCACAGGGGAAATGCCAAACCTCACCCATCAACTAACACACTGAAATCTGGCCAATGGAAAATCATGTACACAGATGCTCACAGCCTGGGGAATAAGATCCCAGACCTGCAGGCAATAATGTCAGAGGATAAACTGGACATAGTAGCAATTAATGAGATGTGGTTTACCAGTAACCATACTGGGGAGACTTCAGTACCTGGCTATGTACTGTTCAGAAGAGACCGAGGTGCAAAAAGGGGGGGGTGGAGTGGCCCTGTATGTCATTGAAAATATCAAAGCTACAGAAATTCTGAATACACTTAAGGAACCAGAAGAACTGTGGGTCACCGTGGAAACAGGAAAAGGGAATGCCATAAGAACTGGGGTTGTCTACAGGCCCCCAGACCAGGGGGAGGACATAGACACATTACTGTTAGAAGATATACAAAACATGACAGCTAAAGAGGAGGTTCTGATAATGGGAGACTTCAACCAGCCGGATACAGATTGGTCAATACCAGCAGGAACATCTGCCAGAACTAGACACATGGTGGATTCTCTGCAGGGGGAGGGCCTCAAACAACTGGTACAACAACCCACAAGAGACAGGGCTATCCTAGATCTAGTACTGACTAACAGGGAAGGGACCACAGATCTCCAGATAGAAGGTCACCTGGGGGCCAGTGACCATCACATGGTATGGTTCAATTTGGCCACTACATCTAAATCATCCCATTCCAAGGCAAAAATATGGGACTTCAGAGGAGCTGACTTTGATAAGATGGCCAACAGAGTTAAGCTAGCCCTGGCAAAAAGAAACACAGGTGAGGGGGTACAGGCAAAGTGGGCAAGCATTAAGGATGCAATACTTGAAGCAACATCCCATTGTGTTAGACAGAAAAGGAAGTGCAAAAGAAGAAGGAAACCACTTTGGTTCTCAAATACAGTAGCAGAAAAGGTCAGAGCCAAAAGGCTGGCCTTCAGGAAATATAAGGGAACACAGCGGGATGAAGATAGGGAGGCATACCAAACTGCCCTAAGGGAAGGCAGTAAGGCAGGCAAAGTCCCAAACTGAGGAAACACTAGCACGAACAGTAAAAGAAGGTGACAAGACTTTCTAGAGATACATTAGTGAAAGAAGAAAGTCCAGAGGTGGTATTGCTAAACTCAAAGGAGAGAAGGTGGCATGTGAGGAGAGGACCCTGTAAAAGCTTCTATCCTAAATAGATACTTTTGCTCAGTATTTACTGAAGAGAAGGCAGGGCAGGGCCCACAGCTCAGCACCATGGACACAGGGGGGAGGGAGGTGAGCACTACTCCCTTCACAAAAGAAAGGGTCCTACAAGAGCTCACTAAGCTCAGGGTGGACAAGGCAATGGGACCTGATGGCATACATCCCAGGGTACTTGAGGAGCTAAGGGTGGAACTAGCAGAGCCATTAGCAGAACTGTTTAGTGAGTCTCTGAGCACAGGAGAGGTCCCAGAAGACTGGAGAAGGGCTCATGTGATCCCGCCTCCACAAGAGTGGTAGCAGGAGGAGGCAGGAACTACAGACCAGTCAGTCTTACCTCAGTAGTGGACAAGATTATGGAGGCACTCCTTAAGGAAAAGATAGTGCAACACCTGGAATCCATAGGGGCACAGGATCCAAGACAGCATGGGTTTACAAAAGGAAGGTCCTGTCAAACTAATCTCATAGATTTCTTTGACTGGGTAACCAGAGTGGTGGACCAAGGGGAGCAGTTGATGTCACCTACCTTAACTTCAGCAAAGCTTTTGACACTGTTCCACATAGAAGATTGATAAATAAGCTAGGTAGGCTTGGGGTGGGTCAGAAGTTGGTCAACTGGGTGGCAAACTGGTTAACGGGCAGAAAACAGAGTAGTGGTAAATGGTATACAGTCAGAAGAGATGCAAGTCACAAGTGGGGTACCTCAGGGATCAGTCCTGGGGTCAGTCCTCTTCAATATCTTCATTAGTGACATTGCAGATGGACTAGAGGGTAAGGCTTGTCTGTTTGCAGATGACACCAAGATCTGCAACAGAGTAGATGATCCAGATGGGGTGGGCAGAATGAGAAGAGATCTGGATAAATTAGCAAAATGGTCAGAAGAGTGGCAACTGGGATTTAATGCAAAGAAGTGCAAGATCATGCACATAGGGAAGAGAAACCCTGAAGCCGCCTATAGGCTAGGAGGGGAGTTGCTGGCAGTCACAAAGGAAGAAAGAGACTTGGGCATCATCATCACCGATGACCTGAAATCATCCAAGCAGACCTCTAAAGCTGTAGCTAAGGCTAGGGGGATGTTAAAGGTGTATTAGTAGGGGTATCACAAGTCATAAGAGGGAGGTAATAATCCCTCTTTACAAGACACTGGTTAGGCCCCATCTGGAGTACTGCATGCAGTACTGGAGACCACACCTTCACAAGGACATTAACCAAATTGAGGCAGTCCAGAGAAGGGCAACCAAAATGGTGCAGGGACTGCATCAGAAGATGTATGAGGACAGATTAATGGAGCTCAATATGTATACCCTTGAGCAAAGGAGGGAGAGAGGTGATATGATCGAAACATTCAAACACCTTAAGGGCATTAACAAGGTGAAAGAGTCTAACATGTTTAAATATAAGGAAAATAGCAGGACAAGAGGACGCAGCATGATATTAGAGGGAGGCCAATTAAGGGGGAATGTGAGGAAATTCTTTTTCACAGAAAGAGTGATGGATGCATGGAACGGCCTACCTCAGGAAGTGGTGGCTATGAACACAGTGCAGGGCTTCAAACAGGAATGGGATAGGCATAAGGGAGCAATACAGATGAGTATGAATAGATAGGCCATTGACAGAGCAAAGGCCAATGGCACATTTATAAGGTAGAAAAAGAAATGTGCAGACTGGATGGGCCTTGCGGTCCTTATCTGCCGTCAACCTCTATGTTTCTATTTATGACACCAATTGTGATAGCTATTATCTGAGTACCCATTGAAACCACCAATTCTAAAATTAAAACCTCCACACAACAGTACATATTCACATGCTATTGTGGCCCAGGTCACATGAACAACTTCTTCCAATGACTTCCACAATCCTTCTGAGTAATATTTTGATGTAGTAGGTTTGAATATAAGTATTTATAATACTAAATTTTCTTTGACAGTATTGATCATAAAATGCTTGCAAATTTTTGTTTGCTGTAATCAATTCTACTTTTAGGTTTTTATTTATTTTGAACCTAGCAACTAGCCCACCTGCACATCTACCAGTTTTTATTAACTTTGTACCAGGAACATGAAATGTCTGATAGCCATTCAAAGTAACATCCTTATCTTTTGAGTGCCAGGTTTCTTGCAAACAAACAATTAAAAACTTTCTAATATTCTGTATACAATCCACATCTGCAAATTTTGACAATAGCCCAGAGATGTTCCAGTTGAACAAGAAAAAAATCATCTATTTTATTACTATTAAATGTCATACTTTCATTTGGTTGTCAATTCTCAGTGGCCAGTGGTCCATATCCATTAGCCACGTAGACATTTAACATGTAATCAGTGTTCCCATCAACTGCTCTGTTAGTTTCTGCTATCTGATTTTCTTTGTCCATAGTTAGATTTGTGTTATTACTTTTTATATTTTGACCTTGGTCCATTGGCATTGTATAGTATATAACCCCATAGTATCCAGTATTTCAGTATTTTCTATAATTTTGTTATACAAGCTCTGGTAGTTTATAATAAGTAGTACCTGATCAAAATCAGGTTCTGTAACCATTCTAGTTGTTAGGATAGCTTCCTTATCAAGTATAGCGGCATTAAGAAGCTGTTCCAGCAAATCCACAATCACTGTTCTTAACTTGCTATCAGTTTCATTATTAATTCTAGTTAGTCCAAAAAGCGTCAATGTATTTGTGACTCTATCTTTTTCAGGTATATTAAACCTAATTGTCTCTTTGAACAAGGTTGAACTAGCAACAATGTGTAGTCCCACCTTATCCAAAACTGTTGCCCTCTGTAATATTGTGTCAGCTATTCCAGCATTTTGGAAAAGGCATCCACTTGTCCATTTTTTTGCTCATTATTCCATCTGCGGACATCCCTGATAATGAATTCAGCAACATTAATTTTCAATGTCTGGATAAACAGATTATATAGGACAGTTTTAATTTACCTGGGGTTTCTTTGGGAATTGGTGTAAGTCCCAAAATGTTAGTTTGCCTGGTACTGTTTTTTTTTTTGTTTTGTTTTTCTCCTTTTGGGACAATCCATTCATTAGCCCTCTGTTAACATACTCAGTCCTATAACCCAACTTAATAAGTGGGTCATTATTTAACCATATATGGTTGGCAATTCTGGGTGCTGAACAGAAGTTAAATATACAGTCACTACCCTTTTCATCCTTGTCTTTCCACATTTGACCAATATCCACAAGATTTATGTCTGTACCAGTTACTGCCTTAAGTACAGTAGATTCACAATCTTACATATTGTAGTACTCGTGATAGCAGTTTCTCTGGATTCATAACCATACAAAGCCAAGATGGCACATTCATCCAAGTTTATCAAATTACCCTCAACTTTCTCTGTTGTGTTATTGTTGTTGTCCAAGTTGTCACAATTATCATTGACTTTTTTGTTGTCATTTTGTTTATTGTGCAACTCTTCTCTAAAGTTTTGTAACTCTTTGTCAAACTTTTTAAACTGCTCTAAAATTGTTTCTAGCACAGTCAGTTGCGGCTGTGGCAGTTCTGGGTTGGGCAAAAGGACAGGTATCTGCAAAGTAAAACTATCCTTTTGCTCAACCAGGACAAATGGCTGGATAACACTTGATTGTACTATAACTTCTTTATTTGTTGTTTCAATTGCTTTCTTTTTCTTTTTTTTTTTTCCATGTCTGACCTTCTTCCATTTTTCTCTATTCTGGGAGTATTTTGGCACCACCTTTTTGCCTATGTCGTCTTGTTTTTCAGCCTTTTGTTGTTTTTTTTCTGTTTGCCTTCATTTACTTTATTTTTTGATTGTTGCATCTGGAATACAGATAGTAGGAAATTCTAGTCTGATGTTGTTTACTTCTTCTAAGACACCAAATAGCCATAATTTGAAACATTCAGAACATGGAAGGATCCAAAATAAAAAAAGAAGTAATTATGAGCCAAGATAAGAGCATGGTTATTGAGGAAGTTATTTCTGGAAATACTCCTAAACAGAAACATACAAGTATACCAATGTCTCCTAACTTAGATGCAAGTATCTATGGGGATATTTCTGGAGGCTTAATTAATGATTTTAATAAGACAGAAAATAGAGAACATTATACCAGTTTCTTTGAGTCAGGAAACAGACACAATGACTGGTATAATAGAGTTCATGCAAGCTCTGTTTCTCAAACTTTGAGTTTTTCTCCAGAGTACTTCTTAAAGAATAACCAGGAACCTGATTGGCAGCATGATTTAAAAAATATTGCAAGTGAGTTACAACAAACTATAAATGGTCTCAAACAACTAAGTAGCCCTGGGGGAAAAATGGCTGGGAAAAATCATTTTCAAGAGTGTTCGTCTAAACAATACCTAACTGAATCTATTAGGAAATACCCTTTTGGAATTAGTGAAGCTCTAAAAGCCTTTGCCTTAAATCCTCATGCAGCTCACCTTCTGATTCTCGAATAGTTATACAATTTCAGACATGAATTTGATTTATTGAAAGAAAGCATAGCAATAAATAAAAGCAGTTTAGAACATATTGCTCTTAATCTTGAACAACTGATTCCCCAGATAGGATCTCCTTTGATAATTAAGGATAGCCTTGTTACTATTGTAGCTGATTTAGATGTCAGTAATGTTACCAGTAGTCCTGAAATTATTGTTCAGAATAACTTAAAAGGGAAACATCAAAGGAAGAAATGTAGAAAAAGGAAGGGTGAGGGTTGCCAAACAAGCATAGAATGTAATGCTCAAACCATGAAGGTGATAAAGAAAAACAAGAAAATCAAGAAACTGAACCAGAAAAATGTAGACACAACTAATATTCCCTCTAGTGCTGTTCCTAAAGTATGTGTTAACTCTAGTGTGAGAAGTAAAGTATGTATTAATGATCCCTCTCAAGTATTAAGCAGTTCTCCAGTTCATTCTCAAGCAACAGCTTTTCCTTATCTGAAAATGTTATAGACTTCTAGTAAACAGTTAAATAAAACTGAAATAATAGGAGAAAATATTATAGATATAAGGGATGAGAATACTCTTAGGGATTTTAAGACCGTTAGGAATAAGAGAGGTAAGGGACAAGAGGTTAAACTTATGGGTATTGAATCATGTGCTATACTCTCACTTTATGGGTTTAAAAGCAAGGAGTCCCATATTATTCTGGAAGACAGACTGAAGATTACTGACTTGTTTAGATTAATTCCTGGAGCTGCTTTGAGTGAGGATGACATTGTAGAAATGTGGAAAGATAAAGATGAAATAGGCAGAGACTGCATTTTTGTATTTTGCTCCTCACCTAGAACTGCTAATTATATATGGCTTAATAAGGAAGCCCTTAGAAATAAGGGATACACGGTGGACTTTCTCAATAGAGATAAAATTAACAACAAGCCTGAAATACATACACTCTCCACTAAACAAGTCAGTATATTTGGGTTAAAACCACTACTGAATGAAACTAGGGGTAAAATTAAAAATGTACTCTATAACCTGTTTGCTCAGATTCTGAAAGTGGATGCGAAGGTGTTGAATATCTTGAATGTATTCAGGTGAAAAAACATTCAAGAAGTGGTCAAGTTGTGTATGGATTCAAGATGTTAGAATTGTCGATTTGTTGTTAGAGAAGGCAACACTCTTGGATAAGATCAGTATACAAATCATAGATAGTAACCTTTTGTTAGACCAAAGGCCTAAAAATGGAAGCAAATTCCAAGATATACTAACTAACTAGCTAACATTGCTGGGCCTAAATATATCCAAGAATGCAAACAATGTGAAGATAAAAAAGTGGTTATAGATTAACTTGAACAATATCTGAGTATTGAAATTAGTAACTGGAATGCTATTTCTGTCTCAAGGGGTGAAACTTGTCAGGAGTTCAGATCAATTTTACTTGAAAACCATTTTCAGAGTTTGTTTAATAAAATTTTGGATAACATAGGACTTTTGGACTCACTGGGGTTCTTTGTATGGCCAAGTGAGCAGGATTCACTTATGTTTGAATTAATTCAGGGGTATAAGTCCTCTGCAGTAAATTACAAAGTGCCCAACAAGGCCCAAGATACAATATTTAACTGTACAGTATACAACAGGTATGAGCCTCTTGACACAGAAATTTGACTAACTAAAGAACAGTCTAAATAAGGTAATTCTGAATCTGAGAAGGTACTCTATGATATTATGTCTTGGAATGTTTCTGGTGTGCAAAAAAAGTTTTCAGATACTGAATGGTTAAAGTTTATCAAAAGCTGTGAGATCATCTGTCTTCAAGAAACTTGGCATTTAAAGGATAATAATGTAATTCTTAATGGCTATTTTACGGTTGAAGTTCCTGCTATTAGGTTTTCTGCCTCAGGAAGGCATGTTGGTGGGTTGATTACATGGTTTAAAATTGGTAAAAATCTTAAAACCAACTTAATAACTTTTAATAATAATATCCAAACTTTCAGAGTACAGTTTTTTTTTTGAGGAATTTATTATTTTTAATATTTGTGTACCACCTACTGTATAATATCAAAATACTATGAAGAAGGTTTATGGGAATCCATTGAGGATGTTAATACATATGGTATGGGCAACTACATCACGTGAAACTATTTTAGTTTGTGGTGATTTCAATGCAAGAATAGGTAATTTTGATGGTTACCATGATAATAGTTTTCACAATTGGTGTCATGGAAACACCTATTCTTTTCCTAGGAATACAGCTGATAAAAAATAAATAATATGAGTATAAAATTAATAAAATTATTAGAAACCCACTTTTTAGCCCCTCTTAATGGTAGAATAAATGGTGACTTAGAAGGGAATTGTACCCACCTTTCCTCTTATGGCCCCACAGTTATAGACTATGCTCTGTGGAATGGAAATATGGATGTTTGGGAATATTGTGAAATAGCTAAATGTGTAGAAAGTGATCACTTTCCTATTTTAATGAAGTTAAAAAATTAAACAAAAGAGGAAACAGTTGCCCAGATTGAGACAGGAATGGAAATTAGGAATAAAAATTTTATAAGATGAAACAAAATAGGTGAAAGTATACTAATGGAAAATATCCAAAAGCTTAAAAATATTACAGATGTTATTGAGACAAATGAAGATCTTATTGATAGTGTTTTGCTAGGTCTTACAGAAATTAACATATTATTAAGTTCCTCTAATATTACAATAGGTAAGTCCAAGATAACTGATACTTGGTTTGATAATGACTTGTTGTTTGGCTAAAAGGGACCTAAATGGATTGATTAGATCTATGAAAACTTCAGAGCTGAAAACAAAGAACAAATATTTGAATAAGGAAAGAGAAAAATGCAAGATCTTATTACAAATGAAACAAAGGGATTATTGTTCCAAACAATGGGAAAAAAATGTTACTAGTAATAGAATCTAACGATTCTCAAGCTTATTGGAGACTAGTAGCTAGAGGTACTGAGAACTAAAAATATGAAATAGATTCATTTATCGCAATTGATGTTTGAATAAATTACTACTCCGATATTTTCAATAGGTCAAATATAAAAGAAATTTCATATAAAGAAGATATAGATATGTCAGTTTTCAATATAATTAAGCAACATGAAACTTATTTTGCTATCGTATCCTTGAAACAAAAAAAAAGCACCAGGGCTGGATTCTATTCCTGCAGAAATATGTTTGACCACTCCTTCGGTCTGGTCTTGTATACTGGCTAAGTTTTTTAATGTCTGCTGTAAAAACTTGAAATTTCTGGATTCTTGGAAAGGGGCTACGATCATATCTATTTTTAAAAAGGGAGACAGAGAAAATCCAGCTATGTATAAATGTATATCCTTACTGGATACTATAGGCAAAATTTTAGCTAAAATTATTCTTGTAAGGTTAAGAGATCAACTTCAAGCTCTAGGTGGATTATTTGAGTTTCAAGTGGGATTTAGATGAGGTTATGGCACTATTGACAACTGTTATATTCTTAATCATCTGTTTGAAAAATACATTAAACTTAGAAAGCAAAAGCTCTATTTAGCCTTTATTGATTTCAGCGCCACCTTTGATAGGATTTCAAGACAGAAATTATGGGAAACCATGAGGGAGTGGTGTTTTTCCCCATACATGATAGGTATTACTAGAGAATTATATACCAATACTTGGGCACAATTAAGAATATCTACTGAATCTAAACTTTCTAAGACATTTTTTACTAATTGTGGAGTGAGACAAGATTGCGTATTGGCTCCAACATTATTTTGTATATATATTAATAGTTTATTAATCTGTTTTAAGGATTCTGATACAGACTCCCCCAAAATAGCAAATGAGTATTGTCCAGTCCTGGCATATGCTGACGATTTAGTTCTAATTTCCCTGACTCAATCTGGGCTACAAAATAAGTTGGATATTTTGTTGAACTATGTTAATGAGTTCAGCTTAAAAATTAATGAAAATAAAAGCCAGATAATGGTTATGGGTTCCCATAAACAACTAAGAAAGCAATGGTCCTTAGGGTCTCTAAGATTAAAAACTGTTTAGTCTTACAATTATCTAGGTCTTACTTTCTCTCAAACTGGAAGTTGGTCTAAACATTTACACACTTTAAAAATAAAGCAGACCGCAAATTCTCTAAATCTTTTTAATAAAAATATGGGGATGTTCTTTAAAACCTCTTATTTTGGCTACTAAAGCAAAATATGACACGTGATTTTTATATGGGTCTGAGATCTGGGAATCTAAGACAATAGAAATTTTGGAAATTCCCCTAATTAAGCTATTTAGAACAAGCTTAGGCCTGGGCCAGTCAGTACCTGTTCAATTGGTTAGAGCTGAACTTGGTCTTACGAGTACAGCGGCTTTGGTCCTATCAAAGAAAATTAATTATTGGATCAAAGTCTTACAAATGGAAAAACATTGTTTGCCTTATATATGTTTATTAGAGAAACAAAGGTGGTTATCTGAATGACTAAATCTGTCTGGCTGGTTGAGTAAAGTATATAATATTTTAAAAGAAAATGGATTGGGTTATCTGAAAAAACTGAATGAGCAAGGTATAGCAATTAGTCCTAAGTATCAAAAATATGTTATTCAAAGGATCTTGTAATATCAAAAAGGAAAAGATTTATGCTATATAAAGAATCTTAATATTGCGAACTGGTTGGTACATAATGATATATTTCATTGCTACAGATATTACCTGGATGCTTTAACAGATAATAAGAAAAGAGGGAGTCCGGCGTTCATTCCTTAAATTATCTCTCCCTAGGGACAAAGGGGGTCTTAGACTTCCCAACCTCTTATTGTACTACTGGGCTGCTCACCTTTCCAAATTAGGGAGACGGTTCTTAGCCCATCCTGACTCCTTCTCCCCGATCTGGCTTCAAATCGAGAAATTGATCCTTTCGGAATCTAAACTAGATCCTTACGCCATCTTCTACACTCCCACCTCTGTGCTTTCGCAGTGGATAACTGACCAAACAATTCTTACATCCCTTAAATCTCTTTCTCATTGTTTACACTTTCTAAAGATCTCTCCTAAAATTGACTTGGGGCAGCCTATCACCCTTAACCCCAACATTAAGCTGGGCAACTCGATGATTGCTCCTGAGTGGCTCCCATAGAAACATAGAAACATAGACTTTGACGGCAGATAAGGACCGCTAGGCCCATCTAGTCTGCCCATTTCCCTACTTACAGGATAGGCTGCAGATCCTAGTTAACCAACAGCCTTTATCTTCCTGCCCCCCACAAGAATTGCCTTATGTCTGTCCCATGCATTCTTGAATTCTCCCACAGTTTTAGACCCCACAACTTCCTCAGGAAGGCTGTTCCATGCATCCACTACCCTCTCTGTGAAATAATACTTTCTCACATTGCCCCTGAACCGCCCTCCTTCTATCTTTAAATTGTGTCCCCTTGTTCTTGCAAGTCTCTTTTCTGAAAGATGCTACCCTCTTGGACTTTGTTGATTCCTTGAGGTACTTGAAAGTTTCTATCGTGTCCCCCCTCTCCTTCTTTCCTCAAGGGTATACATATTAGCTCCTTTAGTCTCTCCTCATACGGCTTCTCTTGCAGACCCTGCACCATTTTAGTTGCCCTCCTCTGGACTGCCTCCATCCTGTCTATGTCCTTGCGGAGATGGGATCTCCAGAACTGGACACAGTATTCAGATGGGGTCTCACCAACTGTCTGTACAGAGGATAACAACTTCCTGTTTTCTGCTGCTGATGCCTCTCCATACATCCCAGTATACCCCGGCCCTCCCTACTGCCTTCTCACATTGCTTGCTAACCTTAAGGTCATCTGATATGATTACCCCAGGTCCCTTTCCTGTTTTGTTGTTGTTACTACCTCCCACCCATTGTGTATTCTTCCCTGGGTTCTTGTTTCCCAGGTGCATTATTTTGCACTTTTTGCATTGAATCCTAGCTGCCATAGTCTGACCATTCCTCCAACCTTGCCAAGTCCCTTTCATCCTTTCCACGCCTCCTTGTGTATCAACCCTGTTGCAGATCTTGTGTCATCTGCAAAAGGCATACTTTTCCTTCCAGTCCTCTGCAATGTCACTGATGAAGACATTAAAAGGACTGGACCCAATACTGTCCCTGCAGTACCCACTAGTAACTGCCCTTTCTTCAGAGTGGACTCCATTTACAATTACCTTCTGTGTCCTGTTGTCCAGCCAATGTTTTACCCAGGATACCACCCTGGGACCCACTCCCAGGCTGGTTAATTTGACTATCAATCCTTTGTGTGGGACTGTGTCAAATGCCTTGCTAAAGTCTAGGTAGGCCATGTCCACAGCCCCTCCCTGGTCTACTACTTTGGTCACCCAGTCAAAGAAATCTATTAGATTTCCCGCATATTAAAGAAACTAACTTAGAACACTATTATGATCAAGGATCTCTCCTTTCATCATCTGACACCCTAGCCAAATTCGGCATTCCCAATAATAAGGTTTTTAAAATATACCAATTAAGGCACCTTATTGCTGCGAAATTTGGCACACAGTTTAGAGAACCCAAGGTCCACCCCTTCCTCTCCCACATTTTTACTCTTGCTTCTAAACCACATTCCATTTCACCAATATATTCCTTTTTACTGGATTGCAAGTTTCCAAAACCTACCGCAGGGTCTAGTATCTGGCTTTCTTTACTCCCTGACTCTACCCTTAACTGGTCCCATATCTGGAAAGATCTGCACAGATACCACACTCAGGACAGGCTTAAACTTACCCAATACTATATTTTGAATAATATGTATTATACCCCTAAGAAACTTTTCCGCTTAAGCTTGTCTCTTTCTCTTTGTACCAGGCTCCCACAGTGAAGGGAACCCTTGCATATTTTCTGGTATTGTAATAAGGTAGCCCACTGTGGTCCACCATCCACGATAATTTAGATCCCTACTAGGTCTTACAATTTTTTCACTCCTGAAATTTGCATTTTAGGGGACTACACTGGCATAGACTGTATTGAACGCCAGTATCATATCGCCCTTGTGTCCAGTGCAGTTAAGAGACTAGTTCTTAGGCATTGGATAGACCAATTGACCCTGACCTATTCTGAATGGTTGACTGAGCTCTCTGCCTATCTTAATACGGAAAGGTTGGCAGCCAGTTCGAGTAATCGCATGGACCTGTTTCATAAAAAATGGGGTAAATTATATGCGCTATATTTGCACCAATGATCTCCTGGCTTCCCCTCTGATGCCCTTTGTGGTTTCTTCCTCTTCTTTATCTCTTACCTTTGCCCTCTGTGCTCCTGAAGGCAGGCTTACATTTTGAGATATCTGTGAACTTATTAGTAATTTTAATTATGTAGACATCTGGCACACTTTGTGTGGGGGGGTGGATGGGGGAGAGGTTGGGGCTGGGGGAGGGTTGGGTTGGGTTTGTTTTTTTTTATCTTTTCTTTCTTTCGTTATACCATGTATGGACAGCTGGCATAATCCATGTAATGACTATGTTATTTCTCACTTTGTAAAATTAATAAACTTGAATTTCAAAAAAAAGATAATAAGAAAAGAATATTATATACTAAATATAGAATGGAATTATTTAATAGAAATGTCCTATTGGTGAGATATAATAGGGATAAGGATCTAATGGCCAACTGTTGTAATTGTGATAAACTGCAATTGGAAAATTTACTTCACGTCATTTTTTTCTGTAAATGGTATGAATCCCCAAGGGAAAAATGGTTAATTCCCATAATAAGATTGCTACAATCTATAAATTATGAGGTACTGCTGACGATCTTATTTACTTCAGAAGATGAATTTATTATTAAGACTATAGCTGCATATTTGACTGTCATTCAGAAAATTAGATTCAAACATAAAATGTAAGTGAATGATAACTATTAGAAGTATCAAATTAAATGATAGATTGGAATCTTATATTATAATGTATTTGTCATTAAGTGTTTTATTAGTGTATGTATAAGTAAATGTGAATAATGTGAGTTCAATTTTAAGTTTTTATTATGTAAATTCTATGATTATTGATGTTTTTATAAATTTTGTAAAAGTATATGACCAAACAATAAACAGAAATTGATTGACATAGGATGGAGAGCCCACTTGTGGCAACAGCTGATTGACTTTTGATAAACAACTGCAATGTTCTCCTTAAGTGTGTCTATCTTATATCTAAAGTTGAAGAGTTGATCAAGTATCATTGAATGTGCTGCATAAGGATTGCACACACATTTTTTCAAATCTTCACTGATTCTAAAAGGGTCATTTAGAACAGAATCTGTTAAATGCTGAAATGTTAATGTATTATGGGCATGAACAGTTGTTTCCCCCTTTTCTACTCCTTCATCTGTAGTAGTAGTAGTAGTAATTTGTTTAAGACCTATAATAGTTTCTTGTAAATCATTGGCTATACTTTTTAAATTCATATGCCAACCTGATTTTTGGTTGGATTCACTAAAGTAATCTGGAGAAAAATCAAGTGATTGTGATGCAGAATATTCAGAACTGGTTTTATTACTTGCTATATTCTCTTGGATTTGTTCACTCCAAAATTAGTGGCTCACCTGTTTATCAGGTGTAATTTTCTCAATTAGCTTACATAGATTGGGAGAAGCAGACAGCCTTGTTTGTGCTTTCATGTTGTCTATTATAACAAGTTGGGAATAAGGTATCACATCAAGCTCAATTAAACCAGTTTGTTGAACAATACCAGTGAGCTCCACTAATACTCAATTCCACATCTTCACCTTTATTCTCTGATTGCATTTCTACTATTGTAATTGTCTGTGTTCCAGAAACAGAATCCAGCATTACAAAGTCATGCTGAACAGGCTCAGTGTCTGGTATAATAATTAACTTTTTTTGTGCAAAATTATCCATTATTTTGGTTTGTTTGCCTTTTTTTATTTTCTTTTTGTGCATTGTTTTATTTATTTTCCTATTAATTGTTTGGGACTCTTTATCTCTTTCTCCCCCTTTGTGATTTTGACCTTTTTTTCCTTCTTAGGGTCCTTTTTAGATTTTTTTGCTATTTTTTACCACTAGATTAGGAGTAGAGTGAAGTTCTAAGCATTCACAAGCTACTTCATTTTCCAACTCATTTTGATCATATGAGAAATGTAAGTTGGTACAATTAATAGGGGACAATAAATTAATTTCAGCCTCCCAAAGTTTGTTTCCTTGTTAGAACCATATTTACTGATATAAAATCAACTCTATCCAATCTACACAACCTAAATTCTACCTGCTGCTTAACTTATTGAACAAAGGTGTAAACATAAATATATAAATATATAGATATAGGTTCTACTATCTCAGTTGATATTGCAAAATATTTGTAGTTTATAGCTTATGACAATATAGTAGAAAAAAATCAAACAAGCTTGCAGCCTAAGCAAAACTATAACACTTAATCAAGGACACAAATAAAATAAAATGCAACACATTCGGTAGTTCCTTATAGGAGTCTCAAAAAAGGTGATAGGTGCTGCAAAAAATGTATAACTTTTTCCTCAGTTAACTAAAAATGTGTAAAGTGGTCAAAATAACTATGCTTTAACAGAATATAATCTGGTACTAGGCAACAGTACTTAGATAAAACATTACTATAACAAAATCACCCTTTAAAATATTAAAAGTTCTGCCAGTTCACCATTAATCGTTTTCCAGCAATCACTTTTGCTTTACAAACTTCTTTATCATCAGCCAGGCTTGTCCTCTTTCCTTGAACAAAGTTCACAGGCACCTCGGTTATATGATGTAGCTCAGGCTAAGGCTCTGTCATGGTTTTTCAATTCTAGAGTCTGTTGATCATAAACCACTTGATGCTTGAAGGCTTTATTCATTGTAATACCCACAAAGGTCACCAAGGATTTCCACAGTCCCCTCTGTATCCAGATAGCTGAATATGGCTCTGCAGCTTCTCTCCAGCTATGAACAGCCACTGCAAGTAAATGATAGAGCCTAATAATAGTAGGGGTTGTATCAGTTACAAATGTTATCAAAAGTACTGTACTGAATAAACTAGACTATTTAAATCTACACATAGTCTGCACTCCAGTTTTAAAATTGAAATATTAGTAGAATAAGATCTGAGTTGTCAGCGGGTGTACATATGTTAATCGGAGCTTGAAATAATGAACTCATATTGTAGAAAAAATCTTTGAAAAAGAAGTACTAAATTAAGTAATTTACAAACACCTCAAGCATTTCCAAATACTCCTGGCCCGATTCTCAAAGCCCTGAGAGTGGCGCAAGGTGCCTGTGCCAAACATAAATGGTGCAAGTGGCACCTTGCATCAGATATTACCACCAGAGCTATTCTCAAAGGCAGCCTACATCAACCACAAGCTGCTGCCCCAAACAGGGCTTGTGCCACCCGTGCACCCATGAATGGGCTGTGACATGGCACACGGGGGCATGTGGCAGAGACATGTTGCCACAGCCCCCAGTTGGGATTCTCATAACTCTCCCAGTGGGAGAAATTCTAAGTACCCTTAGGACAGCCAGGGTACTTAGAAATGTCTCCCCTGGGAGAATTGACCTAAGTGCGGCATTGTGACAATGTCGTGGTGTCCTAGTGGTCCTTCCCCAATATCCCCATACCAGTGACATTTGCCAACCCCTGAACCTGTTGGTTTAGTGGTTCACCCACCCGCATGCGCCCCATTTTTAAATGAATTGTCCTGGTGGTCTAGCGGTTCTTCCGCCACCCACATATACCCATTTGTAAATGATTTATCCTGGTGGAATAGCATCTCGCTCCCCACCCTGGCAAGATGTGCCCACCACCTCACCCCCCCACCTGTATCCCAAGCCAGGACCGGCACAACCCTCCTCACACCACCTCAAACCGGCCCCGACTGAAATGTCACTGAGTGCATAAAACATTACAGTAGGTGCTCACTGAACATCTACTGTAATGTATTATTCCTCAGTGTCACTAATCAGGCCAGCCGAGATGAAGTGAGGTGTCTCAGGTGGAGATATTCCCTGGGCATGTGGAGGGGCAAAAGCCACTGAGGCCACCACCGGACCAGCACACAGCTACTTTACAACTTGCAGCAAGCCCTCCAGCTGCACCATGTGTTTGGCACCTGTTCTGACTTACCACAAGCACAGAGATTTAGCTGCCAGGACCCTGCCTGTCAGAGAATCAGGTGCAGGATCCCTGGTGAACCAGGATTCAATGCAAGCTGCTGTTTTCTGCAGCTTATGTCAATCCAAGCCCGCTTTGAGAATCGGGCCCTTCAAGTTTCAATTCATTTAATCTCACTAATATTCGATTAAAGATTTTGTATATTATAATTAATATAAAATGTAACACTTACTCACAATTCTGCATTATACGCTCCAAGCAGCAGCTTTGTCTCTGGGGAAATGCTTCAGACAGGCAGGCAGCAAGGCAGGGAACACCATGCTCAGTCAATTCTAGCACCGCAAGTTACTTCACTGCTCCACTGCTCCAGATCTTGTGA
The DNA here is from genome assembly GCA_016271365.2 of Neoceratodus forsteri. Lineage (NCBI taxonomy): Eukaryota > Metazoa > Chordata > Ceratodontiformes > Ceratodontidae > Neoceratodus > Neoceratodus forsteri. Next base: position 294,627,186 of record CM028136.1, read on the forward strand.
GGTTTTAAGTATTGTTTTGACTAGACACAGATCCTAAAATTTATTTTAAGCCAATTTCTCAAACTGCAACAGCTCACAAATGATTCACGGTCTATTCTTAATCAAAGAACTTTGCAGTCTGGATATGTGTCTTTAAACAGTTGCTTCTCCCATGGTGTTTGGCTTGTATCCGGCTTTGCAACAAAAAAACTGCCTTTTAACCTCTTAGCCAAGGCTTCAACTAGTTATTGACAGTGCTAACAGAGGTAATAATTTAAGTCAGGTGGTGATTTAATTAATCTTAATTAGCTTGAAGCAGTGAAGTGATGCATAAAAAATTACTTTTGCCTGTTTACATGCTGCAATGTGTTTGAAGCCTTTTTTTTCCAGCCACTCACTCTAGAACTGAAACCCAGCATTCTCATTATCTCTGCGAACGTGGCTCAGCGACAAAATTTCAGACACAGACATCTCAATCCCTGGGTACTCTATCGTCCACCAAGATCGCAAATCCAGGACTGGAGGTGTCGCTATGTATATCTCGTCCTCTATTAAGTATTCTATCTGCCTATCCATCTCCTCCCCCTCAGTCTTCGAGTTGCTACTGATAAAAATATCCCTACCCTCCCCTCTCTCCATCTATGTTGGCGATGTCTACTGCTGTCTCAACAGCTCTGTCTCTGAGCTTTCCTCTATCTGAGACCTCCTCTCCACCACCTCTTCCCTTGCCACTCCTGGGGAATTGTACCTAATAGGTGATTTTAACATAAAGTGGCTCATCAGCAAACAGTCCAAAGTCTGCTCCCACACAGCGTCCCTAAACCTAAAGCAACTTATAGATGACCACATGCACCTAAACCATAAAACTGGCAAACATACCTTACTCAATTGGGTTCTATCATTGCACCCCCACCATGTCATCAAGTCTGGTACACTACCTGATGCCCTTAGTGACCAACACATGGTCTACTGCATGTGAAAGATCCACCACACAAAGTTCCCCCATCCTTAAAATTCACTCTTTCCAATCTCTCAACATCTCTACCATCCTTAGTGAGCTTTCCATCATCGACTGGTCACCCATCACTGCTGCCCCCTCCATGGACACAGCTCTGTCCTTCTCTACCACAAAATTCCTATCTGTTTGGGACTGCTATGCCCCACTTAGAAATGCAAGGGTACGAGGCGACCACCTGCCCTGGATCACTGCTGAACTCATTACCTGTCAAGAGCACGTGACCAGCGTGGGCCACATACAGACCTCACACACCGCGCAGCAAGATCTTCTATGCTGTGCGCAATTCAGGTCTTGTACCATACACCACTATCCTTGTCAAAGCAGATTACTTCAACTCCTCCTTCCACAACAAGATAAATAACCCTTCTAAATTCTGGAAGATCTATAATGCCCTGTTATCCCCTCTGTCCCAATCCCCCTCCCCAGTCCTAAAAATCAGCACCCGCTTAATTGATGACCCTCCTACCGTGGCTGGGGAATTCAATAACTTTTTTACTGCTTGTGCCTCCTCCTCCTTGCAGCCCTCCCACCTATCACTCTCCCTCTCTCCCCCTAATGATAACCACTAACCCAAATTCTCCCAACCTCACATTTCACATTTGAATTTGTCCACGCAATTGACACCCTGTGAATTTTACTTACCCTGAATCCTAACAAAGGCAAGAGACCTGATGTCCTTAACCCTAAGCTGCTTCTTCTCTCTGCCCATACCATTGCTCTCCCCCTGACATACCTCCTGAACCTCTCCTTCACACATGAAACTGTACCCATGATTTGGAGATCTGCTACCTTGGTCCCCTTCCCAAAGGGGGTGATCCCTCCAACCCCAGCAATTTCTGCCCCATATCCCTACTTCCTATCCTGGCTAAGGTCCAAGAGCATCTGGTGCTGGAGCAGTTCTCCAACTTCCTTCACTCCTCCTCCTCCTCCTCCTTCCCCCTTCCAGTCTGGCTTCCATAAAGACCACTCCATGACCACCTCCCTCCACCGGCTCACTGACTCCATCCTCACAGAGATAGACCAGGGATGCATCACATCTATAATCTTTGTCAATCTGGCCAAAGCTTTCAACACTGTTACTCAACCCCTTCTCCTCTTCAAGCTGACAGTGGCCAGCCTCTCCAATAAAGCCACTGACTGGTTCCAGTCATACCTCACCAGTCGGACCCAAAGTCAGCAATTCCACTTCCCCCCCACTCACAATAAACACAGGTGTCCCCCAAGGCTCAGCACTCAGGCCTATTCTCTTCTCCATCTTCCTAAATTACCTCCCTGAAGCCAGCTCATCTGCTAATATACATATGTATGCAGATGACACCGTGATATTCTCCACTGGGAATACCCCTGCTGAAGTGACCACCAGTCTTCAACTGGACTTCAACAATGTCCAGCACTGGTTGAATGTGAACCAACTATCACTAAATGTCAAAAAAAAAGGATCTCCATGACCTTTGGGACCAGACAAAAGCTGTCTACACTGTAATACACCCCCAGATTTCATACACTGTCTGGATCCAAACTAGACGACGTCCCCACTTTTAAGTACCTTGGGCTATGGCTAGACAAAAATCTAGACTTTGGTGTACACATTGATGCCATTCACAAAAAGCTACTCCCCAAGCTCAGTGCCCTGTACAGACACCGCAGCTGCCTGCCAGTACAGGCCAGGCATGAAATCATACAAAAGATGATTCTCCATGTCTTTGACTTTGGGGACATTGTCTACAACTCAGCCCCCAAGACCACCCTAGCCAGGCTGGACACTCTCTTCAACTCCTTCTGCCACTTTGTCCTTGGCTGCCCCCCCTCTCACCCACCACTGCAATCTTTATACCTCCCTCTTCTTCCCTTCCCTCCCTGCTAGGTACCTGTCCCACTCTGCTAAACTAGTAGGCAAATACTGGCTCGGCTCTCTCCCAACTTATCTGTCCACCCTTTGTTGATCCCCCCAACCTCCTGCTACTCACTTCGATCCTCAACACACAGAATGCTCACCCTCGCATCGCAGTGTACTTCATCTGGTAGCAATGCCTTCTCATACATATTCCTTAGCTCCTGGAACTCACTCCCCCTCGAAATTTGTTCTGCCCAATCTCGCCAATCCCTTGCACACCTGCTCCAGAAACACACAGTTCACTGCTGCAATTTGTGACTAACCCGCTACCTTTTCTCTCAACCACCCTCCTCCACCACTCACTTCTACATCCTACATCCTCATCGCTCCTTCTCCCCCCCCCATCTACCCCATCCTCCCTCTGTCAGTGCTCAGTCCCTCTTGCAGGGTTCTCAACATCCTGAAGGGGTAAATGGTCTCGGCTACTCATGCACTCCATCTCCCCCGCCTCCTACTTATGCACCTCCTACCTATGCTCCTCCTTTTAGCATAAACCACAATTTTTTTAAAGTGGACCCTGACTGACACCCACAAACCCTCTCCCCACCCTTATAACAAACATTCACAGCCTATACCCGCCCCAGCCTTTTCACTAACAATTCTTGTCCTTGATAGACTCCACCCTTGCTATTCCAGCTCTGTATTCATCTACCTGTTCTTCACGACTCAATATCTATTGATGTGTCCTAGCTCAATGATATAGTGATGTGCTGTACTGACAGATTAGTTGTTTATTAATCTATGCTAAGGCTAATTTATGTACTTGTATATGTCCTTTATATGCTAATTACTGCACTTGTTATCATGCCTGGATTGTAAGATGACTGTATATATGTTTTTCTGTACATTGCTTCCTCTGTGGTTGCTCCTGCTCTTACTGTAATCCCCCACCCCCCCAGGACGCTTCTGGAAATGAGATGCTTGCAGTTCATGTTGCCTTCCTGGCAAATCTCTTATAAATAAATAAATAAAAATAGTAATTGGAGTGATTGGCAATGAATGATAGGCAATTGAATGATTAAATTGTTAAATAATTATTTTGAACTTATCAATTACGTAAAACTAAGACTAGCCACAGGCTGTAATCAGCTAGAAACAATTAGGAACTATTAGGACAATTAAGAGCTACCAGAACTGACAATTGTGGTGCAATCTCATAACTGTATCAAGGCACTTATAAAACAAACAAAAAGAAAAGAATAAAAGTGGCTACATCTGTATCTCATCAATTATAAAACTCCGGTATCAATTAATTCACCGTCTACATGACTATAACTTAAGTAACACATAGCCTATAAACCTGTGGATTATTATGTAATAGTGAGTATTTAAAAATATGCACTTTAATAAAATATTGTGATACTATAAATATCCTAAAAACAGAATATTTAGCTTGAAGAGGATGTGAAGAGGCTTTAAAAGTGAGAGGAAATTTATTTTAAGAAGGAGTCCCACAATAAACAAAAACCCTCTTTTAAATCACCTCTAAGCATCTTGTAAAAAGAATTATATAACCCAATTTTAAAAAGAATTGGGAGAATTTAATCTGACAAATCACTTCAAAGAATTTCACTTCTTTGTTGGAATGGAAACATGCAACAGTCCTTCCCTTGCCCAAGGGTGGAGATCTTTCTTCTCCTGGGAACTATCACCCTATCTCACTTCTACCTATGCTGGCTGAACTTCAGGAACACCTTGTCCTCTCTCACCTTTCCTCCTTTCTAGACAACTCCTCCTTCTTCACTCCCTTCCAATCGGGGATTTGGAAGAACCACTCCAGTACCACCTCCCTGCTTAGATGCACTGATTTTATCAATTCAGGTATGGATAAAGGCCACATCATTTCTACTATCTTTGTCGACCTTGCCAAGGCCTTTGACACAGTCTCCCACTCCCTCCTCCTTGAATCCCTCTCGTTAGCTGGCCTGTCTGACTGCCTGCAACACAGTTCAGAGCCTACCTGGTAGGTCAAACTCAGTCTGTTTAAAATAACTGAGTCTACAACCCCACCATTACCAATCTCTATGGGTGTGCCTCAAGGCTCCATACTTGGCCCCTTCTTGTTCTCAATATTTCTCAATGACCTACCATCAGTTTGTTCTTCATCCTCTATCCATATGTACACTGACAACATGGTCTTATTCACCTCTGGCCATTCTCCCTCCAATGTTATTACCAGACTACAGATTGACTTCATGAATGTTTAACACCTCACATCATCTTTTCCTCAATGCCAAGAAGACAGTCTCTATGACCTTTGACACTAGGCAGAGACTCTCTCGGCTGCCTTCCCTATCCTCTTTCCACACCCTTGATGGGACTACACTAGAGGACTCCACCTCTTTCAAATACCTGGGTGTCTGGCTTGACCAACACTTTAACTTTTCTAAATATATTGAAGCCATCATGAAAAAACTGAGCCCCAAGTTTGGTGCCCTTTACAGGAACTGTAGGTGCTTACCCGTTCTAGTCAGACGAGATCTTGTTCAGAAAATTATTCTATTTTTGACTATTGTGATATAGTCTACAATGCTGCTCCCAAGTCTTCCCTTACTAGGTTGGATATTCTTTTTAATGCTTTCTGTTGCTTTTTTCTCAACTCCCCCTTCCTCACACATCACTGTACCTTGTACCACTCTCTAGCTTTCCTCTCCCTGGAGTGCAGACGTTTCTTTCACTGTACTAAATTCACTTCTAAATTCTGGTTTGATACTCACCCCTCATACCTTTCCTCCTCACTTACTGCCCCATCCCCTCCTCCCACATGTTCAGATCTACTGAATCATGCACTTTAGCCATTCCTCATTCCTCCACCTCCACAGGCCAGGATGCATTCTCCTACTGCTTTCCTAAGCTTTGAAATTCACTACCACCTCCTATCAGACTTTCCTCATCCCCATCTTCTATCTCCTTAGCCCTACATAACTACTACTCCCCTAACTGTACTTGTTTTAGCCCCCCCACCCTCCACACCCTCGCACAGAATCCTCTATCCACAAGCCCCAACTCTTCTCCTTTTTCTCATAAATCTAACTAAGCCTTGCGCACATTCCTATATCTTCACTCCATGGTTCACCTACTATTTTCCCCCAGATATCCCCACAAATGCCCTTGGATAGTGCCTCTCAGCAAATCCCCTCTTCTTATACCTACTCTGCCTCCCTTCACCCCCCCCACCAGTCTGACACAATTCTGAGTTTTCCTCTCCCACCCCACCTCCCTCTCTTTTCCCCACTATGGCCCACCTTTCCTCCTCTAGAATACCTCTCACATCTGTCTCCCTCTTCCCTTTCCCCTGCCACCCCCATCACTCACCACCCCTTCTACTAGCCCTGCCTCTCTAATCTCCTTTTTCTGCTGGGTCCAGTCTGCCTTGTAGGGTTCTCAGCAACCGGAAGGGGTTACAGTTCTGGCTTGTCTCTCCTACATTCTCCCAACTGCCACCTGTCACATCATGTGGGAATAAACTGCAGACAAGGCAAATTTACAGGTTTAAAACACACCATGGTGTGATATTTATTTTTCAGAAGTTTAAAAAAGAATAAATGAAAACAAAACAATTGCAAAGAAAATCTCTACTTAACATCAGTAATTTCTCCTATAATACAGTCCTGGATCTTACAGCTCCTAGGACTCTTCTCATCTTCATTCAAGAGCTTGTCTGCACAAACAGTAGAACATTTCCTCCTCTCTCAGGGCTGAGCTCCACTGGACTGAAGTGAACTCAGTGAAGAGGTTTTTACATCTTTTTGGTGGGGTCACCTGACTGAGCCCTTTTCTATTTACATGTCTGAACATGCTGTTTCATGTCTGAACCTGTTGTTTCAAAATCAGTGTGGGGGGGAGTGTTTCAGGGGATTTACCAGTTCAGTTAAAGGTACAGTATATATCTCCATAGATATTGACTCTCTGTATCTCTGATCCACAGTGACTAAGCACTTTTATAAGGTATACCACATTCTCATACATAGACCCTTATGCATTAACAGGTTTATAATGTGAATTTATGAAAATACCTTAAGAATTTCTTACAACTGTACTAATCATGACATTATTATTGTTTTATATGACTTCTGAATCCTTTTTCTTTAAAAAGGCTTTACTAACTGTATTCATTCCTATTTAAAATAGCCTTCATGCTTTTTGCACACAAAATGCACTTTACACATCACCTCTCTGGGTGTTTGGCATCGTTCCAGGGATTGGATGGATGGAAATGGAAAAAGAATGAAAAGAGAGAACTAGTAAGAAGTTTAGTAGGGATAGTAAAGAGGTACCCTAGGTGGCTGACCTAGGGTAGGGGAAAGAAGAAAAGCAAAGAGAAAAACACTAACTGTTGCACAACAGAAGTTTTGGTAGCTAGGAGATAGAAAAGTGGTCCATCAGTCACAGCTGAGGATGTAGCCTAACTCCGCCACACCACCTGATACTTCCCTTCCCCCCTTCTCTCTCCTCCTTCTTGTCCAGATCCTGCCCCCACAGGGTTCTCAACATCCTGAAGGGTATAGTTTCTGGTCTGTCTTTTTTCTCTCCCCCATTCACTTCCCTCTCTAACTGCCCTTCCCCCCTACTTCCCCCTTTTTTCTAAACTGCCCTTCCTTCGTAAGCACTTACCACTTAGTTCACCTGTGCTCTGCCCACTACCCCACTATTACTACTAGCATTTCAAATATGTTCCCTTCCCCTAGATTACTCCCTAGTGGAGCACTGCTCCAGTACAACTACTACATATGTTACTTTCTTCATTCTGTCTTATTTTACCTTGACCTTATGGCCTGGCACTGTAATTCTACCCTGTAATGTGATTTATATTAGGTGTATTTCACTGTTATTGTATGTTTTATTTGCTCTCCCTACTCTTGTAACCGCTCCACCCAGGATGCTTCTGGAAACAATCTGTTTACAGCTCATGTTGTCTTTCCTGGCGAAACATTTTCAAATAAATAAATAAATAATAAATATAATTTCAAGGATGGGTGAAGAGAAGGAAATGTGGTCAGGAAACTTCTAATAAACTTCCAGCAATCAGCTAGGAGGGCTATGAATATTAAGAGATGGTGCAGGATGAAAAGACAACAACTAGGGTTACCACCTGTCCTGATTTTCGCAGGACAGTCCTGATTTGGGCAGCTGTGTCCTGCAAAAAAAAACATGAAAAATACTAAATGTCCTGATTTTACAGTAGAAAAAATATTTTCTAACTTTCCACTTAATGTTCTAGAAAACTACAATAGCTTAGCTAAAATCCCTTAAAATGATAAGAAACACTAGAAGCAACTAAGAAACTACAATACTCAGCCTTAATTCTGATTATATAGAGAAAACAAATCTGTTGCATCGGTCGAGGTTACGTACTGTCCTGTGAAAAATCATGTTTCAGTAAGAAATGTCCCACTTTGGGCTTCTTAAAAGGTGGTAACCCTAACAACAACAGCAAAAAAATAATTAGTTTTTGGTTTTAGTTTCCTCCACAGCAGGTTACCGCAACCAATAGCCTCCCTTGAGGCTCTCTGCCCTCAGTTGGGGGGGCAGGTTACACTACTGCTTGCACTCCCAGTGTCCTCAGAAGGAGAGCAGTGATTGTGGAAGACAAAAACTGAGTTAAAACAGTCACACAACCTTTACTGGAAAGGGTCACACACTCTGGTCTATGGCAATGGTGGCATACCTGTTATTGACCAGATAAAGGCATTGTGTGAACTCTGCTTTCTCAGCTACTCCTCAGCTGAGCAGCATGAAGTAACTCACTCAAATACCAGCTCCAACACTCTCCTCACAGCATCCTCTATGCACAAGTGCCTCAGGTGCCTTTCCCTTGCTCAGTGTACACACCCTGTAATGTATTGTTTGTTTTAAAAAAGAAAGAACTGGCAGCAGTGTGGGTGCCATTGGTGATGCTGCTTCAGGAGGAGCTTGAACTTCAACAGAGGGTGCTGCCACTTCCACATGGTGTGCCTGCTGCTCCACCATGACATAAGAGCTTTCCTTATACCTTCTACAAACTGTTACTGGCACAGACAGGCCACCACCTCCACTCGCCACTTCTCTCTGCTTTTCTCCTACTCGGCCTGGTGATTTGCCATGAGATGTGTCCTCCAGCTCCAATACCCATCTGGGTCCTCTGCTTGCCCCAGGGGACACATTTGTTGCATAGGTTGCAAGTGACCACACTAAACCTTACCCTAATGTCCCATAGGATAACACTCCAGCTTCAACAAGCCATAACTCTGCCAGTCTTTGGAGTTAAAGGACACACTATGTATCCAAAAACAAAGGTCTCAATGAGTATTACAACAGGAACACATAATAGCCCTGGAAATATTCAAGCGGTATGCACAGCATCCCAAAATTACCTCCCAACTTCACCATGATGCCAAATCCACAACTTAAGTCTGATAATCATCACAAATGTACCAAACGTGCATCTCCTCTAGGATTATAATCATACCAAGCTCCAGACAAATTTAAGAAAAACTGACTGAGTTATGCCTAAAATCCCTAAAAGGAGTCATTGGTGGAAGTGGTGTGGTGGCATTCATGTTGCCAAATGATTCTCTACCACATCCATGGCATCCATGCAGGTGGCTGCTGGGGGAGGTGGGAATAAGGTGATCAGTCTGCAATGTCTCCTTTCTGTGTATTACAGCTCATTAGCCACATGTAATTGGGGTAGTATTCAACTCTGGCCTGGGAAAAATAGTACTAAGCCCAACGGCAGTGTTAACAACTCTCTGGGCACTTGGCAACATGTCACTCTGGCAGTGAAGAGTGTAACTGAATCACAGACACAAGTCAGAAAATGTTAGAATTGCTCCTGACTGAGATTGCTGAATGGATGCAGCTTGTGATGGTGGTACCATGGGGAGGAAGGGGTGGCACATGGTCTTCAGGCTGCAGAGTGCAGGGGACAGGGGACTGCTGACCTTGAGACTGTGAGACTTTTGTACTTCAGTAGTTCATTTTAAATCACCTTCACCTTGGTGTATCCCAAGGAGAAGTTGCAGGCAAAGTTTCAAGCTGAAGTTACCAATAGCGAATTTCCTATTAAATAGAAATATTTTGTGAAATTATCCATGGAGGTACATTTGGCACCTTTTCCTTAACTTTACCTGCAAATTAAAACTTTTCAAAATCCCTAATCACAGCCTGTTGCCATGGAACAGACTGGTGTCACAAATGGGATCTATTATTTATCTGAAACATACTGTATTTCACCAGGTAAGCAGACCCAGTCCAAGAAGGGTTTGTTTTCAGTTGTAACCAGGGAGAAAGAGAAATACACAGCGGGGAAACAAGATAAAACAAGGATGAACAATACTGTAATCTTCCAGCAATTACACAAATAAAAATAAATAGCTAGACAATTAATTGTGCAGGAATAAGCAGCAGAAATAAATGAAGTGCAAGTGGCAAAGAACAGAGCTTGTTTTCCTGCATGTGTCTTTAGTAAGAAAGAATGAAATATTCTGAAATCCCATTTCTAAGACTGCTTAGTAAAACCAAAAGGAGGCTTCTTATTAGCAGACCGCTGGGCATGGCAAAAACAGAAGAAGGTGAATTACCCTATTTGCTCTCTCCAAGGGACAGCATACAATAACTCTAGGAGGTGATCCATGTACAGTTGTAATGCAAAGCTATAAAAGGGGTACAGTAGGGATCTGTAGTATTGCACTGCAAGATGTTCAGGAACTATCTGCAGAAAATGCTGGCTGGGATTTGGGAATCATAGTTTATTTATTTATGTATTGCAATCATCAGGAACAACTTTTGAGCAAGTTGCTCTTTTACAAAGGTTCCACATTATACAAGCAAGGCAAGTACCAGTATACAGAGACAAATAACAGAAGGTTCATTGCCCTCAGAGAGGGCTGGGCTATACATAGTTACTACCATAGTTTTTAAGGAACAACTTACGATATAAAGGAAATTAGTGAGCAACCCAAACACAGGCCTTGTTCATTGAAAAAAAATGCTCCAGCTATTAAGAAAAGAGACGGGGGAGAGATGGTAGAGGGTAGCACAGAGGGCAGCAGGTGATGAGAGTGGTGGGCAGTTACAACTAAAGTTGTAGATGTGCGCAGTTGAGGGGGGATAGACAGTGGGGAAGGAGAAGGCAGACTCAGAGTGTCAGGGTCAAGGCAAAATTCAGGAGAGGGATGCAGGGTAGTGGTGGGGAGCATGGAGGTTGGAGGTGAAGAGGTAGAGGGGAGTAATGTACTTAGCAGATTCTGTGTAGAACAGATGAAAAAGAATTTAAGGTAAGAGTACATTTTAAAGGGATGGACTAGGTCCAGTGGAGAAGGAGTTTGGGGTATGGGAGGGGATGTGTGCAATGAATGACGCAGTATTGGTCAGATAACTTCTCAGAATGCTGCTTGTGTTTTTTATGGCTGCAGTGGGTAGAACCCTGCAGACATATTGCTTCAAAAAGGAACTCAGCGTTACTTCAAAGCATTCTTTCCCACCAAAGAACATGCTGGACTTGCAGCACAGTCTCCTACACAAGATAACTGTACCAGATGATAAAGTCCCTTCCCAAAAAACAAGAAAAACGAAGTGTGTTTCCTTTGCAGTTGCAACACCTCTTCTACTTTGCCAGAGCCGCATATCAGTCATTAGTCCAGAATTCCTTCACATAACATCCCAGTTCTGACTGTAAGCAGTAAAGGTCAACAGTGCCGTGCTCAGTCAATCACTGCTATGTTGTTTCCATTTAGGTTTTAAATTTCACACACCCACCACTGTGCTTTAGCCTTGCTTTTGCCACCATGGACTGACATAGTCCAGCTTTCCTTTACATTCCAGTTCTGTCTGCCTATTTTTCTTGTGGTATTATAAAGAAATTTAAGTTTTTGTCATGTGATTGATGTACACATTCTCTGACCTCCATGACCTCCCAGTGTGAGGAGACTGTGAGGATGTGAATTATGCAGCTCAAATTAACACACAGCACTACAAGCGGTAGTGGTAGAGATCAGAGAAAGTGATAAATGTAAAAAGGAAAAGTAAAACATGATTAATTATATTCACTGCCCACCTCATCTAGTCCATTGCAATTGCTTATGTGATCTTGATTGTTGATGTAATTAAATTACAGTTCAGTGAAGAAATTAAATTAGTGACACAAATGGGGAGCCCAATCTCTGAGTAAATATATAGACTGAGGTTATGATGCAAGGGCAAAATATACACACACACACACACACACACACACCAGTATAGCTAGGGTTGAGTAAGCACTTTAATGTTAAACCTCAAATTGTGCACCTTAATAACTTTGCCACCATATGACAGATTTGCCCAAATTTTAGCATGCACAGTCTGGCTCCATAGATCTCTGGATGTGGCAAGTTGCGTTACAGTTGGATGTATAGTTGTGGAGCTGCAGAATGCCAAAAAATGCAAAAAGATTGACTTTATGTGCATTTCTTTGCTCACACACACCCTGTACAATTTGTCCATTCAGTCTGAAATCTTAAGGGAACATCCAGTCTGGGTCACTGATGTGCCTTTCAAAGATTGGGTGTAAAAATATTAAACCATTCAAAAGTTAGTCAAAAAACAAATTTCCCGTTATAGTCAATGGGGAAAAAATATATTTGTTTCACGAAAGTGTTGCAAGTACAACTTTCTTTTTGCAAATGACTCTTTTACTTTTGTGCTCCTGCCATCTTGTTTTCAGTTAGTGGTGGCTAAAAAGGGCCCTAATTTAAAAAATCATTGCCCTAGGTAAACACAGATGGTTGTGTTTACCTAATCAGGGCTGAGGAATACACTGGGGCCATCAGATTTTTAATCTGATCCCCCACAATGCCATTTTCACAATTTGCCCCCGTTGCAATTTGCAAAAGAAACCCATACAACACTTTTGCATTCACAAAAGTGTTGCACCCCTTTCTTTCCCAAATTGTGGAAGCTGCCAGCACTACTCGCTTTCCAATTTTACCCTGAAAAAAAGGAATACAAAAATTATTTTCTGGCCTCTTTTGGGCCAAACTAATGCTGCCACTGTGTTCCTTGGCTTCTGTTTAGGTAAACACCTGTTGGTGTTTACGTAAAAAAAGGAGTTTTTCTCCTTTTCATGTGTTTGCAGGGCCAAGGCAGTATTTAGTAACGAAACATTTTTGCCAACATCTGGGTGTCCAATCCCTGTGTCAGCAGCAGGAATCCCCCAACTGATGTGGCACACTAGGAGCCCACCCCAGTGTGCCCAAATGGCCAGTTTTTTCCCCAAATAATGAAAAATGCTGCCCCCCACATCCTTTGATGCAGAATCCTGCATCTAAATTTTTGATGAAGGGTCCTGCATTGAACTAGGCTGCCCCTTTACCCACCCAATTCTTTTATTGTAATTTATAGACATTGAGGTGCCAAATCCCCTAGTCGGTGTGTGTCCCAAAAAAAATCTAAGTGGCTCACTGGGAGCCCATCCCAGTGAGCCCAACTTTTTATTTTTATTTTTACCTGTGAAAAAAGAAAACCATCCCCCGTTGTCTTCAATGCAGAATCCTGCATCAAAATTTGTGAAAATTATGATGCAGGATTCTATTTAGAAGTATTGCCAATGGGGTGCCAGTCCCCCTGTTGGCAGCATAATAACTCCCTCTCAACTTTGGTGGCACACTGGGGGCTCACCCCAGTGTGCCAATTTATTTTGTTTTATTTCAATAACTTGTGAATAAAGAAAACCGTCCCCCATTGTCTTCAATGCAGAATACTGCATCAAAATGTTCAAACATTTTGATGCAGGATTCTCTTTTGAAGTGTTGCTGATGAGGGGTGCCTAATCCTCCTGTTGGCAGCATTATACCCCCCTTTAACTTTGGTGGCACACTGGGAGCCCACCCCAGTGTGCCCAATTATTTTATTATTTAAATAACCTGTGAAAAAAAGAAAACAGTCCTCCATTGTCTTCGATGCAGAATCCTGCATTGAAATTTGTGAAAATTTTGATGTAGGATCCTGTATTGAAATATTGCGATAGAGGTGCCCAACCCTGTCAGCATCATGATCCCTACCAAGCTTTGGCGGCACACTGGGAGCCCACCCAGTGTGCCTATTTTTTTTTTATTTTAACCTGTGAAAGCAGAAACCGACACTCAAAGTATTTTTTTTTATTTTTACCTTGCAAAAGAAAATCCTCCCTTGTCATCTCTTCATTCTAACCTCCCATCCCACTCCTCCTCTGTGCACACTTCCTGGCACCTCCTCACCCATACTTATCCTCTGGAGGTTGGGATCGGCGATCTTTTCTGGACTGGGACGCATCTGCACTCTTGAAAGTCGAACTGTGATCTGAGGAATCTAGCTAAGCCGTATAATGGGGCTCAAAGTGGGGATCAACTTATGTTGAGATCTCAGTCAATTTTAGGAATTTTTGCACCAACTTTTCAACATGAGGTTCTTGGACCCCCAACTCATGAACAGTGACACTGTCATTTTGCTTCTTGGTCCTGAAAGGTGATTTCACAGTCACTGCATGGAATCACCTTTTGGGACCAGTTCACAAAGTGACAGTGCCACTGTTCATGAGGTAGGGTCATAAAAAGCCCATGTTGCAATTTTGGTGAAAAAATTTCCCAAAATGACTGCATTACAAGCGTGCATTTTGCAGTTACTACACACACTCGTAACTTTTCCAATTTTTATATTTTCATTTCAGATTTTCAACATTGGAATTTTTTAACACCTCCTTATAAACAGTATAGCTGTCATTTTTCACATCCTGCCCACAATGTGTTTTCGCACCTGTGGTGCAGAATGGTGTGGTTGCTGCGTGATATCAACTTTTGGGAAGGATTAACAAAATGGCAGTGTCACTGTTTATGAGGGGAGGACCCATAAGGCCCATGTTGAAAAACTGGTAAACAAATTCAAAAAAATGACTGCGTTAAGAGAGTGCTTTATGCACTTTATACACACGCTCGTAACTTTGCCAGTTTTTCTTATTTTCACTCCAGATTTTCAACATTGCCTTTTTTTACACCACCTTATGAACAGATCAGCTGTCATTTTGCACATCCTATCCGGAATATGATTTCACACCAGTGGCACAGAATGTCATGGTCACTGTGCAAAATCAATTTTTGGAATGGATTAACAAAATCACAGTTGCATTGTCCATGAGGGGAGGTCCCGTAATGCTGATGTTGAAAATTTGGTGAATAAACTTGAAAAAATCAGCATGTTATGAGCGTGCATTGTGTAGTTTCTATGCATGCTCATAATTTTGCCACTGTTTCCCAATTTTCACACTGTTGTACTATCTGGATGGAGGGATGCCCACAGGAAAATGAGGATACAATTATACTATCTGAAAAAGAAGGAACATTCTTTGCAAAAAACTTCATTAATGCATCAGTTAGGGTGGATACCACAGTGACAAAAGCAGGGAAATTAGGTGTTAGGGTTTCCAACACGAACACCCCACCCCCAGGATTCCCACCCCTACCATCCCACCTTATCTGCCCACCCTTCGCACACCAACAGGCATCAGGGTGTGCCATGGAGTCACAAGACCTAACTCTCACCCCATTGTCCTATACTGTAGCATGTAAACATTTTTACATGTGGAATGGGGTAAGAGTTTGGCTTTATGACCCCATGGCACACCGTGATGTCTGTTGTTGTGTGAAGGGTGGGAACCCTGGGGGTGGGGTTAATTTCCCTGCTTTTGTCACTGTGGTATCCACCCTAACTGATGCATTAACAAAGTATTTTTTTTGCAAAGAATATATATATATATATATATTTATATATATATATATATATATATATATATATATATATAAGGGAAAAAGAGGAGATTGGAATGTGAACATTACTATGACTAAACCAGATTTGACATGGACTTACACTATGCAAGAAACTATCATACTGTACTTGTGACTTTAAAAAACAATTATGAAATATGTCAAGAAAATCTGGAAACTTGACTGGCTGAGAACCCCATGCCAATATCCCAGCACAACAGCATGGGAAGAAGTTCCAAGTCCTCTTTACCCCCGTTCAGCCTCTGGGATATAATTTCCTGCTGCTGCCAACCAACAAGCCACTCGCTCCCATTCACAAGCTAGTATCGCATAACAACACGCTCCATAAAGAAACTGAAGACAACAACAACAAAAAGAAAATGTTCCCCTTCCTGCCAAGTGCTGCCTCTCAGTAACCTCATAACAGACTGCAAGAATTGTCTCTTCTCCTTCTTGAATCACACCTGCGGTGGGGGCTTACACCAGTTTTTTCAGTTAACAGAACTCATTGATCTGGAGTAGAGGTGAGTAAAACCAGGAGGTTCTGGTTATGGTTTTGAGTTCAAAGCTGTTACCCCTCTTCTTGTTGCCATCTTTAAAAATACTGTTCCTTCACTAACTGTACCCAAACCTTTCCCCTTAAAGCCCCCGACATTTTCCCCATCCCTCCTATAGTGTGATGGGTAGCAAGCTCAGCAGTTCTTTACTTATTTGGGGGCTAGCTCAGTTGCCCCTTTTCCCATGCAGTGTGCCACTATGTCAGTAAATGAGTGGCCTGCTGAAGAGTTCCATACTGTGCACATGCATTCTTGTAGACAGTAATAAGCAATAGGAGCTCACTGTTAAAGAGGTCAAAGAGCTTTTGTGGCTTATTACTGTTTATAAGAATTCATGTGTACAGTTTATAACTCCTCTGTGCAAAGCTCCACTTCTAACATAATGGTGAATTGCAGAGATAACAGGGACAACTAAGACTGTCTGGAATAAAGAATTGTACAATTGAACTTGAAGTAGCCATGGCCTAGGCCTCATTTGGAGTCACACATTTTGACCAAATGTGCCTTACCTCAGCTGGCCACAGATATATATCTGCTCTACACAGCATGTGTCACTGCTTGGGCCTTCAGTTTTTGAAATCCTGATTACTCTCCAGGCTTGCTGCCCATTAGCCCCTCCCCATTCAACTCTTGGTGATTACGGAGGGTGGAGAAAGATGCCTCAGATGATTTTACCCCAAAAGGTAAAGGCAGGTAGGTGGGGGAGAAAGGGAAAAAGTAGTAGCTTTTTTTCACAAAAAAAGATACTGTATGAGCTGTTTCTGAGCTGAACCCAGATGATTTGGTTAGGACTCAGTTCCTGATGAGTCACCAAAGTTTGAGATGTCTGGTTTTAATCAGAATCAGTTCTGCACACCTAAAACTCTGGAGAGCCTGAAAAAGAACTCAGTCAATCAAGCTGAGAAAGACTTGCAGCCAGCAGTGTTGTGAAGGTTTACTTTGTTGGCAAATTGTTTACAAGGAGCCAAACTATCTACTAGGGCTGGGCAGACTGTTCCGCGGGAGATCCAGATCCCTGGATCGAACCAGCAATCCACCAACCTGGATAAATACAGACTTTGCTATAGAAGTCTGGTTCTGGGTCTGTGGAGATGCCATTTCCATGATTTTGTTGTGTATTGTTATGGGGATGCCGTCGGCATGTACAGGCAGCTGGCAGCATCCAATCAGGCAACAGAAGGTCACGTGATGCTCTCACAATATATAACCATGCTGAGTGTGCAACATGGCCCCAGAAGAGTGAACATGACTGGAGGAGCAGGAGCTGTGTTCAGTAGAGTCAGGCCACCAGCAGAGAGAGTCGGCAAACAAAAGTGCCAAAACTGAAAAAAAATGCCAGAAATATATGAGCCGGAGAGGAGGGAAGAGAAGAAATTAGGAAGAGTGAGAGAAAGGAGGGGGAGAGAAACAAATCATCAGGGGTGGGTTGGGGAGTTGGGACTGGGGAGATAGTGGTGGCCTGGGTGGCTACTGGGAGGGATGCAAACTAAGGCAGTACTGTGTGACTGTATGTATGAGCAAGGCCAGGCTGGAAAAATCTTTAACTTGTGCCATTCCAGATCCAGAGGAGAGTGGGAGAGACTACTGGGAGCCCAAGAGAGATTTTACAGTTACAGAAAATCCCAAGTGAAAGTTTTTTTTTTTCTTTTCTTGGCCTCAGACAGTGTAGCTGTGCGTACATGAGAAAGGGCAAGCTGGCAACATGTTTGACTTGTGCCATTCTAGATCCAGAGGAGAGAGGGAGAGTCTACTGGGGGCACAAGAGAGATTTTACAGTTACAGAAAATCCCAAATAAAAGTTTTTTCCTTTCTTGGTCTCAGACAGTGTAGCAGTGTTCTACTGGGTCAATATGGCATAGATAGAACCGCTCATGCAATACCAAGCTGTCAATAGTGCAAATTGTACTACAGTGACAGGGGTCCTATAAGTGTGTGTTAAGAACCACTACCCCTGTCACTATAGTCTCATGGTAAGGAAGGTGAAGGATGCTGGCAGGGTGGAGTCCTGCCGAGCTGCTTTGTTGGTGGAGTAGCTAGAGCATCTGCCCCCAGTGGAGTCAGGGACCTGGGGCTGTGGTTCGACTCTTCCCAGAATAATGCTGCCATTTGTTTTTGGGTTGGGGAAACAAATAAAATCTGAGTGGATTTTTTTTTCTTTCCCCGAAGTCCACAACCCCCCGAAGTTGGTTATATTTAGTCCTGAGAGTGTGTGGGACAAATCCCCCATGTCGGGGTGAAGGAGTAGAGCCCCCTGCAAAAACCAAAAGCACTGCTGTGGTGTGCACGGTGCTGTGTTCAGTCAGCGTTTTGTGCTGATGCTGTTATGCCACACGTTGTTATGCATGTGACATTCTTGGTATGCACAGTTTTCTCCACACCATTATGAGCCCATGCCTAGCAGTGTGTACATGAGAAAGAGCATGAAGGCAAAATCTTTGACTTGTGCCTTTCCAGATCCAGAGGAGAGAGAGAGAGAACTACTGGGGGCCCAAGAGAGATTTTACAGTTAAAGAAAATCCCAAATGAAATTGTTTTTTTCTTTTCTTGGCCTCAAACAGTATAGCTGACTGTGTATATGAGAAAGGGCAAACTGGCAACATCTTTGACTTGTGCCATTCCTGATCCAGAGGAGAGAGGGAAAGACTACTGGGGGTCCAAGAGAAATTTTACAGTTACATAAAATTCCAGATTTTTTCCTGGCTTCAGTGTGGCTGTGTGTACAGGGCAAGGGAAGAAGGGTGGCAAAATAAATCTTTGACCTGTGCCATCCAATCACTAATCACAATCACATTTTAACATTCATTCACAATCTTATCTAAAGGGGAGCAAGAAAGACTATGGGGGGACTGACAATAAATGTAACAGTCCCAGAAATCCAAAATAAAATGTCTTGTCCTGGCTTCAGTGTGGCTGTGTGTACAGGGCAAGGGTAGCAGGGTGGCAAAATAAATCTATGACTGTGATGTCCAGAGAGGCGAGAGAGAGAGAGAGAGAGAGAGTGAGAGACTGCAGGGGGGCCCATGATAAATATAACAGTCACAGAAATTCCACATAACATTTTTTTTCCTGGCTTCAATGTGGCTGTGTGTACAGGGCAAGGGTAGCAGGGTGGCAAAATAAATCTATGACTTGAGACATCTAGAGGGGAGAGAAAGAGACTGCAGGGGGCCCAAAATAAATGTAACAGTCTCAGAAATCCCAAATAAAATGTATTTTCCTGACTTCATTGTGGGTGAGTGTACAGGGCAAGGGAAGGAGGGTGTCAAAACAAATCTTTGACTTGTGATGTCCAGAGGGGAGATAGAGAGACTGCTGGATGGCCCATGATAAATGTAATAGTTCAAGAAATCCCAAATACTTTTTTTTTTCCTGGCTTCAGTGTGGATGTGTTTACAGGGCAAGGGCAGCAGGGTTGCAAAAAAAATCTTTGACGTGTGCCATCCAATCATGAATCAGGATCACTTGTTAACATTCATTCACAATTTCATGAAAAAAAAATACTGTTTAAACAATATACAAGTTGATGCACCTGGGCTGTGGGTGGCCCAGGGGATAATCTGACTTTGTGACTTGTAGCAGGCTGTTTACAGTATGACACAAGTAAAGTACAAGTACTGCACACACAAGTGTCATCATCATCACTCATTCCCCATTATTCCTACTTACTATCATCATTAGTTTTATAATATATTTCCTTATGTATTAATCATTAACCAACCCTCAGTGTGGGACCGTGCTGCATGCAGCTAATGCACCAGATGTGTCTGCATCTCCATTTCAAATTCTGAGGCACACTTAACAGTTGCTGAATTTGGACATTTAACAGTAACTAACCATATTGTAGGAGTCAGTCCCAGTACTCTTGGAAGGCAGTGGTGGTGGACTGCTGTGATGTTGGTGTGCTGTGTACAGTCATGAGTCATGACATTAAACGTGTCCCTGGCCTGTGGGTGGGAGTCATCAGAAAGACATCACATTAGTTAGAGGGATCTTTTTTTACAGGTTAGAATACTGAGAAAAAATGGATCAAAGTGTTGACGAGGCACATCCTGTTTCTCAGGTAGGCAGTGGCACTGCAAAAGACAGCAATCAGCCTGAAAAGGGAAAACAAAATCAAACCCCAAAAAGTGATTTTTTCACATCTAAGGTTTCATCTTCCAAGTGAATGCTTGAATCCAAAAAAGGTGAATGTCTCAGATCATCATCAGTCCCAAGTAAAAAAAAAAATTATGAAGTTAAAAAAACTCAAAGGCATGGTGGGTACCACCCGCAGAGGCACCCAATGGTATGGAACATTGCACACTATGCTACTGCTAGTCCCTCATCTGATTCATCTGAGGCTGAACCTGATGGAGGTAATAATAAACATGAAGAAAATTATCAGGCAGAACAAGGTTTACTGAAGGGGATGGAAATTGCAGATGAGGAAGAAACAGGCAGAAATGTTTAGGTTGTGGAGGTAAGCAGTAGGAATAAACCTCAAGAGGAACAGGCCCAAGAAAAATCCAGGGGTGGATGACCCTGAAAATGTGACAGAGGTGTTGTGCCTTCCTGGGAAAAAAGCTAAAAAAATATCTTTTGTTTGGTCATACTTCTCCATTAGTGCTTCCAATGAGTTGGTAGCTACATACACTATTTGTGAACAGCAAATCAGCAGAGGTAAAAAGAAAGGAGCATTTGGAACTTCAGCACTGAAAAGGCACCTATTCAGATGTTATAACATTACTGAGACGTCCAGTTGTGAGTCTTGAAGAGAAAGTGACAGTGATAGCTTACTACTCCCAGTAGCAGTGGCAGCCCCCATAGCACTACTGTAACATCTCCACCACCACTCCCTGCCATTTGAAGGACTCCTACGACTGTTACTGAAAGTGTCCATATGTTCAAAAGTCCTCCTCTTTCAAGGAGATAACTTACCATCTCAGAAACATATGAGCATAAAGACATAAAGTCAAATATGCTTCAACCTGTTGCCATTGCAATAACCAAAAAACTTTCAGAAATTATAGCTGTTGATTTGCTACCATATAATGTGGTTGAATAGGATTCAGGCAGCTAACTGAGTATCTCAAACCTCGATATAGTTTACCATCATAGAAATATTGTTTGATAACAGGGATTCCGGATTTTTATTATGTCGTATATAAACATTTAAGATGCATTTTGTGCAATGCTGTTGGGAGGGTGGTGCATCTCACAACAGATATCTGGACAAGTTGTCAGCCTGAAACCTTCATTTCTATCACGGCACATTGGGCATGTTTCAATAATTCACGTGGGACTGGGGATAGTTAAACATCGCAGTTTGCTGTTCTAAGAATATTTTATTTTCCATCTGAACATACCTCATACAACATCAATGAAGAGTCCCAAAACACAATACGGCAATGGCTCACTTGACTCAGGTCACACCTGGAATTGAGCCTCAGCTCAGCATGCCTTTCTCGGTTACCACATGTTAAAATAAATAAATAAAACACTTCACAGAGACTGTCAGTAGGCTTTATAGTTGCAGATAATGGGTCCAACATAAAGAAGGCCTTGGAGGAGGGGGGCTTTGTTCACATCCGCTGCTTTGCACATGCTTAAATTTAATAGTGCATGGTGTTCTCGAAGATGACATGGAGATTAAGGTTCTTGTTAGCACTGCTAAAAGAATATGCACTCATTTCAATCAGTCAAGCAAAGACCGTTACTGGTTTGAAAAAATACAGCAGGAACACAGTTTACCTTTGCACAGACTGATCCAAGACATTTCTTCTCAATGGAATTCGACCCTTTATATGTTCCAAAGGCTGCTGGAACAAAAAAAGCTGTCAGAGAGTACACCTTAGAAAATAAGATTGGTGACGCAGATGTCCATATTACTGTACCACAGTGGGCCATGCTGGAGTTTCTAATTTTCTTGCTCCATCCATTTAAGGAAATCACCAGGGAGTTTAGTGCAAACACAGCAGTTCTCAGCCAGGTGATACCCCTAATAAAAATTTTAAAATTCAGATTGAATCTGATTAGGGAAAAGTCAGAGAAGTAAGACAGTTCCATGATTACGCAGGCTGCCAGTGGTGCTGCTGACACATGCAGGTTACCCCCCCAGAATACAACAAGTTCTAACGAGACATATGAACAAAATAATTTGAGAAGATGACAAACTATGTAAAATGCTTCATTCTGAGTACTACATTAAAGCAACAACCTTGGACCCATGATACAAATCGAAGCAACTATTGAGTGATGATGATGACGCTTGTTTCAAGATAAACAAACAAGAAATAATTGACGAGGTGCGTGCTGTCATGGAACAGAGTACAACAGCAGCGCCACATTCAGCATCAGGTGGCCCATCCTCTACTGTTGAGGCATTTTCTTCCTCTTCCTCCTCAGCCACTGCAGCTGAATCTTCTTCACCACCAGCCAAGCATAGCACTGTCTCACAGTCAGTTGGTTCAGCTTCATGTCTCTGGAGTCACTTAGAAGATGTAATTATAATATCTTCTTCATCTGCCTCTTGTAACACAGCCTCAGCACAGACCATTGTTAAAATGTACCTGTCACAGCCCAATATCAGCTGGAATGCTGATCTTTTGCAATACTGGAAATCCAATCAAAATATGTGGCCTGCTTTAGTAAACACTGCAATGAAGTACATGAATTGCCCTCTGACTAGCTTCTGTTCAAATTGATTGTTTAGTTCAGTTGGTAATGTCATTATTGACACATGATCCTGTTTGACACCAGAAAATGCAGAGAGTCTCACATTTCTCAGAGTCAACATTCCTCACTTTAATTTCAAATATGATACCTGAATAAAACATACACTGACTGCTCTGAGCAGGCCCTTTCCACAAAACACTTTCAAGAATTCATGCCTGTGCTGAAAATCTTCTGTGAATAGGGTCTACTACATGAGGTAGCAATTAATTGCAACAAGTCAGGTCAGAACAGACTAGGCCAGGCCACTATTACTTCAATGATCACATGAGCAGCACAGAATAGAAAACAAAATAACATTGGTGGGTTCAGAGTCCAAAACAAATACAATAAGCATCTGCATTTCATGTCACAAACTTACTTGGTGGTACCTGGCACCACTATCTGATCTGGAAGGTAGGGTAGGGTAGTAAGGGTACTGTTTTCTGCTACTACTACTACTACTATCAGTTTTTGGCCTCATGAGTCACGACTATTACTCTTCACTTTTTGTCCTTACTACTACTACTTGTCACTTTTTTTTGCCCTCAGCAACTGATCCTGACTGTACTGTTTTAATTTTCGTACAGTGCAAGGCTTAGCAGATGCCTGAAACACAGAAACTGAATGCTCTTTATATATTTCTGATGTCCCCCATATTTGGCTGAGAATACTTCACAGAATAAAATGCTACTAAATTGAAAATTCATATAATTTCTTTATTGTTTGTGTGTACGTGGTATGCTAGCCTGGTTACATCTCACTTGCAGTAACTGTTCTGAGATTATCATAGTACTGTATTTTTTTTTGATACTTAAATTACTTGACAGTGGCTGGCAGCAATTGTGGAACTAGGATGGATGTAACTGTGTTGTGTGTCTGTCATCAGGTCTTCAGGTGACAATGGCAATTTTTTTTATGACTGCACTGCACTTGACTGTTGGGCTGCCTGCCAGGGTGGTGATGATCACTGTGTCTTTTGTTTTTCTTCTTTAAGAATTCAGCGTGTTGATCAGATTCAGTAGAAGTAGTCAGAGTACTAGAAAACATTACCCCCTCTTGGACCAGGTAGTGTATCATATGCCACAGTACACCAGGGCATGCAAAGCAGTTGCATCATTAACATGAGTAGAGTGGGTGGGCTCTCTTAGTGCTGCTCATTTGATCATTCATATCCCTTTCATTTGGCCTGTTCAGCTCTGACTGGAAAATCCATCAAAATAATACCCACACAGCACCATTAATTAAAAAAAAATCTTAGCTGCCTGGCAGTGCCTGCAGTGCTTGGTGGTGCTATGAGATAGGTATTTGCCTTTATCTGTCTCTCTCTCTCTCTGTCTCTCGCAACACACTCATATCACCGACCCAGCAGAACATGCCACCCCACCATTATAGACCAGCCATGAAGGGGCTAGTAATAAGTGATTGCTTTTTTATTTAGTAGTTTTACATTAATTTTTATACAAATATTCAATTAAATTATTTCATTTGGGTCTCTATGTCAAATGTGACCAGCTTTGGTCACGTTTATGCATTTTTTTGCATTTTTTCAAATATTTGTCAATGCATCAGAACTAATCAGAACTTCACCATGTTCTGGTTCTTATGCAATAAGGGTCAGAACTTCATTGAGTTCTCCCAGCCCTACTTTGTACTGCACATGCACTTCACCAACAATTTAGAGTGCAAAGTAAGTATTTAAAAAAAGGATTATACGTCTCAGTGAAGTAAGTTCCCATCCCACACTTCTTGTAGCATCCTATCCCATCCCTTTTCCCCATCTCCAACCAGTATCTTGATGAATCCCTTGCCACAACCACTTAGCTGCACCTAATCCTCATCCCCCAGCTTCAGGAAAATAATCAATAAAACATCCCATTCCCTTCCCACACCTGCTCACACCAAATCCCCCCACCCTGCTAGCTCTGGCCAAAAATGACAATGATACCTGCCCTTCCCCACACATTCAACACCGAACCCATCCCCCATGCCATATGCCGAAAGGATGCAAGACCTGTGGTGCAGATTGGGATGGTGACTATCATAGACCCACCTCTAATCACCTTGGCAAGCAGCCCAGATGGCATTGAATGCCTCCCAGAGTCATTAAGGCTGGTAGGCAGCTTCACACAAAACTATAGTAAAATGCTGTCAAATAAAAATTGATTGGGTGGAGATATACTGGCCTCTGAATCAAATATCATTAGCATGATGAGATGTTCAGAAATCACGGCAATTGGCACTATAAGGCCATTGGACTTACAGGAAAAAACATGCTTAACAAGAAGGAGGTGAGTGGCAATAAAACCAGGGGGGGAAGGGGGATCATCACTGGAGCCACAATAGCAGAAGATCCTGCATCCACCTAGGTACACTGGGCATTCCAAAGAGTGGGCCCTCAGTTGTCCATGGCTCTGTGATCCTATACTCCATCCTGGAGTATGCTGAATGAGAAGTAGTTTGAAATGGGTACTTTGGTGGAAAAAAAGTTGTGGCTGCAGGAGGTACTGAAGAAATTAGGAGGAGACACTGGACAGGAGCTGGGGCAAAACACCATCAAAAGATAGGTACAGTGATAATAAAGTTGATAAAAAAAGCTCTGATCAAATGTTCCCTGGTTCTGATGTCCTTGCAAGTCTAAGCAGAAGTCACTCAAGCCCTGTTCTAAGTAATCCCTGGCATCTAGTTGCTCCCCCTTCCTCACCTCAACCTGTGTTGTAATGCGAGATCCAGATCCTACAGCAGCAGGCAGATTAAACGAAGGAGGTGGCTGCAATGAAAGACAGAAAAGAGAGCCCAAGACAGGAAATGTGGGTTTAGAATGTGGGGGTGGTGGTAGTGGGAGAGGTGCTAGAGGATCTGGTGATGGAGAGAGGGAGGAGAAGGTAAATCTGTGTGGGTGCAGTGGGGGACACACAATAGAGCACACCAGAGGGACAGGGTGCTGTCAGGAAGTAAGGTCCAAAATTGCGAATGCACCGTGAGTAGCCCAGGTTGTGAGGGGTGCAGGCAAAGGCAAAAAGCCTTAGTTACCAGAAAGTCCCAATGAGCCTGCACTCCAATCAAATAACTTGTAGCTAACAAAGCACCCTCCTACAAAGTTCAGTTTAAAGCTTTAATAAGCTGTGATGCCAGTGAGAGTGTGACATACAAAATCCACTGCCACTCGACCCGGTGCTTCCGGTCCAAACAACCCTTCCTCAGGGGGTGTGATAATGGGAAGGACAGACATCAATTTATACAAAAACATAATTGAATCAATCAGTCCATTGATTAGTGCTGTGTGCAAACTGTATGAACACAATATACAAAACAACAAAGAAATATACAAAAATTCTTAATAGTTACAAAACCATCCATACTCTTTATTTGGGAAGTAAATCTTTTTAAATCTAAGACATGTGTCTATTCTTCATTCAAGCCTAAAAGAAAAAAATATGGAAAAAGGAGATGTATCTATGTCACAAATGTATGTGCATATTATATCTACCATTTTCTCTAGAAAAGTTATATGGAGCCTTTTGAAGTCTGCAATCTTGCCTCTGGTTTCCAGTGATCAACAGCCAGTCAAGATAATCTCTGGGACAATAGAAGAAATAAAATGGGGGACAAGTCAAGGATCTGTGGAGAAAACAATAAAAGTATAATTAAATGTTCTGTTAATTTCACACTTCTAGTGTACACTAGTTGAAAATGCATGATGTAACTTTCATAAAGTCCCATTAGTAAATATAAAAAAATCTAAGAAATCAGTAATCATCTTAAATATACACGTTCTTCAGACTTCAAAAGGCTCCATATAACTTTTCTAGAGGAAATGGTAAAT
This sequence comes from Neoceratodus forsteri, assembly GCA_016271365.2. Classification (NCBI taxonomy): domain Eukaryota; kingdom Metazoa; phylum Chordata; order Ceratodontiformes; family Ceratodontidae; genus Neoceratodus; species Neoceratodus forsteri. Next base: position 294,653,902 of record CM028136.1, read on the forward strand.
ATAATATGCATACACATTTGTGACATAGATACATCTCCTTTTTCCATTTTTTTGGGGGCTTGAATGAAGAAAAGACACATCTTAGATTTAAAAAGATTTACTTCCCAAATAAAGAGTATGAATGGTTTTGTAAATATTAAGACTTTTTGTATATTTCTTTATTGTTTTTGTATATTGTGTTCAAATAGTTTGCACACAGCACTGATCAATGCATTGATTGATTCAATTATGTTTTTGTATAAATTGATGTCTGTCCTTCCAATTATTATGCCCCCTGATGAAGAGTTGCTTGGACTCAAAGTGCCGGGGTGAGTGGCAGTGGTTTTGTATGTCACACTCTCACTGGCATTACTGTTTATCAAAGCTGTAAACCAAATGTTGTGTGCAGGTACTTTGTTAGCTACAAGTTATTTGATTGGAGTGCAGGCTTATTGGGACTTTCTGCTGTCAGAAAGTAGTGGGCATGGGAGTTAGTACTGGGCTAGTCTTGGTGCTGCCAAAAGCACTTGGTAGATCACTGAGGGAGGTTCAGTTGATGCTTGTGGGAAGCAAGTCATAGAATGGTTAAACATAGCTGAATGGTAAAGGTGGTAGCAGAGGAGCTGGTATTGGCAATGGGCAGATAATGAAGGAAGGGGCAGAGTGTGGTAGAGGAGCAAAGGTTATGGGCTGTATAGGTGGGTACAAGGGAGCTGGCAATGGAAGGAGGAAGTCTGCCATCAAGGTAATGAATGTGTTTGAATCTTCCGTATATTTCGTATCAGATTAATGCATTAGCAGCCACTGTGGCTCTGACCAAAACTTGTTTTTATACGTTATGAGATTTGAGTCCTGCTGATGCCAAATGTCATCATTTGGCAGAAAACTAGAAAATCAGTTCAGAGGTTCTATGTGATTACGGTGAGTCAAAAACAGCACCAACAGAAAGAGCGACTGCACATCGCTGAAAATCAAAATGGCGATGTGCACTACAGCACCTGCCAAAAACAGTGATGGGCACTTACTTTCCCTGTGGGGGTAATCTGCAGTTACTTTTTATGTGGGGGGTTATGCCTCGTACCCCCATGAATAAAATAATCAACACCAAGGGGGGATGACAACTGGGGACAGGGAACAACTTGGGAGGGGGCTACTCCATGGACAAGTGTGCAGGGGGAGAACACTGGCGGCGGGAACAAAGTCAGGGGAACGTGAGTTTATCAACAAAAAAAAATTCAACAAAAAAAAAACACCCCATGGCCAGTCCCAAAGCTGAGTTTTTCAGCTTCAGAGGCAGTGACTGTAGCCACTCTGCCAGATGAACAGCTGGGAATCATCTTGCCAAAGCCCTATAACCTCATGTTGCTGGCTCCCCTTCTCTCTTTACTCACTCACTATTTTTCACACTCACTGTTCAGTGATGCTTACTATTTTGTCATGGTCGCTATTTCCACTGGTGGTCAAACTGAGTCACTCAATTTGTCTCACTCAGTTTGACTCACCCATGTCACAGGATACCCAATTTAGGTGTTTTGCTCATGGTCACACAATGTGCAAGTGGCTGTAGTAGGATTTGAATCTGGGTCTCATTTGTCCCTTGGTTCCTAAGCCTGTGCTGTAGCCACTACACCCTGTTGCCTCTTGGTTGTTTGGGGGCCAACATATTATGAAGTGAGGCCTATGTGCCAGTTCTATAACCAGCTCTAACCCTTCAGATTAGGCTAATATGATGGTTATTAAATATAGAATAAAGTATGGAGCGGTGTGTGTGACAAGAATTATACACACACCCTTGATGTTGGGTGCCACATAAACCCTAATAGTGAAGCTCAAGGGGTTTATCTAGGCACCCAACACTGAGGCTGTGTATAAAATTTTAGTTTACACACAACACCCTATATTTTATTTTATGTAATTGCTGGGTTTCACATTCTGGCCACAGCAATTATATAAAATAAAGTGAAGTTCAAGTGTGGCCACAGTCTGGTTGCATTTTAGCGGTGTCCGCGGTCGCTTTATGACAGTTACTGTTTTTTTTTTCCCTCTGGTAGTTGGTTTTGTACAGTAGTGATAAAAAAAAACAAAAAACAGAACAATTACTTCCCGCCGAGTTAGAGTAGCAGTACAGTTTGGCCAAGAAGGTAGGGTGGCGAGTGTTCGCAAACATGGAAGTGCTGTGGCTGGGCATGCACAGAGCGAGAGAAACCTGGCACATGTTTGCCATTATAAATGCTCCTTTATAATGGCAAATTACAACACGGGTTTCCCTATGGTGGAAAGTGAAACTCAGTTATTACTGCTTTATAACGGTGTCTGGAAGCTCCAGGGCCTTTCAAATTCCTTAACGTCATGATTCACAGAAATTGTCTAAGAAATGTTACATATTTTTCAATTATAGGCTCATCTGTTAAGATTATTTTCTGTGTTTCCCATTGAATCTTTATAAATACACCTGGCTGAATATCATACCCAAAGTAAGTAGTGACCATTGTCTTTGGTGCTTACAAGTAATACTAATGTTGTACTTACCAGAAAAGAACATGCCCCTTTTATTTTAATCAGTGACAAATAATTTGAGACTGAAGATGCATGGATAATAATACAGAGGCACTAGTAAATTTTAAAGGAGTAACAGATCAGGTAATATTGGATTGTCTCTCACCAGCAGATTTCTACTGTCACCTCATAAGTGAATTGATCCAATAAAATATAGCATATCTAATCATATAAATATTAATGCTATTGAAATAAATAAGATTTGGTTGAGTATAGCATGTACAAATGAGAAGGCAGGACTTTGCAAGATAATTAAGCAAACAAAAAAGTTGCCAACCAGGGAAAATAAGAAAGAATTTAAATGCCCATGGAAAAAAACTATAGAAAGTTTCTAGCCAAGGAAAAGCAGAAATACACAAATGAACTATGGCAAAAACTGTATGATGCTATTGTAAGTGGGGATGGAAAATTATTCTGGTGTTTGGAGGCCAGTGGCATGCTAAGCTATAAAACTGAGACATATATTGACCTACATACCTGGGTATTAATAGAGAATCTGGAGACCCAAAGGAGATGTCACAGATGTGGGGTGTTTATGTCTACAAATCTGAAAATCAGTGAAACAACAGATGTTGAGATACGCAAGGCTTGAGAACCTGAGACTATATACCCAAATAATAATACTTCTGACAAAACACCCTACCTCCCAGAAAAGAATGTTCTTCAAACTCTGTCCACCAATGGGGACTCATGGATCTGATTCAGAAAGTTCTACAGGGAAGCCATTTGATTCTGATAGTGAGCAGAGCTATAAAGGTCAAGTAGATATGGTATGCCAGGATGTGCTCAAATGATTTTGAATCAGCTCTCACTTTCTAACAAGAAGTTGACAAAAATATATACTTTGGAACAGTAAGTGGACTGTCTTCAAAAATTGTTTGACAGTATTAAAGCAGAGAATAACACTCCCAAGTTAAAACTTTCAGATGCTCAGCAAGGGATATCACACCTGGAAGATCATCAGATTCTCAGCTTTGAAAACTCACATAAAGAGATGCACAATAAGTTGACAGACTTTGAAACAAGAGCTATAAGGAAACAGTTCAGTATTATTGGAGTGCCAGAGAATTGGGACGACAACTCATCCCTGAGAGTGACATTAAATTAAGTTGTTGTGGACTATCTGAGACCGATCCAGATAATGTAACTATGGAAGTGAACAGGCTCCACAGAGGATGATGGTCAAAGCCACAGGATGGAGCATCACCTGGGCCTATCATAGCTAAATTTATACAGTCAGATGACAAAGAGCAGCCAATGTCACAAGTTTATAAAATGAGACAAATCTAAATAATGGGGGAAACTGTATCTATTTATAATGATCTTCCACCAGACTGAATACTGGAAAGAAAAACATTTGACCGTATCAGGAATACATTATGGTCACAGAAAAATATCAGAACCACAGTGATTCTTCTAGCAAAACTTAAAGTCATCTTGGATTGTCAGAGATGATTGTTTTCTTCACCAAAAGAGGCCTATCAGGAACAGAAAGAAAAGTGTTCAAGTTTTTTCACAGAAGTAATGGTTTCCTGTTTGGACCACAGAAGAAGACAAGCATGGACAATTTAAATTGATTTCTGCATTTAAGGATTATCTATGATGCTTTTATCTGAATGATTTAAATTGGGATGGGAACACGCTGGAAAAGGGGTCAGGTTCTTTTTAGGGAAGTATACTGGAAGATAATATGGGGCGCTAATATGATTATCATCTCTCTAAAAGATAATCTAATCAACTTTACTTGAGAAACAAAATTAGATGTAAGGAGATGTTCTGTAGGATCTATGTGAGGTGCATATGAGTTATCTCCCATAAAACTCACATCTCATGTTATTTGATTCACAGTATGTTTTCTTTCTTTTGAGTAAAAACTAAAATAATGATGTAATTACTGGGGAGCACTTTTAATGACCTGATAACAAGTTCTTAAAATCGTGTTACAACCGCAACCCCCCCATTGTAATTTTGCATTACAACCAGGCAGTTGTAACCACTGCCTGTCAATCACATTTGCATTCATCTCATCACGAGAAAATGCACACAAATGTTCAAAACCCACACTTATTAAAAAAAATGGCTCCACTATTAATTATAAAAAACAAAACATGGGTGGGTGGGTGTAACCCAGAGTTTTACACACACACTCTCAGTATGGGGATGTTTTTAGAAGCCCCTTGAGATTCACTCTCGGGGTTTATGTAGCATCCCACTCCTTGGGTGTGTGTAAACATAGAAACATAGAATTTGATGGTAGATAAGGACCGCTTGGCCCACCCAGTCTGCCCATTTCCCTACCTAATGGATAAGCTGCTTATCCTAGTTAACTAGCAGCCTACTTCTTTCTACCCCCAACCCCTAGAATTGCCTTATGACTGTCCCATGCATGCTTGAATTCAACCACTGTTTTTGACTCCACAACCTCCTCTGGAAGGCCGTTCCATGCATCCACAACCCTCTCTGTGAAAAAATACTTCCTTATATTACCTCTGAGCTGCCTCCCCATCTTCAAATTGTGCCCCCTTGTTCTTGCACACCTCTTTTTTTGGAAGATGCTACCCTCTTGGACTTTGTTGATTCTCTTGAGGTACTTGAAAGTTTCTATCATGTCCCCCCCTCTCCCTCCTTTCCTTGAGGCTATACATATTAAGCTCCTTTAGTCTCTCTTCATATGTCTTCTGGTGCAGACCCTGCACCATTTTATTTGCCCTCCTCTGGACAGCTTCCATCTTGTCTATGTCCTTGTGGAGATTGGGTCTCCAGAACTGCCACAGTACTCAGATGGGGTCTCACCAGTTGTCTGTAAGAGGGATAACAACTTCCTGTTTTCTACTGCTGATGCCTCTCCCTATGCATCCAGTATCCCCACCCTCCTTACTGCCCTCTCACATTGCTTGCCCACCTTTAAGTCATCTGATATGACTACCCCCAGGTCCCTTTCCATTTCTGTTGTTGTTAGTATCTCACCCCCCATTGTGTACTCTTCTTCTGGGTTTTTGTTTCCCAGGTGCATTACCTTGCACTTCTTAGCATTGAGTCTAAGCTGCCATACATTTGACCATTCCTCTAACCTTGCCAAGTCCCTTCTCATCCTTTCCACCCCACCTTGTGCATCAACTCTGTTGCAGATCTTTGTGTCATCTGCAAAGAGACATACTTTTCCTTCCAGTCCCTCTGCAATGTTGCTTATAAAGACATTGAAGAGAACCAGTCCTTATACTGAACCCTGCGGTACCCCACTAGTAACCGCCCCTTTCTTCAGAGTGGACTCCATTTACTATTACCCTCTGTGTCCTATTCTCCAGCCAATTCTTTACCCAGGCTATCATCTTGGGACCTACTTCCAGGCTGGCTAACTTGTATATTAATCTTTTGTGTGGGACTGAGTCAAATGCCTTGCTAAAGTCTAGGTAGGCCATGTCCACAGCACCTCCCTGATCTACTACTTTGGTCACCCAGTCAAAGAAATCTATCAGATTCATCTGGCATGACCTTCCCACTGTGAATCCATGCTGCCTTGGGTCCTGTGCCCCTCTGGCCTCTAGGTACTCAACAATTCTTTCCTTCAGAAGTGATTCCATCATTTTCCCTATCACTGAGGTTAAACTAACAGGTCTGTAGTTTCCTGCTTCTGCCCTGCTCCCACTTTTGTGAATGGGAATCACATCTGCCCTCCTCCAGTCCTCAGGTACCACCCCATCCTCCCATGATTTGTTAAAGAGTGTAGTCAGTGGTGTCACTAGTTCTACCCTTAGTTCTTTTTAGAATTCTGGGATGGATCCCTCAGGCCCCATTGCTTAGATCACCTTCAGTTTTAAGAGTTCTTTCAGAACCCTTTCTTCTGTAAATGGACTGGTATCAACTTCTGTATCCAGAGTGTTTCTATTGTTTGTTTTATGTACCTCCTCTTCATTTGTAAATACTGAGCAAAAATATTTGTTTAGTATCTCTGCCTTTTCACCGTCACCCTCTGCCCACCTCCCCTTTATTAAGCCTCACTATCCCTCCCTTAGTCTTTCTTCACTTCCTGATGTACCTAAAAAAGGTTTTATCCCCCTTCTTAACTGAGTTGGTTATCTTTTCCTTGGTTCGGGCCTTTGCTGTTCTGACTGCCTTCCCAGCCTCCTTTTGCTTTAACTGATACAATTCTCTGTCCTGCTCCTTCTGTGATTCCTTGTACTTTCTGAATGCTTTCTTTTTCTCTTGAACCTTCACTGCCACCTCCTTTGAGAACCATAGTGGTTTCTTACATCATTTTGTTTTGTTTATTTGCTTCACACAAACGCTTGTTACCTCTGTGATGGCAGTTTTTATTTTTCCACAATGTTCTTCCAACCCTCCTTCCTGCCCATTTGCTAGTGCATTCCTTAGGCACTCACCCATTTTGGCAAAGTCAGCCCTCCTGAAGTCCAGTACTTTTGCCTTTGTATGGCTGGACTCTATTGCTGTGTTTATTGTGAACCATACTGTTCCATGGTCACTAGTTCCCAGATGGCTACCCACTTCTACATCTGTGATCCTCTCTCCATCTCCATTTGAGAGAACCAGGTCTAAGATTGCTCCCTCTTGAGTGGGTTCCAATACTAGTTGTCTAAGGCATGCCCCCTGTAGGGCATCCAGAATAACCCCACTCTTAGAAGTGGCTGCTGCAACTGCACTCCAGTTAACATCTGGCATATTCAGATCACCCATCAGCAATATCTCCCCTTTATCTGCCATTCTAAGTATGCTTTCTATCATTTCCTTGTCCATTTCCTTCCCCTGAAAGGGGGGTCTGTATACAACCCCTCTGCAGATTGTGGTGCTGATTGCCTGCCTCCAAATTGACCCACAGTGCTTCTTCTCCTCCCTGCTCACCCTTTTCTTCTGTTGCTTTGATTCCTTCCCTTATGTAGAGAGCTACTCCTCCTCCACTTTTACCCTCCCTGTCCCTCCTGTAGATAGTGTATCCTGGTATGTTTATGTCCCAGTCATGGTTCTGTGTGTACCATGTTTCTGTGACTGCCACAATATCCAGATGTTCCTCCTCCATCAAGGACACTAATTCAGGAAGCTTGTTACCTAGACTATGGGCTTTGGTACTCATTGCTCTCCATTTTTGATGGCTTTACATTCTGTAGCAGCATCCCCCACTGATCTTTCTACCTTGGTCTTTTTCTCATTTAGTACCCTGTTTTGTAGGTGGAGGCTGGGATTTTCCTGCTGTTTATCAGCACCTCCCCCTTTGACTAGTTTAAAAGCTTGCCAATGAAGCATTTAAACCAATTGCCCAAAAGACTTGTTCCTTCCTGGGCAGATGCAGACCATCCTGCCAGTATAGGCTGGTGTCCTTCCAGGTGGAACCCCAGTCCCCAATGAAGCCAAACCCCTGTGCTCCACACCATTTTTTTCAACCATTCGTTAAACTGCATGGTGCAAAGTACCCTTGCCTCACCCATGCCACTGACAGGCAGCACCTCTGAGAAGGATACTGTGTGTGCTACTTGTCTTAGGCCCCTCCCCAACTCTACAAAGTCCTTCTGCACTGCTCTAATTATAAAATTAAAGTTACACCCACCCACCCATGTATTAATTTCTGCATATTGTTCTCCTGATATTTTTCCGTGTGTCCTTTTTAGTATTCTCTTTTTGAAATGTCAGTGGGTTACATAATATAGCCTTTGCAACAAATTTACTTCATAGTGACTTATTAAGCATGATATAGGCAGTTTAAAAGGGAGTGGGTAAGAGACAGAAGATAAAAATGAAAAGGCTAGCAGCTCTACATGGCTGTAAATATGTTTTAATTTCGTATCATATCTCTTTCACTATTATTTAGAGTGGGTAGTTGGACAGACTTCCTAAAAGGTAGATTAAGGCTTTTTGAATTTAAATGTGTTTTACATTTATATTAAAAGTACAGGGCATGGTTATAGAGGATTTTGAACATGTTCTTAACATTTTTTTTCTGGTATTGTCATTCTGAAGAGGCTGTTTTTATTTAAGGAACATACTGTGCCTGATGAAAAACTTCAGTAAGCTGAAAATCAATGATGAATAATGAGCAACAGTTTAAACTGATATCATTTAATGTAAAGATGTTTAACTACCCAACTAAGAGATTAAGGCATCTTAATTGTATTACTTCACTGAAATTTGATGTACTGGTAATAGGTCTACAAGAGACAACCTAGATAGTAATAAATCTGCTAAGCTGCAAAGAAAATGAATTAAGTGCTCATTTTTTGCACCTGGGACACAAACAGGTGTTGGGGTCTCCATTTTAACTAGAAACAATATTAATTTCAACTACATTGATAAATAGATGACTAACAGGTGTCAAACTGCTCTTTTGAAAGGTAAATTTCATTGTCACATTTTTACTATTAGTTCAGTATGTGGGCTGTTCACAAATATATTGATTTTATTGCAGAAATAATGCAAGGGTTAACACAGATCAGAGCAGAAAAGATAACTAATGGGAAATTACAATGCCCTATTGACCCATTTTTGGATGAAACCGCTTAGATCATACATAGTAATAAGATAATTTCTACAGTATTAAAAACCTTTCTGGGGCTGCATGATTTAGTAGTGGATTCCTGGAGAAATGTAAACCTGGAAGATCAAGAATATACAGTATATATATTTGTGTAACCTCTAGGTGGTGCTATCCCAAGGTTTTACTACCCCTGCCTGCTTGGCTAGTAGCAGGTTAAGGGGCCTGGGTTATGAAACGGGTGCCTCCACTCGGAGGTCAGGGTGGTTAGTGGTCAAGCTAACCTGGGCACAGCCCTCTGGGACTATGTAACCCCTGTCTTTCCCTTCTAATGGCTTGAACAATATACAAAAATTACTTTCAAAATGACCCTTATCCACCAGGCAATTACCCACACTGTTTGCACTTAGCACCAGGGCTGGTTCCTCTAGCTTCACCCTGGGGACTCCCTGTCAAACAAGGTTAAGCACAGCAAATAACAGTAAAATACTCTTGGCACAAACTGGAACCACAGTCAGGTTAAATGCAAACAAAGTTAAATCTGATTTATTCAGGAGACTCGAACAAGGGAGGGGCATAATCAGGTTGATTTGCTTAAAAGCTATATTAATCAGACAGTTATGCATGCAGTTCAGAGTTCCTACACAGTCACACACTCTGGGTACCTAGGTAGGAAAACGGTGGCCTAGCCAGGAACGTTGCAGCTGGTTGGGGACTTGTGATGGAAGAAAGCAACATGCACAACACACACTATTTGTAATCCGGAGCCAGAGAGCTCCGTTCATGAAAGAAAAGGCAACAAGACAATCAGATGACACCAATTTTAGATTCAGCTGTTGTTGCAGGGAGCTACCTAATGTTTACTCACGATACCCAATACTGGACATAGGCAGGATGAAATCGAGACTGCACGCTGTTGAGCTGGAGTGCCCAGAGAAGCAAGGCCCACACAAATCACGAAGGTGTCTTTCCTGTTCAAGGCGTTGAGCAGGAGGCTGATCCCCAGGCCAGTCTCTCGTCGATAACTTTCTCTGCGTAGCAGATATTCTGGCTGGGCCAGTGTAGCAGGGCCCAGGCAAATGGAAATGGATACGGATTCAGTCTGTGGAGCTGGATACAGCCTCCAGCAAGCAAAACACAGTTCAGACACACAGTGAGGAGTCAAATCACAACCCACTATAAGCACACAGCACATTCACATGTAAGGAAATTCCACTGTACCAAGCAATTGGCTCTCCGGTAGCAATTACAGAGTCTCTGCACAATCCGGGAATTCAGAGGTAGCTGGAAGTCCTGATAGGCTGATGGCATTCAGCAAATCTTCAGTCTTCTTCAGGTTAAAGCTTGGTTACAATTCAGTGGCTTAATTCACTCTCCAAGTTCGGATTCAGTCCAAAAAAAGCACAAGTTCCCTCTCAGGAACAGCAGGCAGGCATGCAGGCCAAACTCAGGCCTTTCCACAGTTCTCCCACGTGAATCCACTACGGATTGGTGCTCGAACTATCGCGAGCTGTTACTTCTTCACTTCCCAACTCAGATCTAACTGAAACTGCAAGCAGTGTGGGACTTTCCCCAACACCCAAAAGGTTCGGTTGGCTGATCTGTTTGTCAGTCAGTCGCAACAAGGGTTCCCCCTCCAGGTTATTTTAGGTGCCAAAAGCCCAAAACTACAATTCCTACAAGTTTTGGCCCCACCAAGCCCCTGTAGGCAGGCTCCATTTTAGAGTCCCAAATCTACTGATTGGCCCATTCTGCAGTCCAGGACCAAGATGATGGAAACAAACAGAACTGTCCATGCTGCAAAGAAGGCAGGTTAGAACAAACTGCAATATTATTACTACTCTAACAAATGATCAGCAAACAAGTACATCTTCTAACAGAACTCCCTCTCAGATTAATTATGACTGCAATCCAGGCAGCTCTTAAGGACACAGTACAGAGAGGCTATGCAGGCACTCTCTGGCAATCACATTTAAACTGCTAAAAAGCAGGACACCAGCCTGGCAGTGAGCATTTAGGCAAACTCAAGGAAGACTTTTTGGGAACCCCCATTTGTAGGGGGGTTATAACTTTCCCTGCCTGGAAAAAACTTGGCATCCACATCAAGTCTGTACCATCACAATATCAAAAATGCAATACGAGACATATATATCATTAGCTTGTTACATCACTATACCTTTCAATATACTTCGCATTACTACATCCATATTGACAATACTTATGCATGTTTCATACAGGTAATGCTGATTCCACTATGCTTAACACATTAGTAGAATCACATTCTGCTTCAGGTAATAACTTCCTGCACATTAAATAATGCAAGAGGGGGCCCTTCCCTATCAGCTAACTTGGGGCCGGATGGGGCAGGGGCACCATGGTGAGAGGGAAAAACAAGTAACCTGGAATAGGTCGTCAAGGTCAATTTGGGAAGTGAGCTTGGTGAGACGTAAACCCCTTTGTGAATCACATTGAGAGGCAAATCCACTGGCTTCCCAGGGGAATCATAACTAAAGCATTGTACTGGCTTGACAGCTCAGCCAGCCTTTCTGGAGGAAGCAGCTACAGCCTCTGTACTTTCAGCACTAACTTTGGAGCTTTCGTCACTTGTGAGGGGTACCTCTGCATGGATGGGAATGCCCAGACTGGGAGCATTGTTAGCTCCTTGCTCTGTAGGCTCTGGTTCCACAACACTTTGCTCATTACTATCTTCTGACGAGGGCCCAGCTGGCTCATTTTGAGAAGGTTTAGGCACAATTAGGCTTTGTGGCACTGAAATGAGGCTGTCAGCACTCTCATACTGTTCTTCAAGTTCTGGTGTGTCACCAGGAAGACTCAGACCATCAGCCCCTTCTTCAGGCAATTCACACAGTTCCACAAAACACAGAGAGTCTGCAACCTCAGATGTGATGCTTTGTACCTCACTTTCAGGGAGCATTGACTCCAAGGACGAAGCTGGGGGGTTAGGCAGTCCAGAAGGCCCAGCTTCATCCCTCAGTTAGTCATAGGGTTATCACGAAACAGCTGACCCAATTCATAGGAGGGGTAATAGGCATTGTCACACTCACTATCATCAGAGGTGGACTGACAGTCACTATCATTCTGGGCCTGCTGTGGGGGAAACCTTAAATCTGTAACTACTGGGGAGGTAATGTCTGCTGGCTCAGCTTCAATAATAACTTGGCCAATAGGCAGCAAGTGGTTACTGTGCATGGTCTTGACAGCTTTGGAGTTATTCTCTGGGCGTACCTTGCATACTGGTAGATCATCCAACTTTCCAGCTACTACATGAAGAAGATGGTGCCACCTATCAGCAATTTTGTGCTTGCCATGTAGTCCCAAATTGCATAACAACACACGGTCTCCTGGCTGTAGCTTTTGAGCCTTTACTTTCTTGTCGTGCCTCTCTTTGGCAAGGCAAAGCAAGGCAAAATTTATTTAAAAGACACCCAATCCTGGAGGCTCTAGGCACCGTACACAATTTTAAACAGAGTTTTAAAAGCACAAAAAATTTAAAACACAGAATTTTATACAAATTAAATAAATAAATCTATTACAATCACAATCTTTACTGTATATGCTAATATAGATATCAAAAGCTTGGGAAAAAAGAAACGTCTTCAAACGGGCCTTAAAAATATCCACTGTGGGGGCTTCCCTGACCAAAGTTGGCAAAGAATTCCACAGAACAGGAGCCACAACACTAAAGGCTCTATCACCAGCTGATTTTAGCCTCATTCTGGGAATGGTCAGGAAGCCACCACTAGAAGATAGAAGAGGGTGGGTGGGGAGGATAGGTAACAGAAGGTCTGACAGGTAACCGGGGCCCTGCCTGTGTAGGATCTTATAGGTGAGAAGACCCACCTTAAAGAGGACTCTCCACCTGACTGGCAGCCAGTGCAATTCACATAAAACCGGTGTAATATGACAAAACTTTTGCTGCCCAGTCAACAACTGGGCAGCTGCATTTTGCACCAGCTGCAGTCTGCAGAGAGATCCTCCTGTGACCCCGAGGTAGAGCGTGTTACAGTAGTCAAGCCTAGATGTGACTAAGGCATGTATCAAAGTAGGGAGGTCCAGGGACGGAACAAGGGGCTTAATTCTGGCAATGTTTCTGAGATAGAAGAAACAGGTATGAACCGTGGAGGATATTTGAGCCTCCATGGTTAAGTTCCTGTCCAGAATCACTCCCACTCCCAGATTTCGCACCCAAGAGGAGGCCTTCAATGACGCAGCTCCAAGGACAAGCCCAATCTCTGAATCAGAGGCCATCCTATCATGAACTCTGTTCGACTCCACTACCAGTACCTCCGTCTTGTCAGGGTTCAGTCGCAACCAGCTGGAGGCCATCCAGTCGTTAATCTCAGCCAGACAGATATTAAGCACATCTACTGCATTAGATGTTCCTGGGGCAAAGGAAAAATATAGCTGAGTGTCATCAGCGTAACAATGAAAGCTCAGACCATATTTCCTAATGATCCCTCCCAGGGGCAGCATGTACACTGCGAACAACATTGGGGCCAGTACCGACCCTTGTGGGACTCCACAAAATAAAGGACTGGGTATAGATGAGGAATTCCCCATCATAACCCATTGTCTTCTGTGGGTAAGGAAGGACTCAAACCAGTTGATGACAGTACCGGTGAGTCCAAATAGCTCCCTAATGCGGACAAGCAACACACAACGGTCCACAATGGTCCACAGTGTCAAATGCAGAAGAGAGATCAAGGAGGACAAGAATTGTCCTGTCCCCCCGATCTCTAGCCCTGAGGAGATCATTCTGCACCCGAACAAGTGCAGTTTCTGTGCTATGTCTAGCCCAAAATGCTGACTGGAAAGGTTCGTACAACTCATGAGTCATGAGATGCTCTTCCAACTGAAGTGCTACCACCTTTTCTACAACCTTCCCCAAAAATGGAAGGTTGGAAATGGGACGGTAATTCACCTTGATCTCCGGGTCCAAAGATGATTGTTGGTGAGATTTCTTTTAGCGGCCATTGTCTGGGCCAGTTGATATGCATGGTTCAATTGAGCTTTCAGTTTCTGTACATACTGCAGGTAGTTTTCAGCTCGGACCCCATCTGGCGAGACCCCAAAACAGACATCAACTGGCAGGTGCGCATCCATCCCAAACATGAGGTGGTAGGAAGAGAACCCAGTAGCATAACTTTTGGTGCAATTGCATGCATGTACCAAGGTGCTAATCTGCTGGCTCCACTTATGCTTGTCTTTTGGGTGGAGGGTGCCCAGCATGTCTAGAAGGGTGCGGTTAAAATGTTCCGGTTGAGGGTCCCCCTGCGGGTGATAAGAGGTGGTTCTTGACTTCCGCATCCCCCACAGATAGAGCATTTCTTTGATTAGCCTACTTTCAAAGTCTCTGCCTTGGTCAGAGTGGACTGCTGGGGGTCCACCATAGTGGTTGAAGAATTTTTCCACTAGCACCTTGGCCACAGTAGAGGCTTTTTGATCTTTAGTTGGAATAGCTTGTGCATACTGTGTGAAATGATCTGTAACAACTAACACATTGCCAATATTCCATTGATCAGGTTCTAAACACAAAAAAATCAATGCAGACCAGTTCCATGGGGGTGCTGATAGTGATATTCACAAGGAGGGGCAGCCCTCTGAGGCAGGACTTTTCTTTGGAGGCAACAACTACAGGTCTTTACATGGTGCTCAACATCGGCCCCCATCTTGGGCTAGTAGAATCAAGATCGTACCAGGTTAAGAGTCCTGTCAATACTGAGGTGCCCCATGTGATTGTGGAGGGACCTCAGTGCCAAGTGTTTAAAGGCCATGGGCAGGACCAATTGTTGCTTGTCTACTTGACCACTATGATCCACTGTCTCTCTGTATAACAACTGATTGAGTAACTTCAACCTGGGGCCTTCTTTAAACAATAGGGCAGTTCGCAAGTCAGGGGAACGCAACTTAGACACATCTTTCCCCGCACGCAGGGCATGAAGTGTGGGTTGAATCATGGGATCTGGGGACTTAACCCACTGAATACTGTCATTGTCAAGTTGAGGTAGTGCACTAATATCTAGAGCAGAGAAATGGCAATAGGCAGCTGGTATGCAGGTATCAGGAGGGCCCAAGCAATCTACTAGACAGTCCACTGTGTCCGCAGACATCTGTTCATCTCTGTCAAACTTTTGGCACAATGCTCAGATGTCAGGTTCAGACAACCTGACCCAATCACTCTTGGAGACTGGCCTTCGTGACAGGGCGTCAGCATCAATATGGTTCAGTCCTGGCCTATATTCAACAGCATAATCATAGGTTGATAAAGCAGAGAGCCACCAGTGCCCAGTGGTGTACAACTTAGCTGAAGTCTGTACATAGGTTAACGGGTTATTGTCGGTCTTCACCAATATCTTTGCCCCATAGAGATACTCATGAAACTGGTCAACAATGGCCCATTCTACGGCAAAGAGCTCCAGTTTTTGCACAGGATAGTTTCATTCTGACAGTGTCAAGCTCCTGCTGGCAAAAGCCACTGGTCTCAAACCATCCTCATGGTCTTGATACAGCACAACTCCTAGACCTTGCAGACTAGCATCCACATGCGGCACATAGGGCTTGGTAGGGTTAGCACAGCTGAGGATTGGGGCATGGGTGTGCTGGTATATGACTTTGTGGAAGGCTGCTTCACATTCAGGTGCCCAACAGGGCCCAAAAGGTTAACCTGTTAGGAAGTATACTTTCTTGTGTTCTTTGACAGCCCCTTTCTTATGTTTATGGTTGGTAGGGGGGTAACCCTGGGTGAGATTCAGGAGCAGGTGAATCACCTTGGAATAGTCTTTTATGAACTTGCGGTAGTAGCCACAGAACCCCAGGAAACATAGTTCTTTCAAGTTATGGGGCTGGGGCCAAGTAGTCAGTGACATGACCTTACTGGGGTCAGTCTCTATACTCTTCTGCAGATACTATGTGGCCCACATACTTCACAGAGGTTTGAAAAAACTGGCACTTGTCAATGGACAGCTTGAGGCCGAAGTCTTCCAATCAGTCTAGGACTTTAAACAGTCGTGTCTCATGCTCCTCCAATGTGCATCTGAACACAATGACATCATCTAGGTACATTAGGCATTCCAGAAAGTTCATATCTCCCACCGCATGTTCCATCAGTCACTGAAAGGTGGTCGGGGCACCAGAAATCCCCTGTGGCATTCTCAGAAATTTCTAGAAGCCCAAAGGACAGATGAAGGTGGTTTTCTCATGGTCTTCCGTGGCCATCAGAATCTGGTAATATCCACTGTGAAGATCCAATACTGAGAACCATTTGCTCCCATTCAAGCAATTCAGGGCATCTTGTATACAGGGCATGGTGTATTGATCTGGGATGGTCCGCCAGTTGAGGGTTCGATAATCGGCACACATCCTAACCGGCCCATTCTTCTTACACACAACCACAATGGGAGAGGCATATGGGCTCCTTGATTCCTGTATCATGCCAGCAGTAAGCATTTCCTGCAGGTGTCTTCTCACATCATCTATGTCTGCTGGGGCGAGGCATCGGGATCTCTCTCAAAATCGCCAGTCATCATGCACGCGAATATGATGCTCTGCACCCTGGACATACCCCACGTCCCATTCTTTTAACAAAAACACTTGGTCTCTCTGGGCGAGTTTCTTGCTAATCCTAGCCTTCCATTCAGCTGGCAGCGGGAAATCACCAAAATCAAATAAGTCTACAGTCACTCTCTCCTTTTGGCCAGAGTACTTGTTATTGAGTAATACTGCAGTGTCTGCACAGTGTACTGTAGCTAGAGTGCACCCTCTGTTCACCCGGAGCTCCCGATGTGACACATTTCAAATCTGGACCATCACTCATCATGAATAGGCATGGGCATGGGCAGGCAAGATGCTGGGTTTATCCAATAATCCTTCTGGCAACTTTCCATCACCTGGTGCATCCAACATTAATATTTTGTTCTTTACGTTTCTCTTTAAGTGGACTTCTGTATGGATTGTGCACTGGGCGTTCAGGCCAATACCAAGGAGTCAGGTTCCTTTTCCACACTATCCCCACTGGCTCATCTGGGTCCTCTTCATCGGGTTTCTGTTGTAAGTCATATGTCCTTTTTACTAAGGCTGGAATTATTAGGGCCTGTCCAGTCAGTTGCCCTTGTTTCTCATAGCAGAGTTGTGCTTGTCTCCCAAACATGGGCGTTTGTTCCAATTAACAGGAGAACCTCATCATACAGTCCATTGGGGGGACACACTAGGGCCAGTGTCTCTACTTGCTCCTCTACACCAGTTACAGTTGCAGGAAAAGACAACCAGAGGCAGACATATCCTAGGTAGGAATAAGACTTGTCGCTCAGCCCCCACACATGTAGGCCTTCCAGGGATTGTAATGGCACATCAGATAAGTGTTTGTCATACCAGTCCTGAAATACAGTGGTCACTTGTGACCCACTGTCAAGCACAGCCCGAGTAGGGATACCATTCACAGCCACGGTAGTCTTCATTGAAGGGTCCCCAATTTTGGACCAGTCTAGAGGGACAACAGCAGGGGCCTGAACAGATGATTTAGCCACAGAGGTGTTTGAGTTAGGGTGGCCGAAGCCTTCACTGAGGTCATTTCATGCACCCCTTGACCACTGACTCATTTTCTGAGGCTCTCCTTGAAGCCAGTTCACCACTTTCCTCTAAGTCCTTCTGAGACTGGCTTTCCCCCTTCATATGGCCATCCTTGCCACAACTGTGACAAATGACAGGCTCTTGGGGCATCCTTGGGGAGTACATAGCTGGGAATGCAGGAGCATCAATGGGAGATTGTGATCTGACTCCTGCTGGTACTGTACCATGTCTCAAAAGTTCCTTTAGGGTGGCAGTCAATTCCTTGAGCTCAGCAAAGAAGCAGCCCTTAGTAGAGGATGCCTGAGGGTGCACCCCCAACCCCATAACAGTCACGTCCTGACAGGGGTCAGGGTCTCTGTCAGCAGGGGATACCTCAGCAAACGCACCCGGTTGTACTTTTCTGACTTCCTTCAGCAACTCCTCCCCCCACCATTTAGTCCACAGCGGGACACTCCTAGTGATCTCCATTTCGGAAGGGTGTTCCAATGCCATGATCACTTGGGCTGCACTCACCCCATAATTACAATCTCCCTCTTCACCTTCTATCTCCCAGAGTACTTTTATCAAGTTACAGTAGTCAGGTGGGTTACCTCTCCTATCCTGGAGCCTTAACTGGATGATCTGCAGTTTAGAATGCTTGGCATGTTGCAGTATGTGTCCCAGTCTCACATGGTTCAAATCACTGGCGGCTACCCCACCTTTCTGGTAAGCTTTCTGCAGAGGTATTTCTAGGCGAGTAACATACACAGACAAACTTTCCCCCTTCCATTGTTTGGTACCTTGGAATTTCCACATCGAAGTCTCCCCTGACTCAGTGCTCCCAAAATTGCCTTCAAGTACAGATAGGTACTTCTGAGCAGATGCATCAGGGTTCGTGGACCTCAAAAATGTAATGTCTTCAAGGGCGGGGCCCCTCAAACTTTCTATGATTCTTTTCCACTACTCAGCCTCTGCACACTGCCACTCGGGTACCAAGGGGGCAACATAGTCGATCCAGGTCTCCCAGTCATCCTCCCCCTAGGGAGTGGGAAGGGTGCCCAAGAAGATTCTCAGCCTTCGGTATGAGTCATGACTAATGGTGTGTACAGATATAGGGGCCAGCAATGGCATGGGTACAGGAGTCGGGGCAGTAACAGGTGCTGGAGTAGGAGGGGGTGTTGGGGAAGGAACACCGCCAGGTGGCAGGAATAGTTTCTTAAAGTCCTCTATGGGTTTCCCTTCCTTCAGGAACAACTTAGCAAATTTCTCCTCAAAAGTCTCAGATAATGTTGGGAGTTCATCCTCCCCAGGGTCTTTACTGTCTTTTGTTATCACTCTCCAGGCGGCTAGGACCCTTTCTGAGGCAATAGTCTGTGGCACTTTAGAGCTGTCCATGAAGTCACTACACTCTACCAAGGCTATGAAACTTTGGGCGATCAAATCAGCCTGTCGACCCACCACCACAGGGTTTTTTAAACATTCAGCTTTGGAGATTGCTCCCTTTACAGTGTCCTTACTGGTACCCAGGGGAATATCCAGAGTAAGCAGAGCAGAACATTTTGGGGGTCAATCTCCTGCTCAGTACACCACCCCACCAACTGGTGTATAGCCATTTCTACTGGGTTAGCCATTAATCTTTAACAATAATTCATAATTTTGGCCACTAGATGGCATAAAATCCCAGCCGTGAGCCTCCAAGATGTAACCCCAAGGTGGCGCTATCCCAAGGGCTACTACCCCTACCTGCTTGGCTAGTAGTAGGTTAAGGGGCTTGGGTAATGAAACGGGTGCCTCCACCCAGAGGTCAGGGTGGTTAGTGGTCAAGCTAACCTGGGTACAGCCCTCCGGGACACTGTAATCCCCATCTTTCCCTTCTAGTGGCCTGAACAATATACAATGATTACTTTCACAATGACCCATATTCACCAGACAATTACCCACACTGTTTGCACTTACCACCAGGGCTGGTTTCTCTAGCTTGACCCTGGGGACTCCCTGTCAAACAGGGTTAAGCACAGCAAATAACAACAGTACAATACTCTTGGCACAAACTGGAACCACAGTCAAGTTAAATGCAAGCAAAGTTAAATCTTATTTATTCGGGGGACTTGAACAAGGGAGAGGCGTAATCAGGTTGATTTGCTCAAAGCTATATTAATCAGACAGTTATGCATGCAGTTCAGAGTCCCTACACAGTCACACACTCTGTGTACACAGGTAGGAAAACGGTGTGTTAGCCAGGAATGTTGCAGCTGGTTAGGGCCTTGTGATGGAAAAAAGCAAAATGCACAACACACATTATTTGTAATCTGGAGCCGGAGGGCTCAGCTCATGAAAGAAAAGGCAACAAGACAAATCAGATGACAACGCTTTTAGATTTAGCTGTTGTTGCAGGCAGCTACCCTGATGTTTACTCACAATACCCAATACTGGAAATAGTCAGGATGAAATCGAGACTGCAGGCTATTGAGCTGGAGTGCCCAGAGAAGCAGGGCCCACATGAATCACCGAGGCATCTTTCCTCTTCAAGGTGTTGAGCAGGGAGCAGATCCCCAGGCCAGTCTCTCATCGATGACTTTCTCTGCGTAGCATGTATTCTGGCTGGGCCAGTGTAGCAGGGCTCAGGCAAATGGAAATGGATTTGGATTCAGTCCGTGGAGCTGGATACAGCCTCCAGCAAGCAAAACTCAGTTCAGACACACAGTGGGGAATCAAATCACGACCCACTATAAGCACAAAGCACATTCACATGTAAGGAAATTCCACTGTACCAGGCAAACGGCTCTTTGGTCACAATTACAGAGTTTCTGCACAATCTGGGAGTTCAGAAGTAACTAGAAGTCTTGACAGGCCGATCGCATTCAGCAAATCTTTGTTCCTCTTCAGGTTAAAGCCTGGTAACAATCCAGTGGCTTAATTCACTCTCTAAGTTCAGATTCAGTCCAAAAAATGCACAAGTTCCCTCTCAGGAACAGCAGGCAGGCATGCAGGCCAAACTCAGGCCTTTCCACAGTTCTCCCATGCAAATCTACTATGGATTGCTGCTCGAACTATCTTGAGTTATTACTTCTTCACTTCCCAACTCAGGTCTAACTGAAACTGCAGGCAGTGTGGAACTTTCCCCAAGATCCAAAAGGTTCAGTTGGCTGATCTGTCTGTCAGTCAGTCACAGCAAGGGCTCCCCCTCCAGGTTATCTTAGGCGCCAAAAGCCCCAAACTACAATTCCTACAACTTTTGGCCCCGCCAAGCCTCTGTAGGCAGGCTCCATTTTAGAGTCCCAAATGTACTGACTGGCCCATTCTGCAGTCCAGGACCAAGATGATGGAAACAAACAGAACTATCCATGCCACAAAGAAGGCAGGTTAGAACAAACTGCAATATTTATTACTACTCTAACTAATGATCAGCAAACAAGTATATCTTCTAACAGAGCTCCCTCTCAGGTTAATTATGACTGCAATCCAGGCAGCTCTTAAAGAGACAGTACACAGAGGCTATACAGGCACTCTCTGGTAATCACTTTGAAACTGCTAAAACAGACACCAGCCTGGCAGTGAACATTTAGGCAAGCTCAAGAAAGACTTTTTGGGAACCCCCATTTGTAGGGAGCTTGCATTTGCAAAAAAGCAAACTTAGTTTCCAGACTAGACTATATCTTTTTATCAAAATCATTAGTGCAGTTCTGCAGTCAGATAATGCAGTAGTTAAAAGAGCCATAGGAATTCAATGTGCTCTTTTTTTTTTTTTTGTATTCAGGTAAGGCCCACTAGGCACAAGAGCCTAAACAATTAGTTGCTGAAATCTTCAGAATCTATAGGTAAAATTCAAGAACTAATAGTCGAATAAGGTTTTTTAATCACTTGGGCCAAACTTCTATAACCTCACTGTTGAACCATTTAAAGCAGTACTCAGAGGGGCTATTAACAGAGCTGGCAACAGAAAATACAGCTAAAAGAGTAGAAACAAGAAGATAGGTTAAAAGAACGGGATTGTCTGGTCTTGACACATCAGAAAACGTACTTAGATGCATGGCAGGAACATAGACTGAAGCTCCAGGAAAGAGTGAACAGAGAAACTGAAAAGATTATTAAGAGTTAGGAATTCTAGGTACCTACAAGGTGACAAGTTAAAATAACTAATTGAAAACATATTAAATAAAACAAAAAGAGAAATATATCATATCAGCACTACAAGATGAATTTGAAACTGGAATATGACTCAAAGGGTTTGACATACAGATTCAGTTTTTGCTGTATTAGTCCTTGTAAGAACAGACCCAGAAGCAAATGGTTTGATACCTTTTATTGGACTGGATCAAAGGGTTTGAGGCATGTTATTACAAATTATTATAAATAGAGGATATACAATGGCCTGTGTTCAAATACGCCATTTATTTCCATGAGCAATGGGGTGGGACCATAACTCATGAGCGGCAAAGCCAAGGGTGAGTTATGAAAGTTCCACCATCTCACGAATGGAAATTAATGGCATTTCTGAAAACAAGCCATTGTGTGGTCTGTGTGTACAATGCCTGTGTTCTGTGTAACAAATGAAGGCAGATTCATTGTGGGACTGGTAGAATGGGTTGCCAGTCAAGTTGATTGTGATGTAGGCAAGTGAAAATAACAGTGTTATTTACCCATTGGGTGAATAACATTGTTTATCTTTCACTTGGGTCAGAGTCTTGGTGAAATACATTGTATACAGGTATTTATCAGAATAGTAGTGTACCAACCATGGATGTTAACTCCTTCTTAAGAAAAGTAGTCACAAAACAGCTGATGGTAGATATGAATAATATTTCAAATGAGGAGATTACAGAGATAATCAAAACTATTTCAGAAGAGTAAATCAGTGGATATTGATGATTACCAGGTATTCAATAAAGAATTAACCCCATGGATGGTTAGAATCATGCAGGAATTGATGGATGGTACAGGGGAACTACCGGACTGAAGCTAAAATTATCTTACTGCTAAGAGAAGTAAGTAATAAGCCACAATGCAGTGTGCATTATAGGATTTTATAAAATGGGTAGGGAAAATGCTGCATCCTGATTATTTAAGAGCTACCACAGGCATGTGATTTACAGAGCAACAACCCTCCAGGTGGCACTTTTCTGGCAACCAGGGTACAGCACATCTCATATATCCATGCCTGCCAGAAATTTTACTTTCTGGCAGCCGTGTTAGTGTAGTGAAAAACACTAAACACCCACCACTGCCCTAACACATAAAAAACATTTTATGCAGTTTTCAATCATTCTCCACCCCGCCCCACAAGTAACAACCAATTAATATCACAATACAATATTTAAAAATATAATACTATTTTTTTCTCTTTCTTATTGTATTTCTTTTACTTTAGGCCTGAGATCTATAGTACTTTTCCCTTGAATCACCTTTCACAGTGATCCTCATTTGCACCAGCAGCCAGTGGTCCACCTATTGCCTGCTTGGCCCACCCACAGACTTGCCTGGCTAGCCATTCAGTCCACCGGATAAAAACATTCTCCACCCCTCAAGCACAACAATCCCAGACATAATTGATTAGCACATGGAAGTTGCTTGCTGCTTCAGTGAAGTGAGTAGCTTTGGTCCAGCTTTGCTCTTCACTAAGGTTCATTACAAGTTCCGCTACTTCTGAGGAAAGCAGGAGGCTTTTATTAAACAATGGAATCACACTCCAAAAGCAGCACACAAAGTATAAAAACAAAAGAAGGATCTCACTGTGGCGGGATTTAAACATGCATGGTATAGGAATAAGGGGACCACAGAGATGAGAAGGAATAGCATAAGCAGGTGACCCACTGGTGGTATCAGCCACCATTACAGGTAGGGAAAATTGGCAGACTGGATGGGCCTGGCAGTCTTTTTCTGTCGAAAATTTCTATGTTTCTATGTAAGACATTTTCAAGTGTGTTGGGGGAAGGAGAGTGCTACTGCAGCTCTAAAAGGAATCAGACACAGACACCACACCACTGACCTCTAGTGGCTTAAACACCATATTCAGCCACTGAACAAAAAATATTTCTAGGAGACAGGAGCAGCTTGCAAGTGATATAGCCACACTGAATTAGAGCTCCTGAAGTTGCTGAATTAAACATCAAGATTTTACCTTTCCAGTGTCATCCTGTAGACCTTTCACTCGAGGTTCAGCTGTATGAATGTTCTCTGCAAATAACAAACTTTGGTCAAAAACAAAATGGCTGCTATACATTAACCTGATATGAAAAAAAACCCAGAAATGCTGGACTGGGCCTACAAACTTGTTTCTTTATGTTTACTGGCCTGAAGCATGCCGGCAAGGCTGTTAGGTCCCTTAGGAGCAGCAATGTCAACCTTTTTCTGGGAGAAGGAAGAGCTGGGATGCTTGTTTGCAGTGCTGTCCATAAGGGGGCCAACAGCTTGCAGGGATGGATGCTTCAGGCCAGTAAACATAAAGAAACATATTTTTAGGTGTAGTTGTGTAGTCCAGCTTTTTGTTCATATAGCTCACTGAGTTTATGAGATTATCACACACTGAGGGTGTGTGAAAAATCATCATAATGCAAACTTTGCACAGGCATCATTTTTATCACAACTGGTCCAAAGTTTTACAGAGAAAAACTGTAAATTGTATTTGTGTGAGGGAGCATGTCCCTCAGCGGCTGCTGTACTCACACAAATACAATGTGCTTTCTATTGCACTTCAGTGAAGTGAGAGCATGAGGAGGATAACGCTGTAATAACCCACCATCGAGTTCAAATGGAATTCAGCAGGCTATTACAGCATTTTATCAAGACTGGATATCCAGTCATTATACGGAGGAGCCAGTTATTATAAAAGATTTATTTCATTCACATACAGAAATTGGTAATGTACAGACAGAGTAGTAAAAAAAGGCAGTTTAAATGAGAGCAGATTTAGTTTGTGGCTGGAGTTTTGCTGAAAGGCAGACTGAAAGTTATATTTCGCCTACAACTAGGTAGGCTCCCTCATAGTTGCTGGTGTATGGCGAGGTTTCTCTTTTTATACTCCCTCAACCGCTGTAGACACATAACACTTAGGTTAAAACTAGAAAGGCTAGTACTGCCATTTCTATAGTTACCTGATTACACATAAAAAACTTCAAAAAGTATTTTAGAACAGCACTGGCTACATGTCTGATGCATAGTATTAAGTGCATCTTCACCAAATATTCAGCCACATTAAAGATACAGTTAATCTTGTATTTTTTAGGTGTTACACCCCATGGCTCCAGAAGAAAATACATTTTAGTGAATGGGGAGGATGGCTGTGCTTCCATTAATACAAATAATAGGAATGAGGCAAAAAAAATGGAGCACCGGCCTCCTGACCCACATCAGCCACGCACTATGTTCTAAATATATTTACCCACTCGTCTTGTTTCCATATAAAAAAAAAGGTTTATATCATTCACGTATAGAATTTCTTAACATACAGATAGAGTAGTAAAAATAAAGCTCTTTTAAAGTCATAGCAATATGGGTATACAAATTAATGATGTTTAATTACCATATTTTACCATTCAGAAGCTACAGCTTCTATTACATTTTTTTGTTTTCAGCTGTAGCTTCTAAATGGGGACAGCTAGTAAATGGGTCAACTTTAATTAATAAGCTGCATTAAGGTCACATTTGGGAGAAAATCAGGCCACATCTAGTGCAGTTAATAAGATCATAGTTTAAAATTAAGTTTTCAATCTCTGTCATATACTGTAGCAAAACCAAACAAGAGCACAAGCAAGAGTAGCCATGCAGTCACTAATCAGACTATTGATTTAATACCATAGTACAGCTGTCAGAATAAAATCCTCTTCTCACACAGACAAGGGATAGCCAGGGGTGATAAATCCCAAATGTAAATGGAATCCAAACACCGGTAACCAGTAAATTTAGTAATACATGATCCAGAGGCAGTCAGAAAATGAAACTTGGAGTGTGTAACTAACGTAGAGTCAGACAGTGACATTTTGAGCATGTTATGTCTCACAACCTTTCATCTGTTTTCTGTGTTTTTTTTGTCTGACCTGTGTTCAGGACCTTACAGGGTGTTTACCTGAGAAGTAGGGAGCAGAACAGTACTGGTAAATCTAACTGCTGTAACACACTAGTGAAACAGAGACAGTCAGAGGTTCAACCATGAAGTGTGTGGCTAATGCAGAGTCGGACCTGCAAATCGATGACAGATTGGCAGGTCTCCTTCATAGAGAAAATGACAACGCATAGCCATAGAGAGTGGCTACTGGCCAGCTGATTAGAAACAGTCAAATTGCACAGCAAAGGGTGAGGCAGCAGAAGCAAAGCACCCTACTAGTCATGCAGAAATTGTAAGTGCAGTGCTGGGAACCCGAAAGTGAACCGGGAAAAAAAAAAACCTTTTATTTTAAAAGTAAAAGCAGTGCTCCGACCCCAGTAGTGAACCAGAAGTGAGTATGGAGCTAGAAAATAGTACGAGGGGAAACGGGGGGGGGGGTTGAACATCACTGTGGTGAATGGCCAAAATCACATGTGCTTTGATTCCACTGTCGAAGGACACAGTTTTGATATCAGGTCACATGCTGCCAGAGTCCCTTCTCTCACCTATGTCATAGCAATATGTCAGCATGGCTCTACCCTTTAGGGAAGAACAGATGCACTGAAAATGATGGCTCTGCTGCACCCTGTCTTTGTCTTGCAAGCAATGATAGGGGGCCCTAGGTCTAACTAATTTGAGGATTAAAAAATACATATTTTTAAGAAGTTCCTCTGGCAAGGAGACAAACCCCACATCACTTGGAGACAGTTTAATTCTGAATATATCTAAGGGAGGATTTGGATGCCTAGATCCCTATATTTATTTTCTAAGTCAGTTATTGGTTGTTCTGTGGAAATGGACTTTTTTTTCCAAATTGAAGATCACAAACTAGTACAACAATTTTGAATAGGGTTAGTGCTACTATGAAGCTAAAAAATAAATAGAATAGTGAATAGGTGGCCATCCACAACAAGGCTGTGTTTCCATCAAGGGCGATAATGATGTCATACATACCTTGATAGTGAAGCTCAAAAGGTCTCAATGACATCATCAACTCCCAAGATGGAAACAGCCTTAGTTGTGGATTGTCACCCATACACTGTTTTATATAGTATATGGTTCCATGACATGTATAAAGTTTGATTTCACAAGGTTCATACCTTGTGTTCCCACTCCTGCTATGGTCCTGATACATTCCCACTCTGCTCCAGTCCCATCCCCAAAGATAACCAGTCCTCCTCCCTGCAGTCCCACTTTAATCCAGTCCTGTCCCTGAAGATACCAGTCCTCTTTGGTGCAGTCCCACTCTGCTCTGACCCCATAACTGCCAGTGATTAAAAAAAAGAAAACTTGCAAATTGATAGTTTGGACACATGGAGCCGACTATGGCAGTCCATGTCCAAACTGTCTTAATGCATTATCAGATTAGCACATCAATACTGGGACAGCAAAACCCCTTACAGTGACAGTTTCAAAAAGTTTCGAAGTTGTCACTGTAAGGGTCCCACTGCACATCAACAGCAGTTTTGCCAATGTTTCACCCCCTTCACAATCAACTCTGACTCAGAGTTGATTATATTAGTAATGGGGGGTGAAGGGGACAGAGCCCCCCCCACACCCCCTCGCAAAAAATACCGGCAGATACTGACAGGTGAAATTTCACCTGTCAGTACCGGAGATTTCACTGTGCCACATGTTGAAAACTTTGTTGTTGATGCAGTTTGGTGGAACCATCTTTTTTTTTTATTCAAAAAATTTTACAGTTTTAAACACTTGGTAAAATAGCACAAGAGCATTGTCATGCATACAATATCACTACTCCCCACCCCTCCCCCCATACCCTCCCTTACCCCCTGTTGGAGCGATCAATTACCTCTCAAAACAAAGCACCTCAGTTTGTTTATATCATGCAGAGAACTATCCTTCAACTGGGCCAGAGAGCTAGAAAGTGAGGTAACCTAATTCAAATAGAGAGCATATAATTTACCCCACTTCTTATCAAACGCACCCGGGTTATTACGTAAACTTGCTATTAATTTTTCCGTCCTAAGATAAAAGGACATCTCATGTAACCATTCTGTATACGATATAATGGTTTGATCCAACCAATGTTTAAGAACTAATTTTTTAACCGCCATTGAAATAAGGGAGATATGGAATTTCCTTGTTTTGACCGTAACTGAAGATAAGTCCCCCAGTATGCAGACCTTCGGAGTAAAGCATAGCTCTAATCCTAGTAAAGGGTTCATTTGGGATTTAATTTTTATCCATAGTGGTGAGACTTTTTCACAGGACCAGAAAATATGTAACATCATCCCCTCTTTTTGACCACATCTGACACATATAGATGATTGCACCCATCCCATTTTAACTAGCTTACATGGAGTGTAGTACATATTATTTAGTACTTTAAATTGAGTGACCCTTAGCCTGTCTTGTGTGATATACATATGCATATGCATATCCCTCCAAATATCCAACCAGTTAACTCCATGGTTAGGGATGAGCGAATCCCACACCGCAGAGCCTGACAACGTGGTTGGGTAGAAGATAGCAAGTAAAGTACTATATATTAATGAGATACCATGCAGTTGCCCCGCTAAGTCTTTAACTTGCTCAACTATGTTACTTAGTCTTGAGGGCACATATACTTCTCCAAATCTCTGCTGGAGGAGGTGCCGCAACTGATAATTCTTAAAAATGGATCTGGGAGGGATTTGAAGTTTGTTTAATATGTCAGTGGGTGACAAAAGACCATTAGGCTGATAAAAATCACACACTTGCATACCTTGCAATTGGGGAATCCAACTCTGAGTAATAGGGGATTCACCAATTCTAATACTAAGGTTGCCGACAATCTCTTGCATTATATCCTTACTTGGGCAGATACGTAGGGAGGCACAGACCTGGGTAAAAGTTTTGATGGACACACCCACCACTGACTGTTTAATTATATCTGGAAGTATTTGGAGGGGCGTAAATAATGAGGCTAGCGGGGATATCCGAACTATGGTAAAAATGTCCCTCTCAATTTGTAACCAAATGGGAATATAAGTGTCCTCCACTCTGCTAAGGGGGGGAAGGACATCCACCTCCCCATTTTATGTAGGTGACTAGCCCAATGATAGTATAACAAGTTGGGCAGTTTAAGTCCTCCCTTGTTCTTGGGTAGAGTACATTTGCTGTATGCCCTTCTAGGACTCTTGTTTGACCACAGGAATTCTGAAATAATGGCATGCATCTTCTGGAAAAAAGAGATAGGCAACCATATATTGCTCATATATAACGGAAAGAATACCCTAGGAAGCACATTCATTTTGATAAGATTGATCCTTCCCCACAGCGAAATTGGTAGAGATTTCCATCTAGAAAGGTCATGTTGAAGGTTCTGAACTAGATCTTCTAAATTTACTTTTTTATACCGTAGGGGGTCTGGTGTTAAGTGTATACCTAAATACTTCATCGATAATGGGGACCATTTCATTCCAAATTTATGAAAATCTTGCCGGAATGTATGGTGATTGAGAGGGAGAATTTCAGTTTTATTACAATTCAAGCTATAATTAGAGTATTTACTGAACTCTCCTATGATTGCTAATACCTCTTCCAATGAGGCTACCAGATCTGCAAGATGAAGCAGGATGTCATCTGTGTAAATGAATAGTTTTAGATTATTTGTGCCCACAGAGACCCCTTGCATTTTAATTGAGGAATTAATTCTCCTTATCAAGGGCTCCAAATACAAGTTGAAGAGTAGTGGGGAAAGGGGACAGCCCTGTCAAGTACCCGAGTACAGGGGAAAGCCAGCAGAAAATACTTTATTACAAAAAATCCTAGCTGTGGGAGTTGAGTAAATCTTTTGAATCCAACGTATGAATTCTTCAGGTATATTCATACATTTAAGCGTTAACCACAAGAAGCTCCAGTCCACCCTATCGAAAGCTTTTTTGGCATCCAGCGATATTAAAGCCATAGGATGTAAGGTGGACTGAGCTATGTGAAATATATGGTTTAATTTACGGAAATGATCTGATGCCGACCATCCCGGGACAAATCCTACCTGTTATGGACTAAGTAAGGAAAACCATATTTTTTAAATCCGATTAGCCAGA
Organism: Neoceratodus forsteri; assembly: GCA_016271365.2. Classification (NCBI taxonomy): domain Eukaryota; kingdom Metazoa; phylum Chordata; order Ceratodontiformes; family Ceratodontidae; genus Neoceratodus; species Neoceratodus forsteri. The sequence continues at coordinate 294,683,612 of CM028136.1, forward strand.
ACTTTGGTAAGAATTTTAAGGTCACAATTCAGCAACGAGATGGGATGGTAACTGGAAGGGCATTCTGGTGATTTATCAGGTTTCAGAAGCAAAATGATAGTCGCTTCCAAAATGTAGGGATCCAGAACCTCGTTGGTGAAGATATAATGATAAAACTTAAGTAGTATAGGGGATAACTCTTTTTCAAATACCTTGAAAAAGTCTGAAGGAAAACCATCAGGACCTGGTGCTTTATCTAGAGCCAAAGCCCTGATGGCCTGTGATATTTCCATTAAGGTAATAGGGGCTGTTAACATGGCCTGGTCCCCATCCTGCAACCTGGGAAGTAAGGTTCTAGCCAAATATGCCTCGGTATCCTCCTTCGTTGGGGGACTGAGCCGGCTGCCGTAGACTTCTGCATAGAATCTCTCAAACACACAGACTATATCTCTGGGAAGAGTTTTTAGGGTACCGTCCACATCCTGTATTGCCTGAATAGTCCTTGAACTTTCTAATTGTTTCATACGGAGTGCCAAAAGTCTTCCGGCTTTTTCCCCTTGGTCAATGTAGGTTGCTTTCGTTCTAAGAATAGCAAACTCGGCTTTCTCCTTAAGGAGGTCCGAGTATACATTTCTCAGAGACAAAAGTTCCGAAAGTGACCCTTACACCAGGGTGGATGATGGATTTTATTCCAGTGCTCTGATCTGTTCCAATAGTTTCCATGCCTGATCCTCCCTAACCCTTTTCCGTTTTGTTGCCAGCCTAATAAATTCGCCTCTTATATAGCACTTCAGTGCGCACCAAATTTGGTCCATCCTAGGGATGGAGTCGACATTGTTTTCCAAAAATTGCTCAATTAGAGTACGAATTTTATTAACTATGAACTTGTCCTTCAGCAACTGCGTGTTTAATTTCCATCGAGTATCTTTCTGTTGCTCCCCTTTCGGAAAAATATGAAGCCATACCACCGCATGGTCAGATATCACTATCGGCTCAGTCCCTGCATCCAAAGTCCCTGATAACAAGGCTGAGCTTATCAAAAAATAATCCAGCCTGGAGGCCATTTGATGTACCTGTGAATAAAATGAAAAAGCCCTAGTAGGCGGGTTCAAAATCCTCCAAGGGTCGCATAATCCAAGGAGGTCCATCATTTCATTAAGCGCCCTCTGAGACGGGGTCACAGCCCTAGGAATCGGGTTGGATTTGTCCAACAGATGAGACTGGGCAAGATTGCAGTCCCCCCCCAATATGATAGGGGCTGGAATAAAAGAAGCCAGTTTATCTGCCAGCCCCATAAGAAAATCTGGGTCACCTCCATAAATACTCTCCAAAACTAGTGGTTTTCTTGCCAATAGACCACTAACTAAAATAAATTTACCCTGCGGGTCCTGAATAATGTTTTCTGGTTGGAATGGGACTGTTTTCATAATAAGTATCCCTACCCCCTCCTCTACTAGCGGAGTTTCCGGCAGCAAAAACCTGCTGTATTCCTTGCCTTTTAAAATTACCTGCCTCGGATGCCAAAAGATGCATCTCTTGTAAGAAAATTATGTTAGCTCGCAACAGAGTTATATGTTTGAGGATAGCAATCCTTTTAGCTTGATCTCGAGCTCCCCTAATATTCCACGATACAATCTTAACTGCAGTATCCAGCATTTACCAAAACTATTTGTGTATTCCTATTACTACTACCCCTCTCTTCTATGATCGCTCCAACCTCACCCCACCCCTCTCTCCCCATATCTAGTGCCTGTCCAGTGTCCCTCTACTACCAAGACCTCCCCTACTATTACCCACTAAACTATGTACAAAGCCCTCTAGACAGGAAAGCCAATACCCCCAGAACCTCTTTGGTATGTACATCTTTAATTGGAAACCATTTAACTATACCCCCTTTACTCACTATCAGACCAGCTAATCCCAATATTACTGAACAAATCAGCCCAAAGAGGTGAACCCCCCTACTATTCAGGTTGTGATACAACGCACCCATCAGTGCCCTGATGCCGCCCCTCCCTGCCCATCTTGAGACCAGTCATCTTAAACTTAAAAAGCCTGAATCTTCTGGCATATCCAATTTGAAACTGTCCTACATCCACCCATCTCCCCTACTAAGCTCCGTATCTTATTAAGCCAGTTAACAGAATTGACCTCCCCAGTTCGTAACTTGTACCATGTAACTTTTAAGTTATCCTCCTGCAAAAGAAAAGAGCATGCAACATCAAAGCAAACTTTGAAATATTGCTTGGTGCTCATGAGTCTTTGTTTCCCAGGAGAATCTTTTAAGGCGCACTGTGTTTCTCAAATGCACTCCTCCAGGAAACATTACTTCCTTATTCAGTTCCTATTCTGTACATGGGGGACCCATCGTGGGTACATGTAGAGGCCTGTGGGCCCAATTATCATCCTCAGCATGGGCTCTCTCCACCTCCACCGCCCGACTTCGGAGCACTCCACTTTGCAGAACCTCTCACCCCCCGAGAACGAGCCACTCCTCAGAAAATCTGGAAACACAGGTCAGTGCCAGCCTTGCTCTATCTAAATAAAACTAGGCCTCTGCCTAATAAACAAAAACATGTCAGTTTGCAGTCCTCTTCTCAAAGCTACCAGGATTTCTACAGCTTCAACTCTTGCTGAATAACTCAGGAAGTTTGGTGGCCAGGTCTTCCAACGCTTTCGTAGGATTCTCATAGGCAATCCAGGTATCTGCTATCCTGACTAACAGGCATGAGGGGTACTGCATTTTGAACCAAATATCTGCTGCGATTAATTTTTTCACTATGGGGTGATAGGCAGCGCATTTCTGCCTGATCTCATAAGGCAGATCCTGTGAGATATGGATTTTCGTTCCCTCCCATAAGATGGCTTGCGCTTCCCTCGCCTTGTTTAATACATGTTGCTTCTCTATGAAGCTGAGAAACCTTATTATCAATGGTCTGGGAGGGGCTCCCGTTGGCGGCTGGGGCCGCAAAGCATGATGTGCTCTCTCTATTTGGTACGAAGCCCCCATTGGAGATGGACCAGCAATCTTACAGAGGAGCTTCTGCAAAAAGGCCTGCATATTCTGCCCTTCTTCTGCCTCTGGTAAATCAATTATTAGGATGTTGTTCCTATGGCTCCTTCCCTCCAAGTCCTCTGTTTTCAATTGCAGCTTCTGTACTTGCTGCCTGAGTGCCACCACTTCTGGCTCCATTTTCTCCTTCCATCTCTCTGTGGATGCGATGCAGGCCTCAGAATCAGCGACCCTTCGTGATAGATCCGAAAAATCTCCCCGTAAAGATTTTAGGTCATTAGCTATCTCTACTAACGTTTCTTTAAAGGGCTGTAGTTTTTGCAAGAACCGATCCTCTGTCAGAGGGATCAGATTTGTAGATTGCAAAGTCTTCTTATCTGAGTTACCACTTTGGGCCTTTGACTTCTTCGGATTCTTTTCTGGCGACGTTGGTGGAGTGTGGCAGATAGCGGCTGAACGCATTTCTGACTCCGTCATATCACAGTATCACCGCTCACCGCTTGTATTCAATATTTTAGATACTACCCAAGCGATCTACTGAATAGGGAGACATTTAAGACTCTTAAACAGCCTATAAGTAGTCCAAAACAGCAAAATATAGGCAGGAGCTCGGCACCTCTGCTGCTATCAGAGCACTTGCATCACGTGACCTCTCTGGTGAAACCATCTTAATGAACTGCTTGTCCAACCACTGGCTAAGTGAGGCCACCATTTTAGGTTGTATTTTTTCAAATCACTGCTGTTTCAGCCAGTGAAGTAGCAGCTCAAGTTTGAAAAGCTGTTGTACTATCGATGTGATGTCAGAATGATAGTACAACTTTTTTAACCGCTGAACTGTCCTACAACAAGATATGGAAAGCCACCGTATTTCATGTAGAATAAGCTGTAGCCTTATACTATATTTTGTTTTTATCCAACCCTAACAAACTGCTATATATACCTATCCATCTAATGCCACTTATGGTAAAACTCAAACTAGAGAATCTTACATGGCACCATGCTGATATTGATGTGTTCAGTTCTGAATCTAAAATAATGAATAAGAAATGTGTTTAATGGGTAAGGAGTAAAGATATAAATAGATGGAAAGGTTTACTAAAAGATGATAAATTTATATGCCTTAATAATTTTCATGATTTTACAGTTCAAGACATCATTTTGTAATATTTTTTGTATAAAAGTCTTTCAACTGGGATTCATTGAAATTATGAAATGATTGAATGCAAAAGGGAAACCCCTTAATAAAAGATTACTTTCAGAAAAGAAAGTTATAGGGAATAACTCAAAAAAATATTTTCTCAAGAATGCACAATTTGATTGTATTCCTTCACAGGGAATCAAGAAATCAGAATAATAATCAGTGGTATCATAAACTCTGTATTAATTGGAGTACAGAACTATGAAAGAAAATAAGGATAATGGGGAATAAGGACTACACCTTTGCAAACAAAATTGATAAAAAAAAATTACAGAAAGAGTGTATCTTACTCCAGTAGCAATAAATAAAAATTAAAAGGTCCTTGAACAGATACAGTTGGCATAGCTGTGGATCCATAGCAAACTTCACACATTGTGGGACTATAAATTCAACAATAAATGGTGGATGACTATAAAAGAGCGAATAAGCAATTTGACTGAGACTGACATTCTTTTAAACCAGAAATGTTATTTTTTAATGAATAGGTTGCTTTAAGATTAGGAAAGGATCTGAAGAAACTTTTCTGTTTGGCTACTACTACTGCTACCAAACAAATAATATTGGATCACTGAAATTCCAATCCCCCCCCCAACACACACACACAACATATTAAGAAAAAATGATGGCTTATACTGGCAGAAACCCTCATATATGAGAAATTATGGCATGATTTTGATTGTTTAGATGATTTATAAGGTACTTCATGGAATGAATTAATAGCACTTTTTTCTCCTCTGATTCATGCCTGACCTGTTGTTTATATATGTATTTCACTTGGGAAAACTATTAATCTACCTATCACAGAGATGAAATAATGGATGATAGGGTGTGTGCATGTGGTTTTTTATGTATTATAACTTTGTGAAAATACAATCAAATGTTTATAAAACCAGAAAGGTAGTTTGCGGGAGGGGGACAGATCTTATTTAACTCCCTGATGGGCCAGGCTGGACATCAGACCATTCTGCTGCACAGCAAACTGGGCTGGAGTGTGCATGGCAGTGTGATCCCTATGTGCATATTGGGAAGAGTGCAGAGCTGAGACTGAGGTCTGAGAGAAGGAAAGAAAGAGAGAGAAGAGACGGCAGTGGAGCTGAGATCAATGGCACTTGGGGTTACAGCCTTGTCAGTGTGTGCCATCAGTCCCCCTTCTTCCCATCTCCCTTGCCAGTGTACTGTGGGTCAGAGAGGGCAGTGATTCCTAAACAGGCTGGTAGTAGCAGTAGTGCAGCAGCAGCCCCAAGCCTCCTGTGCAATTTGAGCCCCTCACTGTGACCTGAGTAGACAGGCATGTAGAGAACAATGTTTTACTACCCAGCCTATTTCACTTTCAACTCACCACTTTGCTGCTGCACTTCCTTATGTCTGTTTGGCTTAACACACAGTCCAGGTTGCACAGGGAATCCATCAGGTAGTTGGAGGGAGGTGGACAGATTTGTTCCCCTGATGGGCTAGGATGGACACCGGACTGGTAAGATGTTCGGGGGGGGTGGATTTCCAGATTTTTTTTGTATTCCCTGCTACGTGGGGTTGGGTGCCAGACCTCTCAGGTTGTTGGGGAAAAGGTTAGATTTTATTTATTTTTATTCTTTATTCCTTGACAGGCATGGTTGAACACTTGATCTATCAGGTTGTTGGGAGAGTTTTTTTAATTCCCTGAAGGGAGATTGGACATTGAACCTCTGGTTGTTGAGAGAGGGAGGTGGTTATTTTTTTTATTCCCTTAAGGGCTTGTTTGAACACTAGATCTATCAGACAGTTTCGGGGAGGGTGACCCTTTTTTTAATTCCTTTATGGGCCACACTGGGCACTGGATCAATGAGGTTGTTGGGAGAGGGGACATATGTTTTTATTCCCAGACATGCTGGGATGCATACCAGACCAATCAGGTAGTTTGGGAGAAAGGGGCATATTTTTGTATTCCTGAAAGGCTGGATTGGGTATTGGACCAGTCAGGGAGTTAGAGGGATGAGAGTGCCAGATTTGTTTTTATTCCCTAATGGGTCAGGTTGGGCACTGGATCGGTCAAGTTCTTGGTGGAAGAGGGACAGATTTGTTTTATTCCCTGATGGGTTGGGTTGGGTACTGGACCCATCAGGTAGTTGGGGGAGGGGGGCATATTTTTTATTCCCAGATTGAGTTGGTTGGGCACTGGACCCATCTGGTAGTTGGGATAGGTGGCCAGATTTTTTTGATTCCCTATCAGACCAGGTTGGCCACCAAAAATTCTAGACTATTCTACATTTCCTACACTACTGGTATGGAATTCCTGTACCTTGTAAAACACTTTGAGATACAGTGTGTATGAAGGTCATGTTAGCGAAGTGTTGTTTTGCAAATTGCCTCACAATGGCCCCCCCTCTTGTCCCAGCAACTGATCTCTCTCTCTCCCCTTAGTTTTCCCAGTCCATTGCCAGGTTACTTGGACTAGAAATGTGGCTGTTTCTTCATTATACAGAGAGGTTGGGAGATATACTTCCTAATTCCTAGAAGCATCAACAAGTGCCACAGCTGTGCTATTCTTCATACTGCTGCAATACAATACTTTAGCAGAATGAAAATGTTCAGTTTTACACAGGCTGTTTTATTCTTGTTCCAGAAAAAATATAAAGATTAGGATTCCATTCATGAAGTTGTGCAGATAAGGAGAGTATTAGTACTTCCTCTATGAGCCCATTCTTCTCATTTTTATCATCATGGGGTGGGAGCTAGGCTTAACAACTGAAGACTTCTTCATTGTATCACCTAGGTCAGTTGCACATTCACAAGAATAGCCCCGCTTGCTCAGCGGGTTCTCATGCACTCTTCTCCTTGCAGCCAACAGAAAGTCAGCACAGTGTTACAGACAGGTACAATAGCAAGGCACAGCACTTACTCATTGACAGCCATTAAAATTCAAGCCACAGGCCCCCAGTGCATTCCAATAGGACAGCTGCAAAACACTTCCTCACTTTGATCCCAATAGGAAGTTGTCTGCTACACAGAACAGATTTAAAAAATGAGACTGTTGTCCATGAACCATGATTCTGCATGGTTAGAGACTGTTCGTGAGAAACTAACACATAATGGGTTTATTATTTATGGAAATATGTGGATTCTGAGATAAAAATTAGCTATAAATATACCAATGTTATAAATTTAGCTCTGCATAGTTTAACTTTGTATATCTTTAGATAACACTGTGGAGCCATGTAACGTTTGGTGAATAGGGCTTGTTTTGTATATCTAACATATTATGAATGTAATAGTTATCATGGTTATTATCTAAGTATACAGTATAAGTAACTGCATTATGTTTTCCCCCAGAGACCTTCTTCATCCCAGGGGGTATTGGGAAACTCTTGGCTCTCAAAGTCTATTGGCAAGACCTGTTTTAGGGCATCTGTCTATTTTGTGTAATAGACAAGTTTATTACCGCATATGCTGCTTGTCTGTTGTTTCTTTTGCTGGTTTATTACCACCAAGAACCTGAGCAGGGCTGAGCACCATGACATCTGGTTGGTTGTTTTTTTAAAGTCTGGTAAATCCATTAGCAAAAAGCTCATTTTCATGGGCAACCAGATGTATGAAAAAGAGCATAAATTATACAATACAAAACCATTAATAAAAAATAAACAATTGTACACAAACAAATGTCTCACGTACGGTAACATCTGGCATCATTCATCAAATATTTCCTTAGAACAGCCTTAAAACTAGAAATGCTAAACATGTCATTAAACATCACGTGTGGTTGGGAGTTATAAAAATAAGACCGTTTTGATAAAGTAATGATCTCTGACTCCTAATGAAGAGCCATGTAAGTTTAAAAGCATAGGTTTATTTTTGTTTTTGGTTTTTGCAAATCTCTGTTGATCCAATAAAAGATATTAAATCACCACCTTTGTGCATCTTTACAGGAGGGACAGTCTCAATCATGGCACCATCAAGTATCAAGCAGACAGGGGGAGTTGATGGTGACAAGATGCTGATGGGAGCCAAAAGTCATTGAGACCATCTTAAAGATAAGGGACAGTTCGTTTTCCCAGAACCAGACCTGGGCACCTGAGAAGTCATGCTGGGGCTGGCCAGACAACTCAAGGGCTGAGGGGCCAGAGGCAACTAGGACTATATCATCAGTATACAATTGAATGTTTGATGCTGTACATGCCTTGGGGAGGTCATTCAAAAATACTGAAAAAAGGAGTGGGCCAAGGACTAAGCCCTATGATACCCCTGAGTAGATGAGAAGGGGAAGGGATAGGACACCACCAACAGTGACTGACTGAGACCTCCCAAACATGTAGGACTAGAGCCAGTGGACTGCTGGGGCAGTTAGGCTCACAGAGGCATGTTTAGACAGCAGAAGCAAATGGGAGACTGTGTCAAACATCTTTGCCTGGTCAATAAAATTGGCAGCAGCGATGAAGCCTCATTCTATCACTTTAAGTATCAAGTTGGTGAGGTGAAGGAGGGGAGTGGTGGTGGAGTGGAATTTATAAAATCAGACTGGTTGGGACTAAGGAAGGCAGAGGAGTCAAAGAAAAGATAGAACTGAGAAAGAACAAAGAAATTCCTGAAATGTCAGCCTGGTGGGATGGAAGGCTGAGGCATCACACCTTACCTCCTGCCACACCTGTGACCTGTGTTCAGTGGCGAACATGGGTCACAGGAGGTCAGCTGAGGAGAGAGAGGATCAAGTGTCTTGAGAATAGCTCTCCTCTCCCACGGAGGGTGGTTCGGTTGGTGGTCCATGCCAAATGACTGCCCCCAGGTGGATGCCTGAGAGTAGAACAGCCAGGAAGATGCCAATGAAGGGAGGACTGATGATGATGATGCAGGACTCCGCAGCTAGCACACACCTCCACATGCACATGGTGATCTGCACACCTCAGCTACAAGGGAGGGAGGGTAAGAAAATGGAAACATGGGAACGCTGGCTGGATACATGAAGCCCAGACTATGTTCCTGACCTTCAGCTCAACCCCTGGCAACTGCATAGTGTGCACTGCAGGGGAGGACAGACCTCCCCTCCCTGGCCCTGCCATTAGAGAAATCCATGGGGGACTTGCTAGGGGGGTCGGGAGAGAGTAATGCAGTCCTGTGGTGGATGTGAACTGTCCTGAATGGACAGCCAAAGCCCTCCTGCCAGCCACCCCAGGGGAGAAGAAACAGAAGGAGAAAAAAATGCATTCCTGAAACTTGGCAAGGGAAGGGAGAAGGGAGCTAGGGCAGTAGTTCCCTTGGGGGTCAGGTCATTCACCTTGCAGAGGGGGATGACTTTAGCAACCTTCCTAGCTGTAGGAACTGTGCCCAGGTGGAAGGAGAGCTTGAGAAGGTCAGTTGGGGGAGGCAATAGTAAAAGCATATACGTAGAGCAGTTGGGGAGAGGCAATAGTAAAAGCAGATACGTAAAGGAGCTTGGAATCAAGCCTGTCAGGGCTGTGAACCTTTAGGGTGTGTAAGGAGAGTGAGGAGGAGAGGGTAGCAGATATGGAGATGGGATGGAAACTGAAACCTGGTACTGAGGTAAGGGGGAGAGTGTGTGAGGGAGAGAGGAACTGGGGAGTGCAGGACTAAAAAGGCAAAGGTAGAGAAAAAGTGGCTATGAGAGGAGGCTACCTCTAAAGGAGAGGGGATGATAAAGCCATCAAGGGAGACAGAGGGGATAGGACACTGAGGAGGGGGTTGAATAGGAAGTGGAACACTGTCAAAAATTTAGCAGGGGAGTTTAAATTTTATGGGAAATTTGAGGCAAAGTAATTGGCTGTGGCCTGTCTGGTGCATAGGTGCAGATATTTTGGAGCCTTTTATACCTTAGGTAGTTGCCTTGTAAGCTAGAGGCCATGAACATGTGCCAGGCAGCGTCTCTAGCTTGTAAGCAAAGAGAAGTTCAGTTGTAACCCAGGGGAGATGGAACCCCTGATCCAAAATGTGTGAAGTGGGGTGTGTTTATCCCACACAGAGGAGAAATAAGAGTTAAATTTAATCAGGCCTCATTCACATTGTGGGATGAGAAGATGAAAGACCAGTCAGTGTCAAAGAGGCCACCTTGGAAGGTGGGTAGGTTGAGTGACCTGAACAACCATATCTTGATGGTTTTGGGTCAGGCTTTAGGGCATTGAATTTTCCACATGCATTAAATCACACAGTCATCACTGAGAGCACAAGGGAGGATGCCTGCACAAATAATCCAGTGAGGGTGGGAGAAGGAATACAATTGAGGAGGGACTGGTTGGTGGAGGGGGGGAGTCGAAGCAAGTTGTTTCAGAAATATTCTGCTTGAGATGGAGCAATTTGATTTGCTGGGTGAGTCTTTTTTGTAGTGGGGAAGGACCAGCTATGACTGAAATCACTTAGGATGACAAGCTACAGCATACATACCACCTATATATACTGGATCAGCTTTATAATTCTGAGGATATACGTTTTAAACAATTAAGCAAACTATTTGATGGATGTAAAGAAAATACGGGTTGCCAAAAAAGGTTTCTATAGCTTGAGAAACAAATTAAATTATGCATAAGAAGAGTTTCTTATTATTAGGACAATTCCATTAAATACTTTATACATTAATTTAAAAAATAACAATAGCCACTGTAGTTATGATAAGTGAATTTAAAAAATGGCCACAAGTGCAAATACACTATATAATTTGAGAAACCCAGGTGCACCCATTTTATTTTTTTTACATCCAGCTGCAAAATGCCACAGATTTTTCTCAGCCAAATGTGACATGCAAAACCACAGCATGTTCCACTGCTTCTATGCAGACTTTATTTTAGTTGCACTTCAATAAAGTTATTTTGAAAAATGCCTCTGGTGGTGTATTTTGTTAATGAAGACATTTTCACCCTGTTGTTTCAATGCCTATAAAATTTCTGGTTCACTCAAAGTTTTATGTGATGCGTGCAACTGTGGTATCCCAGCACATTACATTTTTCACATGTTCCCCAAAATTTCAGCCAAAGCATCCAGCTTTTTTTGAGTTGGGGATCTCCTTTTGGAATGGGGTCATAAAAGTGCTGCAGGATTTTGGGGAGAGAGGGGGGTGCAGGCAATGCTTTTTTTAACTTAAACAGTTGTTTGGGGTCCATTGTTAAACTTGCAGTAATGTGGTGCCCACTGTTACACATGAAACATTGTTTGGTGTCCACTGTTACATGCGTAGTGTTGAAGGTGCTTTTTCTTAAGTCTCCGATATGGAGTTATCTCGCAACATGGTCCCTTTTTACTTTTGGGTCATAGTGTCTTGAAATGCTTGAAAAAAATAATTTTTTTTTTTTACCTGAACACCTGTGTGGTATCCATCGTTACATGTGCAACATTGTGGTGTCCACTGATACACATGTAACATGGAAAGTGCTTTTTTTCCAAATCTCTGTTGGGGAGTTAACTCACATCTGGTCCCTTTTCCACTCTTGGTTCACAGTGTCATGACAAGCTTATAAAAATCTATCTATTGTGGATTTGAAAAGTTTACCCTCATGTCACACTTTGATGGCCTACTTTTCATAGACATGCCCATTAATATTTGTTTCTGATATTTCTGTATAAACGATGAAGGTTCCTATGCACTTTTTAAAATATATTGTATAATTACATATGGCGGTATATATGGTGGATGTCTATTTTGCTATAGTTCTGATTTGTATATATTTTTGTATGCTCATATGTTGCAAAGGTTTTTTTTTTTCTAAACTGATCAATTAAACATATCTATCTATCGATCTAAGTCATGATTAATTTTGCCTAAAGTGATTCTTAAGTCCTCTAGCCTACCTGAGGTTAGCCTGTCCTGAAGGCTAGTATAGATAAGGCTTACTGTGCATCAGCTAGGCATCTGAGTCAGAGGGGAGCCCAAGTTTTGGGATAACCCATTCTACAATCTGGGAGATATGTGGCATGCTTCCTGGCCACAGCCACCCATATGCACCCAGCTTAATCCCTGTCCATGAACTGATGAAAAAATAATAATGCCCATGGAATATCATTAATTATTGTTAAGGAGCTTCAAATAAGATCATGAGCTACATTCTCAGTATTAATGTTCCAGGTGACTAAGAGCACGGCCTGAACATTACATATAGGTATATACATAGTTGGACAGGATACTAGCTCCATCTGGTCTATCCCCCCTTCACTTTATATGCAGATATACAAAGAAGTATTCTGTGCAAACGTATTAATTCATGGGGATTCTCTTCCCATCCCTACAGTGCATGGTACATATTGATTCCATTGGCAAGCAGAAATTTGTTCAGGCTTGTTTTGAAAGCCTGCACTGTGTCCCTATCCACTGACTCCACTTGTAGACTATTCCACAGGTTCACTGTCCTCAGGGAGAAAAGATGTTACCCTTGAGTTTACTTGTATGATAAGAATCTAATTTGTATATTTGAGTGACACCACATTTTCTACAAAACATATTATGATTATTTATATTTATTAAAAAGCTACTGCCCTCAATAGTAAACTTAAGCTGATAGGGTAGGTATATACTGTATACCTATTGGCCTGCCTCACTAAAGGATTTGCCATAATTACATAGCAAAACAAGTATTAGCTTATTTTATTTTCGCTGTTTAAAAATGTATCCTTTTCCAACAGTATAGATCATAAGACATAGATATAACAACAAACTATGCCCCCTTTAAAGACATGTCGGGAATGAGGAAGTAGTGCTTACTATGTAATAGAGTACACATAGTAAGAGGGACCTGTTAGAATGAACCATCTGCTGTATCTTTTTGGGGAGATACTAATGGCAATTCAAAATGTTCGTACAGTACTTTGAAGAGGGAAATCTGCTTTCCAAAGTACATATAGTATATTTTGATTTCAATTAATATCACAAAAGAGAAGCTATGTGGCCCACTTTAATGGCTCCTTTCAACAAACTGCATAGTGAGAAGTATCACCCCCCCCCCAACATGCCATTTAGAGTACAGAGCTAGGTACTCCACCTCCATCTGATTATGTGCAGTGTCAGGGGAGGTTTTGGGGAAGGGAGTTCATTTTTTAACTGTGGAAATTAACTAACTAATGCTAATCTTGCTACAGGGTTATGGAAAATTCCTTAGGCTACAAAGCACAGTGCCTAGTACTGTAGTATTTGCCTTTTATCTGTAGTCTGTACAAGAAAAAGAAGCTTATTGAAATATAAATCAAGCATAAAATATAAGCCATATTACTCTCAGAATTGTATAGTAGGTCTTTTTTATATAAATTACAAGCCAGGTATTGGTCTATAATGGCACAGTTGTGTTTGCATTCATTTGAATGGCATATTAGGTATTTTTTGTACAAATTGGAAGCCAGGTATTGGTGTATAAAGGTACAGGTAAAGCATTCATTGTGGCTACATGGGTGGAGCCATGCTGATGTATTGCCATGATGTAGGACAGAAAAACTACTTTGGTAGCATGTGACAGGAATATAAGACAGTTGTCCTCCGCTAAATGTTCCAACTAGTGCTGCAGCACATATCTCTGCCTCCTACTTAAAGCAGCAGTACTACATAAAAAAGTCAGTACCACATAGATGTCTTCCTTCTGATCTGTTGAGCACGTAGCTGTTTAAAATTCTGTTGTGCAGTGCAGCATTTTAAAATGTTGGTGGGAAGGGGATCAAAGCTGACCCTATAGAGAAAATAGAGGGTGAGGTACTTTTGGAGCAATTCTTTTGGGCTTGCCCAGCAGAGCTGAGAACCTGGCTAGAGGACCGGGATCCAAAAACAGTGCAGCAGGCTGCTGAGCTCTCGGACCACTATGCCAGGAACAAGCCTGCTCTGAAAGGGGGTGGGGCGGGTGTGGCAGCACAGAAAGTAAAAATCATGCCTTCAGGGCAGCTAAAACCCTCACTGCCTACCCAGAAAGTGGGCAGCCCCAAGGTACAATGAAAGGATTTGCCCTTATAAAAAAAATGATGATTGTTGGTTTTGCAAACAACCTGGGCATCTTGCTAGACAGTGTCCTAAAAAGGTACAGAGTGGGCAAAGTAGTGCTGGGAAAGAGGTGTTTTTTTTGTGTATCCCTGAAAGAATGCCAGTAAACATGAGGGAGCACATACACCCAGTTACTGTGAATGGGGTGCAGACCCATGGTTTAAGGGAAATGGGAGCATCTCTTACTCTGGTAAAAGGGGCTTTGGTTGAGCCTGGACAGTTTATACCTAGTCAGTTCATAACTGTAAGGGGATTTACTAGGGAGGAAAAAACTCTGCCCCTAGCAAGTGTTCTGGACTGGGGTCAGACAGGAGAGAGGGTGCAGAAAGTGGCTGTGGCAGACAATCTCACCCTGGATGTGATTATAGGGAATAATCTACAAGAAGGGGTGGTGTGTGTGGTTACCCGCAGTCAGACAGCAAAGGGTGATTGTAGTTCCCTGAACCCCGTAGAAACCCCTGTGGAAAACATTGGGAGGCTGGTTCCCCAGCCTGTGTCTCCTGAAATGGGGAGTGGTGAAAGGGAGGTAGAACTTCCCCAGGTAGCAGTTCACAAAACAGCTACCGAAGGTTACTCTGAGGAGGGAGGGAGGGGTAGCTGATGGTCAGAGGGTTAGGGATGGCAGTGCCTCTGAATGCCATGACGCTAGAGCTATGGACCACAGTTTAGAGACTGAAGGGGACATGACCCATGCCTTAGGAAAATGTGCGGATTTTGCAGCTGTTCAGAGGACTGATCCTAGTTTAGAGAAGCTGAGGGCTTGTGCAGAATCTGATGGGACACAGGGAGGGAATGTGAGACATAGAGTGTATTGGAACAATGGACTGTTGTATATGCAGGACATAAGGATATAGGAAAAGGTGATGGACAGGCAGCTTGTCGTTCCCCAGGGGTACCATGAGCAGTTGCTCAAGATTATTCATGATATCCCCATGTCTGGACATCAGGTAATCACATGCACTATGCAGCAATTGGCCCAGAATTTCTATTGGCCCAACTTCACCCAGCAGGTGAAGGAATATTGCAGATCTTGTCACCGGTGCCAAGAAATAGAGAAAGCAAAGCTGCCCTAATTCCCTTGCTTCTAGTGGAGGAGTCATTCCAGATGGTAGGAATGGATATTGTGGGACCTTTGAGTACCCCATGCTCCTCCAGGAAGAGGTATAGCCTGATGGCGGTAGATTATGCCACCTGATACCCGGAGGCAGTCACCCTATCCTCACTGAGGACAAAGTGGTAGATGCCTTGCTAGGGATTTTCTCCCATGTCAGGTTTCTGCTGGAGGTTATAACTGATCGAGGGGGTACCTTCATGTCAGACCTGATGAAACGTTTGTGGGAGAAGTGTGGGGTGGTGCAGAGATGCATAACACCTTATCACCCACAGGCCAATGGGCTTGTGGAAAGGTTTAATGGTACCCTTAAATCGATGCTCCAAGTATTTGCTGAACAGCATGGGAGGGACTGGGAGAAATACCTTCCCTACCTGTTGTTCACATACAGGGAGGTACCCCAAGAGTCAACAAGGTTCTCCCCCTTTGAGCTCTTATATGGACACAGGGTGCGTGGGACGCTAGACTTTATCCGGGAAGACTGGGAAGGCAAGCATGCCACCCAGGGAACTCCTATAGTGGATTATGTCTTTAAGGTTTTTTTTGCATTATCTATTTTATTGATATTTTGCATACAACAAACAATGACATACATCACATACCACTGGAAAAATAAAACATAAATAAAAATAAAGTATATCAACTATGTACAGAGGTCCATTTTATTATACAAATCATTTTCCTTTTCCCTTCTAAATTTTTTTTATACATGTAATATAACCAACATCAGAATAACTTAATTTATCTATTCTCTTCTTGTGATCTATCTGTTGGGTGTTTCCTTCACTTTAAGGAGATTTTCTTCATCCATGTGATATACAGTTCTGCACCCTTCTTCCCAGTTCCACACCTTTTTCTAATCCTTCCCTAAAACCATCCTTCATACAGGATCTGGTTCTCTGTCAGCGTGAGAGAGGAGAGAAAGGGCTCCCACACCCTGTATAACTTTTCCCCTTTTTGTTTCATTACATGTGATAGTTGTTCCATTGCTAAAGCCTGCAGTGAAAGACTTTACCACTGCTGTATAGTGGGGACCACCCAGACACCCATGTATTCTGATGCAGTGCCATGTCAGGATAAGGAGCACTCTTATCCATCTTGGCAAGGGGGCTCATCCCTCCTCTTCTAAGGTGACTTGCATATCTCTCCTCCAAAGTTTCCCCACCTCCACTGCTATCCCCTTCCAGAGGTTTGTAAGACTGGGCATGTCCAAAAGCAATGGTAGTAGGGGCCAAGTTTGTCATTACATCTTGCACACATTGGGAACACAGCTGTGTTGAACTTATTCACTATAAGAGGAGGGCAATACAACCGGTGAATACATTTATAAAAGGATTCTTTATATTTGTTACATATCAGTATATCCATGTGAGTGTTAGCACCACTTTCCAATTGTCCTCTGTAATTTCCATTCCCATGTCCCTCTCCTATAGTTGTCTCATTTTCTGGGTGGTATCCCCTAGGAATTGTTTCCTCTCTCTTGCTACCTTACGAATTGTCACCTTGGCATCTCTTCTGGCGGAGTACACCATAATTTCTATATGCCCTAATGGCGAGGCCTCAACATGTCCTCTCCCCAAAGCCCTGCTGTATGCCCTGACCTGGAGATAACAGAAAAACATAGAACCATAGAATTTGATGGCAGATAAGGACCACTTGGCCCACCTAGTCTGCCCATTTCCCTACCTGATGGATAAGCTGCAGATTCTAGTTAATCAACAGCTTTCTTCCTCCTACCCCTCCACAAGAATTGCCTTATGTCTGTCCCGTGCATTCTTGAATTCTCCCACTGTTTCTGACTCCACAACCTCCTCAGGAAGGCTGTTCCATGCATCCACAACCCTCTGTGAAAAATACTTTCTAACATTACCTCTGAGTCATCCTCTCTATCTTCAAATTGTACTCCCTTGTTCTTGCACATCTCTTCTTCTGAAAGATTCTACCTCTTGCACTTGTTAATTTCTTGAGATACTTAAAAGTTTCTACATGTCCCCCCCCTCCTTTCCTCAAGAGTATACATATTAACAGCCAGTGGCGCTGATGAGGTTGAGGCACTGGACACCACACCTCGAGCCACGCTGAGGCCATGTTCGGGAAAAGCACGGGTTGCTGTGGGTCGGCAGGGAGAAGATGGATTTAGCATCTGATGGACTGCTCTCCATCTCTGGGAGGGGTTTCCTGCAGCTGGTGCTCGCTGACCCCAGCGGAGGCTGGGGCTCGGCAGCATGGAGCCGCACACCATGGGGTGGGATGCGGCAGACGCTTGATAGGGGCGACACGGGAGCATGTGGGCACTCCAGTCACTGGCGCCATTCAGCCTGAGCCCACAGGGAGAAAAAGCGGAAAAAGGGGAACATCCAGTTGCAGTGGCTTGATAGCCTTCTGTGAGCACCTGTGCCAGCTCCAGCAGGGGATCACTATGTGTGGATCCGTTACTAGGTAGGGAGGAGTTGGCCACCCCCCCCACCATTGGGGGTAAGCCATGGGGCAATTAGGTGTCACCTCCAAGGAGACCGTACAGGTCAGGCGCGTGGCTGGAGAAAGGGATGCGAAGACAGATTGGTTGACTGCGGCCAGGAGAAACAACACCCACAAAAAAAAAGAAAAAGAGTATACATATTAAGCTGCTTTAGTTTCTCCTGTATGTCTTTTGGTGCAGACCCTGCACCATTTTGGTTGCCCTCCTCTGAACAGTCTCCACTCTGTCTATGTCTTTGGGGATGGCGTCCTAGAATTGCACGCAGTACTCCAGATGGAGTCTTACCATCTGTCTGTACAGAGGGATAACAACTTCCTGTTTTCTACTGTTGATGCCTCTCCCTATGCATCCCAGTATCCCCCCAGCCCTCCTTACTGCCTTCTCACATTGCTTCCCACCTTTAGGTCATCTGATATATTTACTCCTAGGTATCTTTCGATTTTTGTTGTTGTTATTAACTCACCCCCATTATGTACTCTTCCCTGGGTTTTTGTTTCCCAGATGCATTACCTTCACTTCTTTGCATTGAATCTGAGCTGCCACATATTTGATCATTCCTCCAACCTTGCCAAGTCCCTTTTCATCCTTTCCACCCCACCTTGTGTATCAACCCTATTGCAGATCTTTGTGTCATCTGCAAAGAGACATACTTTTCCTTCCAGGTGCTCTCCAATGTCACTTATAAAGACATTAAAGAGGACCGGTCCCAGTACCGATCCCTGCTGTACCCCACTAGTTACCTTCCTTTCTTCACTGTGGACTCCGTTTACTATTACCCTTTGCGTCCTGTTGTCCAGCCAGTTTTTTATCCAGGCTACCACCTTGGGACCCACTCCAAGGCTGGCTAACTTGCATATTAATCTTTTGTGTGAGACTGTGTCAAATGCCTTGCTAAAATCTAGGTAGGCCATATCCACAGCCCCTCTCTGGTCTACTACTTTGGTCACGCAGTCAAAGAAATCTATTAGGTTCATCTGACATGACCTTCCTGCTGTGAAACCATGCTGCCTTGGGTCCTGTGACCCACTGGCCTCTAGGTACTCAACAATTCTTTCCTTCAGAAGTGATTCCATCATTTTCCCTACCACTGAGGTCAAACTAACTGGTCTGTAGTTTCCTGCCTCTGCCCTGCTCCCACTTTTGTGAAGTGGAACCACATTTGCCCTCCTCCAGTCCTCAGGTACCACCCCATCCTCCCATGATTTGTTAAAGAGAACAGTCAGTGGTGTTACTAGTTCTAGCCTTAGTTCTTTAAGAATTCTTGGGTGAATCCCATCAGGCCTCATTGCTTTGTCCACCTTCAGTTTCAAGAGTGTGAATAGCACAACCCCATTTGCTCCTGCACCTCAGCAAAGGAGTAGATACCATCTCTAGTATATAGGTCTCCCACACAAAGTATCCCTCTGGCTTCCCATTCTCTAAACCCTACGTCCCCTACCCCGGCACAAAAAATGGGTTCTCAGAGACCAGGAGTAGTAATGTTTCTTCCGCTCCTACATTCCTTGCTCTGCCTATTTCTTCTCAACTGTCCAAGACTGCGGACACCATGGGGTTATTCCCTCCCATATTAATATACGCTCTACATGCTTTTTGTGCTAGATAGGCTGTTAATCTTCCCAGACTATCCCTCTCCTCCAGATCCAGCCATCCCGCAGCTGAGGGGCAGTTGACCCAATCTTGAATGTATCGGTGCTGGATCACCAGGTGATAGTTCCATATGTCTTGGAAGTTCATACCTCCACCCTTCATATTTGCTTTTAATCATTGCAAACTGACCCTTGGCCACTTCCCCTACCAGATGAACTTTGTGAAGGCCCCCTCCACTCTCTTGATATCTGCTCTGCTAAACCCCACATGCACCATCTGCATAACTTGGAGAAGTCTTGGGAGGATGTTCATCTTAAGTAAATTAATTCTCCCCAGCCAAGAGATGGGAAGAGACCTCCACCTGTTTAAGTCTTGCTCAATTGTTTTTATAATTGGTGTATAATTTAGCTCATATATAGAGCTTAAATCCTTCCCCACTTGAATTCCCAGATATGTAAAGGATGTCCCCACCGCCTTAAATCCTCAGTCCCCAAACTGATTTCTTCCCCTCCCTCTCCTATTCTCAACAGTTCTGACTTCCCTAAGTTAATTTTGTATCCTGAAAATCGGGCAGAATCCTCAGTCATTCGTAAGAGCGGTGGCATAGACCTTCTCAGTTCCTCTATATATAGTAACATGTCATCCACATAAAGGGTGACTTTATGTTCCATTTCCATTTTCCCCCTTACCCCACTATATCAGGGTGTTCCCTAATACCTGCCACCAGTGGCTCCAATGCGAGTGCAAATAATAGAGGGGAGAGGGGGCACCCCTGCTGAGTTCCCCTAACAAGTGACAATCTCTCTGACAAGGAACCGTTCACCAGGATCTGTGCCATTGGTAATTCATGCATGGCCCTAATCATTCCAACAAATTCTTCACCCAGACCAAACCGGATCAGTACCTCGAACAAATATTCCCATTCTATCCTGTTGAATGCTTTCTCAGCATCCATGGATATCTCATATGGGTCCATGGTGCTAGAAGCTCCACACCACATTCAGCAGTTTGGCACATTAAGGTAGAGAATCTACCCTGAATGAACCCGGTCTGGTCTGGGTGTATCAGTTCTGGAAGAATCTTATCAGCTTCCCTCCAAGACTTTCACTAGGATTTTAAGATCACGTTTAAAAGTGAAATTGGCCTATAAGGCACATTCTAATGGATCCTCTGCCAGGTTTAGGAATGACACAGATAACTGCATCCTCCATGAGGAAGGTAGGCCCTACCTCCCCTTGTCTATGTATGTCTCACAGGGTCCACCACTTGAGCCATCATGGTCTTGTAATATTCAGCCGGAAATCCATCAGGTCCACTGGCCTTCCTGCTTTTAATGTATTTATACCTCTCTATTTCTTCCTGGTAATTTCAGAGTCCAATTTATTTTTTGTATCTCGATAGTCTTGGTAGCTTCACTCTGGTGAGAAACCCTTTGCCAGATCCATGTGCCTGACACTCTGCCGTATATAACATTTGGTAAAAACATCTAAATTTCTCCAGTATCTGCTTCTTTTCTTTCCCTGTGTTCCCCTGCTCATCTCGGATATCCACCACCAGATTAGATCCCCGCCCTTCCCGAATCAAATTCGCCAACATGGGACCAGGCTTATTTCCCCACTCAAAAAATTGCTTCTTGATGAACAGCCAGGATTTGAGGGCCTCCCCCAATAGTAGTGTATTTAGTGTCTTCCTAGCCACTAACAAGTGTTGTGGTGCCACTCCCTTCTCACCCGATGCCACCCTCCTTTCTAGATCCATTAGCCTAGTTTTCAGATTTGTTCGTTTCTCCCTGACCCTCTTTTTATGCTGGACTACATAGCTTATGATGACTCCTTGCATATAGGCCTTCACTGCATCCCATAATATAATAATAATAATAATTTTATTTTTAAAGCACCTTTCAAATTTTCAAAGTGCTGTACAAAACATATAGTAAAAAGAAGACCAAACATTATAATACACTATAAAACATTCATAAAACCACAATTTTAACAACAATTCATATAATACTGTAAAAAAGCAATTTGGTACAAATTAGGTTTTAGGCCACTCTTAAATTCCCCCAGGGAGATGTGCACTGTCGTGAACCGTCGGGGTGAGAGAATTCCAGAGAGGGAGCAGCGAGAAAAGCTTACAACCAGATGAATTTAAACTCACTCCAGAATCTCTAGCAACTCCTCGTCGCCAAGCGGAGCGATCGCCAGGCTGTAAGACACTAGAAGATCTTTCAGATAAGCTGGACCCTGGTCGTGTGGGGCTTTAAAGTCAATAAACAGACTTTAAAGGTGATCGCCTCCGAACAGGAGCCAGTGCAGTTCTTGCCAACACCGGGGGTGATATGACAGGACCTGCTGGTTCCGTCAAAACCCGGCCACAGCATTCTGCACTAGCTGAGGCGACAATTTCAACCCCAGAGAGCCCAAATACAGGGAGTTGCAGTAGTCCAGGCGTAGGCACAAAGCATGGACCAACTATGGGTAGCATGTCAGACGGAACGGGGTGTTTCACTCTGGCAATATTCCTAAGATGGTAAAGGAAGTCTTGATGACTGCTGACACCTGCCAATGCAGTGTCAGCCTGTCATCCAAGATAACCCAGGTTACCTCCCTGCTCAGAGGTCAGAAGTGACACACCCCAAGAAAAATTCCTGAGGGCAACAACAGGCACCCTCATCTGACAGCCGAGTCCACCACCAGAACCTCTGGTCTTTCTGTGTTCAACTTCAGCCAACTAGAATCCATCCAACCCTGGTTTTCTTTCAGACAGTTGTTAAACACTGAGAGAGCTCTATCCTAGTCAGGAGCAAAGACAGGTATATCTGGTAATCTTGCATAGCAATGAAACCTCAGCTTATACCATCTTATAATGTCTCGAGGGCAGCATATACCATTGTAATAACATGGAGACAGCACAGAACCCTGAGGCACCTACATAACAAAGATGTTCACAGAGGAAAAAAGCCCCGACACAACTCTTTGTGATCTCCAGTAGAGAATGAGGCGAACCATTGAAGGCCTTCCTGATATTCCATAAATCTGCCTCAGGCATGCCTACTGCATCCCACGGTGTCAAAGGCTGATGAGAGATCAAGAAGAACTAGAATAGAACATCTCTTCTGGTCTCTCGCCCTCAAGAGATCGTGCTTACCTGAACCAGCGCAGTCTCAGTGCTATGTCTTTGCAACCCGATTGGAAGGGTCTCGCAGATGCCATGAATGGTTAAATGGTTCTCCACCAGACGCCACTACCTGCTCAATCACTTTCCCAATAAAGGGTAGGTCTGAGAGGGCTTGTAAAGGCTTGTTAAACAGTCAGGGTCCACAGTAGCTTTCTTCAAGAGGGTGTCACCACCACCTCTTTCAGGGAGCTAGGAACTCACCGATGCCAAGGAGCACCAGACTATTTGCACAAGGATTGGACCATTGATGTCGCAACAACCCAGTATTAGGGAAGTCGGTCCAGGATCCAAACTACAGCTCGTAGGGTGCACACCACGGATAATCCTCATGACATCCATGAAATCAGGTCTGCTGAAGGAACACCAAGAAGACTGAAGTACTGTGAACTCATGCTGTCCAACAGCATCCCCCTTAGAAGCTGCTGGACGCAGATCCGTCCTGATGTCGGCCACCTTATTAGCGAAGAATCGAGTGAGCTCCTCAAAGACTCTAATTGAAAAAGCCTTCCGAACTTGTAGACATGCTGGGTTTGCACAGCCTGTCCACAGTCTAAAAGCTGAGCTGGTTGATTCTCTGACTGCAACTCCCTGGACAGGAATTCTGCCTTCTTATGGAAGATTGCAGATTGATAGACAGAATAATGGTCCATCAATCTAAGGCGGTCGGCATCAAGGGCAGATCTGCGCCAGCAGCTGTTCTAATCTTCGCTCCTGTCTCCATCTCCCCGTCTATATCAAACCAGGACTACTTTGGGATGAAGGGAAAGGGGTACGAACAGGAGCAATAGTATCAGAGCCAATGTAACAGCCTTATTATAGACTGTCATCAAGGTCTCTGGACTACCGCTCGCAAATAGCAGGGACGAGAGGTCGAGAACCTACCGCAAGGCCATGAGGTGTAATATCCCACAAAGGGCGGTATCTCGCCATCTCCACTGGGGTAGGCCTTCTCAGGGTACTAAAATTGAACCTCACCATGTAGTGGTCCGACCAAACGACTGACTCCACCCACAAATCGAAAAGCATCAATCCCAGGGAGAAAGACTAAGTCCAAGGTGCCCAGATTTATGAGTGGCGGTGGAAACCACCTGTGTAAGTCCAAAGAAATCACATTAGTGGAGGAAGTGATTACCATTATGAGTTCATCGTCGGACCTGATTCATTGAAGTCACCAGAACCATCAATCTGGGTGACTCAAATGACATGTCAACAATGAAGTCTCGCTACTTCCTGTAAGAACTGTTTCCCATCCTCGTGGTGGACGGTAGATGAGTCACGATTCGAGCTGCCAACACCCCACTACTGTGCACTCAAAGGACTCAGCCTCCCCGTAACCACACTCATGAGGCCCAATTCTGTCTTAAAACAGACTGCAACCCCCCCCCCACACCCCTGCGGTCCAATCTCAGGCGGTGTATCACCGAATACCCGGCTGGAGTCATAGCTTCCAACATGGGGCCTGGGTTTTCATCCAGCTGGGTCTCGGCGATGCAAGCCAAGTCCACTGAACTAACAAGATCAGCTATGATGCCAGTCTTGTTTCTGACGGACCTAGCATTGCATAGCACTGCCTGAGTTGAATGAACCTCAGAGGCCGTCAAGCTCATCTGCCTACTTAATTCTGTAGTGCCCCTGGGTATGGGCACCAGACATGGTAAACCACGATCTGGGTTCCATTTTTCCCCAGGGCACCTTCTAGATCTAACAACCCCGACATGAACACCCCCCTCATCCATCCTCCCTGGTTCGCAGACCCCCGCCCTCCTCCCTCTCCTTCGAGCAATTCCCAATGCTCTACAACATTGATAAATATCATGATGAAGAGGTGGAGGATAAAAAGGGCGGAGGGCGTGGAGCAAGGAGGATGAATAGCACACCACCGTGGGAGTAATAGGCTGGCACATGCCACTACAAAAACTGCTAAAAACAACACAATAACAATAAAACTTCAAGTAAACCCCAAAATAAATCTAATAAAATAAATAGTCTAAACTAAATCAATAACTTTCCAACCCCACTTTGAAGAAAGTCAAGACAATCCCAGCGAAAAGAAAATGAAATAAAAATAAATATATAAATAAAATAAAATTAAACAACTTCAAAAGTACAATATGTAGTAACACATCCCTTCCCCCTCCCTCCCAGTCTTCTCACGACCAGGGAGAAGAGAGAGAGATAAAATAAAATCACCCCCCCCAGCTCTCTCACCACCGGAGGGCACTTTAAAGGGAAAAAAAAATGTCCCTACTAGGGGCAGATTCCTTATTTGCCTACATATATTGTTCCCACTGCTCCTGCAGATGTTTTTTAAATTCTGGATTGCCCAATTGATACTGTAGTTAAGGAATTTCCATGGGGTGGTCCTTCATGCTGCTACTTTATTTTCAGAGCCAGGACAACCATGGCATGATCAGATATCTGGATGGGGCTGTGCTTGACCTGTACTAGATTAAAAAAACAGCTACAGGGTATAAATATATCATCTCTACGGGACCAGGATTTGTGGGGATGGGAATAAAATGCATACTCTCTGAGACTTGGGTCAGCTGTACTCCAGCTGTCATAGAAACATAGAATTTGATGGCAGATAAGGACCGATTGGCCCACCCAGTCTGCCCATTTCCCTACCTACTGGATAAGCTGCAGATCCTAGTTAACCAGCAGCCTACTTCTTCCTACCCCACCCCTAGAATTGCCTTATGACTGTCCCATGCATGCTTGAATTCCACCACTGTTTTGACTCACAACCTCGGAGGGCCATTCCATGCATCCACAACCCTCTCTGTGAAAAATGCTTCCTTAAATTACCTCCTGAGCTGCCCCCATCTTCAAATTGTGCCCCTTGTTCTTGCACACCTCTTTTTGAAAGATGCTACCCTCTTGGACTTTGTTGATTCCCTTGGAGGTGCTTGAAAGTTTCTATCATGTCCTCCTCTCCCTCCTTTCCTCGAGCTATACATATTAAGCTCCTTAAGTCTCTCTTCATATGTCTTTAGTGCAGACCCTGCACCATTTTAGTTGCCCTCCCTGGACAGCTTCCATCCTGTCTATGTCTTTTGGAGATTGGGTCTCCAGAACTGCACGATAGTACTCCAGATGGGGTCTCACCAGCTGTCTGTACAGAGGATAATAACTTCCTGTTTTCTCGGTGATGCCTCCCTATGCATCCCAGTATCCCCCTAGCCTGCTTGCTGCCCTCTCACATTGCTTGCCACCTTCAGGTCATCTGATATGACTACCCCAGGTCCCTTTCCATTTTTGTTGTTGTTAGTATCTCACCCCCCATTGTGTACTCTTCCCCTGGGTTTTTGTTTTCCAGATGCATTACCTTGCACTTCTTAGCATTGAATCTAAGCTGCCATACATTTGACCATTCCTCTAACCTTGTCAAGTCCCTTCTCATCCTTTCCACCCCACCTTGTGCATCAACTCTGTTGCAGATCTTTGTGTCATCTGCAAAAGGCATACTTTCCTTCCAGTCCCTCTGCAACGTCGCTTATACAGACATTGAAGAGGACCGGTCCTATACTGAACCCTTGTCGCCATTAGTAAAACCCCTTTCTTCAGAGTGGACTCTATTTACTATTACTCTCTGTGTCCTATTCTCCAGCCAATTCTTTACCCAGGCTGTCATCTTGGGACCCACTCCCAGGCTGGCTAACTTGTATGTTAATCTTTTGTGTGTGTGTCAAATGCCTTGCTAAAGTCTAGGTAGGCCATGTCCACAGCCCCTCCCTGATCTACTACTTTGGTCACCCAGTCAAAGAAATCTATCAGATTTGTCTGGCATGACCTTCCAGCTGTAGAATCCATGCTGCCTTGGGTCCTGTGCCCCTCTGGCCTCTAGATACCGACAATTCTTTCCTTCAGAAGTGATTCCATCATTTTTCCTATCACTGAGGTTAAACCAACAGGTCTGTAGTTTCCTCTTCTGCCTTGCTCCACTTTGTGAAGGGGAGTCACATCTGCCCTCCTCCAGTCCTCGGTACCACCCCATCCTCCCATGATTTGTTAAAGAGGGTAATCAGTGGTGTCACTAGTTCTACCCTTAGTTCTTTTAGATTTTGGGATGAATCCCATCAGGCCCCATTGCTTTGTCCACCTTCAGTTTTAAGAGTTCTTTCATAACCCTTTCTTCTTAAATGGGCTGGTATCAACTTCTGTATCCAGAGTGTTTCTACTGTTTTTTAGTACCTCCCTCTTCATTTGTAAATACTGAGCAAAATAATTGTTTAGTATCTCTGCTTTCACAGTCTCCTCTGCCCACCCTCCCTCCCTTTATTAGCCTCACTATCCCTCCTTGGTCTTCCTTCCTCCCTGATGTACCTATAAAGGTTTTATCCCCTTCTTAACTGAGTTGGCTATCTTTCCTCGGTTTGGGCCTCTCTTTCTGACTGCCTTCCCAGCTTCCTTTTTGCTTTAACTGATACAGTTCTCTGCCTGCTCCTTCTGTGATTCCTTGTGGTTCCTGAACTGCTTCTCTTGAACCTTCACTGCCACTTCCTTTGAAACCATAGTGGTTTCTTACATCATTTTGTTTTGTTTATTGCTTCACACAAAGGCTTGTTACCTCTGTGACGGCAGTTTTATTATTCCATTGTTCTTCCACCCTCCTTCCTGCCCATGTGCTAGTGCATTCCTTAGGCACTCAGCCATTTTGGGCAAAAGTCAGCCCTCCTAAGTCCAGTACTTTTGCCTTTGTATGGCTTAACTCTATTGCTGTGTTTATTGTGAACCATACTGTTCCATGGTCGCTAGTTCCCAGATGGCTACCCACTTCTACATCTGTGATCCTGTCTCCATCTCCATTTGAGAGAACCAGATCTAAGATTGCTCCCCTCTCGAGTGGGCTCCATACTAGTTGTCTAAGGCATGCCCCCTGTAGGGCATCTAGAATACCCCACTTTCAAGTGGCTGCTGCACTGAACTCCAGTTAACATCTGGCATGTTGCAGATCACCCATCAGCAATATCTCCCTTTTTCTGCCATTCTAAGTATACTTTCTATCATTTCCTTGTCCATTTCCTCCCCTCTGAGAAGGGGTCTGTATACAACCCCAGCGGATTGTGGTGCCATTGTCTGCCTCAAATTTACCCAGTTCTTCTCTCTCCTCCTGTTTACCCTTTGTTCTGTTGCTTTGATTCCTTACCTTATGTAAAGAGCTACTCCTCTCCTCTTTACCCTCCCTGTCCCTCCTGTAGATAGTGTATCCTGGTATGTTTACGTCCCAGTCATGGTTTTGTGTGTACCATGTTTCTGTGACTGCCACGATATCCAGATGTTCCTCCTCCATCAAGGCCACTAATTCAGGAAGCTTGTTACCCAGACTACGGGCATTGGCACTCATTGCTCTCCATTTTTTGATGGCTTTACCTTCTGTAGCAGCATCCCCCACTCACCTTTCTACCTCGGTCTTTTTCTCATTTAGTGTTTTGTAGGGAGAGGCTGGGATTTTCCTGCTGCTTATCAGTGCCTCCCCCCCTTGACTAGTTTAAAAGCTTGCCAATGAAGCATTTAAACCAATTGCTCAAAAGACTTGTTCCTTCCTGGACAGATGCAGACCATCCTGCCAGTATAGGCCGGTGTCCCTCCAGGTGGAACCCCAGTCCCCAATGAAGCCAAACCCCTGTACTCCACACCATTTTTTCAACCATTCATTAAACTGCATGGTGCAAAGTACCCTCGCCTCCCCCATGCCATTAACAGGCAGCAGCTCTGAGAAGGATACTGTGTGTGCTACTTGTCTTAGGCCCCTCCCCAACTCTACAAAGTCCTCCTGCACTGCTCTAATCTCATGATGAGCCAAGTCATTTGTCCCTAGGTGGACAATGACGTCCAGCTCAGACTCCCGTGCAGCTGTTCTCATGATCCTGAGGATGCGCTTCCTGTCCCTCCAAGCCATGGCACCAGGCAGGCACCTTACTTCAGTTTTCCCTGCTCCCCCCAGTTCTATCCCCCTAATAATTGAGTCCCCCACCAGGAGCTGCTTCCTTTCCCTGTGGTGTCCTCTGCCTCCTTCCTGTGGGCCTCCCTTGTGACAGTTGTCCTCAGCCTCCTTAGTCTCCTCTGTGGGTGCATCCATAGGGGAGCTATGCTACCCCAGAATGGTGTATGGATTGTGGAGTGGAACAACTGACTGGGTGTGCCTCTGTTCCACCATCCTCACCCTCCCTGAGCCCACTGTGGTCCAACTGCTGTGCTTTCTTCACAACCCTGAGGTAGTGGTGGTGGCTCTGGTGCTCCCTGGATGGGGAGTTCCCTCCTACTGTCCAGTGTGGCCTGGGAAGGTTCCCTACTGTCCAGTGTGGCCTGAAGATGGGCAACTTTCTCCCTCAGGGCAGAGAGCTGTCTGCAAATAGGGCAGCATCTCAGCCTCCAGAAAGACTCCCAGAAGACTGCTGCCCCACAGCCATTACATTGCACTACTCCCCACATGTTTATCTACTTTTTTTTTGTGTGTGTGTGATTGGTTTGTTATATAGAAATGTATATATTATACAATGTGTATCCTTATATTGTTAGTGCAGTGTGCTAGAGAGGATATGACAGTGATATGCACCTTGCACTCTTGAGGAATGATGTCAGAACCCCAGGTATAAAGGAACTATTTCCAGGGGTGGGTAGGGTGAGGGTGGGCAGGTGTTGGGCTAAACTGTGTCCTCACAGAACAATCAGCTAAAAGCTCTGACCAACTGCTGCGATGAGTGCCTTCCTGTAAGCAAGATGCCCTACACAACAATTTGACAGAGAAAATACCCTGCTAATCAAACAGAGAAAAATCCAGACATCCAAGTCAGACACAGGTAAACCTCCCCAGCCCCAAAACAGCCTGGTGGTTTGTGCTCTGAAAGCAGTCAGCCCCAAAATAAGTTAGCTGTGCTTTTAACTCTTCCTGCACTGAAAATCTTAAGAATTGGAACCAGATCGTTCATTCCCATCAGCCAATTCTAAATGGCACCCCTTCCCTTTCCCTTGTTCTCTGAATGGTCCAATACTGGATCCATGATGCTGTTTAGATCCTCTCCCAACACCAGTCCTCGGAACTGTTCCCTCATAATAATGTCCAGCATTCCTTGACAGAAAGTAGGGTCAAAGACTACTGGTCCATAAATACTTCTGTATGTAACCCATTCCCCTTATAACTCTCCTTCCACAAACACATATCTTCCTTCCGCAGGGTTGGCCACCACTTGACTGGTCTGAAAAAGGAGTCTTTTGTGTATTAACACTGCCACTCCTCGCTTATGCGAGTTATAAGAAGCCACATAACAGCTCCCCACCCATCCCCTGGCCAACTTAGCATGCTCACTGCCTAAGTGGGTTTCCTGTAACATCGCCACCTGTGCACACTGTCTCTTTAAGGTAGTGAGCAGACCTGTTCATTTGACCAGAGAAGAAATCCCTCTGACATTCCATGTAACCATCATTAGATTTTTTGTTAGAGTCATAGCATCTGTTCTGGTGTTTCACTTACAGATCTCTTATTGCCAAATATTCTCCACTGATCCCTCCAGAAGACCCACAGAACATTATGGTTGCCATGTTTCTAAAACCCAAACTGTGAAAAAAATCAGAACTACAAAGTGTCCAACACGCAAGAACTTGTAAAACCATAAATATAACAGTGAACAATAACCCCCTAGTCCTCCACCACAACCTCAATCCTCCTCCTCCCCGTGTATTGCTCCTGCAAATGCCGTAACCTCAGTTGCAGTTCCTGCAAAGAATTACTCATATTCCCCAATAGTAGAACGCGTTTCTCCCACTCCACCCCTCTCCCTCACTACTTTTAGAGAATCTCAATTCATTTTATTTGTAGAAAAAACATAACACGTACTATTATGCTAGCTAGAAATGCCAGCTTCTTCAATCTATTGCACCTTATACCTTAATTCAGCTTTTAACACGCTGTGGATCCTCAGCACTATCCTGGAGGCCTACCCCTCCACGCTGTCTATGCTCCCAAAAGCTTTGGTGTTCCTGGCTTCCCCATATCAACATATCCGGACACAACCCTCTTGCCCTTTCCCTCCTCAGTCAGGTTCTTTCTGCTTTCTCACACAGTTATCCCTTGTTCCAAATACATACTGGGCCTTTTGTGACACGCACACAGCCCTGCTCTTCCCCTCTAGCCAAGTCAAGCCGATGAACCCCCATTAACCAACCATTTATGTACATCAAGCTTAATACTTATTGCTTCTGCTGATTTGTAATTAGTTTAATCAAAGGAGACCCAGCAGTCCCAGTGGCAGCCTTGTCTGGGCATAGGTTGGGGCAGCGCAAAACAAAAACACACGCAATGCTCCCCCCTCCTCTCCCAGTCAGATTACCTCATGTAACGAGGCTGTGTTAGTCGATGATGCTGTTCTCCAGGGCCTTCTTCCATTACATGGGGGTGCAGTCAAAAATAGTTCCACGAAGAGGACATAACGCCCTTCCCATGGACTGTTGAACCATCGGTCAGCGACAACCGCCACACACAAAGTTCAGCATGTCTCAGTCCAGTGTCTTTACTAGCGGGCAGTCTATGTTAGGGCATGGGCCCAAGCAGCCCCAAGTAGTAGCACAGAAAGGGAAGTCCAGTAACACCATTGCATCAGTACCTCACAGCCTAAGTCCACAGTTTTAAACACAGGCCATGATTCTCTGCAGCAGCTAATCTCAGCCAAGCTTCCTTATGAGTTCTTTTACAAAGCCTGTGGCCTTTGGGACCTCCCAGAAGGAGTATGTTGCTCCCTCATGCTTTATCTTGAGGGTCACCAGGTACACCAAGAAACATTCCACCTTACTTTTTCTTAGCTATGCCATTATCGGATCGAACATGCAACGTTTCTTCAGCAGGCACATTGAATAATTCTGTGACAGGTATAACCTTTTCCCATCAAATTGCAGGCTGTTTGCTGCTCTATATGCATTCAGCACTGCCTCTTTATCTTGGAAACTATGGAATCGCGTGATGATCTGCCTGGGCAGTTGGTCATTGCTGGGCCTCAGCATTACCGCTTTGTGAGCTCTTTCCAACTTGTAGCTCCCATTTTTTGGTGATAGGCCCTACAGCTCCAGGAGTATTTTAGCACAAAACTCCAGAACATCCGTACCCTTGTTGCCCTCAGGTAGGCCCCTCAATCTCAGATTTAACCATCTATGGTAGTTCTCTTGGTAGTCGAAGAGCTCTTTAAACTCTTCGAGCTCTTTTTTATATTGCTGCCATTTGCTCAGGAACTAGTCTCACAATGTCTTCCAAATCTGAGATCCATTGTTCCACTTCAGTCAAGAGGGTGGTTTGAGTAGCATGTAGATTGACCAACTCCTGTAGCCTATGGTTGAATTTATTCTCAGTCTGGTTGAGTTTCAGTGACAGAGCCACCAGTACCTGGTCTGTAACTTCCCAGCCCAGAGCGCTGACTTCTGCAGTTGATAGTGAAACTGGCCCTGCGCTCTTCACCAGGGTCATCGGCAGTTGCTTCTGTTGTTGCTTTGATGCTGCCCAAAGGTTCTCAGATGGATTCTGTACCAAATACTCATCCATCTTAGCAACTGCAAGGTGTTAGCTAATAGTAGAACCAAAAATTATGAGATTCCAATGATTTTATAACTTTATCATTTCTGAGAGAAGCGGCGCCAAGTAAAAACATGTTTTCACTCCTCCATGCTCCTTAGCACCCCCATGTCCTTAAGTTTAGGGAAAAGCTGAAGGAACTTACTGGAATAGCACAGAGCAACCTGGCAGCCACCCAGCAAAAGCAAATGGTATGGTACGACCGCAGAGCCAGAACTCGCTCGTACACTGTGGGTCAGGAAGTCATGGTCCTAATCCCGGTCCAGATGAATAAGCTACAGGCCGAGTGGGCAGGACCATACAAGGTAGTCAGACAGGTGAATGATGTAAACTACATTGTAGAATTACCTGACAGGAGATATACCCATTGAATGTACCATGTCAACATGATGAAGCCATATGCAAATAGGGCTGACATGGTATTTGCAGTGTGTAGTCCTGGGAAGGGAACAGATGAGGAAGACCCCCTTCTGGACTTGCTTGAGGAAAACAAGCAGGAGTCCTCTGTGGAGGCAATCAAACTGTCACCCCAGTTGACCCAGAACAGACCGAGGAAGTAAGGGAGGTTTTAGCAGACTTTGCCCCTTTGTTTAATGCCAAACCTGGACTAACCCCCTTAGCTATGCATGATGTAGACATGGGGGTGCAAGTGCCCACTCAGCAGACAGCATACTGGGTGTCTGAGGCCATCCTAAAGGACATTAGGAGGGAGGTGGAGGAAATGCTGGATTTATTGGGTAATCCAGAAATCCCACAGCTCCTCGGCCTCACCTGTAGTCCTCATTCCTAAGCCAGATGGCTCTACTCATTTTTGTGAGGACTATCGTGGACTCAATGCAGTCATGAAGTCCGATGCCCACTCAATGCCATGGACAGATGAACTACTGGATAAGTTGGGAGGGCAACCTACCTCACCACCATTGACCTGATGAAAGGGTATTGGCAGGTGGAATTAACTGCCAGAGCTAGGGAGAGGTCAGCCTTCATCACTCAGATAGGAGTATTTGAGTTCAAGGTAATGCATTTTGGAATGAAGAATGCTCCTGCCACCTTCCAAAGGTTGGTGAACCAGGTGTTACATGGTACTGAAGAGTACATAGTGGCATACCTGGATGATATTGCCATCTTCAGTGCCAGTTGGAAGGAACACCTGTCCCACCTTAAGGAAGTGTTGGGCAGGATACAGAGGGCTGGGCTCACTGTCAAAGCTGAAAGGTGCCAGGTGGCCATGGCGGAGGTGGCATACCTAGGGCATGTAGTAGGGTAGGGACAGCTCCATCCTAATTAAGCCAAGGCTGAGGCAATAGAGGCATGGCCCAGACCTAAAACACAGAAGCAGGTTCAGAGTTTTCTAGGCACCGCAGGGTACAATTGATAGTCTGTACCAAACTACAGTGCCCTGGCAGTTCCCATATCTGGTCTGCTAAAGTAAAGAATGTCAAAAAGGGTGAACTGGGACCCAGCCTGTGAACAAGCATTTACACAGCTAAAGGAGGCACTGAGCGGTGCTCCTGTGTTGGCCAGTTCAGACTACAGTAAGCCATTTGTAGTCCAGACAGATGCCTCAGACGTGGGTATAGGGACAGTACTTAGCCAGACTTCTAACCAAGGGAAAGATCACCCAATAGTGTACCTCAGTAAGAAATTATTTCCTAGGGAGCAGGCTTATTCTACAATGGAGAAGGAGTGCCTGGCACTGGTGTGGGCACTGAAGAAATTAGAGCTATACCTATACGGGAGGCACTTTGAGGTACAGATGGATCATAACCCCCTGGTTTGGCTGGCACAAATGGGTAAGACAAATGGTAGCCTTCTAAGATGGAGCCTTGCATTACAGGGATACGATATGACCATTACCCATAGGGCTGGATTGATAAATGCAAATACAGACTGTTTATCATGTCAGTTACAGCAGTGAACTGAATTTGGGAAACTCATCCCATGCTTAGGAATAGATTCCCCCAAATTCAGTCTAGGAGGGAGGGGTGTTGCAATAGCCAACTGACTATTATTATTTGTGTTATATTTTTGCTATAAATATATGTTTCTTTTTGAATTTCTGTTTGTGAAACTTGGCAGTCAGCACAAGGCATCATGGGACATTGGATTTGTTTTAAAAAGAAAAAATGTTCTGCCGTCTTGCTGACCTAAAAGGGCCCAGCTGGCTTGTATAAAATCTAACACTTATCTGCCAAACTTCCTGAGACTGTTATAAAAATCAGGTTATAACAAGCCACTGCTTTGAACCTAGGCAACCGGTTATAAAATATTACATTTTATGACATACCAAGAAGGAAGCCGTTTCAGATAGACCTCTGTGAAAATTCAACCTACAGTAATATGAGAAGTGTTTCCAGGATGTTTCTCTGGAAGATCAAAAGGATATTGTAACCTGCCATAAAACCATACTCTGATGAAGACAGCCTGTCTTGTTATAATTAAATATATTGCTGTATTTGCAGATTCCAATGAAGTAGTAATCTGACCTGTTCTGCCTATGCAGTTGCATGTTACAAATTAAGTATGTAGAACTGAGTGTGACCTCATGCTTGCAACCCAGTCATATCACAGGATGGGAGGGACATTCTGGCCTCTCTGATATTGGTGAAGCTGGCTGAAAGGACTGACACTTTTGTTCTGGACTTCTAAGGGACACTTTGTTCCTGGACTCAAGAGAGACCACTTCTTCCAAGACTGGTAATTAGAGTTGTGCTAAACTGGAAAATTTCACCTTGCAAAATATTTTGCTTCATTTATGCATTACGCAAAATTTTTTCGCTAGGCAAAACATAATTTCACCTTGGATGGTGATTTCACATAATGCCGAATTTCACCAATTTCGTCAATGTTTTTCAATTTTGCCCGCGAATTTACAATGCATTGTGGATAAATAGCTGAAATATCACATGCAAGCTGTTTTCTGCACAGTGTATTGTCTGTTGAGTTGGAGAGCAGTTCAGTGTGGTACATCACAGCCAATAAACCCTTCAAAAAACTATTTATTTGTTATTTTTGAGAGCTAATTGCTCCCAAAATCTACATTTTGTTCCTTGTGCTGCTAGTGAACATTTTTTGTTTTGGTATCTTTGGATAATACTTAGTTAAACTTAGTATTTTCAGTTTCCTCTGTATCTGTGTCTGTGAAGAAGTTGAGTGGGGGAAGAACCACTGTGTGTGTGTGTGTGTGTGTGTGTGTGTGTGTATGTGTGTGTGAGAGAAAACAGAGCAGGCTAGTTCCTTATATTTGACATATTTCTCACAAGTTATGAGTGAGTTTCTGTTCTTTCTTTTAAGTCTTAATATTTTGTTGGTGTGCTACTTATTTGTAATATTTTTCTTACATAATGACCCTTTTGGGGGCAACTGTATCTGAACAGTTACTCATTCTGAGTAGTTCTGTTCCTGTTTCCCTTTGTTTAATCACTGTTCTGCTTTACTTTTGTATTGGAAGTATTCATGGGCATTGAACATTTGCCCATATCTAGGTATACTGCATTGTTGAATTGCTCACAGAAATTAACAGTGTGATCCAGCCTCTGCATTGTAGCATTCCTCCCTGTTGCACCACTGGTGTTTACTACCTGACCAGTATTATACAAAAAACTACATAGTTTTCAAGAGAGTGGTGGTCCCTGCAAGATTGTTGGAGGTGACTTTGTTTATTCATTTCAAATCTTGTTGTCCCTTCCATCTGATATATCTATAAGCCAAAACTGTATTTAGTAAGTACTAACACATTGCAGTATTTGCTTTCTCCAGACACCACTTATCCGACCATAGATCATATTGTGACCATAAGGTGTTCTGTGCAGTTGGTTTACAATTTAGTTTGCATGAACCTACCTGTACCTACCTGGTTATTATCAAGTTGTGTAATGACCATTCCATTTAAAAACTGAAATTTTATTAAGAACTACTTAAGTATTTTTTCAGTGTTACTGGACATCCTTGTTGTGGTGGTGTTCTCTGTCAGTTTGGTATTTAAAGTCCCTTACTTCTGTCCTCCTGTTACCCCATGTTACTTGATTCATGCTTGTGCAATTGAAAATATAAAATCATGTTTTAACACTCTAATAGGCTACAGTAGCAGTTGTAGGTAGTTGTATAGACTACAGTGTTGCTACCTGTTCTGATTTCTGTTTGCCCTTTGCAGATAGTACTGCAGGTGTTAAATCACACTCATTCAACAGTGGGAGAAGCTTCAGTTTAAGGTCCAGGAGATGGTGGACACCATATAACAGAATGACTGACACCAGATTTCTGTCTCAATTTACTGTAACATTTTTTGGGAAACATTTCTGGACTTCTAGGGCATGTTAGGCAGTGGCAGCACCAAGATTAGGCCTGAAAACCATTGTAAACAGTGCAGAAAACAGTAGATTTTGGTTCTGGTGGTGGATGTGAACCATTTAACAGCATGACTGACATCAGATGTATGTCTCAATTTACTGTAATATTTTGGGGAAACATTTCTGGACTTCTGGGGCATGTTCAGCAGTGGCAGGACCAAGATTAGGCCTGTAATCCTTTGTAAACAGTGGCAGAAGCTTCAGTTTGAGGTCCAGTAGATGGGAGAACATCATATAACAGCATGACTGACACCAGATTTCTGTCTCAATTTACTATACCATTATTTGGGAAACATTTCTGGACTTCTGGGGCATGTTCGGCAGTGGCAGCACCAGATGTGTTATATCTTTGGAATGTTGCACACAACAATAAGTGATGCAACATCACATAGCATTGTGAAGCAATTTTCTTTAATAGGCACAATACTTGACATTTGTGGAAAGGAGGAGGAAACATGTTAAAGAGCAGGTGACATCTTCAACATAACTTTTACAAAACATAACACTGACCAGCAATTCAGTTGCATTCCACATATATGGAGTTTGCAAAGGAAAGGCTGGCATCTGTAGAAGGCTGTTGGCCATCAGAGTCCTGTGCACAGAGTCTGTATTTTTTTAATTCAAATACCTCATGTGAGTTGCTTCAACTCAAAGTAAGAAATATTTTTATTTTTTATTTATTTTATTAGAATTTTGCTAACCGGGTAGGACCACTGAGACAATTGCAGTCCCTTTTTCAGGGTTGATCCAGGAAAGCACAGTGCAAAAATACAAAGTAGTACAAAAGAATAATACATAGTCATTGAGTATGGACATGGAGTACATAACAATTGTTAAGCAACTAAATGTAGAACAAGGAGCAGAGTCCCAGAACGCTAGTCAAGCACTGACATTATAAGATGTCCAGTGTAAAACAATGATTATAAATATTAGTTCTGAGTACAGTAACAGCTCAGCACAGATTGAAGAAGGTAATTTGTCACATAAAGGCAAGAGTAGAAGGTGAAAGTAAAACAGTACCCAGACATGATAAAAGGCTATGAAGGAGAGGAGGGAAAGGAGGAAAGTACTCACCACAGCACATATCCTTAAAATGTTCATTATTCCAGTGTGGCAAGTAAGCAAGTAAACAATTAAAAAATGCTCCCATATAACTAAGATAAAAATACCCGCTCCCTCAATGCACCGTACTTCATGATACATCAAAGGTTATGTCACACCTGACACATTTCACACATACGTGCTTTCTCACACACAAAGCACACATGTGAAAAATGTGATCATCAGGTGTAATGTAACCAGTAACATATAAGGAATGATGGTGTCTTGGGGGAGTGGGCATTTTTATCTTAGTTATATGGAAGCAAATTTACATTGTTTACTTGCCACACTCGAGACTCGAATAAAGAATGAGCACTTTATGGGCATGTGCTGTGATAAGTACTTCTAACTTTGAGCTGAAGCAACTCACATGAGGTATTTGAATAAAAAAAAAATACGCACTCTGTGCACAAGGCCCAGATGGCCGACAGCCTTCAGCAAGAGTCAGCCTTTCATTTGCGATCTCCACATGTATGGAATGCAACTGCATTACACATCATTATGTTGTTAAAAGTAATCTTGTAGGTGTAACTAGCTCTAAGAAGTAACACACACCACAAATAATAAGGGAATAAGGTGTTTATTAGGGATGGGGTACACAGACACAGTACAGAATAAGCACAGCAAATGACAGGCAGGATCAGGAGGACAAGGCTAATACAACAATGAGTGGGAGAAGTAATAGAGAGAACAAGAAAAGGGACTGAATATATAGGAGCATAAGACAGTAACAAACATAACAGCAATAGTCAAACAAACATACAAAATAAAGAAACAAGAGGACTTAAGGATGTAGATTAAAGAGGAGAGAACAGATTTTGTTGTCGCTTTTTTTTTTTTTTAGCGGAACATACAAACAACAGAATAGAGGACAGAAAAATGAAAACAAAACAGACAAATTAATTTGTGCCACATTAACTGCCAGTAGGGCTGCCATGTAGTTCAGACAGGATGCCCATGATTTTTGTCGACATCACCCTGGAGTTTAGCAATCTCCCTGGGCATCATTAAATTTCTGTCTGAAATCATTTAACTCCTGTCTAAGATGGTGTACTTCTGACAGGACAGCTGATAAGTCCACATGTGTCACTGCTGGTGGGGTGGGGGCTGTCTGTGCTGCTGGCTGTGGATGGGGGGCCCTGGCAGGGTCTTGATGCTACTGCAGACTGTTGCTGTTGTCTGGTCTGGCAAGCCCAGCGAGGATGCTTAACAGGTCCAGCCATGCCTCCCTCCTGCTCACACCCTTCGGTGCTCACACCCTCACTGCTCCCCACAGCTGCAGTTGATGCTGCTGCCACCTCCTGCAGTTTGAGGTCCCACTGAAGCAGGTGGTATGCACCATGTGGCTCTGCTGACCACTTGTCCCAAAGTGGGAACCAGACTTTCCACGATGAACTTCCTGCCCACAGATTTCAGCTGACCACTGGGTCACCTGCAAAACTTGCATAAAGCAAATCCCAGACATGAGAACTTCAGGGATGATGGGGCTATGGGGTGCAGATGATACCCCAGGCACTGACCTCCTGCTGCTTGGGACAGGGCACAGTCTCCTGCTGCCGAGGTGGAGGAATAGTATCCTGGTGCTGGGAGGGAGCACTGTCTCTGCTGTTGCTGCAGTGAGGTTCCATGGTCACCTCCTGCTGCTGGGGAGGGGGCATAGTTGTTTGCTGCTGGGTGCTGGTGCTAGAGCCAACAGCCTCCTGCCGCTGTGGCATTTCATTTTTAATGGACATCTGAAATGCATGTACGGGTGACCCACTGCCTCTACCCTTTTCCTCTCTGCCCACCAACACCACCAATTCAAACAAAACCAAAAAAAAAGGAAGAAGAAACATATATAAAGACTCTGAGAGAGAGAGAGAGAGAGAGAGAGTCAGGGGGGATCACACACAAACACAGTCCACAGGTACTAATATATGAAATAGTACAAAGACAAACAAGAAAAAGTTAGAAAACAATAGCACAAATTAAGTAGTTTACATAGAAAAGTGTACTCTGCAGTCAGAGGGAGTCTAGATGCTGCCAGCTTCATCAAGATATGTA
Organism: Neoceratodus forsteri; assembly: GCA_016271365.2. Lineage (NCBI taxonomy): Eukaryota > Metazoa > Chordata > Ceratodontiformes > Ceratodontidae > Neoceratodus > Neoceratodus forsteri. The sequence continues at coordinate 294,723,133 of CM028136.1, forward strand.
GCACAGAAAATTAACCAATCACTTCCTGCCTGTTTAGACTCAACCATGTGACCACCAGCAGAGAAAAGCCCAATTTCACCTAATTTCACCTTATAGAAGCACAAGGTGACATTCAAGGCAAAATTGGGTGGTGAAATTTCATGAAAGGCCATAATTACACAAAATGTTTCACTGGACAAAACTGCAATTTCAACATAATTTTATGGGTGAAATAAATTTTGTTGCATCTGTACTGGTAATTCAAGTGTGAGCCTTGCCAACTGAAAACTAAGTTAGAATTGGCTATTCAGTTGCAAGGCACTTTCATTTGAAGTTTTCCATTTCTTAATATATATATGTTCTGTTTTACGTACTATATTTATTTACCATCTTTAATTCTTAGTAAATTTTGTTTTCATTAAACCTGCCTGAGACATTTTCTCATTTTGAGTGTGAATAGTGGAACAGTATTGATCATTCTGACATGACTGTTAAATTGCTCAGTGTGTCACCATATGCAGCCATGCCAACAAAGATCTGTTTAAAGATCCAGCAAGGTAAGAAAATACTTGAGTCTCAATTAAGTCAGCAGGGGGGTTGTGAACCAGGTTGGTTGCATGCCCACTGGGTCAAGTATTGTGCTGCTTTCCCCAAAGACAGTGTCATATTTGGACCTGTTACCTTGACATGCTAGCTAAGAAGGGTTCATATTTGACCCTAGGACTCGAGACTGGTAGTTTGCTCGGACCCAAAACAAACAGGAGGGTGCCCCTGTTTGTCCCCTGATCACAAATTGTACTTCAGGGTTGGGCACTGTGGGAGCAGAGGGCCTGTTCCACAGAGTGTATTTGTGACAACGCTTGCTATATGAATAGCACCCTGTGGGATGAACAAGGTGAAATTGGTATTTCTATTCAGTTGAATGTCTACAACTCAGAAACATTCAACATTTCTCACATGTGAGATTCTTTGTCCCTGAACTTTAGAGAGTAAAATACACACATCACAAAATGTTATTCTGTTTGCACCACAAAGCCAGTATAGGTACAGTAGTCACTTTATAAGAGTGGCAACAACTCAAGAATGCACACTGCTTATCAGACTAGACATGTCCAGGGAAGTTTTTTTTGCCAGAAGTGTCAGGAAAAAAAAAAAAGTAAAATAATAAACCTAGTAGACCAGGGAGGGGCTGTGGACATAGCCTAACAAGACTTTAGCAAGGCATTTGACACAGTCCCACACAAAAGATTAATAAACAAGTTAGCCAGCCTGGGAGTGGGTCCCAGGGTGGTAGCCTGGGTAAAAATTGACTGGACAACAGGACACAGAGGGTAATAGTAAATGGAGTCCACTACAAAGAAAGGGGGGTTACTAGTGGGGTACCAGAGGGTTCAGTAATGGGACTGGTCCTCTTTAATGTCTTTATAGGTGACATTGTGGAGGGACTGAAAGGAAAAGTATGCCTCTTTGCAGACAACACAAAGATCTGCAACAGGGTTGATACACAAGGGGGGTGGAAAAGATGAGAAGGGACTTGGAAAGGTTAGAGGAATGGTCAAAGGTATGGCAGCTTAGATTCAATGCAAAGAAGTGCAAAGTAATGCACCTCAGAAACAAAAACATAGGAGAAAAGTACACAATGGGGGCGAGGTACTAACAACAACAAAAATGGAAAGGGACCTGGGGGTAATCATATCAGATGACCTAAAGGTAGGCAAGCAATGTGAGTAGGCAGTAAGGAAGGCTGAGGGGATACTGGAATGCATAGAGAGAGGCATCACCAGTAGAAAACAGGACGTTGTTATCCCTCTGTACAGACAGTTGGTGAGACCTTATCTGGAGCAATACATGCAGTTCTGGAGACCCCATCTCCACAAGGACATGGACAGGATGGAGGCAGTCCAGAGGAGGGCAACTAAAATGGTGCAGGGTCTGCATCAGAAGCCATATAAAGAGAGATTAAAGGAACTTAATATGTATATCTTCGAGTAAAGGAGGGATGGGGTATGATAGAAACTTTCAAGTACCTAAACGGAATCAACAAAATCTAAGAGGGTAGCATCTTTCACAAAAAGAGACGAGCAAGAACAAGGAGGCTCAATTTGAAGATAGAGAGGGGACAGCTCAGGGGCAGTGGAGGAAGTATGTTTTCCTGGAGAGGGTGGTGGACACATGAAATGACCTTCTGTTGGGGTTGTGAGATCAAACACACTGGGGATTCCAAGAATGCATGGAACAGACAAGGCAATTCTGGAGAGGGGTAGGAGGAAATAGGCTGCTGGTTAACTAGGATCTGCAGCTTATCCAATTGGTAGGGAAATGGGCAGACTAGGTGGGCCAAGTGGTCCTTATCTGCTGTCAAAGTTTACATTTCTGTGTTTCTAAGCATAAACCCAGGCTTGAACCTTTACCACCTGAAATGGCAGGCTGTTCAAAGGTAACCTAAGACCATTGCATCTAATACTACAGGAAGTAATTCATTTCACAATGGAGAGTTTTACCATGAGTAAAACAGGCATTCAATTATAAAGTATGATCCTGTGAAAAGAAACAGTAATCTTTATTCATGTTTCAGAAAATGATTTAAACAAGCACTACCACTACAGAGTAGCCAACAACTGTTATCTTTTTACGACTGCATAGGCGGAGCTCCTCAGGCATTTTGAGATCAGTGTAGGAGAAAAAGGGTCTGTGAATAGAACGCGACCCTGTGTTCTCCTACAGTGATGCACCAACATATGTACAGTGCTGACTGCATTAGTCCTGTCCTTTAGCGATGGAGCTCCCCTCCACTTGGACAGTCGCCCATCCCCACGGCCACATTACTTTAGTTCCACACTTCAGTCAGAACTGTGCATGTGTGAGTATCACATATGCCCAGTTCCATTGCCACTGCCATCTTGCAAATGGAAAATTACCACCGTTCAACAGCTGTGCCATCTGCGCCAAAACCACCACTGCCACTCTAAAAGCCACCGTTGCTTCGATAACCATGCCCCACCACCACTGCAGGTAAAAGCTCCACGCAGCCTTATCAGCTCTGACCAGAGTTTGTTTTATTAATGTGATTGAAACTGTGATTATTCTGGGCAACTTGTTACTGCTTCTGTTGCCAGGCCTTTTTTATTCATTTATTTGGAATTTGCATCATATAGATGGCAGGATGACCCTGTGAAATTCAGTATCTCATTTCCGTAGTCCTTTGTACAGCAGGGACAAAAAGTGCTTAATTTATAGTGCAGTACAAAAATATACTGAAGTGCTCATTCTTTTTCTGTGGTTGTCTTCCTGCCAACCCCATTCTTCATCTTCGGACCATCTGCAACCATCTAACCCCATCTTCCACCACCTAGACAGCATCTACCTCCGCCACAGTTTGTTCCTTTCAGTGTCATATAGTTTCATTAGGCCATTCTCCCTGGCAACATCACAGTATCCAGTGTCAGGGATGAGCTGTGTGTGTGCAGTTCAAGTGTACTGGAAAGCTGTAATATAAACAGAGGCTGACTTTTATTCCCCCTGTAGTTCACTCTTCCACCATCCCATAGCATCTGCCTAGTCTTAATGCATCTCACAGGCAAGCAGCTTCCTCATAGGTGGAAGGTGAACCTTACAGAGTCCTACCACAGAGCTCGCTGCTGCTAAGAAAATATACCAACACTCCCAATTGAGAGTGCGAGTCATCAACCCTCCCTGTCAAGGACACACAGTCACCGCAACACCTCGATCTCTGAACACCTATTTGCCATCATCCCATGTTCACACATGAAACTGGATTCCTGGCACAGAAACACAATACAGATTTGGTTCAACCTCACAGTGCCTCGCAAATGATAATTTAAAAGGCAAATATAGTGTATGTTAAACCCCCATTATGCATGGAATTCCATGCCTGGAATATGCTTGTTGTGCTGCAGTAGCAACATCATTATGTAATTGTGTTGTAGTAGTGGTGTCACTACTGCAGCACAACAACTTAGGATGTTATCACACAGCTGGTTTCCTCTAGCCAGTCAAGCTGGAAGCTTTTTTTTAACTTAAACATACAGAAAAAGCTGCAGCATATTCATTCAGTATTTGAACCCACTGCCAACCCTCAAGTGCTTTTCACAACCCCAGTTCACTGAAAGGAAGCAGAGTGTCTCGAAATAGTATGGATGCCCATACACTATAGAGGATAATGTATAAGCAACTACACAACAAAATATGTGTTTCCATCAAAGGGTTGAGATAACAGCATATGGATCTTGAGTGCAAAACATGAATGGTCCATGCTGCCATTTCAACCCCAAGATGGAAATACATGCCAAGTTGTGTGTGGTTGTCCATTTTTTATTTTATATAGTATATGATTTTGTACACAGAAATCACAGAAATTTTACATCCCTAAATAAAAACAAAAGAAAACACAAAAAAACTTGCCATTTCTTTGTTCTGTTTTCTGATTGAAATAAAAGTTATGGACTTTTACAAGTTAAAAGGTACAAATTTGGGCACTGGGTGGTTAGTAATCAGCTAGGTGTTAGGTGAATGAGGAATATAAAAGTTTATAACCTTTGAACTGTGCTGAACAACTGCTTGAGATGCACACAACAGCATCTCAGAATGTGCACAAACAGTTTAGAATGTGCTCAACAAGGTTTTGGAGCAGGCTGATTTTTATACAGAACAAAGGCCAACCATATACTATATAAGTTGCAAAAACTTTGTTAATGCTCCAGTTAGGGTCAAAGCAACAAAAGCCGGGAAATGAGGCATTAGGGTTTCCCAAGGCACACCCCACACCTGCTGTCCTGCCTGGTTTGGGAGGGTGGGGTGTTAGGGTTGAAAATCCTAATGCCTCATTTCCCAACTTTGTCACCTTGACCCTAACTAGAGTATTAACAAAGTTTTTGCAACTTATTTCCTTACTTTTTGAGATAGTATAATAGTATCCTTATTTTACTGTGTCCCATCCCTCAGTAGATGCTTATATATATGTAGCTGTGGAAGCACAGGGCTCTTCAGGCCCTGCGCTTCCATTTATGCACAACAGTGACCAAATTGTCAGCACAGCCATCTTATTACCCCACCTCATGTACCTGGTACAGAAAATGTTCAAATCCCAACCAAAACGTAATTCGGTGCAACTGAAACACCATTTCATACCACAGGTGTGAAGACACAGTTTGGGTAGGATTTGAAACATGACAGCTGTGACATTCATGAGGTGGGGTAATAAGAAGGCTATGTTGAAAGTCTGGGGTGAAAATATTTAAAATTTTTAAAGTTATGAGCGTGTGTGTCGAAATTGCAACAAATGGTCAAAACTTTGGCATTTTTTCATATTTTGACCCTAAATTTTCAACATAGCCTTCTTATAACCCCACCTCACAAACAAGAGCAAAAACAATTTCCAAATCCTGCCTAAAAGGTGAATTTGCCAAGTGACTGTAAAATCACCTTTCGGGTGGGAGTTGCATAATTTATTTATTTATATTTATTATTTATTTAAATGGGCAGACTAGGTGGGCCAAGTGGTCCTTATCTGCCGTCAAAGTCTATGTTTCTATGTTTCTATTTAATAAATCTGATGAAGCCTATTGGTTCTAGGTGAAATGTCATTATGTGAGCACCATGCTAAGTCATGACATGACTGCAACAGGTTTGAGGTTTGTCTGAGAGATGGTGGAATAAAAGTATAACTTTACTCTATATTTGAGAGAGGTGACTTTATTTGTGGGTGCTTTGCTACTTTTTGTTTTTGAACTGTGCTTATTTAGCAAAGCTATAGCACAACTTCACTCCTGGTGCTCTATTCAATTGTCTTTTTTTTTATTATTTATTTAAAGAGATTTACCATGAAATACATACTGAGCCATACAGCTCATTTCCAGATCTGTCCTGGAGAAAGGGGAAGAGGATAAATTACAAATAATGAGTAAAAAATAGTAATATGATAAAGCAATAGGACACAGCAATGTTCAGCAACACACATAATGTATTAGCATAATAACAATAAAACTGAATTACAACAGGAGTGTAAGTACCAGGCACTCAAGGCAATTAATGAGGAGAGGGTAAGGGAGGAGACTGAGATGGTAGATGGGGATAAGGAAGAGGAGGGAAGGAGATAGGGAGGTAAAGATAGGAGGGAGAGAGAAAGGGAGGTTTAGATGGAGAGAGGATGAGGGCAAGGTTAGAATACATTAGAACTGTGACAAGGGAGGTGCAGAGAGGTGCATGCACTAGCGGGACAGTAAGAGTGTAGGGAAAGAGGAATGTGTGAGACATGCCATAGGGCTATAGGCATTTGCAGGAGGGAGTGGTGTGGGCTTGGAGAACTGAGGAAAGAGAGCATTTGGAGGAGCAGAGTGAATTGATAAGGGAAGAGAGTTCCAGATACTAGGAAAACAGAAAGATAAAGCATTCTCTCAAGCAAGGGAGTTACAAAAATGGAAAAGTAGGGAGTGATAACCAGAGTTATGGAGAGAGTAAGAGGAAAGAGGCATGGGGAGAGGAGTGAGCTGAGATAAGAAGGGAGAGAAGCCAGCCAGAATTTAGTGATGCAGGAAGTGCAGTGGGTTAGGCAGCAATCTACCAAGGGGGGAAGGAAAGAGCAGAGTACAGAGGACAATGGTGAGCATGGGGAGGGCAAGCCAAAGCAAAACAGCAGAAGGAGTGGAAGAGGGGGTCAAGTCTAGCCAAGGTGGACTTAGGAGCAGCACAGTAGAAAATGTCACCATACTCAAACATGGGAAAGATCATCTTAGAGATGATATCTCAGTGAGCAGGTATAGGGATGCAGATTTTGTTCCTATAAAGGGTACCAAGCATGGAATGAAGTGTTTTGTGAATAGCATCTACATGCTTAGAGAAGCCAAGGTGCCAGTCCAGCCAGACACCAAGATATTTAAATGAGGATACATCATCAATTGTACCCCCATCAAGGGTGTGGAAGGTAGGGTAGGAGGAGAGCCTAAACAGCCTTTGCCTAGTACCAAAGCACATGGAGACCATTTTCTTAGCATTTAGGGATAATTGATTTGACCTAAACATTTCCAAACATTGTCAAAATCAAGTTGAAGCCTGGATGTTAACACTGAAGGAGAAGACCCAGATGCAAACAGGACTGTGTCATCTACATACATATGGATGGAAGCAGAGGAGCAGGCTTAGGAAACGTCATTGAGGAATATGGAGAAGAGCAATGGGCCAAGCACAGAGCCTTGGGGAACATCAGTGAGAATGGGAAATGGGGACAGGGAATCTCCAGTTCTCACAGATTGAGATCTTCTATCCAGGTACAAGCAGAACCAGTTGATAGCTGAGTCAGTGAGTCCCACTGACTTAAGTGTGCCATGGAGAAGAGGGTGGGATACAGTGTTGAAAGCTTTCACTAGATTGACAAAGATGGCAGTAGTAAGAAGGCCATGGTCCATGTCAGTATAAATAGTCACATACATGTGATATCTCCCTCTTTACGCAGGAGACTCCTGTTTTTTTGACTGAACTCCCTCCCTCCCTCCTGGGAAACAAAATCTCCTGCTTAAGTAAAATTCTGTCCAAAATATCCATGGTTTTTGGGAAGATAAAGACACATAAAAATTAAATCAGTGATGAACAATGTATCAGATAACTTTATATAACCAGTTGTTTATTCTTTTTAGTGCTTATTCTGACAAAATGAAATACATTACATTTTTGTAATGACTTTTTCTTATTTTTTTTGATGCCATTTAAGGACAAACTCATGACATTATGGCATCTCCTTACTAGCAGGCCAATCTCCTCCTAATTTGTTCCAAATCTCCTCTTAAGCAGTTGGCAGGCGAGTCTCCCTCCTAATTTGACCCAAATCTCCCTCTTACTAAGTTGACATATCACATGTATGGAGTCAGTAAGCCTGGTGGAGAGAGGAGGTGATGGAGTGATGTTTGCGAAAGCCAGACAGTAAGGGGGAAGAAAGAGGAGGAGTCAAGGAAGGGAGAGTTGAGACAGAACTATGTGTTCTTGAAGTTTGGATAAGGTTAGAAGGAGAGACATTGGGCAGAAGTTACAAGAAGAGGAGTCACCACCTTTAGGTAGAGGGATGATAATTTAATTCTTCCACAGGTCCGGGACTATGGCAAGAGAAAATAATAGGTTAAAAAGGAGGATGTAGGATTGGCAATGGCAGGTGCAGAGAAGTGCAGGAGCTTGGATTAAGCCCAGGGATCCCACCTTCTGGGGGTTGAGCGCTAGGAGGGAATTTAGAGAGGAACATGGGGTAACTGGCAGGAAAGAGAAGGAGATGCAGGGAGGACAAGGGGATGTAGGAAGTGGGGAGGTGGCTGGATAGCAGATAGGAGTGAGGAAGCACAGGTAATGAAAAAGGAATTGAAAGCAGAAGCAACAGAAGATGGGTTGGAAATGGTGGAGTCACCCACTTTGAGGATCGGAGAGGGGGCTTGAGAGGGGTAGAAGAGGGCATGGATAACTTTCCAGAACTTAGAGGGGTGATTTAGATTGTTCTGGAAAGAGATGGAAAAGAACTCCGCCTTGGTTAGCCTGGTGGCCTTAGTACATGTATTCCTCAAGACACGGTACTTATTAAGATCCACCAGAGTGCCAGAGGATTTCTAAGACTTCCAAGCCAGGTCATGTGCACTGAGGCAGGCCAGTAGTTCAGCGGAGAGCCAAGGGAGGTGTGAACCTCTCACCCTGGTTTTCTGAAGAGGAGCATGATGATCCCATATTAATTGGAATTTAGAAAGGAAATATTGGAGGGCTGGGTTGATATTACTGCCCTTGGAGATAGGGGACCAGTCAGTGCAAAGCAGCTCAGCATGTAATGAGGATAGGTTCAATATACCTGAAGGACCTAAAAGGATTATTTTGGGGGTCTCTGTTGGAGAAGTTTTTGCATGCAATATACCAAATTATTATTTTTTATTTTATTTTATTACATCTCGAATTAAGACCTTTGAGCTGGAGGCTCATTTATAAAGGGTCCATGTCACAAAACTATTTGGTTATACAGGTGAAGCAGTAACACAAAAGGTACAGTGGATACAGTGTTGGATGGCTACAACTGGTATACAGAGGAAGTGTAACAAACAAAAGTACAATGGTTACAAAATTGGAAGGCTAGGTAGGACACAACAAGCAGGGTAATAAACTAACAGAATTATTGGTTAAAAGATAATGAATAAGTGCAAAGAAGCACTCAATTGTGCAGAGAAGTAACAACCCAGGGGGACATTGTCAGCATAGGTTGGGCAGATGTAGGTGGAGGTCACCAGGACTAAGTGCGCAGTCACAGTCACTGAAGCTGGCTAGATGCATATTTGGAGAGAGTTTTTGAAGGGACCTATGGAGGAAGAGGATTGATTTGTGCTGGGAAGTTGTCTCACTCAAACTGCCTTCACTATAGGTGTCACCCTGCCCTTAAGCCACCATTTCTGTCACTTATATTCTACTCTTATAAGGGACAATCCACCTCTGATTTACAGAGGTTTCATACAAGGCATACATAATGTTCTCTCTTGCATGCCCAAGGTCGCTCTGGTGGTATCAGGATTACTGCCCACCGTAATTGTCCTCTCCTATCTCTCATGTAACATACCAGCTGGATACCCTGGGTCCCACTGCCATGAAGAATTCTCCTTGTATTCTCCAACCTTATACCAACTAGAACCTTGCTCCCTTCTCCTAACCTGTCCCTCCATATAACTCATCCTTCCAAATTAGGGCATTTCCTTCTCTACCACCCCCCTAGCATGCCCAAATACCTCAAATACAATTACAGATTCTACAAAGAAGCTTGGGTGATGCTTCTGCACTTATGCTTGTCAGGAGACATAGAATCTAACCCTAGCCCCCATTGGAATGCCAGGTCCACGGATGACTCCTCATGGTTTTCCACTAAGGGCATGAAAATTGCCCACATGAATATCAGAAGTTTACCAACAAACTTTCCTGAACTTGAAGCCTGGATAGCCCTGTACTGTCCGGACATACTTGAACTAACTGAAACATGGCTCAGGCCAGAGATGCCTGATTCCATGTACAAAATACCTGGTTACAGCTTGTCCAGATCCGATCGCCCCACCAAACAAAAGGGTGGAGGAGTTGCCCTTTATTATAAAGAGCATCTCAATGTCTCTGTACTCCAGTCTTGGATAACAAATCACTGTGAAGCTCTGCATACAGTTCTACAACTAGGTGGTGATAAAAGGCTAAATCTGATCTGTGCCTACAATCCTCCAAAGGGGGCTCTCCCTGGCTTAAATGGGCTCTTGGATTATCTGGCCACTCTAAAGGGTAGATCTGAAGTCATACAAATGGGAGACTTCAACCTAGACCTATCAATGAGTCATACCGGCACGAGTACTGAAGCTCTCACCCGACTTAACCTCACTAACTTATCTCTAGTCCCATACTTGTCTCTTCCAACTCGAGCACCAATCTCTCCTGGACTGGATGGCTACAAATAGAGCAAATAGAATAATTGCTGCAGGGACCCTTGTCAGATTCTATTAGTGATCACCTGCCCACGTTCTGTATCTGGAATGGCCACTGCCTTAAACCCCCCAAGAATCATTCACTTTCGATTTTGCCAAACTAAACCGAACTGCACTTCTCGAGGATATTAATAATATAGACTGGTCTCCATCTATCACACTGATGATGTAAACACAGCACTTGAATACCTGATGTCTCAGCTTCTGGCCCTTCAGGATCTGCACATCCCTCTGAAAAAAAGGCGTCTCAGGGGCTCCCCTAATAAATGGCTAAAAAAGACCTCCTTCGAGCCATGATAAAAAGAGACAAGGCCTGGACCTTGGCAAAGAAGTCCCAACAATCAGAAGACTGGGTTAACTATAAACAACTGAGAAATGCCTGCAAAAAAGATATTCAGAAGGCTAAAAGGAGCTACTGCCTTAAGCTTCTCCAATCTTCAGCGGGTGATACCAGGGGTTTTTGGAACCACATCAAAAATTTCATTGGGCAAAGGCCCAAGACGGCCATTACCGACATGACACTGAATGACGCAAACTGTAATAAGTTACCTACTATTGCTAATGCTCTTAATGCACAATTCTCGGATCTCTCTGAATACACTGAGAAATTCAACCAACCTCTTTCACCTCCTCCTGAAGTGCAACTTTCGCATGAAACCCCTTTTCGTCTCACATTAGTCTCCTCCACCGAAGTGCTGCATCTCCTCAAATCAGTATTCACCTATGGATCTGCTGGCCCGGATGGGCTACTGCCAAACTTCTTGAAGCAGGCAGCCCCTGCCCTTGCTGTTCCTATTGCAAGAATCTTTAATCTTTCCATAATAACCCAAACGGTACCAACATTGTGGAAAACCGCTCGCGTTGTCCCTGTTCACAAAAAAAGGGATACCAAAAATATGTCAAACTATAGACCGATTGCCATTCTCTCTACCCTAAATAAACTTCCCGAGAAGGCCATCGCTACTCAGGTCACAAATTACCTGCACCTTAACAACCTTATATCCCCTACCCAGCACGGATTCCGAACAGGACACAGCACCACAACTGCTCTACTTCAGCTGACAAATGCAGTCCTTACAGCGATGGATAAGAGCCTGCTCACTGGAGGCCATTTACTCGATCCTCACAAAGCCATTTGACCTTGTGAATCACTCTGCTACTTTCCAAACTGTCCCACCTTGGCTTTGACCTGTCGACCATCTCCTGGTTCGATAGCTACCTCTCAGGGAGGTTGCAATTTGTCCAAATTGAATCCTCCATCTCAAATCTTTCCCTACCTCTGTTGGAGTCCCCAGTGATTTTTGGACCACTACTTTCTCCTTTCATTAACAACTTCCTCCCTTCCCTGCTCCTCCTCATTAATCCTTTATGCTGATGACATGGTGCTCTTCTCCAGTGGTAAAGATCCCTTATCAGTAAGAGCACATCTCTTCAAGCAGAATTCAACTGCTTGCAGGAGTGATCTACAGAACAGGCTCCTAATGAATGCTAAGAAAACTGTAACTATGCTTTTTGGCCCCCGTCAAGAATCAGATCTCTTTCTCCAGACTTATTGATACATTCTCTAGATGACTCCCATCTTGAATTCGTTACCTCCTTCAGGTATCTAGAAGTCACTCTCGACCCATCTCTTGACTTTAACCTCCACATTACGGCTACATATAAGACAGTTTACTCAAAACTTGGTCTTGCCTTTAAAATTAGGTTCTCCCTCAACAATGCTGCACGGCTTGCTATTGCACAAGGATTTCTCCTACCTGCTCTAACATATTGCTCTCAGGTTTGCCTTAAAGCTAGCAAAGGAGTGCTCCAGAAATGGAGCACCTGCTATAACAGTATATGCAGATTTGCCCTCTCCGCTCACAGACTTACCCATCATTGCCTGCTCTACTCGAAACTAAATTGGCTCTCCCCAGACTCGCCAGACACTATTCTGCAGGCTGTACAATTGATAATATGATCAGAATGGGGTCTCCTAAATGCCTTGCTGAACTATTAACTCAAGCCCTCTAAGCATATCTCCTCAGGGCATCTGCTCAAACCCAACTTGAAATTCCCAGATATCTCACACAAAAGGAGAATGATCCTTTGCCATATCTGCCCCCGCTCCTGGAACTCCATTCCTCCCACATCAAACTCTCCAAATCCCACAAGGCCTTTAAACTGAGTCTCGGTACACCTATTAGAATCGACTGCTGCTCTTGTGCTGTAACTTGAACCTCTCTCCTAGCATTTTCTCCTCCCTATGGCACTTACTGATTTCCTGCTGGTCTCCAAAATCTGAAAGTTTCCACATCCAGCAGAAATCCTATTGTTATAATGTTACTTCATTTAAATTTTGTTTGCTGTTTGTCATTTTAATTTAGTCACTGATGTATCATCAGATGAAAATAATTAATGTAATGTTATCTGTTTCTCTTTGTCATCACTGATAATGACTGTACCTGGCTGTATACTGTTCAAATGTTTGTTTCTCACCTCATGCTGTGTCATGAAATACTCTTTAATGTTGACTCTGGTCTCCCCTGTCTGTACTCTCCCAGGTCATGCCTGAATATAGGCAACATTGTTGTCTAGTGTACTTACCCGGTAAACAAAAACCAAATAAATAAACCAGCTGGGTGCCCTGAACATAAAACCTCTTTGTCCTTGGGATGGCTTGCATAAAGATACCTGGAAGGACTGATTATACAAGCTTTTCATATGGTGTGAGTTTGCAGGGGCCTTCTTGAGGAGTAGTTGGATGGGGGGGGCAAGCCAAAGGGAGATCTTTTTGGTCGAAAGGCATGTGTGGTTGGAGATTCTGTTTTGAAGGTTGAGCCAGTTGGCTTGTGTGTAGAGATCACAAGTATGTGTGTTCTGGCTGGCACCAGTAAGTAACTGGCAGGCTTTGTTAAGGGGGATCCCAATCTTTTTGAGTGCAGTAACAGAGGCAGAGCCATAAACTGCAATGCCATAGTCAAGGGTAGACAATATGGAGTGGTCACAGTGAGGCATAGAGCCTCTTGGGTCATGCAAAGCCAGTGTCGATAGAGGAGGCCTAGCCTGATATTGGCAGTTTTGGAAATATGCAAGATGTGCTCTTGGTAAGAGATCGTGCTGTCCAGGGTTAAGCCCAGGCACCTAAAAGTGGACACCTGTTTAAGTGGTGAGCCGGTATTGTTGGTGACAGTCAATTGGGCTGCTTTAAACTTGTTATGTGGTCCAGCAAAGACCATTGATTTGAATCTCTGTTCAGTGAACCATGCTTCAATGGAGGCAAAGCTACTTTGCAGGTCACGAGTAAGGGGAGCAGGATCAAGCTGACTCGAGTAAATCACAGCATCATCTGCATAGAGGAGAAGGTTGTTAGGACAGGCTAGAGGGAGGGTATTGAGGTAGAGGCTAAATAGGAGGGGGGCCCATGATTGATCCCTATGGAACACCTGATAGTACGGGCCAGCTAGTGGAGATTGAGTCAGAAATTTTTACAAACTGCGTTCTGCACCTAGATTACTTCTGAACCAGGTAGTAACATAGTTGGAGAGTCCTAGTGATGGTAGGGTCAGGAGCAGTAAGGAATGGTTGACCGTATCAAAGGCCTTTGTAAGGTCTATATAGATAGAGCCTACGAGTTGACCACAGTCAAGAGCTTTATAGATATAGTCCATGTAGGTGAGCAGGGCAGTGGTGGTACTGTGATCCTTCCTGAACCCATGTTGTTGTGGGCACTGGATACCATGGGTGGAGAGATATTCAGTTAACTGTTTAGACACCATTCACTCCAGGGCTTTCAAAAGGGGAGGCAATATTGAAATGGGACGGTACTTGGCATGGTTTGTTCTGTCACCACTCTTAAGGATGGGTGTCACAACTGCTGCTTTCCAAACAGATGGAAATTGACCAAGGTGCAAGGAGAGATTCAGGATCCATGTGAGTGGAGCTTGGACAGAATCAATGCAGAGGAGAAGTAGTTTGAGGTCAAGGGTATCAGACCTGTGCCTAGACTTAACAAGCACTTTCATAACCTATTTTCTGGTGGTATATGTGGATATCAACTTGAAATAGAATTGGGGGATATGTGGAAGGAGGGTCCTGTGGTGGGCAGTATCAGCAGTCGAAGGTTCATCGAAGAAGCTGGGAGGACACTCCACTCAGGTCAGTGAATGCAGTGTTCGGGATGTTTGCAATTTCATTAGGGTCTTGGACTGCTATACCACTGTAGTTGAGTAAGGTGGGGGGATTGATTGGGTTTACCTGTAATGTTTTTAATATTGTCCCAAATTTGTTTACTATTATCCCAGGAGCTAGTAAACATGCCTTGGAAGTATGTGGCCTTTGCATGCCGAATGGCTCAGGTGCAATTATTTCTGGTGGACCTATAACCTTGACAGTCACTTTGTTTGCCAGTGGTTCATGCCACATTCCAAAGGTGGTCACGAGTGTTCATAAGGTGAAGTAGAGAGGGCGTGATCCACAAATTACAGACCCCTTTCACCCTGCACTTCCTGAGGCAGGCAAAGCTATTATAGGCTGAACCGAAGCAAGTGATAAAAAGGCTTAGTGCCTTATCTACACTATTTGCAAGGAAAACTGGGGACTAATCACAACTGAGGAGATATTCTAGGAGAGGTTTCTGGTTCCCTTCCCTGAGGACTCTGATAAGTTGTTTTGCAAGGTTGTTTAGGTACCTTATTGGTCCAATGATAGGTGATTGGGGTGTGGTCACTCAGGGTGTTTGGTATCACTACTGTGTCCTTGATCCTCATAGGGTGGTTGGAAAATACCAAGTCAATAAGGGTACTGGTGCCAGTCTTATAGTTTCTTTGAGTAGGTGAGGAGACAAGTTGTGCAAGGTCAATGGCAGCTGCTGCATCCTTACAAGGGGTGGAGTCAAGGGACAGTCAGTTGGTATTAAAGTCACCCAGAGCAATGACTTCAGATCCATTGGGCAGGTTAGCAATGAGGTCAATGAACACTTGGAAGCTCTTGTGAGCCTCCTTGGGTGGAATGTATATGGAGAGGAAGTGGATTGACATCCCTTTATTACCTAAGTACATTTTTACCACAAGAGATTGAGCACCAGCCATAGGTGACAGTGTTGGGAAGACCAGGCATTGTAGGGCATCCTTGATGTATAGGGCACATCCACCACCATGTCTAACCCACCCTATCTGATTCTGTATAATGTATACCCATTTAGGGAGACTGCTGAGTCAGGAACAGCAGAGGAGAGCCAAGTTTCGACTACAGCTAGGACATCAGATTGGTGCTGTAGCACCCAGACTTGTAATTGATCTAATTTTGGCAGAAGGCTTCTGATGTTAATAGAAGTGACTTTTAAGCCCCCTTGGCTACTGTTCAAGTCAAAAGGAGAATTCAGTGGGTCAGGATTAAGGTGCACGTTACTTGACAATAATAGCAACAGTAGGAGTTGTCTGGTCAGGATGTATTTTAATAGCTTGCATTTTAGTTTGGGTGGTTGCTTAGCGGCCTTAGGGAGATCATGGGGTCATAATGGAGGTGAGATGGAGGGATAGATAGTGTGCCTGGTGGGATGGCAGCTAGTTATATTGGGAAAAGAACCCAGCTGGCTTGTGTGCTGAGTTGGGAAGGTTGGAAGCAGTGCCTGAGGATATGTGGATTGAGGGAGTGGCGAACACTGCTATAGAGTGTGTAGAATTATAATCAGATGAGGGTGGCCATGTTAAGCATAGTAGGGCACTGAGGAGTGTATAATGGTAATGTACCATCGTAAAGCAGAGGTAAGGGACTAGTGTGCAGGGTAGTCTGAGACTATGGATGTACCAAGGGTGGGGGGAATATAAGACAACTGTGAGAGTAAAGGCTGACCTAAAGAAATGTGAGGGCTAGCACAGGAATTTAGTGTCACTTTGATAAGGATAGCTGGAACCTTGATAGCAGTAGCACTGACAGTGTAGCACAGTGGACAGAGTGCTTGACCCTGGTGCAGAGGGTCACAAGTTTGGAACCAGGTGGGCCAGAGTGTGGAAGTAATATGGGATAAGACCAGAAATTGGATTAAGCAGAATGATGAGAGGTAGGTGGGAGGGGTTAAGAGGCAAGATGGGGATTAAATAGCTCAGTGGTAGTGGTAGTAGTAGATTAGGAGGAGCAGGGGTGACTGCTAGTGGTGAGGTTGTATAACAAGCTAGTGGGAAAATGAGGACCTAGTTTCTGTCCTGCAGGTCACGTGATCCTAATGATGTACAAATCAAATGCCGAGCTTGGGTGGGGGGTGGGCAAAGCGGCGACGGGCTAACACAAGTAGCTAGCAGAGTTGAGCCCCAGCTGAGGAAAATCCATTTTCCAATACCTTGTTTCACTGTTCACTGCTGCAGGATGCTCCAGGGCTGTGAATCACTCCATTGGGAGTGCTGGTTTGAGACTGAGGTAGACTTTATAGGGTTGTGTAATTGGTTGACTGAGTCTGGTTTAATACTTAACAGTAAAAAAACTAAATTTATGGTTTTTGGTAATAAACAAAACCATTTAAATAATAGTAAAGAAATAGTAAATATAAAAACACTACAAAATGAAACATTAATGCAAGTCTCAGAATATAGATACTTGGGGGTATGGACTGATGCATCTTTAAAATTCAAATATCATATATTAGATACCATAATAAAAGTAAATAAAAGGTTGGGAGCGTTCAGGCATTCTGGCTTCTGCATGAATAGGCTTATGAGGGAACGGGTTATAAATCAACTTCTTCTTCCTGTTTTGGAGTATGGAAACCATATTTCTGGTTTGGCAACAAAGAGTTTATTATCAAAAATTGATCAATTATACTATAGGATGACAAGATTCATAACACAAAAAGATTATAAAACACGTCATTGTGATTTACTTATTGAATTAGGATGGCTTACGAGGATAGTAAACGCCAGATTACTTGGGCAACCTAAATTTTTAAAGTGGTAAAACAAGAACAACCTAGGTGCCTTTATGATAAATTGGAAATAAAAAGCATATTTATAACTTAAGAGATATTAATTTAAGGAATTTTGTGTTTCCCAAAATCATAAATACATATAGTAATTTAACATTTTCTGTAATTGTTAATAGGTTATGGAAGGTCTTGAAACCTGTAATTTGTAACCAAATTAATGATGTGAAAGCACTTTCAACTAGTCTGAAGACAGAACTAAAAGTTTGTTGTGAATGTTATGGATGAGAATTTTAATAGAATTAAGGTGTTTGTATTAACAATTATATGTTGTGTTAGATTGTGAAATGTATGATATTTTGGTAAATTTATTTTGTAATTGTATAGGATTATTGTATCATATGCTGAGAATTATATGTTTTGATTTTGTTTATATCCTTAACAGGACCATCTTGAAAATAGGACTATATCCTAATGATGTGATATTCCACTAAACTCCTGTCTAAAAATAAAGGTTTTAAATAACTAACTAACTAACTGAGGAAGCCTATAAAGATAAGCACAAAAGAACACTTAGCAGAGTCGGGATATGGCTGGAGGACTAGTGCGGGGGATGGGAGAGAGCTGCTTATGTGCAGTCAGTTCAGGAAGCGAGGAGAAACTCTGAATTAAAGAGAAAAATGGCATGAGTACTATGGACTCTAACAAATCCCAACTGGGTTATAATGCTGCACGTTTAATAGCGTGACATTATGGCTAAGCAGGTACAGCGTAGTCTGTAACCGCTAATGGCGCAATACCATGTATACTGCTGTACACAGTATTGCACCAGTAGTGCTTTTCCAGGCAGAGGATATGACCTCTACTGAGAGTGGGTTCTGCTGAGCAGCTGCCATGGCTCACAAAAACCTGTTTGATTCATGGTTCCAGAATATTTTACTTTTATTACTTGTCACTCCTGAGTTGAACCCCCGGAGTTGAGAATCTTTAGTGGGGGTTTGGTGAACACATCCTCCCTATAAAGGGGTTTGGGGCAGACCCCCACAGAAAAAAGATATGCCTCTATGGCAGAAATCGCTGGATGTGGCAGTGCTGATTTATCATGAGGCATAGTCTTGTGACATTATGACCCTGTGCCTAACAAATCATACTACAAACTGCTGCTGGCTAGGCAACAAAAACATCCTTGAAAATGCAGGTCAACTGTATGAGTGCACAGAAACAGGCAGAGCAGGCAGTAAATGTAATCCATACACAGAGGCAAGGAAACGAGTGTGTCATGCATACAATTCTCAAAGTATCAGCAAGGTAATTACTAAAATGGACTAACTCTACAAGAAATGCCCACAGGGAAACAATCTAAAGTGGTCTGCTGACCGGAATTAACAGGTAGCTAGCAGAGTTGATGATAGTCACTGAGTGCATCAAGGAGGGTACCTGCATCAATGATGCAGTGCGGGTGAGTAGTGAGTACTCAGTTCAGAAGAAAATGGTTTTGGGATCAAGAATTATGGTGGGTAGAGACAGAGATGAGTTGTGTAAGGTGGAGGGACTTAATATTTTGACAGAGATTTGAGTGAGAGAGTGAAAGCCAGTTAATGTTGAAATTCCCCAGAATGAATAGCTTGCCAGAGGACGCATGAGAAGAGATAGTGGTTCAGAGTTCAGTGACAGAAGCAGCAGGTATCCCTGGACAGCAGTAGACACCTGCAACAAAGATAGGAAGAGAGAAAAGGAAGGAGATTTTAAGTATGAGGAGCTCTTAAGCAGCAGTGGAGGTGATAGAGACCACTGGAGTAGCTTGAATGGAGGAGGAAAGGTAAATGGCAATTACACCACTTTTCTTAACGTGGTCTTGATGGGAGAGGGAGTAGTCTGGAATGGTGATGGCAGAGTTGGGAATCTTATGGGAAAGCCAAGATTAAGAACCTATTAAGACATCAGGGAGGAGGGAGACCATGAGGGGCTGGAGCAGGTCAATTTTGGCCAAGAGACTTTGAATATTAATGTGAGCCACATGTAGGACTTTGGGGAGGTCAGAGGGAAGGGTGTGAGGAGGTCCAGGGTTGAGAGATGAGACAGTGTGTCTAAATGCCCTGAGCTGAGGCTATTTATACACCTGTCTGCAGATAAAGGATGGCCCTTCCATTTTAGGCCACCAGGTGTCACTCTTGAACTTCCTCAACACAATGTTCTGCCTCATTAATTAACCAGTAACATGACTGTCAAAGCCAAAACTTTGATGTCTCAGTATAGCACCCTATAAGCTAATTCACAGTCCTGTTAGAATTTCACACAGGTCTGCTAGAAGGATGTTTTCTTTCCTGTTACCTCATAAAATGTGGTATACTGTAATAGTTTCCTGGGACAAAGCATTTGACCTTTGAAGCATATGGTCCATTACAGGAAAATGGATTTTGGCATATCTCTGTTAAAAAACCTGGGAATGAAATTTCAGTTCCTGGCAAACAGCTGCCTTCAGGTCAAAAGAAGGTCAAGCCTTTTTTGTAAATCTAGTCTTTACCCTAGGTGCCTTTGTGCTGCCACTGCATGTCCATAGAATTACATAAAAAATATATATACAACATAATAATATCTACAAATAAGGGCTACCAGTGGGGTAGCTTACAAGTGGGTCTTGAACCTGGTACCTGTTCAGGGAAGTGAGGGTGTGTGGAGGTGCACTGGGGGTGGGCTGGTGGGTGCTGAGTGGGAGGTAGGGTGGGGCTGATCAGTGAGGGACACTTTTTTTACAGGTTTAAAGAAAAAAAATGTTGTGGGACCGTTTTCTGTATTTCATGTTTCTGTTGTAATATGAGGGTGGGGGGTGCCACTAGACACCAGGGAATATCAATATGCATTGTGGATGGCGATCAGTGGGTGGGGGTGCCACTAGACACCCAGCAATATCATTTAGAACAGGGACAGCAATCCGATCGGGAGCAGAGAGGAGCATTATTGGTACAGTATATTTTTCATCCCTGCAGTTTACTGACAACAGTTGAGTGTCATTCACCCCATACTACCGTAATTTACTATGTATTTAATTAATGTGTTTCTATTTCTATAGTACTAGACCAATTTCAGTATGAGGAGGTGATGTATATATGGCAGGATGGACAGGAAGGGAGTTTGTTTCTGCCAACAATAAAGTCGCTCCACCCCACGGCACTCTGTACCACCACACAGAAGACTCAGCACAGCAGGGTGCACGGTGTTTTTCAGCATTAGCATGAAGTGTCTAATTAGACGTTTTAAGGCTTTCATTTAAAAATGGAATGCAGCAATTTATATTGTGCATATGGTGGAGAAGACAACGGAAATGTAAAGCCTTTCCACTCAGTACTGACACACAGACTCAGAGCACAGCAGAGACAAGGACACATCTTAAAATTAGGCTGAAATCTGTCAATGCTGTAATAAGGAAATAAGGAAATGCTGTCAGTAGGAGACAGCTATGATGGGGCCCATTGTTTTCTGTCTAACCATTTATCACCCATTAATGGCTGTTAGTGTACTGAGCTGAAAAACAATGTGAGCCATCATAGCTGTTCATTATAACAAGATTTGTCACAGTGAGGGAGTACTGTATTTATCAGGACAGTGTGTATGTTTGTGTGTGTGGGGGGTCTTGCCAACAAACTCCAAGGAAATGGCAGTGTGGCTCTCAGCTCACACTGCAGCCGGCACCATGAGTTCAGCTATGGCTACAGAAGTCAGGAAGATCCACTGTTCTCATACAGAGAATGTGGGGGAAGGGCGCCTCTTGCTAAGCTGGGCGCCCGAGATTTGAGGTGCCCAGAAAAGGTATTTCTGGCCCTAATTCTGAAAAACAAACATCAGAATCTAGCTAAATGGGGCCCATTTAGCTAGGTTATGGTGTTTGATTTTAAAATGACATTTTTGTGTATTTTCCACATTTTTTTAGTTTAAGGAAAAAATCAACAAGATAGCGGCTCATGAAAAATTATTTTTTCCTCACAAAAAAGGATAGGATCTCAAGAGAAAGAATCCTTTATCACAAGATCAATCCTTTGTCGAACTTTCTCCCTCTATCCTGGAAAGTGATCTTCCCATTGAAAACAATGGAAACTTAGAAATTTAATAACTTTGCAACAGATTAATATTTTTTCACCAAACAAATACATGGCAGTTCTGTTACCCAATCTGTATCTACCATAAAAAATCACACCAAAATTCCACATCATTTGGACACAAGGTGATGAGAAAAATACTGCAGAAAAAATGGTGACTTTTAAGGTTTTTGCACTATCTGGATCTCAAAATTTGTACATCCAAATGGAGCGAAACTTGCCATGTCAAGAGATCCACCCCATGGAACAGTGCATACCAAATTCTGTGCAAATCCAGTTTTAAGTGAACAATTTGAGGTTTAACATTAAACATGCAACTTAACCCTAACTATAGGGGAACGACAGTGCCCCTATAATAAAAGATAAGGTATGGGCATCCATACACAGACAAGACCGTGTCTTCATCTCGAGTTTTCTATGGCAACCAAGGAACCTCTCAAGCTTCACTCTTGAGGTTCATGGTTGCCTTAACAACTTCTCGATGCAGACACAGCTTTGTTGTGTATGGCTGCCCATACATTATCTTCTATTGCTTACAGTCCAAGAAAGTTTCAGACATGTCCGTAATTACTTTTATAAAATGTCCAAAACAGATAGAAAGACAGAACAAACAATTTGATTAGCTAATGAACATCTTAGTCCATGTATTTATCTCACCATAATTACATGTGTCAAGGACTTCCTACCCCGTGGAGAAAGTACAGTTTTCTGTGTATTCCTCTATTTATATTTTTAAAAGCCATTTTATATATACAATAAGGCACTTCTGCTATATAGAATTATGGCCAATAATCACAATTTTCAGAGGCATTTAAAGGCATTTGACTGCACTGCACTATATCTAACAACACACCTGAGGTGTAGAATTATTGTCCCACAATCACATACCCAGTCATGTCTCACTGCTTACATAGGTAAGGAAATGATAGCCACTGATCTTGAGACTTGTGCTCTATACACACAAGCATCACTAATGTTGGATAGTAGGTGGGAGCTCATAATTGAAAGGCTCTGCTTGTAGTTATATGGGAGAAGAGCTCCTCCCCCATATCCTACTTAAGCAGCAGAAACCCGCTGCTCTGCTTAGAGTGAGACGCACTCACTCATGTCACTTTTGCTGGCTGCTTTTCTCCTCCTGCTTAACCGTCCATTTTGTTTGCGAGCCATTTGTTTTGGGTCTCCTTCATTTTCTTCATTGTCTCACCCTGTGCTTCTGCCTCTGGTCGCGCCTGCCCCACCCCCCGCTCCGTAGTGTTTTCGTCATTGTATTTGAATTTTTTGGGGCTCATTTGGACCTGCCTGCTCCCTCGCTGCTTCCTGCACCTGGCTGCCTTGGTTTCTGCTCCATGACACAGAGCTCTCCCGACCTGCTACACCGTTTCCTTCAGACTCATGCTCTCTACTTGAAGGTACCATGCTCCTCTGACCCTTACCTCAAGGTCCCGTCTGCTCACCCAGGAACATTATTCGTCCTCACTACCGCTGCCGTGATCTTCCCTTTCTCAGCCACTCTCTGCCTGAAGCATACAGACATCAACAAATGCCAGAGCACTCTACAGGTGGGCATTGCAGCTCACTGAGCTTCTGTATGCAGCAGTACTCCACTTGTGGTTTGCCGCATACTTGCTATTCTTCACAACAGTCGCAGGTTTCCCTAGTACAATGATGCTTCGATACTGAGCCATTTTCCTGGCTGGTTTATTCAACTCATTATTAGGCTCATACTTAAAATGCCAAGACAATCATCTAATATTTATTCACTTATACTCGGCAGCACACATAAGGGCGCTGGCTTGCCTACAGTTCTTGGACTAGTTACAGTTACTGCATTTCATTTCATTCATGGTAATTCCTGGAGATTGGACCATTTGCAGTTTCTGCATTTCATTTCATTCAAGGTAGCTCCTAGATGCTATTATGGTGCATTGTATTTTACAGAGTAGCCTTGTAGTGCTGCTTAGCTATTGAGCACATTCATAAATTCATACTTTTATGTGACTTTGAGCAATGGACCGGACACTTAGAGCCACGTTACCCCTGCGCTCAAGATATATAGTGCATTTCTTGATGTCACGGCCCTGAGGATGCACTGCACACGTTACCTATTAGATGCATCATCTTTCAAGCCAGCTTCTGCACTCCCCATTTGCTTGAATTCTGCCAACTGCATTATTCAACCTTGTAGGATTCTAACATCCAAATGCTCCTTCAGATCAGCCCATCATGCTTATACAGCTTTAAGCTGCCTTATTACTATGCCTGCCACGTCAGCTTCTGGCCAGAGGTTCACAACTCTATTTTCCTCACCTTGTTTGGACCAGGAATTCATATTCCTCTACCTTGTACCTGCTTCGCCTTCAGAGACTGGAGGTTCGGCTATCCATACACTATGTCTGCCTGCACTGCATCTGGCCTGGAGGTTCATGCATCTCTCAGCCTGCCACACCCAGTGTGGGCCTGGAGGTTCATATACCTTTACCTCATATCTGACTTCTAACTCAGCTTGGCATGGACTTCAAGACCATATTCACCTCCTCAGAAGATTTTCTCATCTGCTACAATTACTCGATAAGTAGTACTTCATCTAACTGGATTGCATATGCTTGCTTATGGATCTCACTATTTCCTTTAGTAATCACCCCCGGCTAAGCTCTATTCTCTCAAGTCATTCATGCTAATCAGCTAAGCTACGAGGGGTCCAACTGCACACACTAGCCTATGAGGCTAACTGCCACTCTACCAACTTACCAGCAGACTTTAAGGGTCTGGCTGCACTTACATGATCACATGGAGCTAATCGCCACTCTACTTTCTATACCTGCTGACCTATGAAAGTCTAGTTGCTCATCCTACTCATGGAACTTGCTGCCAATTCTACTGCTTATTAGCTTGCCACTCTATTTGCTTACCAGCAGACCTGCAAAAGTCTGGCTGTGCCTTTATGTTACCTGGAGTAGCCACCTCTACTTACCTCACCAACTGATGGATAAGCTGAGCATCTCCCTGAGGGACTAGCTGCCATGTTCTATTACTACCAGCAGACCTCCGAAGGTCTGGCTGTGCTTTCACATTACCTGGAGCTAGACACCTCTCTCCTTACCTCTCCAGCTGATGGATAAGCTGTGCATCTCACTGAGAGACTAGCTGCCATGTCCTATTACTTATTAGCGGACCAACTTGGTGCATTTACTTGTCCTACTACTCCTCATTTCTAATCCTATGTCCACCAAGCATATATTTCCCTATTGGGCTCGCCTCTGTTATACTTCTTGAATGCTTCCTAACCTCGCACCAGTGCTTCAGATTTACTACCTTTACAGCCTGCCAAGATTCCAGCTCAGCTCTACAGTCGTTGCCTTCTGCCATTTCACGTATTATATAAGCCCTCTTTAGCAGAAACCTGGAAGACATACTACTTCTGTTTTCATTCTGCCTCGCCTGTGTCAAAGCCTGGATACAATTACTCCATCAACCTATCTATCATTTGCTGGCCTTAAGAGCTCCCCACTTCCAGTTCTATCCTAAACTTATTGGACATGTTCTACGATGCTCGCCTCAGTGCTCATCTACCTGGATGCCGCACGCTTACATATTACTACCTGCTTCGGTCATGCAAGACTCAGAAGCCTGTTCTTGACCTTTCACCTTGGCTATGACCTGTTCCACTGCAAACGTAATCTGCAAACTTGGACTAGCCAATAATCAATTAATGTAGGATTATGCTCCTTTAGTATGCCCAGAAGGACGGGCAGGTTGGTAGCCATGGGTCCTCAGAGGTTTCCCCCTAAGGGGGGTTTTCCTCTCCTGCGTGCTGCCGGCCATACTCTCCGGAGTTGGAGGAGATAATCGTGGATATCATATTTTTTGGGGGGGGTTCACATCCAAAACAACTAACCTTCCTTCCTACGGTGTGATACAGAGTAAAGGCCACACCATCAATTTATACCGATCAACTCAATTGTTCCAGTATCAGCACTATCATACTGTCAAGTTCATCATGAACTATAATCACTGACTTATTCATGTCCATGTCCAAGTACTTAAGCACTATCCATTCCTGTAACTATACCTTGGAAGCATCATTCTACCTACTGATCTGACCTCTGTATCCAAACTGAAATCTACATTGTATGATGCAGTATGTAACACAAGTACTGAGCTCTGACCCACATATAATTGAAAGGCTCTGCCTGTAGTTATATGGGGGAAGAGCTCCTCCCCCATATCCTACTTAAGCAGCAGAAACCCGCTGCTCTGCTTAGAGCTAGACGCACTCACCCTCCATCCTCCCCTTACACCTCCTCCTTCTCCGGCACTCTTATACCACCAGGAGGGTTTCACATCCAAAACAACTAACCTTCCTTCCTACGGTGGGATACAGAGTAACGGCCACACCATCAATTTATACTGATCAACTCAATTGTTCCAGTATCAGCACTATCGTACTGTCAAGTTCATCATGAACTATAATCACTGACTTATTCATGTCCATGTTCAAGTACTTAAGCACTATCCATTCATGTAACTATACCTTGGAAGCATCATTCTACCTACTGGTCTGGCCTCTATATCCAAACTGAAATCTACATTGTATGATGCAGTATGTAACACAAGCACTAAGATCTGAACCACATATAACTCATACAAATGTGCAAATATTGGGAGAGTTAGAAAAGGATTCAGGAATGAGAGCTTCTAAATGGATCTTTGAGCTGCTCAAACAGCAGTCTTTGGTGTATGGGAAGATTAGGAGTTTGCTGAAGAGGGGCTATAGGCTGTTCCATTCTGCCAGGCTTGAGAAGGAGGAGAATTTTTGAAGTCCTTTCAAACTGTGGGTACTATCCAGCTAGCTGTCGAGGTCAATCTTACAGAATAGGGGTAGGGAGGAATGGGGGGAGATGGATGTAAGGTACAGTATGTGGAGCTGCAGAATCCATATACCTATGGAGGAGTGTGTACCAATGGTAGTCCTGAAGGTGGTGTGACTTACAACCGAGTTAGCTGTATAACAGGCAGCAGTGGCTCCTTTAGTTGCTCCCAAGGGTGACTCTGCAGAGTGTGCTGTACAGGGTGACCAACCTGTGCAATTTGACTTCAGGTGCCTAGTGGCAAAAATGAAAAGCTAAAGGCTATCCAAAGTATGGAGGTGCCGCTACCATTTTAGCTATATGGTGAAAAACTGCACGCATTCCAAAACAAGGTGGAGCACACAAGGGGCTCGAATTTTCGAAGGTTGGTGCAAGCTGTTCTGATGGCAGCTTGTGCCGGGTTCTGGTGCACCAGGGACCCTGAGCCCAATTCTCTATGGGTCCCAGTAGCAAAGTCCTGCAGCTTGCTGTAACTGTAGTTTGCTTCAAACAAATGGTGCATCTGGATAGTTTGCTGCAAGCTGTGGGCAGCCATGCAGCAATAGAGTCTGTAACAAAGCACTCCCTGGCAGCTTGTGGTCACCCCCCCCCCAGCTCCAATCCCTGTAGTATTATAATGATTCTCAGCCCGGGTGGTCTAGCGGACCCCACCAGCCTCGATCCCTTTTTATTATAATAATTAAACATCGCTGGTGGTCTAACGGACCCCCAGCCCCAATTCCCTTTTATCACAATGATTAAACATCCCTGGTGGTCTAGCAGAGTATGCTGCCATGATAGTGACACCTGCACAGAGAACCCCTGACAGCGGCTGTATTTGCAGTGACAGGAATTTCACTGCAATGGACTTTGTGGTGACGGGGAGCATATATCTAACTTCACTGTCTGTGCAATGTGGAGTTAGATATCTAAAGGGGGGTTCTGGGGTGCAGCCCCCCCACATTGCCATCATCTTGTGTGGCCATCAGTGTCAGAGTATTGCCAGTCATTGTGGGGATGAGTCGGTGTCAGGGGTGTTGATGTTTTTTGTCAGTGCTGGGAATTTTGCTGTGCGGTATGTTGCACCAGCATCATGGATCCATCTAGCAGCCCCTTGGGCCATTCTGGGAGCTTTGAGAATTGGGCCAAGATCTTTAGGTTTAAAGCCTTTATTACTGCAAAAATTCAGGGACTTAAAAGAGTGCTCAGAGATAAAGCTATTAAAATCTGTGCTCAATGCATATACTGAAACAAGCCAAGGGTTAAATTGCGCAAGAACTCAAAAGATCTCAGTTCCACCTCCTTTGACACCTTTCTCTATTGAACACTATTGGAAAGTCCCACCTCCTAGGGATGACAGTTCCACCTTCTACAAATGCAGAGATTACAGCTCTACTTCTTAAAAATTTCCAAATTAACCACTGATCATAGCCAACTAACACCGATACCAGCCAGGCTTTCTTATGTATTGGGGGTCCTGACATTTGAGACACTAAACTGTTATCTGTCACTAAAAAACCATATCTAATTGCTATAAAAACATGGGTTAAAAGGAAAAGATTGCTCTAAGGGAGGCAGAAGGGGGGGTTGGAGGAGGAAGGGAAAAGAAAGGGAACAATGAGGAAAAAAGAAAATAAATTATATCACAAGGCCTCAAATAATTTCTACGGCTAATGATCCAAATAATAAGAAAAAGTGGAAAATAAACTTTTTGGTTCTAAAGACAGATAATTTAGTGTCTGAAATGTTTTTATTTCTACAAGGGAATAAAATATTAAACATTTTTATACTTGAGTATTGTGCCTTACCATGTGCTATAAGTACACTGTGTAATGTGAGAGTTATGTGTACCACTTTAAATTTACTAAATAAAATGAGTGTCTCTGCACCTATGGCCACACTCCCTGATGAAGGGTCACAAGAAGACCCGAAGTACTGGGGTTAGTGCCATGGACTCTGGCAACTTGCTGTTCACCTACAGTTGCTTTGTTTTGATCTCTTTATGAATTGAAGCAGATCTCCATTTGTTTCCTGAGTGCTGTTTTTTGTGTTTTTTTGCAGTAATGGTTGGTGTTGGCACATGGGGCATTAGACCAGCTCAGGTCTGGTCTATCTCTGGGCGGATACTGCGAACTTTGGGGGCCTTTCAGAATCACACATTAGTGGATATGCAGCAAGGGTCTGGCATATGGCTCTATCCACCATATTGCACTTCTGTGTTTGACACAGGGTCAGCGCAGGGCCAGTATGGTGCAAGGGCACCTGATTTCAACACAGCCTGCATTCAGAAATTGGGATTGCTGCAACATACTGTATGACACAAGGTGCCCTTTGTATCACTTCTTTTTGGGGCTTTGAAAATCAAGCCCCCATGTTCTGCCTGTTTTGGATAAAGACTGATAAAGACTGAGAACTATATCTCATCTCCAAAGCTGAAGGTGCACCCCACCACAATGAGCAGGCACATCATTTACAAATAGGGAAAAGAGCAAGGAGCCTAATATGGACCCTTAAGGAACATCAACAGTTATGGGTCTTGCTGTGCATTGCATGCCTTTCCATTTCACTTTCTGAGACCTGTCAATTAGATAGTGAGTGAACCACTGGCAGGACAGGCTATCTAGATTAAACCTCCCACGGTTTTCTACTAGGAGACCATGCTTAATGAAATCAAATGCTATAGTAAGATTTATGAAGATTGCACCAGTCTTGCAGCACTGTCCATGTCACCCAGGCAGTGGTCAGTCTAACCAGGGTGGTATCAGTACCATGGAGTTCTCTGAACCCCTGTTGCCAATCACTCAAAAGGTGACACTATTCAAGATAGTCTTGAAGCTGGCTATACAGTATATTAATCTTTCTTAATTTTAGCAAGGGAGCTAAGTATGGAGATGGGGCAGTAATTTTCTTTTTCTTTCTATTTAGATTTTTATGGGGTTTTATGGATTTTTTTCTGTTAACCCCCCTCCCCAGGATCCCCAGCACATGGCCATACATGTGCATGGAGGTGTGCATGCACACCAGAAGCCAGCTCAGCCCCTTCCTCCCACCCGCACTACCACACCCGCCCACCTACATTACCCCACCGGACCTCCACCTGGTGGGGACAGAACTACGGGAGAGGTGACAATGCCCACATCACCACCAGGAGAGGAGAGCAGCCTGGCAGCTTGTTCAATCCTACTCCTCCTACCCCCCATCCTGGCACCCAGATGACCCAAGGTTATTCACAAACCCAGGTCACCAGTGCAGTGCGAGGTAAGGCATCCAGCACCACAACCCTCATTGCCACTGGGCCGGCTGGGGCAGTAATTTTCCACAGGCTCTTTAGCACCACCCTTGTGAATAGGTAGTACTAGGGCAATCTTCCAGCTACTGGGGATTCTCCCTTCTATAAGAGACTTGTTGAATAGTATGGCAACAGGGGAGGCAATTGCAAGAGCAATTATTTTTGCAGCTTAGGCTCCAGTCTATGAAATCCCTCCAAGGCTTCTAGTTTTAGTTGTTTTAGGAGAGCCAGAACCTCTTTTCTAGTTATCCACCAAAAGTGGAGTCCGGGCGTAGGTATCTCTGTTTCATTCTGAGCTGGGGTGTCCTGCAGGGTCCAGATGAGAAAATATGAAATCTATCCAGATTGTGAAAAACTTGTTAAAAGCATTGGCAGTTTCCAGATGGTCTATAAGTAGCTTACCCTTAGCCAGAATATCAGATTCTGAGGGGCTGGGCTGACCCTTCAGGAGGGCATTTATATAGAACCAGAACTTTTTGGGATTGGACAAGTTATTATCTTGCAGGTTTCTGATATATTTTCTTTTGGCAACCTTGAAGTTGTTCTTACAGGTATTTCTGCACTTCCTATACTTATTCCAGTCAGATATAAGGCCAGTAATTTTGAATACTCCCCACGGTTTGTCTCTCAGCTTCAGTTGTTTCCTAAGATCTGCATCAAGCTATTTAGAGTGCTGGCCTTTTACCCTAATTTGCTTATATGGGGCATGTAAGTCGATATCAGAAAGGAAGTTATTGGTAAAGAAATCAAGGGTGGCATTAATATCAGGAAGAGATATAATTGAAGCCCAATGTACACTTGACAGGGTTGTTCAAAAGGAGATTGTATCAATTTTGAAAACTTTCTGGCAAATAAGATCCTAGGTGATATTTGGGAGCACTGTGTTTCCAAATACAGTAGATTAAAGAATGGTCACTAAGGGAATCTGCAAAATGCCTGCAGATTTTATTTTATCTGGAGTGGAGACAAGAACTGATTCAAACAGAGTATGAGTACATGATTAATTGTTCAGTCTAGTAGGTTCATTGATGATCTGAGTGAGTTGAGCCCAATACAGCTTCCTTAGGCCCAGCCATCTTGTCAGGGGTCCAGTTTAAATTGAAATGTCCTAGAACTAATAATTCACCAAGTGGAATGTCTGGAAAGCCTTTAGTAGGAAATTAAAGCAGAAGATACTACGGGAGGGGTTCAGGATAGGCAGCCCCATAGAGGGGTTAAGTGCCACCAAGGAGAATTTTGTCTAAGGTCTCACTTGATAAAACATTGATCCCAGAGACAGATGCTTGAGAGGCTTTGAGAAAGGCCTTGATATAGAAAAGTACATCACCACCCTTCTTTCCAGACCTGTTCTTACAAAATATATTTTATTTATTTATTTATTTATTGAGACAGGGAGAGAGAGAGAGAAAGCAGCCAGATATTCCTTAAATCAAGGAGGTTATTTTCTAGACTACACTGAACTGAATTATTACTTTTTGGACCTGTGTAAGTAACTAGTATTGATTCTGTTTTTGGGTTGACTTGTCTTAGTTTTAACTTTAATTTGCCAGGGAGGAACTGTAGCTGGGAGATATTTGCAGTCATTTGTGACTAGACCTGGTACTTAACCTCTGTGAAATAGGTGTCTGAAATGAAGGAAGGCACTCCCCAGGGTGGAGGGTCAGAGTTGTAGTTGATTGTTTCTGGACGGCATAGATTTACTCCTTCCCACCCTTCCCCACACCCCACCCACCCCAAGCACATAACTTCCTTTATAGCAGGGGTTCTAAATCACTTCCCAAAACTGCTAACAACATACACCTGTTCATATTCTTAAAGGCACAGCACACTGAATAGGGGTAGAGACACTCACAAGCTTGCACACACTGAAACAAGAAAAAAAGAAAAGCATCTGTAACAGGAAGGGACTCAGGTATTTGGGAGTGGTGCAATGTACTGGCTTTGGAGCAGCAGTCTTCCAGGAGACATTCAGGAAACTGCATTGCTACCCTATTTGCATGCACCTCTGGGTCTGAGGGAGGAGGTTGCTCGTCTCCATGCTGACCTGATAATGATTCAGAAAACTTGCTCCCCACCCAGGGACCACCCAGGCCACCGTCACTACCTCAGTGGTTTGCCAAGAAAGAGGAGTGGTTGGACCATGGTGGGCTCAGGAGGGTGAGGATGGTGAAACAGAGGCACATCCTCCAGCTGTGCTTCCACATTCATTCACCACTCTAGCAGAGCATGGTTCCTCTATGGAGGCTGGAGGCACCCACAGTGGAGATGAAGGAGGATGCTGGGAACCTCCACAATGGAGACCCACAGGAGGGTGGCACAGGACCCCACAGGGGAAGGAAACAACTCCTGGTAGGGGACTCAATTGTTAGGGGTAGAACTGGGGGAGGAAGGGAAGGGAGGTAAGGTGCCTGCCCAGTGCCATGGCTTGGAGGGACAGGAAATGAATCCTCAGGATTGTGGGAGCAGCTGCAAGGGGAGTGAGCTGGATGTCATTATCCACCTAGGGACGAATGACCTGGCTGAGAACAGGATCAGAGCAGTGCAACAGGAGTTTGTGGAGTTGGGGAAGGGCCTTAGACAAGTAGCACACACAGTAACTTTCTCAGAAGTGCTACCAGTCTATGGCATGGATGAGGCTAGGGTGCGCTGCACCATGGGATTCAATGACTGGTTGAAAAACTGGTGCAGAGCTCAGGGATTTGGCTTCATTGGGGACTGGGGCTCCACCTGGAGGGATGCAGGCCTATACAAGTGCAATGGTCTGCATCTATCCTGGAGGGGAACCAGGATCCTAGGTGATAGGTTTAAATGCTTCATTGGCAAGCATTTAAACTAGCCAAGGGGAGGCACTGAAAAGGAGAAGGGAAATCCTAGCCCCCCAAAGTCAGGGTAGTTAGTGAGGTAAACACCAAGATAGAGCAGTCAATAGGGATAAGGGCAGGGGTAAATGGAGAAAAAGACAAAGGCAGTAAGGACAGGGATGGGGCAAAAAGAAATAAGGCCAGAAAAAAATGGAGGGTAATGAGTACCAATGCCTGTAGTCTAGGTAAAAAGCTCCCCAAAATGGTGGCCTTGATGGAAGAGGGATGCCTGGATATCATGGCAGTCACAGAAACATGGTACACAGAGAACCACGACTGGGATGTCAACATACCAGGGTACACAATCTACAGGAGGGACAAGGAGGAAGAAGAGGAAGAGGAGAAACTCTCTATGTAAGGGAAGGGATCAAAGCAACAGGATTAAAGGGTAAACAGGAGGAGAGGAGGCTGTGGGTCACCCTGAGACAGGAAATGGCTCCACAAATCCGCACAGGGATTGTATACAGACCCCAATCTCAGGGAGAGGAAATGGACAAGGAAATGATAGAAGGCATCCTTGGGATGGCAGAGAAAGGTGAGATATTGCTGATGGGGGACCTGAATATGCCAGATGTTAACTGGAGCACCTTTGCTGCAGCCACACCCAAGACAGGGCCATTCTCGATGCCCTACAGGGGGCATGCCTCAAACGGCTAGTTTTGGAACCCACTCAGGAGGGAGCAATTTAGACCTGGTTCTCTCAAATGGGGAAGGAGAGAGGATCTCTGATCTTGAAATGGGTAGCCATCTGGGAACAAGCGACCACCAAACAGTGTGGTTCATGATAAACTTAGCTGTAGAGTCAAACCACACAAAAGTGAAGGTACTGGACTTCAGGAGGGCTGATTTTGTTAAAATGGGAGAGTGCCTCAGAAAAGCACTAGCAAACAGGCAAGAAGGTGGGGTGGAGCAACAATGGGGAAACATCAAAACTGCCATCACAGAGGCAACAAGCCTTTGTGTGAAGCAAATAAACAAATCAAAATGAAAGAAAAGAAACACTATGGTTCTCAAAAGAAGTGGCAGGAAAGGTAAGGGATAAAAAGATAGCATTCAGGAAGTATAAGGAAACACAGAAGGAGCAGGACAGAGAACTGTACCAGTTAAAGCAGAAGGAAGTTGGGAAGGCAGTCAGAATAGCAAAGGCCCAAACTGAGGAAAAGATAGCCAACTCAGTTAAGAAGGGGATAAAACCTTTTATAGGTACATTAGGGAGCAAAGAAAGATGAAGGCAGGGATATTGAGGCTGAATAAAGAGGAAGGTGGTTGGGCAGACAGCGACAGTGAAAAAGCAGGGATACTGAATGAATATTTCTGCTCAGTATTCACAATGGAAAAGTGGGGGGACCTAATCCAGTCAATAGAAGCACTCTGGATAGGGGTTGATATTAGTCCTTTCACAGAAGAAAGGGTCCTGAAAGAATTCTTAAAACTGAAGGTGGATAAAGCAATGGGGCCTGATGGGATTCACCCCAGAATTCTAAAAGAGCTAAGGGAAGAACTAATAACACCACTGACTACTCTTTTTACTAAATCATTGGAGGATGGTGTAGTACCTGAGGACTGGAGAAGAGTGGATGTGATTCCCCTTCACAAAAGTGGAAGCAAGACAGAGGCAGGAAACTACAGACCTGTCAGTTTGACCTCAGTAGTAGGGAAAATGATGGAATCACTTGAAGGAAAGAACTGCTGAGTACCTAAAGGCCAGTGGAGCACAGGACCCAAGGCAGCATGGATTCACAGCAGGAAGGTCATGTCAAACAAATCTAATTGATTCTTTGACTGGGTGACCAAAGCAGTAGACCAGGGAGGGGCAGTGGACATGGCCTACCAGACTTTAGCAAGGCATTTGACACAGTCCTGCACAAAAGACTAATAAACAAATTAGCCAGCCTGGGAGTGGGTCCCAGGGTGGTAGCCTGGGTAAAACACTGGCTGGACAACAGGACACAGCGGGTAATAGTAAATGGAGTCCACAGTGAAGAAAGGAGGGTTACTAGTGGGGTACCGCCAGGGTTCAGTACTGGGGCTAGTCCTTTTTAATGTCTTTATAAGTGACATTGCAGAGGGACTGGAGGGAAGGTATGTCTCTTTGCAGATGACACAAAGATCTGCAACAGGGTTGATACACAAGGTGGGGTGGAAAGGATGAAAAGGGACTTGGCAAGGTTGGAGGAATGGTCAAATGTATGGCAGCTTAGATTCAATGCAAAGAAGTGCAAAGTAATGCACCTGGGAAACAAAAACCCAGGGCAAGAGTACACAGTTGGGGGTGAGATACTGACAACAACAAAAATGGAAAGGGACCTGGGGGTAGTCATATCAGATGACCTAAAGGTGGGCCAGCAATGTGAGAAGGCAGTAAGGAGGGCTGGGGGATACTGGGATGCATAGGGAGAGGCATCACCAGTAGAAAACAGAAAGTTGTTGGCCCTCTGTACAGACAGTTGGTAAGCCCACATCTGGAGTACTGTGTACAGTTCTGGAGACCCCATCTCCGCAAAGACATAGACAGGGTGGAGGCTGTCCAGAGGAGGGCAACCAAAATGGTGCAGGGTCTGCACCAGAAGACATATGAAGAAAGACTAAAGGAGCTTAAGATGCATAGCCTCCAGGAAAGGAGGGAGAGAGGGACATGATAGAAACTTTCAAATACCTCAAGGGAATCAACAAAGTCCAAGAGGTAGCATCTTTCAAAAAAAAAGAGATGTGCAAGAACAAGGGCACAATTTGAAGATAGAGGGGATGGCTCAGAGGTAATATGAGGAAGTATTTCTTCACAGAAGGGTTGTAGATGCATGGAACAGCCTTCCTGATGAAGTCATAGAGTCAAAAACAGTGGGGGAATTCAAGAATGCATGGGACAGACATAAGGCAATTCTAGTGGGGGGTAGGAGGAAGTAGACTGTTGGTTAACTAGGATCTGCCGCTTATCCATTAAGTATGGAAATGGGCAGACTAGGTGGGCCAAGCGGTCCTTATCTGCCATCAAATTCTATGTTTCTATGTTTCTATTTATTTGAATTTTGGCAACCGGGTAAAGCCATGGAGACAATTACAGTCCCTTTTTCAGGGCTGACCCAGGATAGACAGAGTTACAAAAAAGTTCAGTACAACAGATTAATATAGACAGGTTACAGAGGTCACACTCACTATTACAAAAAGAAGTCTCTACAGATGAAATAACAATAAATGATGAAGCTGTAGCTGAACACTGTACAGGAGATAAATTAACAAATGATTATATATAGGTGTATGATAAAGTCAATGATCCACAACACATTGGATATGTGCAGAGTATGGTAACAACAGATAGAAGCAGAATCACCAAAACCTGATCACAGATGAGAAAATAAAGGGAAGAATAGGATCTGGAGGGGGTTAGGGAAAGAGTAATGAAGGGAGAGTTCAAATTGGTGGAGTGCCTAGAAAATTCAAAAGGAAGACTTGGATATGGAGGGGTGATTAAGGGAGGGGTAAGGAGGAGATCATTGAATCTGCAGCATGTGTTAGAATAGAAGAATATGGGCTATAAATTGTAATACTGCTTTAACACAAATATCAAATTATGAGTTGGTATCAAGATGAATAACCAAAATCTATAAGCAATGGTTTCCTGGCAGTTGTCGAGACTGTGTTTGCAATAACAGGGATACATGCCTGAAGACCACAAATGCTCATGAACATCGACAAATAGCTATAAACTGCCCATGAACAATAACAGTGCTCTTTAAACTTCATGACATTCTGCATTATATTCAAGAAACATGTGACGTAATTTGGTATATGGTCATGACATTCACACATTAATATTCATGACCCTTTCATGCACATTCATGAATAATTCATCAACTTTGTAGTCAGCTGGATGTATAACAACCTGATGGCAGAGAAGATTTCACATTATATTTAAGTCTGAGTCAGTTGTAGGTTTCTGCTTTTTATGAAGGGCAGCTGTCAAAACAGAAACAAGTAGCCAATATACAAAAATATTGTAATAGAAACAGAAAGGGGACCATCTCTGACTGTCAGGGTTTTCAGTTTCTTCCTATGTGATCTTCCTCCATGTATACTTCTTTGTTCCAATACCTCCCCAATTGCATTTCCTCTGCTATCTGTTTAAAAGACAAAACAATAAGCTTAACACCAATTAGGTAACCTGCAATTAATGTAACAGCTCTAAAAGCAGTCCTCTGTTGCCCTGGAAAGTCTGTCTGCCTTTGACTAAGCTGTAATGAGACTGTTGTCAGGAAAGACTGGCAAATCAGTGAATCATGAGATGAGCCCTGATGTCTTTGGACTATGTCCAAACCCCATGGTCTAGTCATTATTCCTGAAGCATTAGTAAATGCAAAAGGCACATCCTTCTAATTGGACCATTTGGCCTTTGCCTGACAATTTCAGTAATGTGAATAATTACAATGTAATGACGCCCTCATCTAGGTCAGTTATATCTACAATTGGACTCAGAGATTGACACCTCAAAATGAGCCCTGTATAATTAGACATTCAGGAAAAGTGGCTGTATTTAAAACCCCCTGATTGTTGTTAACATAGCGGTGTTAATATTCAAGTAATGATGAATTAGCCATGGCAACAAGAGGTACCCACTAAAAACTGAAATTGTATTGCTTTATGATACATTCAAATGACCTTAGCAGTATGCTGACAGTTGATTTTGTAGTTAATGATTGCTGCTTTGGCTTTCTGGAAATGCCTGCTATTAAACCCATAGGTTTAGTGGTGCCCCTATAGAGCATAAAGGATGTCAAGTTTTATAAATGACTCTTAATTGGTTTCAGCTGCAATTAAGGGGCCAGATTCAGATTCCCTCATGGCAGCACCATCTTTTTCAAAAGTTTTACCAGGAAAAACATACTGAGCTGGTAACAGCTCATTTCCAGATGTGTCCTGGGGGAAGGAGGGGGAGAAAGTAGAAAATTAAATAAAGTACAAAGTACAAAATTGACAGATGTGGAAATAAACAGCTGTTCAATACAGCATAATGCAATACAACAAGGTGTCTATAACAGAGTAAATTAGCAAGTGATCAAGAGCAGTGAACAGTACCATAACCTGGGAAGCGGGGGGGAGTTAATCACAGGACAAAAGCAAGGCTTAAGTGAGCCATGGCTGGGGTGATAGCAGTCACATAGTAGCGGGTCAGGAACAGTTAAAAAGAGAGCTGTAAAGTCAAGGGAGCCATGAGGGAGAAGGAAGAGGCGGAGAGCAAATAGACAAAGTAAGGAAGGACCAGAGCTAGGGATATAGTAGGAAAAAGCAGCTTGGTCAGCAGTAGATGTTCTGAGAGGAAGGATAATGGAATGAGAGTCGGTGTTATGGAGTGAGTATGAGGATATAGGGAGGAATGAGAGGACAGATGCAAGGTAGGGAAGTAATGCTAGATAGTATCTGAGCAGATCAGATACCAAGCAGACAGTGCCCCTAAAAGAGGATTTAGGATACTACTGAATAGTGATGGAATCTCTAAAAGTATCTGCCAACCTTGGATCCAGTGGCTAGATCTGGAGTGTGGGCACGGATCCAACGAATCGCACTCCTCTGACTGAGTCAATGGCTCTGCAATGTCTTAATACTGTAAATACCCAGGAAGTAGCTGCCTGTTCTTCCTGTCTGGTCTGGCATTCATTGTCACAGTTAGAGTCCCTTGCATGCTGTGCAGACAGACCTAGCTACTCTGGTGGAACTGTGTCCTTTTGAGCCTTTTCTCCAGTGTGCTCTGAGTTTTTGCTGGAAATTGTGTTCCATTCTGTTGGTTTTTTTTTTACATTTCAAACTTCCACTTGAGGCATAGTGATTTAGTTAGTGCTGAGGCAGGTTGCCAATGGGACTTCTTTTTACTCAGTCTCTGTTGGTACATAAATGCACCCATAGATAAGGGGCTCGGTTAATCAGAAACCAGGATTTTTCCTACTCATTTTCTAAAATAATATACATTTTGGTTGCTGTACTTTGTGCTGTGTTCTGTGTGGTTGGGCTAGTGGTTGTATGAGTACTAAGAGACATAGGCCACAAAAGGTAGTTGTGGGGTTCAGTAGTTTGCTCCATAGTCAGAATACATTTGTTAATGCAGGAAAGAAAACATTTTTTTTGCTACTATGCTACTGGTGCACTGTGTCACACTGTAGTATTCACTTCCAGTCTTGTACTGTGTGCTGTTGTGCTTTGCTTTTTCTTTTATCTGTATCTGTATCTGACTCTGCCTAGTATGATTCCTCCACTATGATCTCTCAGTCCAACAAACTTATCATTTAAAATTCTATTTTCTGTAGTGGTCCATCACTTTTGTGGCAGTGCAGGAGTAGTTGATATCTGTGTCAAACAGTACAGTTCATCCTCTTCTGTTTAATCTCATTCATAAATTTTGTTTCCAACCAAGTCCTAGAGATAGTAGATCTCATTATCAACTGTAACCACATATGGTGTCTGTGCTAGAAACAAGGGTGTTCATGTTACTGAGATTACTGGGGAAGGAAGGAGGAAGAGATCTTCAGGGGCAGCAGTCTGGTCAGTCTGTCACTGCTGGCAGTGGAGGTGCTGCCAAGAAGCAGGAAAAGAAGACTATCACTACTGGTGTGGTCAGTAGGAAGCCAAAACAGACACATATTAATGTGACTAAGTGAATAAAGGGATCAGGCTCTGACAAGGTGTCAGCTGGTGTTTCTAACTGAGGTGCTGCTCTGATGTAAATAACTAGTTGTCGGCATCATCTTCTTTCGAGAGGATTGTGGTTGCTGAAAAGAAACGATCCTGCTATCAGTACACAAAGTGGATGACAGACATTTGCAATGCATGCCCTGATCCATTCTGTTGCAGCTAAAGAGGAGGGTGGTGATTGGCTTGCTGAAGATGAAGAGCCTTATGATAAATGGAATTGACTACAATCCTGGTGAATTACCTCATGACAAAGAAGAGGATGATGCATGGATACACTCTGTTTACAGGAGGCAGCAGCACTATGTGTCTCTGGTTTCTGAATGGACCACACATCAGTGAATTTACTGATGGAGCTGAGAGCAGTGTTCTCAAGTGGCTGTGACATTACATGGTCTGGAAGTTGGATTAATTGTCACTGACAAAACCTGCAATATTGTTAAGGTGATTGAAGATGGACAATATTGTCACATTCCATATCTTACACATTGCATCAACCTTGTGGTCACAGACCTCCTCTCTCAGAATAAGCTTGGCAAGGACATGGCTGGGAATGTGAAGACCATTTGTGGTCACTTTTCCCATTCAGTCAAAGGCAGCAAAGAGCGACACAGAATCCAGATAGAGAAGCAGCTTCTGAAGCATGCCTTGAGAAGGATGTTGCCACTCACTTGAATGCTAACTACTACATGCTTCAGTGGTTCCAGGAGCTGCAGCTAGTGTTGCAAGACTATCTGCTGCATCATAAGACCAGTGGCAGGTATCATACCATGTAATTAGGACTACATGACAGTTAAGATGCTGGTATGTATTCTGAAACTGTTTGAGACATTCGCGGGGAGGTCAGCAGTGAGTCATCCTGCTTGAACATCATACTGCCACAGCTGCAGTTCTTGCATGTGTTCCTGCACCAGGCTTTCGGTACTTATGAGAAAGACCCATCTGCATCTTGTTGCAATACTTTCTGAAGATCAGTGGGTAAGCAAGATGTTTCATGAGTATCGGCATGTATTGCCCTCCATACTGGATCCTCAAATTAAGAATCAGATGGTGAACATCTTGTCAGAGGACACTCACCTTGATGACCAGAAGGAAACCCTATATGAGAAGGTGGCGCGACTGACTTCTCCAGAAGATGAAGATGAAGATGAACCTCTGCCATCAGGACACCATCTGGCAGTAAACATGAAGAAAAACATGAAGTGTTGCTGAAGAGGGCACAGATATTTTCAGGGAGAAGGATGATGATGACTTTCTTCCTCATACTGGGTCAGTCGCTCCTGGACTGCTTGTCATCTCGTATAACTAATCTCATCAGCTGTCAACATTACATCATACTCATCTGATTGCATTACCATCAGAGAGCAGCTTAATGGTTATTTTGCTGATAAATGTGTTGTTAGTCATTAGGAGGATCCACTGAACTAGTGGCATTCAAAGAAAATTGCATGGCCAGGACTGTATGCTGTGGCAGTATATTACCTATCATGCCTGTCCTCTAGTGTGTTGCCTGAGTGGGTCTGTACTGCTGCCGGTGCTATAGTGAGCGACTACCACACAAGGTTAAGTCCAGGGAATGTGGAAATGCTAGTATTCTTGAAGATTAACCTTCTCTAGTTCTGCATGAAGCCACCTGATTATCTAACTTTGTGTCCGACCCTGCACAAACATCAAGGTCATGCACTGTCTTTATGTTCCATGTAGTAAAATACACTTTTTCTCTTCCCATATCTCTCTTACAGGCAACAATTGACATTCCCTGGACTCTTAAAGCCAGTGTCATGGGCGGCATGCCTGAGTGCAAGTCCGCACTGTCATCCCTCTCAGCTGCTAAGGAAGGACCACAGAAGTACAGGCATGTCACAAATCACAACAAATGGTCTTCCATTCTCATACTCCTGACAGGCTGCAATGCAAGTGAACAGAAGTAGTGCCACCAAGACATGAAGGCATTTAACACTGAGGATCTTCTTAGCAGTGGACTTCAAAAAGTACAGTTACAATCTCCTTTATTTTATTTTAGCAGGCAGCCAGAAACGGAATTGACTTCCAACACATCAATAATGCACATCATAAATAGCCTCCTCCAGTCCTGCATCCTTCTTTCCTCTGATTTCTTCTGCCTTGATCCAGTGCTCAAACAGAAGCATGGCAGCACAACCTGGCATCTAGCACCAGTGTAGAAAGCCAAATGGCTTTAAAGACTCTTGTTTCCTAATTTCTCTCTTCTCCTCAAGCACTAGCAGATCAGCCCAGTCCTAGCTCAACAAGTTGAATGGCTTCAAAGATTCACTTCTCCCGAGTCCCAGAAGCATAACCTGACCTCTTGAACAAGCATATAAGCCAAATGGTATCAAAACTCTCATCTGCTAATGTCTGTGTTCTCCACAAGCACCGGTACAAAGCTAGCCTCTTGCACAAGTATACAAGCCAAATGCCTTCAGAGATTCTCTTTTCTTAATGTCTCTTTTCTCAGGCTCAAGCAGCACAACCTGGCCTCTGGCACCAGCGCTGAAGTCAAATGGCTTCACAGAGTCTTATCTTCTAATGTCTCTCTTCTCCTCAAGCACCAGCAGCATAACTAAGTCTCTTGCAACACAGCACATGCTGAATGGCTTCAAATA
This sequence comes from Neoceratodus forsteri, assembly GCA_016271365.2. Taxonomy (NCBI): domain Eukaryota; kingdom Metazoa; phylum Chordata; order Ceratodontiformes; family Ceratodontidae; genus Neoceratodus; species Neoceratodus forsteri. Next base: position 294,764,878 of record CM028136.1, read on the forward strand.
CCCTTGCATCTTCATGTCTCTCTTCTCCTCAAGCACCAGCCTCCCAACCCAGCCTCTTGCACTAGTGGACTAGCTGAATGGTTTCAAAGGCTCCTGTCACCTACAATATCTGTCTTCTCCTCAAGCACCAGCAGCACAATCTATACCTCTTGCACCAGTGTACCAGCCAAATAGCTTCAAAAACTCTTCTTCTTCCTCCTCAGTCTCACTGGATCCTCATCAACAGAAGCATTTGATGAATGAGCATTTAATATTCACACATCAGCAAATGGAACATCCCACTACAGTGGAATTGGTACTTCAATAAGCATCAGAAGAACATATGGTGTTGGGCCATGCTGTGCTGGCAGCATTCGCCATCAGACTCTTTGGAGCTAGTGTATTGGGCAGCACACTCACGCAGCATGTCCTCACAGCCATCCCTCTCAGCTGCTAAGATATGAAATGGCTCACAGGGTACACAAGAGGAAAGTACATTTTGTTTGAGAAACGTAGAAACAAGTGCATGAAGAAAAACATATAAGGCCAATTGTTTAGTGAAATAGGAGGTGAGATCACTAATACTGAAACCAAAAAACCTTATCCATACATTAGAACAATTGTTGCAAGAAGTTAATGTCTGGTCTGATCATGTGAGTTTGGAACATCCTTAGGGAGCAAAGAGTATTCAAAGCTCCTTCCTCTGGCACCCTAGATTCAGACTTAAAAAATAGAAGGAGAAATCTCTTGAGATATGGTCACAAGATCGATAAACATATTAATTGAGCAAGATAAAATAATATTATAGTAATGCTGAGTGAGCTGAAGGAAGTGTAAAATGAAATGAAACCTTCCAATCAAACTAAGGAATTTAAAATGTTTGGTACAAACCTGCAAAGTAAACCCTTAAACTGGGGAGTGAAGTGAAGGTCAGTAAAAAGAATAAATTTGAAAGAGACAGAAGGGATTACGAGGGGTTGGAGTTTTCAGCTGGGAATGGAAGTACCACTCACACAACAGAGGCAGATCTAGATACTGGCAAACAAATAGTAACAGTAACAAGAGAGATAACTCAGCCTTTGCAAACACTTCTGTTAATGACAGACAAGTCTCTTTTCTTGAACTGAGAGACCAGGAAAATAATTACAAAACAACAGAAACAACACAAAGAGAAAATGAACAGGAATATGAGGAGGATCCAAAGGCAGAAGTGGAGACCCGGCACCCAGGAGATCAGCGAGGAATCTTTGACACCACAGCAGGTATTGAACATATCTTCTATTCCCTAACCTCACAGCAAGTAAATATACTCTCTAAGGGGCTATTGTTTGCCCAACAGCAGAACTGGATTTTTTCAATCTACAAGTAAACTTACATAAATGTTAAAGAAAATTAGACTTAAAAGTATTCTTTCAAGAAAAAAGGCTCTCATATAGATAAAACAAAAAACAGAGTTTCACAATCAGAGAACTAAATGAAGCTGAACTATCTAATTTCAACCTAGACATGATGGGCTCACATGAACCAGCCTGCTGGTACAGCGGTAACGCAACCACTTGCAGTACTGATGATCCATGTTCTGAAACAAGCACAGAACATCAGAGGGTTGGCGGAGTAGGTAGGATGAGCATCCCATGGACAGCTCTCTTCCTCTGTGGAGGAGGGTTGCAGCTTCCTGGCATGCTAGCAACACCAGTGGAGACTGGGTGTGCACCAGCAAGGTCCACCATGCAGTGGGCAGAGACAACAGTGGATGTTTGCAGGTTGGTGCAGGAGCACACGTGACCTGGGCAAGTGACACTCGCTTGCATGTCCACACCTCCTGGGGAATCGCAGAGGAAAAACCTTAAGCTGGCAATTCATTAAGCCCATGGACCTCAACCTAAATGACACTCCATGCGTAAGCCTCAGCTGGAGCCTCAGATGGATCTCCATCTCTCACTCAGGGACCCCCACTGCAGGTGGCAAGCTACAGGCCTCCCAGACTGGGCAGCCTAGGGGGGCATGCCGGTGGCAGATCCAGGCACTAATGCGGGGTACATCCCCACCCATAGCCTGAATGATAAAGAAAGTTGAAACAAATTCTATATGATTCTACAGTAGTAAATATGGACACTGAAAATGAAAACCACGATTCAAAAGACATAGGGCTCAATCTTCAAAGCCTGAAAATGCAGCAAGCCCTGGTGCACTGATCATTTGGTACACAGGGCTTGCAGCATTCTCCTCCCAGCCAGCAATTGGGATTTTTCAGTCCATGTGCCAAATGTCACAAGTTAGACCAACTGTCCCTGGTCAACTTGTGGGATCCAGGTGGCTTTGAGGCTTGTGCACTGTTGTTAAATGGAAAAACTGTTGTAACAAGGCATAACAATAGAAAATAGGGTACAGCTATGGCAAGGAGTTTGGCGCAGCTGCACCAAAAAATGGCTTTGATGCAGGGATTGACACAAGCCCTGCATCAGCCTTTGAAATCCAGCCCATTGACTTAATTTGGACACGTAAAGGAACATAATTGTCCAATAGGGGAGGAGAACCGCCAAAATGTGGTTGCTGGACTAAGAACTAATACAAATCTTAGAACATCATCCCTCATTGCTGTTTCCAGAGGCAATCATTACATTTACGCCTGGGGAATAATGGGTTTCACACTGCAACTAAAATAATTCTGGAGCACTAGGAGAACAAAGGATTCCAAAGTTATCACAGCTGATTGTCCAAGGGGAGCTCAAACCATTTCAGATGTTGGCAAGAGAATGTAATTTACCCCCGGTCACTTTTTTATTTATTTACAAGTTAGGTCTAAATTACTAGAGGGTGGGAGGGCCCTGAACAGTCAGGTTGTCCTGAGGCACTCCCCACTGGAGGAGAGTCTCCTCTGAGAGGGGAGACTGTCTAAGCGAAGCTGTTAGTGAAGATTTACAGAACACTATTGGGGGCTACTGGACCCCTTTGAGAGAATTAAAAGAAGTGGAGCAGGATCTGGCCCCTGAGTGTTTGACAACAGGCAACTGGAGTCTGATTTTAAAAGGGTGATGAAGTGCTCCAAGAATATAATAGATTTGGGGCCATTCATTATAATATGTTGATGCAAACTTGTTTTATCCTTCACTGGTGCATAGAATAAATGCAGAACAATTGGATCAGTGCCCCAAGTGTAAAGCACAGAAAGGAACATTTTCCATTTTCTTTAGGAATGCTCAAAGCAAATGGATTTTGGCAAGAAATATGCTTTTAAATAGGGTAATTGGCTCCAGGTAGAATTGGATCCAATCTGTATCCTGTTGTGTTGGCCCAGGTATTCAGAGTGAAGCTGCAGGGGAATCCATTTTATGGAATATGGGTATAGCAGTAGCAAAACAAAGTGTGGCTCTGGCTTGGGGTTCAGAACATGCGCCTAGGGTACTACTGTGGTTACCTCATTATTGCATGCTATGAAACTTGAGAATATTCAATACAAAATCACTGAGCAAGAGGAATTATACCAACACATTTGGGATCCTCCTACAGCTCAGTGGTTTCCCGCATATTAGTTCATTAGGCCAGGAGTAGCTCCTTTCCCATATATTGAGGGGAATGGGCTGTAGGAGCTGGGGTTTGTGGCCCAGAACATTCCAAATTAAGGTACAGTTTTCAGAATATGAGGTATCCATGGAGTATACCAGTAGGGAGAGAAGCATGCCACCCAGCCTGCTAGAAATGTAGTTGATGATGAAATGTTCAATAAGAAAGAGATACTTTTCTTTCTGATGTGTTTTGATGACTTGGACAAATAATACTAAATTATATGTGAAAATGATATAAAGTTTACAAAACAACAAACAAATCTTAGAACAAAAGCACCTGTGTGCCTATCTGCCAGAAATAACACACTTAACACATTTTACAAAATGTGTCAATCATGACATTGCTGCCCTAAAATGTTCCCTGCACACGAAGGTTCCACAACATGTCTGCTACTGATTGGCAAGTCCTGCAAGAACTGAAAAAATATGTCAAATATAATAATTAAAGCAGTTGATAAAGGTGGGCATGTGTGATGCAGAACAAGTAAGTACATTGCAGAAGCTGAGAGACAGCTCTCAGATTTGTGCTGTTACAAAAATGCTAATGTTTGATCAAATGGCCCCACTTAAGAACATATTATATATTGGATGGTGCTGGGGAGAAAGGTTGGATAAGTGAACATGCACTGATTTCCAAGACAGGATTTCCTGATTTTTTCAGCATTCTATATGCTGGTTAATGTCTACAAGTCTGCGATGGACCCTCCTGGATGATACATTGTGTGTGGTATTGAGTTGTGCAGTGAGGGTCCATCTAGATTTGTGGACCTTTCCTGAAACAGAAGGTCACTAAGTAAGCAATAATAACATCCAGGGTGGGTGGTATTGGGGAATAGCAGACCGCCCAGGGGTGTAATGAAGCCCAACTCCTCAGGTGGAGGGCCTTATAGCCCCTGGAAGGTCTGGTATTCCCCAATACTGCCCATGCAGGAAAGTATTATTGCAGTTAGAAAGCGGCACTGTAAAAAAAAATAAAGTTCTGTTAAAATTTGTTAATAAAAAAATGTTTAATATAACTTTTATAATAAAATAGTTCCCTGCATTGATTAGAATGATGTGAGGTTTTTAGATGTGGACTTTTGTCCTATCAGAGGCTCTGTATTTAAAAAAAAAACCTAGTAGAACCCCATTACCAAGAAACAGAGAAGCGAGATCGTAAGTGGGGTCAGCAGTGGAGCCGTAATTTATGACAGAAGTGAGATTCTTTATGAGACTGATTGTTTTTTTCAGTCTCTGTTTGTTTTAACAGTGGTTCCTACCTGGGAGAAGAATGTGCAGTCTTATAATGATGTGTGCATTTGAGAGACTGAGCGTGGTGGGGGAGATGTACCTTGAGCAGTGTCAGTGGCTCAGCAAGTTGCAAACTCACCTCTGAGGCTGAAAGATCAGAAGGCTGTGAGTTCTATCCCCCCCACACCAGGCACTTGGGTTAAATCCCAATACTGACCCTGTAGTGCATCATGAGGGCAGTGCTGTACTCCGGAGGTGCAGTCTTTTGGATGAGATGATAAACCGAGGTCCCATCTGCCTCTTCTGGTGGTTGTTCAGGTGGACATTAAAGATCCCATGGCCCTTCTCGAAAAGAGTAGGGGAATTTTTTTATTTGGAATAGAAACATAAATCAAACAAAATGAAATATTTAAATACAAATAAAAACACAAAACACACAGTACAGAAATCAAAGCCAAATAAATACAAAGAAAAACAAGCCAAACAAACTTTTGCAGATGACTCTTCTGAACAAAAGAATATTAACTAATTATAAATGGCACATTTTTCCACCTGGTTTTTGTCATATTCATACAATGCTGTAATCTTACTTTCAATAGTGAGAATCATGGCTAAAGCGCAACAACAAGCTGTTGTAACACTTATTTACATCTGGTTTGCCACAAAGTAAAGTTCATACAGGAAAAAATTAAACAAACCGCATCTACGTTGCATCAAAGTAAGTGCTTGAGCAAAAAACTACTATCTCTTCATAAGTAACCTGACTCCAACATGGACATTGCCATTAAGTCCCAAAATGATTTTAAATAAGGACAAGAAACCAAAAATGTTCTATAGTCTCTTCCTGAACTAGACAAGTAGATCTGGAACAAATTCTTTCAACCTGGCTCTTATGTTTAGCATTTGATTTAACCCCAGTCCTGCCATGGCCGTATAGCCATTGCACATCCCACATTTGAGGTGGAGTACGAACAACAGTCAACAAAGCTTTAACCTCAGGAACAGTGTCAGTGGCTCAGCAGGTAGCACCTCACCTCTGAGGCTGGGAGATCAGAAGGCTGTGAATTCTATCCCCACACCACGCACTTGGGTTAATATCCCAATACTGACACTGTAGTGCAGCATGAGGGGGGTGCTGCACTCCTGAGGTGCCATCTTTCAAATGAGACGTTAAACCGAGGTCCCATCTGCCTGTTCTAGTGGTAGTTCAGATGGATGTTAAAGATCCCAAGGCACTTCCCGAAAAGAGTAGGGGAATTTTTTATTTGGAACATAAAGTAATACACACACAAAATAATACTTCATCATACAAATCTTAGGAACAAAAATGATACATCATACATAAAAATTAAATATAAACAGAGCATCTTTTCTCCACATGCATTCATAAAATAAGAAAAAGGGTCCTTAACTCATTGCCTCTACAGGTGCTCTCTGAAGTTACACCACTTGTCTCCCGTATAGTGTTAACAGTGAATCCTGGGCATTTCTATGCAAAATCAAGCTATAGTCAGCATGGCACAAACAAATCCTATTAGCTCTAGAACCATAAGTGCTAGACACAAAGTATGAGTGGCAAAGTTATTCAGCACAAAATGACCTTTCCAATGGTAGTATGCAAATAATAATATGTAGTCTCGGTTTTTTTCATGCTGGTTTAAACAGCAAAGAAAAATATTTTTTCACTAAACTAGGCAACATAAGCCATACACAACATATCATAAACAAATACAAATAACTCCTAAAGTATACATGATATACAAAAATATCAGTGGCAAAGTTGTTCAGCACAAAATTACCTTTCCAACAGTGCTATATAATCAAATATATATTGTATTCTGTTATATTATATATTAAAATATATAAGTGGCATCTCCAGATGTTGCAAGGGCACACAGGAAGTCAGTAGCTGACTTCTGCAGGCATCCTCAGGACACACCAGTGTATTTTATTGATGATTACAGGCATCTGCTAGGAGACAATGAGTTAACCAAGTATTGGATCTCATACTTCATACACAGTTCTTTTATATACAACCAACAAAGGAAAATACATACCCTCTCCTATTATAAAAATAAGAATTTTTGACTGACGTTTTACAGAAAAAAAATACAACAGTATACCTCATGTAACCTGATTAACAATTATTCCCAGAGTGCTTTACCCAAAATGGTGGGGAAAAAACAATCAGTGAATCGTATCTCTGCAAAAAAAGAGAAATAATCCAAAATTGTCAAACTATCATGACTCATGCTTATGGTTGCATTTTACACACACACACCCTATTAATGGTAAAGTACTAAATTAAATATCAATGATCCATACACATGATGCCCAATACTTTTAAATTTGTCCTGAGGTAAAGAATCCTGTTCCTTTTATAAACCAGTATTTAAATCAGCTAAAATCTAACTTACTATATGTGCTCCAGTATATGTTTTCTGTTGTAATAGTTGAGCACATCTAGCCTGCCATAAAAAGAATCTACAGAGGGCAAATATAAGTTGAAGAGTACTTGGATGGTATTTAGAGAATGTAGCTGGAAGCATTCCATACACCAACATTTCATATGAAATGTGTGAGATTTGCTTTTCTTTCCATTTATGAAGACACTGAGTCCAGAAATCTCTACTGAAAGGGCATTCTATATAAAATGTTGCATAGTCTCTAGCTCATTTTGGCAAGTATCCTAAAACACATTCTTTCTTCTAGAGATTTATGTTGGTGGTTACCTCACTCCTAACCTCCCATGACAAGATGACCATGTTACGTCCCATAGCTTTGGGAAGTTTAGTATGTGTAAGTTGCTGAAAAATTATATTATTGTCCAGCTCCATACCATTGGTGTCTATTATTCTGAGGATGTCTGAAAATAGGATTCTAGGATATTACCATACAGTTGCTTTCTTGACATAGTTTGAATTGACTGATAGGTTAATTTCATTGCTTAATTTTAAGAAATGTTGGAAACATGAAAGAGGGCACACATATGACCAAAGTTCCTAGGTATTTCTAAAAAGGGCCATTCCATTTTTCACATAAGGGGTTACTAATTCTACCAAACAGAAACCCATTGAGGGGGAAGAGTGCATCAGGAATGAACTGGCTGACAAGACAGTAGATATAGTCCAGAGGAGGTTTGAGGAACTAGGACAATTATTTGAGGGGAAGTTCAGTAACTTTTTCGGAGATACTTCCAGCACTCAAGGCAAGCACAACAAGAAAGCTGAGAACAGAGGAATTTAATGGATGGCTAAGAACCTGGTGTTGTGCTAAAGGGTATGGGCTGTTGGGGGTGGTGGGACCTGGGAGGACAGTAGTCTCTATGCCAAGGACAGACTACACTTGAGTGAGGAGGGAAAGAAAGTGTTGAAACAGAGGATGGAGGAGTACATAGAGGAAGTAGGGAATTTAAACTAGGAGTGGGGGGTGGCAATTGGGCAAGAGACATGCAGAGACCACAGGTTGGAAAACCATATGAGCTTATCTCCCATAACAGTGACAAAGACAAATGGCAAGTACTATTGGTGATGCTAGTAAAGAAGGGCAGGATGGTGGGGAAGGGTGGAAGGTGGTTTCCTTTAGTGCTAGGAGTCTTGGGAGGAAAACTGCAGAATTACAGGTGCTCATGGCAGAGGGAGAGGTGGACATTGCAGCCATCACAGAAACATGGGCCACACAATACAATGACTGGGACCTGTCTGTACCATGGTACAGGTTATTTCATAGGGACAGGGTGATTGGGAAAGGAGGAGGTGTGGCACTATATGTGAAGGAAGGACTGAAGTGTGTAAGGGAGGAAGGGGAGGAGGGTGGTATGGAGTCACTTTGGATGCAATTCCAGGATTCCAAGAATAGGATTCTTAGAATGGGAGATGTACAGGCTGCCATCTCCAGACGGAGGAGTTAGACAGGGAACTCAGCAGGACAGATCAGGAGGACCTCGAGAAGGGTAGGTGGTGATTGTGGGGACTTCAACATGCCAGGAGTGGACTGGAGTACCCCAACAACCAGGAACAGAAGGGAGCAGGTACTGCTGGATGCCTTCCAGGACAGCTTCCTGCTGCAAATGGTCAGTGAACCAACCAGGTTAGGGAATACCCTTGACCTTGTGCTGGCAAATGGGGACTTTGTGAGAGAACTTACAGTGGAGGAACCGCTGTCAGGGGTGACTACCACTCAGAATGGCTCATTGGATATGGGCAAGGAAGGAGGGAATCTGGCACAAGAGTGCTGAACTCAGGAGGGCTGACTTTGGGAGGATGGGGGAAGTGGTAAAAGGGTACCTGGCCAGAATTCAATCTAGTATGGACACTAACCAGAGGTGGGAGCTCATAAAGCTGGGGATAGTGGAGGCAACCAAAACCTCTGCAAGGCCCAGAGCAAGAAGGCTAGGGCTAAGAAACTGAGCTGGTTGAGCAAGTAGGCCATGGAAAAGGTAAGGAGGAAAAGAGCTGCCTTTAGGAAGTACAAGAAAACAGGGAGAGGGGAGGACAGGGAGGAGTACTTGATGGAATCAAAGGAGGTGACAAGGGCAGTAAGGAGCCAAGGCATCTATGGAACTCAGACTGGCACAAGGCATTAAGAAGGGGAGAAAGACTTTTAGGTACATCAGGGAGAAAAGGAGCTGTAAGGAACACATAGTAAGGATTAAGAAGGAGGGGGTTGGGTGGAAGCAGGTTGCGAATAAATCAGAAATACTAAATGAGTACTTCTGCTCAGTATTTACTAACAAGAAGAGGTGGATGACACCCAAGGGAAGAAATGGCAGAAATGGGGGAGGGTGACAGATGGGAAATCATGGGAGGCAGAGTTCGGGAGGGTTTGAAGGCACTGAGGGTGGATAAGGTGCCAGGCCCAGATGGCATCTACCCCAGGATACTGAAGGAGCTGGCAGAGGTCCTTGCAGGACCTTTGGCAGACCTATTTAATGCCTCACTACATTCGGGATGTGTACCTCAGGACTGGAGGATGGCTCATGTGGTGCCCCTCCACAAGAGTTGCCCCAAGGATGAACTGGGAAACTACAGACCAGTGAGCCTCACATCCATCATGGGTAAGCTAATGGAGACTATCCTGAAGGAGAGGCTGGTGGCCCTCCTAGAGGCCAAAGGACTACAGGACAGCAGACAGCATGGCTTCATATGGGGCAGATCCTGCCAAACCAACCTGGTGGAGTTCTATGACTGAGGTAACTAGGCAACTGGACAGGGGCCATGCAGTGGATGTGCTGTATCTGGACTTCGGTAAGGCATTTGACTCGGTGCCACATGGAAGGCTGGGAAGTAAGTTATTAGGCACAGGGGCAGGTGCAAAGCTGGTGAGATGGGTAGGGAATGGGCTTCAGGGAAGGCAACAGAGGGTGGTGGTGGGTGGGGAGCTCTCACACCCAATGGTAGTGACGAGCGGTGTTCCACAGGGCTCGGTGTTGGGACCAGTGTTGTTTGGGATATTCATTGCAGACATATCATGGGACATCAAGAGCAAGATCAGTCTATTTGCTGATGATACAAGGTAGGAGTGGTGGTGGATGACCTAGGGGATGGCAGGGGTTGCAGGATGATCTGGCAAAGCCTGAAACCTGGTCAGACACCTGGCAACTGGGGTTTAATGCCAAAAAGTGCAAGGTGCTGCATTTTGGGATGAAGAACCCAAGGAGGAATTACCAGCTGGGAGGAGTGCAGCTAGCCCAGACAGAGGAGGAGAAGGATCTGGGGGTGCTCATTACAGGGTCAATGAACAACTCAGCACAATGTAGGAAGGCAGCTGCAAAGACCAACAAAATGCTGGGTTGTATTGCAAGGGGTATATCCTTGAGGAGGGAGAAGGTGATTCTGCCACTGTACAGGTCATTCAGTTAGACCAGCACCTAGAGTACTGCGTGCAGTACTGGCGCCTGTATCTGAAGAGGGACATTAGGTTACTGGAGGGGGTGCAGCGCAGGGCAACAAAGATGATCAAGGGGCTGGGGGACTTATCATATGAGAGGAGGTTGAGGGAGTTGAACATGTACTCACTGGAGGAGAGGAGGGACAGGGGACATAATTGAAACCTTTAAGTACATGAAAGGAATAAACAAGACAGGTACAGAGGGGCTGTTCAAAGTAAGGGAGGGAAGGGACACCAGGGGCCATGATATGAGACTGGAGGGAGGAAGATTCAGGAGGGAGATGAGGAGACACTTTCACAGAGAGGGTAGTGGCTGGGTGGAATGCTACCTGCAGAAGTGGTATCCAGTAGAACAGTGGACTGCTTCAAAAGGGAATGGGACAGGACAAGGGGAGGGTCAATGAAGGGGAAGGGTGGAAGGGAAGGGCAGCTGCAGAATAAGGGGTGCTAGCTGCACATTTGAGCAGACTCGATAGACCTCTAGGCCTTTATCTGCTGGCAAATGTCGTATGTTCATAGGAAAGGGAATAAAAACTTCAACAGGCAATGAAAAAAAAACACAGGATTTATCTTCCTCACTCCACCCATATAATAATATAGGTATAAACAAACCCTCTTTATAGGGTTCAACCTAGAACCCCAAAATCCTTGAAAGAAATATTATTTATAGGTTGAGTATATTGCCAAATTCCAGTTATAGACTGAATCATCAGAAGTTCCAAAATAAATCCCTAGAATTTTTATTGGGCCATGCGTTATAGGAATCTTGACTATATAGCCGAGATCTGAGGAAGGCACAGTAGTAGGGATAATCTATGCCATACTTTTATGATGATTTAACCTGGAACCTGAAAAGGTCTCGAAATCAGAAATTAGCTTATTGAAACCTGCAGAATTAATAAGGGGCATGGTACATACATATAAATAGTCCACATATGCATATGTAGTTGGGACATATTGATCAATTGAAAGTAATAGTCTAGGTATAGCAGGGTGTGAAGCAAGCTTTCTCAGTAAAGGATCAATCTGGAAAACATACAAGTTCAGGCTAAGGGGGCAGCCTTGTCTTGCTCCCCTTTTGCCTAAAAACACTTTACCAGGTAAATTGTTGATATGTGGGGTAATCCATGCAGTATTATATAAAAGTTTGATCCATGACACAAATTGTTGAGGTATATGATAGTGTGCCATACCCAGAAATAAAAAAGAATGTTCTACTCAATCAAAAGCTTTTTCTTGATCTAGTGAGAAAAAAAACTGCCGTATTGTCTTCTGTACTAGAATATACAACATCCCTAATGTTTGATAGTGTGTGTAACATAGATCTACCTGGGATAACACATGTCTGTTCCTTTGAAATAACTATGGCTGCAATAGGTAGTAGCCTTTTCAAGAGTATTGCAGCCAGAATCTTATAGTCCACATTAAGGAGACTCAGAGGTCTCCAGTTTTTAATCTCAGCTCTATCACCTTTTTTGAAAATCAAAAGCATTATGGCATCTGAAAAATGTTTTGATATAGAATATGTATTTAAAATACTATTAAATACTATAGTTAGGGCTGGGGCAAAATGTCTATGAAGGAATGACATTATTCTGCCGTTAAGCCATCTACTCATGGGGAGGTACGCTTTTTTGGTTTTTAATAGCACTTGCTGTTTCCTCAACTGAGATTGGGTTCACTAGGACATGAAGAAGATCCTCAGGAACCTCCGGTATTTCTAAATCATAAAGGAACTCACCAGGATCTGGGGTTTCGGATCTTATATCAAACATCCCTTCCACATAGGACTGTACTATGTGCTTTAAGGATGTGAGAGAACTAAGCTGCATACCTATTGTGGGGTCTGTAAGTTGTTCAATAACCATTGAGGAAATTCAATCTGAGCAATTTTTATATGGGTCTATAGAAGCCTTAGAAGCCTGTGTGCCACACTGAGCTTCAAGTTTTAAAGAAATTTCCTGATCATATTGGTATTTCTCCATATTATTTTTTAATTCTTTGATTTGCTGGGAGAGATCAATTTGTACTTCATAAGCCCTGAAATAGTGTCTAAAAGCTGCTTTCAGAATTTGTGTATCTAAAATAAGTTGATCAGGCCCTCAAATCCAGCAGTTTTTAGAAAATATTTCCTCAGATCAGCTTTGGTATCTTCCTACCAAACAACAGGGAATTGATATGCGTCTAACACAGTGATCCTTGCTTGCAACAAATTCAAACACCCTTTATAAATATAAGAATCATCAAGCAAAGAACTGTTTAATTTCCACCTTATCCATGTGGCTACCGGAAAGTTCAAGTTTACTGCAGGATAGACTCCGTTGAGCAAGCTCATTCACAAGGCGGTCCTGAGTCATATGCACATACAGTTCTAATTACATATATAGGAGATATACAATATAGGACAACAGGAGGAGAATTATATACAATTAAGAGGTATATACAATGGACGTTCTTATACTATGTATGCTATACATTTCAGTGTTAGCCTGGTCCTATATTATGCAACACATTTCAGTTTAAAACAATAGAGGGCCAGTTGGTACCTGGGAAGTTGTCTAGGCATTGGGGGCCTAGTTGCACCTACATACGTCTTTTACTTTAGAGATGGCTAATGTTTTGAAGGAGTTAGTTGATACAGTGCTGATTAGCTTCAGCATGGTTTGAAGTTGGTTTCAAATATTTGGTAAGGTGTATGAGACAGCTCTTTGTCTGGCTGTGGTACGTGTCCTGGGAATATCTAGTAGGAGAAGGTCAGATTTCCTTAGGGAGTAGGTGCTGTGCAAGATATGTATGAGAGACGTCAGATAGGCCAGCAATTTGTGAAGTAGTAGTTTGAGGGTCCAAATGCCAGCATGGAGGAGACGTCTGGTGGTCAGGGAGGACCACTCAACTGCTGCATAAAGATCACAGTGGTGGGTCATGTACGCCGAGTTGGTAATGAAGTGAAGAGCACAGTGGTAGAGTACATCCAGTTTTGATAGGCTCATGGTTGGGGAGGATATAAAGATAATGTTTCCGTAATCCAGCAGGGGAAGGAAAGTTGCTTGGACCAGTCTTTTACGGATTGCGAGAGAAAAGAGGGTTCTATTTCTGTAGAAGAAACCCAAGCGTGCTTTAAGCCTCTTTAATAGATCCTCAATGTGGTCATGGAAGGAGAGCTTGTTGTCTATCCACATACCTAGATATTTGAATTTGTCTACGACTTCCAAGGGTTCACCTACAGAGGTAACCACAAAGTTTTTAGCCCATAGCTTGTCTGTATTGGTAAGCGCATAGTTGAGCTCTTGGGTGAACCACGGATGCGGAAAGGGGCCCTCAGCTAGGGAACATACTAAGGCTACTGCCATATGGTCAGATGTTTCGCAGGGAATCACAGATGCCTGGGATACTTTAACATTTTTAGATATAAATAAAAAATCTATACGAGTGGCCAGTGTTCCCCTGTAATAAGTTTTAGTCCCCACCTTGTTAACAGATTTATATCCATCAGAGTGGATCACTCTTGACAATGTAGCAGAATCACTAAATGTTTTATGGACATTACTGGACCTGTCTGCAACACAGAGAGACTGCATTGAAATCCCCAAAATAAACCTGCTGGGTGGTATATAAATAAGGTTGCATTTTAAGAAATAAAGCAGACCTGGCTGCTATACTTTGTAGGCATAGGTATTAATTAATCAGAAATGTATTAAGCCATACTTTCCATCAATTAGGATAACCTTCCCAGGAACCATATCTATTACTCTAGAAATTTTAAATTGGTGACCAAAAATAAAATACCCACCCCATCACAAGCATCTTCCCCATGTGATCAAAAAGAGGGCCCTACTGTCCACCTATTTGTAACCAGTGTGACTCTTGCCTAGTTTTAAGACTGGTGTCTTGTATAAAATAAAAATCCTGCTTCAACATTAGTAAAAAATTGAAAGTGAAAGTTGCTTTATGAATGATTTCATACTGCACACATTCAGAGTGCAGCATCTAATTTGAGTTAAGTTTGGCATAGTTATGAGAAGTCACGGAAAGGTTTAGAGCTACATTTGACACCTGGAAAAGGAAAACTTTTCCAATTAATGTTAGCCCTTGTGGACAGACCTTCAATGTTACCTATGAGGGAACTGTGCTCTCTGCATTTTCTCTAGTCGAGGATTATCCTTGCCAGATTCTGAAGAGAGATCCATATGGGAGGAGGCTCTAGATGAATCAGAATCCTCCTCCTCACCTTCAGTGTCAACCCATTGCCTTCTCTTGGCTAACATCTGAAACTTGTTGCAGGTAATAATGGATTTTGTGGGTGTACGGGACTCTGATTTGCATTTACTTTTCCTTCGTTTAGATGGAGGGACAATAACAAAAGGCGCTTCAGCTTGGGGAGGCATGAAACCTACCAAAACCGTACTTGAAGATGGGATGATTCAGCCTGAGGAGACTGTTGTACAGACTCTAACACCTGATCAATTGTCGACTAATCCTGGGAGAGTGAGAGACAAAGGCTTTGAGGGAGGGGTACTTGCAAACAGGTGATTTCCATACTTTCACCTGGCGTCGGTCTTTGCACTACAAGAGAGAGCTCCTCTTGCCATTTCTGCGCCTGTGCTTGATATTCAGAAATTATGTTTGTGTGGTCCTGTGGGACCCTGTCAACTCTACTGTGCTCTGCCCATGGACATTGGGGTAATTATGACCTTGTTCATCACATAAATTACAATACCTTGCATTAGGACAGCCTAAACTGACATGGCCATAGGTAAGGCATAAAGTACACTAGGATTGGTCACAAGAGTAGCATAAGTGAGTTCTAGAGCCACACTTGTGACATGTATGTGGTTGCCCAGGATAAAAACATATATCTCTGTCACCTCCTATATAGAAGCTACCTATAATGTGCATAACCCCTTGTTCATTTTGCCTGAGCTGAACTTTTA
Organism: Neoceratodus forsteri; assembly: GCA_016271365.2. Classification (NCBI taxonomy): domain Eukaryota; kingdom Metazoa; phylum Chordata; order Ceratodontiformes; family Ceratodontidae; genus Neoceratodus; species Neoceratodus forsteri. Next base: position 294,780,473 of record CM028136.1, read on the forward strand.
TCTTCCATCCCCCTGCCCAGACAAAATCCTCATCCAAAATAGGGCGAGGAGAATCTAACAAATCACACCATTGCCTTTGCTAGTACTGGATGTCATTTATGTTGACCCCTTCACTTCTGAATAATAACTTAAGAACTTTTACCAGTGGTTTAGTAAGTGGGATCAACATGAATGAAGTCCGTACTGGGGTTTGCTTCACTAGCTCATATTGAGCCCAGAATGTTTCCAACGCTTTGGACATTCTTGAAACTTACATCATAAACTGTCTTGCCTTTGATGTAATAAATGCAAACAGTTCCAATGGGCTAACCTCATAGTGTCTCTTAGCATACCGTGGAGAATAGTTTCTCATGAGGGAGCCACTGAGGTGTCTCTAGAAATTTTAATCGTACAGCATTCCTTCTCTGAGCGGGCTCCCCCACAGATTTGAATAAATCAGTCATTCTGAATGTGGTTTACAATTTATCTTTTTCAGTAGCCGAAGTAAAAGTTTGCTTACTTTGTTTTGTGCACTGTTCGTTGGGGCCCATTGATTGGAACGTGTTTCCCCAGGACCTGGCTGTATTCTCATTGGTTAGTGCTTGTGCAGAGTAACCTGTAGCAGGTTCTACTATCGTGAAAGAGTCACTTAGAACCATGTTAGATTTAGCAGAAAAGTTCTCGGCAGCTGTCTCAATAATTTCAACTGTGGAAATGGGACTGGGTGAAGTCTAGGGTTGTCCCTCTGATGATTGCTGCCAACCTGCAGCTCGTAGGGCAGCTTCAGGAGACCGGGTAGCGTCTGACTCGTTAGAGATTGTGGACGTAGGTCTTAGATGCAGTTGTGATGTTTGTGGAATATTTTGCAAGGCAGTAAGTACCTCAGGTTCCTTCCCAATGGGTTCTTGTGGGGCAGCATTCATAGAATAATCAGCTTCAGGGAATCCGTCTCTGCATAGTCGCTTTCTTCTTGTAGTAATTTTAAAATGAATTGCTTTTTGCTGGGAGAACATCTGCCTCAGCTGGGCTTAGGAATATCAGCTTCTTCATGGCTGACCTGTAATTCAGTGTTCCCAATCCTATTTAAATCAGTTGTAGAGTTGCAAGCTTTTCCTTTGGTATTTTCTGGATTATCCAAGCCTTCTAGGTCTGTTTGTAATTCAGTGTCCATAGGCAGAGCAGAACCTCCACCTCCTGCAGCATGACTGTCGGACATTTTGGACAGAGGGACAAAGGCTCCCCCTGCTGACTGAATAGGGGAATTTCCCTGGTGCCCTGGCCAAATTTTCCCCCATTCTCTAAAAATACCACCAACAGCTTAATCTGATTCATGGTCAGCTGACATTCAGAATTTGTCTGGTGCACTTATCTGGTCAACAAAAACTAAATAAATAAATAAAAACATGTGGAGCTGATATCCCAAGAAAAGAAGGAATGATAGAAAATGCCTGACATAGAATGGTTTGGTAAATTTCTGATCTCTTTTCTATTTAGCAACTGCTCAGACGTTAACTCCATTTCCGCAGTTTGGTAACTACAGGTTTAAGAAAAGGAGGGGCTGTCTGTATTTAGGCAGAAGTACTTGGTCTGCAGTCCAACAGGTCATCAGTGGATGAATCCAGCATTCTGCAATAGCAGCCAGATGGCCACAGGTGGAGTGCCTACAATAGAAATATTGTATGCAAGAAATAAACTGTGGTAATATACCAATGGGTTGATTAGATTCAGACCACCGTCTTTAATAGGTAAATACAAAATTTCTCTTTTAATGGGGTTCGGATGACTCCTCCAGATCACCTGAAAGAAGAGGCTCAAAATCATAGCTTCCAATTGTATAGGAACAGGATATATCATACTTAAAAAAGTAAATAAAGGCAATAAGAAAGTTTTAACCAAAAGTACCTTTATCTTTTTTGTTTGCTGCCATACTTTCCACTGAGCAGCTTTTTGTTTTCCTATTTGCACTTTAGTTTCCCAGTTTTTAAGACCCATGTACCCCAGCCAAAGTGACCCCTAAAACAGTAATAGGATCTGTGGAAATCTCTATTCCTTGTAGTTCTGGTGCAGCCAGAACAACACAAGTCATCAGCATAGGCAGTAGTTTTGACTTCTAAGGCCATATGCTGAGGATGAAGTCCTTTAATAGCTGGATCTTGTTCAAGGGTACGTAAGAGAGGGGATCCAAACAAAAAATATACAAAAGAGGGCTCATGGGACACCCCTGTCATACTCCCCTGTGGATATGAATCATGCAGCCAAAGAAACCATTAACCAGGGGAATAGCTGTAGCAGCTGCATAGATACAAGACACCCAATTCACAAATTCAGGTGGTACCCCATATGCGAGTAAGGTGTGTAGCAAAAAATCCTGTGACACTTTATTGAAGACCTTGGCCTGGTCTAGAGAAAGAATGGTAACCCATGAAGTAGGCGCATGAGGAAGGGTGCCATCCATTATGGTGACATCTTCCCGGTGCAATCCACTCACGGCGATGGAAAGGTAGGGCGACCAGATGAGGAGGGGAACTAGGCGACAGAATATCGCCATACTGCAGACGCATGTGGTGGGTGGGAGGAGCACGGCGAGCATGGGCTGGGAGGGGTCGAGGAGGCTGAGGGCTGCACTGCGTTGACGGTCGAGCTGCATCATGGCGCCGGGATTGGCTAGTGGCTGGGGTGGCTGAGGTACCAGTTTCGGGTCCGGTCGCTGGTGCGATTTTTTATTAAGCACAGCTTCAACCTTTATTTTTACTTTCACCCCCTGACATGCAGTCCCCTGGAGTTGAGAATTTAAGTAGGGGGGTGCAGGGGGCCAAAGCCCTATGCGAGGGGGGTGTGGAGGGTGCAACCCCCAACATAAAGCAGTAAAAATATGTCCTGGAACAGTTGTGCTGGTGCGCTGGGGTTGTCAGAGTGTTGAAAATGTGTTCGGCACTCTGACTGAGTGATAATGGTGATCGCCTTTAGGCGTTCACCGTTATCACATAGACCCAGAAAGAAAGTATCCCCGAAGGGCATCCTGGCTGCCTAACTCAGTCATTTCTCTTAGGAGCAGTAAGGTATCCATTATGGATCTATTCTTTACTGAGCATGTCTATGAAGGGGAGATAAGGATTGGAGTAATGTGGCCAGTCATGTAGTCAAGATTTTCATTAAAATTTTGAGGTCTGTATTGAGCAGACTCAAGGGCCTCCAATTATTTATGTCTGTCTGGTTATGTTTCTTGTAAAGGAAAATTTGTATGGCCATACCAAGTCTAGGGTCCATGTTTTTGTTCAACAAGATCCAATTAAAAACTACTTCCAGCATATCAGATAGTTCTACAGGATATTTTTGTACAATTCCAATGCAAGACCATCCAGGCCTGGTGCCGCATTATTTTTTAAAGTTTTAATCGCAGTTTTAATCACAGCTTCAATTTCAGTCCTATGGATAGGTGATAACAGGGATGAACTGAGGTCTGAACTAACTGGTGGTATGCTTATAGAATCCAAGAACTCTGTCCTGTGGTGTGGTTGTGATGCAACATCTAAGTATAAGTTTATAAGATGCTTATCTATAACAGCCAACATTTGGTTAGGTGAGGTGACTGTTGCCAGTTGTCAGTTTTTAACACATCCATTACACGAGAAGAAACTTGTTCTTTACAACTTTCAAAGATATTCCCATATGTGCCCTTCCCAGGAGTACACACTCTATGCTCCTGGAGTATTGAATAGACTACATTTCCTTCTTTAAATTTCTAATTTGGGTAGTATAGTCCCATTTTCCTTTATTACTAAAGGTCATGACAGTAGCTAACAGTGACTTCAATGTGAGGTATTGTTTGTGTTGACCCGTGTGTGCCTGTGATGCCTGCTGTAAGAAAACATGTTGCAACTCTGCCCAAGGCATGGGGGAGGAAAGGGCACTCCTCGTTGAAGGATCAGTGTGGAAGGGAAGGATTTGGCTTCACAGGGGGCTGGGGCCCAACCTGGGCAGATGTGAGCTTGTTTCAGGAGGATTGCCTGCATCTATCTGGAAAGTGGACCTCAGTCCTTAGTGAGAAGTTGGAATGCTTCAGCAGAGAGCATTTAAACGGCCAAGGAGGGAGATAGGACCCCACGAGAACATGCAAAAGTACAAGTTGACAACAAGAACAACTGAAGAAAGCAGTGAGGAGCAGGCAGGGGAAACATTTATAAGGAGGGATAAAGGGAGGGCAAGAGCACATGAGCATGAATACTGGGGCAGGGGGAAGAGGCAAAGTAGAAAACAGGAACAAAGGAGGGCAGGAGTAAACATGGAAGATCATGTTCACAAATGCCCGTAGTCTGGGAAATAAGGTTCCAGACCTGAAAGCCTTGATGATGGATGCAGACCCTGACATAGCAGCAATAACAGAGACATGGTATTCTGATAATCACAGCTGGGACATCAATGTACCAGGCTAAACACTGTTTAGAAGGGACAGGAAGGTAAAAGGAAGGGGTAGCCTCTGTGTGTCAGAGAAGGCATAAAGGCTACAGAAGTACAGGGAAGGCAGGAAATGGCACAGCAATAAGTATGGGGAGGTGTTGACCATACATACCTCCGAACAGAGGAGGAAGTGACATGGTACTAGTGGAGGAAATTCATGACATGGCAGCTAAAGATGAAATCCTGTTGATGAGAGATTTCAATATGCCAGATGTGGTTGACCATCCAGGCAGCTGCTTCAGCCAGAAGCACGGCCATCCTGGAATCCCTGCAGAGGGTTGGACTCAGACAGCTGGTGCATGAGCCCACCAGGGACAAATCGATTCTAGACCTGGTATGGACCAATGGAAACAGAGTTAAAATAATCCAGGTGGAAGGGAAGCTGGGATCCAGCGACCACCACATGGTGTGGTTTGACATGGAGACAGAGACTCAGTTAAGCCACAAAGGGGCAAAAGTATTAGAGTTCAGGAGGATGGATTTCAATTAAATGGGTAGATTTTTAAAAGCAGCCCTGGAGAAGACAGAGGTAATGGAGGGGGTGGAGGAACAGTGGGGGAGACTAAAAGGAGCCATTATGGAGGTAATTAACCAATGCACTAGGATAGTGGCCAAAGGGAAAAGAAGAAAGAAACCACTATGGTTCTGTAAAGACGGGAGACAAAGTAAGGGCTAAAAGAGCAAGTTTCAAGAAGTATAAGGGGACCCAAAGGGAGGAGGACAGACAGATGCACCTTGAATGCCTAAGAGAGGAGGGGGGAAGGCTGTTAGGAAAGCCAAGGCACAGACAGAGGAGAGTTTAGCACGGACTATGAAAATAGGGGGCAAGACATTATATGGGTACATCAGTGATAAAAGAAAAACTGGGGGTTGTGAGACTCATGGGAGGAGGAAGAGTGCAAGGAGGGATCTAGACAAGGCAGAAATATTGAACAAATACTTCTGTTCAGTATTCACTGAGGAGGAGAGGGTCAAGCACCACAGTTGCGGAGCAGAGGCAATCGGGGGGGAGAGGGGACACCAGTTCATTCACAGTGAAGAGAATTCAGGAGGAACTCACAAAGCTGAAGGTGGATAAAGCCATGGGGCCAGATGACATACACCCAAGGATATTAAGGAGCTATGAGGGCACTAGCAGCACCTCTGGCCACCCTGTTTACAGAGTCACCAACACAGGTGTGTTTCCAGAGGACTGTAGGAAGGCACATGTAGTCCCACTGCACAAAAGTGGCAGTAGGTTGCAAGCGGGAACTACAGGCCAGTCACCTCACCTCAGTGGTGGGGAAAATCATGGAGACACTGCTGAAAGAAAGGATAGTGGCACACCTAGAATCCACTGGTGCCCAGGATCTGAGGCAGCATGGATTCACATCGGGAAGGTCTTGTCAAACGAATCTGATAGATTTTTTTTTATTGGGTGACTAGGGAAGTGAATCAGGGAGGGACTGTAGATGTCATCTACCTGGATTTCAGCAAAGCCTTCGATACTGTCCCACATAGAAGTCTGGTTAACGAGATGAGTAGCCTGGGCATGGGACATAAGGTGATACAGTGGGTTAGAAACTGGCTGATGGACAGAAGGCAGAGAGTGATGGTAAATGGGATCCAATCAGGGGAGTGAGGGATGACCAGCAGAGTGCCACAGGGATCAGTACTGTGACCAGTACTGTTCAATGTCTTCATTAGTGACATTGCAGAGGGCTTGAAAGAAAGATCTGCCTATTTGCAGATGACACTAAGATATGCAACAGGGTGGATACTCCAGAAGGGGTGCAGAAAAAGAAGAGGAACCTGGAGAAGCTTGAAAGATGATCAGAGGTGTGGCAACTGAGGTTCAATGTGAAAAAGTGCAAGATAATGTACCTGGGTAGGGGGAACCCTGGGGAGAGCTACAGGATGGGGGGAGGTGCTGACCATCACCAAAGAGGAGAGGGACCTAGGGGTTATCATATCTGATGACCTGAAGGTATCAAAGCAGTGTGCAATGGCTGCAGAGAGGGCCAGTGGCATGCTGGGGTGCATATGCAGAGGTATTACTAGTAGGAGGAAGTAAGTGGTGATGCCATTCTATAAAACACTGGTAAGGCCTCACCTGGGAGACCACACATGCGTAATGACATAAACAAGGTGGAGGCTGTCCAGAGAAGGGCGACAAAGATGGTGCATGATCTGCACCACAAAACATATGAGGAGAGACTAAGAGACCTCAATATATACTCACTAGAGGAGAGGAGAGGAGAGAAAGGGGTGACATGGTAGAAATTTATGTACCTCAAGGGCAAAAACAAGGTGCAGGTCAGATATCTTTCCAATGTAGAAAAGATATCAGAATGAGGGGGCACAATATGAAATTGGATGGGGGGGAGATTAAGAGGTAATGTGAGGAAGTTTTTCCACACAGAGAGGGTGGTGAATGCTTGGAATAGTCTGCCACTAGAGGTAATAGGAGCAAGCACAGTGGAGGGGATTAAATATGCCTGGGACAAGCACAGAGGACCTTGGGTGGGAAGGGAGTGATGAAAAGCCATTGACCACTTAGGGTGAGTGGATGCTTACTTGTATAGGGCCTACGGGCAGACTGGATGGGCATAGCAGTCCTTATCTGCTGACAATTTTTATGTTTCTATGTCAGTCCACCAGGTACTAAGATTCACCTCCATACAGGTTAAGGTTTTCCTGGTCCACATATTTTCTAGTATGGGAGCATGAATATCTGAGTTGTCCATAAGGGAGCTGTTAAGCTTCCAGTATCCTTTTCCAAAATGCTGTTTTTCCTGAAAGCCCACCACCAAGGATAAAACAGCATGATCTGAAGTCTCTATGGGACTTACTTTTGCTTCCTGAACTTTTATGCATTTAGAAGAGGAAAAAATAATCAATGCGAGTTCGCAAAGGGCCCTTTCAGAATGTAAAAACATTTTTGGGATGCAGAGATCTACAGTATATGTATCTTGAAGGCCAGTGGTTGCCAAGATTTGTTTTAAACAATTAGTATCACAAAAATCTTTTGTTATATGTTGGCCTATGTCTCCTTTAGCCAGAAGGCAGTTGAAATCCCCCCCCAATAATGTATGGCAAGTGATTAAAAGATAGGGCTTAATTACAGTAATCGGAAAAGATCTACCCTGTCTTTCTTTTTTTGGGGAGCATAAATGTTCAACATGTAGCAATTAGAATTATCATATGTGAAATCAATTAATATCACCCTACCTAAAGAGATGTCAATTAGCATGGTAACAACAAACCCTGTACCCCTAAACAGAATACCAGTCCCATCACATACTATACTTCGGTGCCAAAAGAGAAAAAGGAGGGTCTCCAGCACCATAATTTTTGAGCTGCCCTGACCAAAGATGTAGAATTCAACCTGGTATCCTGTAAAAAACAGATATCAAAATTAGAATCCTTTAAAAGTGACAGCGTAATCAGGCACCATCTAGCAGCTTTAAGACTGTTGATATTCAGGGTGGCCACCCTCAAGATTGTGGAAGGCACCACTTAAAGAGCGTCAGGGTGGGTGCTTCATTTTCATGCTCTACCTGGGTTGGAAGCCCAGCCTTTGTAACCCCCCCCCACAAATGGGGTTCCTAAAGTCTTCCTTGGCTTGCCCAAATGCCCACTGCCGGGCTGGTATTCTGTGTCCCAGCCAGTTAAAATGTCTGCGAGTGCCTGTTAGCCTCCATGCCTGTCTCTTTAAGAGCTGCCTGTCTTGTACTATATAATTAATCTGGGTAGGGTCGAGTTTCAGGCTCAAGTCCCGCCTAGTTGTTATATTATTGCTCCATTCTGCCATCACTAATGGTGCAGAGGGAGCAGTATTGGGAACTGTGACTGTTTGTTGGTTTATCTGCTTTAATAATAATATATTGTAGTTTGTCTAACCTGCCTTCCTTTGCAGCATGGACATTTCTGCTAATCACCACTATCTTGGTTCTGGACTGCCTATTGGGACCAATCAGTTCCTTTGAGGACCCTAAAATAGAGTCTGTCCCCTGGGGTCTTGTGGGAGTGAAGTTTTGTAGGAATTGTAGTTTTTACACTCTGGCACCTAAATGGACCTGGAAGGGAGCTGTAGCTGTGACAGACAGATGAATCAACGAATTGAACCTTTTTGATCACTGGAAAAGTCCCAATCTGCCTGCAGCAGATAGTCAGTGTGAGTCTGAACTGAGAGAGTGAACAGCTCGAGATATTCAGCAGCTGCTCCTGCGTATTAGCACAGGAAATCGGTGGAAAGCTGTGTCTGGCCTGTCTGCCTCATCTTCTCGAGTGAAGAAGCCTGCATAATCTTAAATCGGACTTTATCCGAAGTTGCAGTTTTTGCGATCAGATCCTAATTTGTGACAAACTGAATCCTCCTGAAGTGGACCGAAGATTTGCCTTGGTGCGATCTGCCTGTCAGGACTTGAGACTGCTGCAGAGTGTACGGTTTGCGCAGAGACACTGTGAATTGCAACCGGACTGTCACCCGAACTGTGACATTTACCCTGCTTTTACTATAAGTGTGCTGAATGCTGATAGTGGGTTGCGATTTGGTTCCCCACTGCTTGAATGTATCACGCTTGCTGGAAGCTGTATCCAGCACTTACCGGACTGTCTCCAAACTGTTCACCCGGTCTGGTCCTTGCCTCCTCGGCCCAGACAGCCGCTCACGCCGCAGAGAAACAACCAACAAGAAACCTGCCGGGGGATTCAGCTCCCTGCTCAACACCAACAATCAGGATCGGCACCACAGTACTTCGTGTAGGCCCTGCTTCTCCTGGCCATCCAGCTCTTCATCCAGAGGTCTCCATTTCATCCATCCTACATCCTGTACTGGGTAGCGTGAGTAAACACCAGGGTAGTTCCCTGCAACAAAGCTCAAATCAAAGTGTGTCAACTGATTTAATTGTTGTTGCTAATCATTTTGGGACTGAGCCATCCAGTTCCAGATTACAAATTGTAGGTTAAAGTGCATGCATATTTTCTTTCCATCACAGGGCCCCAACCAGCTGCAAAGCCGGCCTACCCTGTGCAACACTTCAGGCTAGCCGTAGTTCCAACTGGGTACCCAGAATATGTGTGACTGTGTTACAGGGACCTTTGAGTGCATGCCTCATAGCCTGAATTATTCAGATCTCGAATCAACCACCAGATTCTGACCCCTTCTTTGTTACTACCCCTTAAATAAATCAGATCTAAATCTTTTGCACTGAAACTGGTTGTGGTATATCTCTGTATGAACAGCATTGAAATACTGTGGGTTGTTTTGCTAAATCTTATTTTACGGGGGTCTCCAGGGCTCGAGCCAGCTGAACCAGCCCTGGTGGTAAGTACAACAAGTGTGGGGTTAAAACTGTTGTCAGGGGCAAATTGCAGCTGCATATTTTGTGAAGCATTTAGGCCACTAGAGGGAAAAGAGGGGGGTAACAGTGTCCAGAGGGCTGTACTCTGGTCAGCTACGTTACCACAAACCCTGTCCTCTGGGTGGAGGCACCTGTTTCTAGTACCTAGGCCCCTCAACCTGCATCTGATCACACAAGCAGGGGTAGTGTCCCTTGGGATAGCGCCACCTAGGGGTTATATCTTGGAGTAACTGCTGGGATTTGCACCTTCTAGTAGTCAGAAGTGGGTACTGCAACCCCATGCTTAAAAATTGTAATAAAATGGAGGCACTTGCTATGCCTAAGTCTAAGATTGCCCCCCATAAGCTGTTAGTGCACCGTATGATGGTGTGGAGTGAGGCTGAGGGGGTAGACCCCCAACAGATCATTTTGTTAATGGACATCCCGTTAGGGACCACTAATGCGACTATTATAGAGACTGTTGAACAAGTTAAGTGTTTGGGGAAGGTTGAGGTGAAAGGGAGAGACTCAGATCTGTTTGACCAAACCATGGTGGCCCTCCTCTCCTGTAGCCTCCCCATAGATCCTGAGAGAGTGCCCCCTATCATTTTGCATGAAGGGTCCCAGAAAGGGTGGCGAGTCATTCATTTGCATAGTGACCCGGCTGCTTCTGGGAATCCCCAAATGTAGAGGGGTTTAAAGACAAATTGCTTAGACTGCTAGCCACTGAGGAGCAATCCAACAAAGAGTTAGTGAAGATGTTTGATCTTTCTGAAGACACCACTCCCTTGCAGACCCCTATAGCATCTCCTGCTACCCCTAGAGCTCCCTCTCTGGTAACCTCCCCTATTGTGATACCTTCAGTACACCTGGACTCTTACCACAGACTGAGACTCTTCTCGGGCATGGTCCCAGTGCCTGTGGAGGAGGATGACCTGGAAACATGGATGGACTATGCCACCCCCTTGGTCCAGGAGTGGCAGTACTTTCAGGGGGAGAAAAGAAAGAGACTCATGGAAAGTTTGAGGGGCCCTGCACTGGAGGCCATCTACTTTCTTCATTCCACTAACCCAGAGGCCTCTGCTACTGAGTACCTCTCTGCCCTGGAGGGGGTCTTTGGTAGCACTGAGTCGGGGACGATCTGATGTGGAAATTTAAGTCTGCTAAACAGTGGAAGAATGAGAAGTTATCCATGTTTGTTACCAGAATTGAGCGGGCTCTGTAGAGGGCTCATAGAAAAGGGTGAGTGCCTGCCAGTAAACTGAATCGAGTTTGATTAGAACATATTTTGAAGTCCAACAGGTACTCTTGTGTGATGATATTGAAACTGAAGTTGCAAGATAGGAGGGTAAACCCTCCTGAATATTGCTACCTTATGAAAGAGATTCGCGAAGGGGAGAATGATGAAGAGGGGTGGGAGCCCTATGCTGGGGATACATATCTTTTTCAGGAGGGAGCACATTAGAGTCAGTAATGTCATCCTGTGAATCAGATGTGACTTGGTGCTGAGGTGATATTGGAGAGGACGTTTCTGAGTCATTATCCATCTCTAACTCAGGGGCCTTAGTTTGTAGCACAGTATATCTACTGGACAAAGGTACTGAGGCAGTTTTTTTGGAAGTTTTGGGGGATTTTGTTTTTGCATGAGTCACCTTTAGCAGTTTTTCATTCATGCACACTGAAGTCTCAGGAGGGGGCATAGTACCAGTCACCACATTATGTACCGTCACCACTGTGCCTGCAGTAGTGTCTGTTGAGTCAGAAGCCTGTGCTTGTTCCAAAGTTGCCTTGCTGTGATAAAGTACATCAATCACAGGGCAGAGGTCAGGAGGTTGTGACAGTTCAGAAGAAGTGGAAGGGACTTCCTCATCCTGAAGCACAGAACTCAATGATGCTTTGAGGAGTGGATCAAAGATCTCAGAAGCAGGAGGAGGGGCTTCTGCCTGTTGTTGCTAGCAACAGCGATCAATATCTATTTTTTTGAGCATTAGTGATCAGGGTGCCTGGTCAGGTCTATCCATTCGGTTATGAGTACCCAAGGGCAAGCTCTATAGGAATGCCCTGTGTCTTCACATAGGTTGCATTTCATTGCCTCTGTACAGTCTGCACCCACATGGCCAAATCCACAACACAAATTACATCTTAAACAATCGCAAGCAGAACTGAGGTGCTGAAAAGTGCCACACTTGAAGCACATTTTGAGCTGCCCAGGGTAGAAACAGTGCCCTCTACCAGAACCGAGGAACAAACTACTGGGTAGATGTTGTGGACCAGTATTTGTCAGTTTTAATTTGACCGTGTAGCACCACCCTCCAGTCTAGATATGTTCCACATCAAAAATGGGCTGTGGGGGTCCTTGTACATCATATCTGTATGATAGCTAATGCATGATATCGTGGACAGAAACACCTTAATTTTTGAAAAGGACAGTGATAGTTTTAAAGGCAGGCTTCATAAGTGGGATGGCTCTAAAAAGGAGCCATAATTATGCAATAAGGCACAATAAGTTGTGTGTTATCATGTAATAATGTCACTCCTGGGGTGGGTTGAAGCACAAGGTGAAGCCGAGTGCTTCCACCACCCCAGGAGTGATGTTATTACACAATAACACACACTTTGGAGTGCCTTATTGCAATTATACAATGTCTTGATGTTATACAAAATATAAAAAAAAAGTTAAAATATTTTTAGTAGATTTTTAGTGAGGCAGTATATCTTTGTTTCTAAGACAAAAGCAAAGATATAAGTGGCTAATCAATACAGTGATGTTATTGTGTAATAACATCACTGTCTCAGGCATACACTGACCAATCAGAGCCCCAGAAATGTTCTTGCCATTGTATAATTCAGAGTAATGTACTTTGTCATATTTGGTTCAGAATCTGTCCAAACTCTGCAGCGTCTTGAAACTTATATCAAATAAGTTGTCCCCCGAAGTATGTATCAGGGCGTAAATCTCATTGGAGAAGAAGCTCAAGGAGTTTATAATTAAAGTGCACCCCACATATAATTGGTCTGGTTGAGTATCCAAGCCCCCTAAGTATTGCAGCCATACTGCATTACACTTTGAGCAGGGAGAGAATATGTAGCAAAATGATCTCTCCATCTGAAATTGGCCCAGGTAGTTTTACCTTTGTCTGCTGCAGTTTGCAATGTCTTTGGACAGGCTGTTCTATCTCCCTTCAGTCCCCCAAAGTTTGGGTCTGTACAGTCTCCCCCTCATTTGGTGCAGAAGCTTGGTGGTGCAGTCTATTGACTCTGGGAGGAGAAACAACCACATCATCAGAGCACAGCTCCATATCAAAGTCAGTAATAAAATTGTTTTCATTAGTGTCAGGTTGGTCAATTGTGGAAGGGTTATCAACTGGAGCCATATTATTTGTAACTGGAGGGGGTGGGGGGAAACCAGGAATGGGGAGAACAGAGGAGTCAGGAATTCATTGTCCCTTTGCTACTTGCTTCCACACAGCGTTTTTCAAAGAACTCCACATATGCCATGCAGTCTTTTTTCCCCAAGCCCATGAGGTTCCCCTGCAAGTGAAGTACGCCCTTTTCTGAGAAATGGTCTAATAACAGTCACAGGTGGAGCAGTAAAAATAACATCAATTACAGGTGGTTGCACTGAAACAGTCACTGTGTGAGGTTCAATCGAGCCAGTAGATGTCGAAGGAAGGTCGTCATAAACCAAGTCTTGGAACAGTTCGCCCGCCGCAAGCTGTGCCATTTGAGATGTCACGGGTTCATCCAGCTTTGCTGCATCAGATGCTGTCAGTTTGGGCCTCAGGCTGTCAGGCAGAGTTTCCTTCAATGCTCCTACAGCAGTAGGAGCAGAGTCAGCAGAAGCATTTTTCAAGATTACTGTAGCAGTGCCAGTACTAGTGCTCTGAATTGCAAACTGCATGTCATCATTAACAGTACAATTGTCTGACACCACAGACTCTGGGACTACAACTGATAGTACCAGTAGTCTATTTCATAGAAGAAGAGACTTCAGCCAGTATTCCTCAGTTTTGCCTTGCAACAGAGTAGCAGGTAAGGTCGTATCTTGTCATTTGATGTCTGCATTTGCAACCTCCTTCGGTGCCACACCATGCAAAGTCAAATCATCACTCTCCATGGCTGGACCTGCAGGGTGGGAAATCAGCATCCCCACAGGTACACCAGCATCCACCGTCTCAATTCAACCATCTGCCATCTTAGACGTGTGGCGCCCCCCTAGAGTAGAGTAGGGGAATTTTTTTATTATAACATCAAAACCAATGATATACAAACAGTGTTAATGCACACAAATAATAATCCATGAAACAAATTGTACACATAAAATAAATAGGTATTACTGTCATACACTTATAAAAAATTGGAAAAATCACGAGCAAAATAAAACAAAAATTAGTGAAACTGAAAGATAATCCCCCCTTTACTAAAAGAGCAGGGGAAGTTATTATTATAACTTACACACAAAACACATATAAAGCAGTATTATGTCATAAAAAATCATAAAAAAGGAAAAAATAGAAATAAAAATAAGTATTACATCATACAACCCCAAAATTAAGTGATATATACTGTAAACAGGCACCTACAATAAAGTGTTGTTGCACACAAAACAAAATAACTGGCAAATATGTATAAACACATCAGTATACATGCAAGGAAAGAAACAAAAATTATATGGTGAGAATCCCACAACTCACATGAATCATACGGTAGGAGATCAAAACCAGAAATATTATAAATATACACAGTGTATATAGGTTTCTTATTATAAACATGTCAATCAAATGAGTAGTCTCATGGAGAAAAAGAAATAATCAGACCTATTATAATGAAAAAAATAATTGGTTAAATAGGTAATATATAATAGCAGAATAATCATGGGCAATCATAAAATACGCATTCCCATAATCCTGAAAAGCAATAAAAGAGATTCCAATACCTCATACCTCTACCATAACTCAATAGATATATTTTGAAAGAACAGGATATCAAATTCTATGGACAAAGGCTATAACCATCTATTTACAATAATCAACAGAAAACAATCCGCCCTTTCTAATACTTATGGAGAAATCCTTTTCCCCATCTGTTTAATCTATGAACTGCCCAAATCAGTGAAACCAAAACTAACCATTGGTAATACTGTATACTAGTAAAACATCCAGATATGTTGTCCTGTCTTGGAGGAATAATCACAAAACAAGGTTTGTTAATATAGATAAAAAAATAAGCAAGAACCAGCCACTAGTTCTGGCATACTGATATAAAACTCTACAGACAGCAATCACTCCCCCCCACTCTCAATAAAATGTAGACCACTGATCCTTGTCCACATTAATTATGTATATATATATATATATATCCAGCAACCATAATCTTCAGTCTCTTCAATGGTGTCAAGACAAAGGAAGGAGATTTACCTGTGAATCCAGCAAGGCAACAAAATATATTCATTTACATCCAAGAAAAGGACTCCCACTATAATCTTCAGTCTCTTCAATGGTGTCAAGACAAAGGAAGGAGATTTACCTGTGAATCCAGCAAGGCAACAAAATATATTCACTTACATCCAAGAAAATGACTCCCACCGTGTCTGGAAAACCTGGAAAGACACATTACATCATTCTTGAGCTTTCAGTTTACTCAAATTAAAATCAATTAGGTCAAATAACTGTACTTCTGATAGGAATTGTTGTTGTAAAGACATAGCTCCAAATGTAATATTTAAAATAAGTCAAAAACAACCATAATGTAGTCTTATCATGCTTAGTCCATTGGTGTGGAATTATCCCTAACAACAAAATGTCAGGGGTTACTTGAGAAAAGGGCAAACCTGGCCATTTAGAGTGTAATAACTTCCAAAATTTCTGAAAATAGGGACACTCAAAAAATAAGTGTGGGATTGTTTCAATTTGTGAAAAACATGTATGTCTGGAGCAGAATCTCTCATCACTGGGTTTATGTTTCAAATTTCCCTTCATGTTGAGTTTATAATGAAGAGATAACCAATTAACATCCCACAGATACATAGGGGTCCGAGGGGAAGTAATTATTTTAAAAGTCTGTGTGACATCAAAAGAAGATTGAGCTGAAAAATGTGGTTGCACTATAAAAAAAGGTATCCATAATCCAAGAATAGAGAAATTTCCTTGGTAAAGTGGAAACCTGATGTTTTGTAAGTGCCCATAACTTAATTTTATTAAAACATAGTCTATAAGAAATGGGTAGATATGCTACTGATTTTTGTTTAGAATACGATCATCTAGCTGCCATTCCTGCAAAAATCACCAATCTGTACAGAATCCATGGGGTCCAAATTTTGTTTCCTTGTAGTAATAAAGGTTGTAAAATATAAGTCACAAACATAGTAAAGAAAAAGAGAATAGGGTTCACCAATGAAGGCCACCTTGGGACATGGGTCTATAGAGAATACCCCTTTATAGGGATAAGCCTGCCACCCCACACACATGAAAAAACAGCTGTATACACTAGTTTCTGGAGATTGTGGAAGTGCAAAAACCACACTAAGTTGCAAAAATAAAGATAACAAAAAGGTTTTGATCATAAAAATTATTTTCTGTTTTGCCATTTTCCATATATTGCATGATGTGACTTTTAATTGTGCTTTAGTCAAAAAATGTTTCCAGTTAAATGTAACTAAATCCCCTGCCCCAAAGAACAAGCCAAGAATTTTACAGGGATCTGACAGTACTGGGATCCTAATTATCTCTGTCATATCAGTATAAGCATCACCAATAAGAATGCATTTACTTTTCTGGAAATCAATATCAGACTGTGATACTGTTGCATAAGTTAACAGTTTCTGATCTGCTTTTAAACAAGAAGCTATATCCACCAGGATTAAAACCAAATTATCAATGTAAGCTAGAGTCCGTACTTCAGTACCCGTACTAGAAAAAGATAAACCTGTTAGGCAAAGTGAGCTATTCAATCCGTACAAAAGTGGATAAAGAGAAAATATATAAAATTGGGCTTAGTGGGCACCCCTGACGGACACCTCTAATCACCAAAATTTCTTTACCCATCTAGCCATTGACCAACGGGATTGTCCTAGCCTTATTGTAACATGCTTGTAATATGCGTATAAAAGCAACAGAAAACCCATAAGCAGTCAAACAAGCCCAAAGATATTCTTGTGGGACCCTTTCAAAGGCTTGTGCATGATCTAGAGCTAGCAGGAAGCCAGTGAGCTCTCCCTCTTGACCCCTTTCTAACACCTCTCTCAGTAAAATCAGGTTGTCCAATATAGAGCTCCCTGGCACTGCACACATTTGGGAAGGATGAATGATATCCATTATAGCTGTAGCCAGTCTCATACTAGGTATTTTAGTAAAAATCTTAAAATCAGCATTCATCAATGTGATTGGTCTCCAATTTGAGAGGATATCTCTATCTCCTGATTTATACATTAAAACTAAAAGACCTTTTTTCATAGCAGGGAGAATATCAAAAGATGATAGTAAAATGTTATAAACCTCTAAGACTTCCTCCAAAAGAACATTAGTGATTAATTTATATAGTTCATACAGAAGACCATCGAACCGGGTGCTGAGCCTGACTTTAGCTGGGCTATTATAGAAAGAAACTCTTGTTTAGTAATAGGGTAATAAGTGTGTCCCCAAATGTTTCAAAAAGTTGGGGTAAATCACTCTGGGTCAACCTCAGAACCTCAGATTCTGGTACGTGTGGGAGAGTATTGCAAAAAGAGTCCACATATCCATTAACTGCAGCCATAATGTCTGATTTGTTAGTGACATATGAACCATCCTATAACTGAATACAATTAATATATTTATTATTGTTTATTGATAAATATCGGATAACACCTTGAGTCAAAGACTCTTTACAAAGGTTCCATGTCATACATAAGACAGAGACAACCGTGAACAAAGTAACAACTGTTATAGTAATTAAAGACAATGGTTACAGAATGGTTGCAAATGAATACAGAAAATACAAAATAGCAGCAGGGAATACATGGTAACAGAGAGCTGCTAAACGAGGTACAAAGTGCAAAAGGTTACAGGTACAAGCATAACATTTCAGGGCAATGGCGCTAGCCATGCCCGTGAGTTCTTCGTTGGCCAAGGCAGAACATTGAGGTCCATTGTCATAGTATAGGCACGCCCAGAGGCGGCGGACCAGTGTTAGGTCCATGGTCAAGGGAGAAGAGGGGAGGTGAGGGTGGTAGAAATGGAAGGTCAGGTTTAGGGGCAGTCACATCCTGATCCCTGGGTGATAAGGTCCCTTAGTTGGGACTTGAACCGACCAAGTTTTGATTCAGTAAGAGGGAATTTGGGAGCGAGTTGAGCTCAGGATGGGGCCAGATATCGAAACGTTCTTTTGGCCTGAGGTGGTCTTGCAGCGAGGTACCCTAAAGTGAATAGTCGCTGATTGCTGTGAGGCGGGTAGACAGTGGGGACTGAAGTAGTGGGAGAGGGCTTGTGGGAGTAATCCTGAGGTGATTTTTCTAGCAAAAAAGGCAGGCCTGGTACTTTTAGCCTCCCATTGAAGTTGAGCCAGTTTGCTGGGAGAGTGTGCAGGTGTGTGTAAGTCTAGGACAGCCTGTAGCAAGTCTGCAAGCCTTATTGAGGGCCAGTCTAATCTTGTGTAGGTGGGTGGTGTCGGCTGCACCATAGATGATGATTCCATAATCAATTAGAGATAGAATAGATGCAGAGATGGCTAGGCAGAAAGATTCAGGGAGGAGGCAGTGCTTGTAGCAGTGAAGGAGACCAATACGTGTATTGACGGAGGTGCTGAGCATCCGGATATGGTTGTGGTAAGTGAGACCAGTGTCTAGGGTGATGCCAAGGTATTTAAAGGTGGTAGCCTGCTCAAGGGGGTCTTTCAGTGAGTTCAGGATGAGCAAGGGTCATCCTAGGTTCATATTTTGGGGGTGTACAAACATCATGGATTTAGTTTTTTTGTGATTTAGTACTAACCTATGCTGAATGAACCAGGATTCAGCTTCAGAGAAGGATTTCTGGAGTGCTGAGTGGAAGGCTGTGGGATCAGTGTGTGAGCAGTTGAGAACTGCATCATCTGCATACAATAGAATTTTTCCCAAGCAGGCGTTGGGCAGGGTGTTGAGAAATAGGGAGAAGAGAAGTGGGCCAAGTATTGAGCCTTGAGCGACCCCAGACCTGACTTGGTGGGGGGGTGACAAGGAGTGGGCAATCCGGACTGTCTGTGTTCTCTCAGACAGATAGCTGGCAAACCAGTCAATGGTCTCATGGGAGAGGCCTACCTGAGTGAGGGAGTCCAGGAGAAGCGAGTGGTGCACGGTATCGAATGCCTTTGAGAGGTCTATAAAGACAGTGCCAGCAGTGTAGCCAGTGTCCAGGGATGTATGGAGGGCATTTGTAAACTCCAAGAGGGCAGTGGTGGTGCTATGGTTCTGTCGGAAGCCAGGTTGTTCAGGACACAGGATACTATATTTAGTGAGGTAGTCTGTTAGTTGGGTGGCCATGATTTTCTCCAGGGTTTTAGAGAGAGGGGAGGCAGGATTGATATTGGGTGGTAGTTCCCAGGCAGGGTGCGGTCACCACTTTTAAGGATAGGAGTGATGAGTGCAGATTTCCATTTGGTGGGGAACTGGCCCAGAGAAAGGGAGCGGTTCAAAAGCATGGTAAGTGGGGAGAACTCATTGACTGTGAGTCTAAGCAGTTTTAGGTCCAGTGTGTCACTGCTGAAACAAGATTTACGGAGGGCTTTGAGTAGAAGAGGGGTAGCTTCTTGCTGGGAAACTGCTTTAAAGTGGAAAGGGAGGTTGGGGAGGGGGCAGTGTGGTGCAGGGTGGGTGGGGAGAAAAGTTGGGGGGGGAGAACATCAGTGAGGTCAGAGAAGGTGTCATTTAATGTGTCTACGATAAGGGCTGGGTCTGAGGTGATAAATCCGTTGGCCCTGATATGGGTAGGCGGGGCAGTTGAGGCTTTGCCACTTAGCGTTTTGAGTGAGTCCCAGAACTTGCGACCTGAGCTCCATGTGTTGGTGAGCAAGGTTTTATAGTACTCAGCCTTTGCTTTTCGAATATCCCAGGTGCATTTATTGCGCACTTCCTGGTAGCACTGCCTGTCAGAGGGTTTTCTGGTATCCTGTGCAATGTGCTACAGATTGTCTCGTCCCGCATCTGGTCCAGCAGGGCTTGAGATAGCCAAGGTGTGTTGGCACCTTTAATTTTTTGTTTGTTAGGGTGCAAACAGGTTGCAGGCAGTGTTGAACGATGAATGAAATAGTTGAGGGCAGAGTCAATGTTCTGAGCATTTCTTATGGGGACCAGTCAGTAACTAGGAGGTACTGTTTAAGGAACTGTAGTTTGCCAGGTTTGAGGCGGCATTGTAAGACAGTTTGGGGGGGGGCTAGTTAATACAGTACGACATAGCACTGGGGAGTGGTCACTCAGAGCATTTGGTAGTACCCTGATCAGTGTAACTTTATGTGGGGCGTTAGTGAGCACTAGATCTAGGAGGGTGGCAGTGCCAGTCCTCTGGTTTATTCTAGTGGCACTAGTCACAAGCTGGGTCAGGTTTTGAGCAGTTGCAGCATCCCTAACAGGGGCTGAAGTGTCAGCCAGCCAGTTTGTTTTGAAGTCTCCGAGGCAATGATGTCAGCATTGTCAGGGAGAGTCTGGAGATGGTTGAGGACAGAGAGGAAAGCGGTCTTCTGATTTCAGGGGGGGATGTATATAGAGGAGAGGAGAGGAACAAGGGGGGTTTGTTATGGGCAAGAGTGATTTTTAATGTGAGAGATTGGGCCCCGTGTTCAAGTGATGGGGAGAGTAGGGTGAGACACTGTAGTGATTCCTGGACATACAGTGCACAACCACCCCCTTTCTTTGAGGTTCTATCAGCCCAGTATAATGTGAAGCCAGAAAGTGAGACTGCAGAGTCGGGGGTGTGGTTGTTGAGCCAGGTTTCAACTACTGAGATGACATTGGGGCGATTCTAAGCAACCCATCCCTGAAAGGAATCAAATTTCTTGAGTAAACTACATATATTGAGGGAGGCGATAGCGAGGCTCTTGGATGTAGTAACCCTGGGGGGGGAGGGGGGTCCTGGGTTGGGGTGAATGTCTCCGGAGAGCAGGAGTAGTAAGAGGAGGATACACAGGGCAGCCAACTTTAAACGTTTCTTCATGAGCTTAGGCACCATTAGGGAGGGGGAACTGCACCGCGTGGAATTGGGAGTAGATAGGTCCTGTAGGGAGGGAGAGGCCAGGCAGAGTAGTGTCCATTGCAGTAACACGGTAGTACCAGTAGGGTGATTGGAGCTTATGGGAAGTATGGTCCATTGGTGAAGTGACAGGAATGGGTCGGTGGTAGGGGTGGGTAGGGTAGGTAAGGTTAGGAGCTTGGTACTAGGTTGTTCCAAGTCACCGAGTGGCGGGAGAAGTGGAGCTTCCCCTAGTAGGAAGATAGGTGCTATTGTCAGTAGCAGGGGACATATGGTGATGGAAGGCATGGTATGCAGTGTTATAAGGACACTGAGTGGTTGGGGGAAGACCATGGGCAGTAGCCTGTTGGACAGTGAGGGTGCCATTATAGCTTTAAGGGGCAGGAAGGGAGAGGGACGAAAGATATGATTTTGGGCAGGTTGTGATAGTATGACCTCTGGTGATGAAAGAAAATAACCTGCAGATGGAAAAGTTGGGTGATTGGTTAAAAACAGAAAGGGAGTGGTTTGATGAGCTATAAAATGAAGAGCTGACCAAGGGTGGTGGTGGGGGCAGTGGGGAGATGATGCTCTGCATCAATGGGGCAAACACACACTGCGGTCACAGCTGGCAAGTGGAGCCGAGGAAAAAAGCCGTCTACCTGTAGTCAGCGCATTGTGTTCGGGAGCGGGGGAGGGCGACATCAATGGATCCTCATGACCTCCTGTGAACTGTGGAAGAGAGAAGAAGAATGTCAGAATTTTATATGAGGAATGCAGGGAAGAGGGGGAGGGTCAGGAGATTACCACTATAGAGGGGGCTATCACAATAGGCACAAAGAGAGAGAACTCAGAAGCTGAGTGTAATCTTTCACAGCGAGTGCAGTAGTACAAATTTCATGCAGCCTTACACATTTTAACAGAGATATGATGTTATGTTTGACAGAATTCAAATGGGTTTACAAAAGCAGATTTTCTCTGCGTGCCAAAATGTTGTTCCACTTCTAAAGATTTTAATCTGTTGTACAGTAATTGTGCTAATTTAGCTTTTAGTGATTGAATTTTTACTGAATAATCCCCTGATATTTCAGTATGTAAGGAGGATAGTTCCAGCAGTTGTGATCTATAAAAAACATAATGGTCTGTTTTAAGTTTACCATTGAGGAGACTAGTTTTCTTAAAGAAATCCTGAATATTCTGCTTTGTAGTATCCCACCAGTCTAGAGGGGAGTTGTATAGAAAATATATTGATTTCCTTGCCTCTATAACTGATTGAAAACCTTGTGGTATTAGTGGGGTTTGTAAAAGATTAATGTTCATTCTTCAGTAACCTGGGCCTCTACCTATCCAAGCAAAATTAGAAATTGCAGCACTTAGTTGGGCATGATCTGATGATATTACTGGAGTTGTCAAGGCTTGTTGAACTCCTAAAGTGGATAACAAGAACATACATTCAGTTCTAGTACCAATTTTCCCTTGAAGTAGGTTTTCTGAGGCACCTTCCCAGCAATAGTGAAGGTGTCTACCAGGGAAGCCTGTTAATTAATTTATTTAGACAAGAGTCATCACAAAAGGTTTTAGTAGTTTTTAAACCTCTATCAGAGAGATATCTGCTACAATTAAAATTACCAGCTAAAATGATTTTTCTATTAGTATATAAGAAGGGTTGTATTTTATTGACTAGTGCAATTCTAGATGCTTTAGTTTAGGGGGCATAGACATTAATTAGTCTAAGATCTACTCTGCTATGTCTATATCAGCAAAGGGCCCTACCAGGCTCTATTTCCACCAACCAAAGCCATGCTACAATCCAGCCCCTACAACAAACACAAGCATGCTCCCCTCGTAATCACCAACAAGGCTGGTGAGTAGATTGAGCAGATGCACTTGTTCAAGTACCTTGGAGTCACCATTGATGCCTCTGTCACTTATACGCACCACATAGACTCCCTTGTCAAAGTGATAAATGCAATGATCAGGGTCCTCTATAGGCATAAGAAATCCCTCACCCCGGAAGCACTCAATCTCATTCTCCAGCTCCATACTCTCCATGATAGACTACGGGCTGGTGGTCTGTGAGCTGCTACTGATACAGTGCTCAAAAAGGGTCCAAATTGCACTCAATAAGGCATGCCGCCTCACCCTGTGTGCAGATCACTACACTCATACTTGCAGCCTGTATGAGCGTACAAACTGGCTTAACCTAAAAGACAGGATCAAATACCAAACTTGCCGCCTGGGAAAGAAGGCACTCCTCGGAAAAAACCCACCCTGTATAGGAAGCCTGCTCGAGGCTTCTCTCTCAACACACATCACCAGATGGAGGAAGAATGGAGCACTGTCCATACCATTCTGCCGAACCTCACTAGGGCAGCGTGCTTTCTCCTTTCGGGCCCCCCTCTGGATAAATGAACTCCCAATGAAATTACAAACAAACAACAGCCTGTCTCAATTCAAAGTAGGCCTCAAACAGCACCTAATGTCTAACTCAAAATACACCTGCTTCTCAGGCCCCAATTGATAGACAGGCCTACCCCAAAGGTAACACCCAGAAGGGCTACCTAGAGAACCCTGCCTCCATTCCAACCTAGCCTAGGGCTTAAGTAAGCTATCAGTCCTCTTTAAACGCACTTGGTACTGCCCCTCCCAAACCCCCACACACACAAACCATACTCGACAAAGCCCTCTGGAGCTGCCCCCCATCACAGCCCCCATTTCACTATCCCCACCTCGCCTTCATGTGTTGGTTTCAAACCCAGTCCCCCTTGTTTCACTGTCACCCAGCCTCTTGCCATCTGGGATAGTGTTAAACCCTATGCAGTTACTCTGCCATAGTCTATCAATGGATTTGGAGGTTTCCAGGTGTGCTACCTAGGGCAACCGATTAGAAATAGTTTAGTATTCAATTACAACTGCTCAGTTTTTTTCTCCTATTTGTCTAATTGTCATATAATCGCTCTTTAATGCCTAATGATCAGGCCTCTGTAACCACTGAATATGAGTATTGTCCAATTGTCCGCCCTGACATGGAACCTTTGTAAAAGAGCTCATGCTCAAAGGTCTTTCCGAAATACTAATTAAACAATTAATATCCATTAAATGAATTAATTCAGCAGCCGAATTAGATACAGAGATCCCTATTCCTGAACAACTATCTATCCCTGGAGACCAATAAATCTGACCCCATAACCAAGCTGTGCTAGCTGTTTCTATCTCCACTGTAGTATGCGGCCTAGTGTCCTGAAAAAATATGAAGTCAAACATATGATCTCAAAAATGAGCATAAGTCAGAGTTCTCTTCCATTTTGACTTAATACTGTTGACATTCAATGATGCCAAGGAAAAGTCATACAGGGAAGATTCATAAATGGACTCAGTCAGGAGGGGGTAAATCTGGATATTTTTAAGCCATGCCCCAGTCCCCATGCATTTTTTCTTAACCAGCTATGGGCACATCTCGTATAGATTCTCCCTCTGAGACCCCTTCTGGTTGAGAGGAATGAACTGATGCTGAATCAGATTCAAACTCAGCTTCTGCCTCACCTTCATGTGGGGCAGAAAATGTATTTTGTAATGGTATTACTACAGGAATAGTAGGGGTTTGCTGTATCAGTGTTTTATTTCCTAACCCAGTCCTCCTTTTTTTGGGCATCTGGAAGTCATCTACTGGGAAGGGGGCATTGCCAAAGACTCTACTGGCAGGGATTCCTGTGCTTGTCTTTGTGGTGAAGAAATTATGGCATCAGCATCAGAAGGAATTACAACAATGCTGGGTGTAGAGGTATTGTCAGGGGTAAATTAGCAGTCACCACCTCTGTGAGAGAAACCAATGACCCCTGAGGCATGGTTTTATTAGAGTCCCTTGAGAGTGTTGATCTACTAGCTGTGTTAATATAATGATCTTGTATTGCAAAGTCTGAATCTGTGGTGTTGTGTGTAGTCCATGGACAATCCATGAAGCAATGCCCTTCTTCACATAATGAACACTTAGGTAGGCTATAACAATGAAATGTTGAATGTCCCATTTCTCCACATCGCGTACATATGGAGACATCGCAGGTGTGACTCAAGTGGCGGACCAAGCTGCATTTATAGCAGTGTCGTGACTAGCCAGGGTAAAAAAAAAAAAACCTTTTCTCTCCCCAAATAGAAGCAATTAGGAAAATGCTAAATACCAGTATCAGTCTGTAGTAAATTGATTTTAAACCTCCACCCTCCATTCCAAAAGCCCTCATCAACAATAATGGGCTCAGGGTTCCTTTGTATTTTGCACCATTTCTCAAGCCAATATATAATATTGGTCACAGACATGCCCTCATTACAAAATAAAACTGTGATAACTTTGAAAGTTTGTTTTGTAAGAGGAATAGCCTGAAAATCTTGCCATAAAGGATTTGTTTTGATTTGAGCATACTTAATCCAAAATCTATCCAGAAAATCCTGTGACCTGAGACTGACATCAAAAGAGCTTTCCCCGATGTGTGAATCAAAGCATATATTTGTGCAGGAAAAAGCCTATAGGTTGTTTTAACAGCACTTTTCCCACATAAAACTTGTAGAGTAATTCATCAGTTCTCCCAAAAAAATGTAATCTCACAGCATTTCTATGCTTCACCAGCTGAATAGGTTTCTGAAATAAGCTAGCATAAGTCGTGTCAAGTTTTGTGTAGAGTTGTTCAGATCCCCAGTCCCCAACAGCACAGGCTGACCTAAGTCTAAATCCACTTGTACATTTGCAGGAGCATTATGTAACTCATCGGTAGGCATATCCACAGGAAATAACTCACCAGGTCTGACTCTGTGGGTATTGGAAATTCTCCTGTGCATTGAGTTGCAAAACCATGGAAGGGCGTCCGGCTGTTTAGAAATAGCCACCTCCTCAAGCACCAGGCCGTCATCCTGCACAACACCTGGAATCAGAACCCCTGGGTCAGGAATCCAACTCCCATTCTGAAGTTGTTGCCAACCTGCTTTTTCCAAAGCATGCTTCAGTGACCAGTTTACCACAAGTACCAGGTCTTCTCCGGATGTATCAGGGACCGGACTACGGGGAGGATTTAGGAGCTCTTCAGGAGTGAGTTTCGGTCCAGAAGACACAAATACTTTTGCAGGTAATGAAGCAGCCAAATCTGGAGAGGTACTCACCCCCACTTTTGTTTCTTTTCCTCCTCTGCCACGGAACTTAGAATCTGGGATCCCAATGCGGCCAATTCCATTTGCAGTTGTCAGCATCTCCTCATGAACTGCTCTGCAAGTTCTGACAAATGCTGTGTGATAGGAGTTCCTGGTGCATTCCCCTTGACTGGAGAGGTAAAAGCTTGCTCCATACCCTTTGTAGAGACACCGAACTTAGACTGCCTGTGATTTCTGAGGTGTTATGCTTGTCACCATTCCAGTGCTCCCCATCTGCCTCTGGTGCAGCTGCCACTGCCATAGTCTGTGAACCATCTCTGTCTACTTCCCTGTGTACACTGGAGTCCTCCATCATCGGGACAGGAAGCAAAGCCCCCTGCTGTCTGAGTAGGTGAATTTCCCCGGTGTCCTGGCCAAATTTCCCCCATTCACTAAAAATATCACCAACAGCTAAATCTGGTTCAACTTCAGCTGGTTACCATCTGTATCCCCTCCCCAGTCACCCCAGAAAAAGGGACTTCTAGTCTCAGTGGGTCTACCGGGTCAACAAAATTCAATAAATAATTTTGTGCCAAGATGTCCGGGAAAATTCTGTTACTAATCATTGTTATGGTGATTTCTATTTGTACAGAGGAGGTACAGCAAAAAGGTCAGTATCACTGCTGGGTATGAGAAGAGCATGGACAGAGGAGTGGAGGCGGCAGTCTGTTAATTGTAGCTGCCGAGGCGTGAACATTTGTTGCTGGCTTGCTACAACCACTACTACTACAGCCGGCTTTTACGGAGTGGGAGCACAAGTAACTGTGTCAGTGAACGACACTGTGTTGTGTTGTAAAAACAGTTATTTTTATATACTAACTTTTTTTATTTGAGTATTTGGCATTAAGGGGTTGTGAGGGAGGTGATTTCTATCTCTCGGGGGGTGCCTTCCTCGGTCACTTGTCCACTTATCAAGTGGACAACAAAATGGTGGCTACTTCTTGAAATTTTCCGTGGCACAAGGATATGAGTTTGCCTTTCGCCATGCTGGTGGAACTTGTTATTTAGAAAGCTCTATTGAAAATACCCACCCACTAATCTTACTGTCCTAGCCAAACAGAATGCTAGGATTTACTCAGCCATTTTCTAAAACTAAATCATATCTAAGGAACACTACAAATGCTGTCAATAAACTGAAGAGATTTTAATAGTGTGGTACTGATGGATAGTAGTAGATATCAAGTCCCTCTATACTAGTATAAAACATACACAAGATGTACAGATAGCACACTATTTTTTTGGAAAATAATTCAAATTTTGAAGGTGTATCAACTGATTTCATTATTTTCTATTTTGAACATGTACTTCAACACAATTAATTTACATTCAAAGGAAAATACTACTGTATCTACAAACACAAGGAATTGCCATGGGGGTAGTGCTTGCATCCCCTATGCAAATTTCTGCATGGCAGGCTGGGAACGACTGTTTGTGTTTGCCAACTTAAACCCCCACCACAGACACATTCTGTATTGATATTGCTTTATAGATGATAGCATTTCTGTCTGGGGTTGGGGGATGAGTCAGCAGTACAATTATTAGAATGACTAAATCTTAAAGATTGATACCTGAACTGCACACACAGAATTGATAGCCAATCAATGGAGTTGTTGGATGTCAAATTTACAGTTAGTTCTAAAATGGTTGTGGAATGTGAGCCATTTAGAAAATCTATAGCAGGGAATAGTGTGTTAAGAGCAGACAACCTGCATCCCCACTCTTTAACTGAAAGCATCTCATATGGGGAGTTCTGTAGAATGAAGCATAAATGCAAATTAGAACTTGTCTACCAGGAAGAAGTAGATAAGATGGCCAGATGCTTCAAGGACAGGGAATACTCTTTTGAGGGAGTGAATGATGCCAGACTCAAACCTACACAGGAAGACAGGAAGAATTTGTTAATTTCCACATGTAGATACACAAGACCAACTAATGAGGCAGACCTGATGATCACCTTTTTCACAGATTATCACACTCAGGCAACAGAAATTAAGTCTGTCATAAAAAAAATGGATGGTCCATTTTGACTGTGAATGAAAATCTGCATTATCTGGTAGGAAATGATCCAAGAATTTCATTCAGATGGCATAAAACAATTGCAGATCATGCTATCAGCCATCGGTTCACTTAACATAAAAAAGAGCACACTAAGTACTGGATTTAATCAATGCAGGAGATGCAATGTCTGTGAAATTGTAGTCAGCTGTGGGAAGCTCATTCATACAATTAGTTATTTTTCTGAAGGGTTACATTGACTGGCAGACTGATTTTGCAGTATATGTACGCTGGTATATCTGTGGCCTTGTATATGTTTGTCGTACCATCTATCCCCCTGAAGTGCCACATCCAGGAGCATGTAAGAGCAAAGTCAATAAAAATCAGAATAATGCCCTGGGTGTGCACTTCAGAGAGGCTCATGACTCATGTGCAAGAGGCTCTAACTTCAGGGCACTCTTAACATGTTCCTCCACCAGTTTGTTGTGGAGACAGCCTTAAAATCCAGTTACAAAAGTAAATGAAATGGACTGCACAATTAAATGCACTAGTGCCTATAGGTCTAAATGACCAAATTGATTATAAGCCAATCTTGTAATAGGGATTTATTTTCAGAGCGTGACTTGAGTTCTGCATTTAGATTTTCCCAAAAGAACAGTCAAGTTAGGAGGCTTCTAGAGTGTTACTGTTACTCTCTTCCACTTTCTCTGGCACCCTGCCCTGACCCCATTCCTGTGGAAACTTTTTAACATTTAATGTTTAGGAATCTGTCTAGCCTCTTCCATGTAATCCACACTTTGCAGGCAATTATACATATTTTTTCATGATAAAACAATTGATAGCATCTTTTAGTATCTCTCTTGTAGTCAGCTTCAGACTGTTTGATTTAACCTCCCACTGTACACCTCAACCAAAACAGTGAGGTATTTATTAGAAGTAAATGAATGTAAGTTGTACAGTAAATAGTAGTACAGTTTGCTTTTTGTAAACTCATGTACTCTGCAAACCTGCTTGACTTTTTCCATTTATATATTTAGAGCATGGGTATAGCCAGTGTCTGGAGTTTTTGCTAGTTCCCCACCATCCACACTTTCCCCAGTTCCTGTTATCCCCTGCCTTCCTAAATGGATTATTATTGTCTTTGAAAATAAATTATTTGTTATCAGTAGTTTCAGTATACGTGCCTTTGAATTGTAGAAAACTTTTTTTCTTTCAACCTAAAGAAATTGATACTCATGGTTCACATCTCATATGTGCAATACAACACAAGATTTGTCTTAGTTAAAACCTATTTTTAAACACAATTTAGAAAATAGGGCAACTTTTGGATTATCTTGAAACTGGTATGATAAACTTATATTCAGTTG
Organism: Neoceratodus forsteri; assembly: GCA_016271365.2. Classification (NCBI taxonomy): domain Eukaryota; kingdom Metazoa; phylum Chordata; order Ceratodontiformes; family Ceratodontidae; genus Neoceratodus; species Neoceratodus forsteri. The sequence continues at coordinate 294,809,939 of CM028136.1, forward strand.
GATGCATTTTTAGATACAATGTGCCAAATGAGATTTATTACTGAGTAGAGTCTATAAAATAGCATTTGTTTTATTTGCCTTACATGTTTAGGTAAGCTAACTGTTAGATCAATTAAGATAAACCATCTATTTTGCCTTTGTGAACTGCCTTTAATTCTGGACCAATAATTAGAATTGGTCGTAGTACAGGACCCTGCTTTTTTTTCTACAGTAGTCCCACCAGAACCTCTGAAAGGTGAGTGGTAAGCCAATCAGGTTCAATTTCTTAGGGTATAATACTCAAGGTATAATTTACTGTTTGAACTATATATGTGTGGAATTTTAACTGTAAAGAAATAGCTTCTATGATTCTAATTGCCTGATACAGTTTTAAGCAAAACCCATTAGCTGCTGTTTACATTTCATGTACCTAAAATACTAAATATATGCATAAATAAAGTAAATTTGTACTGGGCATCAATTTAATGTATGTAGCCAAGGGGTTGTGAGTCCTAATGTGACCATTGTATAATGTATGTACTTTTATTTCACAATTTGTACTTCATTGACACATAGTTTGTGATTTGCATTTAAAAGCATTTGCACGTCTGTATTTTTGCACATTAACAATAAGGGGTATTTAATGACTGTGTGTTCTTTGTCAGCCACACTCCCCTGAGGAAGCCTGATAGTAGGCAATACGTAGAGGTTGGTGACCTGTATGTTCTCTAACAGCACAAAAATAAAAACTTCCATTGAGCCTATGTTAAAGCCAAAAATTTACACTTTAATAACTTTGCAACTGTACGACAGAACAGATTTGCCTGAAATTTTGTATGCGCTGTCTGGTACCATAGATCTCTAGATCTGGCAAGTTTCGTTCTGGTCAGATTTGCAGTCGTGGAACTGTGGAGTGTCAAAAAAAGTGCAAACAACACTTTTTGGCAATTTTACTAATTCTTTGCTCATCTCTATAGACTGAGCAGTTTGTCTGTTGGCAAAAATGTTCAGGGTTTATGGGGACTGGGTCAGGGAAGTGCCTTTTGAAGGTTTGGTTAAAAAAAATATTAATCCATTCAAAAGTTATTAAAGTTTAAAGTTTCCCATTATAGTCTATAGGGGAAAAATATATGTTACCCTCGAAAGCATTTTTTACTTTCACTTTTTAGTTTCGCAAATGGGATTGGTACTTTCGTGCTGCTGCCATCTTGTTTTCAGTTAGCCCTAGGAGCATGACCCTGGCATTTGTTTTTAGCCAGGATGACAGGAAATAATTTTTTAATCTTTCCACCATTTTAGCTGCCAAACTTTCATGCAACTCCTGTGGACTTTCACAAAACTCCCGTGGGTATTTTTGCGAAAGTCCCACATGTATAATGGATATATAGGATATTAAAGGAGCTCTGAAAGGAACTGGCCACACCGCTGGCTGAGCTCTTCAACAAGTCACTAGACAGCAGGAAAATACCTCAGGACTGGAAACAGGCAGCCACTGTGCCCTTAGACAAGAGCGGAAACAAGGAAGAGTCAAGAAATTGCCACCCTGTCTGTTTGATCTCAGTTGTGGGGAAAATGATGGAGTCACTGCTAAAAGAGAGGATAGTGGTGTACCTAACAGATACTGCAAAAATGGACCAAAAGCAACATGGCTTCACAGCAGTATGTTCTTATCAAACCAACTTGATTGACTTCTTTGACTGGGTCACCAGAACATTAGATCAGGGAGGGGCAGTGGACATTGTATACCTAGATTCTGCAAGGTTTTTAACACCATCCCTTACAGAATGCTAACCAACAAGCTGGAACAAACTGGAATTGGCCAGAAGATGGTCAGCTGGATCAGTAACTGACTGAACGATAGGACCCAGAGATTGCTAGTCAGTGGATCATTGTCAAGGGAGGGTAGGGTGACCAGTAATGTCCCGCAGGAATACGTACTAGAACCAATCCTGTTTAACATATTTATAGCAGACATAGTGAATGGACTAACAATGAAGGTTTGCCTGGTCACAGACGATACAAAACTCTGCAACAGAGTGGACACAAGGGAAGGAGCAGACTATATGGAAGCTGACCTTAGAAGGCTAGAGGATTGGTACAGGGAATGGCAGTTACAATTTAATGCCAAAAAGTGTAAGGTAATGCACTTGGGAAAGAGGAACCCTGGAAAAAAGTATACACTAAGAGGACATCAACTTGAGGAGACACAAACAGATCGAGATCTCAGCATAATAATCACTGACAAATTAAAGGTAGGAAAACAATGTGAGAAAGCATCACAGAAAGCGGGTGGCATCCTCGGATGTATAAGTAGAGGTATTTCTAGTAGAAAGAAGGAGATTATCATGCCCCTCTACAGGTCCTTGGTGAGGCCACACTTGGCGTACTGCATTCGGTTCTGGAGATCTCACCTCAAGAAGGACATTGACCATTTGTAAACGGTGCAGAGAAGGGCTACTAAGATGGTGCATGGACTGCATCATAGGTCATATGAAGCAAGACTCAAGGAGTTAAACCTATACTCCCTTGAGCAGAGAAGAAACAAAGGGGACATGATAGAAACATTTAAGTACGTGAGGGGATTTAATGCAGCTCAGACAGGCAATCTATTTTAATAGAACATGTCAGCATGCATGAGAGTGCATGATATGAGACTGGTAGGAGGAAGATTCAGAACCAACCTCAGGAAGTACTTCTTCACAGAGAGAGTGATAGGCACATGGAACAGTCTGTCTCAGGAGGCGGTAGCATCAAAGACAATCAGGGAGTTCAGACTTGCATGGGACAGACATAAAGGACAAGTTAGGATGACGGTTGCATAGGGAGGGGGGTAGTTTCTAGGGCAGACTAGAAGGATCGCATGGTCCCCATCTGCCGATGCTTTTCTTATGTTCTTATGTTCTTTCTTATAATGTCAGGACTTTCACGCAAGTACCGCAGTACTTCTGTGAAGCTCTCCCATGTATACAAATGGGACTTTCATGAAAGTCTGCAGAATTTTGCAAAAGTACCCAGGTAAACAGCTCCAAAAGACCAGTTTCTTTGCCACTTCATAGCAAGACAACAGTTAGGACTTTTGGGCTGATGTTTGCAGGGTTGCAAGCCTTTGTCCAACAGTTGTGCCTTTTGCTGGTTTGAAGCAAAACTTTACACTGGTTCCAGAGTTACAGCAGTCCAAAGTTGTGAATTTTCCCATAGGATAACATTGTGACGGCTGTGTTGTCTTTCAGCACCTATATCTCGAAAATGGTTTGAGATACAGATTTTTTGCTTGGCATAACTTAGTACACCTTTAGCACGTGTGGAGATGGCTAGGTTATGGATACAACTACAAAATAATTTTTTCCACAGTTGCTATCATTACTGAGATATTGCCAAATAAGTGTTACAAGGGTTACTTGGAATGCCTCTAGGCCTGTGCTATGTGTCTGTACTGTACGTGTGGGTAGGTGGGTAGGTGGGAGTGCAGGGCCCAGAGGGCCCATGCTCCCACATATGCATACTATTTATGCTAAAGTGGGAACACTGGGCCCTCCTATGCTATGCCTCTACACTTATGGGTGGGTGGGAGCGCAGGGCCAGAGGGCCCGCACTCACATAAAAACCTAGAAACGTAGACTTTGATGGCAGATAAGGACCACTTGGCCCACCCAGTCTCCCACCATCATCAGGCCTAACTCTCACCCCATTCTCCTGTACTATACTGTACCATCTCAGCTTGTTTACACATAGAATGGGGCGAGAGTTAGGGCCAATGACCCCAAGGCACACCCCATCACCTGTTGGTCTGTGAAGTGTGGGGGTAGGGCTGGTAACTCTAACATCAACTTTCCAGACTTTTGTTGGTGTGAAATTAACCCAAACTGATGCATTAATGGAGTATTTTGCTATATCTATCTATCTATCTATATATATATATATATCCAGATGGACAGTAGCACCTTTAGACGACAGGAGTGCTCTCTACCTTGTTTAAGTCCACAGTCATGCTGCGAGTATCACTGGTTTTCCCCTGCAAGGCATTAAAAAGTGCTTTCTTTCTCTTCTTTTGTCTCCCATCCAGGCATAATTTGCAGCAACACAAAACTGTCATCCAGACTCCGAGGAGCCAGTGTTACAGCAGTAGCACAGCAGCATAATCCAGCCTCTGTTACCAACATATAAATCAAATGGCTACAAGAACACTCCTTCTCCAATTTCTTTTCAATCTGGATTCAAGCACCAGCACAGCAGCATAACCCATCTCCAGCAATGTAAAAGCCAAACGGCTATGAGAACATTCTTGTCATTCTCCTCCTTCGATTTTTCTTCAGTCTGAACTTAAAGCCCTGGTAGTGCAGCATAACATGGCCTCTAGCACCAGTGGACATCCTCCTCCTCCTCCTCCAATTTTTCTGCATTGAGGAACCGTCATACAAACTTAACCGGCTTCCAGTACCAGTGTACAAGCTAAACGGCTTCAATTCAAACACTGTACTTTCCTCCTTCTCTGTCTCATCCAAACCAATCTCAAAAGAAGGAATGAAATAACCTCATCTTCCCACTACAATAAAATAAAAAGCCTGCCACAGTGCAATTGGTACTTTAATAAGCATCAGAGGAAAGTACAATAATAGTGTCTGGGAAAGATCTACTCCAAGAGGTAGCAGTGGAACACACCTCAGGAGCCACAGGTGAAAATTCCAATACAAGCACACACAGCACTTTATCAAGGTGTCTTGATGTTGGCATGAAATGTTTGAGGTGGCGGTAGACATGCTTCTGCCTTTTTATTTTCTAGTTTAAATAAAACTTGCATCTGAATCCAAAGCATTTGGAATTTTGAAACCTTCTTCTTGGTGAGCTACTGGAGTGCTTGTCTGGGAATGATCTGCCTACTATACAACAAAGACAGTGCCTGGAAAATGCTGTTGTGTCATCAAAGCCAGCTGCCTGTATGTCATGCCTGAAAATGACTGTTGTGTTATCACTGCTGGGCTCCAATCTCCACTGCCATTGGGGTTTTCAATATAGTGATAGAGAAGTATTCATAATTATTCTCCTTCATGCAATGATAACCTTGAAGGCAGTATGGTCTATAAAATTAAAACCAAAAGAAGACTTTATGATAACTTCAGGACAGGTATAGTGAAAGACTGCATACAAGATAGGTAAGTTTATAAAATGGGCAAAACATTTCCTGTAATCTGATTGGCTGAGAAAGGACTACAGTAGCCGTGTCATATCAGCCCATGTATCAACCTGCACTACATACCCCAGGAAAAGCCCCATAACATTACATATCACTGTTCCAACTTGAGCATACCTGGTCTTACACTTCAGAATCAAAAATTGCTCACTATCTGTAAGTAAGCAGACCACAGAACAGGAAGTCAATATTCAGCGGTCCAGGTGGTTACTCACCAGTTGGCTTTAACTGTGGGAATGTCAAAAATTACAGGCAACAAAACCACATCTTCTTTTTCTTTTGCACATCTGCCATTTCTCCAGTCATCCCTTTCACCCTTGGAATTTCTGCAGTTTTCATTCTGTACAGTGTCACATCATCTCCCCTTTTTAAACGGACTCCACAGTGCCCGTTTTTAAATTGTAATTTAGAGTGAGTGGAATGAAACAGTAAAGAAGTATCAGGAACCCGCTTGCTCCTGCCAGCCACTCCTCCCCATCCATGAGAAGACACACACAGTAAAATAAAAAATTGTCTGGCACGACACAGCAGAAATTACCGTTTGAACATCGCAAACTGGAAAGCCATGTGTACAGCTAGTCATGAAGGGACATGCCTGTTTCAAAAGTAAGAAGCTGTTTACAACTCAGAACAAAAACCTAGCTCAAAGTAAAAAAATTTTAAATAAAAAAAAATGAAATCTTTCTGTGTTGGGGAGAGAATGAGTTGTTTGAGAAGAGACAGACACCAATGCCCTGTACTCACTCCATAACATATATTGCATACTGGCTGCACCTGAAGAACAAAGCCCAAACAAAACAAAGTAAAGTAAACAAAAAAATATATCTATACTGAGGGAGAGACACAGTTGGGAGAAAGACACATACATCAATGCCCTCTACTCACTCCATGCAAGTCTGTAGTACAGATCGGACTATTTTTCTGTTTTGTATACTTGACACTTTTCAGCATAATTTTTTAGTGAATTTTTTTTTTTTTTTATAGGGTTTTTGGATGGGGTCCCCATTTTATAAGCACAATAACACACTCCTAGGTGTGGATTTTCTCCTGATAAAGAGCACAACCAGGTGCATAGGCACTTGGCACAACTCCTTGTGCCTTATAACACCTGGGTGTGCTCTTATCAGGACCTCTTCCACACCTTCGGGTGTTGTGCTTGCATATCATATGTTTTATAGGACTGTAGCTGTACCTTGATGACAGCATGTCACAGAATTTTGCTGTTATCAATGCATAAGACATTTACTGTTTACTGTTTAAAAAGTGTGTTACAGTACACTAGATCAGATCCAGAGTACTGTAGGCTCAAAACATCCTATCTTAGGTGTCTGCATCCAACTTAGGATACCTGAATCCAACCTAAGATACCTGGAAATAAAACAAATTGGTAATATTAAATGCACACTGAAAATCGGAAATAGAGTTAAAAATCAACAATTCGACCATAGGTTCTCTTCAGGAATTATCTAAAAGAGAAATAAGCAAAGTTAGTTACTAGGATACCTGAATCCAACCTTGGATGTCTGGGTCTAATCTCAGATACATAAATATCTGACCTTGGATTCTAGTTCAGCATTTGGTAGGCTATTTGCCAGATCCTTGGATGGATATCAGCACTATCCAATGGATCCTAGTCAGATACACCAAGGCACTATTTGAACATCACTATTACTGAGGTATACAGCCTGTAAACTGTGGGGAAAAACTCTTTCACCTCCCCCAAGACCTGGAGAACTGCAGAGTAAACATACCTGGTAAGTAACCTCCCTCCCAAGGAGACATGGAGGACCAGGACAACTGCTGGGAAATATGTAGTATCATAAACCTGCAAAACAGTTGAGGGAACATACTAGAAACCCTTTCCCCTTTACTTCCCAACAGCCATTTCCTTGATACTCCATCTCTGTGATCCAATTCTATGGCCTCCATGCTGCCATCACCATCTCCACGCTGCTCTGGGCTGCAAACCAATGGTTGGATGACCAAGGCTGCTCCTGGCCACAGAATCTAGAAGTCACAATGGCACACACCACTCCTGAACATGCACCATGCTCCCAATCGAAGTCACTTCAAAGCATCATACACCATTTCTCTACCAGTGAACAAAGAGATGGCTGGCCACATACATACCACCTTTTATAAGGGGAACCCTACACTAGAGAAACATAAAAGGGCCAAAAGAGATCCCAGTACTAAAATGCCTCTACACTTCAGAATCACATAGGCCAATAAAGCAACAAAAAACCCGAAAATGGCCCCAACCTAACACAAACCTGGAATGTCAAATCAACTCTAAATCCACATACTAAACAAAACCATCCTAACGTGTCATAAAAAATTTATGATGTGTAAATCAAGTCTGCTAAGAAATATATCTGTCTAGGGTGGCTAATGAGATCATACAACCACTCATCTTTAAGATTGTGGCCTAATTATCTCATTAACCCCCTTGATGGGTATATGTCCTTGTATACCATGCTAACCCATCATTTGTTTTATATATATGGCCTATACAGGTGTGGTAACCCCTGTATATTAGGGATGAGTAACCACTTTAACAATAAACCCCACATATTGTACCTTAATACCTTTGCCCCTGTTTGCCTGATTTACTTGAAAGTTGGAATGTACATAGATGGTGCCAGGATCTCTGGATTCTAAAAGAATCATGGCAATCAGTTCACCAGGGCAAAGTTAGAGAGGGACAAAAAAACACATATTCCATCAATTTAGGCCTGTTTTTGTCTCACCTATAACTCAAAAACAGGATTTGAAACTGGAAACTTGCAGGCTTGATAGAATTGGCCCTGTGTGCTTGGTTTTCTTGTTTTTATCTCCCAGACTTAAGTAGCATTTAAAATATTTAAGAACAACAGTTCCATTTCTGAGCATGCATAGCTTAAAAAATCTGCATTCTAAGGATAACTTAATTTTTACAACTACATTAGGTAGGTGGTCAATATTATGAAAATGCCTTCATTTATCAGGTGGAGGCTAGTTCCCTGCCTGCATGTGCCATTCTGCTGTTTTTATTCAACAGGAACTTGGCTACATGTCAGTGTGTAGCACCGCCCCTGCTGAATGTGCTGTGCATTAACACAGGGGTGCCTAATCCCTGGTGCCAGCTGAATGTATTAAATATTTTAATACACAGACACCAGGGTTCCCACCCCGGTGCCATTTTCCCCCTCTCCATTTTGTTTTCTCACCCTACACAACAATACACATCAATCTCCAACACCAGGGTACCCACTCCCAGTGCCCCAAGTATGAAATCAACATGGGGTAACCCAATCACAGTGTCAGGGTCCCAGATGTCTTTTTCATTTTTCCCCCATTTTAAACTGAGATAAACAAAACAGACTCTCGTTGTCTGTTTTTTTTTTCCCCTGTAGACTGTAACTAAGAAAACAGAACATCAGTGATGTGGGGTTCATGATGAGGGGTCATAAGAAGGCTATATTGAAAATTTAGAGTCAAAATATTAAAAAACAACATTATCAATGTACATTGAAATTTTCCTACGCTCGCTCATAACTTTGGTTATTGTCAATATTTTGACCCTAAATGTTTAACATAACCATTTTTCACACCACTTCATAAACATGACATTTGCCATTTTTCAAATCCTGGCCAAAATGTGTTTTTACACCTGTGGAGTTAAATTATATTTCAGCATGGGTTTGTACATTTTCATCTACTGGGTTCATGATGTGGGACTATAAGAAGACTATGGTGACAATGTGGGTCAAAATGTTGGATACTGTAACTTGCTGCTCTAGCCTGGAATGCCATGAACTGGTTGTCCTGAAGTGTTAGCCTGGTGATCCAGAACACAGATGACTATATATCTGATGTTAATAGGCAGTTGTCTATAATCCTAAGTGTTATTGTTCTTTGTCCTCTGATTTCACACTGCACCTTAAGCAGCGTATCAACATGAATCTCATGCAGACACATTGGAAAAACAGGACTGATGCTGAGACTTTCAAATTTCTTACAATACCCCATCCCATCAGACCTACCCTATATACCCTCGCTAACATTTATAAATCCCTTGACCACCCTCTGAGCAGACCTATCATTTTATCTATTGGCTCTCTTAGGGAGCCCCTCTACCAGTTTATTGACCATCTTATTAGATCCTTTATTCAGTCATTGAGGTCATACATCAAGGATATGATAGACATCTTGAGGATGTTGAAGGACCTCCACATTGAGAAGAACCACTTTGGACCTTCAACATGGAGGCCCTTTTTACTAACATCCCCATGACGGGAATCTTAAGGCACTTACCCATTCTTTAGAACTAAGAAAGGAGGGGGCAACCCATTCCACAAACTTAGTAGTAGACCTTGCCAGGTTTGTGTTAGAAAGCAATGTATTTAGCTTTCTGGGCAGCTACTATATCCAAACCAGTGGCACAGCAATGGTTGCAACTTTCATACCCAGTTATGCTAACCTGTACCTAGGCTACTGGGAAAAGGAGGCTGTCTACAGTCTCCTTTTTAATGTGTTTCACTCCAAGGTGGTGTCTTGGCTTAGGTATATTGCTGATATCTTCATGGTGTAATGAGGGTCAGTGGAGGAGCTCAAATCTTTTGACTCACTTCTCAAAGACAGTAATGCTGACTTCCCATGATGCAGCCTGAGTGAGTGCATGTAAACCACCAGAGCTCCACTCAAAACTGCAAAAAAACACACTTAAATTCAGGACAAGCAGGTCTACAAAATACTGATCTCACAATCAAAATATAAGGAGCAATTGTTATCACACTTAAAAATGGAATTAGAAGAAGAATTCACTGGCGCTTCAGAAAAACCGAAGCCAGATGCTAAATGGAGGAAGGCTGACAGTGAAAATAACACAGGCAACGGGGGATACAAACTAATAGCAGAACAATTTGTAGAACTCTTTCCAGAGATGTCAGCACTGAGAGAAACAGTGGCAGATGCAATTACAGAAATCAAAGTTCTTAAAAAGACTGTTGAAACCCATGACAGTAAAATAAGAGATACAGAAGTGAGGTAACTCACCTAGAGACAACGACAAACAAAGACAGAGAACAAAGACTCAAGGACTCCCAGAGAATTAAAAACTGAAAGAAAGACTGGAGTACATAGAAAACAACTCCAGGAGAAATAATCTTCTTATATATGGACTACCGGAAGGGAAGGAAAGGAAAAATACCATAGAATACATACAACAAATGTTTAAAACCCTGTTTGGACCTCCCAAAGGTGCTAAGGAATATGCAATCGAGCAGGCACACTGCAGCTCCGCACCTAAGCCAACACCTGAAGTGAAACCAAGAATATTCATTGTACAATTAGTACACTTTCAAGAAACGTTTTTATTCAGCAACAAGCCTGGGACTTACTGAACTTGAGTTACTTAGGATTGCAGCTGAGCATTTACAATTATTATAGCCCCAGCATGAGAGAGAGATGGGGAAGCTATGCTGATGTTAAGGCAGGACTGCACCGGGTCCATGCCCTATTCCATCTGATGTACCCAGCATAACTCAAAATATGGCTCAAGAATGGGGTCCAAATATTCAACTACCCCAAGGAAGCAGATGCTGAGCTGACAAAACATTTCCACAGCAGCTCCCTGTACAAGCGCCAACAGGGGAAAGAACCCCTGAACCAAGTCCGCAGGTAGAAGCAACCCAAGGTGACAAAAGATCAATAATAAGAATTAACCAATGAAATCCACCCCCTGGACAGAAATGCAGAGTGATGTCATGGGGCAATGCAAAGGACTAAATGAACACTTTAAGGTAAACCATACACAGGGAAATGACAGCTTTAGAATACAATCCCCACTGTGTCTCCAGAAGGAGTAGAGACTGAGCACAAGAGGAGGAGGCATAAATAGTAACTTCAAAAAAAATAATACAATCCCCACCCTCACCCCACCCGCCTTTCCCCTGGACATAGAACAAAGGACCAGAGGTGGGAACACCATTTTGCATTTTCACTAGCCAACAAGGAGACTCACTCACTACACTACTGAAATAGAAATGACCACCACCAAACATGAAATAAGAACCTGAGACCAGCCAACCAAAGCTCTGCCAACATCAGACAACCTCCGAGATGCACCATAAACCTACTAAAAGAGGCAATGGCCGGAATGCAAGGGTGACTGGCACACTTAACAAGAGGTAACAGAATTATAATTACTGTACTAATAAGATTAATCCAGACTATCCTAGAACAACCCTACTAACTGCATACCCCCACCACACCCAGAGGCTGTACCCCAACCAAAAGAAACCAGGCATGGACTAACCAAAGTAATGACACACATAAAAGTAAAACACCAAGAACACCTCTAGATACTTATTACTAACTTATAGCATGCTCTGACCCTCCACCATCATAGCCACCAGAGATGTATATGTAAGGAGATGGGGACGGGGCAGCTATAGGTCCACATGGACTGACTAGTGACACAATCTTGTGATAAGGAACAATTACACTGACATAGACAGATACAAGGGATTGACACTAATAGATTATGCCGTCATTCATAAATCTAGTAGACACCCAGGAGGAAAGGGCAATGAAAAGATACAAGCACATAACCTCCTAACTCATGAGTCAAATTCCACATAGACATACACACCAAGTGTACACCCATAGCACAGATACCACTGGGAGAACATATCCCAGAATCGAGACACCTAGGCGGACACTGCCAAATGACATCACCAACAAATAAACGCACGGTGAGACACTAATGACGCACTGGGGCAGGATAGATACAGAGACCACCGAGGTGCAGAGGATTTGGAAGAAGTGCTTTGCTAGTTAAAAGAAAACACAACATACTCTTTAAACTTGTACTTAAATTGCACATACCGGAGACATTTCAGACCGCACTACATGCCTTGCTCTGAAAGATTATGTTGTATTTGGACCAGTTGTGACTTCTTTCACCCACCTCAGCCACAATCAGAATGTTACCTGACAATGAATTTAGAGGGCAGCAGACTCTCCAGGCAGCTGCAACTCTTCACATCGGTGCAGAGCAGGCAGTTGCTATTATCATATATGACGTTGGTTTTAGAGAGATCCAAATGCTGCTCCAGTGTGTCTATCTAGCTTGATTGGGCTGTGGCTGGTGGTTGGGGAGGGAATGCATGCACCTTTCTCCATAGTATCATCTACTGCTTGACTTCATCAGCACTAGAGGATCTCCAAAAATTTCTTCTTAGAGAGAGCTAAAACTCTAAGATGCAACACTATAAGTGGATGCAAATTTGCAAACCCCTGACCCTTCTGCCAATAGCAGGATGACACCTGAAGGTGAATTTTCAGGGTAGTAGATCACTCCAGTGTCACATTAGTGCTGCATATGTGGTCAACACTATAGCAGATGGCACTGAGTTCCATATACTGCTCAGTTAGTGTCTGTATGTGGGGCAGTCAAACCTAGGACTTGGGGAGGGTATGCTTACCCTTTCCTCAGAATATTGCTTGCTGATTGGCCTCATCCTCCAATTTTCTTCCAAAGATGGCTAAAGCTGTATGGGTGAGTGCAGTACTAAAAGTTTCAGATGGACGGGGTGTGCGTCATCATCCCTCACCATACACAAACATGCACACTGTGACCACAATGATCATTCAAAAATGGCAACACATTCCACTATGGCCCATTTACACTGAGGATTGCTCATGCTAGATTTGCCAGAGGAAGGGGTTGGAGTGATGTGGACACTCCGTAGGGTCACTGTTCTGGTGGCCCAAGCATCAAGCAATCAATTAGCAGTGGGGCTGGATTGGAGTAAGTGGACGTGGAATGAGCGGCATTGTAACACCTCCCATGCGAGATGCTAAGTGCAAGATTGGTGAGCTGCAGACCCAGGACTGATGCAATGGCAGTGAAAGATGAGTTTTGGAGATGTGTGGTCAGAGAACACAGAATACAGATGTGTGCATGGAGGAAGGGAGTGAACGAGCCATTGATCTGTGTCTGTCATCATGGGATACATCCCGGAAGGGAGATACAGCTAGGGGCTGGAGGTCATGGAGGACATCACGACAGGAGAAGAACCCCCCAAAACAAATACATAAATAAATCAATATATAAGATAATAGGGGAGAACACAGATATACCTTAGGAGGCTGGCTTGTGTATAAGATGCAGGTTGGAGACAGAGAGCAGTCGGAGACCAGGACAGGTACTGTAGCATCAACACAGATGTGACAAGGGCACACAGTACACACAACCTTGCACCCTCCCATTGTGCCACTCCCATGACAACACAATCCCCCTTTACTAGCCACTGAGACCCCAGGCCATGCAAAGATACAACAAAATGGATAAAAAGCAAAGAGGGGAGTGTGAGCACACAATATACAGCTACATCATCTCAATGACAGGGTAGTCATGGTGAATTGCATATGGACTAGAAATCCACAAAGACAACCAAATAAGAGGTTGTGGCATAGGATTTGACACACTGGGGGAGGAGAGAAAGGGGAGTGAGGGGGATCCTATACATAACCACAGAAGAGTAACTTTCACAGAACCATGCATGCCTAGCACAATATTATGACAACAACCAAACTAACAAGGTGCTGCAAAATATACCAGCCAATGCATGGGACTACAAACATCCATGCCCCTCACAGCAAGTACTACTTACAAAGTAACCTGCACATTAAACAGGATCCATTGCTATGAATGGAATAATGGAACCCATGAGGAAGAGTACAAATTTCATGAATGAACATGAACCACATAGTACATTGGGAGTGATCTGCAACAAACTGAGGCTGAAAGCATGTGCCAGAATGTAACCAGTGTCCAAGGAATGATCTTTCAGTAAATGCTTTGGTCCGCAGAATGATGTTAATATGCAATTAAGAACTCGAAGGCTGTGAACTTGGGGTTCAGCCTCTTACTACTCACACCCTTGGTAGGAATGATGGGAGGATGTGGGGGATGAAAGGTACAATGGCAAGGGTGAGAAGTGTACTGGGGAGGAGGGGGGAGCTGGTGGAGATTGCTGAGTGCTCCAGATGGAGTTAACAGAAGTAGCTGACTTTAAAAAGGAGTGAGGGAGGAGCAATTCCCCGCGCACTGATCCATGAGGTTTAGCCCTTCCACAGAACATGATATAAGATCTAATAACAATGCCCTGAGAAACATCCCCCCAAATGCTTGACTACATGAGAGAGGAGAGCACACCACACCACACCTATAGATGTGGTGGGTCCATTTGGATCAGGCATGGTGTCACAGTCTCTTAAGGGAAAAACTGGGGGGAAACAAAAGAAGCCAGAAAATGAATTAACTACCATTGAAATCACAGTTTCCCTACAGTAACTCAACTACAGAAATATGCAAAGGTGTGCTTGGTCCTGGTGAACTTCATGGTAGGTAGGCAAGATAAAGGTGGAAAGATGGAAAACAAATGTAGCCTACCCATAGCAAAAGAATACTGCCAAAAACTACAGTAATCAAGATACACTAGACATGACCCACCCCCACAACACTCTGCAGAATGGACATAGCTAATCATACAGGATTGCCCACCATACTGATCTCACAATACCAAGCTAGCTTAGTGGACAAACAGAGCAACCTGCTATGCTGAAATACAGACATATGCGGACATAGCAGCTGGTGGCATTGTAACACACACAGGACTTCACCAACAATTAAAGACATCATCAGGAGGGAGAGACAAATACCACAAAAGAGAAAGACACCACACTAACACCTGGGGGGGGGGGGCCACGGCTATGACCAAACTCACATACAAAACACCAAGGACATACAACCCGCATGCCTAAAACAAACCACAGGTGACACCCACCTGAACTGTATCATGTGGAATGCTAAAGGGATGCAAACACAGAGGAAAAGGCAAGAAGTATTACAGCATCTCAGACGCAATAATACCCAGATAACATTTTTGCAAGAAACACACATGAAGATGACAGACAATTATATGATGAGATGAACCTGGGTAGGAAAGACATTCGGTGCTAGAAATAACAATAAAAAAGGAGGCACACAGATACTCATGCACAAGACCCTAATATTCGAGGAACAATATATATGGCAACATACAGAAGGATGGATGCTGGTTGTAGCGGGTAGGCTAGGACAAATTAAACTAGCACTAATAAACATCTACACACCAAACAGTGATCAACCAGATTTCTTCCAAGACCTCTCGCATAAGTTGATGCAGTTGATGGACTATACAATCATAATTGGGGGAGATATGAACACAGTTCTGGATCCACTGCAGGATAGCACTAACTCAAGAAGGACACTATCGAGAAGTGCAAGAGCCCTATCTGGACTCCTGAATGAAAACCAGTACCTGGAGATGTGGAGCATCCTGCACTGGAATGATAGGAAATACACATTTAGATCCAACACACATAAAACAGAATCATGCATCAACTACTGAGTCACCCCAAATGTCGGCTCGATAAGTGTAACCGACATCTCTATACTACCGACAACCATCTCTGACCACACACCAGTCAAACTAGCAATATCACTACACGCCAGCTACCCAAGCTCTCCAATGTGGAAATTCAACAACCAGCTAGTGCAAAATGAGGAACACAAAAAAGCAATCAGAGAGAGAGAATCTATCCAGGAGTATATCCAGCACAACATCCCAGAGGATACCAGGTGGACCACGACATGGGATGCACTGAAGTGCTACATTAGAGGAAGATGCATCACCCTCTGCACTGCAAAGAAAAAAGAGACACCGCACAGAGAACCAGACTCCTAGAAACCATTAAACAGACGGAGGTGAAGCTACAACACAGTGATTTGGAAAAAGCGTGCTAGAGTGGGAAGAAGCTAAGAGGAAGTACAATGAGAACTGTAAGCATACCACTGAAATGACCTACAGAAGAACAAGAACCAGCTATCTCAAACACCCCCAGGGCAATGAAAATATTAACCATCAGATTAAAACAAGAACAGGCAAAATCACAAATCACTATTATAGATTGACTGAATACACCAGAACTGACTACAGAACCACTTGAAATAAACAAGGTCTTTGTTCAATACTACACAAAACTATACAACTCTGAAAACAGAGCAGCCACTGAAGACCTGGAGAAATTCACTGACACACTAACTCTCCTGAAGCTAACCGCCTCCAAGCAAGTCACCTACAACCAGAAATTTCAATGGAAGAACTCAAAACAGCAATAACAGAAATCCAGATAGAGAAGGCACTCGGAAAAGATGGCTTTACTGCTGAATTCTACAAAGACTACTCATCAGAGCTAACACCCTTCCTGGAAGAGGTCTTATCTGAAGCAATTCAAAGGGTACACCTTCCAGACACCATGACAAAGGGCATCATAATACTAATACTGAAACCCAAGAAGGACAAAGAGAAGTGTGAAACCGACCACCCTATCACACTATTAATATAGACACAAAGATATATGCCAAAGCACTCGCCACTAGACACCTCCAAGTGATGCCACAACTCATCAGCCCCTTGCAATCAGGTTTTATGGAAGGTCGGCACATTGTGGACAATGCCAGAAAAATTGCCTACCTCACAGAACTAGGGAAGAACTTAGACACCCCAGCAGCACTGATATCACTGGATGGTGAGAAGGCCTTCAATACGGTGGAGTGGCCCTACCTATTTAACATTCTGAGCAAATACAACTTCCCCTCGGCCTTTACCCAGATGATAGAGCTCTCTACCAGCACCCAAAGCATCCATACTCATGAATGGACTTAAATCGCTCCCATCACATTGAGTAGAGGAACAAGATGAGGTTGCCCACTCTCGCCCACCTTAGTCAATCTCGCCCTCGAACCACTTCTACTCAAAATACAGGAAGACAAGGGCATACAAGGGATCACATGTGGAGGCAGATCACACAAAATCACAGTATATGCGGATGACATTATCCTGTCAATCACAAACCTGAAAACATTGGTAATGCAGCTGCTTGACATACTCCAGAACTTCGGGCACATCTCAGGTTACAAACTGAGCAAAAGTAAATCGGAAGTGCTACCAATTAACCATCTCTGCACAAGACAAGAGCTAGCAAACACAGGGCTCAAATGGTGCCCAAAACACATTCAATACCTAGGCATCACATTATACCCAACAACAACCAAGACAGCCTCCCAGAACACCCATACACTACTAAAGGACATTGAAGAAGACATCAGAAGATGGTCAAGGCTCCACATAGGCAAGATCCAGAGGATATATGCAGTCAAAATGAACCTACTTCCACGGATCCTATTCTTCATGATGATGCTACATACACCACCCCCAATGGATGGATCAAAGCCGTGCAACAAACCATAAGCAATTACATGTGGGATGGAAAGAGAGCCAGGTGCAAACTACAGAGACTCACTCTGCTGTACAGCAATGGGAGGGGGGGGGCCTCAAGGTCCCGGACATACAATTGCACCATTATGCAGCACAAATATACATATTGACACAGTGGGCTGGATCCAAAAACACAGAAAAGTATATTGCCACATGGCTGGAAATAGAGAGAGATCTCTGCAAAACCCATAGAATTAATCTGGAAGCCCTGATCTATTGTACACTACCTCTGGCACTCAAGAAATGGCCCCTATACTACACCCACATCACTTGGGGAAAAATCCTACGAGCCATTAAAACAACCCTCAAATACAGTGTCGACCAACCCCTGTAGGGAAACATTAATTTAAAGATAAACCAACAAATGCTAGCAAGACCCATCTGGGAGGAATAGAGAATCACTACAGTATGACACCTGATAAAGAGCGACCAGACCACCACATACAGATATCTACAGCACACCTTTAACCTCAAGCCCATAGATGCCTTCTACCTGCTACAACTCCAACATACCATGAAAGGACATTGGAAGAGATGGCCACTAACAGAATCCACAGACCCATGGATGGAAGAACTCATCAAATGCATGTCAAACGACAACTCCATCTCGAACTGGTATTCATGTCTGAACAACAAGATCCTTGGTAGATCAGACAAAAGGGCAAACTGGTGGAAAAAGGCCCTAAACTCAACAACAGAATGGAACTGGAAAAAGATATGGGAATTCTCCAGGAAATCATCCTCCATACAAGATCTTAAGATTTAACAATTCAAGATAATGAATGATCTATATTGTACGCCTCAAAAGATACATAGGATGGCAAAAATAGCAGCACCAGTGTGCCAAAGATGCAACAAAGGAAAAGGCAACCTCTTGCACATTTATTTATTTATTTATTTATTTATTTTATTTTATTTTATTTTATGGTGACCGGGTAGGTGCGCTGATACAAGGGACTGTCTTCAGGCATGACCCGGGCTATAAACAATGACACATTTAGAGCAAAACAGAATACAGGAGGAGTAACATGGCAACAATGCAGGCCATTAACAAATGAGGCGAGGGTAATTGGCACCATGCAGTTTAATGAATGGTTGAAAAATGGTGCGGAGCACAGGGGTTTGGCTTCATTGGGGACTGGAGTTCCACCTGAGGACACCAGCCTATACTGGCAGGATGGTCTGCATCTGTCCAGGAAGGAACAAGTCTTTGAGCAATCGGTTTAAATGCTTCATTTGCAAGCTTTTAAACTAGTCAAAGGGAGGCACTGACAAGCAGCAGGAAAATCCCAGCCTCTCCCTACAAAACAGGGTACTAAATGAGAAAAAGACAGAGGTAGAAACGGTCAGTGGGGATGCTGCAACAGAAGGTAAAGCCATCAAAAATGGAGAGCAATGAGTACCAATGCCCGTAGTCTGGGTAACAAGCTTCCTGAATTAGTGGCCTTGATGGAGGAGGAACATCTGGATATACGTGGCAGTCACAGAAACATGGTACACACAAAACCATGACTGGGACATAAACATACCAGGATACACTGTCTACAGGAGGGACAGGGAGGGTAAAGAAGAGGAGGAGTAGTTCTTTACATAAGGGAAGGAATAAAAGCAACAGAACAAAAGGGTAAACAAGGAGGAGAAGAAGCACTGTGGGTAAATTTGGAGACAGGCAATGACTCCAATAATACATAGGGTTGTATACAGACCCCTTCTCAGGGAGGAAATGGACAGGAAATGATAGAAAGTATACGAATGGCAGAAAAAGGGGAGATATTGCTGATGGGTGATCTGAATACAAGATGTTAACTGGAGTGCAGTTGCAGCTGCCACTTGAAGAGTGCAGTTATTCTAGATGCCCTACAGAGGCATGCCTTAGACAACTAGTACTGGAGCCCACTCGAGAGGAGCAATATTAGACTTGATTTCTCAAATGGAGATGGAGAGAGGATCACAGATGTAGAAGTGGGTAGCCATCTGGGAACTAGCGACCATCGAACAGTATGGTTCACAATAAACACAGCAATAGAGTCAAGCCATACAAAGACAAAAGTACTGGACTTTAGGAGGGCTGACTTTGCCAAAATGGGTGAGTGCCTAAGGAATGCACTAAGCAAATGGGCAGGAAGGAGGGTGGAAGAACAATGGGGAATAATGGGAATAATAAAACTGCCATCACAGAGGTAATGAGCCTTTGTGTGAAGCAAATAAACAAAACATGCGATGTAAGAAACCACTATGGTTCTCAAAGGAAGTGGCAGCAGAAGGTTCAGAAAAGAAAGCATTCAGGAAGTACAAGGAATCGCAGAAGGAGCAGGACAGAGAAACTGAATCAGTTAAAGCAAAAGGAGGCTGGGAAGGCAGTCAGAACAGCAAAGGCCCAAACCGAGGAAAAGATAGCCAACTCAGTTAAGAAGGATAAAACCTTTTATAGGTACATCAGGGAGCAAAGGAAGACCAAGGGAGGATAATGAGGCTTAATAAAGGGAGGGAGGGTGGGCAGAGGGAGACTGTGAAAAGGCAGAGATACTAAACAAATATTTTTGCTCAGTATTTACAAACGAAGAGGGGAGGTACATAAAACAAACAGTAGTAACACTCTGGATACAGAAGTTGATACCAGCCATTTACAGAAGAAAGGGTTCTGAAAGAACTCTTAAAACTGAAGGTGGACAAAGCAATGGGGCCTGATGGGATTCATCCCAGAATTTAAAAGAGCTAAGGGTAGAACTAGTGACACCACTGACTACCCTTTTAACAAATCATGGGAGGATGGGGTGGTACCCGAGGACTGGAGGAGAGCAGATGTGATTCCCTTCACAAAAGTGGGAGCAAGGCAGAAGCAGGAAACTACAGACCTGTTAGTTTAACCTCAGTGATAGGGAAAATGATGGAATCACTTCTGAAGGAAAGAATTGTCAAGTATCTAGAGGTCAGAGGCACAGAACCCTAGGCAGCATGGATTCACAGCGGAAGGTCATGCCAGACAAATCTGATAGATTTCTTTGACTGGGTGACCAAAGTAGTAGATCAGGGAGGGCTGTGGACATGGCCTACCTAGACTTTAGCAAGGCATTTGACACTGATCCCACACAAAAGATTAATATACAGATTGCTTAGCCTGGGGTGGGTCCCAAGATGACAGCCTGGGTAAAGGGTGGCTGGAGAATAGGACACAGAGGTAATAGTAAATGGAGTCCACTCAGAAAGAAAGGAGGGTTACTAGTTGGGTACATGAGGTTCAGTATTAGGACTGGTCCCTTCAATGTCTTTTAAAGCGACATTGCGGAAGGACTGGAAGGAAAAGTGTGTCTCTTTGCAGATGACACTAAGATCTGCAACAGAGTTGATGCACAGGGTGGGGTGAAAAGGATGAGAAGGGACTTGGCAATAGAGGAATGGCCAAATGTATGGCAGCTTAGGATTCAATGCTAAGAAGTGCAAGGTAATGCACCTGGGAAACAAAACCCAGGGGAAGAGGCACACAATGGGGGTGAGATACTAACAACAACAAAAATGGAAAGGGACGTGGTCATATCAGATGACCTAAAGGTGGGCAAGCAATGTGAGAGGGCAGCAAGGAGGGCTGGGGGGATACTGGGATGCATAGGGAGAGGCATCACCTGTAGAAAACAGGAAGTTATTATCCCTCTGTACAGACAGCTGGTGAGACCCCATCTGGAGTACTGTGTGCAGTTCTGGAGACCCAATCTCCGCAAAGACATAGACAGGATGGAAGCTGTCCAGAGGAGGGCAACTAAAATGGTGCAGGGTCTGCACTGGAAGACATATGAAGAGAGACTTAAGGAGCTTAATATGTATAGCCTCGAGGAAAGGAGGGAGAGGGGGGACATGATAGAAACTTTCAAGTACCTCAAGGGAATCAACAAAGTCCAAGAGGGTAGCATCTTTCAAAAAGAGTGTGCAAGAACAAGAGGCACAATTTGAAGATGGGGGCAGCTCAGAGGTAATTTTAAGTATTTTTTTCACAGAGAGGATTGTGGATGCTGGCACGGCCTTCGAGGAGGTTGTGGAGTCAAAATCAGTGGTGGAATTCAAGCATGCATGGGACAGTCATAAGGCAATTCTGGGGGGTTGGGATAAGAAGAAGTAGGCTGCTGGTTAACTAGGATCTGCAGCTTATCCAGTAGGTAGGGAATTGGGCAGACTGGGTGGGCCAAGCGGTCCTTATCTGCCATCAAATTCTATGTTTCTATGTTTCTATAGGTGCAGGGAATTACAGTACAGAGGATATTAACAAAAATGAGAATGCAATAATGTACACAGTGAAGTTGTAGGCTAGCGACAAGTCCATATACATCATCACAGGAACATGGAGAACAGTACAGTAAGGTGACAAAGTACCAGGTAAACCATATAAAGTGCAATTTCAAAAAAAGCATGCCAATAACAAAATCAAATAACAAGCAGGTGGATATTCAAAATTCAGTGTGACAGTCCACAATAAGCAAAACGCAGTGGAGTAGACTATAGGGAGAGGAGAGCGGGCCACGTGGGGGTGGGAAAGAAGCTGGAGAGAAAGGGGTGTCGCAAGGGTGGGGAGACCCCACAAAAGGTGGAGGGGGAAGGAGGAATCATCCTAGCTTACAAAGATAGACAATGGCATTTGGCTTCCAGTAGTAGCCAATCTTTAAAGTAGCCTTTGAAGGATAAGTGGGAGGAGGACAAGTGGAACAATATATGGAGCTTGTTCCATAAGGACGGGGCAGAGGCGGAAAGGTTTTGCTGACCATTGTAGTGGAGATTCTGGGAACTACCAGGGGGAGGATGGATGATTCATGGAGGTGCCTAGTGGCCACTTTGCCCATCAGCAGGGATGAATAAGGGGAAAGGGGACCATCTCTGAGTATAGTGTCTATTGGGCAGCCAAAAGTATAGTCGAAGCGTCCTTGAAGTGGGAGCCAACCTAGTGATTTGTATAAGTCACAATGATGGGTAGAAAAGGATGCAAAGAGTTCAAAGAGGCAGATGCTGTTGTAAACTGATGTCAGTCTGGAGCGCAGGGCTGATGACATGGGGGGATATATGGGGGAGCAGTAATCAATAAGGGGTAGAAGGTTGCCTTGAGCAATTGCTAGGTATGCCTCATGGGACAGGAATTCTCTTAGCCGGTGGTGGCTCCTAATTTCTGGTTAACTCTATGCACAGAAATATTAACATGATCAGTGAATGTAACGGAGGAGTCCAGGGTGACCCCCAAGTATTTGAAACTAGAGAAATTTTCGAGGGGGGGGCCAACAGGTGTGAATACAAGTAGAGAGGATTCCACTTTGGAGACCTTAGTGATGAATGGTTTTGAGACAAATAATATTGATTTTGTCTTTTTTTCATTTACCAGGAGCTTTTTGGAAGTAAACCAATTGTAGGCAGCACCATAATTAAGGGTAAGGATGGAGGAGATGTTTGCAAGTGACTTGTCACTATGGTATAGCACAAGGTCATCTGCATAGAGAAGTGCCTCACAGGAGAGACTCTCTGCCGGGAGTGCATTGATAAATATGGAAAACAGTAAAGGGCCAAGGATGGAGCCCTGGGGGACCCCAGTAGAGACAGGCAAGACAGGGGAGGATGCAGTCCCAATGGTAACTGACTGGCCCAGCCCTCATGATAGCTCCGAAACCATGAGGAAGTCTTCGAGGAGGAGCCAAGCAGTGCAGAGTAGAGTGTAGGAGAGGGTGGTCGACTAGGTCAAATGCCCTTGTCAGATCCACCAATACAGGACATGTGGCCTTACCTGAATCCATGTTTCTGAGGACATGGTCAGGGAAATGGGCTAAGGCCGTTGTGGTGCTGTGGAGTTTGTGGAAACCATGCTGCTGGGGGCGCAGCAATGAATATTTTCCAAGGTGCTCAGAAAGCTGAGAGGGCACAATTCTCTTTAGTAGCTTGCTCGGGTGGGGGAGGAGGGAGGAGAGAGATGGGCCTGTAGTTATTGATAGAAAGGGGATCGTCTGCTTTAAAGATAGGAACAACATAAGCATGCTTCCAGGAATCGGGCATGGTGAACATGGAGAGGGAAGGTTGACAAGGAAGGTGAGGTGTTTAATGATTGCAGGTGAGATGAGCTTCAGGAAGGAGGGAGCAGCCCATCACTGCCAGGACTAACCTGGTAGAAAGGGACTTTACTGGAGTTTCTGGGCATATAGTTCTAAAGTAGAAGGGGCGGGGGTGGCCGGCAGGAGGCAGTCTGCCTGACTGTTAGGGCTAGATTGAGACTCGGGGAAGTCTTCTGAGGTGGACAGAGAGGTTGGTAAATTTTTTTAAAACTCTGTGCAATCTCAGCGGGGTCAGTCAGTGGGCCTGACGGGAGGCGAGTTGAGTGACTTGTCTGTGAGTCTTTAGATTGAGTAAGGACCTTATCGAGGCCCAAAACCATGTGTGGATCACTGAGATTGTTCATTTGTAGGTTGAGGTAGAAGTTGCGCTTTAGTGTTTTGGCCATTTGCTGGCAGGTGTTGCATAGGTGCCTGTAAGCATTTCAAAGTTAGGGGAAGGGGACGCTTTGTAATCCTTCCACTGGCTGTCCCTCTCTTTCATTAGGGCCAGTAGGTCACTGGATAGCCAATGGGTGTAGCCTCCCCTCACCCTACGAGTGGTGAGTGGGAAGTGGAGGTCTTGTACCTGAAGGAGGGCATTGGTGAAGAACTTAACTGCCGATGACACATTGTCAATGAGGTAAAGGGCAGATCAGTTTAATGCTCTTAAAGTACAAGTAAATAGGCTGTTTTGCCTTTATTATTGGAAGTCTACTTCAGTATTAGTTTGTAGATATTGACACGCTAAACCCACAAGCCTGTATTCTTTTGTTTATCTTTTATATTTTACTCATTTGTCTTTGCTTGCTGTAGTCTTGATCACTTTGAGAACGGGCATGTTCACGTGCGTTGCTGTGATGATGTCGTAGAGGCGAGTCCCTGTAAAGCAGAGCTAGTGTATGTAGCGATAATGCAGACGCCTCTTGGTGCTGCAGTTTTCCCCTTTTTTTCCAGTCATCCCTGGTGTCAGCTAGTCAATAAATTAGTATATATTGCTTGTGTTTTAAAATCATACCTGAATAAATTTTTTTCCAATCTTACCCTGTAAACCATGTTCTGTACTTGTGGGTCCTGGCGGGTTACTCTGCATGTGATGTTTGTTAAGAGCGAGGATGGATAGTCTGAAGAGAAATGAATAAACCTGAGTCAGCTATGAAGGACCAAAAGTAGAAAATGTCACTGTAACTTATAATCAGATATCATTGTAGGTCAAGTTGTTTGAGAGCAGGAGTTACTACCTATTTTTATTTTTCTGCTGATAACTGAATCGTGAGTGCAGCAGTGCTATCCTACATAATGTTGGCCTGCGAACATACTTTCTAGTAAATTACAGTGTCATTGTCTGATTTCATTATGGTTGTCACAATCTCTATACTTTATGCGTCATTAGCCATTTGAATATTCCTGTTGCAACATCACTCTACTAGGATCTAGTCGTTGTACTGTTTAAGCTGTCAGATGACAATTTAGGTAACGTGACAGCTTGTGCAACATCATCACTGCGAACTGTGTGACTTCATGTTCTCCCTCTTACATAATCATGTATTTTTTGTTTTTTTATTGCAGTTTCCATGTATTCTGTCACTCATGCCATCCTTCTTCCACACATATAATTGGTATCTCGTGCACCCCCCCACACCTCTTCATTATCCCTCATGTTCAATGTTCAGACACAAAATTTCCACGTTAGCTGCTGCAGAGGAGCTCGTCTTGGCAGTTCAAGCTCACGCTACATATATTTTTTTGTTAGTCACATTTTGTTTTGTTTGTTTTTGATACTGCTTTAGAATAAATATACATTTAACAGGAGCCATGTCTAATGTGATTATTGTTCTTTCTTTACGTCATTATGGTTGGATATGAGTGTCAACTTGAAATGTATCAATCAAAAGGGTGTTACCTAATCATCCCCGTAGAACTGCAACCTAGGGCTGTGCTCAGCTTTTGAAGTGGGATCATGACTACATGCAATGCCATACCAAACTATGACCCAGGTAGTAAGGGCAGATCAGCAACAATGGATGTGATACAAGGAACATTAGGTACTGACACAGCTGCCTCCTTCAGGAAACTGAAATGTGAGCACACAAATGTGTGTGTTGCTGACAGTCAAACAGATTGGGTGAAGGCCGTCCAAGTAGGGGGCTCCTTTAAACATCAGTACTCCCACTGTGGGCCCCAAAAAGCCTGAAGCAGGATCTGTCCCCCATCCCCCATCCCCAAAGCCACAATATATGTCCCTGCAAACATAACCTGGTAGTCTAGTGCCCCCCATCCCGTACCAAAGCTCAATAACATAGTGTACAACTGCTAATTATAAGGTAAGGTACATTTCACTGGTTCGGCTTCCTACACAGCTGTGCACAAATGTTACTTCGCACTCTTGATAATTTCAACCTGGATCCACAAACAGTTGTTGTTTAGCGTGTCACTGCAGGGTTAAAATGTAAAGCCTTCCTACATTTTACGCACCAATACTGTCAAAACTCCTGATTGCGATACTGCAGCACAACAAACAAACAAAAAACACTGCATCCAAATGTACAATACCGAACTGAACCTGTGGACATTTGACATCAATACACGGCATGCCTCCCCGATCTGCTGTTTTCTGTGCAGTCTTTCAATACGTAACCCTGATATAGTAAATTACAGCTAGTACCTGTTTAAATTATCTTTTTACAGATTGTAAACTGTAAAACCTGTTTGTGTGATCTGGGTATATGTTCTGGATACTGGTACAGTCCACTGAAGCTGTACATCACTATGTGATGAGTGCCTCAACTGTATCAATCTGCAGTTAGATACAGTAGCAATGGAACCTGTTGTTAGTGATTATTCAGTCACATGTCCCTCTGACAGTCGGCACTTAATTAGGGTCAAGCAGCTTTGAAATTGATGAGGTTAAGAAAGATGAATGATTGAGTGGTGCAACCAAGTGTACTATTATAATTCTATCTTTGGTCACTGATACTGTACACTATTGGGCTCCAGCTGTGGTGCCAGCGGAGGGACAGACTACATCAGCTATGCCAATTACAGTCCTGACTTACTTTTTATATTGTTTACTTGATTTTGCTGACTTTAACACAGAAAATAGAGACATAGAAATCTGTCAGCAGAAAAGGAATCCACGGCCCATCCAGTCTGCCCGAAACCCAACCCTCCCACGAAGACCTCTACCCTCCATTCTTATTCTGCCCCCTGTTGGTTAGGCTCATGTATGTATTCCAAGCTCTTTTAAATTTGTCCACTGTATCTACCTCACCATCAACTCGCAGTCTGCTACATGGCATTATGAGTGACCCTCTAAGTAAAGAATTTCCCCCTGATGTCACCTCTGAATCTTTCCCCCTCCAGTTTGAATGCATGCCCACTAGTTGATTTGTTCTCACTCATTCTGAAGATGTTGTCAACCCTCACCCTGTTTATTACCTTCAAGTACTTGAATATCTCAACCATAACCCTCTTTTCCCTCCTCTCTCCAGTGTGTACATGCTCAGTTCCCCCAGTCTCCCTTTATATGACTTCTCATGCAGCCCTTTCACCATTTTGGTTGCCCTTCTCCAGACCCTTTGCAGCTGGCCATGTCCCATTGCAAGTATGGCCTCCAATACTGGACCCCATATTCCAATGTAGTCTGACCATGGGTTTGTATAGTGGCACAATCACATCCCTCCTTGTACTTGTAAAGCCCCTCCCTATGCATGCTAATATTCTAAGTGCTTTCCCTGCTGCCCTGTCTCACTGACTCTGGACTATCAAGTTGTCTGAAATTGTGTTTCCCAGGTCTCTTACCTGATATATTATCCACAGTCCTCCCCCCCCCAAACCCAAAACCAGTATTTGTCTTTGGGTTGTTACTATATGCATAATTCTGCTTTTTGACTTTCATTGAATTACAGCTGCCGCCTTTCTGAGCACTCCTAACAGACAACTCTCCTCATACCTACCCCTATTACTACAGATCTTCATGTCATTGCAAACAGACATCTTCCCTTAGACCCTCTGTAATGTCCCCAATATATTTGTTGAAAAGTATGGGTCCCAGCATGGACCCCTGGGAGTCCCACTAAGGTAGCAATTTGTTTGCACAAGATACCAGCATCTGGCTGGCCCAGTGGTGCTGAGGGTTGAGGCGCTGGACCCCACACC
The DNA here is from genome assembly GCA_016271365.2 of Neoceratodus forsteri. Classification (NCBI taxonomy): domain Eukaryota; kingdom Metazoa; phylum Chordata; order Ceratodontiformes; family Ceratodontidae; genus Neoceratodus; species Neoceratodus forsteri. The sequence goes on from CM028136.1 coordinate 294,837,685, forward strand.
TCACACCATGCCTGCGACCCAGGTTCAGGATTTAGCTCAGGTCACTGAGGGTTGGCGGGGAGGAGAGGATTGAGTGTCCGATGACAGCTTTTTCTCTCCTGGGGGTGGGTAGGATGTGTTCCCGGTGCTAATGGCCATCAGAGGCTGGGTGTACTCAGGTCCAGATGAAAGGTAACCTAGGCTCTAGTCTAAGAGAAAATCTGGGGCCCCTTTTGCCATGACTATGGCCCATTGCCACAAAGAGACCCTGTCACAAACTGTAAGGCACCTTGGGAATCCATTTATATACAAACTATATCTCATGTTAGGATACAGTTTGTAAGAGATATGGGTAACAGAATACAAATCAAAAATACTACCCTTCTGTTCCCCTCTTTCATAGAAGTTGTCGGTGAATAAGGACCACCTAGCCCACCTAGTCTGCCCTGTTAATCCTGCCTATAGCCCCCTGCAAGTCCTCAGATTTTTCCCATGTTTGCCTTGGTGCTAGGATTCCTTTATGCCTATCCCACACATTTTTGAAGCTTGTGATCATTTCAGCTTCTACCACTTCCACCAGGAGTCTGTTCCAAACTCCCACCACCCTGTCCATAAAGAAAAACTTCCTGACATCCCCCCTCAGTCCCCTCTCCCCCTCCAGTTTCATTGTGTGACCCCTGGTTCTTGTGCAAGTGTTCCTCTGGAAAATACTCCCTTCCTGTATCTTGTTCACACCCATGAGCTACTTATATGTATCTATCATATCTTTCCTCTCCCTCCTCTCTTCTAGAAAGTACATGTTTAATTCCCCAATTCTGTCCTCATAGGCCTTTAGGTGTAGGCGCTGCACCATCTTGGTTGCCTTCCTTTAAACCCCTTAAACCCTGTCTCTGTCCTTTCGGAGATAGGGCCTCCAGGTCTGTACATAGTATTCAAGGTGAGGTCTCACCAACTTTATGACTTCCCTTCTTCTGCTGGTGATCCCTCTACCTATGCACCCCAGCATCCTGCTGGCTTTCCCCACCACCCTGTCACACGGCTTAGCCACCTTCGCGTCTTCAGAAATAATTATCCCAGGTCCCGTTCCTGTCTTGTGACCATCAGTCCCCCCCCCAAAATGGTACTTAGCCGCAGGGTTCCTGTGATGCAGGTGCATTATCTTGCACTTCTTTGCATTAAAGCGCAGTTCCAAGGCTCTTGACCACTTTTCCAGTTTGCTAAGATCCTCCCTTATTTGCCCCCCTCCCAGTGTCCACCCTCTTGAAAGTTTTGATAACATCCGCAAACATACACACCTTACATAGAAACATAGACTTTGATGGCAGATAAGGACCAGTTGGCCCACCTAGTCTGCCCATTTCCCTACCTAGTGGATAAGCTACAGATCCTAGTTAACCAACAGTCTACTTCTTCCTAACCCCCACCAGAATTGGCTTATGTCTGTCCCATGCATTCTTGAATTCTCCCACTGTTTTTGACCCCATGACCTCCTCAGGATAGCTGTTCCATGCCCACCACCCTCTCTGTGAAAAAATACTTCCTCACATTGCCCTTGAGCCATCCCCACTGTATCTTCAAATTGTGTCCCATTGTTCTTGCACATCTCTTTTTCTGAAAGATGCTACCCTCTTGGACTTTGTTGATTCCCTTGAAGTACTTGAAAGTTTCTATCATGTCCCCCCTCTCCCTCCTTTCCTCAAGGGTATACATATTAAGCTCCTTTAGTCTCTCTTCGTATGGCTTCTGTTGCAGACCCTGCACCATTTTAGTTGCCATCCTCTGGCCTGCCTCCATCCTGTCTATGTCCTTGCAGAGATGGGGTCTCCAGAACTGCATGCAGTACTCCAGATGGGGTCTTACCAACTGCCTGTATAGAGGGATAACAACTTCCTGTTTTCTGCTGGTGATGCCTCTCCCTATACATCCCAGTATCCCCCCAGACATCCTTACTGCCTTCTCACGTTGCTTGCTTACCTTTAGGTCTTCTGAAATGACTACCTGCAGGTCCCTTTCCATTTGTGTTGTTGTTAATACCCCCAACCCATTGTGTACTCTTCCCCTGGGTTTTTGTTTCCCAGGTGCATTACTTTGCACTTCTTTGCATTGAATCTAAGCTCCCATACTTTTAACCATTCCTCCAACCTTGCCAAGTCCCTTCTCACCCTTTCCACCCCCCCCCACCATGTCATCTGTAAAGAGTCATACTTTTTCTTCCAGTCCTTCTGCAATGTCACTTATAAAGACATTAAAAAGGACCAGACCCAGTAATGAACCCTGCGGTACCCCGCTAGTAACCCCCCTTTCTTCAGAGTGGACTCCATTTACTATCATCCTCTGTGTCTTGTTGTCCAGCCAATTTTTTACCCAGGCTACCACCCTGGGACCCACTCCCATGCTGGCTAATTTGTTTATTAATCTTTTGTGTGGGACTGTGTCAGATGCCTTCCCAACCAGCCCTTCAGCAGTATTGCAGATAAATATATTGGAGAGTACTGGACCAAGCACTGACCCCTGTGGCACCCCGCTAGTCACTTTGCCTTCCCCTGAGTGCATACCATTTACCACAGCCCTCAGACTTCTACCTTCCAGCCAGTTTCTCACCCATCCAACTACCTTCTTTCCTACCCCAGGGCTATTTAGTTTGTTCAGTAGCCTTCTGTGGTGAAAATTCTTAGAAAATTAAGCCCCTTTTTTCCATAACTTTGATAATCATTTTCATGACACTCATCACCACAGCCCAAACTCAGCCATGAACCCTCCTACTAATTTTCCCTGATAGGAGAATTGCATTTAACAATGATAATTCAATTCCAATCAAGGAGTGTAAAAATTAACTAAAATATTAGGCAGTATATATAGCCTAGTAGTTAGCTCTAAGTAAAGAACCTGGAAAACATGTAGACTCAGAATACTTGGAGTGTTTGAATGGCAACCTCTATCTGCATACTATGTGACACAGTGTCATGGCATGTCACAGAATGTCCATGTGCTAATGAGAAGCATCTGGAACTTGGAACAGGCACTCCAAAAAGCAGGCTATACTGGCTCGCTGCTCCTTCCAGTATGAACGATTTTCACCAGTCACTCTCCATATCAGGAACACCAATTGGAAGGCATGGATCTTTCTAGCTACTTCTTTCCACTTGGGATACCAGGGGGTGGGAGACAAAGAAATGGAAAAGGGCCTGTTTTCACCTTAAAAGTCATTCTGGCTGGAGCCCCACAAAGCTATCACCTGTACTTAACACCTAATCAGGAGGTGAGCTTCACATTTAAGCAGACGGCAAAGGAAAAGGGCCCATTTACACCTCAAAGGTTATTCTGGTTGCAGCCCCTGAAGCTATCAGCTGTACTTAACACCTAATCAAGGGGTGAATTCTCATCACAGTTCAGCTCCTGCCTTGTTCATCTTATTCAGCAGTCAAGTCCATTACAAAAAGTTCAGCACAAAGAAATGGGTATGTAGTAAATATATTTATTTATTTATTTATTAAATTTTGGTGACCGGGTAGGCCCACTGAGCCCGAGGTCCCTTTTCAGGGGCAACCAAGGACAACAATACAAGTTATAAGAATGAACAAGGACATAAGGTATTTGGGGGTTGTTGCAGGCCCATGGCAGTTGGGGGCCCTAGGCTGGTACCTATGTTGCCTATGTCTTAATCCGGCCCTGGGTGTACTGCAGCCTGGGACCACTTTCAAGATGGGGCGAGGCGTCAGCTGACATCTTGCAGGTGGGTGCTGGAGTGAACCTAACTGTGCTGGATGTCATTGCACATCTATGCCTTGGGGGGAGAGCTATCAGCACGAACAAGGAAAAACCCTGCACCGTTGGGTAGGCGACGGCACCTGGCCCCCATGCCCACCACCAGATCCCGCCCATCTGGTCTCCTAATTCCCTCCTTCCAAGCCTTGCCTGCAGCAGAATCTAGGCTTCAAAGAAGCACCAAAGAAGGAGTGGTGGCCCCACCTTGGTTGGGTACAAGCCAAGGGTTTATAGCTGCAAGGTAGATGCATGGGTTGGAGTACCGTGGGGAAGACTTGGTCTGGGGGGTCTCAGGTGGGCAGGAACAAGCCAGGATGCCTGAGAGTCCTGACAGAGCAGCGACCAGAGGGAAAAATAATTGGAAAAAAAAAAGATGCCAGCATCTGTGGTAACAGGCTGCATTGAGTGATACTGTTGTGCTCTACATGAATGGCAAGCCTACCCTCCTTTGCCTAAGTTTGTTATTGTTGTCACTGTACTTTTGCAGGTCAGTCTTTCATATATAGTGCAATACCCCTGTTGACCAGTGGACCGGTTCAGCCCCGATCCCCCAAAATTTTGAAGCCACACATACATGGTGGCCTACTGGACTCCCCACCCTGCAGTGCCTACCACCCCGATCCTCCTCACAGAACCCGTAACCAAGCCGGTGACTGGCTTAGCCCACCACTCATCTCCACTATCTGAGTAATGAATGAGCGTATACTATAATAGTATGCATTCATTCATTGCTCAATCGGCAGCTGGCTGCAGAGGTGAGCGGTGGGCTAAGTCAGTTGCTGGCTCGGTTATGTGTTTGGGAGGTGATGGGGGGGTGGTAGGCACTGCAGGGTGGGGTGTGGGGTGTCCACTAGATCACCAGGTAGTCATGCCATTAAATGTATGGGGGATCTGGTTTGCAGCAGTCCACTTGACCACCAGAGAAGCATGCCGTACCTGGACTCTCACAGCATATACACACATCTCTCCCAACTGAAGTCCGGTACGTCAATATTAGTCCCCAATTGCTAACTATCCCAAATGATACCTTTATAATGTCTGTTTGTAAGTCAGAAATTATCTTTCAGACTGTTAAAGCCATCAGATTGACTTTTCATAGTGATGCAGTTCTCCACCGACCCCGTGCTCATAAAGTAAAGACTGTCAAATCTCACGAAGTGTACCACTCTCTTCAGTGTCCTTGCACTCACCACAATGCTTCACTAGATCGACATTCTCTCCTTGAATCCCCAGCTTCAGCCTCTTCTTACTAAAATGAATATGTCCACCTCCCACCATAAAATTCCCATGAAAGTGAGACCGGAAGGGGTGATCTTCCATGTGCCACAGCGCCAACTGCAATTGTATGTGTGATCGGGAGGTGGGGGGCATCACACGGGCTATAAGACACTCCACCTGTGGTATTGGGCCTCATTACGGCCTTTTACAGTTCTGCATTGCCCAATTACATCACCGTATTCAAAGGTAGTGAGTTTGGTATTAGCTACTAGGACTTGCTGCTGGTGCAAAGGAATGTATTTTTTGATTCTGTATAGCACTCTGAGTTTAGGCCAAAGCCTGATGCACATAGAGACAATGTGTGTCGATAAGTCGAGGTGTTGATGTAAGCGTTGTATGTACTATGTATTTGTAAGATGTCACTGAGTTATGGGTGGACCCATCCAATGAGGATAAGGGGGGGCCATACTTGGAGTTTAGCCAGCTATTGGATAGTCCAAAAGACCGCTGAGACAGTTCATTTGTTGTTTACTGCAAGGATGTTATCGTGGAACCAGTGTATGACATGGGAGAAGTCAGCCTGGAGTGTTTAGAAAACTGTGTCAGGAAAGGGATTAGATGCATAAACGATGGTGTCATCTGCATTCAGGTGAATTTAAGTATGCGCACAAGCTTTAGTTAGGTCATTTATGAAAACCGTGAAAGAATTGGACCTTGAATTCAGTCTTGTGATACTCCCGCAAGGATGGGAAGGGGATAGAAACATAGAAACATAGACTTTGACGGGAGATAAGGACCACTTGGCCCACCCAGTCTGCCCATTTCCTTACCTATTGGATAAGCTGCATATCTTAGTTAACCAACAACCTACTTCTTCCTACCCCCCACCAGAATTGCTTTATGTCTGTCCCATGCATACTTGAATACCCCACTCTATTTGACCCCACAACCTCCTCAGGAAGGCCATTCCATGCGTCCACCACCCTCTCTGTGAAAAAATACTTCCTCACATTGCCCTTGAGCCATCCCCATCTATCTTCAAATTATGCCCCCTTGTTCTTGCACATCTCTTTTTCTGAAAGATGCTACCCTCCTGGACTTTGTTGATTCCCGTGAGGTGCTTGAAAGTTTCTATCATGTCCCCCCCTCTCCCTCCTTTCCTTGAGGGTATACATATTATGCTCCTTTGGTCTCTCTCTGTATGGCTTCTGGTGCAGACCCTGCAGCATTTTAATTACCCTCTTCTGGATTGCCTCCATCTTGTCTATGTCATTGCAGAGATGGGGTCTCCAGAATTGCACCCAGTACTCCAGATGGGTTCTCACCAACTATCTGTACAGAGGGATAACAACTTCTTCCTTTCTACTGGTGATGCCTCTTCCTATACATCCCAGTATTCCCCCAGCCCTCCTTACTGCCTTCTCACATTACCTTTAGGTCATCTGATATGATTACCTCCAGGTCCCTTTCCATTTGTGTTGTTGTTATCCCCCCCCCCCATTGTGTACTCTTCCCCGGGTTTTTGTTTTCCAGGTGCATTACTTTGCACTTCTTTGCATTGAATCTAAGCTACCATACTTTTGGCCATTCCTCTAACCTTGCCAAGTCCCTTCTCATCCTTTCCACCCCCTTGTGTATCAACCCTGTTGCAGATCTTTGTGTTGCCTGCAAAGAGGCATACTTTTCGTTCCAGTCCCTCCTCAATGTCACTTATAAAGACATTAAAAGGGACCAGACCCAGTACTGAACCCTGAGGTACCCCGCTGGTAACCCCCCTTTTCTTTGGAGTGGACTCTGTTCACTATTACCCTCTGTGTCCTGTTGTCCAGCCAGTTTTTTACCCAGGTAACCACCCTGGGACCCACTCCCAGGTTGGCTAATTTGTTTATTAATCTTTTGTGTGGGATTGTGTCAAATGCCTTGCTAAAGTCTAGGTAGACCATGTCCACAGCCCTTCCCTGGTCTACTACTTTGATCACCCAGTCAAAGAAATCTATTAGATTCATCTGATATGACCTTCCCATTGTGAATCCATGCTGCCTTGGGTCCTGTGCCCCGCTGGCCTCTAGGTACTCAACAATTCTTTCTTTCAGAAGTGATTCCATCATTTTCCCTACCACTGAGGTCAAGCTAACAGGTCTGTAGTTTTCTACCTCTGCTTTGCTCCCACTTTTGTGAAGGGGAATCACATCCACCCTCCTCCAGTCCTCATGTACCACATCATCCTTCCATGATTTGTTAAAAAGGGTAGTCAGTGGTGTCACTAGTTCTCCCCCTAGTTCTTTTAGAATTCCTGGGTGAATCTCATCAGGGCCCATTGCTTTGTCCACCTTGGACACATAGTTTCCCACTATGACACTCTGCAGTCTACCACTGAGGTATGAGCAGAACCAATTTATTAACTGCCATAGCTTGGTTTGATTCCACTAGAACGCTGACTAACTCAGCTGCCTGTGTTGTATAGGTGTGTATATCATGCCTGTGTGCATAGCAGTGCTGTTGCAAGTATGATGAGGTCTCCAGAACTGAACCTCATACTCCAGGTGGGGCTTTACCATGAACTGTATAGTGGCATCAGCACCTTCCGTCTTCTACTGGTTATCTCTCTCACCCATTTTATTGATCACCATCAGATACTTGAATGTTTCTATCATATCCCCCCTTCTGATTTCCAGGGGTTACAGATCCAACACTATCAACCTCTCTTCGTATGGCTTACCATTTACCACTACCATCTGGCTTTTACTCCTCATCCAGTTCTCAACCCACATTGTTATAATCTGTCCCACCCCAAGTCTCTTCAGTTGGTTTACCAGCCTTCTGTAAGGCACAGTGTTGAATGCCTTCCCAAAGTCCAGATAAGCCACGTGCACTGCCCACCCACACCCACCCCCACTCGTCCTGGTTCATCTGATATGACCGCCCCCATGTGAAACCATGCTGTCAGATGCCCTGCAGACCACTATTCTCCAAGTAACCAACCAGCCTTTCATTCATGATCTCCTGACACCTCCATCACCTTACCTACTACTGATGTGAGGCTGACCAGGTGATAATTGGCAGCCTCTCTGCTGCCACTTTTATGAAGTCGGACCATGTCTGCCCTCTTCCAGTCCTCAGGAACCTTCCACATGTCTGAACACAAGTTAAATAACATCGCTAGTAGTGCCACCAACTCCTCCCTAAGCTCCTGGACCTACAGGAGAGACAGGGAGGGGAGAAGAGGGGGAGGAGTAGCTCTCTATGTAAGGGAAGGGATAAAAGCAATGGAACAAAAGAGTAAACAGGGAGGAGAGGAGGCACTGTGGGTCACCTTAGAGACTGGAAATGGCACCACAATCTGCACAGGGGTTGTATACAGACCCCCATGTCAGGGGGAGGGAATGGACAAGGATATGATAGAATGCATCCTTAGGATGGCAGAGAAAGGGGAGATACTGTTGATAGGGGACCTGAATATGCCAGATATTAACTGGAGTACCTTTGCTGCAGCCACATCCAAGAGCAGGGCCATTCTCAATGCCCTACAGGTGGCATGCCTCAGACAGCTAGTTTTGGAACCCACTCATGAGGGAGCAATCTTAGACCTCATACTCTTAAATGGGGACAGTGAGAGGATCTCAGATCTAGAAGTGGGTAGCCATCTGGGAACAAGTGACCACCAAACAGTATGGTTCATAATAAACTCAGCTACAGAGTCAAGCCATACAAAATGAGGGTACTGGACTTCAGGAGGGTTGACTTTGGCAAGATGGGAGAGTGCCTTAGAAAAGCATTAGCAAACAGGCTAGAAGAAGGGGTGAAGCAACAATGGGGAAAAATCAGAACTGCCATCACAGAGGCAACAACCCCTTGTGTGAAGCAAATAAACAAATCAAAACAAAAGAAAAAGCCACTATGGTTCTCAAAAGAGGTGGTGGGGAAGGTTAGGTAGAAAAAGATAGCATTTAGGAAGTATGAGGAAATACAGAAGGAGCAGGACAGAGAACTGTACCAGTTAAGGCAGAAGGAAGCAGGGAGGGAAGTCAGAATAGCAAAGGCCCAAACTGAGGAAAAGATAGCCAACCCAGTTAAGAAGGGGGATAAAACATTTTATAGGTACATCAGGGAGTGTAGAAAGACAAAGGGAGGGATAGTGAAGCTGAATAGAATGGACGGGGTGGGCAGAGAGGACGTGAAAAAGCAGGATACTGAATGAATACTTCTGCTCAGTATTCACAAAAGAGGAGGAGAGGGAGGTGCCTAATCCAATTAACAGAAGCACTTTGGATAGGGGATCAATCCCAGTCCTTTCACAGAAGAAAGAGTTCTGAAAGAACTCCTAAAACTGAAGGTGGACAAAGCAATGGGGCCTGACGGAATTCACCCCAGCATTCTAAAACAATTAAGGGTAGAACTAGTGACACCACTAACTACCCTTTTTAACAAATCATGGGAGGATGGTGGGGTACCTGAGGACTGGAGAAAGGCAGATGTGATTCCCCTTCACAAAAGAGGGAGCAAGACAGAGGCAGGAAACTACAGGCCTGTCAGTTTGACCTCTGTGGTAGGGAAAGTGATGAAATCACTTCTGAAGGAAAGAATTGTTGAGTCCCTAAAGGCGAGTGGGGCAAAGGACCCAAGGCAGCATGGGTTCACAGGGGGAAGGTCATGTCTGATGTATCTAATTGATTTCTTTGACTGGGTGACCAAAGTAGTAGACCAGGGAGGGGCTGTGGACATGGCCTACCTAGACTTTAGCAAGGCATTTGACTCAGTCCCACACAACAGATTAATAATCAAATTTACCAGCCTGGAAGTGGGTCCCCTGGTGGTAGCCTCAGTAAAACATTGGCTGGACAACAGGACACAGAAGGTACTTGTAAATGGAGTCCACTCTGAAGAAAGAGGGATTACTAGTGGGGTACCTACAGGGTTCAGTACTGAGTTCAGTCCTTTTAATGTCTTTATAAGTGACATTGCAGAGGACTGAAGAAAAGTATGCCCCTTGCAGTTGACACAAAGATCTGCAACAGGGTTGATACACAAGGAGGTGTGGAAAGGATGAGAAGGGACTTGGCAAGGTTGGAGGAATGGTCAGAAGTATGGCAGCTTGGATTCAATGCAAAAAATTGCAAAATAATGCACCACCTGGGAAACAAAACCCAGGGGAAGATTACACAATGGCGGGGAGGTAGTAACAACAACAAAAATGGAAAGGGACCTGGGGGTAATCATGTCAGATGACCTTAAGGTTAGCAAGCAATGTGAGAAGGCAGTAGGGAGGACTGGTGGGATACTGGGATGTATAGGGAGAGGCATCACCAGCAGAAAACAGGAAGTTGTTATCCCTCTGTACAGACAGTTGGTAAGACCCCATCTGGAGTACTGTGTCCAGTTCTGGAGACCCCATCTCTGCAAGGACATAGACAGGATGGAGGGCAACTAAAATGGAGCAGGGTCTGCAAGAGAATACATACGAGGAGAGACTAAAGGAGCACAATATGTGTACCCTTGAGGAAAGGAGGGAGAGGGGGACATGATAGAAACTTTTAAGTACCTCAGTGGAATCAACAAAGTCCAAGAGGGTAGCATCTTTCAGAAAAAGAGATGTGCAAGAACAAGGGGTCACAATTTGAAGATAGAGGGTGGATGGCTCAAGGGCAATGTGAGGAAGTATTTTTTCACAGAGAGGGTGGTGGACACATGGAACAGCCTTCCTGAGGAGGTTGTAGGGTCTAAAACTGTGGGAGAATTCAAGAATGCATGGGACAGACATAAAGCAATTCTTGTGGGGGGTAGGAAGAAATAGGCTTTTGGTTAACTAGGATCTGTAGCTTATCCTGTAGGTAGGAAAATGTATTTATTTATTTAGTTTTTGTTAACCAGGTAGGTACACCAGCCATAAAATGACTATTTTCAGGCACAACCTGGGAGAGTACAACAAAAAGAGAACAGTGGAACAACAGCAACATGGGTACAGTAATACAAATAGAGGAACAGAACAGCAGTGCTACAAAAATACAATGAGTAGAAACAACAAATAATAATAGCAAGCATTATACAAATAATGGCAGTAAGATATATAATAAATGCAGAAACCATGGCCCTGACCTAGTGGAGAGAAAGGGTTAATAAGAAAGTAAGGTTATATAGAGAGAGAAAAGTGAGGAATGTTCAAACATAACAAGAAAGACTGACAGAAGGAAGGCCAGGGGTGGTATTTGGCAAAACAACAGTGGGTGGTCAGCAACAATGTTCAAGAAGCAAGAGAGCTAGTATTCAAGAAGTTATTTACAAAGAGAGGAAAAATATGGGGAAGGGAAGAGGAGCCAGTCTTGGAGCTGGATTAGAGCAGGGGTGACATTATTGGTAAGTCTCAGGAGCTTCAGGTTGGGTCAAAGCATGTACAAGCATCAGCTAAGGATAGATAACAACAATATTCACTTTTAAATCTAAAGTGAGATTGAGACACCCGGAAGTCAAGTGGAAGAGCATTCCATAGCCTGGGAGCAGAGTACTGGAAGGCCCCTGTGCCTTTAGTCGTCCGACATCTCGGAACATAGAGCAAGGATTTGTCAGCTGATTGCAGGCCATGGAAGGATGGTTGAGGGACCAGCAATGCCACCAGCTGGGATGGGTTTTTTTCCCGGATGATTGAGTCCATTAATAAGCAGACTGGGTGAGCCAAGTGGTCCTTATCTGCCATCAAAGTCTATGTTTCCATGTTTCTGCAGCACCCTAGGATGCATGGCATCTAGACACACAGCCCATATCTATAGTGTGACCCATAAGATTTATACTTGACCTTGCTCAGACTGTGTGCCACCAGTTTGGTTTCTTCAAACTTTAATTAGCAGTATGAATACCAGTTTTGTGTAACTCTGCCATCTTGTACTGCAACTGTGGTATTACTTAATTGGATATGTGATTTCTATTACATGCTAAAGGTGGATTGATATTACATGTTGTGATTGTTAACTATTATCCTTTCAGACTGTACAGATGTTATTGGCACCTATTGTTATGGTACACAAAGAGGATGTTATCACAGGACAATGAGGTATTACCAGAATGTTCAAATATAAGTTTGTTGGATCAAGGGGAGGGAACAGCAACTGCTATGGATGATGATAGTTATTCATGTAATGTCAACATTGAAGGGAGGGACCAATCTGAGACAGTATGTGTTGATGACACTCCATTGGTGAGCGTAAACCCCAACATGTTATATTGGATAGCTCTGCAATAACCATCACACATCAGTGCCAAAAAGACGTAGCACAAAAACACAAGTCAATTTCAAACCACCACATAAGAGCTGCCACGTGCAGACAGACAGCATCAGAATATCACCAATGGATAAGGTGTCAATTGCTACTCAGTGCAATTTAGACAATGAGATAATGCACACCGCTCAACAGAGTACAGATAGTTTTCAGGATCATCTTAGTTCTATTTATTTGGAAAGAACAAGCACATCTTCTATGTCTTCTTTATCAGACATTGACATTGATAGCTGCATGGAAACGTACCAAGAGTCACCACCATACTTCCAAGGGCATCTGACTGGAGTAAAATTTAGATTCTGAAGCAGATGATACCTTTTTTTTAGTGTCCAGAAGTAGCCTCTCAATGCTATTCAAGACTTGCAACATATGCAGGGCAACAACCTATCTCATATTGTTAAAAACATTGGTAGCATGATAACAGTCATAAATAGATGTGATCGTGATCACGTTTATGGGTGGAACATTGGGAAACTTATTAATGTCAACTGCCATTTTCTACTCAAGAATGTCCCCTTCAAAAGTATTGAGGCTGTTTGAGGTTTGGAAAATGCCACCCATTTCTTTGGTGACTTACCACAAAATTCAAAAGTCTTACATGATCCCAGTGGTGAACAATGTATGGGGATGCCAACAAAATCAGCTTCTGGACACAGCATTAGACCAACCACTGATATTAGGGGGGAGACGCAAAATGCAATTCACCCAGACACTCAGCCACATATGGGTTGTACACTTCAATGGATCTTCATAAAAAGAAGATAGTCTGCCTTCAACTTGTGCAGGTGATTATATGGTGTGATATCAAGTTTAGTGTGTATTGTCTTACATATTTAGTAGAGCAAACTTGAACAGCAACAGTTAACAACTTGTGTGAATTGATAAAGTAATCTGATTTTCTGTAAGGTACAATGTTTCTCTTTTGTTCGTTTTTTTTTTTTTTTGTAAATTAGAGTACGCAAGTAAAGACTTCCACAGCGATGGAATTGGAGGAGCTAAAAAGGGGGATAGATTTCCTTCAATCAAAGGGATGTGTAGTTCAGGAGCTGATCCCAGACAGATATGTTCAAGTAAAGGCATATATGAAGAAAAATAAATCCGGAAATAAAACATTACTTTGATGCTTGGCACATGTCAAAGAGTGAGTGTGAACTTAATTATCCTTCAGTTTCTCTGAACTCCTTTCTTCATTACATGTCTTTACACTTCTAGTTTCATTTTACTTATTATTTGGTATTGTGTTACCATGAAGGATACTGTGTGTGTGAGTACATAATTACTATTAATTGCTCAAATAGTCAAATGTCAGTAATGAAAATATTGAATGATGAGCTGACTTTTTCTTATCTTGAATACACTATTTCATATAAGTAAATCTGATTCATAGGTGTTGTAAAGAAGCTTGAACTGTCGGCAAAGAAGAAAGACTGTGCACTTATCAGGAAGTGGACCAAGTCCATCTCAAACCATTTGTTTTGGGTTGTCAGAACAAGACAGGATGATTCAAATGTAATGATTCAGAAGTGGCTGAGTGTCAGCAATCATGCCACTGATGTTCACACTGGCCTTGGTGATCTGTTTCCCAATTGCTTGCATGAGCCACTACTGGACAATGACAAGGAATGGATGCGCAGAGGTTAGTATTGCCAAGCTGGTCTCAGACAGGTTGTCTGGGAGCTGACAGCACAATATCTGTCTTAGGAGGAACACGTAGCAGGAAGTAAGTGCAGTGCTAATGAGGGGAAAAGCTGTTAGTGGCAGACAAATAATGTGAAACATAGGTTTTGTAAAACTTAGAAATGATGATGAGTGTGACAAGAAAAGAACTGGTGGTTGCTGGGACACATTTGCATGAAATGGAGGGCAGACAGGAGTCACAGAACAAGAAGGTTGCCACTTTTAAATCAAGTAACTGACAATTTTTGTTTTTGTGGACTCGTGTGTTGTGACTCGGATCTCTCTCTCTCTCTCTCTCTCTCTCTCTCTCTCTTTCTCTCTGTCGCTCAACTCATTGGAATTTACACCCAAAATTTAGTTTAGCTGCATGTGTATGTCTTTACAGTTTGAATATAAATGATGTGCCTCTAAAGCAAGTCTTGCAATAGTCAGTGGGAGATCAGTTCAGGGCTCCCTTAGCGAGGCAACCAACATGGTGGCAGTTGCCTTTTTCAAGGTTCTGCTGGCCCATTGCTATTAGAAGCAAAAGAGATAAGAGACACAGGGACTAGTTATTTCCCGGTCTCTGTTGTCTCATGCCCACCCGGCTAATTGGTGCTTTTGGCCAATCAGGATACAGAATATACTTCACCCATTTTCTAATAATCTCTACTGATTACATTTCTGTGCCCTTCTATCCATATTACTCATATGCATCCTGTCAGTGGCATGTATGTCATTATAATGTATGCAATATCACACCCTAATCACTTTGTTTCTCTTGCCTTACATATTTGTTCCTTTATGGTAACCATCTATGTGACCCGTTGTGATTCCCTCTGTTAACATGCTTCTATCTTCCACATATTTCCCCCTTACCATCCGTATTTCTGTCTCCTGAGAATCACCCCAACTACCAGCACCTCCACCCCCCAAGGATAGTGCCATCACCATCTGCTTTCCTATGTCCTGAGAACCCCCCACCAAAGGAGCATGCGTCTTGCACACTTTGTCACTCCATCTCTGAGATTCAATCACCTTGCCCTATACTCTATTTACCCTATCCCCATGTTCAAATGCTAAGTTATTGCCACACTCAATTTCAGCTCTCTTACTACCATATTTATTATTCATTTTTCTAATTCTTTCTCAGTGTAGACAGTACTATTACAATCATCGGATTACACAGTTAAATTTGTATTGGACATTATAGTATGTACATTTTGGATTAGGAAGTGTAATTTTAAGTATGGAATCATCCGCATAGGAGTGTATACTACCAAGTTTGAAGGTGGAATGAGTCTCAGTGGAAGTATTTGTTTTTACTCTTTTTTTTTGTTTGTTTTCATTATTCTTATGTCTCCACCTATAGGCAGTAAAGCACATAAACTTGTTTGTGACACAGTGTCCAGTCCGTACCTACTGAAAGATCTTCAGCAGGTAGCCATGTTACCAGACATATGTAATGGAGGTGTTCCATAGTCTGGTGTGTCACTTTGCGCTGAAATTCTCACATTTCTTTTACCAAGCATGCAGGCGAGGTTAGTGATGCATCGAATTTGATAATCAAAACATTCAAATACAGTTGAATGTCAGCAGGTGTATACAAAATTATTCACACTGTCAGGTGCGATTGTTGATGTGGAATGATGACTTCATCAATCATTATAAAATAGCTCAAACAAATAGTGCAGCCTTATTGGCATTTAATTTGTCAGCATCTATGTATTTGTGCTGTAATTGTTTTCAATACAGACTTTTTTCACATGCTCATAGATAACATTTTCCATTATAATGGGTTGCTCTGTACTGCTGTATTGATAGTGATAAACAAAAAGATGCATAAACAAATATATTCACATGCCAAAATCCCTTTTGCTTCTTTTCATGTTGTCTTCATTCATTTAATTAGTACCTTTCCTTTTAGACATTATTTAGTGGCACTTCACTTCAACGAGAATGGGGCACGAAGGCAGGCCATTTCTGTGTCAGGAGAACAGCAGTTTCGACTTTGTTTCCCTAAATCTAAGAAGGGTCAGGAGGTGGTTGTTAAACTGGTGAAAATACCTCCTCCATTTGGTATGTGAAGTATTTAATCACACTGTCTATACACTGTTAATTTTAGAAAAATGAACTAGGTCAATTCATAATTGCGTATTTCTTCAATGATACAGTGATACAATGATAAACTTCCTCCACCAAAACATCTCATACACAGAGTGCAGTATAATAACATGATTGGTGGAACTACCTGCAGCTAATAAACACATCCTTATCCTGATTCTCCCTGTTCCGGGGCCGGCTTCCCCACCCCCTATCCCCAAACCCAGCAGATAGATCTTGACTTCTGAGTCTGCAGTTGCAGCCTTGTTACCTCATGACTGGACTGTCACGCTGTGCAACCTGCATGGAGTTTGATAGCTGTATGTCTCTGTCATATCCTCTTTGTTCCTGTTTTGTATAAGGGACTACATCTGCTGTCCCTCTGTCCACTAATTTTGCAATGTGCTCTTACTGACCTCCCTGCCTCCCTTTGCTATTTCTGGATACTTCTCCTATCCCTTCTGTGGATCCTTGCTCCATACACCTGTGTCCCCTTACTGAAGTTATAATAATAACAAGCATTTGTCAATGCCGAATGTTTGCTTGCTGGTATTAGCATTGAAGTGCAGGAGTTAGACAGATGCAGAATAGGAATGGCAGTGAAGTTAAACTTCACACCAACTCCACCTCCACCCTGTAGAGATGGACAGGCATTGGGGTATGCCTTTGGGTCATCGCACATAACGCCACACGCATTACGCTCACCTTACCTATCCTGCAGACACTGACACGTGTTGAGGTACCTTGGGGTTTTTAGCTTTACAGTCACCCCATTCCATAAGGACATATGCTGAAATGGGTGCAGTATAGGAGAATGGGGTGAACTCTGGGGTCAAAGAGTCCAAGGCATACCTTGATGCCTGTCACTGGCTGCAGAGTGGGGATGGAATGGCATGAGTATTACAGCCAGCAGTCCAAAGGTACACCCCTGACACCTGTCAGTCTGTACAGGGTGGGATGTTATGGTTAGAAACCCTAACGCCTCAAGCGTTTGTTGGTATTTGCAGTACAAAATTTCAACATGGCCTTTTTGTGACCCCCACCATGAAAGCATTTAGGACCTCTGCTCATGAACAGTGGCACTGTGATTTTGTTAATCTGTCTCGAATGTTGATTTCCCACAGTGACCACACCATTCTGAGCCAGATATGCGAAAACACAGTTCGGGCAGGATGTGTAAAATGGCAGCTGTAGCATTCATAGGGAGGTGTGAAGACATGGCAATGTTGAAAATCTGAAGTGAAAATATTAAAAATTCTCGAACTTATGAGAGTACATGGAAACTGCACAATGTGTGCTCATGACACAGTCAGTTAGTGGAATTATTTCACCAAATTTTCAACATGGGCATTTTGTGACTCTGCTCATGAACAGTGTCACTATGATTTTCTTAATCTGTCCCGAACATTGATTTCCCACAGTGACCGTGCCATTGTGCACCAGATGTGTGAAAACATTTTGGGCAGGATGTGAAAAATGACAGCTGTACTGTTCAGAAAGAGGTGTACAAAAATGGCAATGTTGCAGATCTGGAGTGAAAATATTACAAATTCTCGAAGTTACGCGTATGCGTGGAAACTGCGCAACACATGCTCATAACAGTCATTTTGTGGACTTTTGTCACCAAATTGTGAACATAGACATTTTGTGACCTCTGCTCCTGAATGGTGTCATTGTCATTTTGTTAATTTGTCCAGAACATTGATTTCCCACAGCAACTGCGCCAGTGTGCACCAGATATGCGAAAACACATTTCAGCCAGGATGTGAAAAATGACATCTGTACTGTTCATGAGGAGGTATGAAAAAATGCCAATGTTGAAAATCTGGAGTGAAAATATTTAAAATTCTTGAACTTATGAGCATGCATGGAAACTACGCAATGCACGCTTGTAACACAGTCATTTTGTGAAATGTTCTCACCATATTTTCAACATAGACATTTTGGGACCTCCGTTCATGAACAGTGTCACTGTGATTTTCTTAATCTGTCCTGAACTCTGATTTCCTACAACGACCACGCCATTGAAACTTGGTCTCCCTTGTTGCCATCCTACTCGGGCGGTGTTATGCAATGCCAGGTCTATTAAGAACAAGACCACTTTAATAGCGCATCTTGTCGCGTTATCTGACCTGGTTTGCATCACCAAGAACTGGCTGGATGAAAATTCTGGCCCAGTATTGGTTTCAGCAGTTTCAACCGGGTACTAGGTGATACATCGCCCAAGGATGGATCGTAGGGGCGGGGGTGTAGCCATCTGTTTTAGATCAGAACTGAACCGAGTGGAGGTACCGGTGGGGACCACCAACTCCTTTGAATGTATTATAGGTGAAGGTGTAGGGTGCAGGATCCTTCTCATCTACCGTCCATCAGGAGATGGGAAAGTTTTCCTGCAGAAAGTTGTGGATTTCATTGTCGACTTAGCATTGGGATCCCCCAGACGGCTGATCCTGGGGGATTTCTATGC
Source organism: Neoceratodus forsteri (assembly GCA_016271365.2). NCBI lineage: Eukaryota > Metazoa > Chordata > Ceratodontiformes > Ceratodontidae > Neoceratodus > Neoceratodus forsteri. The sequence goes on from CM028136.1 coordinate 294,856,141, forward strand.
TTGGGTCGATGATGAACTCTCGCAATTTGGTCAAGACTTCCTCCAGCTAATGAGTTAACTGGGCCTTACACAGATTGTTACCTCCTCGACCTATACTGGTGGTCATTCACTGGATTTGGTATTCCTCCTGGGGATGGAGTTATCCGACTTGTAGTGGAGCCAGTCAGATGGTCTGACCATCATACCATCGGGTTCAGTTTCATGGCTTCCCCCAAATAGGTCTGGTCCTATGGAAATGGTCTGGTGATACCCTTTGAGGGTAGTTACCCCAGATGACCTTATGGCGGTATTGGATCTATCGGGTATACAGGGCGACAGCATGGATCCAGGGGAACTAGTACTGTCGTATAATAAGGCGGTGGTGGTGGCCCTGGATTCCATAGTTCCTGTTCGTCTTCATCCCCTCACCCTTCAATCAAGGTCTCCCTGGTTTGAAGAGACCTTGAAGGAGTTGAAGAGAGAGGGACAAAGGCTAGAGAGGAGCTGGTGGAAGTCGGATTTGGTGTGTGACAAACTTAGATTGATGGACCATTATCTGACCTATCAATCAGCAATCGCTCATAAGAAGGCAGAATTCCTGTCCAGGGAGATTGCTGCTGTGCAGAATTGACCAGTTCAGTGATTCGGACTGTGGACAGATTGTGCAATCCAGTCTATCTCCAGTTTGGGAGAGCTTTTTCACAAGAACAGTGTGATAAGTTTGCTCGATTCTCCACGCATAAGGTTGCCACAGTCAGATCCAGCATCTGTCTGGCCCCCTCTACTGGGAGCTGCAGTGGTCAGCAGGAGATGTTAGGCCTTCATTTTACTTGGTCTGAATTCAGCCAACCTGCAATCACTGATATTCTGATGGTCATTCATATGTTGCGACCAACATGCTGTAGTTTGGACCCTGGCCCTACTCACCTCCTAGTAGATTGCATGGAGAAATCTGGCCCTGTCCTGGCTGAGATAGTCTGGAGGTCCTTGGAAAGGGGGATCTTTCTGGATCCCCTGAAGGAGGTGGTTGTTCAGCCCTCCTTAAAAAATGTTCCTTGGATCCCCACTGCCTGGCTAACCACATCGTTTATAACCTACCTTGTGGGTAAGGTTACTGAGAAGGTGGTTTTGCGTAATTGGATGATCATTGACAGCCTCAATGTCTATGATTCTCCAGTCAGGATTTAGGAAGAGACATAACGTGGAGACGGCCCTTGTCTGAGAACTAAATGACCTCCCGACAGCAAGAGATCATAAGACCCGTTCTGTCTTTGTCTTGCTTGATCTCTCTGCAGCATTTGAGACAGACCATGGGGTACTGCTGGATCACCTGCAGCTCATCTGTGGACTGTCTGGTATGGTTCTCAGATGGTTTTAATCTTTTCTCCACGGTAGGACTCAGAGAGTGGTGTCCGGGATTTATTCCTTGGCCCCTCTCTCCCTATCCTGTGGGGTGCTGCAGGATTCCATCTTATCCCCCATGTTGTTTGCGGTGTATATGCTGCAATTGGGAGAGATTATTAGGTGGTACAGACTGAGTTTTCACTGCTATGCAGATGATACTCAGCTGTACATGTCCTTCGTACCCGGTCAGGATGAGTTCCTCTCAGTGTTTAACAACTGTCTAGCCGAGATCCAAGACTAGATGAGTGCAAGCTGGCTGAGGTTAAACCCAGCTAAAACTGAAGTGCTGCTGGTGGACCCAGATCATAGAGACACAGGTTTATTGGCTGGACTACCCTCTGGGCTATGGCTTGAGGGTGTTCAGCTGATTACTTCAGACCAGGCGCGGAACTTGGCTGTTATTTTTGATGAGAGCCTAACCCTGAAATCTCAGGTGGCGGCAGTAGTCAAAACCTCTTTTGACCATCTGAGGAATATCACCCAGTGAAGCATCTGGTTGCTCATGAGGATCTCCCAACTCTGGTTCACGCTTTGTTACCTCCCGCCTTGACTGCTGCAACACTCTGACCTAGGGCTACGGGGTTGATATCTCCACCTGCAGCTAGCGCAAAACGTGGTAACTGCCTGTTGACTGGTACTTCTAGGACCAGTCATATAATGCCTGTGCTCTGTGGATTACACTGGCTGCCAGTTCTGTGGCGGATCACCTTCACGGTCAGTTTTCTGACCTATAAAGCCCTACACGATCAGGGACTGGGTTACTTGCAAGATCTCCTTCACCCCTACTGTCCCCTCCACCCTCTCCAATCCGATCAGGGATTGCTAAATATTCTCAGGGTCCGTTTAAAGACATCTGGGGCCCGGCCTTTTGGTTTTGTGGCCCTGACCCTGTGAAATTCTCTACCTCGTCAGGTACGAGACTGCCTGACTGTCCACAGCTTTAAAACAGCACTTAAGGCCCATCTGTTTTGTCTTGCCTCTCTTGGTTTTTAGGCCACCATTGGATCTGTAATGTGTTGTTGGATTTTATTAATTAATGTTTTTAATGTATTTTACTGTTCTTATCTGATGTACAAGCGCCTTGGCTATAGAAAGGTGTTTTTTATAAATAAATTCTGATTTGATTTGATTGTGCACCACATGTGCAAAAACACATTTTGGGCAGGATGTGAAAAATGACAGCTGTACTGTTCATAAGGAGCTGTGAAAAAATGGCAATGCTGAAAATCTGGAGTGAAAATATTAAAAATTCTCGAAGTTAAGAGGGTGCATAGAAACTGCACAATGCACACTGGTAACACAGTCATTTTTTTGGAATTTTTTTACTAAATTTGCAACATAAGCTTTTTGGGAGGCTACCTCATGAACAGTAACATTGTCATTTTGTTACTCAGCCCCGAAAGATAATTCCATGCAGTGACCGTAAAATTACCTTTTGGGTCCAAATAACAATGTGACAGTGACTGATTTCATGAGGTGGGGTCCCAAGAACCCCATGTTGAAAATTTGGTGCCAAAATTTGTAAAAATGGCCAAGATATCTACCTAAGTTGAAAAAAACCCATTTATGCCATTATACAGTGTTACAGCATTTCTTCAGTTTGTGGTCGGCTTTGAAGAGTGCAGACGTGTTCCCGGCCCACCGAAGATCATTGTGCTGGCTCCGGAGGTAAATATTGGGTGAGGGGGTGCAGGGAGGTGGGGTGCACAGAGGGTGGGTGCTGGTTGGGAGCGGGGGCCACCAACAGCGAGGGACCATTTTCTACTTTTCAGGTAAAATAATAAAAATAAAAACACTGCAGGAAGGTTTTCTTTTATTACAGGTAGATTTGGCACTCTGGGGTGAGCTCCCAGCATGTCACCTGCATGTTTTTTGGGAGGACAGGAGCAGATGGGGATTGGGCACCCCACCGGCAAATACAAAAGGGTCTGTGTTTGGCGGGGAAGAATCATGATGCCGAGGGGATTGGGCACCCCTCAGCAAACAAAATGTGCATGACATTACCCCATTGGCAATGAACTCGCGGAGGGGCATACCGACAGGGGACTGGGCACCGCCGCTGGCTTTCAAGTGGGACTATGAGGTGGATGGCGCATAGCTATAGGTATTTTTTTAACATTATTAACGTTATTGAATTTTCAAACAGCAAGCTGTATAAGATACAATCATTTCAGTTATCATACAGGATATAAAAGACAACAGCATACATGTGCACTAGGGACAAGGTACAGGACAAGAGAATGATGCTCTAGCAAAATGTCATATCTATTCAGACAGTGCATCGATAAGGGGTCACAGTACCCAGTAGGAGTTCCCCCACCTAGCTAGGAGAAAAACAGAGAGAAGGTCATCTACAGAGAGGAGATTCAGGAGGAAAGCAGGGTCTGCACAGGACTAGGCTCTATGGTAGAGTTTGGGGGGGGGGATCTGTAGCCTGTAGAATATTAGACACATAAAACATACCAGATCGCATTTATTGCAGTTAATAATATACAGTGCAGGGATGCAGGAGGCTAATAATAGAAGAATTGCATACAAGGAGAGACGGAGTGCAATTATGGGAGACAGCAAAGGTTAAGCTCTGCCTGTAGTCAGATATCACCCTATTCCGGTTCTTGGGTGAATGTAAATGAGAAATAGGTCCCAGCATTCCTGATATTGCAGGAGGGTTTTAGCTGCAATGTGAGAGAGTCTATCAAGTGCTGCTATCTTGGCCAGTGAGGTGAGCAGCTCTGAAATTGAAGGAACTTCAGGAAACTTCCAGCGGCAGAGGATAAGCCACTTAGTTTGGAGACTAAGAAGTATTAGCCACCTTAGCTGAGGGCGAGTCAGTCTGGCCATTGGAGGTGGGAGTCCCAGAAGCCAGAAGGTGGGGTCCAGATCTAAAGCAAGGCCTGTTATATAGGTGGCCAGATCTTTCACTAGCATCCAGAAGGGCCGGATGAGCAGGCATTGCCATAAAATGTGAAACAGGTCTCCTGGTATATTTTGACACCTCCAACAGAGGTTGTGTGCCACGAAATTGAATTGAAAGAAAGCCACGGGGGTCCTGTACCAGTGATGTAAGGTTTTGTTTTGAATAAACCGACTTCTTGCGTCAGGGTACATAAGATGGGCCTGCCTCCAGCAAGTTTTCTATTGTTCATCTGAGATAGTCTGCTGGAGGGCTTTTTCCCATTTCGCTTTGGAATTCGGGATTTGTGCAGTGAGCCTGTTCCAGTTGTTACAGTAGATCATACTGGCTTGCCCCTTTATTTATTTAGCTTTTGTTAACCAGGTGAGCATGCTAGACAGTCAAGTGCCTATTTTCAGGTGCGACCCAGGAGAATTACAAGGTACAGGCAAAGACAATACAGAGTAAAGGCACAGCAATCAAGAATTACAAGGTACAGGCAGTGACTGAACAGTGTCAAGGTACAGCAGTCAACAGGTACAAGCAGTAACAACATAATGGCAAGTGCAGAGTCAATACATGGCAAAAACAAGCAAGCATTTGTCAGCAAGGCAAATTCAGAGTAATCACAAGACACGAGCGGCAGCCACACCAAGTCCAAGAGACACTAGGCCCACCATATAGGGTGGGGCAGCTAGAAACAAAGGCAGGAGGATGCTTGCTTTAAGTAGCCCCAGATGGAGGACCTGACACAGGTGTGGGAAGGGGCAGACCTTACATGTGCAGGGAGTAGGTTCCAGGCTGTGTGAGTGAGGGCTGCAAAGGCACAATCCCCTGCGAGGGAGCGAATTTTGGGGACCCTGAGGGCCCGGGCATCACAGAACCTCAGCTGGTAAGCAGAGGAGGCAGGCTTGAGCAGTTCGGCAAGTGCCGGAGGGGTGGACATTCTGATGATGTTGTCTATGAAGTTTCCCATGACAAAGGATCGGTAGTTGTAGGGGGAGAGCCACCCTAGCCTTGAGTAGAGTTGACAGTGGTGGGTAAGGTGGGGGACTGACAGGGCGAAATGACATATGTTATTATACACTGTATCCCATTTTGCAAACCAGGTTTTTGGCACATTCACGAAGGAGGTGATCCCATAGCTGAGTGTGGGGAGAAGAACCCCTTTTGCAAGGGCAAGACGGGCAGCTGGGATGAGGCAACTTTTGGCCCTGTATGCAAGTCCCAACTTACAGTTTGTGGCCTTGCAGGAGTTGCTTATGTGCAGGGAGAGGTCGAGCTGAGGATCAAGGGTTACCCCCAGGTACTTGAAAGAGTCAACCACCCACATGGGGGAGCCATCCACTCCAACTTCTTTGAGAGGAGCAGGGCACACCCTAATCTTGGCAAGGAACCTGAATAGCATAGTCTGCATCTTCTGAAAGTTGATAACAAGCTCATGGGCCATGAGCCAGGATCGAATGCGGTCAAAATCAGAGCTGAGTCTGGAGTTGATGACGTTGATGTCCTGCAAACTAGTTAGAAGCATGAGGTCATCGGCATACAGGGTGGCATGCCCAGGGGCAGGGACTGAGGGTAGCTGGTAGACAAAGAGGGAGAACAGCAAGGGGCCGAGGACGGACCCCTGGGGGCACCCCCAAGGTAACAGGTGTAAGCCTGGAGAAGGCTTTTTGGAACTTGGTGTACTGCAGTCTGCCCAAAAGGTAGTTGGCAAACCAAGCTAGGCCTGGAGGGGATAGGCCAGTGGACTGAAGAGCGGCACCCAGGAGTGTGATCAATCAGATTGAAGGCCTTAGAGAGGTCTATGAGGAAGGCACCCATGAGGTTGCCTTGGTCAGTTGCAGTTCTGATTTCGGATGTGACATGTGCAAGGGCAGTGGAAGTGCTGTGCCCTTTATGGAACCCATGCTGCGCTGGAGAGAGGAGAACATGGGCATGGAGGAAGAGTGCAAGCTGGGAGGCAACCACCTTTTCAAGCAGCTTATTTACAGCAGGTAAGATTGCTATGGGATGATAATTTTTGAGAATTCTGGGGTCATCACGTTTAAGGACTGAGACCACGCAAGCCACCTTCCATATATCAGGGATTGTCCCAGATATCAGTGAGGAATTGAGGATGTGGGAGATGGGCCATGCCAGATAGGAGGCCCCCAGACAGAGCAATTTAGGCTCAAGATTGTCATGCCCGGCTCCAGTGTGTGGAGAGAGACCAGCTAGGAGCTTCCGTGTCTCACTGCAGGAGACAGACTTAAAGTAGAAGGGGGGTTGAGAGAGCCAAGCGTTGCCAGAGGGACCCAGTTCATTGGATACAGGAGACGAGGGGATATATTAAGAAAGGTCGGAGAACTGGGCATTAAAGGCATTGGCTATAGTCAGGGCATTGTTGCAGCTGACTCCGCCGATTTGCATGTCGGAGACCTGAGGGGTGGCAGGACGGCATACTGTATGTTTGATGGTGCACCAGAAGCACCTAGGATTTTTGGCTGAGGCTTCGAGAGAGGATTTACAGAATTCAGTCTTTGACAAGCGGATGGCCTTCTTACAGGAGGTCCTGAGCCGCCTGTATTCGGTGAAGTCTGAATTATCACCGGTGAGCTTGAATTTTTGCCAGCATTTATCCCTGAGTTTCATAAGGGGGAACAGATCACTGTGCAGCCATTTAGTGACAGGGCCCCTCACCCTCCTTTTTATAAGAGGGGCATGCCTATCCTGTAGAGGGGTGAATATAGATAGGAAGCAGTCAAAGGCAGCAGAGGGGTCACTGTCAGTAGTGACCTGGGACCAGTCGGTCTGGCAAAGGTTAGCAAGGAAGTCATTGGTGTTAAATTTCAAGTAGTCCCTCATCTGAATTACTTTTGAGGGTACCCTAGTGGTGAGGACTTTCCAAACACAGTAGATGAGGGAGTGGTCCGAGATGGAGAATGGTAAGAAGCCAGAGGTAGTAATACGGTCTGGCCTATTGCTCAGCATCCAGTCTATGAGGGTACCTTTTACTCCAGAGGAAGAGGGTCTGGTAGGTTCAGTGATGAAATGGCCAAGGGCAAGGCCTGACAGTAGGGGTTCATATAGTTTGGCATTGCCACCCAGTCAATTTAGGTTGAAGTCCCCAAACACTAGTAGTTTGTTAGTGCCCACCTTAGGACTAAGGCAGTCAAGGAGATAGGAGAGGCCACAAGCACCATCTTTCGAGGATTATACACGCAGGCCAGGTGGAGCTTTTTTTGCATTGCCCAACAGAAGAAGGGCGTGTAGAAATTTACAAGGAGGGGGGTGGGGTATGACAGACACCTTTAGGTGGGTTTTGTAGTAAATCAGTAATCCAAGAGCCTAATCCCTGTGAACTGATTGGTTGGCACCTTTTCACAGTGATAAATTGGCCAGTGCACCCACGGGAAAAGGTGCCAGCCACCAGTCAGTTGCAGCAGAAAGTCCACCTAAGATCACTCTGAGCACCAGAAAGTGACAACTTGCTAAAGTGGCAATGGATGGCGAGATGCAGCACTGTACAGTACCGCCATCACTGCTCTTCACAGCACTATCCGGTCCCTCTCTGAACCTTCCAAAGCCGGGTTCTGCACGCAGTAAAAGGAGAAGCACATCAGCCAAAAAATAAGGTAAACAAAGTACAGCCACTGCGATTTGCTGTGTGCTTCAAGACCGCTATCAGGCAACCAGTGCATTTTTTTACATGTTGATACGTTAACTGACCACTGCACCCAACTTACTTCTCACGCTCTGTGCAGACCACTCCCGCATCCTCTCAGTCGCCACTTTCTTCCTAACTACATTTGCGCTCTCCCTCTGTTTACAATAACTCAGCCAGGAATGTAACAGATAAAAAACAAATTTCCACAAGTGGCACCGTCACTGAACCTTCTTAAACCTGGAATCACATGCTCCATGACATCTCCCCGTTAGCACTCTGCATCGCACTCTAACACTTGCCACACAGTCTCTCTCTCTCTCTCTCCAAACTTATATAATTTGTCCACAGACTCTGAAACTCTAAAAACATTAACATGTAATTCTATATGTGGCATCGTACTATGGATGCAGACAGCAAGAGTGGACAGCAGCACTACATCCATAGCAACGATTGTACTAACCCAGAACTATTTTTTTTCTGACAGCTTAACAAATATAATAAAAATAAATATAAATGCACAAAAAGCTTTCCTTTTTAATTTTTTTCATCTAAAAAATGGGAGGGTCATTGTATAATAGCGATATACCCCTCCAGGGAGTCAGTATACTGGTGGAGTTACCACGGCTGCTGTGGTTGTCACTAGGCTGGGCTCATGACCGAACTACAATAGCTGTGCTAAATCTACTAGTGTACCCACACCCTGGAGGAATATATTGCTTAAGTAAACTCAGTAGAGAAGAGGGTGAGGTGGAGTCTAAAAACTGGCAGAGCATACTCTTCTCCAAGCATAATAGACAGTCAGGTATGTGAAAGCATCCTAAGGCAGTTAGGTTAACAGGCTTAGCGATCTGGTGAGCTACAAATAAACACAATAACTTTAAACCTACAACTTGGTAACTATATTCAAACCATAACCTATTCACAAAGACGGCCATAGCCATTGGGGAGGTCAGAGGTGAAAAGTCCACAGACTTCTCTTCCTCTGAGTCCTGCGGGGGAGTAGCAGTCAGACATCCCACCTGTCCAGCAGAAAGGTACTATACCAGCAGGTGAACTGTCAAGGGGATTCACAAGGGGCAAACGAGAGGGCAGTAAATGCTGCAACAGGTTCTACCCCCCTCAGGGCAGTATACAGTGCCAGGCAGGAATTGCATCACCAGCCTCCAGGCTAGATAGTAACAGTGTAAAAAAAAAAAAAAAGAGCAGGGATCATCCTCCTCTGATCTGATTGTAGTAGAGATTTGGGGATTATCCAAGCCTCTTGGCATTACCCCTGGCATCTGAGGTAGAGCCTCTGGAAACAGTCATGGCCCAGTCTACCCAAGGGCAATTGCTAGGAAGAGGCATTAATCGGGCCCTTATGAGATCTGGGGAATCAGCCTGTGGGGGTACCTCCCCATGCACTGTTATGGAGACTTAGGGCCCAAACAGAGAGAGGGAGTTTGCCAGCACATGGTGGGGGGGTGCTGCTATAATAGATACCCCAGCCTAGAACTAGCCAGAAATGCAGCAATCAGGAGTCCACATGATGCATGATTGCAAAGTCCACTTTCATGCTGGAGAGGTCCAATACACAGTGAGCAGCTGCACTGAAAGTTCTTGGCCCACCTATGCAAACCTACCAATAGCTGTTCCTTGGGGCAAAGATGAATACTGTTTATGGCCAGCAAGAGATTAGTACAGAATGAGGGAGAAAGGGATAATTGTTTAACCAGGAGTAGCACACTAAGCCAAAGCTTGTTTCTAGATGCAACCTGGGAGACAAGGAAGTTAAGTGACTTGCTCAGGATCACACAGTAAGTCCTTGGAGTGGGGCACCCAAACAGGTGTTTATGCATTCGTACCAAAACAGATCTCCCCTTCCCTCTTATACAGAACTAGGAAAATCAAAATAGAGTACTTTGCTGCAATCGGGGTGGGTTCCCCTCCGAGATGTCCCTGGAGGTCTCTGCGTGACAGACAGAGGGTGACCTAACACAAGCAGGGCTAGACGCGGAGGTCGGTATGGCCTGCTCAGAGGCATCACTGAGTCCATTGCTGCTGGGTTCAGCCATGTGCTTACAGGAGGAGAAAGTTGCGAGGAGGGATCCTAAGTTACTGGAGACAAATTTGAGCCACTTGAAGATAGTGCTTCGGGATGATGCAGCAGTAGGGGTGCATAATGGTTAGCTAAGAGGAAGGGCCACAGAGTGGAATTGCTGAGCGGATCCTAGTTCTCCTTTAGGGTCTGGGCTGATGGCTCTGATATGCTCCATGGGATTTTGCCTCCTCGAGTGCTTCTGAGAAGGGTGGCGCTTCCTAGTCCTAGGCGGTGGGGAGGCATCAAAGATATAGACCTCTGAAGGGGGAGCTGAGCCAGATCCAGCAGCACCAGAGTCGGTGGCTTACATTGCCTTGGGTGAGTGTGAGGATCTTTCCATATTGCAGGGGCTCCTGAATTCAGCATAGTAGATTTTCTGAAGGAAGTTCATCAAGCTGTCAGGCGAAGCAAACAAGAATGAGGAACCACTGTGTATGGCCCTCATGGTGGCAGGAAAACGCAGCGAGAAAGGTATATTGAGCCTGTACATGATCTTACGGGCTTCTGTGTACTCCTTCATCCGCTCGATTTGCTCTCTCGTGTAATCCTGGAAAATTTGAATTTTGTTGCTTTGCCAGGGTAGCTGACCCCGATTCCTGCCTGCAGTGGCCACCAGCTGTCTGAAGTCTAAGAACTGAGCCAGCATAGGGTGAGGGTGCTCTCCCGCCCGGGGAGGGGGAGCAAAAGAGCAATTTGCCCTCTCAATATGTAATGTAGTGCCAGCAGGTAAATTTAACATTTGAGGTAGAGTGGCCTGTAAAAGGTGATGGGATCCTAATGCGCAGCACCCTCAGGAAAGTCTAGTAAACTGCAAATTATTGCACCTGCTGCAGTTTTCTAACTCATCGATACATAGATACATAGACAGTGTTGGCAGATAAGGGCCTATGGCCCACCCAGTCTGCCCATTTGAGCTTGTAAGTTCAGTTTATGTTTTCCAAGAAGTCTGTTGCCCCTTACCCCTGACCTCCAGAATTCCTTCATGTCTATCCCATGCATTCTTAAATCCTGTGATTGTTTCAGCCCCCACCACTTCCTCTGGCAGGGTGTTCCACTTGTCCACCACCCATTCTGTAAAGAAATTCTTCCTCACGTTTCTCTGAATCATCCTCCCTCCAACTTCATCCCATGCCCTCTAGTCCTGGATTTTAGCTTGCATCTGATGTATTGTCCTGGCTTGCTCCCTGAGGGTGGCTCTTGGTTTCTGGAGGACCGCATCATGCGATCCAAGACGGCACTCTTTGTGGAAGAACCAGGTCTCAATGTTTTGTAGTGTTTGAGTATTAGCATTGATTGCCGTGGTCATCTGTGCCATCTGGTCAAGTATTTGAGAAAACATCTGCTCAGTGCAGGCAGGGTACCCTGGCAGTAGCGCAGCGTAGGACATGGTGCTCACAGGTAGGCCTCCGAATGGCTGTCAAGCTGTAGGCAGTAGAAATGGGTGTCAGACATCAGGAAATGCAGTCAGTGTGGACGCCCTCCGCTGTAAATCGGACTTCTGTGATGGGTAGAAAGATTAGCCCCAAAGTAGGATTCGTCCTCAAGTTCACAAAGCTGGAGATCTATGCTGCCACCTCGGCCAAAGGCTTAGCGAGGCCCCGCCATGATGTGTACTGAAATGTTACACCAGGCAAGGCATGAAGAAACCACCCTGCAATGATGGGTCGCTCCCTTATTGCAGCGGCAAACTTGTTTCAAGTTGGTGGCACGCTTGCTAAACTAGTGTCAGCAGCAACATGCCACCTCATTGGGGCAGAGGGCCAAGCCCCAAAATGCAGTGGGGGCACTGGCCGCCACAGTGCTGCACCTCCAAAACCCACTTTCTCCTAAGCTGCCACATGTTTTTGGCATGTACAAGCAAACATAATAAAAATGGGAAGCAACGGAGGGTAGGAGTTAGTGATACAAAATGCCAAGATGGTGCTCTGAACACTGCAGTGGGAAGTTTGCATGGGTCACTGTATGAATCGTGCTTCAAACCCCTCTTTCTCAAAGAAATTTGCCAGCTTTCTACTACTCTGTTTTGAGATTTGGTCACTCGGCTGACCTTTAAGCTATCAGCTATCACCCGTGAAAATATGTCGAAATCCACAGGTACGATCACCGACTTGTGAGACATCTTGAATGCCGATAAAGGACCACAAGCAAATTTACACCCTAAAATACCAAAACACTCATGGAAGGAGAAAAGGCAGCTAGTTAATCCAAATCAGGAATCATCATCATTTGTGATTGAACCACGTACTAGGTTTCAACAGCAAAAATTAAATTTTACTCCATTTCAGATTAAGCCGCTACTCTCCCCCATTGCGGAAATGCAGCATCAAAGCTGTGAAATGCTCTCTACAGATACTTCTCCAGCACTTCACAGAGCCATTGTCAAAATGATGGCCCCAACTACTTCGGCTTTAACAACTCATACTTCAAACCTAGAAGAACAGCAATACACTGCCGCAGACGAGGATGAAGAATGTCAGGTACCTAAATTTGATGTTGTAACTTATAGCTAAGCTGGGTTCAATTCAGATGTTAATGTTGCTACTCGGGGTGTAAGGAAACTGTAAAACACCTCAATACTCCGAATGCTGGTGTCTCTCCATCTGTGCAAAGAGAATCTCAGCTTAGCCAACAAGATATTCAAGATCATTTAGAGCAATCTACATTTGATTCATTCAGTGCTCAGAAAGAGTCTAGTCTATCTACACAGAATAGTCAACAAGATAAATGTGAGAATTTAAACTATGAAATGTTCACACAATTTAAGTTTCAGATAACTCAGGAAATACAAACTGGCCTTCTTACAGTTAATGCAGCTTTATCAAACATCTCTTCTTCATTAGGAGACATCACAGTTAAACCTCAACAACTCACATTACACACAGACATTGTTGAGCAATGAATCAGTGATTTGGAGGATAGCCACAGACTGATTCAAGATACTATGAAGCAGCATTCCTAAACATTAAAAGAGCTTCAATCTCGAATTAATGATTTAGAATATAGGTCAGGGTGCCAAAATATCAAGCTTGTCGGTGTGCCAGACGCTTTGGAAAGTGGTTTAGATTCACTGCTGTTCTTTGAAACATTTTTTACATTAGCCTTGGGAAGGCAGTATCCTGAAAATAAAATCAAGTTGGATAGAACGCATCGTGGGGGGCCATCCCGATTAGATTAAAGTGGAAAACCTAGGCATGTGTATGTTAAGCCATATTATTACTCCAACCATGAAGAATTACTTAAGCAGGCATGCATCAATAGATGCCTGATAAGCGACAGTACTAAATTCTCAGTCTATCCAGACGTATCTTCAGCTACACTACAGTCATGTCGGGCCTTTGATCATGTTAGAGAAATTTTACATTAGAAAAATATTAAATACATGGTGCTGTATCCATCTAAAATTTAATTTTTCCTGCATGGCAAAATGTATATTTTTGACCATTCACAGAAAGCAGAAGAATTATTAGCCTGGACACATGAATCGCATGCAGGGCCAAGTACAGAAGGCTAATATGTTCTAATGAAGATTTAATGGCCCATCTCGAGGAACTGTTGGATGAACTGTGATGGACATGTTGATTTTTGTTCTTTTCTTCCTTTTTCCACTCTCTCCTCTGGGTTATCGCACTATGTCCAACAGGCTGTCAGCCTGAAAGACTCTAAGGATTTCATAATTACCTACTCTTATGTAAAACTAATGTGCAGGATGCTTATTTCCTTTTTTCTTTTTTCCTTTCCTTCCCTTCTTCCTCTCTCCCCTCTAGGTTATCACACTATGTCCAACAGGCTGCTGGCCCAAAAGACTCTAAGGATTTCATAATTACCATTCTTATGTAAAATTAATGTGCAGGATGCTTACTTCCTTTCTTCTTCATCTTCTTCTTTCTCTCTCTCTCTCCTTTCTTTCCTTTTCTGTTTTTCTTTGTCTCTCCTCTCTTCTTTTTTCATGTTTGGATGGAAAAATGTAAAATTCAGGTTTTTTGAAAATTGCTGGGTAATATGAAAGATATGAGAGTAGAATAGATAGGGTTGAAGGGGATGGGTGGAGAGGGGGAAGGGAGGAAAAAAACAATGATAACACAACTAAAGACAATTAATGATAATTAAAATTTGTAGGGTCCATACCATTCTCAAATTAATTTTCACTGTAAGAAACAAGAGATGGTTAAGCTATATTTTAATGGAGCTTAATATAGAGCATAGCAATTAATCTGGTCCTGTGCAAATCCAGTCTGGCTTTAGGAAATAACCATCCTGACAGATGGATAGGGTATGGCTATTGTGCAAGAATACGCAAAATGCAGGACGTTTATTAAAAGTTTGTATTATAATCTTGCACTTAGGCCAAAGAGGGTGGGTTTCATTTTGTAATGTTTGCTATAGAATGTTTAGGTATGAATAGGGTGGGGGTTGGGGGTCACTAACATTAGGTTAAATGACCACTCTTACAATAGAATGTATAAAAAATTTGTGAATAAACAATTACTGTTTGAATGTTCATGCACAACTGAGGAATTTAGCATAAACAATATGGATAACAACTTTGTTTTTTTCTGAATATGTACTTATGAAGAGTTGTCTAAGAGAACATGACTTACTAAATATGCCATGATGGGGTGTTTTTTAAGGTTAATGAAGTGGAATGTGAAGGGATTACATGATAGAACAAAGGTGAAATGAGTTTTCAGTTATGTAGATAAGTAAAAGATGAATTGTATTTTGTTTCAGGAAACGCATTTACTTACGGATGATTTTACTTTTAATACTAAAAGATGGGGAAGAGGCCTCAATGCCCTGTATAGTGACAACGCTAGAGGTGTAGCCATATTTCTTAAAAAAAAGGGTCAGGGCTGTCATTTGGACATAATAAAATAGATCCTAATGGTTGATTTACAATCTCAGAAATTTTATATGGTCAATCTAAATTTACATTAATTAATCTTTATGGTCCAAATGACAATCTGCCCTACTTTTATAATGAAGCCTTCTTGGAATTGGATAACTTTGGAACCCCATATGTAATAGCCGGCGATTTTAACACCACACTAGTCCCAGAATTAGATAAATCATTGATTTACTAAGAGAAACCTATACCAAATGCCATTAAAATTAAACAATTTGCCCTAGCTTATAACTTGATAGATCTATGGCATGTAAGAAATCCATTTAAGAAACAATATTCATTTTTTTCAGCCGTTCATCAAAATTATTTACGGATTGATTACTATATTATTTCAGAAATCCTGGCATATATGATCAGAGATATAACTTATAAAAATATTATAATTTCAGACCACGCCCCAGTTATTATGTATATGGTTTTGGAAGGAAAAAGAACTCCCCCATGTTTAGGCTTGACCCCATTCTGTTAAAGGATGAACAGTTTATTCAGTAAATAGCAAGTAATATAAATGAATATTTTAAAAATAGTAATAATCAGGCTACATCTTGTCAGGTTACGAGGGATGCATTTAAAGCATTTTTCATGGTCACATTCTCTTATATAAATATTGTAGAAATAAAAAAGAAATATTGAAATAAATGATCTTGAAAAACAAATTGCTCAATTAGAAACTTTACATTCACAAAGCCTGGATGCAGAGATAGTCCAAAAGCTACTGCAATGTTGGAATAGATTTAACTTGATCTCTTCAGAGACTGCATAGTGGCAAATATTATATACAAGAAGTAAACATTATGCTCTGGGGGATAAGCCTGACAAAATTTTATCTTGGCAGCTGAAAAAGGAACAAGTGGAAAATCATATACAAACATACGAAATTTGCCTCAGATAAAGGCCTAGAGGTCTATCAAGTCTGCTCGAATGTGCAGCTAGCACCCCTTATTCTGCAGCTGCCCCTCCCTTCCACCCTTCCCCTTCATTAACCCTCCCCCTTGTCCTGTCCCACCCTCGTTTGAAGCAGTCCACTGTTTTACTGCATACCACTTCAGCAGGTAACGATTCCACCCAGCCACCACCTCTCTGTAAAGTGTCTCCTCATCTCCCTCCTGAACCTTCCTCGCTCCAGTCTCATATCATGGCCCTGGTGGCCCTCCCTCCCTTAGTTTGAACAGCCCTCTGTACCCATCTTGTTTATTCCTTTCATGTATTTAAAGGTTTCAGTCATGTCACCCCTGTCTCTCCTCTCCTCCAGTGAGTACATGTTCAACTCTTTCAACCTCTTCTCGTATGATAAGTCCCCTAGCCCCTTGATCATCTTTTTTGCTCTGTGCTGCACCCCCTCCAGTAACTTAATGTCCCTCTTCAGATACGGACGCCAGTACTGCACGCAATACTCCAGGTGTGGTCTAACCAATGACCTATACAGTGGCAGAATCACCTCCCTCCTCGAGGATATACCCTTGCAATACAACCCAGCATTTTGTTGGCCTTGCAGCTGCCTCCCTACATTGTGCTGAGTTGTTCATTGACCCTGTAATGAGACACCCAGATCCTTCTCCTCCTCCCTCTGTCTGGGCTAGCTGCACTCCCCCAGCTGGTAACTCCTCCTTGGGTTCTTCATCCCAAAATGCAGCACCTTGCACTTTTGGCATTAAAGCCCAGCTGCCAGGTGTCTGACCAGGTTTCAAGCTTTGCCAGATCATCCTGCAAC
Organism: Neoceratodus forsteri; assembly: GCA_016271365.2. Classification (NCBI taxonomy): domain Eukaryota; kingdom Metazoa; phylum Chordata; order Ceratodontiformes; family Ceratodontidae; genus Neoceratodus; species Neoceratodus forsteri. Next base: position 294,872,760 of record CM028136.1, read on the forward strand.
CCTGCCATCCCCTAGGTCATCCACCACCGCGCCTACCTTGGTATCATCAGCAAACAGACTGATCTTGTTCTTTGATGTCCCATGATATGTCTGCAATGAAGACCCCAAACAACACTGAGCCCTGTGGAACACCACTCATCACTGCCCTTGGGTGTGAGAGCTCCCCACCCACCACCACCCTCTGTTGCCTTTCCTGCAACCAGTTTCCTACCCATCTCACCAGCTTTGCACCCGCCCCTGTGCCTACTAACTTCCTTCCCAGCCTTCCATGTGGCACTGAATCGAATGCCTTACTGAAGTCCAGATACAGACATCCACTGCATGGCCCCTGTCCAGCTGCTCTAGTTACCCAGTCACAGAACTCGACCAGGTTGGTTTGGCAGGATCTGCCATGTATGAAGCCATGCTGTCTGCTGTCCTGTAGTCCTTGGCCTCTAGGAGGGCCACGAGCCTCTCCTTTAGGATAGTCTCCATTAGCTTACCCACGATGGATGTGAGGCTCACTGGTCTGTAGTTTCCCGGTTCATCCTTGGGGCCACTCTTGTGGAGGGGCACCACATGAGCCATCCTCCAGTCCTGAGGTACACACCCCAAATGTAGTAATATTAATGCTATCTACAATTCTAATGGTATGATTATAGATAAATCAAGTGATAGTAGTATATTTAAAGAATATTATCAAAATGTATACAAAATGTATACACAGCAGAACAAACATCAGAGCTGGATCATTTTAATAATTTTCTAACTAAAATTTCCTTCCCTGCAGTCTCTCAAAAGGATAATTTATTTCTAGAACAGGAAATATCATTACAAGAAATAAAAGAAGCAATTCAGAAACTTTCTTCATTTAAGGCACCAGGACTGGATGGCATGGCTATTGACCTTTATAAAGCATTTTCAGATATCTTGGCCACTCATTTACAAACACTTTTTCAGAGCATTTGTTCTACTAAAAATCTTCCTTCTACTTTCAGGGATCAAATATATTACTTTTCAAAAAAAAAGGTAAAGATTTATTATATCCTGGTTCCTTTCGTTCAGCTTCATTAATCAATTCAGATGCCAAAATCCTTGCTAAAATCCTCACCATGAGACTGGGGAGAGTCCTCCTGGATATTATACATCCAGACCAAAATAGATTTATTAAAGGCTGAAATTTAAAATCTAACATCAGACGAACTATAAATATAGACAATTTGTTTAAAGATTTTGACTATTTATTACTATTGATTGATGCTGAAAAAACTTTTGATAGAATTGAGTGGAATTATGTAAAATTTATAATGTCACATTTCGGCTTTGGCCCCAATTTTAGATCTTGGGTGGAGATACTCTACTCCGGTCTCGTGGCAAGGGTTAAAACCAATAATAATATCGCTGATCAGTTTCCATTCTCATGGGGTATGCACCGGGGCTATCCTCTGTCACCACTTATTTTTGTTATGGCTATAGAACCACTTGCTATTTAAATTAGAGAAGACCCATGCATCAAAGGGATTACTGTCAGACAAAATATTCACAAGATCGGCTTATACACAGATGATGCATTAATATATACATCTAATATGAATATTAGTTACCTTCATATTATTCAGAATATACTTATTTTGGGGGCAATTTCAGCTTTCAAGGTTAATTGGCAAAAAAACTAATTCATGGAATCACACTGTCACTCACAACCATTTAAACATCCTTCTGGATGTGATATAAATAAAGTAACGCAGATTAAGTATTTGGGGTTGATTGTTGATCAAAAAGTAACAAATTTGGTTCCACTCAATTTTACACCATTAAATAATAATACAGCACAAAATGTATCTCATTGGCAGGACTTACCTGTCTCTTTATCAGGTAGAACAAAAGCTTTGAAAATGAATATACTCTTGAAATACATATTTCTTTTTCAAACATTACTAATTATATTGCCGGATATTTTTTCAAAAAAAATGTGTCAGTCCAGAGGAAATTTTTCTGGAAAGGTAAATGCCCCAGACTGAAGATCGAGAAGCTATATATTCCTAAGGAGAGAGGGGGATTGTCGTTGCCAAATCTTAGGTACTAATACTTTGCTGCTAACCTGACCTATTTATATGATATATTTAAAATGGGGAAATATCCTACTGAATTAGAATTTGAAAATAATTCGACCCCGTATGACAATTTGGTTCATCGTATATTGAGTGGCCCTAAAAGAGCCAAAGATAAACAATATATTTCCTCCACAAAGACCTTATGCTATGTATGGGACAGGTTTTGCAAGGTAATGGATCTGAAGATAGCATGTAACAAAACTACTCCAATCTATGTGAACTTTTATCCACCATCATTCGATGAACCAATATTTAAAAAAATGGCATAAGTCAGGATTACAATCTATTGCACAAATGCTGGATGGTAAAGTTGTCCTTCCCTTTAATGATTTGAAAATCAAATTTAGCTTACCACAACAGCACTGTTTTGCATATCTTCAAATCAGACATTACATCCTGTCTGATAGTGAAGAGTTTGAAAACTCTTCCCTTGATGATATCTTAGCAATATTAGGAGCATCAGCTGGGAAGAAATTAATATTGTATCTGTGTAAAATAATGCTAAATAATGATGAGTGTACCAAATTTAAAGCTAATTTGAAAAATAAATGGGAAAATAAGTTAAATCTTACATGTTCCAATGCTCAGTGGAACCAGATTATTAATTTTAAAGAATTTAGGTATAAAATCTGCCAAATTTATACAAATTTAATTTTATATTTGGCAGTGAATATATCTCACACCCCATAAGTTAAGCCTATTTGATATCAACATCACAGACAAATGTCCAAGGGGTTGGGGTCAGGTAGCTACAATGGAACATATGTTCATTACATGTTCAGTTTTGAAAGACTGGTGGTGAGGGATTTTGAGAACATTATCGGTAACTGAAGGAGTTTATTTCTATAAGGATGTTAAGTGGATGTTATTAATATCTGGAGGCCCTTTGATACGAATTATAAACATAGGCTTAAATTTGTAAGACTCTGCCTTATTCAGACATTTAAAGTCATTTTAATGCATTGGAAAGAGCAAAAGCCCCTAATTTGAAAATATGGTTAAATATGGTGATTATGAGTCATCAATTGGAGAAGGTCCACTATACATCTCTTGAAAAAAAATTTTTAAATCTGTGGTCTCAGTTCAATGAATATTTAAAATCTACTGATCTATTTAATATTATCACATAGCTCATATTATCTAGTAAGCATATGCTAAATTATTATACATTTAGTTAAAATAAGTGTTTATAATACTTTGTTTTTCTTCTCTTGTTAATATAGACACACTCTGAAGTAATGTATTTTTGTTGTATCTTGTGTATGAATTTCCAATATATGTTTATAACTGTGCATGACAAAATATGTACATTTCTATATTTTTGCAATGAGAAAAAAAAAATAATAAAAAACATATCACCAGATTCAGTGCCAGCTGTACATAACTGAGCAGACATGCTACTGCATGTCTAGTTATTCTTCCTAGAATTAGGATACTATTTTGTTTTTGTGCTGCAACAATGGGTGTTTACTCACCTGGTAAAGGTGATTGTGTTGGTTGGCATCCATGGCACTCCAGACATTACCTCATGGGTTACAGCCCACCTGATAGGCTAATGATGCACATGACCCAGATCAGATTTCCAGTATATCCAGGTCCCAGGAACCCCTGCTCTCCAGTTTGAATTTTCCATAGCTGAAAGGAAGTTAGTTAGAACAAGAAAACAATACACACATTAGAGGCTAGCAAGGATGAGGTCTGCAACGACGTGATAAAAGCAAGGCCGGAGGCCTGTGTTTATTCCCTATTATGTACATACTACTTCGAACCGGTGTTCGACTGAGTTAGCAGTGGATCTGAGGTCTGAAGGACTGGTGTAGGGACCTCCTGTTTTTCTGGCATAGGATGCTCCGATCATTTCCGAGGGAGGGCCTTGGAGTGCCATGGATGCCAACCAACACAATCACCTTTACCAGGTGAGTAAACACCCATTGTGATTGGTTGGCATCCCATGGCACTCCAGACATTACCTCATGGGAGATAAGAAGCAGTTAAACCTCCGGGTGGGATCCGGGTGAATCGGAGAGTCCAGGTGTGGGAGCCACTGCTAGGACATGGGAGGTGAAGGCTGGCCTGAAGTCCTGAAGTTGTTCCAGCCTGTAGTGTCTAGTAAAGGTGTGCAGGGAGCTCCAGGTAGCCACCCTGCAGATGTCTTCGAAGACACCGATGCTGCTCCGCCCAGGAGGTGGATACTGCCCTGGTGGAGTGAGCCCTGATCCCCTGAGGTGGGTGCGGTCACTAGCTGTAGGTGTGGAGGACGATCTGTCTGATCCACCCTGCGATGGTGGTCTTGGACGCCGTGAGCCCCTGTCTCTGGCCTATCGAGACGATGAATAGTCTCTCCATCTTACGGATGGATTGAGTCCTGTTCAGGTAGACCGAGAGAACAGACCCCATGTCCAGGGAGTCAGGAGCACCGCTCTCGGCCTGAGGGGCTGCGCGAGGCAGAGTGGGTAGGTCTATGGGTTGTTCTCTGTGGAACCTCAGCCGAACCTTCGCCGGAAGGCCGTACTGTCCTGAGCTGACTCTCTTGGGGTGGAAGATGGTGTAGGTGTTGCAAGAAGACAGGGCGCCTAGTTCTCTATTCTTCTGGTCGAACAGATGGCTACAAGGAAGGCTGTCTTTAAGCCTACCCAGAAAAGGTCTGCCTCGACGAGTGGCTCGTATGGTGGCATTCTTAGGGAGTCCAATACCAGAAGTAGGTCCCACGGTGCGATGCTAGGCCTGGTCCTGGGTCGCATGAGGTCCACTGCCCTCAAGAAGCGGATGGCATCTGGGTGGGCCCCCGGGGGGTGCCCCTCGATGAGACCTCTGGCCCCCCGATGGCCGCCAGTTGCACCCTTAGAGAGGAGGTTGCCAGCCCTTTGTCCACCCTTTGTTGCAGGAACAGAAGGATTGTGGGAGGTCAGCCTGTTCCGCAACCAACCTTCTGACGGCACCACTGCGAAGATTGCCCATTGCCTCGTGAAGTGGATGTGGTGGAGGCTCGACGAGACTGGAGGAGCGTGCCTATAACCGACCTGCGGTACCCGTAGCCGCTAGTCATTCCCTCTCAGAGCCAGGCCGGAGCTTTAGGGTTTGAGGAGACGGGTGAAGCAACCGATCCCAGACAGCATGTCCGGACGGGCCGGGATCTGGAAGCTGGCTAGTGACATCTCTGTGATTGCGCCAACCAGGATCTGCGTACAGTACGGGCCACCAGGATGATGGTGACCGAGATTCTGAATTTTTGTCAAACTCGTGGGATGAGGGAAGTGGGGAAACGCACGCTGTAGTCCTGCGACCATACCTGAGACAGGGCGTCCTGCTCCTGGGAGTGAGCGCTCTGAACCGGAAAAGTACTGGTCCACCTGGGTGTTGTCCTCGATGCCATTAGGTCTATGGACACTGGTCCCCATGCCGCCTGGATTACTCTGAAACAGGTCCGTGCAGGCTTCATCTCCGGGTGGATCTGCTGCCTGCTGAGCCAATCCGCCCTGACGCTCAGTTTCCCGCCAAGTGTACTGCTCCCAGGTGTGATAGTGTTCGTGCCCAGTTCATCACCCTTGAGGTTTCCCGTGACATGGCCCCTGCTTCTGGTCCCTCCCTGCTTTATGGCATGTGGCCACCGCCACGCCGATTGTCGGACTTGATCAGGACCGACTGTCCCTGGATGATGTGACGGAATGCCCTTAGTGCGTGGAACAATCAGCCTCATTTCCAGAACGCTGATTGAGAGTTGAGACCCACTGGGGACCATGTTCCCTGCGCTTGACTTGTCCCCAGACAGGCTCCCCAGCCGGAGAGGCTCGTGTCCGCCTCGATGGGGATCAGGTGGGGCCTCCAGGGGACCCCTCATCAGATTTCCCGAGTTACCCACCACTCTAGGAGGATCTTACCGAGGCGGCAACAGAACCACGAATGGAGGTTGTTCTCGCTGGGTGCCCCTGGCTAGGACGTACTTCTGGAGTGGACGATGTGCCACCTGGCCCAGGGCACGAGGTCGATGCAGGAGGCCATGCATCCCAGAAGTCTCACCACCTTCACCACCGTAGGAGTGCGTGACCTTAATTGTCCGCCAGACCGGAGGCCGCGGATTCGCTGGTGCCGGGTCCGCCCAACCTTCTGCTGAGTTGATGATGGCCCCGAGGTGTTCGATCTGCGTGGCCGACGGAGGTGGCTCTTTTCTCTGTTCACCACCCAACCGCGGTCCTGAGGGCCCATACGGCGAGCCCGCGTGAGCGCCACACTGATCCTCGGAGCGGGCACGTATGAGCCAATCATCCAGGTATGGTACTATGTCCAGCCTTGTTCCCTGAGTCTGGCTACTAAGGTGTTGGAGACCTTGGTGAAGACCTGGGGCCGAGGACAGACCGAACGGGAGCGCTGGTATTGAAAGTGGTGTCCCATGATGTGGAAGCGGAGGAACCTTCTGTGCCTTTTGATGATGGGGATGTGTGGTAGGCCCTTTAGATCTGATGGATGTTAGGAAGTCGCCACCCTGATGCTCCTGTAGGGTGGACCTGACGGTTCCATTTTGAACCGACGTGGGATCAATGATCGTTCAGGCGCTTTAGGGTCCAGGATGGGCCTCAGCTCCCCGACTTCTGGGAACCAGGAAGAAGATGGAGTACATGCCTTCTCCCTGTTCCTGAACCGGGACGGGTTGATGGCCCTGTTCTGGATCAGCTCTGCCAGGATTCCCTGTACCTGGTGAGGCGAGGCTCTTCTTCTGGAGATCGGGACAAGACGAAACATTGTGGGACTGAGGATGGGCCACCCATGGCGATCTCTGAAGACCACGCCCGGACCCACCTGTCCGACGTGGTGGACGCTCAGCTTATGGGCTTAACAGGGCCAGTCGCTGACCGATAGGGGGTACGAGCCCTGGTGAGGGTGGCCCGTGGGTCGGAGTCACTGTTTCCCCCTGAACCCTCTTCCTCAACCTCCGGACCTTTGTCCCCGGGATCTGAAGGAGGGGGATTGGTAGTTGTTGAAGGCGGAGGTGCGTGTGTTAGAGGAGGAGACCCTACCCCAAAAGGAATGGTTCTGTGAATACGAGTCCCTACGGGTTTGGTTCTTGGCGCCAGGACGAAACCTCCGTCTAGTGGAAGGCAGATGGGAGGGTCTTGACCGGTTTCTTAGGAGGTCCCTACCCTCTTCCCTCTGTCCCTCTGTTCTGAAGTAGAGTCTAGATTATGAATCGAGGCCCCAGAGCTTGGAGCCAGGCGCCTGCGGCCCGATGAGTAATTGCAGTGCCCTGGCCTGAGACGTAGGGAGTCCACTGCCATGTTCTGCCAGGTACTTGGCTGCGCCGAGGGTGCAGTCTAATAGTTCAGCCTCCCTGGACTTTGGCTTGCCTGCTCCTGGAGTTCCTCTAGCCAGCGGATATGGGCCCGGAGGTGTAGATAGCCACCGCTATAGCCTTGGCCATGGTGCCTCTATTTCAAATGTCCTCTTTAACATGTCTCGATCCTTTTGTCCGTAGGGTCCTTGAGGGCTATGGTACCACATGGTAGCACAGTCTTCTTGCTCAAGGCCACCACTTGGGGATCAATGGAGGCGCTTTGCACCAGGCATCTGACTTGTCACCCTGTACCGGTACATCTTGTGCAAGTTCCTTCGGTTTGGCATCCTGCCCGGGTCTGTGGATTGCCATTCCATGTGAACCAGTTCTTCTGGTCGGGCAGACTGGGAAGGTCTCTGAGGTAGTGGTCTTAGCTGGATCATTGGATCTAGCTTCGATTCCGCTTTCTCCCTTCCTGTTCCTCTCGCGGACAGGCCCATGGTGGCCTTGATGACCTTCATAAGACCGGGGATTGTCTCGAACAAACACAGTTTGGACGTCAGTGACGGAGCTGCTTGCTGGTCGATGTCCTCCGTGTCGGGCTCCAGGCCATGCTCCTCCTCCTCCTCCTCGTCAAATTCATCCTCCTTGTCCCTTTCTTCTGGAGTACCATCGAAGGGAACGCTGGGGAGGGGGTCTTCTGGGGCTGGCGGTTCCCCTGGAGGGTCTCCCTGGTGGGGGGGCTCCAAGCTGGGTGGTCTCATTCTGTTTTGGGTAAGTGCCTCCAGCTTCTCCATGATCTTCAGCATGAAGTTCTGCTGACTCTCCATCATGGCCACCGCCGCCTGTTGGTTCTGGATCAACAGCGAGCCTGGGTCCACCCACGTCGAGGTGCTGGGGCCGGGAGAGAGAAGGTGCCAGGGGAGGGGTTCTCTCCATCGAAGAAAACTCATCGCCCATCAGGCAGGCTGCGCAGAGAGGGCCTGGGGTTTGAGGGAGGAGGGGTGCTGCACGTGGTGCATTTCTTTCTTAACCATCTGAAAGAAAAGAGAGAGGTCTGAGCGAGAACGATGACTCCAGAATCTTTCCCTTTGCCCCTGAAGAAGACGCTCTCCAAGAGGCGGTGGGGTGGGGGAGCCGGAGGTAGGTGCTGTGATAAGGGCACCATGGAGGGCCCTTAGACAGACCGTGAGAGACAGAGATTTCTTTACTCTGCTATCCTACCTACCTATCCCTCTTTGATAATTCCTACTCAGAGTAAGCCGGGGCCCGCTGTGGGAGGGGGCCGGCCACTGAGTGATGGGGATAGTTCCACAGGACTCTACCAGGGTCGCTATGGGAGGGACCCAGGTAGGTAGCTCTGCGTGGTCCTACTGGGGTCGCTATGTGAGGGACCCGAGTTGGCGTAAGGAGGTCTCTTTTCTTTTTTTTTTAAACAGGTCCAAGGAGGCCAGGAATAGAACTGGAAGATCCGACCCCTGATCCCCCTAACTCGCAGCCGGGGAGGGGATCTGCCTGGAACGAAAAAAGAAAATAATCTGCTCAGGCCTAGACCACTGTGTAGTGCTGCCTCCTGGTCAGCTGCCCCACATGCGAAAGTGGCTCTGGTGAGGGTCGGGTGGGCCTGAGGCCAGGACCCTGTAGTTATCTCCTCCTCTCGCCTCTTTTCTTTCTTGCTGAAGGGGAATCCTCAGCCTGACCATGGCCCCTGAGTAGGGACGGCTGAGGGAGAGCGAGCAGGAAGGGAGAGTTCAGAGAGAAGGCCTCGCCCTGAGGCCTGAGGAATGGCGGCGCGCGGCTGTGGCCCACCTCGAATAGCGAGTTCCACCGAGGGAGGCAACCACACCGCTGGCACAACCCCCTAGCAGTGGGGGAGGAAGAAGCCATGTTTGAGGCCTCTGGAGAGGACCGGAAAGCCTGTGGAGCCATCGACCAGAAGGCCGAGAAGAGAGGGCCAGGATTAGGCCCAGAGGCAGAACGCCGCACCGCGCGACGGGCGTGGAGGGGCTAGGGGCCTATGGATTTCGCTTCTGCCTCCTGGGAAAGAGATGGAGGTGGCGGCGGGAGGGGGCCTGAGGCGCCTGGAGGCCCAGAGACACGGAAGTGGTCGCAGGGCCGGGAGAGCCCTGGAGAACACCGGGAAGGAGAGAGAGGCTCTCAGTGAGAGGGAGGGCTGCTAGAGACCGCTGGACAAGGGGAGAAGAGGCGCCTCGCGGAGGGGCTAGGCCAGGCGAGGGCCTGGTAGGAAAAAGCCTGCGAGGCCGCGTGGCTTTAGGGGCAGGCAACACGCTGCCTGGGATGGCCTGGGAAGGCAGAGCTTGCAGGAGAGAGCGCGAGGAGCGCTAGACTCATAAGGGGAGCATGAGAAACCTCTTAAACATACAGCAAAACGTAACAATCCTGGGCTCAGCTCTGCCTAGGATTAAAAATAACAATTCCTTTGCATAGAGCAAAATGCCTGAGCATTAAGGCAGACCTTTTCAAATTATAATATATAATTCTGGGGCAGCATGCAGCCCCCAGACATTAGCAAGGAAAAAAAAATGTATACGTAGAAGTTTGTAGAGAAATCACATGTTCCTACCTTAGATCTTATAGAGCAGACAGGGGTTCTCTGGATGCTTCTTGCCTATTCAGATGCACAAATTACAACTGGAGAGCAGGGGTTCCTGGGACCTGGATATACTGGAAATCTGATCTGGGTCATGTGCATCATTAGCCTATCAGGTGGGCTGTAACCCATGAGGTAATGTCTGGAGTGCCATGGGATGCCAACCAATCACAATAAATAGTTAGCAAAAAAGATAAAATGGCAGAATATGTATTTCACTTTTTTTGTTTATAAATTGAGGAGAGATATTGTATAATCACATTAAACCACTCAAGGGTGTGGATTGTGCTGTGATTTACCAATGCCTGGTGAGGTTTGGTCAATCAGCCCGCAGACCCCGTGACCGAACCACATCAGGCATGGGTAAGTCCTGCATCTCACACACACCATGTTGTGGTTTATGGCTTAAATGTATAGTCACTGAGATAATGATTTATTCATATAAGTGATGCAGTTCATCAATCATACTCGTTTAATCATATTTCATTCTTTTCCCCTATATAATTTCTCATGACTTGAACAGAGTATGTTAGAGACATTGTGACCCAAGTACTCCAACTTAGGAAAGATTGCCCATCCTACAAGAAGGCTAAGTGTCTACTCCAAGTTGGTGATGTACCATCACCTGTGTGGTCACACTACGCTAGCTCTGATAAACAGCAATTAATTTCCAAGCATCGGTCAAGATTCATGAAGTGAACATTTGAAAATTTATTTTAACAGAGACCGTTCATAAACCAACAAACAAGAAGCATGTGTATGTGATGGCAATACATGTAACTTTCAAATGAAATCAGTAACACGGTGGTCAACAGTGGACAATATTTTTACAAAAAAGATTATTATTGAATTAATAACAACAGATACATGTGTTTCTGGTTATATCCTTTTTCTTGTTTTTCCCTATATCAGTTAATGTTATAAATGTACATTTAGACTCATTCAACAGTTAATGTTCTGTTTTGCTGCATTTGGCATAAAGTTTGTTGCGTAATTGCACAAGTTTCATTGACTTTGACAATAATTATTATTGCATCTCACAGAAATATCAACACACAGTATTGTTATAAAGATGGCTGAATAACATGCACAGGCCATGGTATTACAACTGCATACAGGAACTTAGAGACTATGCACTACAATGAGGTGTATTGTGTGGTTGATTGTTGCCCCACACACTATATAGCTGTAATATGTTCTATGAGCTCCCATGACAACTGCAAGCATCTTTAGATCCACTCTAGATGTTTACAAATTTTACATGGAAATCTCTGGAAGAAATTACAAAATTGTAACCATTAAAAACACATACATTTTAAACTATACTTTAGGATGGCTGAATGAGGCAAAATGGATGAGTTAGCAGGAGTATACAAAGGAATAACTTGCTGAAATGAGTGATTAAATGCATGAGGCTGAAATCCAAGATGCTAAATTAATCACATCAGCTGGTTATTCTAAGTATACAGAAGTGACGTTGTGGAGGGACTGGAAGAGAAGTACGAGTCTTTGTAGTCAACACAAAAATCTGCAAGATGGTTGGATGCGCAGTGGGGGTTGGAGAGGGAAGAAGGATGAGAATGGATTTGGCAAGGTTGGAGGAATAGTCAAAAGCATGGCTACTTAGATTCATTGAAAAAATGTGTAAAATAGTACAACCGAGAAACAAAAAAAAACACAGGATAAGAGTACGTAATTGGTGGGTGGGGTTGGAGGTGGAGGGGAAGTGTTCACATCAGGAAAAAGGGTCACTGGGGTAGTTATATAAAATTACCCAATGGTACACGAGCAACGTGTGAAGTCTGTCAGGAGGGCTATGGGTATACTGGGATGCATAGGTAGATACATCATAAGTAGTAGAAAATAGGAAATTGTTATCCCTCTGTACAGACAGTCGGTGAGACACCATCTGGAATACTGCATGCAGTTATGGAGACACCATCTCCGCAAGAGCATAGACAGGATGGAGACAGTCCAGAGGATGGCAACTAAAATGGTGCAGGATCTGCACCAGACACCTTACAAAGAGAAAATAAAGAAGCTTAATATGCATACCCTTGAGGAAAGGAGGGAGGGGGGAACATGTTAGAAACTTTCAAGTACCACAAAGAAATCAGCAAAGTCCAAGAGGGTAGCATCATTCAGAAAAAGAGATGTGCAAGAACAAGGGGGCACAATTTGAAGATAGAGGAGGATGGCTCAGGGGCAACATGAGGAAGTATTGTTTTACAGAGAGGGTGGTGGACACACTGAATGGCCTTCCTGAGGGTGTTGTGGGGTCTAGAACAGTGGGGAATTCAAAAATACATGGGAGGGACATAATGCAATTTTAGTGGGGGTTAGGATGAAGTAGGCTGTTGGTTAACTATGATCTGCAGCTTATCAAATAGGTAGGGAAATAAGCATGCTATGTGGGCCAAGCAGACATTACCTGTCATAAAAGTCTATGGGCCCAATTCTAGAAGCTTGACGCAAATCGACGCAAATCACCGCCAAAGGCGATTTGCACAAAATGCAGCTGCGACATTGACCCTGTACCCTATTCTAGAAGGGGCAGAGTCCCCGCGTCTAAGTCCTGCGACTTGCGACATACAGTCAGGTACGCCGAACAGAGGGTGTACCTGGCGAGGATGCCGCAAGTCGCAACCACAAATCCGCAAGTCACAAGTGCCCCCTTCCCATTGTCTGTTCATTGCCAGAGCCCCACAGGGCTAGAGGCCCCCTACCCACTGTTGTGACACTACGGTGTCCCCAACCCCATCTGCCACACCATGGCCAGTGTACTGTACAGTATGTACAGTAGATGCATATTTCCATCATCCCTTACACTTATACCTGGTAGTCTAGTGGCCCCCCACCCAGCAGTGCCACTCCACCCAGCATTCATTCATTTCTGAGCATGTCCCTACAGTAAGCCCGCAGAAGGAGCTCAGTCGGTGGCTGGCCATGATGGTGAGAGGAGGGTTGTGCAAGGTGCCAGCTGGGGATGGGTGGGGGTGCTGGGTGGAGTGGCACTGCTGGGTGGGGGCACTAGACTACCAGGGATGTTGCGCGGTTGTAACATACTGTTTGTGGCACTGTCTCAGGGTCTGGGCATGGGTGGGGGGTTGACAGCACTGCCCTGAGGGGCCTTTAGCAGTGAGGGGGTTCGGGGGCATGGGGTATGTGGACAGCACTGTGGGGCTTTTACTGTTTGAGGGTATGAGGGCATATACAGTATGGGGGATTGGGGCAGGGGTGAGATGCCCATTGGGGCAACAGCGGAGGTGTTCTGGGCATGGGGGAGGGCACATGGACTGGGTGATGGGCTGCTGGCGGTTCTACAGGACCCTTGGAGGACGTATGCACAGTTACACCAGCTAAATGCTGGTGTAACTTACATTGCCGGTTCTCCTCTGGGAGTTCTTGTAGAATCCCGACATTGTGGACTTTGTTGCTACCCTTCTGGAATAGGGGCGCAACTGCTGCGAAAAACCCTAGCACCATGTTGCAGGAATTTATACTTTAACTGAAGTAAGTAACTTTCTAGGAGCAAGTTTGTAGAATCACGCGTGTCGCAACTGCTCATGTAAGCTGTTACTTGCACTGTTCTACTTGGCGCAAGTGCTGTTATGCCAGGCGTAACTCTTCTGGAATCGGGCCCTATGTGTCTATGCAGAATATGTACTGTTAGTAATCAATAACTAACAAAATGGAAATTGTGCTAGAGTAATTGACCAGATTAGCACAGAATGTGTTAGACAATGCATACTACTAGAATTACTTCACATTCCAGGAATGACATAATAGATGAGTAAGTCATGTTACTAATTAGAAAAGCGCAACAGAAACTGAGTAGTATTGGATACAACATTTACTTGGATAAAATTATTAATACCATCTCTACTTTACTACATATTTGGAGGGTTCTGAAATCCCTTATACTGTTCAGAGGGGAAAGCATTCCGAATCACGGATACAGCACAAGCTGGTAGTGTCTTCTGATTTTATCATAAAAGCTTGTTCCATATCCAGTGGGTAAGGTGATGATATGCCACATGCCAGAATGTCCTGCAATAGAGAAGAGATATATTTGTAAAGTTTCACATATTTGTATGAGTTGAATGTGTAGGCCATACGACCTGGCTGGGTGTTGGTAGTACTGAGATACCTGCACACCCAGAGGCTTAGTTAGGCATGAGTCCATAGCGCCTTCAGCCTCTGGGTGTGCGGGTATCTCAGTACTGCCAACACCTAGCCATGTCTTACGGCTTACATGTAAAATGTGGCCATAGGCAACTTGGAAAAAAAGAAAAATTTAAAACATTTTAAAGTCACAGCAAAATATACTGAAATGTTGCTAATAATGTAAAATAGTCCTTTCACAGTTGTTTTTCACCTGTCAGTCATATGTCTTTCTTCACACTCAATACATTGTGTGATTGTTTGCTATGGAATAGAATAATTCAAAGCTCTGCATTATTCCAGTAGTAGAATGCCCCTCCCCCCCCACATATACACACGCACACACGCACACACACACACACACACACACACACAGAATGGTAACATGTAAAGCTACCAACAGTCCAGATTTTCCCAGGACAGTCCCTATTTTAAGCAGCATGTCCCAGTGTCCCCACAAGTTTTACAAAATGACACTTCTATCCTGGTTTTTGCTTACTTGTCCCAGTTTTGTCCCTTTTTTTTGCTGACTGCTAATCCGTGAGTGTCAGTAATTTCAGCACCACTGTGGCGCTGCTCGGGCTGGACATCAAAATGCAACTTTAACCCCTGTGCCTGTGTTGCACCACAAGCATGTCAATGGAAGCACAGTAAAGCATGTTCCTTCCTGTTAGATTAGACTGGGTAGCAGTGCAAACAAGTGCATGTGAATGTCTACCTGCCAGCAGCTGAGAGGGACTCCAGACAGAAAAGAGACCGACAGCAGTGAACTAAGGTACCCAGACCTGATCAACTGTAGGGAAGTGTGTGAAAACACTCTGGTGTGATGGTGGGAGTCACTGAAGTGAAGTTTGCTTGGCAAATGAGGTGAGTGTAAGTGGTTTGAATGGGACTGTCAGGAGCAGCAATACATGCAGCTCAAATGTCTGAACACAATTTAACACAGGTTTGTGTCTAATGAACTTTTTGTATATCATGATTTGGAACTTGCAGCAGAATGATGTATTGTTTTAATCTGGATGTTTGCTACTGGTGTTACCGTGGGGCGGCATGGCCAGAGCAAGCAGCAACATTTAGTTGTGTGCAGCATTGTCTGCGGTGGTGCCTGTGGGAGTGACACAGTGGGGTGTCATGGTCAAGAAGGACCAACCAGTGTTAGGCCTCAGAAAGTTGGTAGCTTTAGTAACATGGAATACATGAATTTTACATTCTTCAGAGTTCAACTGGCATACAAATAAGGACACACACACACAGACCTGAAGTGGAGCCAGAACCTCAGTTTTATCTGTTGCCAGATAAGAAGCAGGGAGTTCTCAGTCAAAGAGGTAGTGATAGGCCTAGCTGAAGTTTTTTTATATATGAGTAAAGATTGCAGCCATGTTTGTGATGGAATCTAAGAAATAGGTGGCTTATGAATATTGTATCTGCCCTGGTTGGCAGGGACTTGTTTTATCCAGTGGTGGCACTCTGTAACAACACTGGATAGAACAAAGTCTCAGCCAATCATGACACATTGATTTCTTTGCCCATTTTATATATGGAATTAATGAGTGCAACTCAGAGTCAGTCACAGGGGCAATTATAGAACTTTATCCTCTTATGACCACCCTGCATCCCAATCCACGTAACGGTCTACTTCCTCTGCACAGTCTCTTATATGTACATGTACATATACAGGACCACAAGCACTATTACAGCTACAGCCCTATAGTACATGGTATGGGCTTATTGTTAATGGAAAACGGTAAGTTTCAAAATCCTGTCGTAGGACAGTTCAAAAGTCAAAAAAGTTATTGTACTATCATTCTGATGTCACATCGATAGTACAACAACTTTTCCCCCTTGAACTCCTACCTGATTGGTGGAAAAAGCACTGTGACAGAAAAAAGCAAATGGATTTAAATGGCTTTGGGGTTAGTGAGCGGACGGTGAGCGGTAACCTAAGATAGTTTGGACAAGGATTTTCCCAGTCGGCTCCATGTGTCCAAATTACCAGTTTGTCTTTTTTTGTTTTGTTTTAAATTACTTGTGGCTATAAATCATGGGGGACAGGAGCAGAGCAGGACTGCCATGGAATCGGATTCAGGAGCACAGCGGGACTGAACGGAGGAGAGGTAGCGTGATCACAAGGTATGAAACCTTGTGAAAGTTTCAGTGTTTTGGAGAACCATACATTATATAAAACAGTGTATGGTTGTCCATATAAAACAGGCTATGCTGCCATTTCAGGGATGTGATGCCATCAAATTGACCTCTTGAGCTTCGCTCTCAAGGTCAGTATGACATCATCACATCCCCTCGATGGCAACATAGCCTTGTTGTGTACGGACAGCCATACGCTATGTTATATATTAATTATACACACATGAGGATAGTTTTCACCATCTTAACACTGGTAATCCCTAACAGTATGCTTATGTGCATCTATGCAAGCATTAATACCCGACAGGGTGGGTGGTATTGTACTATACCGGACCACCCAGGGGCATAATGAGGCCCTACGCTGCAGGCGGAGGGTCTTATAGCCCCTTGAAGGTCCAGTATAGCACTATACCACCCACCCAGGAGGGCATTATTGCACTTAGAAAATGGGCACTGTAAAAAAAAAATTAATTAATTAAAAAAATTGGTCCTAAACAATTAGTTTAAAACAAGTTTTGTCATAAAATAGTTCCTCCGCCTGCTTTAGAATGCTGTGGTTTCTTTTGTTTTTAAGCCATGGAGTTTTGATATTTTGGAGGCTGTAGGCAGTTTCACCTGGCGCCCCCCCACCCCATGCAGCACATTTCTTTCTGATTGTTTCTTTCTTTTTTTGTTGCTGTTAGCAAGAAAGCAAATAGCAACTTCTCAGGGAATTGAGCAAGTAGGTAAGTTTGTGTACCTCCACTGTACCACGCTGCGCTTAGGTAGAAGCACTGTCATAATCTCTAATCTGCTCTTTTCTTTTGTTCCCTTTTTGAGGAGTGAGGACAAGCGAGCGAGCGAGCAATGGAGTGGTGGGCTGAGTAGCTCTTATGAGTGTAGAGTTGGAGTGGGGAAAATTAGCATGCTGGAGCTTCATTTGAAGAGCAGTAACTGTTTTTTTATCAGGTTTCAAATGTGGCACAAGTCTGCAGTGCCAGTTTCATAGTGCCTATCTGACGAGATGGAGCACTGTACTCTGCACCTCAGAAGAGTGGTGGTGTAAAAAAAAACAGGATTTGGAGGTGCAGCACTCGGTAGGGATGGGAGATCTACAGATTGCAATTTGGAGGTATGGTACTCGGGAGGGATGGCAAAAGGCAGTCAGCATTTGCGGTGTTACAGCAGAGCTGATGGCATACAAAGAGTGGACTGCTCATCCGCTTGCTGATTGAAATAAAAACTGGTAGTGTGGTAGGTGCTTCTCTCTCTTTCATGTGTGCTTTTTTGTTAGGTGAATTCTTGCACTGAAGTGGTCAGAGCAAAGATGTGTGTTGCTGAAATGTGGGGAGAAGAAATTATGTGATGCAGGGAAGTTCAGTGGCTGGGGTCACTCAGAGAAGCTGTTTCACTGTGGCTGTGGCTTATATTACGATTCTGCTTCTTATTGTGAAGCTATTTTTATTTAAAATCACATACACTGGCAGGGTGGGGGAAAGGTTGTGAGCCTCTGTCAGTGTATGAAAATGGCACTTAATTTAAGAACAAGGGTTATGCCGGGTAGGGAGTGCTATCTCTTGCTAAGGGAGAAAAAATGGTGGCTATTTCAAATTCAGTAGGGTGCTTTTGGCCAACAGGTAAGCAGGGTGGGCACAAGAATATATGAGTGAGTGAAGGGGCACTTGGGCTGGTACTTTTTATTTCCTGGACATCTATTGAAAGTTAATGTACCCCCTTGGCAAGGGTAACAGCCAATCAGATGCCAGGAAATAAAAGGCCCATTTTCTAAGTTTCCATACAAAACTGCTTTCACACACCCTGCTGAGTCACCATAACATCACTACTCATGACTATACTTTCTCAATGTCCCTATCCCATAAGTCTGTCTCTTACAAATATGGATGGCACAACTCAAAGTTTTATTTATCCTGACTGACCTAACTCTGTGTATCCACACACAACGTAAAGCACAGGAACATACTTTATTTGAGATTTTGTTAACAGTTAATTCTATATACTCTTTCTCCAATTTATATGACGAAAGTCCAGGATGTATTTTGCCAGTCTGTCCTACCCATTCACTTTTGCTGGAATACGTGTTAATCACGGGCTGCAACTGCCCATCCCCCCAACCCATGCACATACATACACACTTCCACAGGAGCCTGAAACTTACTTCAATTGCTTTACGATAATTTTAGAAAGTAACAATATATATATAGATCCGCATATTTCAATTGCTGTTTTGAAATACCACACTCAGCAGATGACTATACTGGACACAGAATAACAGTTGGGAATGAAAAAATCTATTAAAAGATGGAAAGAATTGTACATATTCATAGAAATGTAATCATCAATAGGGCCCTCGATGGAGAGATAGTCATAATATGAGATGAGAATCACATCTTTGTCTAAGCAGTTGACTTGAAAGCTCCTGACAGCTGTGATGCAATTCACTCCATGCTCTTCACAAACCGCTGCAATAACTGGAACTTCTTTACAACAAATGCACTCCATTGCAGTGTCCATGACCTGACAGAGCATGCACACCTAAAAAGAGAACTGTATATCATGCTATTTTGACAGCATGCCAATTACATGACTGTATATTCACAGCCATGTTGAGGATTGGAATACACTATATTTGAATTGTGTGACTGTAAAATCACGATTTGTGACCCAGAGGACTCCCTCATACTCTCTCTCTCTCTCTATCTGCCTCCGAAGTCTAAAGAGAAATATTTATTTTGACAGCATTCAGTGCTGGACCTAGCTATTCTGGGCCCTATGTAACCTCCTTGCTGGGACCCATATCAGAAGTCGTGAAGCTCAAAGGAACAGCCTCATCCTATCATGGCCTCCTGTAGCTTCATTTTAGCTAGTTTTGTGCCATTTTTGCACGTTACTTAAATTAGTACATATAGGACCAGGAAGAAGGAGGCCAACTGGACAGCTGAGTTTGTTGGGGGCCCCTCTGCTCTAGGGGTCCTGTGCAAATGCACAGTTCGCAACCCTCTAAAGCTGGCTCTGACAGCATTCCCATTCCATGACGGTTTACACACAGCCATACTGAAGCCTAGATTACACTTTGTGATTTGTGTGACTGTAAAACTTCGGTACCCCATCAATTGAGCACTACCAGAATAGCACTGCACTATATGGCGCCAGTCTGGGAAGTGCTCACACGAACAGTGAGTAGGGTTTTACAGCACTTGCTGTTAGTGTTCTCCTGGTTGTTGTCCATGGTTCTGTAATCAGGACAAGAGCTACAGGGAACAGAAGGTTGTCCAAGCTTCTCTTGTGGTGAGGAGAGCTGGTGCATGGAGCAACTTGGCCAGTGGCAATGGAGACCAGGTTTCTAATCCTGGTCTCTAAAACTTTTACTATTTTGAGACTTAGCTTTTTTTACATGGGGCCATGGGAACAGTATTCCATGGCCCCATGAATTTTAACCTTCCCCGGGATCTGCTCCCCCTTAGAGGGAGAATCCTAGAGAAAAGGAGTACAGGGGGCAAAGCCTGCAAAAACAAAACTGTGCTTTTTTTGCCACGCGCACCATGCTGACACTATTATTGTCGGCACTCTTTGGACCCAGTGTCTAAAACTTCTGAGTCCCCCCCAGTAGTCCCTCTCACCCCATGGATGGCAAAACTTATAGTTTTATTTTCCAAGTCTACCCAACCCATGACTGCACACACACACACACACACACACACACATATGGATGCCAGGAATATACTGTATTTGTGATTATTGAGCCTGTAAAGTTTCTCTGTAGATCATAACATTAATCTATGTCTCATGTCTGGATGGCATGGGTCAAAAATGTATTTTGGCAGCCTGAACTAGCACTGCCTGTCGACACACAGCAATACATGTGTCTGGAATAGACTATTTGTGATTTATGTAACTAACATTTCTCAGTGACCCCACCCAACTAGTCTGTCTCACTCCCTTCTGCTTGGCACAAGTCAAATGTCTTGTTTCTGACATGCCTATAACTGTCTGTTCACACACAGCCACACATAGGCCTATTATAAAATGTATTTGTAATTTCTGTGACTGTAAACTGCCTCTATATCACACAAAAGCCTATATTTCCCTTCTGGATGTCACAAAAATAATTAAGTTTTGATAACTTGCAATGGCACCGCCTGTTCACACAGCCATGGTAAGGCGTGGAATACACTGTATTTGTGATTAGTGCAACTGTAAAATTACTCTTTATGTCCCAGATGACTCCCCCACTCTCTATCTCTCTTTCTTTCTTCTTCCTCTGAATGACTCAAGTCAAACAGTTATTTTGACAGCTTACCCATGACATGCCGATACAGTCACAGCTGTACTGAGGCCTAGAATACTTTTGTGTGAGTATAAAATTTCTCTGAGTACTCACAGTATTTTACCTCACCCCTATGAATAGCAAAACTCATAGTTTTATTTATCAATTCTGCCCAACGCATGACTGCACACACACACACATATATAGAAGCCAAGAATCTACTGTATTTGTGATTACTGAGTCTGTAAAGTTTCTCTGTAGATCACAACATTAGTCTGTCTCTCACATCTGGATGGCACAAGTCAAGAAGTATTTTAGCAGGCTACACTAGCACTGCCTGTTGGCACACAGCCATACATGCACCAGGAACACACTTTATTTGTGATTTATGAGACTAGCATTTCTCAATGTCCACACCCAAATAGTATCTCTTGTTCATTTCTGCATGGCACAAGTCAAAAGACTTATTTTTGACAGTATGCCCTGTCACTGTCTGTGCACACACAGCTACATAGAGGCCTATAATGCATTTTATTTGTAATTTTTGTGACTGTGAACTGTCTCACACAGAAGCATATATTCCCCTTGTGGATGTCACCAAAAATTGTTTTATTGTGATAACTTGCAATGGCACTGCCTGTTCACACACAGCCACACTGAGGCATAGAATACACTATATTTATGATTTGTGCAACTGTAAAATTACTCTTTGTGTCATATAGGTCTCTTTGTGTCACATAGGTCTCTCTCTCTCTTTTCCTCCTCCCTCCCTCCCTCCCCCATTCTCTGAAAGGCTCAAGTCAGCTATTTAATTTGACAGCCTGCCCTTGCCATGACGGTACATGCACAGCCATGCTGAGGCCTGGAATACACTTTGTGATTTGTGTGACTGTAAAATTTATCTGTGTCCACCCCCTCCCCCCCAGTAGTATATCTCACCCATCTGGATGGCACAGCTCATATTTTTCTTTTGCAGTCCTACCCAGCACATGACTGCACAATAACACACATATGTATGCAAGAAATCTACTATATTTGTGATTACTGAGACTGTAAAGTTTCTCTGTGGCTCACAAAATCATCTCTAACATCTGGATGACACAAGTCAAGATTTATTTTGCAGCCTGCACTGACTGCCTGTCGACCCACAGTCATACATGTGCCAGGAATACACTTTATTTGCAATCTTTGAGACTAGCATTTCTCAATGTCCACACCCAAATAGTATTTCTTGCTTACTCTGCATGGCACAAGTCAAAAGACTTATTTTCGAGGGGTGGCCTGACTGAGGAGGAGAATGGAAGGATAATTCCATAGCTCTTGGCCCATCCAGCAAATATCTCTGCCGTCCAGCAATAATACACCAGAAAAACTTCATATCTTATTAGAACTGAGTTCCTGCAGATGGCTTCAATGAAAAAAACGAAACATAAGCAAGCTCAAATACCTTTTTCGACTGCAAAAAGAAGGGAGGAAATAGGCCTAAAGCAACAGTCTGGAAGCAATATGGCCTCTCCATCAAATTCGGGACCCTCAGCGAGTGGAGAAGTAGGACTAAACTCAGCAGATCATCACCAGCAAACTAATCTAGAAGCCCTGATTCATACCTTAAAATTTGATCTCACTAACCAGATGAGATCTTGCTTTGAAAACTTGGTGCCCAACTATCCCATTTGCAACAGACCATAAATGGCCTAAGTGATACAGTGGAAATACATGCAGGCTGTCTGGGCAAACTAGAGCAGTGGGTCAGCGATGGCGAGGACACCCAGCATCGGATAGACACTAGCCTACAGCAAGCTCTAAGGGAAATTGAGGTGTTAAAAGCAAGTATCAACGACCATGAAAATAGGGAAAGACACTGCAACGTGAGGGTTGTAGGCCTACCAGAGGGGCTTGAGGGCAAAGATTGTGCTACATTCATTACCAGCTGGCTAAAAAGAGTTCTGGACTTGCCTGTGGATTCATCCTTAGAGATTCAGAGGGCTCATCATGCCCTGGAACGCAGACCTGGGCCTGAGGACCGTCCCCGGCATGTTATAATTAAATTTCTCTATTTTCGGGACAGACAGCTGGTCTTGGATGCCTCCCGGCTAGCGGGTCGGCTAACAGAGGGGGGCAGCACCATGAGCATTTTCCCGGACTACTCCAGGCGCCTTCAGGCAGAGGGACAGGCATTCACAGCTGCACGCCGAAAGCCACACAAACTGAACTGCCAGTTCTCGCTGGTATACCCAGCGTGGCTGGTGATTCGCCTAAAAACAAAGAAAGTAAATCATTCACCGACCCTGAGGCAGCTGTATGTTATACAACCCAGGAGCTGGTCCCACAATGAAATGAAGAAGAGCTGAACAGCAGGTGGTCTGAGAGGATTTCTGTGATTGCTTACTAGAGTCGAAGGTACCAGCAGACCTTGTTTGAAATAAGAATATGTAATAAGCCTAAGCTATAAACTTTACCTATAAGTGGTAGCTGCTCCTGTTCCGTTAGGACCACTAAAATCTGTGTTGTTTGATGTGGGACTTAATTTATTAAAGGCTCCGTATCCTGGCTCTGAGTTTGAACATCGATGGAGCTGCAGGAATTTGAATGCTGGACTAGTAGTGGTGGGTCGGGCCCTTCTGGGGCACTCCCTCGCCCGCCTCTGGTGTTTTCTCTTCTGGCCGATGTCCGCCTGGTCTGGGAGGAGGCCTAGATCCTTTCCCTGGGGTTGGAGAAAGCAGAATGCACTGCAGGGTAGGGCGAGTTCCTCTCTATCTTTTTCCCCGCTCCCATAACTGGGGCTGTGCCTCGGCCTATTAGGGCAGGGTGCGAGGAGCCACCTGAAAACTGTTGGCAGCGAGGCTTCCCTTGACTCAGGCATGATGGTGTCAGCCTGAGAGGATCGGACAGGGATGGTGGGGGGGTGCCAGGGATAGGCCCCAATAATCATCACCGTGATCCCGGGCACAGACAATCTGCACTCTGGAATCCGCCGACCACTGGATCTTTATTAAGACTCCATGGTGAACTATGCACGCTTATATCAAACTGTTGCCCATCTGGGTTGACTGATAATTTGTTTATGGAATGCATTGGTTTTTATTTTTGACAACTAAAACTTTCATTTAAATACAGTACATCCTGTCAGGGTTGTGTTAGTCCTCATAGCAAAGAAACCTGTATTCATTTTTCTGGGTAGCTTTCATGTTGGGGTGAGAGGGGGGATTTGGGACCAAAGCATTGGGATTTTATTTATTTTTATTTTTATTTTTGTTTCTCTTGGGCAGATGGATGATGCAGCCGATGATGGGGCACCTATACAATAACTTGGTAAAGCAATGCAAAATAATCTGTGATTGCATAGAGGAGGCTCGGGACGCGGGTGTCACAACCAGGAGGCATCACACCCTGTATCGCCACCTTAAGGGCTCCATCAAGAGACATGAGCCTGGTTGTCTCTCTCAATTTGGCAGCAGCAAGGCCTCATCATATAGAAGGATCCCCCCCCCCAGCATAAAGGATGGTTAGAATATAGCTTTAGAGCCATAAGTGTGCTATCTCTTTTTCTGGATGGACCCTCCCTCAGTGCATCCACGAGGAGCAAGGGTAAAGCAGTAACTCAAGGGTAATCTTGGGGGGAGAGGATCAGAGTTACAGGGGGAATAGTTAGAGCTTTTTGCTTTCTGTTTTATTCTTTTTTTACAGGGGGAAGAGGGTTTGGGGCTTCCAAGTTTGCAGAAGGAAGCTCTGCAGTTCGGGGAGATGTTTCAAGGGCGAGAAGTTAAAGTAGTCCAGAAGTTACAGTTGGGGAAGGGAGTTATGGAGGGGGGAGTAGGGTTACGGTTCAACTGGTTAAAGTTGGTTATGAAAAGTTAAAAAAAAGATGAGAGAGGACAGACTATCCAGTGAATGGTATTTTTAAGAATACAGACACCACAATGGAAGACGACAACTATTTCATCATCAGGGAAAGATGGATAACTTGACAATCTTAACATGGAACGTAAATGGTCTGTGTACAGTGGTTAAGAGAAAGGAGGTATGGGTTCAGATCAGGAAAATGAAAGGGGATATTGTGCCCCTACAAGAAGTGCACTGTACCAGGGAAGAGGCTGAGGGCTTGGCTCAAACTTGGGGGGTACGCTCCTGGTTGCTCCTTATACTTCCAAGGTCAGAGGGGTAGCCATATGGTTCCATCAAAACTTCCCCCATAGAATTAAAGCCAAGGTAATAGACCCACAGGCAGATTCATAATAGCTGTAGTGGATGTGGAGTGCAGGAGTTTACACTGGTCTCATTATATGGTCCTCAACTATGACTCCCCAGATTTTGTCACACATCTGGGAGTCACTTGGCCCCATACAGTGATAATATTATCATGGGAGGAGATCTTAATGTATACTTGGATCTGAGCTGGGACCATTCCAAACAAAACTCTCGCCCTGTCCCCCGCAGTGTACGCCCTGCAAGGGCTGGTTAAAGAGAGAGCTCTTGTAGAAGCCTGGAGACACTGTCACTCTGCTGAAAGAGAGTATTCATTCTTCTCACATGCACATCAAGTGTACACAAGGCTTGATTATATTTTCTCTCCCCGGAATGGTCAATGATAAGCTATCGGCCAAATGTGGGCCCTT
The DNA here is from genome assembly GCA_016271365.2 of Neoceratodus forsteri. Taxonomy (NCBI): domain Eukaryota; kingdom Metazoa; phylum Chordata; order Ceratodontiformes; family Ceratodontidae; genus Neoceratodus; species Neoceratodus forsteri. The sequence continues at coordinate 294,897,916 of CM028136.1, forward strand.
GATCATCTCTGATCATGCTCCCCTGGAGGTGATAATGAGTCAGGGTACCCCCAAAGGCCTTTATTTCAGTGGAGGTTGGATCCCTCCCTACTCTTGGATGCAGAATACTCCCGGTACATAAAGGATGAAATAAGGGTCATTATAGAGTATAACTATAGAAAAGAGACCCATATAACTGTTGTATGGGATGCTCTTAAAGCTTATATTCGAGGGGAAACCATTTCTTACTCTGCTTTAAAAAAAAAAACTACAGAGAAATGAGAAAGAAGAAGCCCTAACAGAAAAAAATCTAAAAAGTAGAGAGAGAGGCCATGGTGAGTCCCAACCCTTCCCTTAACAAGGAAATTAAGTTACTTAAAGGGCAGTCAAACCAAATTACCTCAAAAAAATTGGAGAGAGACTTGCTACTCTCTAAATCCTTTACCCATTTTGAAAGTGACAAAGCGGGTAAATGGCTGGCTGGCATGGTGAGGAAGAGGAGGGCTGAGTGCACTATTTTGAAAATGGAGGCTGTGATGGGACTAGAACATACAACCAAGCCGAAATTAATTCGGTGTTCAGGAATTTTTACGAGACCCTTTATACATCCCAGGTCTCGAAGGACTCTGAGCCCTCTCGCTTCCTAGATGGTTTAATATTACCTAGAATAAACTCTTCCCAACAATGCCATCTGGAATCCCCCTTCTCACAAGAAGAAATTAAATCGGGAATTTAGCAGATGAGGAAACAGAAGGCTCCTGGACCTGATGGGATACCTTTAGAATTTTATAGAGACGTGGGATACTATTGGGTAGCTGATGGGTGAAATGATTTGTACAGCCTTGGATGAGGGTAAACTTCCTCCATCTCAAACATTAGCAACCATAACAGTTCTTCCTAAACCAGGCAAAAACCCAGAGAAATGTGACTCTTACCAGCCTATATCCCTCCTTAATGCTGACTATAAAGTTATTGCCAAAATTATGGCCCAACGGGTAGAGAAGGTTCATCCGGAACTTATCCACCTAGATCAAGGGGGATTTGAAAAAGGCCGTCAAGCAAAACATAGTTTGAGAAGGACAATCAACGTTATTCGCAAATAGTAGCAGGGAGGAGGTGGGGGAGCTAGGAGCCTCCTTGCCCTAGACGCAGAAAAGGCATTCGACCATGTTGAATGGCCCTTCATGTTTGCAGCCCTCAGAAAATTTGGGCTAGGAGAACCATTTCTAGGGTGGCTGGGAGCTCTGTACAACTCCCCGAGGACCCAAATCCTCACAAATAATACCTTATCAACACCGTTCTTATTGTCAAGAGGTACAAGGCAGGACTGCCCTCTTTCTCCCTTATTGTATGTGCTAAGCATTGAGACTTTAGCATTAACCATTAGAAACAATGCAAAAATCAGGGGGTACACTGAGGGTGAGGTCAGTCACGTAATATCATTATTTGCAGATGACTTCCTTCTATTTTTGTATAACCCAGAGGAGGCACTGCCTAAGTTAAGTCATATCTTCAGTATATATGGCCCCTTATTGGGACATAAACTGGGATAAGAGTGAGTGGCTCTCTTTGGGGACAGTTAGATCCCATATAACAATAGGAGGGGTCACCATACAACCAGTGAAACAGGTCAAGTATTTAGGAGTAATGCTGCCTAGCAAGCTATCCAGTATAATCCAAATCAACTATTCCCCATTAATAAGGAAGATTAAAGAAGATTGTATTAGATGGTGAGCCTCCCTCTCACTCTCCTGGGCAGGGTTAACCTAGTCAAGATGTCCATCTTCCCACAGATGTTATATCTTTTCAATCCATTCCCATAAATCTCCCTTTCAGATACATCAGGAGCTGGAGGGAGTCATTACTCAGCTGCTCTGGCAGGGAAAGTGACCAAGGATCAGCAAACAACTTCTGTGGAGGGCCGCGATTGGGGGGGGTTGGGGTCTTCCAAATGTCCATCTATACTATCTTGCATCCCAGCTGGTACATGTTCATGACATGTTCAGGGTGAGTGGGGGAGGTATACATACGTGGTGCAAGCTCGAAGGGGGATGAGGGGTTCCACATTATTACTCAGTTTTGATGGACTACCTGGCAGATGAGCAGCAAAATGAAATTACCAAACCATGTACCAGAGCCACTTGGAGAGCTTGGAAACTGGCCCACAAATTTCTGGGGATAGGGAGTTGGTTATCCCCTGACTCTACATTGAGAAGGCTACTGGGTTCTGGGAAGAGACTACCAAGGGTGCTGGAAATACACCTAGATACGTGGTATAAAAAAGGCTTATTCAAAATTTGTCAAATAATGGATAATGGGTGCATAATCTCTTTTAAAGAACTAAGAGATAGATATGGTCTGACCATGGCTCACACCTTCACTTATCTTAAAATTCAAAGTAAATAAGAGTAGGGAAAAGAAGCTGGTCAAAGAATGGAGAATATGCAGTTCACCCCTCTGGAAGAGATATTTCAGAAATGTTCCAGCCTGGACTCCTTTAAACCCTTGAGAATGTGCTATAAACTACTAATTGAAGCCTTCCCGGATGCCTTAGGGGCGATTAAAGAGAAATGGGAGACAGATATCTACCCAGAGGGGCTAACTGGAGGGGACTGGTCACTTATAATGAAGAACTTGTTGAATTGCTCAGTCAATAATAGATTGAGGGCAGTGCAGTATAATGTTCTAATGAGGACCTATTTCACACCTGAATTAGCCTACAAAATAGATTCTTCAGTCTCCCAGTATTGTCCCAAGTGTAGGGTAAATGTGGGGACCTTTTTCCATATGATATGGAATTGCCCTAAGGTCCAGGTATTTTGGCAAGGTGTTCTCCAGATACTTACGAAAATTCTAAACACTAATATCAGAATGCACCCAATGGAAATCTTACTGGGGCTCCCAGGATATAATGACCCACTTCCGACAAGGGGTAATAGGCTCAAACATCTGGGTCTAATGGTGGGGCTGAGAGAACTGGCATTCCATTGGGGGCAGGGACACACCCCCACAATAGTCTCATGGCTAAGATCACTTTTCCAAGTAATGAAACTGGAACACACTCAATATCTTGTGAGAGGACAGTTGGATAAATATGAGCAAATTTGGAACCCTATGGAACGTGCAGTTGGTGTAAGTTGGTTTCCTGTCTTTTGAACCCCAATCCAGGGTCTGGAGGGCTCCTTGCCAATCTGTAAATCTCTGCTACAGTTTGAAAATGTAGGTATCCCCCTGATACTCTGAAATCTACCTCCTACCAGGAGCTACAGTATATATAAACTATCAGGTTTCTTACAGGGCAGGTAGTATTATTAGTAATAAAGGATCTGAAAAAAACCTCCCTCAGATCTTCAGACCATAAACCTTTAAACCATAACAGTACTGGTGAATAATGGAGTAATATGTATTGGTTGTCTGTGAACATTCCTTCTACGTATAAACTATACTCCCAGTATTGTGTGGGGTAAATGAAATAGCTGATGGATGTCTGTATTTCTCCTATATTCTAAATAAAGTTTAAAAATGAAAAAAAAGACTTATTTTTTGACATTATGCTCTATCACTGTCTGTCCACACACAACCACATAGATGCCTGGAATACAATTTATTTGTGATTTATTTGTGATATCTGTGACTGAAAAATGTCTCTGTATCAAACAAAACCCTATATTTCCCCTCTGGATGGCACAAATCAATGTTCTATTTTGACAGCTTGCACTGGAACTGTCTGTCCACACACAGTCACACTGATGCATTGAATACATTTTAGTTATGATTAGTGTGACTATAAAATTCCTCTATGTCTCCCAGTAATGTCTCTCTGTCCACTCAGTATGGCACAAGAGACAGATATATTATACCAGCCTGCCGTAGACCTGCCTGTATACACACAGACACACAGATGACAAGAATAAACTTTGAGATTTCTGTTACTGTAAAACTTCTCTCTGTCCTCAAGTACTGTATCTCTCTCTCTCTCACCAGTATGGTTGGCACCAGTAAAAGACCACTAAGCCATAGATGCAATAACAATTGGTGGATGACACCATCTAGTAAACTGTGTAAAAAAAAAATGCAAATTGATTGTGACACTACAACCCACAATAGCAAATACAGTGAATAATGCATCATAATGGAAAATATATAGGAATATATATGGGTGGGTATGTGTAAAACCAGAATTTTACACACACCTGAGGTGTGGGATGCTACATAAACCCCCAAGGGTGAAGCCCGAGGGGTTAATAAAAGCATCCCACACTGAGTGTGTGTGAAAATTTCTGGTTTTATACACACCCACCCATATATTATTTTATTTAATCGATGGGCATAATTTTTTTTTCCTTTTATAACACTTGAGTTAGTGCAGTAGACAGTTCTGTTAGACACACACACACACAGCCTGTCACACATAGTCTGTGTGTCTCTCTCACTCACTTGCTCACTCACTTACTCACTCACTCATCAGTCTCCGTGGAGCCCCGCTCGAGAGCGAGGAGTAAAAACAGCAGGATCAACCAGATCGATTTCTTTACAGTTTGAAGGCAGGATCAACCAGATAGATGTTAAAAACATGTAAGCATTACCTGGGAAAAGAAAGGATAAGTTTGGAGGGAAACTAGGTTCATGAGAAATGGAGCCGCCATGTTGGGAGAGATGATCAGCCTGCCCATATGGAAAGTTGCAGCCAAAGAGCTGCGTAGCCGTTGTTTGAGTGTCAGGCACTGATTACAATCTCCCGTGTTGTGACTAAAATTATACCATAGACCTCGGACACTGACCAATCAGATAGGCCGGCTGGCACCTTACCTGCATTGATTATCTACCGATAATCACCGCAAAAGGTGCCAGCCAGCCGCATCTCGTAAAAATCATCCGACCCGGGAAATTCAAACTGGAGATCCGCCATATTGAAACGCTCGCAAACCAGCAGTCTCTGACTCCCATCACGTCCTATTCAGCAAAGCACACACTGTAACACAACCCCTCCAAGAAAGTGGATCTGCAGTTAGAAAAAAAAAAACACAACACGCTTCAGCATGTATTTTCCTATAATCGCCGAAAGTCTCCGTGTCTGAAACACTGCTTTAGCCCTCGCTCTGTCTCATGTTCTAGCTCACTCTCTCTCTACTACTATTGGCTTCTAAGCGGCATGAAGGGAATGAAGTTCGTTTTGTGCCGCTGCCTAACAATAAACTTAAAATAAGTAATACCAAAATGACAGTACTTACCTGGTATAATCACAATAAGCCACTTGGGGGATCTGAGTTATTGGGAGATTTACCACGGCTGGGCAGATTTACCCACTCAGCTGCGCCTCATGGGCAAACCACTCCAGCCATGGTAAGTCTGCCGATAACCCACATCCCTTGTGGCTTATTGCTTAAATATCACACAGGAGGTTGTAACTCAGAATAAAACAATGGTTATCTATTAATAATGCAAAAATTATGTATTTTACATTGTTCGGTGATATCAAACTAGAGCAGATAATATCACAGCTATAGGAAAAAGCCAACAATTACAAAATAGTGATAATAACACTCAATATTTCTAACAGAACACAGTGCTCATGTCATGAAACAATCACCACAAAGCATAATAAAACCAACCAGAGGTGTGCTTCATTACAATACCAGAAATGATAGGAGACAATTCACCTAATTCTATAACCGATCAAGGTAGCCAGCAAATGCAATCATCTGCCGACAACACATAAATAAAATTATAAATTCAGAGTACTGAATATTGTAGAAGTAAACATTTACTGCAAGACAGTGGGGATTGAAGTGGATATGGTCAGGAGAGTATAATTATTTACAACACTGCATAGCCATAGTGTCTTCAGCGTCTTCACTGTCTACAGCTGTATAGTACCACATAGGTGTTACCAATATTACAAGCATCAGATCGGGAAAGCAACTATTTTGCAAATATGTTTTTTTGCAAATATTATACATCGCTCGAAATACAAGCACTGGTTGCTGAGCTCATAGCTAAACTGTTATGGAGCTATCAAAAATCATTACCACAGCCTGAGGTACATTAGCAAACAGCTGCATATAATTAAGAATAGTTCCCGCAGAGTCAATGAGAGTGAGTGTGTCAAAAAGTATGGCAATTGTATACTGTGCTATTTACAGGTTGGAATGTGGTGCTTTAGTGCTCATGACAAGTGAGGACTTTTGAACCACAATTTATTGCTTTATTTTTCAATGCTGTATTTGTACAGAGTATGCCAAGAAGGAAAAGCAGTGTAAATAGATGTACCATGTGGCCGGACTTCTCTGCCCTCTGTCTTGAACAGGAGCAGACTCGGTACTTTCTGAGTCACTTACAGAGGAATCAACTGGCTCAACAGATTCATTGGCTGAACTGTTGCTATTTACCCTCAAAGGCTTGAACATGTAGGGCTCAGCCATGTAAAAAATTCTTCCTCTGGGTCATAATTGCAGTTGAACGCCATGCTGCAGTTAAAAAAAAAACCCTGCCACCATCACACTGATAGCACTCACTACGGTGACGTCTCGCTGCTATCACATCATACCTTCACTTCATAACATCTTATCGCAGACGTTGAAAAACAATGGCTCATGAACGCGGATTACACCCAGCCATACAAGAAAGGTAACCATGCTTAAAATGCAATGTATTTCAAAGAAAAAACTGTTGGGAATGAAACAAGACACCAACACAAACTGATTTAAACACATATTTATTAAATTTGCCAGCATATAAAAAATGGCCTATTTACTTGTCCTTTAAGTCATCGAGAAGCTTGGTGGGACCTGGGCAGTTAAAATTTCTGAAAGAGAGGTATTTGGGAGGAGGGCATTTCATTTTGGTGGCCAGAATGATGTAAGTAGAGGAGTGGTCACTTACAGAATCCAACAGGATACCCGCCTGAAGGACCATGTCCACCTGATTTGTGGCCACTCAGTCGAGTAGGGAGTGGTTTAGTGTACAGGTATTATATCTGGTGAGGGCAGAGAAGACTTGCATGAGGTTGTGGGATTTTAGTAGATTAGCATAGTCAGACTCTTGGGCACCTAGCCAGTTGAGGTTAAAATCTCAAACTAATATAGTGTCCCTGGTTGGAGCTTTGTCGGAGTTATGTGGTTTCAGCTAGGTTTCAGTGAGTCCTAGTACATGGGGCTTATAAAGGGACATCCAGGCCTCTAGGTCAGGGAACTTTGATGGGAGGCTACAAATGTTTAGATGTGCCACTTTCAAACCAGTTTTTCTTGTCCAGGTGACATTGGTGTGGTCAATGGTTGTGTTTAAGGGGCCAGGGTTTATTTATTTATTTATTTATTTAGCTTTTGTTTACCAGGTAAGTACACTAGACAAATCATATGCCTATTTTCAGGTACCACCCAGGAGAGTACAGGAAAAAAAAGAACATACAGAGCACAACCTAACACTAGTAATGCAGATATACTAAAACAAGAGGAGCAAAAACATACATAGGTGATAACTCAGTTTACAACGGAGGTACAGTCAAATATAATTCAGTACAGAGTCATTATGGACATATATGAAAGCAGTATTTACAGAATGAGAGCAAGAATTATACACATATTACATTCAATGTCCCTGGCTAGGAGTAAAAGGGAGAGAAGAGGCCAGTAGGGAGAGTACCAGGATGGGTGTGAGAAGGTGAGGGAATACAGGAAAAGTCCTAACAGGTGACATTCAGTGTTAGAGGGGAAGGCAAGGAGAGCTGGTCCCAAGGGAGTCAATTTATATGTAACCATAGGAGGGGGTGGCACAGTAGCCTGCAAGAGAGATGAGTAAAGGAGGACAGCTGCTGCTGATCAACAGCTAGTACAGAGGCACAAAATTCCAATGCAAGCAGCAGGCCAGTCATGGAGGTGGCCAGTAGGGAGAGCATCATCTTAATGTGTTATAACAGCTTTTGACTAGTGGTGTTGGCCAAGTGGTGAGGGTTACAGACTGCAGTAGCGATGAGGGAAAAGCAGTGCAGGTTCAAAGCCTGTATCTCCACTGTTGGTGAAATAATATTTTTAATACAGACAAGGGTAAGGTATGGTAATTCTCCTGTGTGGTGTCACCAAAAGCTTGTGTAAGCTTAATGTAGCAAGGATTAGGGTAAACTTCACTGCAAAGGAGCAACTGTATCTGGTTTCCCTTTTTAAGTGTGCTAGGATTGACTATAGCCAATCAGCAAGAACTCAGATGTATTCTATGGGTATCAGCAGGCCTACAACAGAAGCAGCCAGTAGGGGGAGCAGGAACAGCTTCATTTGTTCTCGCTATATTAGCTGCTCAAAGTAGTATGTATTGGCAGAGTTGGCCTAGTGGTTAGGGCTCCTGACTTCAGTAGAGAGATGGAGGCAGTGTAGGTTTAAGATCCATGGCCCCACTGCTAAAAAAAGTACCACAGAAAGTGTCTGGGGGGAAGAGAAGGAGGAGGATTGCAAAGGTGGGGGGAGTTTGAGCAGGGAGGAAAGGGTGCAGTAGTTGTTTAAGGGGAGTGACTTCACTGTTGCTCCAGGGTGGACTAGAGGAGGAGGCGCAAAAAAAGTGGGCTGATAAGAAAGCCAAACGGTGCCATTCGACAGACAGGAGAAGCAATGGAACAGGCTGGTCATGGGGAGGTGGGAGAGCTCTGGGACAAGCTGGCTGCCCCCAGAAGCCCAAATGGCTTAACCCACACGCCATGGGACTTCAAGATCATCACCATCTTCTGGGCAGAAGTCAAAGGTTAACCCCTGGTTTGACATGCACAACATATTCACACCAGAGGTTTGCATACTAGAAAATGTAACAGACAAAGGTCTGAACATCAGCCAGAAATACAACATAGCTTTGGTCACAAACACGCCCAAAAAACAGATATTAAAACTCTGGTTAGACCAAAGGAAACTAACGTACAAGGAAGTGCTACAAGACACAGAGGAGACATCAAGGAGACTTTGCAACTAGAAATGATAGCACGGCTGGCCCACCGGCGCAGTGGTTGGATTTCCATCTGTGATGCCAGCGACCCAGATTCGGGAATGGACTCGGGTTGCTGGAGGGCTGGCCGGGGAGAAGGAAATGAGCATCCAATGATGGCTCACCTTCTCAGGGGGGAGGGTGGATATGCGGCTCGACGCCTGCTGACTCCTGGCGGAAGCTGGGAGTACAGCAGGATGTTGGCCCCAATACACTTGGGAGTGACAGACATTGACGTTTGCCTTGACATCAGTGGCACGTCACTCTCATGGGAGCAAAAGCGGAAAAATGGCGCCAGGGTGATCGGGTGATGGCCCTCCAGAACCCTCACCACTGGGCTCCCAGACCTCGACATGCCATCCCAGCAGCACCCTAGGATCGTTGGTTGGCCGCCAGGGCCATTCTCCTACAGAGGTAAGAAACCCACCCAGTGAAGGGATACACCGGGGTTACTTGGGGCTGGCTGCAATGTGGGTCAGTAGGGGTCGGGGAGTAGCCGCAATGGGGCAAGTTCATGTGGGGGCCTGAAAGAGAGATCAGCCAGGTGTGGGGAGGAGTAAAAAAAAATAAAGATAGCACATAATCTGAGAAATGTGACTCACTATCCCCAAAGATACACAACTTACCCACACCTCTACCATATCACTTTAGAGAACGTAACACAATGGTTGAGCCCGCAATCCCCCGTCGCCCACCGCTTGTCACAACCACAAAAAAGGCAACATAAATAACAAACCACTCAAGGGCTCTATCTCCTGATGAAGACAACACAAAGGACAATTGCACACAACATTAACAAGAGTCCAGGGCCCCCATCAGCCTTCAGAACCTGCCCACACCCAAACAAGAGCGTGAGGGAACATAAACAAGGGCAACTCCAACCGAACATCATAGAAGGCCAAGACGGGGTTCTGTGCAGAAAGGCCAGACAACCTCAACTATCCAATCAATAGACAGATGTACAGTGGCGTGAAAAAGTATTTGCCCCCTTCCTGATTTTCTCTATTATTGCATATTTGTCACACTGGATGTTTTCAGGTCTTTAGACAAAATATAATATTAGATAAAGGGAACCTGAGTGGACAAATAACACTTTTTTTTTTTACTTATTTCATTTATTTAATGAAAAAGTTAACCAACACCAACTGGCACTGTGTGAAAAGTAATGCTCCCCTAGTTAAATCAGCCCAATTAAAGGGATAATTAGAGTCAGCTGATTGAACACAGCCAGGCTTGATTACAGCCAGCCCTGCTCAATATAAACCTCACTTATTTTGGCCCTTACCATCAGAGTCACATTGCCAGCACAAAGATTCAACAAGCACATTATGCCATGATCAAAGGAAGTTCTGAAAAGATCAGAAAAACATTTTGTTGCCTCTATCAGTCTGGAAAGGGTTACAAAGCTATTTCTAAGGCTCTGGGACTCCATCGAACCACAGTGAGACCATAATCTCCAAATGGAGAACACTTGGAACAGTAGTGACCCTTCCCAGGAGTGGCGGCCTGCCAAAATTACTCCAAGGGCGCAGTGTAAAATCATCCAAGAAGTCTCAAAGGATCCTAAACAACATCCAAAGAACTGCAGGCTTCTCTTGCCTCAGCTAAGGTCAGTGTTCATGACTCACAATCAGAAAGAAACTGGGCAAATGGGCTTTCATGTGAGAGTAGCAAGGAAACCACTGCTAACCAAGAAGAACATAAATGCTCGCCTCTCATTTGCCAAGAAGCACCTGGATGATCCACAAGCTTTTGGGAAAATGTTCTATGGACAGATGAGTCCAAAGTGGAACTTTTTGAACAACATGGATCCCATAATGTCTCGCGTAAAGCAAACACAGCATTCCACAGTAAGAACACCATACCAACAGTCAAACATGGTGGTGGTAGTGTGATGGTGTGGGATGCTTGCTGCCTAAGGACCTGGATGACTTGCCATAATTAAAGGAACCATGAATTCTGCTCTGTACCAGAAATTCTTAAAGAGAATGTCCAGTCATCCTTCCGTCAGCTGAAGCTGAAGCGTAGTTGGGTCATGCAGCAAGACAATGATCCAAAACACAAAAGCAAGTCCACATCAGAATGGCTAAAAGAAGTAAAATTAAAGTTTTAGAGTGGCCTAGTCAAAGTCCAGACTTAAACCCAGTAGAGATGCTGTGGCAGGACCTGGAAATGAGCAGCGTTCATGCTCGAAAACCTACCAAATGTTACTGAATTAAAGCAGTTCTGGTGAGGAAGAGTGGGTTAAAATTCTCCACAGCGATGTGAAAGACTGATATTGAATTATAGGAAGTGTTTGGTTGCAGTCATTGCAGCTAAATGTGGTGTAACCAGTTATTAAGATGTAAGGGGCAATTACTTTTTCACACAGTGCCAATTGGTGTTGGTTAACTTTTTCATTAAATAAGTGAAATAAAAAAAAAAAACAAGTGTTATTTGTTCACTCAGGTTCCCTTTATCTAATATTACATTCTGTCTAAAGACCTGAAAACATCCAGTGTGACAAATATGCAATAATAGAGAAAATCAGGAAGGGGGCAAATACTTTTTCACGCCACTGTATATAGTAGACATAGACACCACCATATAGATAGCTGTAACCACCTTATAGAATAACGTGGGAAGCTTTACAATTTACAAGAACTGGACAACCAAAGTTAATATTGCAGAGTACAATGGAGAACTATATGCCAGTAAGTCTAATGTTCATAGTGGGGAAGCTAATGGAGACCATCCTAAAGGATAGGCTAGTGGCACTACTGGAGGTGAATGGGGAGCAGGACTGGAGGCAGCATGGCTTCATCAAGGGCAGGTCATGCCAGACCAACCTGATGGAATACTATGACTGGATGAATAGGCAAACTGACAGGGGCCATGCTGTGGATGTCCTGTACCTAGACTTCAGTAAGGCCTTTGATTCAGTACCACATGGAGACTTGGAATTAAGCTATAGGGCACAGGGGCAGGAGAAAAACTGGTAGGGTGGGTGGAGGACTGACTAAAAGATAGGCAGCAGAGGATGGTGGTAGGTGGGGAATACTCATCCCCTAAGCCTGTGACAAATGGTGTTCCACAAGGTTCGCTGTTGGGCCCAGTGCTGTTTGGCATATTTATTGCAGACATCTCGGAGGACATCAGCAGCAAAATCAGCCTATATGCAGATGACACCAAGATGGGAGCAGTGGTGGATGACCAGGATGGGTGGCAGAGGCTACAGGAGGATCTGGCATGGCTGGAGGCATGGTCTGACAGATGGCAGCTGGGGTTCAATGCAAAAAATGCAAGGTGCTACACTTCAGAACAAAATAATCTGAGAAGCTACCATCTGGGTGGAGTGCAGCTGGAGGTAACAGAGAGGAGAAGTATCTGGGGTGCTCATCGTGGGAGCAATGAACAATTCGAGACAATGCAGAAGGCAGCAGCAATGGCCAACAAAATGCTGGGGTGCATTGCAAGGGACATTACCTCGAGAAGAAGGAGGCTATTCTACCATTATACAGATTGTTGGTTAAGACCCCACCTGGAATACACGTGCAGTACTGGCACCCCATACCTAGAAAGGGACATTAGGCTGCTGGAGGGGTGCAGTGTAGGGCAACAAAGATGATTCAGGGCCTAGGGAATTGCCATGAAGTCAGACTAAGAGAGTTAAAAATGTACACACTGGAGAAGAGGAGGGACAGGGAGATATGACTGAGACCTTCAAATACATGAAAGGGATAATCAGAATGGACACAGAGGGTCTATTCAGGAGGAGGGTGGGGAGAGACACTAGGGGCCATGACATGAGATTGGAGGGGGTTAGATTCAGGAGAGAGGTGAGGAGGCATTTCTTTAAGGAGAGGGTGGTGGCAAAGTGGAACGCACTACCAGCTAAAGTGGTGGCATGTACCACAGTGGAATACTTCAAGAAGGGGTGGGACAGGGCAAAGCGGAGGGTAAAGGGAGGTAAGGGAGGGGGTGGGGCAGCTACTGAATAGAGCTAGCTGCATTCACAGGCAGCCCCTAGACAGACCATGATGGCCTTTTGCTGCTGGTAATTTTTGTATGTTCATATGTTCAAATGACCCATATGGATTTCTTAAGTACTCAGTAACAATTGCAACAACTAAGCCTTGTAAAGTGTATAACCACTGGAACTAGCATGTATTAAATGTATACAGAATATCCTATACTTTATACCCTATAAATGTTGTTTAAAATACCAATAAAGGGGACGTTGTCTGGCCACCAGTGCAATGGCTGCTTAATCTCAGAGCTCTCCTACCTGGGCAATATCTAAGCTCGGTGCCGTGATCCCAGGACATCAAGACCCCTGTTACATGTAATCATAGGGTAACTCACTCTCTACCAGTCGGTGTTTGCATTTAGCAGACTCCGCCCTGATTCTGCTTCTAGTAGCATCGGTATCATGAGGCACCCTGTATACTAGGCACGTATAGGCCCTCTCACTGCCACGGCCTGTTGTCTGCAACTACAGCTGGGAGAATCAGGACTCTCCATATATCTCTGCAGTTTTGGTGTACTTTATCCGAACCTTCCCGCTCTTGGCAGTTCCCCTTTTATGTGCTTTTGTCCCACAATGACCTTGGGGTCCCCCAGCAAGCTGCTTCAGGGCACTCAACCCCCATCCAGCCTAACTCAGTGGATGAGTCACTTCAATATATAAAGGATGCTTGAAGCTGTGCTAAACCTGTGTAGAAGACATTAGCACCACCCTGTCGGGAACTGCGGCCGATGTAAGGCAACTTCAGGATCACATGAATGTGACTGAGCATAGAAACATAGAAACATAGAATTTGACAGCAGATAAGGACCACTTGGCCCACCTAGTCTGCCCATTTCCTTACCAAATGCATAAGCTGCAGATCCTAGTTAACCAACAGCCTACTTCCTCCTAACCCCCACCTAAAATTGCCGTATGTCTGTCCCATGCATTCTTGAATTCCTCCCACTTTTTTTGACTCTACAACCTCCTCAGGAAGGCCCATGCATCTACAACCCTCTCTGTGAAGAAATATTTCCTCACATTACCTCTGACCCGTCCCCCCTCTATCTTCAAATTGTGCCCCCTTGTTCTTGCACATCTCTTTTTCTGAAAGATGCTACCCTCTTGGACTTTGTTGATTCCCTTGAGGTACTTGAAAGTTTCTATCATGTCCCCTCTCTCCCTTCTTTCCTGAAGGGTATACATATTAGCTCCTTTAGTCTTTCTTCAGATGTCTTCTGGCAGACCCTGCACCTTTTTGGTTGCCCTCCCTCCGACAGCTTACATCTTGTCTATGTCTTTATGGAGATGGTGTCTCTAGAACTGCACACAGTACTTCAGATGTGGTCTAACCAACTGTCTGTACAGAGGGCCAACAACTTCCTATTTTCTACTGGTGATGCCTCTGTCTATGCATCCCAGTATCCCCAGCCCTCCTTACTGCCTTCTCACATTGCTGGCCCACCTTTAGGTCATCTGATATGACTACCTGCAGGTCCCTTTTCATTTTTGTTGTCAGTATCTCATCCCCATTGTGTATGTTTCCCCTGTTTTTTGTTTCCCAGGTGCATTACTTTGCACCTCTTTGCATTGAATCTAAGCTGCCATACATTTGACAATTCCTCCAACCTTGCCAAGTCCCTTTTCATCATTTCCACCCCACCTTGCATATCAACCCTGTTGCAGATCTTTGTGTCATCTGCAAAGAGACATACTTTCCCTTCCAGTCCCTCTGCAATGTCACTTATAAAGACATTAAAAAGGACCAGCCCCAGTACTGAACCCTGCGGTACCCCACTAGTGACCCTCCTTTTTCACTGTGGACTCCATTTACTATTACCCGCTGTGTCCTGTTGCCCAGCCAGTGTTTTACCCAGGCTACACTCTGGGACCCACCCCCAGGGTGGCTAATTTGTTTATTAATCTTGTGTGGGACTGTGTCAAATGCTCATAAAGTCGAGGTAGGCCATGTCCACAGCCCCTCCCTGGTCTACTACTTTGGTCACCCAGTCAAAGAAATCAATTAGATTTATCTGACATGACCTTTCTGCTGTGAATCCATGCTGCCTTGGGTCCTGTGCCCCACTGGCCTCTAGGTACTCAACAATTCTTTCCTTCAGAAGTGATTCTATCATTTTCCCTGCCACTGAGGTTAAACTGACAGGTCTGTAGTTTCCTGCCTGTCTTGCTCCCACTTTTGTGAAGGGGAATCACATCCGCCCTCCTCCAGTCCTCAGGTACCACACCATCCTCCCATGATTTATTAAAAAGGGTAGTCAGTGGTGTTACTAGTTCTTCCCTTAGTTCTTTTAGAATTCTGGGGTGAATCACATCAAGCCCCATTGCTTTATCCACCTTCAGTATTAAGAGTTCTTTAAGAACCCTTTCTTCTGTGAAAGGACTAATATCAACCCCCTATCCAGAGTGCTTCTATTGACTGGATTAGGTATCTCCCCCTGTTTTTCCATTGTGAATACTGAGCAGAAGTATTCATTCAGTATCCCTGCTTTTTCACTGAATCTCTCTGTTTGTTTTATGTACCTCCTCCTCTTTTTCGTTTGTAAATACTGAGCAAAAATATTTGTTTAGTATCTCTGCCTTTTCACAGTCTCCTCTCTGCCCAACCACTTCTTCCTCTTTATTCAGCCTCAGTATCCCTGCCTTAGTCTTTCTTTGCTCCCTAATGTACCTATAAAAGGTTTTATCCCCTCTTAACCGAGTGTTGGCTATCTTTCCTCGTTTGGGCCTTTCTACTCTGACTGCCTTCCCACTTCCTTCTGCATTAACTGGTACAGTTCTTTGTCCTGTTCCTTCTGTGTTTCCTTAGCATGTAGATGTTTGCGCAACAACAATTCAGACTTTACCAGCATTTGCAACTCCATGAAGACAGACTGGCTACCTTATAGGATAGAATTGAGGACCAAGAAAATCGGGCCAGGTGAAAAAATTTACAAATAATAGGATACCTGAAGGGCCAAGGGCAATCCATAGAGTGCTTTTAAATGATAACCTCCCCATTATGCTGGGAGACAGGTGGAGGGGTTCCATGGACGTGGAAAGAGCCCACAGAGTGGCAGGACGCAAAGATAGGCACATGTCATCACTAAGGCCCTATGCCTATTTCCCTGCACTATACAACCAAAGAAAAAGAATTTTGGAGGCTACTCGTGACCTGGGGAAATCCGGTGGCAAGGGCCACAGTCTCCTTTATCAAAACTTTGCTCAGGAGATAGCATCAAGGAGGAGATCTTTTAGCCCCCTAAAAAATTCCTGTACCAACATAATTTTCAGTTCAAGTTCCGAGGACTTACCAGCCTCTTGTCTCTAAAGATGGCAGCAAGCTCCTTGCAGATCATCCGACTGACATTGAAAGGTGGCTTGGAAAATTTTGGCCTGATCTTCCTATACCAACTACAAATCCCAGAAGGCTCTGGGACCCTAGATCAAGAGTCTGCCTCTAAAGGAACTGAAATGCTGGAAGTAGGCTCCCGAGGACACTTTTAGGGCTGGAAGTAACATCAGTAAGCGGTGCCCCCTATATTGCCTGGCCCCTTCTGATTGCAGTTATGTAAACAACACCCTGCCTCACAGTCTCCAGCTACAGCCACCCCTCACTGCCTCCACACTCCTGTATGCCAACTCATTGCCAACAACAGCATGTTAGGAGTGACACCCAGCCTACACAAGATCCCCGGATGGCTGCTCCCCTGCAAAAGTTTCCAGAGAAGACAAGGAACATCTCCTTCATCGCACTCAGTCTGTTTCACCTGAACCCTTGGATATGGATACTGCTGCAGCTCCTGAATGGGGGGATCTTCCCAATGACTCACTGGTGGAAGTGGTGGATGCTCTGACCCCCGTGAGACCGGGCCTTATCTCTTATGCGGCCACTGTGGTCACTGAAGCTCCTAAGACTACAGTATCTCCCCCAGTGAGTACTGGCAGGCGAAGGACCATCTGGTTAACCCGTGGACTTTTCAGGACATGTTTCTCTCTCGTTTATTCATGTACAGTAGTTATGTTATTCTAGTTTAGTATGTGCCTCACCTCTGACACCTGTCAGACTACCAGCCTGTATTGGCGACAGGGCCTAAGTTCTCTACCACATGGCCCCCCAGCCCCCTCTGGCAGTGCCAATCTCAGGTTGACTCTAAGAATGTCTCAGGGGTTGGCTCTTCCTCCTGTCCCCAGTCTCTCGAGGCTAAAGCACCTGTTTACTAAAGCACTAGCTTCCAGTCATGGCTCTGTCTGGGAATCTATATATTAGTGGGGCACATGGCAGGTGTACATGTTAGCCTCCCTTTTCCTCGATCTGCTCTGTCCCCAGCACAAGGGATGGGCCTACAACATTAGTGGGTATGAGGAGTTACCCCTTCCTCTCCCCATCCCCCTCACTCCCAACCTCTCTCCCCGAGGTCCTGGTGCCCGACCTTGTATATGCTCCCAGCCAGGAGGACTCACACCTGGTCAGTTGTGAATACCTCCCCTATATTAGGTTCGAGAGCCAGCGTAGCTGAGGATAGCCGAGTACGGTTACCCTCTTTCGCCTTAAGCTCTGAGCCTGTAGCATGGTTGCGCTTTCTTTCTTTTTATTATCAAGTGTGCTGTGCAGTGTTAACTTTCCTCCCTATTTAGGGCAGTTGTTTTCTTGCCCTTTGATTAATGCAAAGTTACTGTGGTTATTATATTCACTTATTTGGTTCTTAATTGCTCATAGTTCTCTGTATCTCTGTCTCTCTTCACAGCTCGTCTAAATGGTGTGTGTCCCTCTCCTCTACTTATTGAGCCACTTCTCTCTCTATTTTGGTGCCTCAGGTTGGTACTTGGGGCAATTGGGGTTCTGCATGTGTTGCATAAGTACCTTTTCATCAACTGGTTGCGCTTCCTCTCTGGGTTTGAGTAAATACCATTCCAAATTATATTTTTTTTTTTGTTAGTTATTTAACGAGGACTAGCACACTAAGCTGAAAACTTTTTTACAGGTGCTACCTGGGAGCACAGGGAAGTTAAGTGACTTGCTCAGGGTCACACAGTATGCAAGTGGAAGCTGTGGGGTTCAAACCCAAGTCTGGTCTGCTAGATGTCACCAGCTGCATTCTGCTAGATGTCACCAGATTTGCAGCTCAGAGCCTTAAACCACTGCACTATACTGCTTTTCCTTGGGAGTAAGTAACAATGGCAGGTTCCAACACCTCAGAGTCAGCGCTGGTGTCCTGGAAAGTCAAGGGTCTCAACCACCCTATAAAACACACAAAAGTGCTACAACACCTCTGATCTCTCCATGCAGACATTGCTCTGCTCCAGGAGACTCATCTTTTGAGCAGGTCGGTGACATGGCTGAGAAAATCTTGTGTGGAAACTGTCTGTGCTATCTCGGCTTCCTCTAAAACTAAAGGGGTGGCCATCCTGATTCGTCATTCCTCCCCTTGGGCCGTAGAGAAATCTTGACATGACTCACAAGGAAGATGGGTAGTGGTGAGACTTTCCTTTCCGGGTGGGAAGCTGCTCATTTGTAGTGTGTATGCCCATAATGTCAACCATACTGAATTTTTCCCAGCAATTAGCCAGGCCCTTTCCTCTTTATCCCCGGTGGGATCCCACATTCCTACTGTCATAGGGGGCAATTTTAATATGGTCTCGGACATCTTTTTAGACAAATCCAAGCCAATTCCTCATGCCAGGCCCAAAGTGTCTCTGGTGCTCCACATCTTCAAGAAGAATGGGGACTGGCAGATATCTGGTGCAGAGACAAACCCACCGGACGCGATTACACTTACTGTTCTCCAGTGCATCTTACCCACAGCTGAATAAACTTTTGGCTGGCCAATGCAGCAGCTGCCCAAAGCATTTCAAATACCAAAATTGGGAACATTTTGATCTCTGATCATGCCCCTGTCCTATCCACGTACACCCTGGGAGGGCAACCTCCCTCTGGCACCCGCTGGAGATGTAACCCTTTGCTCCTGAAGGGCCCTGACTTCTGCCGGGTGATCTCCCAGGCTGCGAGAGATTATTTTTCCATCAATGCACAGAGTGGGGTCTCCCCTGGCACAGTCTGGGAAGCCTTCAAGGCAGTACTTAGAGGCCGCATCGTTGCCTTCTCCACTTCTAAGAATAAAGCAAGACAAGCCATGCTAGCCAAATTGCAGGCTGAATTAACGGTGTTGGAGAAGTGCCTCAAATCCCTCAATCCCTTCTGCCGGGACAGCTCTCTAGAACGACGGATAGTGGGCCTAAAATACCAGATCAATACTATCCTCCACCAGAAGGCCATATGGCTGCTCTTGTGGTCCAGGCATGCCTACTGGGATGGGGGGGAGTGGCCAGCTCCTAGCTTTTAGGATGCGGAAACAACAAGCTGCTTCTAGAGTCCACATCCTCCGGGATCAGACGGGTAAGACAGTCCATGATCTGCAGGAGATAAATGATACTATGAAGTCTTTTTATTAGACTTTATATCAGTCACATTCCTCTCTTTCCCCATCCCAGTTGGAGAAGGAGCTTGACAAGTTCTCTCAACGTTTTGATAGGCCTGGGCTTAGCACTGCTCAAGCGACCAAACTGAACACTCCGATCACAATCGAGGAGATCCGCCAGGCTCTGTCTCATATGGCCAAAGGGAAAGCCCCTGGCCTGGATGGGATGTCCATTGAGCTGTACCAAGCACTTGGTAGTGACATAGCCCAGCCATTACTCTTGGCCCTCCAAGAAGCCCATATGGTGGGATCCTTCCCTCTGACTATGAGAGAAGCCTTTATAACCCTTCTCCCAAAGAAGTCCAATGACCCTTTAGACTGTGCCAACTTCTGTCCCATTTCTCTGCTTTCTGTTGACACCAAGATTTTAGCTAAAATTCTGGCCACCAGGTTGTTGGAGGTGCTACCATGCATTATACACCTGGCTCAGGCTGGTTTTATGAAAGGTAAATCGGGGTTGGACAACACTAGACTGTTGCTCAATTTAAAATGGTTAGCCTCGCATTCCACCCTCTCCATGGCTGCCTTGGCCATAGACTTTACTAAAGCCCTCGATTCAATCAATGGGACTATTTGCATGGGGTTCTAGACTATACAGGTTGGCCCCACCTTTGCCAATGGTTATCCACATTCTATTGCTCCTCCGATGGCCAGAATCCTAATGAATACCACTATCTCAGCACCTTCCCCCTCATAGAGGGACCTGGCAAGGCTGCCCTATATCCCTGCTCCTCTTCCTAGTGGCCTTGGATCCTCTTATCTGAGCATTTGTTGCCTCGGAAGAGGTCACAGGAATTGAGCTGGCACTTTACTTGGTGGCAGCTTATGCTGACAACCTCCTGTTAA
The DNA here is from genome assembly GCA_016271365.2 of Neoceratodus forsteri. NCBI lineage: Eukaryota > Metazoa > Chordata > Ceratodontiformes > Ceratodontidae > Neoceratodus > Neoceratodus forsteri. The sequence goes on from CM028136.1 coordinate 294,918,166, forward strand.
CCTTGTCCAATCCACAACAGGCATTGCCGGAAGTGCTAGCCCTCTTACAGACCTTTGTGACCCTCTCCAGCCTCTGGGCTAACCAAAAGAAAACTACACTGGCTCCCCTTAATGCAGTATGTTCCAAGAGCTGCCTTAAAGGAACCGAACTATCATGGGCGGCACGGGAGTTCTTCTATCTTGCCATACATATCCCCACTAAGTGGTCAGACTTAGAAACAGCTAACTTCTCCCCACTCCTGACACAACTATCATCTGAAGTGCAGCACTGGCGGAAGCTTCAGCTATCTCTACCCAGAAACGTTGCCACAGTATGCGTGCTAGTAGTCCCAAGGGTTATGTACCTCCTTAAGAACCTACTGATACGCTTCTCCTCTAAACTGTTTGCCTCTTTGGAAAAACTGATGTCTCGCTTCTTCTGGGAGGGGAAGCCCCCCAGATGGAGCAAACACAAGCTGAGAGCGCACTGGTCAATGGTTGGACTTCTGCTTTAAATCTTCTGATTCAAATTGTCTTTTGCAAGGTATATTTTCTGTTACTGCTTTATTTTTCTCTATGGCAAAGTGTTCCTTACAGGGTATATCTCCTGTGTAATTATTACAGGTGGTGCTTTACAGGTTTCACAGTTTTATTTGTCATTAGGATAAGCTTTCAGGGCTACTACATTTGTTGCTGGCTGATTGTTTCTGCTCTTACCTCCTTGTTTCCTTCATCCGTGGTTCTTCTTTTCAGCAGGAAGAGCTCCAGCCAACCACCCCACACTACACTCCTCCTTTCATAGGGTAGCACAGTCGTGACATTTCTGTAGCAAAGCAGGAAGGGGTTGATCAGAGGGGTATCCCACAGTGACCTCATTTACAAGGGCACTTGTAATTTAATTTGTTATAACAAGCTATACAAAAACAAACAAACAGAGCACAAAATCAAACTTTTGCTTTCATTTTCTTCCTTCTAATTACTCTGACCAGGTTATAAACCCAGAAACTTACCTGGAATGGATATCATTAACTGCAGGCACTGTGGAACACTTTTCAGAAGGGCAGTTTTACAGGATTTAGGACACTGTTGTATATGCTGGGCCATTGGAGATCTAAGGGCTCAGCTCCAGGCAGCATGGGCAGAGATTGCACGCCTCAAATTGCATATTCAAGAGGAAATATATTATAAGAACCACCTGCTATTTCCCAAACATCCAACAGAAGCACCCTGACCGCAGAGGGTAGTTGGTCCGGGAGGTTGGCAGGTGGTTAGGAGGGGCAAATCAGGTGCCCCATCACTCAGTGCTCTCCAACATATCACCTCCACAAACCATATAAAAACTACAAACAGGTATCTGCCTCTATCTCCGAAATCAAACAAAGGGCAGAGGACACTGCAGAGCAGGACACTGCAGCACAGGAGCTAGCACAACAAAACGCGCCCAAAACAGGAACCAAAACAAAAAAAGCAAAAAGGAAATTCAAAAAACTTCTGATCATAGGAGACTCCATGATTCGGGGAGTTGATACGTATCTCCAGCCAGGGGTAATGGTCAGATGTCTCCCAGGTACATCAGCATGGAGAGACACTGACCACATTGCTAAAATTGTTCAGGAAGCAGGAGTAAACATTGATGTCCTGGTACACATAGGGACTAACGATCTTGCCAGCCGGTCAGTTGTGGAGACCAAGGAACACCTAACCAGGCTGGGTGACAAACTATCATCAATTTTGTCCGCATCTCCTTCTCTGAGATCCTGCCAGTCTGGGAGAGGGGACAGATGGATGGAAGGTCAGAGAAGGGAGATAGGGGAGCTAAACATGTGGCTCAAGGGCTGTGCCAGGAAAAGGAAACAGTTTTGGGAGCAAATTTCTTTAAATTTGATGGACTGCATCTGACTAAGGAGGAGCAGTGCATTAGGCAGAAGTTTGATGTCTTTGCAGAATATTTAAACTAGCAAATGGGGAGAAGGGTGTAGCACCGAACGTCGAATGGGAAGAAACACCCCTCAGCTAGTGGTCAAACAGGAGTTCAGCATGTTTGTAGTTCATTTGCATCACCAGGTAAAGAAAAAGGTCTGGTTCCCCATACGATGCACAGGGGAAACGCCGGACCTCGCCCAACAATTAACACACCTAATCCGACCAATGGAAAATCAATCATGTACACAAATGCTTGCAGTCTGGGAAACAAGATCCCAGACCTGCAGGCAATAATGACAGAGGCTAAACTGGACATAGTAGCCATTAGCGAGACATGGTTTACCAGTAACCACACTTGGGAGACTTCAGTACCTGGCTATGTACTGTTCAGAAGCGACCGAGGTGCAAAAAGGGGGGTGGAGGCCCTTTATGTCAATGAAAATATCAAAGCTACAGAAATTCAGAATACACATAAGGAGCCAGAAGAACTGTGGGTCACCCTGGAAACAGGAAATGGGACAGCCATATGAACTGGGGTTGTGTACTGGCCTCCAGACCAGAGGGAGGACATAGACACGTTACTGTTAGAAGATATACAAAACATGACAGCTAAAGGGGAGGTTCTGATAATGGGAGACTTCAACATGCCAGATACAGATTGGTCAATACCAGCAGGGACATCTGCCATAACTAGACACATGGTGGATTCCCTGCAGGGGGAGGGCCTCAAACATCTGGTACGACAACCCACAAGAGACGGGACTATCCTAGATCTAGTACTGCCTAACAGAGAAAAGATCGCAGATCTCCAGGTAGAAGGTCACCTGGGGGCCAGTGACCATCACATGGTATGGTTCAGTTTGGCCACTAGAACAAAATCATCCCATTCCAAGGCAAAAATATGGGACTTCAGAGTAGCTGACTTTGATAAGATGGCCAACAGAGTTAAGCTAGCCTGGTAAAAAGAAATACAGGTGAGGGGTACAGGCAAAGTGGGCAAGCATTAAAGATGCAATACTTGAAGCAACATCCCATTGTGTTAGTGAGAAAGGAAGTGCAAAAGAAAAGAAACCACTTTGGTTCTCAAACACAGTAGCAGAAAAGTCAGAGCCAAAAGTCTGGCCTTCAGGAAATATAAGGGAACGCAGGATGAAGATAGGGAGGCATACCAAACTTCCCTAAGGAGGCAGTGAAGGCAGTAAGGCAGGCAAAGGCCCAAACAGAGGAAACACTAGCACAAACAGTAAAAGAAGGTGACAAGACTTTCTATAGATACATTAGTGAAAGGAGAAAGTCCAGAGGGGGTATTGCTAAGATCAAAGGGGATAAGGGGCATGTGAGGGAGGACTATGTAAAAGCATCTATCCTAAATAGATACTTCTGCTCAGTATTTATGAAGAGAAGGTAGGGCAGGGCCCACAACTCTGCACCATGGACACGGGGAGAGGTGTGCACTAGTCCCTTCACAAAGAAAGGGTCCACAAGAGCTCAATAAGCTCAGGGTGGACAAGGCAATGGGACCTGATGGCATACTCCAAGGGTACTAAAGGAGCTAAGAGTGGAACTAGCAGAGCCATTATCAGAACTGTTTAGTGAGTCTCTGAGCATGAGAGGTCCCAGAAGACTGGAGAAGGCTCATGTGATCCCGCCCACAAGAGTGGTAGCAGGAGAAGGCAGGGAACTACAGACCAGTCAGTCTTACCTCAGTAGTGGGCAAGATTATCAAGACACTCCTTAAGGAAAGGATAGAGCAACACCTGGAATCCACAGGAGCACAGGATCCAAGACAGCATGGGTTTACAAAAGGAAGGTCCTGTCAGACTAATCTCATGTATTTCTTTGACTTGGTAACCAGAGTGGTGGATCAAGGGGGAGCAGTTGATGTTGCCTACCTTGTCTTCAGCAAAGCTTTCGATACTGTTCCACATAGAAGATTGATTAATAAGTTGGGTAGGCTTGGGGTGGGTCAGACATTGGTCAACTGGAATTGGCAAACTGGTTGACGGGCAGAAAACAGAGAGTGGTGGTAAACGGTATACAGTAGGCAGAGATGCAAGTCACAAGTGGGGTAACTCAGGGATCAGTCCTGGGGCCAGTCCTCTTCAGTATCTTGATCAGTGACATTGCAGATGGACTGGAGGGTAAGGTTTGTCTGTTTGCAGGTGACACCAAGATCTGCAACAGAGTAGATGATCCAGATGGGGTGGGCAGAATGAGAAGAGATCTGAATAAACTAGCAAAATGGTCGGAAGAGTGGCAACTGGGGTTTAACGCAAGGAAGTGCAAGATCATGCACATAGGGAAGAGAAACCCTGAAGCCACCTATAGGCTGGGAGGAGTTGCTGGCAGTCACAAGGGAAGAAAGAGACTTGGGCGTCATCATCACTGATGACCTGAAATCATCCAAGCAGACCTCTAAAGCAGTAGGTAAGGCTAGAGGGATGTTGGGGTGTATTAGTAGGGGTATCACAAGTCGGAAGAGGGAGGTAATAATCCCTCTTTACAAGACACTGGTTAGGCCCCATCTGGAGTACTGTGTGCAGTACTGGAGGCCACACCTTCACAAGGACATTAACCAAATTGAGGCAGTCCAGAGAAGGGCAACCAAAATGGTGCAGGGACTGCATCAGAAAACATATGAGGAAAGATTAACTGAACTCAATATGTATACCCTAGAGCAAAGGAGGGAGAGAGGTGATATGATTGAAACATTCAAACACCTTAAGGGCATTAACAAGGTGAAAGAGTCTAACATGTTTCAATATAAGAAAAATAGCAGAACAAGAGGACACTGCATGAGATTAGAGGGAGGCCGATTAAGGGGTAATGTGAGGAAGTTCTTTTTCACAGAAAGGGTGGTGGATGTATGGAACGGCCTACCTCAAGAAGTGGTGGATATGAATACAGTGCAGTGCTTCAAACAGGCATGGGATAGGCATAAGGGAGCAATACAGATGAGTATGAATAGATAGACCATTGACAGAGCAAAGGTCTATGGCACATTCATAAAGTAGAAGAAGAAATGGGCAGACTGGATGGGCCTTGTGGTGGATATGAATACAGTGCAGGGCTTCAAACAGGCATGGGATAGGCATAAGGGAGCAATACAGATGAGTATGAATAGATATACCATTGACAGAGCAAAGGTCTATGGCACATTCATAAAGTAGAAAAAGAAATGGGCAGACTGGATGGGCCTTGCGGTCCTTATCGGCCGTCAACTTCTATGTTTCTATGGACTGGGACCCCCTTGGTTTCAGAGCTATCATTTGGCCTGTATGGCAGCCTCTGCCACCAAATGATTTGTTCTCAGCTCCACGCCTCTTGTACCCTGGGTACAACTGAAGCCAGTCTGGTAAAGGACTAGCCTGTACACACTCCTTAGTCTGGGAATCAGAGGTCTTTGAGACCTATCCTCTTGTGATAGAAACCAGGTGGGCATGGCATTCCCTTATGTCCCCTATCTCATACACCCAGGTAGCTTGCTCCCGCATGTAATAGCTATTCTCCTTATGGCACAACAAGCTTCTCACAGTCAGTGGGCTCACCATACACTGGCCCACTTGGGAGTCATTGGGTATCTGCTATGCACAAGACTTGTGTGTTGCAGGCTCTGATGTACTGCTGTCCTTCGAATAATTATGAATTAAGTTTGACATCCCAAGCACAGACTTCTGGAGGTACCTCCAAATGCTCAGTGCGATGCAGGCCATAATACCTCGTGATCGCCCTGATGGTAAATGGACCTGGCTGGCCCACCTCCATAAATATCCCTCCTCCAGTGGACTTATTGGCCACTTCTACCAGACATGGCATGATGCCCAGCTGGACCCATTAGTCTTCAATAGAATTAAATGGGCAGCTGATCTTAATATCAACATCTCTGAGGAATGCTGGGCCTGGTATATTCGGGAGACACACTTCACCCATAAAGATACTAAGAGCTGTTTTCTTCAGCTTAAAATATTGCTGTTTTTGGCACCATACCCTGGCTGCCCTGCATGCCTGCAGGCTTTTAGGGCACTCGAACTGCTGGCGCTGTCACCAACCCGAGGCACACCTGTTACATATCCTGTGATCGTGCCCACAGATCTCCTCCTCCTCCTCCTTTTGGTCATCTGTGGCCTTGGACTGTTTAAGGTGCTTGGCTCCCACATCTCCCTGACAGATGCGAGGTTCCTTTTGGGGGATACCACCTCGTTAGCTGCCCTCACCATGCCACATCATCAGTGGTTGGCATCGGTCCTCCTGGAGGCCAAAAGACTTCTGCTTATGCACTGGACCAGATGACACTACCTACTAGAGCAGCATGGCACGCCACCTTAGCCCGTCTATCCCTTTTCGAACACCTCTCCTGTAAACATCAGGGATGAATGGACCAGTACCTCCATAAATGGGAAGTTTATCTACACTCAGCCCTTTGCAAGATTCCCCCCCCCACACCGTAATACTCAGGCCTAAATCCCATATAGTACCTACCTGCTAGTGGCGTCTCTGAAGACTCCTCCTCACTTCTATATGCTGATTTTTCTTCCTCTTTCTTTCTATAGGCTTGGCATACCTCTCTTGTACTCTAGAGTGAAGTGATATATGACTTATAACACCCCTTGTTGGGATTTGTCTCGATAATTCAGTCCTAAGTATTGCTATTATTGTATTTGTGTACACCACCGTGACTGATCCATATTATGATAGAGCCGCATATTGTATGTCCATTATGCTATCTATGAGCTGTTATATGGATAACAAAAAATTAATACAATCATTCTATGATAAAAAATAAAATGGCAATAAAAATTTTATTGGAAAAAAAAAAGACAGTAATAACTATTTGAAATTCTCTTTCAATTATGACTGGATTAGTATTCCATTTTTGGATAGTACTATCAAGAAGACTCCAGAACATGGTATCAATACTGATTATTTTTGGAAAAGTACTGACAGGATTACCTTCTTATTGGCCAGTTCCTGCCACCTACACTACACCGTGAACAATATACCAACCTGTATATTCCTACACAGAGATAAGAACTGCAGCTCCACAGGTGCCTTTTGACAATAAAGTCTGGGACATGGAGAACCATTTTTGATGAGCAAGAAATAGAGTGAATCTGGTTACAATGGCTAGGTAGAGGACAAATAGTACCATTGGGCTGATCTCACAGCTCCCTACTAGAGGAGAGGTGGTAATGACTCAGCTGCAGCCCGCACCTACTGTACTTTAAACTTTGTCATACATTCAGCACCCAATCTGGAGCAGTACAAAGATTTGGGAGAAGAATGGGCTATACTCCAAGTGGAGTCTAAGTTGCAAAATATCTCTTAATCTTTTGTGTCTTACCTTGTATGGTTTGTAGGAGGGCAAAGATGTGGAGACAGAGTTACTAATAGTTTGAAACAATACTGAAGGCTAACACTTGACTCCTCCCCATGTAGGTAATCGTAAGTGGAGGATGAAAATACTGCTCAGTATTGAAAGATGGGCAGTATTTTGTCAATCTGGATACTAGGGAGTTTTTTGGTGTTAGATTTGTTACCGATTGCGAGCAGTAACTTATATGGTCTCACCTCAGAACTTGCCAATGCAGTTGCTTTTATATCACATGCATCAAACACAGACTTAAAGAATATAACAGACCACATGATGGCTACCAACAATGGCAACAGAGAGTATGTGCTGGATGACCATATTCTGGGATAAAACAACCCAGAGGCCCATCCTATTAAATTTATGGAGGTTGAGAAGGTGTCTCTAGAACTGAGGTGGTGGTGATCTGGAACTCCAACTGTCTCGCCGGGAGATCTTATAGATTTTTTTAATTTCAGGCCACTGTGTTCCCTGGGCTTAACCACTGTCTGGAGTTGTTACCCTTTCTGTGATATAGTTAGGTTGTTTGAAAAATATGAGTAACCTAAATATATCTTTATCTTTTTGAGATATGAAGGAAATTGTTTCCTGCCCACATGAATTCCAAAACTTCTGCTATCACTGCTATTGTTAACAATTTTGCAACAGCTTTTGATAATAACAAGTATTAGCTATTTATCAATCAGCTTATTTATCTGAATTTTACTGTGAATTGTGTTCTGAGAACTGTTACACTCATTTGCACTTTTTGCTCTGTTGATTTTTTGTGGATGCATGCTTTAACTATTGTAGTATAAATGTGCACTCTAGGTGGCACCCTACGTTCTTGACAAAGCATTTATTGCAAAACATTGAGTGTTCTTTTGTGCACCCTCACTTCAATAAACTTGCATTATTTTGCACAGTATCTGTTGTTCTGTAAGTTTCCTTGCATGTCTCGGTAAGTGCCATTTTTTTGTTTTCCTGTGTTATAAAAGTCTTGTTCCTCACAAGTGGAGATAAATTGTGTATTTTGAGTTGCTCTGGAACTGGGAGGAGGCAGGCGGAGCAGCAAGATGGCCACAATGCTGCTCTGCTCCTCGCAGGAGTTCCGACTTAAAGTCCGTTTGTAAACTTTTAGTTAATTTACACCTATTTTTAAGTATTTTAAAGAATGATGATTGAAACTTACATTCAAAATGTATTCAGACTCTTATATTGAGCCTGAAATGCTGCTTTGTTTATGCACATTTTAGTTGCAGCAGACCACAATGTCAGTTACTGAATGGTTTCTCAAGTATTTACCTTAAAGTTGATTTTTCTTTGTTCTTTGTTCAGGTTACGAACTATCTGAATGAAGCTTTTGTGGCTAAACTCTTGCTCTATATCTGATAAAAAGTTTTTGGACTAGTCGGAGTCATTTTGGAAAATAAGCCACAGACTTCTTCTGCTTTGTGTGTGTGCACCTCATGTGTGCTGATTTTAGTCAGCGTGCTGAAAAGAAATAGATATGGCAGCTTTGAAATTTTTTGGTACCTGTTGTGCTTATATTTTATAATGCTGCCGGTTTTGCTGAAGAAAGCCACATATAAACAAGAGCTGTAGCACACTGAGAAAGGATACCCAGGAGAGGAGAAGGAATTACCAGGGTGACTATAGCACCTTTCAAGTGCTGACAGGCTAATTTTGTCTGAAAATGGTATGCTAACAATGTGCCAGGGCCTGTTTGTTGAGGGTATGGGTATTCTAACCCTTAAGTCATTGTGCTCAGTGGAGTGTGTTTCTGTTTTAATCCACAGGTACTGGTCTGGCCATTTTCATAGCTGGAGAGGGAGCCATGTGGAGACAAAGCCTCAGGTCAGGGTGAAGGTGGATAAAAACCATAAGAAAACCTGTAAGAGTCCTGTGGACAATGGTCTCTTTTGGTTAAAAGATGCTGTTTTAGTGGCAGTGGGAGGCTGACTCTGGGATATCTCTCCAAAAAGGTACTGTTTTGTTCCTTCTTTTTCAGTGATTCCCATCTAGCAACTTTGGAGACTGATAAATGAGTTGGAGAAACTTTCTGGGAATGCTATGCCTTATTATTTATCACATTTTATTTACAATGGAATTCTGCCTAGTAGTTGTATATTGAGACCAACTGGACTCCTGTCTAGTGAGCCAAATACCTCAGAACATTTTGTATGAGGATGGTTTAAAACTCTATTTACTGAACAAATGCACCAATGTTAAGTAATGAAATGCATCATATCCTGTTTGTTCTTGTGTACTGTGACTAATGGAACTTCCTGAAGATGTCCACAATATGTGTCTCTGAACAAGACAGGAGTCTCTGACATGTGTAGCTTAATATATGGGGCAGGATTCATTTTTTAACTGCTGAGCATTAAAGTGTCTCACTCATTTAATATTGAAGAGCCACCAAATTTGGACTACCAGGGATGGAGCTGACTGACTTATCTCCTTAAATACTTGGGGCCAAAATCCCGCTGTCTTATTGTGACTCGGTCGTTTTGGAACCTTGAGCTCAGCAGCTGTTGATAATATTATTTTTTTTATGCACATCTTGTTAAATTTAAATGACCTGTTCATGCTAATTAATTGTGTGAACCATTGAAAATAAAACTGGTTCATACTGACTTATGGACTTCAGAATTAATGAAGCCTTGAACAACTGTATAAAAATGAATGGACTCCTGATTGTATTGGAGCCACAACTCTATTTAGCTGAGTTTAATTTAATCAATGTTTCAAATCAAAAGTATGGAATAGATGTTGAGGTGCCTGTTTGATATTTTACTATCTCTGCATAACTTTAGCCTGCTTTTTAGGGTTACAGAATAACTATAATGAGAGAATCTCTGAATTTTATTATTGTTTTAAATGACTTTTGGACATAGCTTAGCAAGGATTGTGGCTGCTTATGTATATGTATCTAAGTCAAGGAAAAACTTTGGAACTAGTCTCCAGAGTTATGCTTGGCTCCTCGATATAGGGGAAAGCTTTGACAAATGTTTCTTACTTTGAAATGCTATTCTTAAACATAATAACTGCCTGGAGAAATGATTACTTTTAGATTATTTCATTTAATATTTAATATAATATTCACTGAATTTTATGAATGCTCGATTATTGTAATAGTGTTGTTTTGTGTTTTGTAATGGCTTTTAGCCGAATGAATAAACTTTGAACTTTGTATTTTGAGTCAGGCATTGTGTATTTGATTTATATAAGTTTAACAGGTATAACTTTTTGTAAATCAGCTTTTTGTATAAAGATTTTATTTGTCTTCTGTGGCTTTGCTTGTTTTGGTGCTGCACAGGTCTATTATGTCATCACCACTGTGATAGCTGCTCTCTGATTGGTCTGTTTTGTGCAAAGGTCAAGGAAAGTGACATGACATATCTAACCTCTAGATAGACATTTATCTGGAAATGTGATAGAGTCATAAATTTATCAGAAAAATCTATCACTACTGTGGGGCCTACAGAAAAGGAAAAACAGCTGGTCGGAAGTCATCCAGAATCCCAGGCGATGAATCAGGATACAGTTGGGCTGGTGTCCTCTGGATATGAAGTCATCTGGTGGGCCAGTCAGTGGAATCTGGAAAGCCAGTACACTGCAAGACTGATGAATGTGGGCACCTGGTTCCTGGAACACTAGTCTGGTGGAACAACATAGGTACGGCAACGGCTGGATGGCAGCGCTGGCTACCACTGCTCTGCTCTCCACTTGGTTATGCATGGGCACATTCGCAGGTTGCCTTGTGGCCAATAGCACAATGGGTCAGGTGCTGGAATTATTACTCCATCTGGGTGCTCAAAATCCACACTGTGAAAGGTTTCATGTCCCTCTCCATCCACAATTCGAACAGTGTCCATAAACAGTGACCTGCCCCTTTTTCACTGGCTGATTTTTAATTGTAACACTCTATTTTTGACATGTCTGTTAGCACCAGAATGCACATATGTCATTGCCTCTTCTATTATCCAGGATTTCCTGCTTTTTTCAATCTCCTCCCAGACTCTCCGAGGAAAGGTAGGAAAGAGTATCCCATAGATTTAATTTGCTTTCCTATGAACCAGTCTTTCCTCTTTACTGCTCTTGGTCAACCTGCAACCTCTGGCCTGGCTTGGGGGTGGCCAGTCCTGGTTCAGCCAGCTACACATACTCAATGTGACATAGAATGGATCTTTAACTCTTCCTTGTGGGGGCAGAGCTATAGAGTCACTACTCTCTTCTACCATCAGTTCCTCTGAGGCAAGAGCTTGAGGCTGTGGATCCGTACCTTCTTCACAAGGCCACATAGGTTCCTCCTCGTTTTCTTCCTCGCTAAGAATCTGTGCCCAGGAGTGAGCAGTCGTCTTCACTTCTGAGACTGTCCACTCTTCACTGGGAGCAGAGGTTGATACCTCCCATTCAAAGGCCTCCCTCGTCTAGTCTTCGTCTATGAAACTTGGGCTAGGCCCCTCTCTCCAAGAGTCTACTGATGCTCCTTCCACAGCGTCTCTCTGGGACCCAGACTCTGATACATCAGTACATTGTTCTGTCTGTAAATCTGCACCCTCTTGCTTTATGCCACACTCTGAGGGTCCTTCCCTATCAGGCTCCACCTGGTGCTGTGTGCTGCCAACTGCAGGTTCTTGAAGCTTTGTCCATGTGGGAGCTAAACGAGTCTTGGGTGCTTTAGTCCAGCCATATTTCTTTAGGCACCCAGAACAGTGAGGCACCATGAAGACATCTCTTCCAGCATTTAAGCACATCACACATACTCGTACTGGATATCTAGGAATCGCCACATGAGGAGGCAGTCATCCCCCTTAGTAATATCTCTCAATATCTCTCAACTTATTAACGTCTTCTACTATCATAGCCCGGGCATGATCTGGGTAACGGGTTGGTCCCAAGGCCATGACTGCAGAGAAAAACAAACAAATGCTCACTGTTGTTTCAAGTCCCAGTCTTTTGGAAAAACTTTTACAAAATGGTTCCCTTGCTGCTGTGTTTACATTACTACACCACCCTGTAATGGCGGCAGCAATACTCCTGCATATCAACATTCTGTTCATGAGTCAAGCCACTGTGCACCCAATTTACCCACTCCACTGATAAAGTTCACTCAAGCTGCTTAAATTGCACTGGTTTCTCTTCTAGCACATTTATATGATTTTACTGGACTTTTCATTCGCTTTTAATCACTGTTCTAGCTTAAAGTCCTACCAAAGCCATAGTATTTCATCGCACAGTATTGCCTGTATTTCTTGCTGCATCTGTCATACAACACACAGTCTCTCACATGGCTCTGAAAATTATACTGTTGCTGAACCTATAATTATGCTCACAGTCTATTGGTCAAAATTCTTGCTTTTAGCCGATTAAACTTGACACAGTCCTTCTTTGCAAAACTATCACACTGCTACACACAGATACAGCTGGCTTTAGATTAAAATCACACAGTTTGAGCTGTTTTTTAGGATGGTACTTAATCAGTGGCTTGTATTTGCGATGTTAAACGCGGCCTACAGCCGATCTTGGAGGCCTCTGGAATAAAGTGGGTTGGCAGTCCTGCCGATTGTCCCTCTGAACACCTCGCTCTCTTCTCAGACGAATCGGAATGTGGGTTGAGCCCGATTTTAAACAGAAAAGTCCAATTTAACTAACTTTACAACATTTTCAGTCACCGCGATGCTCCTTCTTGCAAACCTGCTCACACACTCCTCTCTCTCTCTATCTCTCGAACACTGTGCAGTCACTCTGAGCTGGCTTGGGGGCGGGACTGATTGCAGTCTCACCAATCACTCGAGGCCATGCAAATGAGCCTTCTTCCGCTCGAGCTCTGCTTCTCCACAGTGATCGTCGAGCAGGCAAAATTTAAACTGCAAATCACACCTTTTTCAACTGTAGTTCCTTGGTGGGAGCACCATTTCAACTATTTATCATGGCATTTTACTTAGCGACTCTCTTAGTCCATACCACAAGCATTTCCAATGTCTAGGGCACAAATCTTTCTTTGTTTCCCAGATTTCCATACTTTTCCTGTCATGCAACACTTAAAAAACTGGCAAATGTTGTAATTTGATGCAGGACAAGGGCATACACACTCGGGCTTTACTGCTCCTTGGTAAACAGTTGGCACAGTTACAGCAGCACATAGACAGCAGCACACAGTGGCACATTCAGTTGACAATGCTTCTACTTTTTGGGCTACCTACTGCCAGACAGCCAAAACGCTAGCCACTATCCGAGCAACTTTTCTTGTGTTCTCTCCCAAATTGCAAGCCAAATCCCAGTGATAGACTCCAATTTGTAACCAGCGGTCAGGTAGATGTTATGTTTTGTTTCATTAGTGCTGTACGGTGCCTCCATTATGTAGCCCACTACCTGGCTTCCTGGGTTTGGACAGAAAACTGTTGCTTGGTATTTTGGTTAGGTTTGACTTCTAATCAGGGGCACCCAAGTAACTCCGGACATAGGAAGCAATAACCATAATGTCCAAACCAGGAATGGGATTCTAGAGTGTGGCTTTTATTCACAACCAAACAGAATAACAAAGCATAGATGGACCCCCACGGGTCTACACTCCTGGTAATTCAGATTTACGGAGATCAGAACATATCTTCTCACACACTGTAACCCTCAGGTTTAGAAACATACTGGGCACTCAGCCTGCACTTGTACTCTTCTCTGGATTTCCCTGGCCTGACACATCTGACCAGTCTTTGACTACTTCCCTGCATGGCACATCCAGCCAGCAACCTGACCACTTTCCTTGTAGCATGGAACATTACTCGGTGGCTCCCTAAACCACCCATGAGCACATACAGGCTCCATGAAGGGAAAAATCTTCCATCTAATCCCATGTCTGGGTACTTTCCCTGAACACTGGCCAAGTGCCTGGAAGAAAGCAACAGGTATCCCAAAATGAACCCATAGAGGTGAATCTGATTACTCCTGATCGGGGGTCTCCCTCCTCTTGCTCCCATAATTCATACCCGGCCATTCATTTGGTTTCAAACACCTCTTCACCTGAAAACTCTGCATTTGTAGATTAACACTTTAAATGTATATCACACACATAATTTACAGTCTCTGGAATTCCAATGTACTGACTTGTGACGTACTTTTCTAAGTGGCCATGTCCATCCCTGTAGACCCCCACATATTAAAGGCGTTCAAGTCACATACTCCATAAGCACTGTACTTGGCTGTCCCTTTCCTGACCCACAGTAGCAGATGCTTAAACAACATTCTTGGTGAAACTTATAGGCTCTCAGGCAGAGCAACTCACCCTGGTTTGCAGGTACCCACAGGCTTCTTCCACAGGAAAACCAGAAATACTTCTTGGTGCCAGCACAAATCTTCAAGGGCAAGCTTCTCTCCTGCCAGCAGGGCCAGGGGATTGCCCCTGAGAGCTGGTCTGGTTCCCCCCCATCCCTCTCAGGGATGGGGCCCTGGAACAAGTGGGAGACGGTCTCAACCACTTCCAAACAGTATTTACTTATTTATTTATTTATTTATTTAGACAGCAGTTTGGAAAACCTTTGAGCCATAGGCTCATTTACAAAGACACCTTGTCACAGTAAGACAAACGAAAATATACAATATAACAGTATAACACAGTATAACAGTAACTTAAGACATAGATACAAACAAGCTGGTACAGGTAGGATTGATGCAAACAATTCCAGAGTTATGTTGTCCTTAGCAGCTTAGTAGTAAGCTTTGTCATAAGTATTGAGTATGGCTTTGACTAGTGGCAATTACAGCTTGGTGTTAACAAGGTGGTTCTGTATGGAAGTTTTGAAGCTGATATGGTTGGAGCTTCGGGAGATGGAGGGGGGCAGTGTGTTGAACCAGGAGGGGCCCTAAAGCTGAAGGCTCTTTGGCCATGAGAGGTCCTAGCTCTAGGGATAACTAAGAGAGGTTTTCCCCAGAGGTCCGGCATGAACTAGTGGGACAAAGCATGGATGGTGGTGGTCAATCCCGATGGAGCAGCCCAAGGAGGGTCTTTCTTTGTAAGGGTACAGACTGGGAGGACATTTGAGGAGCCTGTCAAGATCAAGTACCAGCGCCTTTTAGCCAAAGCACAGCAGACAGGGTGTGTGTTAGCCTCAGGTGCCCCAGTAATTAACCTGGCAGGCCTTATCCAGAGAAAAGGAATTTTATGGAGTGCAGTCTGATCAGCAGCCATACACCAGCAGTCCATAGTCCACTAGGGACAGGATAGAGGAGGTGACTGCTAGGTCGGAGGTCCGGAGGGAGGCAGTGGTTATACTGGATGTAAGATGCCCAATCGATATTATAAGTGGCTAGGGCAGGATGTGTCCATGGAAGGAGAGGAGGGAGTCAAATGGATCCCTTAGGTATTTATAGAGCAAACTTAGTTTTGAGTGGGAAAGAGGACCCAGATTGAATGAGAGTTTGAAGTTGCAGGACTGTTTTGAGGATGAGTGAAGAACATGGTTTTTTGTTTTCTAAGATTTATCACCAATCTATGTTCCTTAAACCAGCCCCTCTTTTACAGCGTATGGACCTTCTGCAGCTAGTCCTGAGGGAATATGGTTATGACTTGAGGCGAAGATGACTGCATCTATCAGCGAGCACAGAATGTTCCCTCGGAGAGCAAGAGCGTGGAAAGGTGTTAAGGTAAAGGAGAATAGTAAAAGGCCCAGAATGGAGCCCTGGGGAACCCAGAAAAGATAGGACAGATGTCTGAGTAGGTCCCATTATATTTTACACACTGTGAGCGGTCAGACAGATAACTGGTGCACCAGGAGATAGGCCCAGCAGCAAAACCAGAGAGACTAAGGGTATCAAGAAGGAGGAGGTGGGAGACAGTGTCAAAAGCTTTAGAGAGGTCAATGAAGACTGCACCAGCCAGAGAACCAGTGTCTAAGGAGGAATGGAGAAAGTTGGAGAACTCTAGGAGGGCTGTGTTGGTACTGTAGCCCGCTCGGAAGCTATGCTGCTCAGGACATAGGACATGTAGGTGGAGAGGTAGCTGAGATTTGAGAGGCTACCACTTTTTCCAAGGCCTTGGAGAGAGGAGAGAATAGAGTTTGGCCGAGGTTTCAGCCACAGTCCTATCACCACCTTTAAAGATAGGGGGTGACAGTGGCGACTCTTCCAGGCAGCTGGAACCTTCCCCAGGCAAAGAGAGTGGCTAATGAAAGCTTGATCGGGGTAAGGACTGTGCTCCAGACCAGCCGGCAGGATACACGGAGGTCCAGGTGTCACTGTCTTATTTGCCACTCTTGAGAGTGACAGAAAGTGCCTAAGTTCTTGGCAGAAACACAGCAGAGGAGAAATAAGGGTGAGAGATTTACGGTAGTTGGGGAAGAGGGTCAAAGAATTTGTAGGAGGATAGGGCTAGGATCAGTGAATGAGGTGTTGACATGGTTGTCAAGAGGGCTGGGTCTGAGGGATTGACATTAGTAATGTTGATCTGGGTGGGTGGGGGGAGTGTGCACTCCCATTTAACTGTTTAATGTTATCCCAGAAGGTTCTGGGGTTCCCTCATGAGGCAGTGAGGAGGACCGGACAGTGCTCAGACTTGGCCTTTCTGATGGCCCGAGTGCACTGTTTGATGACGGCATATAACTGCCTGTCACTGGGCGGCCAGTCTCAATGGCACGGTGCATAGGTTGTCCCTATGTTTGAGTTGGTGGATCAAAGCTGGGTTACCTTAGGGGCATTCTGCCTTTAGAGATTCATGGTCGAGCATTGGGGCAAAGATATCACAGGCATTATTAAAAGTGTACGGCAAAGAAGGAGAGAGCTGTGTCGATGTGTGGAGTTGCCTGTATAGGAGACCAGTCAATTAGGGACAGAAGTTCCTTACATTTTATCAGTCCACCAGGTATTAGGACGCCGGCATGTGGACTGTGCTATGGGGTTTGTGGGACTGAGGGATGACCAGTGGAGATAGAATGGGGAGTGATCGCTGAGAGAGTCTGGGAGGACTTGTACATTGGGGATCCGATTAGGGTGGTTGGTGAGTACCACATCAAGCAGGGTACTGGAGCCTCTCTTGGGGTTAGTCCTGGTGGGTTGGGTAACTAGTTAGCGTAGGTCTATTGCAGAAAAGGAGTCATGAGTAGAGGAGGGAGGAGGGCTGAGCCAGTTGACATTTAAGTCACCCACCAGAATTTGATCAGCGGAAGGAGGTAGTGAGGAAAGGTATTCTGTAAGAGAGGCAATGGCCTGTGTTTGGTCCCTGGGGACAGTATGCAGTAGTCAGATAAAGGGGTCCCTTTAAAGGGTCAGGGGTTAGTTTCAGCGTAAGCGCCTGGGCCCTGGAGTCAAGGATGGGAGCAGGTAGGGCTAGTACGGGGAGAGATTCCTTGACATATCTTCTGTGTCTCTATCTAGGGCGAGAACACACACCCACAACAACAGGTAGCTCTGGTCAGAGCTGAGGGCTCTGAGGGACTGCCCACTGCAGTGCACCTCCTCCCTCTACTGAGTCTTCCACTAGACTAACTGAAGGCTGAATCCAAAACCTCCCAGTGTTCTATCTAACTCCCGGCTGCAACATTCCAATGTGGCTTATGCTGCTGCAAAAACTCTATATGATGTCATCCCTCCAGCTCAGCTGAGACTGAGAACAGAGTGAGACAGTGTGAAATCCATTTAACTGGAATTTCACAAGCTGCCTTCCCTGCCTGCCACTAGATCTAATCTAGGATTCTTGCAACCCTGGGTGTTAGGGGTTACATATGTGGGTATTGCTGGGGGCACCTCCTGGCAGGCAGGGGCCTAAGCCTGTGCCTTATGTTGCCTATGCCTTAATCAGGCACTGCATTGAGTTGGGACTTGCTTCAGAGTCACACCAGGCATAGTGGCAGTTATGGGTTTCAAATGCAGGTCTGCTGGGTCTTTAAGTTCACAAGCTGGTGCTTTAATCCTTGAGACTATGCTGTTTATATAGCATATTAGGACTTATTTGAAATACTAAACCACATATACCTCACCAATGCAAAGCATCATGGGAAGTATATGCATACCGCTATGCATATGTTTCCCACAATGCTTTTCACTAGTGAAGTATGTGTAATTTGGTATTTCTTTAAAACTTAGCTTTGATGCCAATCCCCTACCCAGGTATATCTTGCTTCATTGCTTTTTCACAGAATTCAATTACTTTTACTGTACACTGTGTTTCATTTTGGGCTTACCATTACCCAGTAAGTAAGATCAGGAGTCAGGTTCCTTCCACTCCCTGGGCTTAAACAATAGGAAACCCATATACAAGTACAGTGGTGGGCAGTACTATTCTAGGGAACAGAGGTCCTTTTACTGCCATATACTAAAACTACCTCCACAAAGGGATTTGCTGTCTGCAGGAGTAATTTTTTCCTCCTGTGATAGTGGCACAGATTCACTTATGCAGAGTGTTTTCTGGCATAGTAGGGACTTAGTCTGTGGCATGGCACAAGGTGCATGGTACCACTTCCAAAATTGTCTTTCCTCCTGTACCATACCTTGACTGTTGGTTATTGGCCATGCCAATATGTATATATACTGTTTCTAACCAGTCTCAGGAGTGGTTGATATTGCTATTCCCGGGGGGGGGCTGATATACTGGGCTCCCTCTACTTGTAGGTTTCCTGCAGATATTCAGCGTCTCCTGCTCTATTTATTCAATGACCATGGCCATACTCTTCCACTCCAGACTCCTGATTCTGGCAGTGGGGAACCAAGAGCAATCCAGGATGCCCTCTTTTGGGTGCTTTAAGCACCATGTAACTGGGCTGCTGCTGGGCAAATGAGCAGGGACTTCTACAGCAAGGGGATCCTCTCCAGCACTCCTGTCTCCCCAACCCTGCCAGCAGTGAGTTGCTCGTCTGACCCTGCCAGCTACCACCAGTCCCACTGGACATCATCCCACAGGGCTGCTACAAACCCCCTGGGGCTAGCATTCATGGGGGGGGTCATAAATAAATAATAAAGACATTTGAAGACCTGGCTCTTTCCTGAATATGGCTGTGACCATATTGATGCCCTCTGACCCCAGAAGATAACCAGTCAGAGCACAGATCAGCACTCAAAGACTTGTGAGTCAGTTTTTGACATGGAATACCTGATAAATTGAGGTGGGCTTCTCTAACCAATCAGAGTCTATGATAGGCTAGATGCATGATGGACAGACTGATAGTCCAATTAGACACTGGATCTTGGGAAAGAATCATATAGGCCCAGGAGAAGTCGGGGAAGTCTGGCCAGAGTCAATGAACAAAGCAGACCTGTTGCTGCCTTGAGAGATCTGGAGCAGTGCCAGGCCTGATCCTGTGAGCCCTCTCCTGGGCTCACCTTTGTAAATCTGACTTGCAGTGAGACTGTGTTCGAAGGGCACCCACTGAACTGAGCTAATGAGAGATTATACCTGTAGAGCATTTGCAGACCAAAGCCAGGGCAGCTGCTGTGTGAGAAATACAAGTGAGACACACATGCCTAGGATAGCAGCCAAGCTGTGAGATCAGAAACAGAGACTTACATCCAAACCAGCTGCAGGAAGCCAAGTAGGAGTTTGTTAGCTCTTATCTAGTGGGGTGAATCTGATAATGATCTGATCTGTTTGGAAAGCAGACTGTGGGGGTCCCTACCTGGGTCTGGGCTCCTTGTAAACCATGAAACTGCTGCATAGTGCTCTTGTGAGTGTGAGACAGCTGAGCCAGAAGGGCCTTATGCTGCTGTAAATCATCACGAGTCTGAAGTGCTTACCATCAGGCTACTGAAACCTAACCTGACTGCTGCCCTGCATGCTGCTGTATGCTGGTTCCTGCCTCGACTGAGCTCCTACATCCATGGGCTACATGAAGCGCTGGTGCTGCTGTCTGGAGTCTTTTGTTTTCCTTTTGGATTAAAGTAACCTCATTGGGATTACAGGGTAAGGTTTCAAATAGTTCCCTTTTGGTTTTCAAACTCCTTAATAATTGTGATAGCACACCATGGTCTGTTGGAGGCTAATGCGTAAGCTTACTAATTGTCCATTGCTATTTTGTACTTGCAAGTATAGTTTTATTACTGGTACCAGCTAACATTAAGGTATACAGCAGCCTGTTTAGGTTATCTCAGTGTGCCCTTATAGTTTTAAATGAGTTTAAACTCCACTGATCGGTTCAAAACCGAACCGATAACTTACAAGTTCCACACAGACAAAACCTTCATTTACTTACGGTTACCACAGATAGAGCTTGAACCGAACGGTTTTGCGGTTAAAATAAAACTATTCTTGGTTAAATCCAACCGAGAAAACACTTTTTAAACCGAGAAATGAACCGAGCAGAAGGAGAAATCTCCGGAGCGACTGTTCACTGAGGCGGTCTAGATTTCTGATACCTAGCTACATAAGCCATATAATTTGCTTGCCTGAGTCCCAGACAGGCTGCCATATACTGTGTATTCTGCTAATGTCTATGATATAGCAAGACTCCATTAGAAGAAACATTACTAAGGTGAGTAATTTTTTCATTTATTCCATCAGGGCCAGGACTGTCACTTGCTGGAACAGTTTTGAGTAAGTCTAGAACATCCAGGTAGGTGACCTGAGCCAGCTGCAGGGTAGGGGGAGTAGGGGAACTTGGAGAAGGGGCAGATCAAGATTTTGGGAGCACAAGGGGGTAAGAGTAGGTAGGAAGGAGAAGAGGGAGTTGAAAGCATTGGCAATGGTGAGAGGGTGGTTGCAGTGGACATCGTTTATGTACATATCAGTGGGAGTAGTAGGCTTGTTGTTCCCGAGAATTTCCTTGATTTGTAGACCAGTACTTTTTAGGACATGAAGTGGAAGAGCTTAGGAGGTTCCTGTAGTAGGAGTTTTTTGCCAGACGAATCTCTTTTTGCATTTGTTGCGTAAAGATCTGTAGGCTTCGAAATCTGTAAGAAGACTGGAGGTCTTCCAAATGGACCACATTTTATCCCTGAGTTTTAGAAGGTGGAGCAGGGGACGCTTTAGCCATTTGGTGATTTTCCCTTTAACCCTTCTCGTGGTAACCAGGATGTGTTTATTTTGTAGCAAGAGTGGAGAAGAGTTGAAATAGTTGTGGCAGTATAGTAAAGGGGAGACCAGTCAATTAAGTTAAGATCATGAATGAAGTTTTCCATAGTTAGGTTGGAGATATTGGAAAAAGTTAACGCTTTAGAAGGGAAGGAGGGGGCTGAGGTATCTCATATACAGAACACTGGGTAATAATCGCTTATGGTATCTGGAAGAACACCGGCTGAGGTAAAGGCTTCCTTTCTATTAGTCAGGATCCAGTTGAGTAGAGTAGCACTAGTACCACCGTGGGAGATCTTAGTGGGTTCCTGAACAAGCTGTGGGAGATTTGCCTTGCTAGTCAATGAGGATAGGAGAGCAGAGCGGGGGCCGAACCAATCGAGGTTGAAATCCCCAAAACAGATTATATAATTTTTCCCAGTCACTTATAGTAGATAATCCATGAACTCCTCAATGCCAAGCATAGAGTTTCTGGGAGGAATATATATATATATAATGTGAAGTTTCTTAATACCCCCAAGCAGTAGAAGGGAATGGAGAACTTCACAGTTAGTGAGAGAGGGAACATGCAATAAAGTGATGTTTAGTTGCAGTTTATAGTAGAGTGCAAGTCCACCGCCTCTCTTGGAAGTAGGGTGATCAACCTGTAACAGGTTGTATCCCAGGAGGGAGCACTGGGAATCATCATTAGAAGGCTTAAGCCAAGTCTCTGAAATGGCTAGGATATCAGGGTTGTTGGTACTAGTCCACGCTTCCAGGTCAGGGAGGTTGGCCAGTAGGCTCCTAGAATTAATGTGAGCAAAAGAGAAGCCAGAAGTTTGGGCCAGATGGTGAGAGTGGAGAGACTGGGAGGGATTATTGACCAGAGTAGGACCCGGATTTTTCTCAACATTCCCGGCAAGAGTAAGGGATAGGGTAAAGATCCAGAGAGTCTCAATAACATAGGCCCGAGCTGCACATCCAGGGGAGAGAGAGAGAACCTGCACTGGATATATTTGATAAATAACCCCAGTTGTTTGAGGACAAACCCTTATTTAGGGAGAGAATTAGGGATAGGGTCAGAGAGGAGGTTAGAGAAGTAGAAGTTATCCAGTGAGTGTACAGAGCAGGGTGACGTAATCGGTATAGGACCAGAGAGAACAGGATGCTGGGATGCATCGCTAGGGGGATCACCTCCAGAAGGAGGGAAGTGATACTCCCTCTGTATAACTGCTTGGTGAGGCTGCACCTCTAGTACTGCATGCAGTTTTGGAGGCCACACTTAGAGGGACATTTAACTCCTGGAGAGGGTCCAGAGGAGGGCAACCAAAATGATCTGGGGCCTGGGGGACAGGCCCTATGGGGAGAGGCTCGAAGAGCAAATATGTACACATTGGAAGAGAGAAGGGACTGGGGGGACATGGTAGAGGTCTTCAGGTACATGAAGGAGTTAAATAAGGGAGGAGCAGTTGGGGTGCTCCAAAGGGGCAACTAGAGGGCATGAGTGGAAACTGGAGGGGGGGAAATTAAGGGGAGAAAGGAGGAGGTGCTACTTCACTGAGAGGGTGGTGGAGCCATGGAATACATTGCCCAGGGGGCTGGTGGAGGTAGATACAGTGGAGGGGTTCAAGAGTGGGTGGGACAGGTACAGGGGAAGAGTTCTGGAAGCAAAGTCCTTTGCAGTAGGACTATCCGGGACTGGGAAGGGAGAAGCCAGAGAGGGCGAGGGGGGGAAGTAAGGTCAGCTCCCAGGGTGGGTGCTGACCAAACAAGCAGACACGAAAGACCATTAGACCTATTCTGCTGGCATTTTAGTATGTTAGAGAACAGAGAGTACCCATAGTAAGAGTGCAAAGGAGAGAAGGGAGAGCATAGGCAAAGGAGTCATGATGGGCAGGAGTAAAAACAAGAGGACAATAAGGGGGGGGAGAGAGTGGACGGCAAGGAGGGGAGGAGCAAAAAGGGTTAAGGATTGAAACTAAACAGAACAGTGAACAGAGAAAGGATATTGGCAAAGAGGGTGACCTCAAGTGGCTGGAGAAAATAAGGAGCAAATGGGAAACTCTGGAGTTAGAACGTTCCTCTGTCGTGCGAGAAGTAAGACGCCCCTGTGTGTATATAACTAACACCAACAAAGGGCAGGAGGGTATTGGGGGGTGGGCGGTGAGCAGGCGCAAAGTGACTGTGGGGTCGACATGATCAGGGACCAGCTCTCCCTCTTCAGGTGCGTGTTGCGGCGACTGTAAGCTCCGAACCTGAGTTTGCTTCGGTTGGGGGAGGAGGGCTTCTCCCGATACTGCCCTCATGACCTGAACCCTTCGGTGTGGTGGATTCCTCCGTCTGAGGTTGCTTGGGCGGGGGAAGCTTCTCCCGATATTGCCCTCATGACCTGAACCCATCGGTGCTGGGATCCTCTGTCTGAGTTTGCTTTGGGAGGGCTTCTCCCAATACTGCCCTCACGACCTGAACCCTTGGTGTGGCGGATCCTCTGTGTACTGGGAGGCATATTTTTAGTAACAACTGAACTATAAAACACATTTTACATAATATCCTGTGTTCTAACCAAATACTTAATAAAATGAAATTCCTAGTAAAGAGCAGGGTGGGAAGGGGAGTAAACTCTTCTCGAGCAGCTTTCTTCTGCCAAAAAGAGTCTGTACCTATGTGTTACAAGCTCACACATCGCTCTACTGAGAAGACAAAACTATAAATTTTAATCAATACAATGTCCAAAACAAAGTTTAAGACAGATGACTTTGTGTCTCTTATAAACATCATAATCAAAACTGAAAGGATATATCGAGAGAGCTACTTCCCAGACTAGCTCTCTCCTCCTTCTGAATGAGGGCAAAAAAAAAAAGGCCTGGATTTTCCAGTTGGTTCGGGGTGATAGACTTTTCTTCTACCCACAATCAAAGTAAAAGTAAAGACCTTCCCTCAATGTTATCTAGGGAGTCCCCACTTAAAAGTCCCCGAATCAGGCATTCCCGATGCACGAGTCTTTATGCCGAAAGAAAAATGCGCAGCAGTGATAAAACGGGCTTCTATAAAGATAAACAATCTCTCTGGCAATAGACTATGGGCTGTCTCTAGTAAAGGAAAGTGCTGCAG